>OX123194.2:17439789-19839789 GCA_944739405.2 Euclidia mi | reverse complement strand
CACTGGCAAAAGTAATTGCTATACCGCTTGCGAATGCTTTGATACACTTCATCTAACATGTTTTATAATATATTCCATACTATAGTTTCCATAATGCGGCAGTGTTAGCCTAGTGGAGAGACCAACGGGCTGCTACGCAGAGGGTTTCGGGTTCGAATTCACGGCGCACACCAATAACTTTTTGAAATTATGTGCGTTCGTACATTTTTAATTATCGCTGGTTAACGGTTAAGGAGAACATCGTGAGGAAACCTGCATGTCTGAGTGTTCTCCATAATGTTCTCGAAAGACATGAAGTCGACCAACCCGCACTTGGCCACCGTGATGGACTTATAGCCTTACCCATCACATAGTGAGAAGAGGCCTGTGCCCAGCCATTTTGATAATACTAGACTTCCCTCACACAAATTCTAATACCAATATCCTTCAACCGATAAAAATAACGCAAATTTTATGTTTTATCTTCAACAGCGATGCAAGTATCGTATAGCTAATACAGTAATACTGAAATATATTAGGTATTCTCTCGAAATACAAACTGGCACGTAAAGTATTTGGAGAGGAACGTCGAATGACCTGTAATGTAACAAGGAGCGCGGAGATCGATTAATCCGCGAGATTAGACAACACCGGCCCATTGAGCCATTATCTAAGTGATCATTTACAAACGCACCATCAACATGCATTAGATGAGACGACGGTCAATCGCTTAAGCTTTTAGTGTCAACGTGAAAAGGCACATCCCATACGAAAAAAGTTAATATGCGTAAAGAAATAATTGCGAAATTACTTTTTAATATAGGTACAGAATATTCTAGACAATAGAGGAGCCTAACTGGAATTACTGTACAGAATATTAGTAGATAATAAAAAGTGCTAAAATATCTTAAGAGTGGAAAAATCAAAAGGCAGACTGACCTTTAACCTTTACGCTGTCGAGATAGAAAATGCTTTGATAAAGTAGACAACACGATCACCTTTCAAACGACCATTGACTAGGTACGGTAAACGATTAGGTAACCCTCAATACCTAACTACCATAGCATTTGGAAAATGTATTTAGTATCTAGGTTCAAAATACACACGAAACTTTGTGGCTACCGTGGCCACTTATTCAGTTCAATGTCACCTTTAAGGTCACAGCTCATTAGAGCCACCCGGCACCTTCCCCGCACTGCCTCGTCGTACGGCGTCCACTCGTTGTCGACAGGTGGTCCACGGGTGGACGCCGCATTATCACCAAAACGTCGCGCGATCATCCAGCGGACCCCGCGCGGTTAACGAGTGAACGCCGCGTGGTCAACGAGTGGATGTCGCTTGGTCCACGAATATTCGAGTAGTCTGTTAACAATTGGCACTAAGTTTACACGTGTGTTTCGTAATGTCAATTTTTACAAACCTTGAATTGGCACTCATAGCTGTCGCGCTTGATGAAGAAGAAAATTAAAGACGCAACAAAAAATCATTCGCGGGCAGCGCGCGGTCCGCTTCGGACCCGCGCGTTGGCGATGCACAGTCAACGCAGGGCATACAAGTCCATATGAAGACAGAAGAATACTAACCGCACGAGGCGAGGCAGGCGGAGCGCAGTGGGTGCCGGGTGGCTCTAATGAGCTGTGACCTTTATTGTCCTAGCGTTATCCCGACTGCATCCATCGCTTTCGCCATGGACCCCAGGGTCCGCTTACAAGGCTTAACATACCAGATTTGATAGAATATTCGCCTTTCTAAAGTTTTCAGCTGAATGCGTCTAGGTTAGAAGCTCTGCGCTAGGCAAACACAAGCATAGGCAGAGAAGCAATCAAACAGGAAATAATATAAGTGACCATATCTTTAAAATTAAACTCGTAAACAAGTATGAATGAGCCATGACCGTGTTCTCGACTAAAATAGAACATCTTATGACCGCCGTGGGTGTAGTCAACAGCGGCCGTGAAGTTTGACGAATGAATGGATCTACTGTGTTGCGCATTTCTTTACATATTACACACTACAATGCCAGCCTTATTTCTAAGACTAGGATAGGGACAGGCCCTTTAGAATCAATCTATTTGTTCCCCAAATAGATATGTGTAGATCTTATCGAATACAAATGAGTTCTATTTTCGTGAAGCTATTTGTTAGACTGCTTAAAGTCAATCCTCAATACAGAGATCTAAAACCTGTTGTCATAAATCTCACACGCAATCTTATCTTATACTTATATCTAATACTAATATATAAAGCTGAAGAGTTTGTTTGTTTGTTTGGTTGAACGCGCTAATCTCAGGAACTACGACCGATTTGAAAAATTCTTTCAGCGTTAGATAGCCCATTTATCGAGGAAGGCTACAGGCTATAAAACATCGCGCTATGAGCGACGGGAGCGGAGCAGTAGCCTTAAACAACGCGGGTGTAACCGCGGGCATCCTCTAGTATTCTTATATGAATGACTAGCTGTGCCCACGGTAACACCGAGGTACGAGTATACCCACTTATTTTCGGCCACGGGCTACTGCTCCAAACCTGTGGAACATAGCGTGATGTTTTAGGAATAAAGCGAAACCTTACTCGATAAACTATACAACACATACAAAAGATTTTTCAATTCGAACCCCTGAGAATTAGAGCTCAAACAAACTCAGCTTTGAAATATTAGTATCGACATAAGTCGAGATTAGATTACTTTCAAACTATAAAGAAAGAGAAAGCCGAAGCCACTGTAATGGTTAACTTTTATCTTTATACAAAGTGCGTCTTCTCAAGGACCTGAAAAATGTGAATTACACTAAGGACAGATTTCAGACTTCGCACTTATTTGAGAACACCTTTGAGAATCCTCTAAAGTGTTTTCACGTGTTCACTTTAAAAGAATTCTGTAAAGTTGGAAACAGCTATTCGATCGATGAGAAGAAATACGAAGTGCTCACCTTAAACATAAAACGGTTGGTGAACATCCTAATTTATGTGTTTTCTAGGACACGCTAGCTTCAATTCTAGACCATAAATTTATGTGTTTTACTCCATTAATTCAGGTTCTGTGGCATTATTTATTTATACTATGTAATGCTATGTAATTACGTGAGGTCCGCAATAATCTGACATTTAAATAGCGGTTCGTTTGATTGATAGTATAATTAATTCTATCCATGCGAAGCATGTTTCTTACTCTGGTTGGCATAACCGAGTATGAATATAAAAATATTGAATTGGCCTTGTGCGTGTCGAGATCAGAAGATATTTCCATTAATCTGACAAAGTTTGTCAAAAACCTCTAAAAGGACTGCAAATAAAGCCCAGAAGAATCGCGATGGCTCAATACTGGTAGGTACCACCAGAAAAAAATATTAAGTAAAATTAATTTAAAATTTATATATACGAAACTCTTGGCAAGGTGTTGGAACGCTAAGTGAACAGTTATCGTTCGATCTCATCAGTTCACCACATAGGTACATCAATGACTATTCCAAATTACGTGCATATTTAATACCCACAAGAACCTTCCCATAGCACTTAACATACTACATTAGAAGTACATGCCCACAAGGGAGACAGTTTACAAACAGATCTGAGATTATTTTGATACACCGATATTTCGGTACATACGCACAAATGATACGCGCAACACAGTTTGAGAAACTGTTTCTATTACATTTTACGTAGGACCTTATGGTAAACGTTATAAAGACGCATTAAATCGCATGTTTGAAGTTAATTTATTAATGTGTCCAAATGTCCGTGTTTTTCTATTTCGCACTAAATTTATATATTCTTTAAAAGGTAATTTATATATTCTTTTAAAGGACTTGAAGAGCCAATTGGCACAAATCTTACCATTAGAAACAGCTCTAATGCATAATTCGAAACAGTTGTAAAGTACCAACTGTTATAAATAAAATAGACACTGGCATCTGCCCGCGGCTTCACTCGCCGGTAGCACATGTGTTATTCTGATATCCTAATTGTTAATAATCGCATGCCCTGTTAACCTGTTATTCTATCTGCTTAGATTAGGGCGCGGATCTTGGGTGCAAGACGAAAATGTTGGATGAAAACAGTCGAGTGGTTGTGGCGTGAAAGAGGAGCTAAATATCCATCCATTAGCACAAACTTTCCATTTAATAGTGTGAAAATTTGCTCGAAACGCACTCTTTGCATGACACGAATTAATTTATTAATATGCATGAAGACATCAATCTCGTACTTCTCATTAAAAACTCTGCGTATTCCAAATACAATGCGTACCATAGCACCATAGGTTGAGAACCTCTGTTCGATTACACGTTTTGCGTATAACCGGATATAAATCTTGAAGAGACAAGGTATTCGCATGTTCCGAGTTAATTTATTAATATGCACGTCCAAATCGCCATGTTTTTCTTCTTTGTAAACAATTTATATGCTACAGTGATTGATTTCAAGAACGAAAACGTACGAACACGGATAAATTCGACGATGCTTTAAAAAAGCAGAAGGTTATTATTTTACGCATATCGGCTTATAATGCTAAAAAGAAAACCAAAAGGAAGCTTTAATTTTCATGACGTAACTGCTGAGTGCTGCATGTTCATAATTAACATAGGACATTCTGACCTATGACATTTGACTACTTAGGTAATCCTATTTTGTAAAAAGATAAAATATATAGGTAGACTTAAAATTATATAGAATCTTGCAAATAGCGTGGCATTTACTATGATATGCAGCTAGTCATAACCTGTTAAATGCGTATTGCTAATTATATAGAGACAGGTAGACCGGCGTTTGACGTCATTTGCTAATATCTACATATACCTACTAAGCAGCGGCTGCCCCGTACAAGCAATAATTTTGCGAGAAAGGGACAAAACATGATTCTTGTATAAACTTCATAAGAGCGTTATTTTAGTCTCTGTTCAAGAGGTGACGACTGTCTCCCAATATCGGGGTAGGCGTACTTTTAGTGTAACATAGAAGTGCATCAGTTTACGTCTCATCATCATCAGCCCTTTATATAATCAGTCCCACTGCTGAGCACAGACGTCTTCTAATTATCAGAATAGATGGGTTAGACTATGGTCCACCACGCTGACCAAGTGCGAGTTTGCAGACTTCACATCCCTTTCAACATTATGGAACTTTCCGACAAGCAAGGCTGGAGACGCGCCAGGTCGCGGTGACGTCTCATTTCACCGTTTAATAAACGATAATTAAAAACTTAATGAAACAGTTATCGTCTAGTCATTTCTATCTGTGTCTCCCATTAGGGTAGGCAGAGACTATGGAACGCCAAATGCTTCAATTCAAACACACCTCTTTCGCTTCCTCGACAATTATAACCTCATCAAGCATGCTCGTCGGTTACGGATAGGTACTTTTTTAAATTTGGTCCTTTTTCAGTACGTCGCCTATTTGGTTGGCATACGCCCATTAATATACAATAATGCATTGTTTTGATCATAATCAAATATTCTATTCGCTCCAGCTTACATGACTGGAGCACAAAACCAACAAACAGCGTCATCAACAATGTTTCGTGTTTACATTCTACATCGAGGCATGAACTGCTAAAACCGTTGCGCTATTTTTAATTATAACGTAAGTTCATGAAAACAATGTAGACTGACTAAGTATTGAAGTGTTCGCAGACTGTGTGTACACGTGTTCGATTCTCTTGCGATAAACCAGAGTATCTAAGATGCGGACATATGCAAAGGTCTTATCATGCCAATGATAAGCAAATAGGCAACAATATCACGGCTTCTTTCTTAAAGAATATATGCCTTAATGGCAAGAAAATACGTTTTAGGCATGTTAGGCATTTTTTGTTCTTCCACATAAAATTATGATTCTAGGGTTTTACGACTTTTTTTCTAATATGAAGGTTGCCACCTGATCTCACCGGGTGGCTCCCGCATGCGTGAACGTATTTAACCCGCATGCTTTTTATATGTAAAGTAGATGTGAAATGTTTGCAAAAATATAGCGTATAGATAACACGCATACTGTCGAAATACGCAAGCATGCGCATAAATGGAAAACCTTAATCTCCGCATCCGCCAGGCTGAGTGAGGAGGTACCTAGGTACGTGCGAAGATTCGGCCAACGCACTAAAATACGACGCGGTGGCCCCGACTACCCTTAGTGGCGGAATCATGCGAATCTACCATACTATGTTTTAGCATGCGCAATGTAAGGATTCGGTCGGCATAAGGTGACAACGAAATTACATCTTCATCATGTGACATACCTAATTAATATGCCGACGCAAGGCTAGGAAAATAATACAAAAAGACTTTATATATTAGAAATAAGCTATCTTTATATACTTATTCGTACCACTGTTTATAAGTATGTTACTCGCGGATCGTACTCGCGGCACAAGTAAACATTGGTGATACATAAAAAAATGGTAAGGTAGCAATACAATTGAATAAAACATAAAATAAATCAACTCACCAGATGTTCCGGCATATTCCACTCCTCATACATCCTAGCTGCCAATGGGAACACTTTCTCATTAATTATCTCTAAAGCAGTCAATGTTATCTTCTCTACACTAGCGAAATATCTATCGAACGACCAACGGAGCTGCCAATACAGTTCACCACGTCTCTCCTTACTCACTGAATGCACTATTTTCACCAGATTACGTATATTGTCCTCCGGTACAAAAAGGGCTAATTTATTCCAGTCAACATGAGAATTGAACGGCATCACTACAGAGTCAGCAATCACTATTGGTATACACTGAGACGCTAAAATATCCATCAGTATAGCTTGAGTCAATCTCGCACTCCTTACAACTAAACAGAACATCCCCTCTTTTAATATTTGCGGGTAATCAAACATTCTACCCGTTGTGTACTCACACCGTTTACTATGATCTGTATTTTCAGTCTTACATCGGTCCAACAACAACAGATCGTTGGATGATGACGCTATATTCTGTAATTCTTCTAAATAATTGCGTGGTATATTGAGCTGGGTTGAAATTATAAGATATTTCTTCTGCTCTGGTTGTGTACTATCAATTTTCTCAGCTGTTGGACTATACACTGGTATTGATACGTCGAAACCGTATCTGAATGTCCATGTGTTGAAGCCAGCTCCTGCTATAATGGCTTTGCTTGTGTTGAGATCGACAACTGAGTTGTAGAATGGTGCCCTGCCTGGCAACATGTTGAATATGAGGTGGTTTTCTCCCCTGTTCCAGCTGTTGACGAAAATATATAATATGTACTGAATGGTAAATTACATATTTTTATTGGTTGACTATATACATCGGAGATTGTGAACTTTTAAATTCAATAACATGCTGTTTGTTTTAAAAGGCTAGTGAGAACAAAAATTATGTGGTATATTACAGATTTAGATTCTAATTATGTGGTGGAAAATTGAATGGTTAAATGTTTAGTGTAACTCAACTAAATGTCAATTTAAATTATTTTATAACAGATTTTAAACTTTAACTATAACACGTAAATGTCAAATTTGAGTTTTATTTATTTGTAGGTATAAACTATTTGATCATGTAAAAGCATAATTTAATAGCTATACACCACTACAGGAAAAATATTGAATAAATATTAGTATTTAAAATAATAATATCTGTCACATTTCATTATTTTAATGGTGTAGCTATATAGGCATCTATCAAAATCCATCATTTAAACATTATTATGACTGAATATAAAAGGTTGAATATTAATGATATATAAATAATTTGCCCAAAATGTTTTTTACTATATTTAACACAAATTGTTATTCAGTAATATTCCTATTACTTCATATATGTACATGTTTATTATATAATCTTAAATTTGACTATTAATTACTTTATAAATAATTGTCATTTACTTATTTGAAACTTGAGGAAACTTTGACTTTACTTACTATTCTTGTAAACAGTGTCAATACCAAGTAACATAATACAATTTTTTTAAAGGATTAACTAAAAAAGAATACTTTTGTATTCTTAGAGGTATGTAAATAATACATAACAAGAGCTCAACATACTTATCTATTATCTACTTACTATGGCAATGACTGCAGCGCCTGTGAGACATGTTTACTTGAGAAACTGTGTTGGTTCAGAGTGTCTATACTAGGTACTAACAAACACGCCTCCTCTGGGTTCGGCGTGTAATATTTACTACGTTTTATCGTATCTAATATTATATAAAATTCCTTAGAAAACTGTGATATAGAATTCCCATTCTCAGTCTGGTAATCTTTCAATGGATATATGTATATTGTTATCTTGTTGTGACCACCTCTCCCGCATCTGTACACATCAAAACAGTCCGAATATGTGCAGTTTGTAACGCGCGGTTCTGATACCAAAGAACCACTGCTGATTTTTACAACTTCCACACTTGTAGCATCCAAATTCACAGCTTGATACACATCTATCCGCGGTGCACTACCAGAAAACGCGTTGAACACCACAGTAAACACTAAAGATATCACTATAAACAAGAGTAGGCCGACGAAAAACCTATGATACAAGATTTTTCTATACGATGTAATTGTATACTTCGAATGCTTGCCCGTTTTCAGAAGCGACTCCGCAGCCATTTGTAATTTCGAGGGTTAAATTAATCTCCTTAATTTATATATGGCACCCATTATTAGGTAAGATCAATTATTTCTCATTCAAAAAATCATGAAAGTATAAAACACGATATTACTGCTTGCGAAGAGAAACTGACGCAGTGAAGTGATTGACAGGCTAGTCAGGCTACTAGTAACTAGCAGGGATGTATGTGAAATCGATTATGCATTCGATTTTATGCGATAAGTGAAGCAATTTATAATCAGCCACAAATACAAAATTATCATAATAAAACATGTACCAAGAATGAAAAATAAATAACATCAAAGACCATAAAATAATAAATGGAAAAGACGCCGCTTTCGGAGCTTCCCGCCAATCACAAATATACACAAATTAGACGCGACGTGAAAAGTTATTCAATCCAGCCATGTATACCCCAATAATAATCACCGCTAAGCTATTTTCTAATTTCAGCATCAGATTTTAGAATTGATAAGTGAATTTGTATTAATTAAAGTGAATAGCAAAGTGTGTTGTCCACTATGCTATTCACTCTTGTGGTCAAGAACGTTGCTAACGCTGGTCCGTGGTCCAAATCCAAGTGACGAAAAGTAAAGTTTCCGTCCATGATATCTTTAGGATAAATCCTCTGATGGGCAAACAGAAATCGATTAACTGTCCTGTTGACAAACAGTCTAATGACATTTTTGTTCTGGGCTATTATCCTAAACGTGAAAAATATCATCGATTTATATTTGTGATAACTGCAATATCTCAGAATACTAGCTGTTCATAATAGTGAATACAATCAGGTTCAATCACCTAATAAGAGGTTTCCACTAAACAAAAAATAACGTGGAATACAAGATCAGTTAGAATAAGTCTAGCACGATACGAAGTCTGTCATACACTAAAGCTTTATCTGCAGTTCTTGGTAACATTCATTGAAAAACATTATTACCAAAATAAGATTTTCAGATGTAATTTTTAAAATATAAATAAATACAACATTTTAAGATGCTTACATTACGTAACAGGAAATAGAGTATTAATATATAGAACAACTTAAAATTGTTTTTGTTTAATTTTATTTAAGATTGATTAATGCGCATATAAATAAGCTATAAGTTCCCTGACCAGATCGGAGACTAAAAAAAGGACAGGTCAGAAGTACCCTAAACAGAAGAGCATGAGAAACTTGATGAGGTATGTCAGGATCGTTGCAAATGGTTCCGTAGTCTCTGCCTACCCCTCCGGGAAACAGGCCTCTGTGTATGTATGAATAAATAAGCTAGCCCAACTCGATTTTAACTGTTTTAAATCGAGGCTTTCAATCGATTATAACTGACATAACTATAGCCGTTTGACATCACTAGCTTATTTTTTAAATGTTGCACAGATTACAAACAGTGACATGTAGTGTTTTTTGTTGTTTTGCAAATGCGTTCGAAGCCACGTATCGAAAATATTTAAAGTATTTTGTTAATCAATTAAAATAACATTCAGTTGGTTGATAAAATTTATATTTATTGCTGAGAAATATTTGATGGCTTTGCTATTTTTTACCTGAAATATATACGCAAATGTTATAGTTCTTGACATACTCGTCAAAAATACTTTACCGTTATGAGTAAACGACGTTTTCGAACGTTTCCGATTGTGACGTTATGAACTTTTTTGTTTTTCTGTCAGTTTTGTGTTGTGCGTAGTTGTGGTTGAGTTTCTGATGGCTTGATTAATTTTGTTATTATTTTATTTTACCAATTCCGACAAATAATTTCGGTTTAAGCTTGACCAGAGATGGCACTGTTACCTCCAGACCCCGTTTATACGATCAGGAATGTGGATAACGTTCCTGTTTATTCGTTGGCATTTAGCTTTTTGCCTGGCGGTCTCGAGAGGTTACTAGCCGGCTCGAAAAACGGCTACGTTTATGCATACAACCTTCAGGTAAGATTACTTAGATATTCCAAGGATATTATTTACCATATCCGACTACGCAGAAGGCGCTAATGACGTGTCCTACGGCTTCGATTCACTGCGTGACATTTTTGTTTACTACCCCCGTTTCGCGACCTAGAAATGTGTGGACTGTCTGCCAAATCAAAACAATTACGCATTTCACCTATTTTATAGGTTTATCTAACGTTTTATCATTTGGCAGTGTAGTGTCATATACTGTACATTGAACTCTGTTCTACATGTTCATATTATTTTGTACTATTTTTGTAGGTATATGATATAGGAAAATGCTTCTGCGCCTTCTACAGCATTCAGATACCATTTTAATATCACACTTCAAAGATATTAATATTTTGTTTCAGACGAACCGAGTGCAGCAGAAGATTCAAGTTGGTCAAGCTCCAATTCTTCACCTCATCCACACCAATAGCCACCTCATCACCCAGGAGAAGGGTGGCAAGTTTAAAGTATTTTGTTTAACAAATAGTGGTTACCAAGAAGATGCATTCATTGATATAGATTACCCTGGGTTCTGCCGCTTTGAAGCCAACACAAAACTCGAAACACTCTATGTACCTGACAAGGAATCAAAAGTTCATATTTACAACTTTTCTGGAGAGAAAGTGGGCTGTCTTGAGCCCGATCCATCTCTCAAACTCGGAGATCCGATGTGCATGAAATATATTGAATTTCCTTGTGACCAACCATGCCTGCTGGTGGGTTATGAAGCGGGATGGCTCCTTCTGTGGGATCTCAACACTAGTCAATGTATCAACAAGCTTCAGACACTGCAGTGTCCCATGTCAGTGGACTACCACACTGAGCAGCACAGGGGCATGATTGGCAATGCTTCAGATGTGATACAGATCTTTAGTATAGGGAGAAAAGACTTAAGCTTGGCACACAAGATGGATATTACAATAAAAAACCCAGGTATAAATAAAGTCCAGTCCCGGTCAGATGGTAAAGTTTTTGCTTCAGGAGGATGGGATGGCCATATCCGCATCTTTTCTTGGTTTTCTCTGAGGCCTCTTGTTGTGCTTACGGAGCACAAGCAAGCAATTCAAGATGTTGTCTACTCTACTGAGAAGGTTTCATATTGGAATGCTAATATTATGGCGGCCGGTGGGCTTGATGGTGCTATTACACTCTGGGATTTGTATAACAGCAAGCAGTAATACATTTATCTTTTTATATTAGATTATAGAACATTACCAAGCTCATGTTGTGGTTATATCGAAAATGTTCACTTAGTAAACCATTCTACTTAAACTTAGAATGTAATGGCCAAAATACTTTTTCGATATTATAATTCTATTTTGCTCTGCCAAACTTGTAATTGCATGAGTATACCATTGTAAATTAGAACTGTAATTGGAATGTGTTACAAAGTCGAAATTTCTCATACATTTACAATGGCATGCTCATGTGAATATGATGTGTAGGATAGATTGCTGAGCAGGACAATTTAGTATATAGCCATGTTGACGAATCGCTAAAATTCTACATAGCTCTGTATCCATACAAAGATGAGTTATGAATGCCAGTATTGCCTTTAATTGTTATGACGCATTTGATGTGGTACATCCGACGACAGTTAATTCCGTTGGGTATATAATTTTATAGAATGCAATAATGTTATTAATGTAATGATAAAATGTAATTGGATCTCAAAATATGTACAAATTTCTGTGGCATACCATCCACCTTGTGTGGCCTAGCTGCTAGTTAGTAAGAACATGTTGTTAAAATATAGCAATCAATATTTTCCATGAATGGTTTTTAGCGATGATATCAAAGTCGAGACATTAAAAGCCTATGAAATTGTATGATTTTTTTTATTTCGCCACCCTCTTCAGTTAGGGGAAAGTGGTTACCCTTCGTACACTTTTTACATTTTATTTTTTTACTTTGCAATTAAATTACGAATTTACCTAGTTTATGTACCTAAGTGTAACAAATATATTGTAGTTTGTTACAAAAAAGTCCGAAACTATTATGTCAAAAGGTTAAAAGGTTATAGCCATTTTTCTACGATAAGATATTTGTACGAATGTACCCCATGCATGGGGTACGTTCGTACAGTAGGTGGGGTACTTTCGTACGCCATGGGGTACATTCATACAGGGTTATTAAAAAGCCAATTAAAGTCCTTAAATTTTCATGAATTATTATAAAAATATTTATTTATCAAAGAACTAACTTAATAATATGTGACTTGCTCATACCTAGCCGTTAAACTTTCTTTAGAAAAATAAAAAATAAAAGTGTGCGTTCGCGCAGCGGAATGTTGTTGAATTTAAAGATTTTAATTATGCAGATATTTAGTGTATGACGTCGTATAATTGTGTATGGTAAAAAAAAATTTGTGCACGCAGCCATTGTGGAGAAATTCACCAAAAACTGATTCCGCTGGGCGAACGTTGTCCTGGCGGAACTTTTTTTAATCCATTGACTTTAGAAGAAAAGAGATGTGTCCAAAAATTAGTGTGTATTTGTGTGTAATCGTGTATGTATGAATAAAATTAGTGCATGCATAAACTTCGGAGAAATTCAAGTTTCCGCTACGCGAACGTTTGGCCATTAGCTAGTTTTCATATAAAGCGCTTACATAGAGAGCTGTAGATTTTTACATACGTTGTTTTGAATTTGTTTATATTTGTTTAAAAAACAGATTTAGAAAAAATCGTAGGGCTTAAAAGATAAAAATATAAACGTAAAATACGCTTATTAGGTCTTAGTTCTTAAAATATGCACTTTGGGGTCTACATTTTCACGTTTATACAAACCTTGTAAGTGTCTGCAACATGTTGCCAAGTATCAATGATGTTCCGTTAGTAATTAAAGGGTTATATGACAATTTACCATGAATAGATCACTGTTTACAAAGCAGTCAAATATCACGACGTTCTAAAGGAATTGCATGGTAAAATATATGCCAATAATTAGTGTATTCATTCAACTATTCACATGCAAAATTTCATGTCATTAAATTCAGTAATTAAAGAAAAACAATTATAATACTGACGAAGCATCGAAAACCTACATAACCCGACCAAGTTCGGATGGCTACAAAAAAGCGGCCGTGCCATATATCTAAGAAACGTTCTTAACCTTCCAATATAGTATTTATTAATATGGTACAGTTGCGTACACAAGCGTTAGGAAAAAATAAAACAATTGCATTTCTTGAATTAAAAATATTTTTTAAATCATAACGCCACTATCTACGATAAAAATAGATCTTCAATTAACAAGTATTTAAATATCCGTGTACAAAAATATTTTTAATTACATATTACATAATTATGTAATTATAATAACGTTAACAAACGCTTGCAACGACAGCAATGGACTTAAATGTGTTTTGACTAAAACAGGTTTAATAAACATATTGCCCTCTCTTTTCTTCAAGGATGGAAGTACCGTTTCAAGCGGGAAGCCGCCTATCGCTCGTTGCGCGCAGCGCGTTGTCTATTTTTTCACACTAGAATATATTTGATCAATTCATAACTACAATACTTAGACTATTTAACCAAAGGACTAGCGTACCGCTTCGAACAAAATAATTCTGCATATTTTGGTGGGGTGCGGGGGAACACGCTCACATACATAAGTCACTACTAGTACAACGGTATACATCAATTAAAAAATCGATTCAAGAAGTGGTTTTTTTTAAGTTATTAGATTGTTTGATCCACTAAAGTTGCAAAGGGGAACGCTCGTGCATACCTAGTCCATTGGTTAAATAGTGTAATAAGCTACAATATGATAAATATTTACCTAAACAGTAGTATTTACATGTGGTAATTATTTAATTTCCCTAAGAGGTCTATAGTTAGAATTCTGATCCGTGAACTCTTCAATAGAAATTAGCTGTATGAATTTATTTGTCTTAAATTTTAATAATATATCTAGATTATATCTCAAGTCTCAAGCGCATACTTAAATAAAGTACCTACGTAAATAGTACCTACTTTCTGTCATAGTCAAATACATTTAAAAAAGTAGGTGTACAAAAGTAAATGACCTATAAATTATATCGAAACAACAATTGTGTTATCACCTATACCAATTCAATACCGGTATTATACTGTAAATTTTGGGAGGTTACCTAAATATATTGCATGGCCGCTTTTTTGTAGCTATCCGAACTTGGTCGGGTTATGTAGATTTTCGATACTTCGTCAGTATTATAAATGTTTTTCTTTAATTACTGAATTTAATGACATGAAATTTTGCATGTGAATAGTTGAATGAATACACTAATTATTGGCATACATTTTACCATGCAATTCCTTTAGAACGTCGTGATATTTGACTGCTTTGTAAACAGTGATCTATTCATGGTAAATTGTCATATAACCCTTTAATTACTAACGGAACATCATTGATACTTGGCAACATGTTGCAGACACTTACAAGGTTTGTATAAACGTGAAAATCTAGACCCCAAAGTGCATATTTTAAGAACTAAGACCTAATAAGCGTATTTTACGTTTATATTTTTATCTTTTAAGCCCTACGATTTTTTCTAAATCTGTTTTTTAAACAAATATAAACAAATTCAAAACAACGTATGTAAAAATCTACAGCTCTCTATGTAAGCGCTTTATATGAAAACTAGCTAATGGCCAAACGTTCGCGTAGCGGAAACTTGAATTTCTCCGAAGTTTATGCATGCACTAATTTTATTCATACATACACGATTACACACAAATACACACTAATTTTTGGACACATCTCTTTTCTTCTAAAGTCAATGGATTAAAAAAAGTTCCGCCAGGACAACGTTCGCCCAGCGGAATCAGTTTTTGGTGAATTTCTCCACAATGGCTGCGTGCACAAATTTTTTTTTACCATACACAATTATACGACGTCATACACTAAATATCTGCATAATTAAAATCTTTAAATTCAACAACATTCCGCTGCGCGAACGCACACAAAATAAAAACGTTCATCCTTAGTTCACTTATTGATAATTCTAAAAGGTTATTTAGCACGTTTTACTCGCCATAAATTAATAAATTTAAGGCACAAATATCTCGGTATTTGCCAACGTTTCGGACGACTTGCTTCAGCCGTGGTCACGGCGGGACTGGTGAGCTCAGCACCCTCCTTGTGCGGTGCAGGTTTTGGCACCTACCCTCACTTGATTTTTTTTTAACCGCACTGTCGGTACTTCGACACACTACACTAATGACTAGACACTGTTGAGTTGTATCATTACGGCGGTGATTACACTTATTTATGACTGGATTCCAAGTTGTTGATAATCTAAATCCATCCGCCCCGTTGATAATTTTTTTATTTTTTTATTTCAACCGCTTCATGTACTATCCTGGAGTAATAGTGACGTTCGGCGGATAAGGCCTGTGGTTGTAGTAGTTCAATCCAGTGGTTTGACTTCAATAAATGTTCAGCAATAGCGGACTTATTTTCTTGTCGATTTTTCACAGCTACGATATGTTCTTTGATCCTTTCCGCAATTGTTCGCTTGGTCTGTCCGATATAGGAACTACCACACCTGCAATCGACCTTGTAGACGCCAGGTGTTTGAAAAGGAATGGCATCCTTTGGGCTGCGCTGATTGTGTGCTATCTTGGAATAAGAATAGAGTAAGAATAAGAATGTTTATTTGCGAGAAACATGGTTTACAGCTAGTTGTTTGGAGAGCAATATACAGAACAGCATATCTCACCGTTACCGGCGTGCAAAATTACAAGTGTTGAAATATAAATTATTTTAAAGTTCACTAGCTCTCAAAAAAATTGAAAGGTTAAACAATGTCAAAAATTAAAATAAATGAAGATAAAACACATAGCGGACTATATACAGTTTTGATGGAGTATTTCTTGAGTACTGTTCCGACTTTGTCCGTTACTCCTTTTAGATAAGGCATGTAAGCCGGCACTCTGCTCACCTCAGGTCTACGGTCCCTCCTCTTCAGACGGTGAATCTCATCTTTGTATCCGTTACGTCTAAGTACCTCCTGAACTGTAACTTTGGTACTGGTAGCTATTATCTAAAGGGGGCACATTCGTACGCGTACGAATGTGCCCCCTGTCTGGCTGTCCGAATGTACCCCATGCCTTTATACAAAATTAAAATACAACTTTATACAAATTCTAATTAAGCTTGAGAAATATAACAATAAAAGCTCAAAATAAACAATGTTAACATTAATCAATCATCACCACTTTGTCAAAAACATAATAATTTTACTTACAATTACGAACTGAAGGTAGGTATAAAATTTACTCACCGCGCGCGAAAACACGTTACGTTTTGTCAACTGCGGAACCGTAGTGCGACTCGCGTGACACTCCGCTAGCAACATTGCGGCCGGTATGTCTATGCACACAAGCAAAGGCGTGTTTGTGTGACCTTTAGTTTTTCTAATAAACTAGCTGTACGAATGTGCCCCGCGTACGAAGGGTGACCACTTTCCCCTACGGCGGATTTCATGAAATATGTCACACCTGTATATATATGAGCATGAATGATTCATTGTTTTTCAGTAGGTTGGCGTGGTAACATATGTTTTAAGATTATCTGACATCATCGGCATATTTACGTTCTGCTTAGCCCTAGCTGGTTACTCCGCTGGTTTGTATGTAATAGACGTGGCACGGGTAGATTTTCTTTTTTTTTTCTTATTTCAAATAAAGACAACTCCCGCACTAGGAATAAATCCTGTGTCGCGGGGACTTTTCAAACATACAACCAACGGACACAATGAACACCCAGACTCGAAACAACAATTTATGAATCACACAAAGTGTTGTCTCGTGTGGGAATCGAACCCACAACACTCGGCGCAGTGTCAAGCGGCGCGGCGGCCGCTTAAAGTCAAAGTCAAAATCATTTATTCATTTAGGCCACAAAGTGACGCTTATGAACGTCAAAAATTAAAGTTAATTACTAGATGATGTACATTTACTGCCACGTTCGCAATGCAATAGGTAGAACCACGAGAAAGAACGGGCAATAAAACTCGTGGCCACTCTTTTTAACTGCCAGTATAATGGTTTTACATGTACATGTTATATTTGTAAGGAGCTGCAACTGTTTTACATTGTGAGTTATTTACTATTGCAAAAGTTAATAGTTTTTGATATTATACTCAAGCAATAAAATTATGTTCATTTAGTAAGCCTCCCAAAGTGAATATGGTAAAACAGGAGCAATGGAGCATCCACTTACCCGATTCCGTGCGGATGATGCCGCACAGGCACCCATTCGACTCCACTAAGTAGTATTTTTTTTCTTTTTAATTTGATCCACGTATTATTTTTTCGTTACTTAATTTTAAATTAGAATTATTACACAAATAAATATGTTTTTATTATTTAATTTTCGAAAAACAAGCTGAAAATACAGAAAAAAGAGCAAACTCATAAGTTGCGTTGGTGGCACACAGCTATAAAAATATTATGGGCTAATCCAGCAACGCAAACCTCGCGTTGCTAAAATGGTCGGCATTATGCACTGATATCAAACCAAAAGAAAAATATATAAATTATATCTATAAGTATTTTAATTCTTTATTGGTTTGGAAAATTAAAAATAAACAATGAAAACACACCATTTAAAATAAGTTTTATTAATAATTGTGATACAGTTTGAAACAATGAACAATGCAAAATCCAGGCTGCCCAGCACTGTCGGGGCTAATATCCCGTGTCTTTGCGTCTACTAATCACCAATTACCACCAATATCTAATAAGCAGACACAAAAATAATGATCAGATGTAATATGTACTTACAATAACGAACTAGTGGAGATGTTTGTATAATACCATCCCACCAATTGTTGTTCGTATGTGCCATTCAACGCACCACTTGCGATGAAATTTTAACTAGTATCGTTTTTACCGGAATCTAATTAAAAATGAGTAATCCACATAAATGATAAATAGTAATAGGCACTTACCTTGCGTTATCACACATCCAATAACTATTTTCACATGAATAAATCAATATTTTTGACGAAATTCAGAACACGTTTACCGGTACAACAAAAACTACTTGAAAATATGACTTTCTGGTTTGAAATTGAAAAACCGTCTGAATTGACAAATGACAGTGACGTTTGTCTATGGTTTATCGATAAATTTAATCGTTTAAATCTGAAGGCAACTACAATAAATGTGACTTTATGAAACTATGGCCCCAACGCATAAGGTGCGTTGGTGGCACACGATAAAAAACGTGCAAAACGCGAGGGGTGCGTTGCCGGAGTCCAATGGGTTAATCTATTGCGTATGGCGTATGGTGCCCGAGAGGATACAAAACTAAAACATAAAAACATCGGCTAAAACGACATTTGTCAAGAGTCCCGTAAAATAAAAGTGTCTTTATTTGTCACCCATATCATGCCTACAGTGTTCGTTTCAAGTAATTTCGTAAATTAGCAGACTTCAGGGGTTGTAAACCAAGTTGTCCAGTCACATTATATTATTGACTACAGGACGCCAGCAGCTACGCCTGCATTTTTTTAAAACTACGCACCGTTTATAATTGCTTGCGCCGGCGCATAATTTTTTCATCCCGCACTTCTGTCTTGCTACCCTTTCTAAACAGACGTGTTCTTACTGCTTATATTATCGACGACATTCGCTTGTGCACTCCGTGATTTTACATTTGTGACGACATTAGGATTTAAGATTGTTTCCCTACAAAACACTGGAATATAGAACATAATATAACTAAATGGTAATAAATAAGTATCACCTCGCTGCAAACTCAAATGGTACGTGAACAAATTCTATAAAACACTCTTGAATAAATAAATCCATAAAATAATGCAAAAAGGTTTACAACACCTGATAGAAATTAGTCACTTACCTTCCATTTCCATAAAAACACACAGATCGTCACTTTTAAACGCTCTGAACGAATTTACTGACCATAGATAAGTATATTGTGGGTATAGATAGCCATCTCTCGATTTTGTACGACTAGAGCTGCCATCTAGTTACCAAACTCGTTACTGCTAGCGAATTAGATTCTCGGTTCTTGGTACTTTTACTTTTCCGGTTTCACGTTGTTTTATTTAAAAGGAAGTTTTTGACCTTTAAAGTCAAAAACGTATTTAGTTTCAATTTCACTTCATTCAATACAAATATGTATTGAATGAAGTGAAATTGAAACAAAAAAAATATAAACCAAATACATTTTACTGACATATTTAGGCAGAGTAAATAAAATAAACTGATGAATAAATATTACTTTAATTTATTTATTCCTGGTTTTATATTTTATGTAATGAATATGTGCTAATTCTTTAATAGGTTCACTTTTATCAAAATCAATAGCTTTTCCAATTGAAAAATGGATGGATTTTTCCAATCCAATCCGCCCTGGGGGAACGCCGAAGGGGACTGTGACTGTCAGACTCTTAAGATAATTGATTTCTCTGCACCAGTCATTTAGGCATATATGAGGCATTTTAGAGTCAATATCTCACTATTTCACAAAGTAAAACTTCCAAAATTCCACTGATGTACAGTAGCGCGTGTCGACGTGAAGACGTACTTCGCGGAGAAATCACAAACATAACCACAACGTACATACCAACAAAAGCAACAAATAACTACTAAATTTAAAATAAACGATAAACAGAAAATGAAAATAACAACAAGAATCAAGCGCTGTCGCAGGATTCAACAACTACCCACAATATACTTTTTTATGACACCAACAGGCATGATTCAAGAAATGTTGCCATATATTTTACAACAAATAACTACTAAATTCAAAATAAACGATCATTAACTTATAAATTGTATTTGTGTACCTATGTAGTTATAGTATCATTATTTATATTAATTTGAAATTTAATGTCTGTACCTATATGATCTGTAGTTAAAAGTATCAGATACATAGTGGAAATATATTATTGAATTACAATATTATATATTAAATGTATTTATTTAAGCAACAAATTTAACACTACTATAGTGTACTTCTTATTTAAATGTAATGTACAATACAAATTAATAGAAAAACTATCTAATAAATAACTCCCTCTTTAAGATAAGAAAATATTTTAACCTACTATTCCTATTCACTTAGTAGATAGGGGCAACCCATTAACATGGCGAAACTTTAATGGTTGCGTTCTGGTGTAATAAAACTATATCATATTTTAAATGTAATTCGTAGGTCGAGACAATACTCAAAAAATATTGTTACTAAAACGTGAGTAAATTCGAAAAAATAATGCGCTATTGAAAAGTTTAGTAATTGAATGTAATATACTGAACGCATATTATAAACCAAATAGTACTGAGTTTAAGTAACAGATAGCGCTAGTCACTAAAGAATTTAAGGTCACTATGGAAGACAAACAAGCATGTTACTGACCGCGTAAGTTCGATACACAATGGCAAATTACTCTTTAACAAGTGGAAACACGAGAAAAAGCTAAAAGTTACAATTTTTTTTTTTTTTTGATGATTCCCCAGGGGAATCATCAAAGTCCCTGGCGCTTGGTGCCCCAGAGGCATCACGGAATTTTTGTTTGACGCCAGGCACTAAATATTGCTAAAAAGACCTCCGCACGGAATCAGTTACGTCTTTTGATGTAAGCAACTCGCGAACATGACTGTTCTGATCTATGGTGGAACAGTATGTTCCGAAAAGTAATGGTATATGAACCTGCAGGAATTTACAATCTATTAGTTAGCAGTTCATGACCACGAGTTACCCTCACCTTACAAATCCGATAAATTATAATAAAAAGAGTAGAACAAGAATGCAAATGTAATATAAAAGAGAATACGGTAATTAACTACACTATAAAACTGCCTATTGACCTAATAATAAGAAGAAATTGACCTATGCGTTTTGTGTAAACGGAAATATGGTATACATAATTTGTGCCTGTTCCTAGTATTAATATTGTGTATGTCACTATTCATTTTGTAAGAATTTATATGTAGTCGTACATGCATAACACTGGCATAAATATACTGTGATGCTACAGTAAGAATACTAATATTTTTAAATTTTTCTTTAAGTGAGACTCTTGTCTTTAACTGGTAAATGGCCCTAACTGCTCGTTTTTGTAATATAAAAATATTTTCGATGCCAGCAGCCCTACCCCATAATAATATGCCATATTACATAACACTATAAAAATAGCTAAAATAAACCAATCTAGCCGTATCAACATCAGTCAACCTACGAACCTTCTTAATGGCATAAGCAGCTGAGCTAAGTTTCCCTGAGAGATATGTAACGTGCGCACCCCACTGTAATTTCGAATCAAGTGTTATTCCTAGAAATAATGTAGATTCAGATGTTTCGAGAACATCGTCATTTAGAGCTATACTAGGACCAAGGTTTCTGACATTAGGCAGAGCAAACTTAATACATTTTGTTTTTTTGGCGTTCAGTACTAGATTGTTTACATTAAACCATTTAGTTACTTGAATGAGCGCACTGTTTATTTCGTTAAAATGTTACTTATTTCTGTCTACTTTGAATATCAAAGAAGTATCGTCAGCAAACAGTACAACGTCACAAATATTTTTCAAGTAAAAAGGTAAATCGTTTATTTAAACAAGAAACAGGAAAGGCCCTAGGATGCTGCCTTGCGGCACTCCTAAATCAACAGGTAAGCCACTGGCCTTTGAGCCGTTTATTTCAACACATTGGATTCTGTTACTTAAGTATGACTTAATGACTTCCAATGCTTTAGTCTGTACGCCGTAATGTCTAAGTTTGCATAAGAGCGTTTCATGGCAGACACAATCGAATGCTTTCGAAAGGTCGCAAAACACACCAATAGCATTTTGGGCACTCTCCCATGCACTGAATATGTGTTTAAGTAACGCTACTCCTGCATCTGTTGTCGAGTGACCCTTGGTAAATCCATATTGCTCACTATGAAGGAGGCTGTTTAGATTAAAATGTCTAAGTAATTGCTTGAGTATGATCTTTTCAAAACTCTTACTAAAGGCAGGTAGTATCGATATTGGCCTATAATTACTAGGATCAGTCTTACTGCCGGATTTGAAACTTAAAAACCACTACACCAACCGTGCAGTCAATCAATTTAAATATTTAGGTCACTTCTCGCTTATAAAATGAGTGGCGCCGCGTCGTATCATAGGATAGTCTGAGGATATATTACATAGTAGGTAATCTGTTTTACCTACTGCAGTAGTGTCTCATACCAGCATACTGGAATAAACTTATTAGTCCATATTGTTAAATACGTTATTATGTCTCAAATATCCATTGAGTAGGTACTTGCCTACATACAAGTAACATTTTCGTCGTAGTTCTGCATGATATCTAAAGATAATTAGGTACTTACCTACCTATATTTATGTTCAGATTGAACTGTGCACGAATATGGAATACTTACTAGGTAACTGACATCAGCAGTGAGCAGGATTTTAAAAGATATTGGATCATATTGGTCTTTACTCATTAGCAGTGTCAGCAGTGGCGTAGCGTGCCTTGTCGGGGCCCCGTATAAAAATTTTTTTGGAGGCCCTTATATGGAGGTAAAGATTTTTCACGAAAGAAAAAAAATATTGTGAGAAGTAATATTTATTTATCACATAATTTACCCATTTTACAAATAAAAATCGAATTTTAAATATTCACTCTCCTTGCCTTTTTATCGGCAAACTGATTTATTAAATCATTTATGGCTGATGATGATTTTAGTTTTTCTAAAGTTTCTGCCTCTATGGACAATAGTGAGATGTCTGACAGCCGTTCTTGTCCCATCGAAGTTCTTAAGTAATTTTTTATTAGTTTTAATTTTGAAAAACTTCTTTCTGCCGTTGCGGTTGTAACGGGAAGGGTCAAGAATAAAAAGCATGCTGTGATTACCTCGGGAAAACTGGATGCAAGACTATTGAATTTTACTAGCAATAACTCAATGAGTTCTTTAATGGAATAAATTTTTTTAATTTCAGAATTTAAGCATGTTTTTAGAGCCTTTAATTGGTCACAAAGATTAAGTGAGATGTCTTTACTGTATTTAGCAGACAGTTTTCCGGAAGCGTTTAATATCTCTTCGCTTGAAGAAGATAGGAGTTTCTCCGGTTGTAATATTTCGAATATACTACTCAGGTTGCAAAGGCTCTGAAATCTTTCTTTAGTTTGAGAAATTAATATATCTAAACAGCAATAGTATACATTGACTTTGAAATAGGATTCCGGGTCGGAAATTCTCTCATCTTGTGATAACTCATCAAAAAAACGCTTCGTTATCTTTCGCCTACGGTTTTTAAAAACAGTTGTTACCCCCCACTTTTTTGCTAAATCTTTGGATTCATTTAGCAAACTATTAAATGAATTCTGATTTCTTAATTGGCACAGTCTATTTAAAAGATTACTTAATAAAATACTAGATTTCTGTAAGTCATTATTTTCATGCTGTAGAGCTTTTGAAACAGGATTAATAATTTCAAATAGTGAAGAAAAAAATGTAACGAGCACTAAGAAATCAAAACTCTCTAAAATATTAATTATACTTTTACATTCTTCACGTTCATCTTTTTTATTTGAAATTAAATTTAGTTGGTACAAAGTTTTCATGATTAGTAAAAAATTTTTCTTTACTGCTAATAAAGCGTCGTTCCTAGAAGACTATCTGGTAGGACATACCTTTTTAAGGGTAATCAAATATTTTTCAGATAAATCGTCACTTAGCATAGCCCAGCGTTTTATACTATTGCCAAAAAAAGTATATATTTTTTCTAAATTATCGAAAAAAGTCGATACTTCACGAACATGTCTCGCAGCATCGTTCAAAACCAAGTTTAAAGCGTGCGCAGCACAATGAACATAATCGGCATTTGGAGCATGCTCTTTTATTAGGGTTTGTAATCCTCCATACACACCCGACATAACATTTGCTCCATCGTATCCCTGTCCTCTACATTTAGTCAAATCAATTCCATATTCTTTAGTCAAATTTAAAATGACAGTTTTCAGACCTGCAGCACTGCAATCGGTTACTGCTATGAATCCTAAAAAGGACTCACAGATTTTTATTTCTTTCGGCACATTATCATCATTTTCTGTAACCGAGATATATCGAAAAACTACAGATAGTTGGTCAATTTTTGACAAGTCTTGTGTTGTATCCAGAATTATTGTCAGAAATGGAGCTTTTTTAATTTCTGAGATAATACTGTTCCTAACGTTAGTACCAAGCAAACTAATAATTTCGTTTTGAATCGTAGGGCTTAAATAATTTATTTCACCTTTCGGTTTTAGAAAAAGTTCTTTTAAAGTTGCATCATAGTTAGATAGCAGACGTGAAATTGCCATAAAATTGCCAGAATCAGAATCATGCCCCCTCAAAGGTAGATTACAAGATACTAAAGTAATTATAACATTAATTATACGATGCAGTACATCTCTCCAGAATGTAATTTTACTATCGATTTCACTTTTCAATAGAGTATCGATGGTATTTCCTTGCAACCAATTATTATAAGAGAGTGAGGCACTAATATGCTGCTGTGACTTTTCATGGTCAAGAATAGTTTGTGTGAAATTGCTTCTAACCGAAACACCGTTAACCCAAGCAGAGGAGTACGATTTGTTTTGACGATCTGCTAATAACCAACAGAAGTGACAGTACGGTTTGTTTAAAACGTTAGAATAACATAACCATGGTCTTATAATTTTTATGCCTGCCTGATTGAAATATGAATAATAATAAGCTGAAAAAGGTCGGTTATTTTCTGAAACTTTTGGAAATGGTCCTTGTGGTTTAAATGGACCCAATTTAAAAATTATTTTTCGTTCGCATTCAGTTAAATTGTCACCAAAATTTCCTCTATCTGATGAAATTATATTACAATCTGCATTATCTGCAGATATATCAGAATCGTTGACTTGGGGTTCCTCGATTTCTGGATGGACATCCGATAAAGTATGTGCTTGGCTTTCTTCTATTTCCGGATGGATATGTGACGAAGAACATGCTTCAGAAGAATCTAAAAATAAACGAGTAATTGCTAAAAAATAAATACGAATGCTTTGATACTAAACTAAAAAGAGTTATATATAAATAAATAACGTTACTAAGGGTCACAGTTAGAGAGTGTTCAGTTCAGACGCACACAGATTCTACGCGGATTGTGCTCGTACCTATTAGTAGATACAAAATCACCTGCAGCCCGTCCGTGCATTACTATACACCTGCGTGCTATTTAAACGCAGCGCGTAGTGTAGTGGCCATACAAAACGAGAACCCGAAAGCGAGTCTGCACATCTGAAGTTCTCAACACGCAATTAACGATACGATACAGACTGATAAACAAACAACAAAACAAATCGATCCTATAGATAAGTTAGAATTTTGTTTTTTTTAATCAAGGCACGGAACCCTAAAAACAGTATAATTGTGAAAATCGAGGGGGGAGACAACTTTTTGTGACGGACAGATGGACAGACCGAAATTAAAAGATTTCCTTGTTTATCACTACGGGCCCCTAATAAATGGGTTGGGTAGTAGTGTAGTACTTACCTTTCCAATCTAAATCACTCACAGTATCTTGTCTCTGAAAAAATGAAGAAATTTTGGGCACTTTTTTTATAACCTCGTCCCTTTTCTGTTTAATTTTTCTTTTCTCAGCGCCGCTGGGATAATCTCTTTTCCTTTCACTCATTTCTTTTACAAATCGTTACTAATACTGCTAAACCAGAAGAACAATATTGTTTGTGCTGAATTACAATGTAATGCACATTTATATAAAGCGCGTAAATAAACAGTGCACTGCACTCCGTGGTTTAACATCCAATGCAAAGTACAACAACGTACACGTACATCGCGATATCGATGAAGGATTCCCGGGGATTCCCCGCTGAGTTGAAGATGAAGTAAGTAAAACGGGGAAGTCCCGCAGCCCGCCATAACGATGTAGTGTTGCCAACTTTTGAACGCACGCTTAAGGCGGGAAAAAAAGAAATTGCTTTATAGAATTTTGTCATTTGTAAAATAAAATAAATTAGAAAGTTTTTATTCTTTTTCCTTACACACTTTGGGGGCCCCCGTGGCCCGGGGGCCCCGTATAATTGATACGGCAAATACGGCGGTAGCTACGCCCCTGAGTGTCAGCTATATAGGTACCTTACTATTGTCAAGAAAACAAGATCTGTGCCGGGCATAGAGATATTAAGAATAGAGTGGCAGAGTGGGGCCTATTCGTGTCCGCCGGTGGGAGAGAGAACGCAACATTAAAGGCCCCCTGCATCTCTCTCTAACAATACATGCACAACATCAACATTACGCAGTAGCGTGCTACCTGTAACTATTATTTAAATTAGTTTATTAGTAATCAATAGTTTAAAAGTTGTTTTTATTGATACACGAAGATAGTTTGAAGTGACAAAAATGTTTATATATTTTTAAACTATTGATTACTGATAAACTGATATAAATAATAGTTACAGGTAGCACGCCACTGCGTAATGTTGATGTTGTGCATGTATTGTTAGAGAGAGATGCAGGGGGCCTTTAATGTTGTGCAGTGGCGGCGCTAGACCACATGTGGACGTCGGCGACATCAAGTTCGCGAGGCCCTTTAAATCGATGGCGAGGCCCCGTTTACTTCGTAGTAAAAAAAACCGTTAAATTAAGTGAGCCAAATTATAAAATAATATAAGAATAAATAAATGAAAATTCAAAAATTTTCACCCAGCACAGATCTTGTCACGCACGTGTCCGAAAATAATTAAAGTCATTATCATCTGCTTAGCTTTTTCCCGAATTGTTCGGTGTCGGCTACCTAAGCCAGGATGATTGGTGAAACGAAATTAAGTATGTATCTTGTAAAACTTTTATGCGAGGCCCCCTCAGGCGCGAGGCCGTCGGCGGTCGCCGACGTCGCTGACGCCTAGCGCCGCCACTGATGTTGTGTTCTCTCTCGCACCGACGGACACGACACAGTATTGAGTTAGGTACTGTTCTGCCGCTCTATTCTAATATCTCTATGGTGCCGGGTGCCGGCTAGACTAAATGTGCCTTACGCGCGTGCCGTAGCTAATGGTTCGGTAAGTGGTTCAGTACCTATCTGTCTTGCCTTGACCACAATCGAGTGAGTCTCAACCACCCCGGTGTCCCCGGTGGTCTGTCCTGGCACCGGGGCACTTGGAACAAATTGTTGCATCTGCCCCGGTTGCGCCGACTTTTACCCAAGTGCCCCGGTGCTGGGGCAGACCACCGCGCCGCGGTGATTTGGACTCGCTCCAATCTTCTATGCCCCCACTACAGATACCTAGTCTATTGTTAATAAGTTTGAGTACCTATACTTACGTATTATCTTTATAAGTAGGTACATTTATATAGGTCATTGAACCTGTCCTAATCAGCTGAAGCTACTTTGACGGCTGTTTATTTTTATAATGCATCTTTGGATAATATTATGTCCACTGGCAGCTGGTAGCTGGCTCTTTCGTATAAAATTCCAAAAGCAACGCGGTGGAATTTCGAAACCGCAAGGAACATGGGAGTAGGACACATAACAGAGGTGTAGTCCGTGTTTGGTTGAGTTGCGGGTTGTTTCTCGATGAACAAGTCTCATCCATTTTCTAAATGTGTCCCCTAGCTGTCTTTACTGACAAAACTGTATTTTAAAAAGTTTAGTGAATGTTCCCCTAAAACTCTGGGAACTTACTTTGCACACGAATAGATCGCACTCTAATCGTCTTCGATGGGAACATTTTTTCTAAAGCGCCCTTAGCGTTTAGTAATAGTCAGTAGAGAACACTACGAATTAAGAAAATATGAGGCATATAGAATCAAAAGCAGCTAAGTGCCACATTTTCAAAAAATGAACTAAGTATGGAGCCATCTAGTGTTCTTTTAGTATCATCTCTTCATAAATTTATAACATGAAACAAACCCGGCTAAGGCCCTTAAAATTACATTCAAGAATTGAATTTAGGATCAAATACAGCTAAGTGCCATTTATCATATTAAAAAACAGCTACCTAAGTGATTCGATTTTTTGATATTTTTAAGCTAATTAGATAGCAACCATAGAAAAAGACAACCAAAACCTATTATTATTATAGATCCATCCAAAGTCATTACAAATGTAAAAATACCTACTAAAACGTTTTTTTTCATTTCCTGCTATTTATATGAAGTCACTTAGCTGCTTTTGAATCTATATGCCTCATATATGGAACTATTCCCGTCGAGAAACAACTCGAAACTAGACTAGACCCCTAACTAATAGCTTTTAGAAAATGTAATTTGTGGAAAAATGCATCTATCGATAAGCGACTCGCATGTGAGCCATTCGTATGCAAATTCGGACTAGTTCGTCTGATCTCGTAAACAATAAAGATCACATAATCACACTGCGTCATAATCATAAGCGTATATTGGCTAAGCAGGCATCGTTTTTATTTTTTTATAGTCTCACGCCTGTATCCCCGGAGGGGCAGGCAGAGGTGTAAATATTACACCCACATTTCGCCATGAATTTTTAGGTGCCACGTGGGGGCGAGCCTATTGTCGATGCCGTTACCGGGCACATCACCTGACTCCGGGCTGATACCTACTGAGTATTCGGAAAAACCCAGTAACACTTGCCCGACCCAGGAATCGAACCCGGGACCTCCGATCAGCAGTCGCATACGCTATCCACTGGACCACGGAGGCAGTAAGCAGGTACTTACCTATGTATATTATATTAGGTAGACACATTTATGGTCGTTATCCGCTGTGAAATAGTGGATATACCAACAGACTGCCATGCAGAGGGTATCGGGTTCGAATCCACGGCGCGCACCAATGACTTTTCGGAGTTATGTGCGTATTGAATTGTTAATTATCGCTTGTCCCGTGCCTCGGAGAGCACGTTAAGCCGTCGGTCCCGGTTGTCATGAAGATCTTTGACAGTCGTTACAGGGCGTCAGTACCTTCTAAATAAACTGACACTAGTCTAAACCATGGAATATCGCTATCCCTTTGGGTTGCAGAGGTCAGACAGGCAGTCGCTCTGTGGTAAAGCTTATATTCAGCCAAATCCGGTTAGACTAGGAAGTGGACCCCAGATTGAAAACTGGGATAACGCTAAGAGGATTATGATCCGCTGTGAAATAAAGGAAATGAAATGTTCAAGTAATGTCCTAAGCAGCACTTAACTTTATATTTTACTTAAGTATAATAAAGTGACTAAGTAATACAAAAACGGACTCAATCAGACAACCCCGTGTCGTCATATCTTTCTAGTGATAGTCACTTTCTACTTAGCGATATTGTCACGATAACAACGTTTTTAAACAAATTTATTTCGAGGATTACGTACTTAGATAGTATACTTATCACTGACTAATAAACTACAAAACAGCTACATTATCGTGAAATAATAAAACAAGCACATAAGAGTAGTCGTATTATTTTATTTACGTACATAGAAGTAATAAGTTACTAATATCACATTTACAGTGCGTCCTAATACCTATAACATTAACGTTTTATTCGTATCTTACAACTAAGACTAGCAAATCTGAAAGAATAATGAACTCTGTTCGAATTATCATGCGTTTGTGATATGTATCGGAGACTAAAGAGATTATTCAAGACTATGTTTACACTTCGACTATTTTCCTCGTCTTTGGAATGAGAGCCTCGTCATCAGTGGCGACCTCTACGAGTCTCCGCCGTTTTCTCAGAGGTCTGGAGGATTCTGATGGCTCCCTGCTTTTAGCAACGATTTTAGCCATTTTGTTACCCAGTCTAGTTATCTTAAACTTCGGTAAAGTCTGCTCTGGATTGCTAGTGTCTGTAGCATCATTTTCTATTTTGTCTTCATCTACTCGCTCGTTGTTCTGCTCACAAACAGGACTCAAGTCTTGCACAGGCTCGAGTATTGGTTCATTATTACTTTCTATAGCTTCCTCATCTCTCTTTTTGTCACTATTCATTGTAAAGTCTAAAGGTCCTTCCACGTCCTCGGTCTTAGTCTCAGTTTTCACTTTGTTCGCGCAATGAGCTTGGAGAAACGCCGAAAATGGTATCGGAATGGGAATTGGAAGCGGAATCGGTAGAACTACTGGATATGGGACTAATATTGTGACGGGTGGTGCCTGTCCCTGCATGGGAGGAGGGAAATTCAGCGGTGGGGGGAGCCGAGGTCTTTCCATTGGGATGCCGGGACGAGGCATGAAGTTAAGCCGTGGTGGGAACATGGGAGGGTGTCGTGGATCATGGTGATTGTCCATAAACATTGGCGGAGGCATGGAAAACATAGGATTGGTTGGGAACGGTGGCGGTGGCGGGTGCGGGTTCAGCGGATGGGGTGGCGAATGTAACGTATTTCCAACAGTCGAAGATGCGGGTGACGATCCATCAGATGGACTGCACATGCGCAGGTCCTGAGCTTTCGGAGTCGAAGTCCGTTGACGAACAGTCTGAGAAGTCACTGTCGCCGAACATTTAGAGGTCCTTCGTTTCCGCAGGTTCATTTTTGTGTTCCTAGCTTCTTTTTTCGTTTCTGGAGACTTCTGAATTGGTGCAGTCTCTTCTGAAGAGCGTTTCTGCTTCATCAGCTTAGCCGTTGGGGCAATTGTTATCAAAGGAAGAGGAGATCGATTTTGAGTCTTTTGTGGTTCTGTCTTTTCGGCATTTGCTGGTTTGCTGGGTGCACTGTCAGGGTTTGGTGATCCTGATCGCTCAGATGTTGGGGAGGCAGACCGACTCTTGCAGTTCTTGAGCCAGAGATCTGGCGTGATGAGGTTTGAGGATGAAGACGCGTTGACTAAATGTGGATTTAGGTCAAGGTGCGCTTGTGTTTCACGGCAGAAGATGTGCATCTTGTATTGATTCAGGCATTTGTCGGAGCAGAACTGCAGTTGTGTGGCACCATCCTGGAAAATGCAAAAGGTAGACGTTAGACAAGTTTGTATGAAACAAAGTATGAATCATACTAAACTAGGTAATAGGAGAAATACGTAGTTCCTATGCACTAAATTATCACCTAACTTTAAGATGGTTGCCTGAATGAGGCAAAAGGCGTATTATTTTATAATATTTTTTAATTTCTTATTCTTATTCGCATAAATTAAGGTCTATTAGCGATTCAAATGTTAGACTTTTTGTAAGTGTAGGTATTCGAACCCCATAGCAGCTGGGATTATATGCCTATCACACTTGCTAAAGCTTGACCACAGCTCGCGGCGTAACTTTTAAAAGTAGTTAAAAAATATACTGTTTAGATTTTAGATCACGCGAGTCCACAAAAACCTACGCATACTTAATTGGCGTTTAATCTTAGGCTGCTTAGACCTTGGCATTAATTCATCATCATCCTCCTAGCTTTATCCCAGTCTCAACCCGGGGTCCGCTTACTAATCTAGCCAGATCTAGTTGAATAATAAGCGATAATGAACAATTCAATACGCACATAGGTAACTCCGAAAAGTCAGTGGTGCGCGCCACGGATTCGAACCCGATACCCTCAGCATGACAGTCTGTTGGTACCTATCTCCACTACTTATAATACTTACTACAGTATAACCACAGTATAAAGTATTTTACTGTGGTATAACCATGCCTGGCCTTATATAACTGCTCAAATTAAGTAGGTACCTAGATTTAACCTGTTTTTACTTCATCTGAATATAGGTACTGTAGTCTGTAAAACCTGATCCTCACCTGAAAGTCCACATAAGCGACAGTATGCCGCACGTGACGGCACCAGTCGCACGTCTTGGCTCGCTTGAAGTTGGCTCTGCGCGACTGGCTGAAGCACAGCTCGGAACAGAACGTCGCACCCGCCTGCTGCAGGGCTCCCCCTTCGCTGGTTATGCTTTTGTTGCACCACGAGCATTCGTCGGCTGGAAAGAGAGAGGAAGCTGTTGAATAAAGGGTAATTGTTCGATAAGAAAGATTCTTGAAATCAAAGACTTAGTATAAGGATTATTACCTATAGATACCTATTACGAACATTTATTATGTGTATAATTGTCCGGATCTTACTGGTGTTCTACCACGATGAATCATTGAAAATAAGTAAAGTTTTTTTTATGGCACTATATATACCTATGCAATGTTATTGCAGCCTCTCCGTCAAAAAAATCTTGCATGAAAATGTTTTATTATTTTTATAGGCTCAGTCTCGTGTTGATGTTATGATATGTGTAAGGCTAACTAGTACCACCTTTCGACCAATAGGAGCCGTAATCGATCTAAGCCAACTTTAGAGTTAGGTAAGTAAGTATTAGGAAATTCTAACAACAATGTGTCTAAAAATACTTCTATTTGATAATACGTAATATCTCTCCATTTAAGAAGATAATATCATAAGTCAGATGTATTAAGCGTGGGCGTATAGATAGACACGTGCTACCAGCTACCAGTTAGGGAAACATAGCTGAGATTTATAGGAATCGAGAGCTACTGAAAACGTTGGGGCGAAAATTTGTCACCGAGATAGATATTTTGTCGTACGTCTCAAATTCACCGTAGTTATAGATGGAGCTGTCTATACAAGCTGTGATACAAGCATGAACGTGTTCGTTTCAGTGCTCAATCAGACTGAACTAGCGGGTGCGGGCGCGGGCGCGGGCGCTCGGGTCTTGGCGTCTGCATATTCACAGTGCCGAGCGAGCTTCGAGCGTCATTGCACAAGTGTTTGGTCGTTCTCAAACTTTGAGCTGCTACGTATTTATTTAGAAGACATGGATGAAGATTTGTTTTTATTAATGGAAAATTCATACTTAAAATGGAAATTGCTATATATGAAGTTTGGCACACATGATTTAAATAAAGGAAGAGAAAGGTTTGGAGAATTTTACGTATTATACGCTGATTTACGGACGAAACAATTGTTTTATTTCTTCCCATAATTTGTTTATGGCTGCCCTATTTAAATGTTGCAGATGTTTACTTTGCCAAATAGCTGTGCGATGTTGTAAGGTTGGGTCGCCTAAGATCGGATGTGACATAAGACCGGAAGCATAGAATTTACCGCGAATAAAGCGACATTTTTATGAATAGCAACATATTTGCCTGCGCCATTAAATTTAGAATTTAGCCCCTCTCTTTATACCGCGGTACGGCCTGCGATGAGCAGGACTGCAGGACGTGTGTACTGGTGCTTTGAAATAACTGTGTCAATTTTGTAACATTTTTGGCGATCCGATCTTTCCTCCAAAAGTTTGTTGTGAAATATTGGCAAGTTTTCATCATTTTAATGCTTTTTAAGTTGATTTTTGCGGGGAATTAGCAAATGCTCTCTAGAATTGTATCCTTTGTTTGGGCCTAAGATGTCTGTAGGCGTAGATCCAGACTTTCCTCCTGTTGCCTAACATCGGACAAAAAAATCCGATCTTAGGATTCATAAAAAAATACAGTGGTTCTCAATCTTATTCATATCAATTCCTGTTAATAAATTATTAAATTTAAGACGCCTGATTGCTATTTGTCAGAGGTCAAAGGCCAGACCGCCAGACCGGAGGTCTGTTATGTCACTGATGTTATTTTTGTTAATCTACAAGTAATATAGTAGTACTGGTATAGTCGGTATTTTAATCCAGTAGAGTAATTTGACTGGTGAAAATGTCTACAGATTGATCATGCCTATGAAATACCAACGACATTCACTTCAAACGACCAACTATAACGAAAATGACTTGGAAGAAGCTGTAAAGAAAGTAAAAGATAAAGAGTTATCTAATTATGCTGCCTCAGAAATCTACGAGATACCCACATTTACACTCAATGATCGAGTTTTGGGAAAAACTTTTTAGTCGTATCTTAAAGGTAAATTAGAACCATCAAACTCAATTAAATATTCGCATAAAGCTTACCGAATATTTCGTCGAGTTTTTGGTTATGTGTTATCTGGTTCTAATTTAACTTTAAGATACTACCAAAAATGTGGGTATTTAAAATTCTGATATGATGCTAGCATGAAGAGACTTTTAATAAGAAGAAGACTGTCTATGCCATAGAATAAGTACATTACATGCTAATCAAACATAAGACTGTAACAAATTATAGGTATGACTGTATTAGGTTAAGAGTAAGAGTAGATTGATATATACGGGAAAGTAAGAGTACAATAAAAATTTATTGATTCAGTTTAATTATACAATTTTTTTATTAAATGATCAAAAAATCTTCTAAAAAAATAATGATAGTTATATTATTTGGCTTCACTACACATCCGATCTTACCTAACTATCCTAAAGTACCCTTTCTGCAGAGTCGATAAAGTTTGACAAACTCAGTCACGCTTTTATTGGCCGTAGGAGGGAAGATCGGACTAAAAAAATAACAAAATTTTTTATATGAATGTTCTCAGTGTAAATCGCGCAGAATTTCAAATCAGTTTGTATTAAAGTATTGTCAACTAAAGGCCGGATATTTCTCTATTATGCATTCTAATGCCATAGCTACAGAGTTGAAATTAGACAATAGTGCGAACTTTGGCTTCATTGAATTTTTTTGAAGGACTATCAGATAAAATGTAATGTCACTTTGACGGCTGACCGTAGTGTTTACGAAAATAAAAAGAAAGATGTCCGTAGTATACTTTATTGTTGATAATTTACATCCAAGTCCACTGAGAAAATAACATTTAGAAATGAGAAATAAATTCGTTTGCAACTTGCTCCTAATTCATAGACAAAGCGTCCGATCTTAGGCGACCCTACCTTACTGCAGATATAAATTCTTCAGTATTGATGTCCATGATTGACGACGCTTCGGCGGGTAAATCAAAATGGTTTAGAACCACACGCGTAGTCACCTAACAGACGCTATATCACTGTGAACGATACGGGCGGACTGAGCCATTAGAAACACCCGCGCCAGCCGCGCGCGCGCCCGCCACATGAAGACGCGCAGCTCGCGCACGCACTGTGAACGCAAAGGGCGTCTGCATACATTTGAATTACACGCGCCCGCGCTAGCACCCGCGCCAGCCTCCACTCTGAAAGAGTACTCAGAGTGGTTTCAGAGAACGCCTACGTCCGTTCGTAATAAATGACTTGTTCTAGGAAGTAAGTAAATTGAGAATGAATCCACTCGGGACGGAGTTTTACATTTGACGTTAAACGATTGGAAACAAAGACAGCACTGATAGTGTAGTGGATGAAGCGATCGCCTAATCGCGCCGGTGCCGGTTTTTTTTTTTCAATCCAGATAGGTTCTCGCTTGGTTGAAGCTCGCGGCAGGCTCCACCGTTCCACCTACCTATTCATTTATTTAAAATCCATCATAATTATCTTCAACTATACTTATGAATGTGGTCAAACAGCAATTTATGGATCACACGGTCACACCTGTTTACCGAGATAAAAAAAGTGAAATAAACGGTCTCGTATGGGGATCGAACCCACAATACTCGGCGCAGTGTCAAGCTGCGAGGCGGTCGCTTAAACCACTAAGTTAATCGTGCAGACGAACCTAATTAAATTTATGTAGAATTTACATAGGCACAAAATAAACATAACTAACGAAATCTGACCTAATCGTTCACCTAAAGAATTAGACAAAAGAATCCTTTCCGTTCACACAATAAGGAAAATTGTCAATGAAAATTTTATTATAAAGTAGTAGTAGGTTGGTACAAACCTACGCAATTTAGTCTTTCGAAAGTTGGCAAAATGACTGTCTTTTTTTTATGGTATAAGGCGGCAAACGAGCAGACTGATTGCCTGATGGTAAGCAATTACCGCCGCCCATGGACACAAGCAACACCATAGGAGTCACCAGTGCGTTGCCGCCCCTTGAGGTTGGGAAAAGGAATAGGATGAGGGAGAAGGAAAAGGGGATAGGGCCTCCGGCACTCTCACTCACCGAACGAAACGCAACAGTTTAGGTACTGTTACTTTACGTCGATTTTCTGTGAGAGGGTAGTACTACCCCGGTCGAGCCGGCCCATTCATGCTGAAATCAGCAAGGCTCTACTACCTTTTAAAATATATTGCGATGTCTCATAGTGAGTGACGTCCTTTAATAACAGTAATATATCACTAGCCATCTGATTAAACAAGATGTCTGTCATGTTTTAAACATATGTCATTGAGTGCGCTAATAAATAACCAGCAGTCACAGATAATGTAACACTAATGTTGCGACCGTTGGCACCTAGAACGGCTGTGAAGTTGATTGAGTGAGTGCATATTCATGCACTAGAATGAATGAACAAACTAAAGCTAATATTCTGTAAGTCTAGCTAGCCTTATTTTGTTACTAGGTGGAAAACCTTTCGGATCTTCGTCTATATGGGTAATTTGAGCGGGAGTATGTGATGTGGCCACTAAATACCACCCGACTGCCGACCAAAGACCTATGGAGGAGAAGACTAGGTACAGGAACTATCCAGTCTCCCTTGCGTCTTGTCTAACCCGACCGAATCCCAGGGAAGGCTCCTACCTTTACTGGTCCAATTACGCAAGTCTGGATAGCCTAGTAAGCGGACCCCGGGATCCAAGGCCTTGGATGCATTCGGATTAACGTTAGAACGATGATGATAATCATCAATGTCATCATCCTCCTAGCGTTATCCTAGTTGCATTTCGGGGACCGCTTACTAGTCTAACCGGTTTTGACTGAATATTAGCTGTTCCACAGAGCAGAGCGCCTACCTGTCTAACCTCCGCAACCCGAAGGGATAGCAATATTCCATGGTTTAGACCAGAGTCAGTTTATTCAGAGGTACTGACTCCCCATAACGACTGTAAAAGATCTTCTATAGCCGGGACAGAAAGCTTGACGGAGGTCAGTGATGTGCGCCGTGAATTCGAACCCGATACCTTCTGCATGGCAGTCTATAGACGTCTCTACTAGGCTATCGCTACCTTATAAACTGTTACTATTGTAAGTACCTATAGGATCATTATATTATAAAAAGAACAAACATCATAATAAAACTAAAGAAAAATAATTACTTACTACATGAATTCAAATATCATTTTAAAATACATTTCACATTCGAAAGAGCAGAGAGAATTATGATCCGTAGAGTTTTCATTTCGGCTATTATTGAATTCAATCCTTTAAAAATATAGATATAACCAGAAAGCGGGGCTAATTGAACGAAACGAAAGTTGCAACAGCGTAGCATGAACACGGAATAATAAAAAATATTTTCTGATATTGTACTTTAGTAAACGAATCTCGGATAACCATCTCCAATTAATTGCTGACTGATATTGAATAGAGAAAAAACTCATGAAACCTTACACTGGCTTTCTCATTACTGCGGTTCGTTTATACAGCGAGTAAATGATAGCTCGTTATACTAGCTTATTAATTTCCGTTTTTCCAATTGGTCGATGAAGTAACTGAAAACTAACGATTTGTTCAACATTTGACTCCGGGTATCATTTGACTTATTTATTACAGTGTTGTCAAGGCCGCTCTGTTTTGAAAAAGAGAATTATCGGATGAAGTTTGTTCTGTAATTTCCGTATTCTCGAGGGGCCTAAAATTCTGTACCTGATTACAAGCTCCTAGTCTGACCAGTCTTCTGTCTGTTTAGTTTTAGGTTTGGCTTTTTACTTCTACGAGTATTTTGCGATGTCTCATGATCTAGGCAAGTCGAAGAGCGCAGAAATTGATCAATTTGGTACGTCGACTCAGCCTTACAATTATTTTGAAACAAAAATTGTAGCCATAACTATAACTCACGATCGAAATTTTTATTGAAGTGTTCCTACTTAATTTTTTTTGCACCTTTCACAATATGTAGGTCGATAAATACCTACGGTCGTAATTTGTATTTGGTAAACGGCAATAACTTCTTTTTTAAGCGTAACGTATAAAAGGCAAAAGTTATGCCAACAACGCAAAAAATGCAGACTAAAATGTAGACTTTACCGAAGTCCGCGTTTGAGCAAATAGGTATCTAAAATGGCCTGCTCATTATGGAATTTTATTTTCAAGCTACTTAGCTTTTTTCAAAAGTACCTATAACATTATCAGTTCATCAGTAATTTAATCTTGAAGTACCTAAACAAGTTTTAACATCAGACATAAACCACCTAACTATACTATTATTTAAAATAAAAGTGAACAAAAAATTCAAAGCCTCACTAGGAACATAATGTTCTTTGTAAGCGATACTTAATAATTATTATACTCGTGAATATATTTACTAGAATACCTGGGCGGGAGTGCTATTTCGTGCTAAATTGACGTGTGTTGGGAGTGTATGTAACATTATATTGTAACGTTATACATTCCTAATCATCACAATTTAACCACAAAGTTCTACATTTTCACTTGCGGCACACACCTACATAGGTACCTGTTTACACAACGTACTCGCGGGCGTTCATTAGGAATAGTAAACCGACTTTGCGGTATCAAATTTGTAAATAACGTACGTTTGCCAACATCGATGTACTGCCTATAATATGTACAAAGCTTTCAGTATTACATCTAGCCTTGCTCAGCGATTTTATCGGGTTTCTTGGAAAATGTACTATTAAAATTGCTTTATCGGTATAATATTCATATCACACCCAATAAACGGTAGGAGTTCCGAGAAAATGAGTTTATTAAACTTAATAATATAGGAATTAAATTACTATCTATGGTATCACGCTGAGCGTTTTATTTTACCGCCATTTTTATCGTAAAGCGCGCGAGGGTAGCGTTCGGAAACGCGTCTATTCGTAGAACTACAGCTGCAACGGGAAGAGGGTTCGGTTTCTAAGAAATTTAATATGATTTGTTCATATTTCATTTACGTTATAGGTCATATGAACCCTGGGGACATTGTGAACTTTGAGTATTGTTTTTCAATGTTTGTTTGTTGACGGTGAAGTAATATCAAAGTAACAGGACTAGTTTTTGTACAGCTAGTGTACCTACTTATATAGGTACCAAGGTATGTTAAGAAACATTACGAACAATCAATCACCAGAAACATTACCCAGACTCGAAATAAAAATGCGCGGATCACACGTTCTGTCCCGCGTAGGTAGGTTCTCTACGCAATCCTTGCGATTGAAATCAACTTTATTCTAATTCAACTTTCGAAGTATGAAGTAAGCTCATTTGCTCTTACTAATACATTAATGCACCTATTGATTAGTTGCCGCTAGTTTTACTTAGAAAGGGTCAGACAGTGGACCAGAGGTTAGGACCGCAGGCCCTTTCCAGTTTAAGTTGTCCATACTCGCTACTTGTTATTTTGTATTAACATGACAGAAGGTCAAAAGGGCGACGTTTTCCCAGACTTTAGCTAAGCTTTATTGAACGCAAAGATATTATAAGCTGCTTTATATTAGCGTGGTTTAAAGTTGCACTTGTGGTTAAGGACTATTTCGAAAGGTCTATACAAGGGTTTGAAAAGTGACTTGCTGGTCATTTTTTAAAATTAGTTTAGTGGAATATATTAGTCGCATAGACCAGATCACACGGTAGACTCGGGGTAGGTACTACTTATTATAAGTAGGTACATTTATATTAACGGACCCCCTGGGCAACAAAGCGAAAGTCGTGGATACAACCGGGATAACGCTAGGACAATTATCTAATAACAGGCCAAAAAAAAGCTTAGCAACCTGTTGACCAGTTTGGACGAACTTAATTAAACTGAAATCCACCACCCTTTCGTGACCATAAACCTTAAAACTGAACTGCAGTACACTGCAGTAGTCTACAACATTGGGCACTCTTTCGAGGCTACAGACGCGTATGCGTATGTTTATCACAATCATGCGTGTGTTTGATGATCACGGCGACATCGCAGCCGGCGCGGTATGTCCAACAATTAGTAAACAAAGTAATGAAGCTGCACCAACGAGAAATAATGAGTCATTTGTATGATTTATCATAGCCCATGCAGCTATCAAGTGACTCCAAACGATATCGATTACATTTGAAATTAGAGACATGGGAAATATCGTCTAAAACCGGTTAGATGATATGGCGCTCGTACTTGCGGTATACAATGGATCATCTAGGTGTTTAAGACTTGACGACACTGGTAAATTAGAACGTGCAATGTCTTTATTACAGACGTAAGTAACTACAAAGACTACGTTTTATGGGGTCTACGACGTCAGTAGGCATTCGTCCTTACGACGACGTAATAAGTGCGCACCTAGATCACGTCTCTACATCCTAGCATATTAGGAATGAGAAGATTATAAATGGCTTTCAATTCAGTCACCGGTCAGAATTTCAGGACCCTTACTGTAACTGAACGTTAGCAACAGAAAAAGGGGCCTTTGCAAACAAACAACCATCGGACATAATGAACACCCTGACTCGAATCAAAAACAATAATTATTGATCCCACACAGTGTTATCATGTGGGAACCGAACCAACAACCCTCGGCGCAGTGTCAAGTGTCGAGGCGAACGCCTGCGCCAGCCGTGCAGTCTTCATAAGCTCAGCTCGAATGGTATGTTGCTAAAAAGATGGGATATTCAAAGTTGATATTCTGTCGTATGGTTAGACTAGTAAGCGGACCTCGGGCTCCAAGGCGTGTATAGTCTTTGATGCGACCGGGATAACGCTAGTGTTAGAAGAGGAAGGAGAGGATGTAAGGAGGCAGTAGAAGAACACCTTATAATAATATAATTTGTTAACATGTCTTTAATTCTTTTAATTACCAATATCCACAAGACAATAATAGAGTTGACTGTTTTGATTATATCACGTTAATTTTGTAAAATAATATTTTGTACTAACATCTTTTTTTTTGTGTTTGTAACACTGTCGGGTAAAGGCTATAATACGAATCGTGATGTTTCCCGCTCTCATTCCTCGCCTGGAAACCAGGGAATAAAGAAGCTGCATACCACGTGTGACCTTATTTCAACCACCTGCACCATTTATGCCCACATCTCACACTTCTGTAGTTCTCTTAATGCTAGGACGATGATGATGATCACATGATGATTCAATAGCTCACCTTTATTCTTCTGTTCACTGGTCTGCTCGGGGCTTGAGGCGTCTCTCGCCCGTGAAGCCGCCCATCTCCGCAACTCCAGCCGCTCGTACCCGTACCAACCGAGCAGCTCGTTCATCGCGGTCTCCGCGAAGTCCTGGGAACAAGCAGTATTACGTTAAATATATGTTTTTAGGATAATAGACTATTTTAAACTTTCGCGATTAGGATAAATTATACGGCACGGCATAAATAAGTACTTCGGTATTTGCCATCGTTTCCAACGAGTCCCACCGCGACCACGGCTGAAGCAAGTAAGCCGAAACGCTGGCAAATCCTCGATATTTGCCAACGTTTCGGCGGACTTGCTATTTATGCCTTAACAATATTATTTATCGCGAGTAAGACCCGCTTAATAACCTTGTACCTATAATGTTTTCAAGACATCATATTCATAGCAAGTTTATAGGTAAATGCTGACACATCTGTCTAGTAATTATGACTTAAAACAAGATAAGAGATACTTTTACAGTTGGTATCGATGTTTAAAATACACGGAATTATTGACTATCTCTTGTCTCTATCTATACTAATATAATAAAGCGGAAGAGTTTGTTTGTTTGTTTGTTTGTTTGTTTATTTGTTTGTTTGTTTGTTTGTTTGAACGCGCTAATCTCAGGAACTACCGGTCGGATCTGAAAAATTCTTTTTGTATACGATAGCCCAGTTATTCCGGAAGGCTATAGGCTATATAACATAACGCTTTGACCCTTTGGGGCCGGGCAAAAGTCTAAAAAGGCTAAAAGAGAATGTCGGCTAATCTCAGGAACTAGCAGTCGGATTTCAAAAATTGTTATTGCCTATGATAGCCCAATTATTCCGAAAGGCTATAGGCTATATAAAATTACGCCACAACTTATAGCGGCCAGACAAAAATAATAAGATGGTCAGATGAGAAGGGGGAGGGTTGGGTCAAAGGCAAAAAAAGGCTAAATGAATAGGATACAATCTATATGGGTATCGTTTTCGGCATTTTCGGGACACTGATTAATAATATGAAATTTATTTAGTGATCCAAGATGGCGGACGGGAAATCAAAGATGGCGGATGGGAAAATTTTAAAAATCAATATGGGTATCACCTTCGATATTTTAAGGGGTGGGGAATCGAAATACAACATCTATTTCGTGATCAAAGATGGCGGATGGGCAATCAAAGATGGCGGATGGGAAAATTTAAAAAAATCAATATTGGTATCGTCTGCGATGTTAAAAGGGATGGAGAATCCAAATACAACATCTATTTCGTGATTCAAGATGGCGGATGGGAAATCAAAGATGGCTGATGGGAAAAGTTTTGAAAATCAATATGGGTATCGTCTCTGATGATTTAAGGGATGGTGAATCCAAATACAACATCTATTTCGTGATCAAAGATGGCGGATAGGAAATCAAAGATGGCGGACGGGATTTTTTTTAAAGTCGATATGGGTATCGTCTCCAATATATAAAGGGATGGGGAATCCAAATCCAACATCTATTTCATGATCAAAGATGGCGGATGGGAAATCATAGATGGCGGATTGGAAAGTTTTAAAAAATCAATATTGGTATCGTCTGCGATGTTAAAAGAGTAGGGGAATGCAAATACAACATCTGTTTCGTGATTCAAGATGGTGGATGGGAAATCTAAGATGGCGGATGGGAAAAAATTGAAAAATCAATATGGCTATCGTCTCTGATATTTTAAGGGGTGGAGAATAAAAATACAACATCTATTTCGTGATCAAAGATGGCGGATGGGTTTTTTTTTAAATCAATATGGGTATCGTCTCCGATGTTTAAAAGGATGGGGAATCCAAATAAAACATCTATTTCGTGATTCAAGATGGCGGATGGGAAATCAAATATGGCGAATGGGAAAAATTTTAAAAATCAATATAGGTATCGTCTCTGATGATTTAAGGGATGGTGAATCCAAATACAACATCCATTTCGTGATCAAAGATGGTGGATAGGAAATCAAAGATGGCGGACGGGATTTTTTTGTAAAGTCGATATGGGTATCTTCTCCGATGTTTTAAGGGATGGCGAATCCAAATACAACATCTATTTCGTGATCAAAGATGGCGGATGGGAAATATAATAATATAAAAAAAGTTATTATTGGTGGTGAAAAAGTGGTAGTGGTATTTGATGTTCGATGCAGATAATGGCTATGTTCAGTGGATACCTCTCCTACGGAACCCTTCATGGGCGAGTCAGACTTGCAGTTGATTTAATTATTTAATAGCTATAGTATTTAATAGTATTAGTAATTTTATCATATCCCTAGATCAGTGATCTAACCATATCACTCATATACCACCTTCTCATCTCCTTACAATAAGTTAGTTTTTCTACCCTAGAAATAATTTATATGGCAAAACAACTTTGCCTAGCAATTAAGAGATTAAACACTGATGTTCTTGGTAACTTTGTTCTGAATAAGTTGGAAAAGAGTTAAAAATTAATATGAAATGTAAATACATTAAAAAGGCGATACGGAGTTCGCCGGGACAGCTAGTCTACTTATAATAGTCAATATTAATAAAGATTTCAATTGCTTAGTATTTTTTTTTAATTACTAAGCAGTTCAAGCCTTTTTGTTCATTATATATGCCGTGGTAACTTTGGCATGGCATTGCCAGAGCAGTCTTGCAGTAAGTCGTAAATACCGTAATGACAAACTTGGCATATCGTTCCTGTCAAAAATGGCTTTCAAAACAAGGAGCAAGTATGACTATCAAACAGTATAGCGGACATGCCTTGTACTTAATAGTTGTACCTAATACATTTTTGTTTGCCCTACAAATGTCTAACAACGATATGCTCTTTATCTATTTAAATAGTATGTGATGACCTCAGCATGTACCTACCTAATCAGAAGAACAGATCAGAACACTGTCATTTCAGTTCTCTCGCTCTAATGTAGAACATCGTGTAAAAATATGCATGTGATCATAATAAAATGATATCCTCCGTACTTTTGCTGAACATCCCGAAATATCCAACTATTTTAATACCGAAGTTTAAATTAAACACGATTTATATAAAATAAACGCCGCCTCTGATGACCTCCTTACAGCAATATTACTGCCAGAGAACTGTTTAATAAATTGTTATGGATATACAAAACGTCCGCTTTTAACAACAAGGCGTAACTCAAGAGGTATCTGTGTCACCAAAAAAATAAAACAAAAAAAAGTAATGCGGTGTTATGTGGTGAAAAAAATGTTACGTTCGGAAATATGCGAGTAATTGCGGCAAACCTAGAACTCGTGATAGGTATGTGTTGTTAATCATTCATCAAATTTCATTTATTACGCAGCGGTAATTTGGCAGCGTTGCGTGTTTTAGTTAGTTTTTATTATTATGAGCTTGAAGAATACTTGGGCCAGTTTTCACGAAATAAAATTTGAAAAGAAAACACGTTTGTTAAATCCTAGGCATCCGCCATCCGCCCAACGACAATTGAGTGTTTTTTTATAACTGGTTAGAACAGTCATAAAAAAGTAAAAAAACAACACAAGACAAAAAAGACAAGAAGTCGATGGAGTATTGTCGTTGTAATTTTGTTGAATATCTGTGAAAATCTAAGAACTATGTCCGCGATTCGCGAGATACCTTAAACTCCTTAAACCTAGCTTCAACTAACAAATGTTTATTTAAAATTACAAGCAATATCAAAATATCCCGCGGATAGCGATAACGAAGCTATACATTCTTTATGGTTACGGATTACACACAGGTATACACTACATTACGTGGTTAGAGACGACTAAAGATATAACACGAGGGGAATAGCATCTTTGAGTAGCGGTAAAATCGGCATCAAATCCTAACCCATCTGGTCAGGGTGGTATAGTGGCCAAAATTTATTCACAATGCAATGTCGCAAACCAGGAAAGGCCAATGTCCAACAGTGGCCTGCGATGATAATGAACATTGCCTGAAATTTTTAGAAGCTTTTCAGTACAATGACACAGACATATCTATTAACTTTTAAATTCAAGACTAACAAAACTGTAGTCAACTACTAACAACAAAAAAATGAGATTGAATTATTTTTTATAAATAACAAAATTGACTGGCCCCGCTACAGTAGAGCGCTACATAGAGAAAACTCTACTTACCGCAAGCGTACAAAATACAGCTTACTAGCCAATTTGATTTCGTGCACATCCTCCAGCAAAGCATAATATATTTATGGTAGTACCTATGGCTTGCTAATGTAATTGATGCATTATGTGACAATCGACATCCAATAATGTTTCTACAACTTTTACGAAACATGCAAGTGCATAGGTACCTACTTGGTTTCGCCCCTGGCTCAAAAGAGAAATATCAGAAAAAAAACGAATTTTGCACTTTATAGCTTACACGAACTTTCAGTCAACGACAGTGGTCGCGCAGCAAAGGGCAATTGGACAAAATAAAAGCAGACTGCATTACGATGCAATTTGTAATCTATCTAATAAGAACTGAATTCTTATAATCCTCATTGATCTACCTATAACAGAATATGAGTATTTAGAATATAGATACCCATTATTTAAGTATTTTGAATAGGTAACATATTAATTTGAAAATATCTTCTAAACTCAAAGATCTGACTTTAGACTCTGTACCTAATTCCTACTTAATATAAATATTTCAAAATACGTACGACGAGTAGATACAGGTTATGCTAGCTTACGTCGATATTCTATGTGATAAAGGTAACGGAAGGTGGCCATAAGTAGAAAACCAGAGGCGATAAACATTTTTTTTATCATCAACAAAACTGTAGCAAACGGAAGCCAACGGAACTTACAAAGAGATAAACTTTTCACTAAGTAATACCACAGATTACTAAATAGTTACTATTTTTTTCAAAAGTACAACAATGTTATTGGCCTTACGAACTATTTGTTTCTTCCAGCTGTTTCGCACTGACATACACTTAATCCTTTATCAACACACTTTTAAGTCAAAGTCCGGGATTATCTTTTGTGAAGCGTACTTTGACAGGAATATCATTGTGTAATATTGACCAAACACCATCGCATAATAGCTGCTACTTTACATCGCTTAGTAAAAGCTAAACACAATTTTGAACGACAAATCAGGTACATTTTCAACGTGTCCGTACTGAAGATGCCTTCATTACTGAGTAACCATATACCTTTGACATACGAGTATCAAAATAACCTGGTTTTAATTAAACCTTGCAAGCCTTTGCTGTCAGCGTCCTGCGGAGTCGGCTAGTGTTTCAGAGAGGACAAGATGACCAGTCACCACGCTAAGATAATTGGGCTCTGGTTACAGAAAGAAATCTAGTAAGCATTATATTGTTGATAGTCTACGTCAACTTGTACCGAAATAGCTTGTTTATTTATCTATCTTGTCTACAATGTAAATGCAATTCTTATAGGAGGATTGTATGAACATTGCATTGCTTTTTTTTTTGTTTTCGACGACCGGTTGGCGCTGCGGGAGTGTAAGCGACTGCTACACCGAAGGTCGCGGGTTCGATTCCCGCTCAAGTCAAACATTTGTGTGCGTGAACATGGATGTTTGTCTTGGTCTGGGTGTTTCTATGTATAATATGTATGTATTTACAAAAAAAAGTATATATGTATGTTTATCCATTATCTAGTACCCATAGTGTAAGCTTCTGCTTAGTTTGGGACTCGATAGTGTTGTGTGAATGTGGTAGAATATTATTATTATTATTATATTATTATTTTTTAAATTGTTTTGTTTTTGTAAGACAAAGTCGCGGTTTCCCTTCCGCAGTGTTGGTGTTCCGCAGTGTAGTAGTTATTGGGTTTACGAATTTTATCGCGCATATTTTGGGCCTTTTTTTCGTTGTCAATCTATTTCAGTGCCATTTTTATTCTAAGCTAAATTTATTTATTGTACAACATTTCATTTCCCGCCGACAAACTGACACTCAGTTTGGTGGGTGTAATTATTTTGTAAAGTGTGTTGAAACCAATAAATGTTTTAATTATTATTATTATTATTATCTTTTCCTGTAAGATCTTTGACAGTCGTTACAGGGCGTCAGTACCTTCTGAATAAACTGACACTAGTCTAAACCATGGAATATCGCTATTCCTTCGGGTTGCAGAGGTCAGGCAGGCAGTCCCTCTGTGGAAAAGCTAATATTCAGCTAAATCCGGTTAGACTAGGAAGCGGACCCCAGATTGAAACTGGGATAACGCTAAGAGGATGATGATGTACAACATTTGATGAGCTTATTTTGCATTTATTGCTAAGAGCCCGTTTCCTCTATAACGGACCATCTATTTTCTCGGTTCGGCTTAAGGTGAATATTGTCTTAAAAATGTATTGCAATGCAACTCGCACGGCACGACAACTATGGACCGAGAAAACTGATCGTCTCTTTAGACGGATCGAGAAAATTGATCGTCCTTCTAAGTGGCAATTGCAGAATAGGGAAGATTACTGTCAAGTTAAACCACCAGATGGCGGTATCACCGACTACAGTAAACAATGAATTTTGGCAAGTATGACATTTGAGTGATAACTTGACAACTCGTTTAGACTTCAAACTTTGGATGCGCGATCTCATTATCTCATCTCAAACAAGTCACTAAAACAGAAACATTGTACCATTTTTATTGTCTATACTAATATAATAAAGCGGAAGAGTTTGTTTGTTTGTTTGTTTGTTTGTTTGTTTGAACGCGCTAATCTCAGGAACTACCGGTCGGATCTGAAAAATTCTTTTTGTATACGATAGCCCAGTTATTCCGGAAGGCTATAGGCTATATAACATAACGCTTTGACCCTTTGGGGCCGGGCAAAAGTCTAAAAAGGCTAAAAGAGAATGTCGGCTAATCTCAGGAACTAGCAGTCGGATTTCAAAAATTGTTATTGCCTATGATAGCCCAATTATTCCGAAAGGCTATAGGCTATATAAAATTACGCCACAACTTATAGGGGCCAGACAAAAATAATAAGATGGTCAGATGAGAAGGGGGAGGGTTGGGTCAAAGGCAAAAAAAGGCTAAATGAATAGGATACAATCTATATGGGTATCGTTTTCGGCATTTTCGGGACACTGATTAATAATATGAAATTTATTTAGTGATCCAAGATGGCGGACGGGAAATCAAAGATGGCGGATGGGAAAATTTTAAAAATCAATATGGGTATCACCTTCGATATTTTAAGGGGTGGGGAATCGAAATACAACATCTATTTCGTGATCAAAGATGGCGGATGGGCAATCAAAGATGGCGGATGGGAAAATTTAAAAAAATCAATATTGGTATCGTCTGCGATGTTAAAAGGGATGGAGAATCCAAATACAACATCTATTTCGTGATTCAAGATGGCGGATGGGAAATCAAAGATGGCTGATGGGAAAAGTTTTGAAAATCAATATGGGTATCGTCTCTGATGATTTAAGGGATGGTGAATCCAAATACAACATCTATTTCGTGATCAAAGATGGCGGATAGGAAATCAAAGATGGCGGACGGGATTTTTTTTAAAGTCGATATGGGTATCGTCTCCAATATATAAAGGGATGGGGAATCCAAATCCAACATCTATTTCATGATCAAAGATGGCGGATGGGAAATCATAGATGGCGGATTGGAAAGTTTTAAAAAATCAATATTGGTATCGTCTGCGATGTTAAAAGAGTAGGGGAATGCAAATACAACATCTGTTTCGTGATTCAAGATGGTGGATGGGAAATCTAAGATGGCGGATGGGAAAAAATTGAAAAATCAATATGGCTATCGTCTCTGATATTTTAAGGGGTGGAGAATAAAAATACAACATCTATTTCGTGATCAAAGATGGCGGATGGGTTTTTTTTAAAATCAATATGGGTATCGTCTCCGATGTTTAAAAGGATGGGGAATCCAAATAAAACATCTATTTCGTGATTCAAGATGGCGGATGGGAAATCAAATATGGCGAATGGGAAAAATTTTAAAAATCAATATAGGTATCGTCTCTGATGATTTAAGGGATGGTGAATCCAAATACAACATCCATTTCGTGATCAAAGATGGCGGATAGGAAATCAAAGATGGCGGACGGGATTTTTTTGTAAAGTCGATATGGGTATCTTCTCCGATGTTTTAAGGGATGGCGAATCCAAATACAACATCTATTTCGTGATCAAAGATGGCGGATGGGAAATATAATAATATAAAAAAAGTTATTATTGGTGGTGAAAAAGTGGTAGTGGTATTTGATGTTCGATGCAGATAATGGCTATGTTCAGTGGATACCTCTCCTACGGAACCCTTCATGGGCGAGTCAGACTTGCAGTTGATTTAATTATTTAATAGCTATAGTATTTAATAGTATTAGTAATTTTATCATATCCCTAGATCAGTGATCTAACCATATCACTCATATACCACCTTCTCATCTCCTTACAATAAGTTAGTTTTTCTACCCTAGAAATAATTTATATGGCAAAACAACTTTGCCTAGCAATTAAGAGATTAAACACTGATGTTCTTGGTAACTTTGTTCTGAATAAGTTGGAAAAGAGTTAAAAATTAATATGAAATGTAAATACATTAAAAAGGCGATACGGAGTTCGCCGGGACAGCTAGTTATTGATATATATGAGAACTGTTTGGTCTATATAAATAAGTATAGATATATTGTTGTCTTGTTGATGACAATATTTGAAAAGCGCGCTACGAAAGTTTGTTTACTGTAGTTGCTTGTGCTGCCACCTGCGTCGAGCTTTGCGTAATGTTCCCTATTTACATAATAATTACAAAAAATAACCCGAATTTTAAATAATGTCAGCGATTATAACAAATGAAATATGAATTACAATTAAGGAAGAAAATTCTCTCCATGATACATTACTAGAGTGAAAACTACCTATTTTTCATGAGTTCTCAAGTTATTAGGAAATCACTCGGCTATTAACATGAAGTAACAGTCGAACACAATAAATTGTGCAACTGCGCGCTACGTTCAAATGAAACTGTTTACTTACCGTGTTCCCATGGGGTTCCATTACATCTGATGTCAAGATACCAGTGCTAATGTAATATCTCTTACCTAATACCATAATGTCCTGCAATATCTACTTCGACACTACGACGGTAATGGTTTTTATAGAGTTATGAATATTGTGTAATCAATAATAGTTAATGAATAATGGTTAAGGAAGTAGGTACTTCTGTTCTGTTATCGATAATTTGAAATATTTGTTGAAATAATATATATAAATTATAATGACTCTATTAATTCAAAGAGAAACATTTGCAACCAAGTAAAATGTTGCCGAGATCTGCACTGTCAACAAGTTATCAAAACTCATGTAGACCCTTTATCTAACTCTATAGGTACATTAGTCAAAATATGTAGCTAGAAGTTTATTTTCATTCTTATATTTGTATGTAGTTAAGTACTGAATTCAAAACTTATTAAGAAGTTATGTATTATACTAGCTACGAAAGCAGCAACCTAATCATTTACCTTTCAGTTATTATTATTTTTTGTTTTTTTTATAGGCTCACGCCTGTATCCCCGGAGCGGTAGGCAGAGGAGTAATACACCCACATTTCGCCATGAATTTTTAGGTCCCAGGTAATAGGGGGCGAGCCTATTGCCGTACCGGGCACATAACCAGACTCCGTGCTGCTACTGAGAATTTCCTAACGGAAAAACCCAATAACACTTTGCCCGACCCGGGAATCGAAACCGAGACCTCCAAACCCCACGCGCACATTTATGCCGCGAGACCAAAAGATTCCGATTATTTCCGATAATTTCAAGTAGAGGTCAGAATAAAAACATACCTACCTCATGACTCCCGCGGGCGTCCGTCCCCTGCATTACCTGTTTATTGTTTAATTTTCTTCTACTTAACTTGTAAGTAATTGCGGTATTTTATTACATTTATTATGCACTGATGTCTGAATGATTTAAGCAATCACCTCGCCTTTTTACACTGTGTTGAGTGTCGCGGATTTGATCTCTACGACAACATTTTCCGTGGTCTACAAATTGTTGTTCATAGTCATCATCATCACCATCGTCCTAGCGTTATATCGAATAGTCGTAACTGGGTGCAAAGCTGATGCAAAGTTACTTCTAATCTAAATCCAAAAGTTCCTATTCATACTGTCCCTGCAATATGAAAAACTACTTAACGTCAACGTCAATTAACATGTATTAGAATGTGATTAGAATTTAGAACCCGACAACCCTAAATTCGAAATTTGAATTAAATCCATAAACTCGTACGGTAATAATGACATAACCACACCAGCGTACACACAACACGGTACGTGAGCTTTCGCGTTTCAATTTACCGCCAACGTCGGTGTTGCCAGTGTTGCATTGCGTAATAATTATCATCGGTGAAAACACGATACTCCGAACGCACCCCGGCTTGCAACAAGGAACATACGGTAAAACTGGACGCCCATTATTCAACATTTTAGTAAATACACGATAATATATTCGTATTGGTGTATCTTTACTGAAATATTAATTAGGCGCTGTAACTTTACCGGGCCGTTCGATTAATTAATACTGCGTTCAAATGTAACTTACGTTTATTATGATATTTGGTTTTAAAGGATTTACTACTTGGCTTGATTTTATGAAATAAGTGCAGAAGTGGATGATTTTTGGTTGAGACAAAGGTTGTAGAAGCTGTTTGTTAAGATGAAGGTTAAGGAAGTAAATCTTATGTTTTCTTAGGTAGGTACGGTATTTTCTTTTTCTTGTTGCTCTTATCCTAACAGTAGTCTAAGCCATGGAATATGCTATTCCATTAGACAGTTGCAGTGGGGGGTAGGCGCTCCTTATAAAAGCTAATATTCTGTAAGATTTCTAGGATTATAAAACCTTGCCGTAACAGGATTAATGCAATGATGATGATTAAGATACGATATGGATTGAAGTTATCATAACTGCACAGACAGCGTAGTCATTTGAGTACTGCGATAGAACGAAAAAATCGAGTCCATTTTTATACACTACTTCACTATAAACTACTTCGACACTACTTCGAGTGTAGTGGGTTCGATTCCAACATGGGACAAAGCCTTGTGTGATCCGCAAATTGCATTTGCAAGACTGTGATACAGAATATCGTCATTTAAAATAGGATAGAAAATTATTATCCTTATCATCATAAATAACAACAAGGCAGCGATAGCCTAGTGCAGGTACCTTCAGACTGTCATGCAGAGGGTATCGGGTTCGAATCCACAGCGCGCATTCGGAAATACGTGTAGGTTGAATTGTAAATTATCGCTTGCCCCGTGCCTTGGAGAACACGTTTAAGCCGGCAGTTCCGACTGTCATTAAGATCTTTGACAGTAGTTATAGGGAGTCACTAACTAGGTATGAATAAACTGACAATAGCTTAAACCATGGAAATAGCTATTTCTTTGAGTTGCGGAGATCAGACAGGCAGTTGCTCTTTGAAAAAGAGTCAGTTAAGAAAAGTTAATATTCAGTCAAATCCGGTTAGACTAGAAAGCGGACCCCAGGTTTATAACTGGGATAACGCTAGGCGGATGATCAAGATAAATAAAAGTATATAAAATGAAACATACCTAACTAAATTGTAAACAATCCAGGTTTTGGCAATAGACGGGGATCACTTCTCAGTTTTATTTTGCAATAGAAAACTATTTACAAATAAAGTGTCCGTGTACGGCAGCACAGTCAAGCTAAGTCGTATAATCTGATTCAGTTTCGCCTAGATATTCGTCCTTGCCAGGACACAGGTTTGCTCAGACATAATTCACTAAAACCGTACAAAGGCAGGCGGTCAAAGCGCGGTCGCACGTAACTTTATACTGTCGTGTCGATAAAATTGTGATATCCAATATAACATAAATGCTTTTAATGGCAGTAGCTTGGCTAAGGTAAATTTAGGAGCGCTCGAAACCCGACACCGGGCGACCTACGCACAGTGTTGCTAGAGCAGAAAACTTGAACGTACGTGTACCTATAAACTGCTGCATAGCGTAGTAGCCCTCGTATGCAATAGAAACTTGTTTGTTGTGTAATTGCTGTTAAAGTTCTCAAAATACAATTAATATTGAAAATAGATTAGTATCGATTAAAAAGCCAGAATGGGCGTTTGTGCACTGCAAGGAATTTTACCATCCGGCAGTCCGATTTCTTACAATTGTCAATGAATTTCAATGAATTCTCAATGAAAGTTGATGTAAATCTGTAAAATTCCGTGTAGTGCACAAACGCCCAACAGGTTCTTAAGAAAATACTAGGACACTTTACTCTATGATTACTGCGAAGTTGCATAAAAGTACCTAATTTTTAAAATTAGGTCTACATGTTCATAAAAATATCTTTTAACGAACGAAACGTTTTCCATTTCCATTTAGGTATAGGTATTAGGTACGTATGAAAATCGCGCGGCATAAAATCTCATACATTGTCTTTACAGACTTTGTCAGCAAGAAGCATTATTTCATTAAAAGTAAGTACCAACAAATTTTATATCAATATTTCACTCTGCAACACACATTCATTTTCCATTTTATTCGACAATTGTAACGATAATTTTCTGATTGTGAGTACTAATTAAAACAATACAGACAAAGTGAAGGAGCAATGAGGGCGGCCTCGCACTCTTTACATTCAGACTACATTACATCAACGTCAGAATAAATCAGGCTTCAAACAGCTCACGACCAATTCTTGCACAATAAGTATTATTTTAAAACTTAGTAAATCTCATCGTACACCTTAAGTACATGACAAAAAACTGTTTGCAATTATCTTAAAAGATCGTATTAAGACAATTGCAACTCAATTATTTTTCGGCGTAAAGGTCTTACTTACTACTTCTCGACAGATGCAAATCTTATATGTTAACTAGAGGACGCCAGCAGCTACGCCTGCATTTTTTCCCGTTTTGGCCGATCCCGTGGGAATTTCGGGAAATTCCTTCTTAGTGCACCCCTACGGTCCCCAAGGAACATACATGCCAAATTTCAGCTTCCTGCGCCCAATAGTTTCGGCTGTAGCGTGTCTGTCAGTCAGTCAGTAACGCAAGGATTTTATATATTAAGATTGTGTTAAATATTTTTGTCAATCAAAGTAATATAACTTCTTAACGAAGTTTCTATAATCTATAAATTAAGGAACACATCAAAACCGGAAACGCTGTAAAAGACATGTCATGTCCTTAGAATTTTTTGCCGCAGAATAAACTGTGCAATGATCTTTTTTATTGTGTATTAGTATGTTAGTGGGCAGTATCGATGTTTCGTAAAAAGAAAACGCCAAGAGAAAGGCAAAATACCTATTCAGTGGGTTTGCCGTTATACTTACTATTATTCACGTACCTAATCTGTGCCATTTTTTGAAATCAGTACTTACCACTAAGTAGAACGGTAGAAGATCTGCCCCTAGAATTTAGAGGCAATCAATACATTTCCCTACATAACTACTCTGAGAAGTCGAGAAGTTGGCCACTGCGGTTCCTGTCAAACAAGCAATATGATCTAAAATCTCTCTTTCTCTCTGATCTTACCGTAGGATTTAAACAGTTTGGATATTTAAACTATGGTATGTACATGAGATAAGCATATGAGAGAAACAATTTTCTCAACCCGGATCTTTTGGACTTTAGGAACAGTGGAGCACACTATCACGTGAAATATTTTGTACAGACAGCCTGTTTGAAGATTCTCTGTAGTACCTACCTAATGTATCTACTTCATGGAAATTAACCTGACATTCGACTCTCTCACTCAGAATCTTCTCTTAAGTTAAGATAAAGTTTAAACCGACTGTACAGTCATCATATTCCTTGATCCTGCATCAGCCCTGTCCTACTAACCCACGCTACTGGGCACGGGTCTCTTCTCTCTATCAGAAGGGTATGGCCATAGATCACCACGCTGGCCAAGTGCGGGTTGGCAGACTTCACATGTCTTTTGAGAACATTATGAAGAACTCTCAGACATGCAGGTTTCCTCACGATGTTTTCTTTCACCCATAAGCAAGCGATAATTTACAATTTAATACGCACTTAACTTCGAAAAGTCATTGGTGCGTGCCGTGGATTCGAACCCGCGACCCTCTGCGACGCTGTCTATCGGTCTCTCAACTCGGCTATCGCTGCCTACTCATCATATTATTTTACTTCAAAATTTACCTTAAATATAAGCTAGGTAGGTATGTACGAGGCGAGGAATCAGACTGTACCATTGGTGGCAAAAAACCAAAGTGTTTTAAATTGGCGAAAACATTTTCAGTTTAACCAATAGGACACACTTGTGTCCAGCCCCTTGTGTCGAGTTAATGAAGAACCCGATCTATAAACCCAAACAGCCCGAATTCTTTTATCACTAAAATTCAAACACATTTTTCTTTCGCTACGATATAAGACTTTATTGTCCTATTTTCATTATTTATAACAGTAATCTATTTAGATTAAATCCAAGAAGAATAGAGGTACAATAAACAAGTTATTTATGTGGTATCCATTACTCCTTGACCCAGTGACCGCTGTACAAAGAACTAATCAAACCTGCGGCACTATCATGTCACCTCATCCTCGACTCGCGTCATTCATTAGGGCAAAGCAGTGACATCACAGTGTAATTTAATACGGTATCGCAAGACATATTCTTTTTTTTTTAGCGCCATGTTCTGTTGAGTGTTGCCATGTTCTGGTACATAGCTACAAAATAGTAGAAGTATATGTGTTCATTTAGACTATTGTTATATTTTGTACTTTTAATAAAAAGTGAAATAATACTGTTATAAAATAAAAGGGATATTTGTGTTGGTTGTTTTGAAACATCTTGCCTAATTAGGAGATATTTGTTAATTGTTTAAATCAACACCATGATTTATACTTTGCCACATACCTACTCATTCTTATAATCATGTCATTTGATACGTCCCTCTCATATTTTGAATGTATTTACATATTGAAACAAATAACCGAAGCTTTACATTTTTATACTTAAGAAATTTGATATTTATTTTTAAAATGAAAGCTCGCTTATTATACTTAAGTATCGGTGTTCAGTTTCGATGTTTATCGTATGAAATCAGAGATCAGTTTTAACATTTTATAAATATGAGTAGAGTTTAAAATTCCCCATTTGACACCGGTGACACGTTTACTTGCAATCATTTGCGCGTTTTAATTTATTACTAGTCATCAGTGACCACTTTTAGTATCTATCTATAATTTATATTTTTTCCTATATCGGCTTAGATCTCGAAGTCCGGATGCCAGCTATACCAGATTTGACAGAATATTTATTTAAGTTGTTGATTAAGATTTAGTTAGGTACCCACTATGGCTACTGGCTGGAGCAAATTTTTGATCTTCCGATTTATATCTGTTATTTAGTCAACTCATCATCATGTGTTGCTATTTTCCAAATATTTTCAATAGTACAAATTAAAGTGATATTTTATTCACAATAAGACCTTGCTTATGTACCTACTTCCACTGAAAGTCCAGAAAAATGCGTTACCTACATCTAAAAGTCAAGATTAGTCAATGTTAAAAATATGGTAACTTTTAAAATAGAAAATGCAAAACGTAAAAGAAAAATCATAATACTAAATCAGGTCAGTAATCAAAAAGTAGGTAGATTGATCACAACAATGTAGAAATTAAGTCTAAGTATAATAATTATATTATAACTGGCCGAAACCAAGATTTACAATCTTGCAAGATACGTATGGCTCGCGCTTTATTAAACGAAGACAAGGCACCGTTGTCTAAACAATATACTGGCAGAATTACCTCTGGGTCTAATGGAGAATTAATGCAAGCACTTAGGTACCATGAAGCTAATCATATACCTTTTAACCGACTTAGAGATATAAATATCCCCCAGTGATCTGTTATCAAATAATACATAATCTTATTTTCGTAACAAATCTGTCACCGCTTCCCATAACGAGATATTTATAATATCTATATTAGTCATAGTTTATTTAACGTATCTTCTATACATAAATAGCTAGTAGCCGTATATAAACAAACAGTAGCTATGTAGGAATGAAAACATGTCATTAGTTAATGACATAACATCGTTTTACCAGGAATCAGGAAACCTGAACTTGGATACGTTTCAATGAACACGCTACGTGGGCAGAATAGTAATAATATGTCTAAATAACATCGTAAAATAATGTTGTCGTCAGATATATTTATTTGGAGCATTGTGAAGTTGATGATTTAATTTAAAAATAGTTCCACTGTTGGACAAGACAAGGGTATGGAACCTTCGAATGTGGAAAGACTTAGGTCATCTTCCGCCTTGTTGCCTCAAAATGCTTTCGCAAGTTTGAAGAACTCTTGAGACATTTATCGAAGTAAGCGGTATCAAAGTCGATCTTCAAAACTTTCTACATAATCATACATCTCATTCAGCAATTGCTTGAAAATATTAATGACCAGATTTAGTCACTATGCGACTTCGAATTTTTAGTTCAATTGGGTGGGACCAATTAATAGATAAGGTTTACAGACAAAAGAGAAATAGAAAAGAAGAGAAAAAGAAAGATATCTGCTACATAGCACGGCTAGGATAACTAAGAAAATTGAAAGTATTTTAGTACCTTCGCCTTTATAAATTACTATGACTATGTGTGCCTCGTTGGTCTCGCGGCATAAATGTGCGCGTGGGATTGGGAGGTCTCGGGTTCGATTCCCGGGTCCAGCAAAGTGTTATTGGGTTTTTCCGTTAGGAAATTCTCAGTAGCAGCCCGAGGTCTGGTAATGTGCCCGGTACGGCAATAGGCTCGCCCCCTATTACGTGGGACTAAAATAAATCTGGCGAGAAGTGGAAACAATACACTTCTGCCTACCTCTTCGGGGACATAGGCGTAAGACTATGACTATGTATGCAAATCACACATGCCATAACAATTTTTAAATGACTTTATTTTTACATTCATAAAACAATTTTTACCTGATAAAGCATTCATTAAAGCTAAACAGGTGACAAAAATAAAATGTGTGCGTTTTAAATATGTAAATTACGGTTGAACGTTTATTCGGTAGCCGTTTGTATATGAAACATGATCGCTACCGAATTTAAAATGAATGTGATAACCCTTGGGCATAATTTTTCCAACACTGTTTCGGACTGGTAATGGCCGGTATCCGATTACCGTACTCCCTAGTTTGGTCAAGAGATCTAGGCTTGTAGCTGGTTTTGGCTTTTTCGTTCGTTAAAGGTATCAATTACCAATTAATTTATTATTAAGAATAGTAGCGCATTGGAAAGAATTACTGTCGGTTACTTTCCAACATTGATTTACCGAACATAAAAGTATCCAGACTATAACAACTTTGTGGATAGCACATTATTAGATAATTATGATAATCGGACACACAATTTCGCTTAAACTCAAGCTCTGATAAAAAAGGTAAAATACATACATACATACATATACTCACGCCTTTTTCCCATCGGGGTAGGCGGAGACAACGGAACGCCACTTGCTTCTATCCTTACAAACCTCTCGCGCTTCCTCTACATTCATTACTCTTTACATACATGCTCGCCGGTTGCGGGTGCTTCGGACCTTGCCGTTTTTCAGAACGTCACCAATTGTCAACGAATGTCCTACGAGGTCGGCCGCGACCGGCTTGCCCATACACGTTTGCCTCATAAATTTGGTGCGTCATTCTTTCTTCACTCATTCGCTCCACGTGTCCAAACCATCTCAGCATTCCTTTCTCAATTCTTGTCACAACATCTTCTTTCAAGCCACATCGCTCTCTTATAACTGCATTCTTAAAAAGGTAAAATAATAGTCAGTAAAGGCAATAGGGCGCTAAAGTACTTTTTATTTACCATTTTTCTTTCCACTTAAAATTGCCAAATAGGAAAATAATTTATTCCAGAAACAATCGTAATTTAATCTTTACTGGAACCAGTATCATAACCTTACGCAATGTGTAATGTATGTAAGATGATCTTGTTAGGTATCAAATAGCTAGTTGAGATAGCAAATCGATGCTCCCGTCACAAGGCTAGCCAATTTTTGTGGCAAGACTAAGCATTGCCGTTCTTCGTGGCAATGCTAAGGTATAGGAACGGTACCAGTGATGCAAATACCATTTGCGTCCCTATATCCTATTCTGTTTCATACTTATTTCACTATCTTTTTATGATGATAAAATGTAAGTCAAGGTTTCGTGTTCTTAGACATTTTCTTAGACTTTATAAGCTCTCGAGACAGAATGACTAGGATGGTAGATTTGGACAAACGGTTCTGGAACTAATATAACTAAATTCCACATAATCTTCAGATATGCTGGACCAGAAGAAATGACAAAATATTAAGTACCTACAGTAAAATCGTAGTATTTTTCAGCGTCTCGATAAGAAGCAAAACGGTATGTCCCCAAATCCCTAATAAGAAGCAAAAGTCCAGACCATCTGGAAACTCGGCAACGACACAAACAAAACATCAATACAACCAGTTCATGTAAACTAAGCCCAAATCATTCTCCTCAAAACCGTCGCAAGTAAGACACAATTTACCTACTGTGTTCTGTACACTGTGGGCAGGGCGCTGGCGAGACGGCACCGACTGCAAACATATCACGTTACAACGACTAGTGGAGCTTATAATTTACCTAATGCCGTGTAAAACGATCGCAGTGCTAATGTACGTAGAAACAAACATGTACACGACACACGGTAAATGTATGTACCCTCATATTCTGTTATAGAATGCTCTTTGGATCACGGGATTTGTAGATATTTATTGGAATATGAGTTATCGGTTTGTATGCTTTCTATGTGAATGAGTACATAATTTTATGTAAGTATATGTATGTATGTCATCATCATCAGTCTTGGTTATAATCAGTACTACCCATAGAAATATAACAACCTATTTATTAGATCTATGGTACCACCACAGGGACACAGGCCGCTTCTCGTTATGAGTAGGGTAGGGAAGATGTTATAAGTTATAATAGTCCACCACGCCAGCCAAGTGCGGTACACTTCACATGTTTGAGAGTTCTCCAAAATTTTGAGGAACAAGCAGGTTTTCTCGGTGTTTTTCTTCACCATGTGATATTTTTTAAATTAAGTGCATATTATTTTGTTAATTATCAGTTATCACTTACTAAACGGTGACGTTATAAACGTGAAAAAACTCTGATGTCTGAGAATACTCCATTACATTCTTGAAAGATGAAGGCGGCCTACCGGCACCTGTGACCTAACCCTTCTTATAATGAGTAGCGGCTTGTGCCCAGCAGTAGGACAGATTGATTGTTAGTGATTATGCAACAAAAGAAGCAGTCCACCAAATAAGTTTCGTCCTTCCCTCTCAACATCCGATGCAAAAGTGAAGGTGACCAAAAGTTTGGCTGCGATTACCGGGAAAGTGCCAACAGAACCTAATAAAGTGCCAGATTTTGGACACCGGATCTCAAAAAATATTATTGTATTGAACATTTCTGCCAAGGACCATGCAGTGTCAGCATAGGCATATAGCGATGAGCGCTTGAAGTCTGACAAGATCGTGCGAGAGACACATAAAAAAACTTGGTCTTCGTTTCTATATTTCCGGTGACCGGTTGGCGCAGCGGGAGTGTAAGCGACTGCTACGCCGAAGGTCGCGGGTTCGATTCCCGCTCAAGTCAAACATTTGTGTGCATGAACATGGATGTTTGTCTTGGTCTGGGTGTTTCTATGTATAATATGTATGTATTTACAAAAAAAAGTATATATGTATGTTTATCCATTATCTAGTACCAATAGTACAAGCTCTGCTTAGTTTGGGACTAGATGGTGTTGTGTGAATGTGGTACAATTGGTACAATACAATAATCATAGAACAAAAAGAAACTGGTATCCGCTTACTTTGAATGTAAGTTTGTTAGTGGCTTAAGCGTATGTATAGCAATAGTAAAGAGTTCCTGTTTAAAGAACCTTCATATAGAACAACGAAGTCATAGTATGCAAATATGTATAATAGTCAAAAGGCAAGTGACGGTACTTCCCTGAGACTATCCATAGAATGGCAAATCACAGGTGGGTCAGCACAATTGTAAGCTAAATTAACTTTATTATTTCCCGTCGTAGTCATTCAACACCTACCGGAAGTAATCCATTAATGATCTATCCCAATAATAATGAATGATAGTGATGAGAGATGAATAATAAAAGTTATTAAAACGTTATTGAAAAAAAATGTGGCAAATTAATGCACCCCCTGTATTTCAGTCACAATTTTATTCTGTATGCTGATTGAACTATAGAAGTTCAGAAAATTGCAATTTGAATTGGTTACATTTATATCCGCACTAGAATGATGATGATGACATTTATTTGATAGGTACCTGATACTACTCTGATTCAGCATCAGCCCTTTATACTGTCACACTGCTGGCCACAGGCCTCTTCTCACTATGAGAAGGGTAAGGCCATAGTCCACCACGCTGGCCTAGTGCGGGTTGGCAGACTTCACAATTCTTTCGAGAACATTATGGAGAACTCTCAAACATGCAGGTTTCCTCACGATGTTTTCCTTCACCGATTAGCAAGCGATAATTAACAATTTAATACGCACTTAACTCCGAAAAGTCATTGGTGCGTGCCGTGGATTCGAACCCGAGCCCCTCTGCGTAGCAGTCTGTCGGTCTCTCCACTCAGCTATCGCTGCTTATTATACTACCCAGATTACGATGTCTCTTATTATTTTCAGTAGCAGAAAGTTTGTATTCTGGGTTTTCAATAGGGTTCAACACAAACATATTATGTATGTTTATGTTGTTCACTGTTGGAGGTACCTAATCGATCCGTAAGTTGGTCAACAGAAGAGATAAAGACAATATCTTTCGATTGAACACGAATCGCCTACCCTATCGTAAGTGAACAAGTTTTCAATATATTTACACCAAAGGGACTGTGCGATATCTAGTCTATGTCTCACGTCTAGCCTTAAGACAAAATATCTCTAATAGTAGGAGTACCTGGATAGTACCTGTATTACTTTCTTTCTAAACAGCATTTGTACTGCGATACCATCTTCATAATTCACTGTGCCCAAATATAAGTATTTTTAAACCGTGATCGAATCTTAACTTGATTTAAGAGTCGATATTGAAGGAGAGGAGTAGCACTGGAAGTAGCCTGTTAACTGATACCTAATTGTACCAAAGCTTTGTAATGGCAAACGGCTACAAGTAACACCTAGGACGAAACATTATAAAAGCTATTCGCTATTGCAAGTCAGACTCGCTCATGAAGGGTCCTGTAGTGGAGGTATCCACTTACCATAGCCATTATCTTCGACTAACTATTAATTAGTATTTGTATGAACGACAAAGCTATATTTGCGGTTTTTAAGATGTGCTTCATTTCAAAATCTACTACTACTACTTAGACTACATATCGTTCAAATCAATTTTCGTTGGAAGTTTTTATAACGATCTACAGCATATATTTTTTTTAGATTTGTGACTCTCTTACTTTAAAAGTTAGAGGGACACACGCACCCATTTTACCACTTTGAAATCTTTCAAACGATTGACTTTGAGAAACAATGGTTTTAGGAACCTCAAAGTAATTTTTAGCGACCCATTTTCCACTTCAGTTCCATGTATGAAGAGCCCCCCCTTAATATTCAATATTTTTTATTTTCTACAACGTCGTAAAGCGGTTCATAGAATACATCTACCTACCACACGAGACAACACTTTGTGTGATTCATAAATTCTTGTTTCGAGTCTGGGTGTTCATTGTGTCCGTTAGTTGTATGTTTGTAAAGTCCCCCATACATCTACCTACCACACGAGACAACACTTTGTGTGATTCATAAATTCTTGTTTCGAGTCTGGGTGTTCATTGTGTCCGTTAGTTGTATGTTTGTAAAGTCCCCCGCGACACAGGATTTAGTCCTAATGCGGGAGTTGTCAAAAAAAAAAACAAAAAAAAATAAAGATATAAAAAAGAACAGAAATGTTTTAAATACATACTTCTTGCGGTTATAATATTTCTTATTAGTCCCTATGAACAGAATTAAAACGAAAATTAGGTACTATCGACCGATGAAGGAGTTTTGTGATACCCCGAATTTAACGTGAGCGAAGCCGCGGGCAAAATCTAGTTTTTTTATAAAATTACAAAATTCCGTACTGAAGTCGTTAGTCGAATATTGAAATGTGCGATCCATCGCAAACTCAAGGCAAACTTATGCCACGAGAATAGCGAAACATTCCTATTACAAATTCTAGAAATTCTATTTTTACTCTAAACTTATTAAGAAGAAACATTAAACTATCGCAAAGAGTAATTAACCAAATAACGTCACAATTAGAACCCGCATTATTTTACAAAGGAGCGCTCAACGCGCGGTGCGCGAGCTACGTCGGTGTTGCCATCTAAAACGAGTTTTCCCCGAAAGTGTGGCGTTCCGTTCTCGCATGACCAAAACAGTCGGGTGAAACTCTCGGGTTGCCAGAAGAGCATTGCACGGGAACCCGACACTCTCTTTGTTTCGTACCCAGACGTTATAATGAGAAGCATGTGAAACATAATCGATCTACGGATATTGGAGACGTAATACTACGCCCGTCGCTTTTGTTCGCTCGCTTCATGTTTTCTATTGCGATGATAGGGTTTTATTTTGTACCGAGCGGTGGGAAACAACGCGTATGCGACTGTCGGTAACTAAATAAACTATTGATGGATTATAAATATTGTTATATTAAATTGTATTGCATTGTCGATGTTGCAATGGCGTCGTGGCTGGCACGTAGTGATTGTGCGAGCCGCGCAGTGATTTATAAGTTAAATTTTTCTCAAGGCACTCTTTGGGTGGCAAATTCTAGATATCTTATTATTATCTTATTTGAGAGTGGGTAAGTGCAGGTGACATTTTTTTCGTCGTGACATAAATCCTTTTTGTCACAAAATCGAAAGAGCCCATGACCTCGTAATCGTAATCCATATCGTGCACGCGTTGACTTGTTTGGATCCTTGACCTACCTTAAATTATAAAGTATACCATATTTAAACCTTCGTCAATGGTACAAATTCTGAACCGTGATATAGTTAGAAAGGACAATTTTTAAATAAGTACGGTATACCTTCCAATTTCGCCAACTTTTTGGCATTGGTTACACCAGCCTTGGAATGACTCACCTTGTATTCTTATTTCAAACAATTATTTTATACTTACACCAGCACTTCCATTTACATTATACTGTTAGATGTGAGAGCTCAATTTCAGATGCCCAGTTCGGGCAGAGTTTCTAAAGTCAATTGATTACTTTATCAATAAATTTGAACAGAAGGTACGGTGGCTGTAGACGCGGGAATCGATACACGTGACAGAGCAATGCAGCTAGGAATTTATCTCAAAAGTCAAAACTGTGTGTTTACAGAGGTGTTTCGAAGAATGAGGTCTCTAGAAACTTGATTGTATAAGAAATGATGACGCATGTCACTCGATATCGATACACATCCACAATAAAAACAATATTGTTTGATCACGGTTTTCTTTCAGTAAACATTATACTAAATATAGTTATTGTTTACTGTTATACCATTTATTGTCTTTCGGTCTGTAATCATGAAAAAATTATTTATTTTAATTTTTAATAATGCAAGGGCCCTTGGCAAATTTGTCATTAATTAAAAAATAAGGCCGTCGCGGTCGCCGCGGTGCCTAGATCCCGCGAAAATCTTTTTAATTTTGTTATTTGATTTTTATTTATTACAATAATAGGTAAATATCGCTACAATCCAATGTTTCACTATGATATTTGGAGAAATCACCTGCATGAGTTGCATGACATGACTTAGGTACCTAATATTTTTCCTGTTGAGGGGACTGGATAGAATTTGCCACTCAACGTATTGCAGATGGGGAGATTATTTATACTATACCGATGCAATACAGTCGGATAGATAACTATTTACTGTTCATAAAAATATACAATATTTAGCAGCAACAAGAAATATGCGTACTTACAAGCCTAGGGAAAATGGCCACATTTATCTAACGAAAAAGATATCTCACCGGCCGTCAAAACCTGGTTCCAATCAATCATTTCAATCATTTCATTGAAGTCATAATATTTAATTCCAGTAAGATTAAAGCTAGCCGCCACAGACTAAACACGCACACCTGTTTCCATAGGGCAATCACGCACTACAAAGAACAAAGAAATAAGAATGTTGAGATATCAGTAAAATAATACCTACAATAAAATTGAGGTAAAACTATAGAAATGAAAATTTGATACTTTGTGAATAACTAGATACCTACTGCCAGCGTGGATGTGATAAAAGGTAGGTGTTATGTTGATGTTTCAGCTACATCACCATCGCAAATTATCATCAAAATTCGTTCAGGTAGTTTTAAGTAAAATAATAGCAGTAGGTAGGTACCATCTATTCACAAACTTGCCCACTCTTCTCTTAAAAATACTAAAATGCCGCTCGTCTTTCCCATCATTTTTCGTAAGTATACGCCAGTGCGTTTGTAATTATATTGCAAAAGCATACGTGCTTAGCGAGCTATTCTTCATATTATAAAAGGCAAATCAATACCACTACGAGGGATTTCTTAACTGGAAGGAAGAAATTCGAACGCCATTTCATCTACGGTTCAGTAGAAGCTAATCGCGTCTATACAAATAAGTGAGTGAAATGCTGAGCCGGAATCAATGAACCATATTTAGATTTGGCCAGTGCCAATGTCCCCTTCGGCATGCCTCACATATGCGCCACTTACTTCACTTGAACTAGCACCAATATCCTTATAATATTCAAGTCAAACGGACTCTTATGTTCCTAGAGATTTCAGATTAATAGAAGCTAACATTTAAGTGACTCAAAATGACTTTTCAAACAATCTTCTTGCAAAGTTTTCTGTGCCCGAAAGTTTGTTTCGGTTAAGCTGTCACTGAAGCTTTTGGGATTAAGGCCTACGCCACACTTGACGGAATTTCCGTTACGGTAAATCCATTATTAAAAGTTGAAGCCACATTGAATATTCCGTGGCAGATTATCAGTCGATTGCCAACGCCTAAAATATAGTGTGGTCGTTCGTAATGGATCCGATATAAGTGATAGCTACTTATTTATGAAGCTTTAGACAAGAAAGCGTAAATATGGAGTTCATCCCATAAAATACTCTTCGATTAACAAGTGTGCAATTTCACACCTTGTATATGAGTATTCAGCTAAAGCATTGAAATATTATCGAATTCATAGTTTAAGTTTCTTTTCATTCGGAATTTTAAGATCTGCGACGGAATTTCCGTCAAGTTCGGCGTAGGCCTAAAGATCAATATCGATGAATGGCTAGAAGAACATGCCAGTTTACCATTAGTTTAATCCATCTCTTGTAGATTCTAGATATAATAAATCGGTTAGAAATATGTATTTCCTTTATTGCATATTATCATACATATGATGACGATTTTAGTATCTGTGCATCTTTGACAATATTTAAACAATACATAATAATAGTTCTGAGCAAGAACATACGTCTGTCCCATATTGCATGTCTTCATACAACACACGGCAGTCTATGACGGGTTGCCCATATGATGCAAGCGGGCTCGACAAAGCGACAGTAACACAGCTTTATTATAACGCGATGATTTCACTCATTACGTCTTGGCAAGGGCGACCAAATGTGGTTCCCTTATTAAGTAGGTTACGAATTACGATCATGATGATTGAAGGGGTCTTTTTGCGGCCTGTTTTTTTTGCTTTGCTAAAATTGACAACAAGATGCCTGTATTCGCTAAATTAACAACAATATGAAAAATCAAATATATTGAAGTTTGATAAATTAGGTTAAATTACCTATTGTGTTTGTTTCTTTATTAGGAAGACTTGGTTATCAGCGTCTTTCAATAAATTATATTATTGAAAGACGCTGGGTGTATCAGGATAACAACATTTTAACAATATTTTACCCCTTATTAAATTCCACGTCATTTTGTTTTTTTAATGAAACCTACTACAACTATCCCAGTTAATTGATTCCTGGTTATGCCCTTGGAATCAAACACGATCAGTACCTATGACTAAGTCGGTTTGAGCAGAAAAATTATTCCCTTTCAAATACTTATTGAAGAATGAATCTATCAGATTATTATTTCGTTCGCTAATGTAGATTGCGGAAGTCTCAGTCAGAGTGCTCTACTGACGAAGGTAGCAACTTGGGTGTGTTTTTACGTTTTTAGACTTATCTTGCCACAAGAGGCCACAACCAGATTAATTTCTAGGTCAATCACGGCACGCTAACGGCCGTTTTTAATATTCGATATATCCATGGATTTCATCATCAGCCTTTAACAGTCCACTGCTGGACGAGGCCTCTACTTTGAAAGAAGGAATTGGCCTGCTATACCACGCTGGCCAAACGGGTTGGTGTAGGGTTTGTATCAAGTTTTCCTTCTCTTACATTGCTTTTCTCTGCATAATATGCTCCCTCTGTCGGCTCTTACGACACCCATGGGATGATATGGGGTGGTGACATTCCGTATTCTTAATCCGTCACCACACGGACGTGTAAGTACCTATCTCTAATCTTCAAATCCATGGATTGATCGAATATTTAAACCGGCCGAATCGACAGCAATGAAAAACAAAATAAATTTCTTGTATAGGTATGCGAATTAGGTCTGAATCAAGATTCCATACCTACATACGTTGTTCGTATATCTCTGAATCACAAAATAGCAGTGTTGATTTATCTCAAATTTATACACAAACTAATGTGATTTATTAACAAGCAATAAAGCTCGCTTCTTTGAAGGCCTACTTTTCATCAGTTTATTTTGGGCCAAATTTGTGCCATTCCTTCTTGCTTATCATTCTTCAAAATTTTGCTTTCCTAGTTCCTTAGGGTCATGGTGAATCTTACATAACCCTTATGCCTGCTACACATATTACGATAAGTCGTTACGATCGGTTTCTGTATAGTCCAATCGTGACGATTTGTCGTAACGTGTGTACCTAGTAGGTAGACATTAGAGCACTTCAAATTTGTTGGCGCGCGGCAGACAAATTTGAAGGCGCCCTTTTGAAACTGAGCTACACAACTTATTCTTTGTCTTTCAAAGTTGCACAGTCAAGCAAAGATATTCATTAACTTGTAAAATTAGTGTACCTACGTAGATTTGATATTAATACTCAAACATTAAAATCCTACTAGCTTAATGCCGCGTTTCCACGCTTGCCAAGCCTCGACAAGCTTCCACAACCTCCAAGCGTCCACAAATCTCGCTTGGCGTTTGGGAGCCGTTTACACGCTTGTGAATGCGTCAGTATGCTACGTACATCCAAGCATGGCGGACACCGAACTTGCATCGACTATAACCTTTGGTTTAACCTACTTTTATTTGAAATACATTTAAAGAGAAGCAAAACCAATTATTTTGTATGATGTAGATTGCCAGGGCCTCTTCCTTACCCTCTACGGAAAACCTTACCTACATAGCCTCGAAATATTACTGGTGACATATAGGTTACGGCATTAGGTATGTCAATACACCTGCATATTATTAATACCTATATGTTCCCTCGTGACATTCCTCTGGGAGCGATATAGTGCATAATCATACAAACAAGCAAAAGAAGTTCGACCAGCCACTCATTTTGAGACAGAACTAGACGTGCGTTCGTTTCGAGATCACAGCGACTACTAGGGGTGGCCGTTTTTTAAAAAACGTTGCTAACCAACGATGTTAGTCTATGGTGGTGGCATCCGATGCCAAAATATTGTACAACGAATGTTAGTAACACCGACCGAAATTCAACGCGATCATAGGCGGTACCAAATAACGCCGACCATAACCGACAACGACCGATGTCAATAAGTAATACGAATGCGACCGAACGACAACGATGCCACCAACCAAAGAGTATATAACTATACTGATACTTCACCAACTAAACGCATGAGGTGTACACTGTAACATTGTAATAACATCCGTGCCGTGTCAACGAATATTCTCCAAAGCTGGGTATATTTTGAATTAACAGAGGACACGGCTTACTACCTCTAAATTAGAATATTTAATATTTTTAAATGCTAATGCTAGATTTTTAGCTAATTAAGTCAATAAAAAATAATTTAGTACTACAATTACCAACAGATTACCTGTTGTACCTACACATACAACATTTTACACAAACACTTTTTATATTATTATTTTCATGTTATTACGTTGAACTACGATTTTGTTTTTAACAACATCTATGTAAACACCAACATATTAACATGCTAACCAGTGTGTACGCTATATGTATGTCCGACATCGTTGTCGGCAACAACGATGTTGACAACGGGTGACGTTAACGTAACAACGATGCGCATCGATGATGTAAAATAACAAAAACGCCCATCACTAGCGACTACTAAGCGCGCGCCAACGTGTGCACGCGTCGCAAGCGCTTGCCGCAAGCGCCCTTTGATCTGTGTCCAAAAACCGACACTTGACCGGATCCTGTACAAGCGTCCACAAGCTCACGCAAGTCAAGCCAAACGGCCTGTTTACACGCTTGTGCTTGTGGAAGCTTGTCGAGGCTTGGCAAGCGTGGAAACGCGGCGTTAGATCCAGTTCATATCTTTGATTCATTTCGCGCCAGATTAGTCATTCTCGAGATTATTAAAATTACACCGGACAGTCTTGTAGCTTCACTTATGAATAAATATCCCATGTTTTAATACTTAACAATTGGTGTAGAATCATTTTGCCAAAAAACACTTCTCCTTATCATAAACCAGTCTCAAAATCCCTAACACCTAAAAATAATAAATCTAATAAAGTCCTTCCGTTCCTAAGGGCTCACAAGATTCTCACGACAATGTTTCACTTTATAAATTGCCAAAGGATTTCAACAAACATTCTTGACGGGCAATAAAAAAGTAAAAAGAACGGCCAAGTCCGCGGTGTCAGATTACCAGATATTACTCCGATGCGGCGCGCGACGCGGTGTCGGATGCCTGCCTGTGGTGTCAGCTTACAATATGACAACGTGGACGTCTGTTTTTGAGAACGAGACAAAATATTAACGATTACACGCAATATTATATTGAAAACGATTTGAGATTTGTAATATTGTCTTGTAATGTTTATTGATTTTTTGGTCAAATTTCATCTCGTTATTGTTGAAAGTAAAATATTATATTTGACAGGTATTGGCTATTACATCTTTTATTTGACGTTATGTATGCATTTATTACGAAGGTACATAAGTACATATGTATTTTAGTACGCGAACGCTAAGTCTTGGATGCAAGTGGGATAACACCAGGGCCTGTAAACATTATGGATATTAATAAATGAATTATATACTAATGTGGATTTAACAATCATTTGTAATGCACATATGGTTGTAACCTACATTCATTTGACATCAACGACAACCTTTGTTTGAAATTAGGTAGGTTAAAGTCAATCAATAGGTAATGGTTTAATACGTATTTAAACGAACACTATAAAAGATCGAACAAGCTGTCATTATTTCCAACACACTATTGTTGGGTGTCGGCAAAATTTCCCTACCATAAATCCTTTTATCCAGTCGCCACACCGACGGCTACAGATATCCCGATACACACGTCATAGATTATAGTCTATAGATGTAAAAAGTAGTAAAGCCAGACGGTTCGTGTTACACGAAAATTAACGTCAGCCTGACGGCTCAGTTGTGACGCAAAATGGAGTCAAATGACGCCAGGGCCGGTTTAGTTGAGACGAGCATTAATTATACGGGATCATGTTCAACAACTGGGCTTAGGGTTCCGCTCACGCGCTGTTTTGTGCCGCAAAACGGGATATTCTGGATTTAAACTATTGTGATGTATGATTGAGTTGAAGTTGGGTGGGATTTTCACACTCGGAGTCACAACGTTATTTTGGAGCTACCTGTTTTTGTTGATGTAATTTCGGTTACCAGGTGGCGTTTTCTTTATTCAAAGGCGTGCATATAATCTGCAAGAAACGTTTTCTTATAATAATATCGTTCTAAAAACGGTCCCTTTTTATTAATGACCACATTTTAAACTAAACCAAATATATCTATTGTTATACTAGTCTGAATTACACATTAAAATTTAGGAGACAGAACAGCTCAGCTCATCAGTCAATGCTAACTACACTTTACATAATCAGCTCCACAAATACTCAAATATTTTACATAATTACAATATAGTGATGAATATTTACGTACATAACTAAAAGGTTATTGTATTTTTTTCGCAGACAGGCAAAAGCAGCGGAGGCACACCGCTTCTCATTTTACACTAAAATTAACGACGATACCAAGCATCGGGTGTCGAGAACTTACAATAATTAAAACGAGCGATTGTAACCTCGCCGATGTTCTCAAATTATATAATTAAAAATATTTTAATTATACCTCATCGATATCATAATAATATAACGCTTTTAATTTTGTGAAACTTAATAGTTATTTTCGAAAATGGCTGCTATGAAAAATGAAAATTAGAGATAAGTATTTTGCTGGGGAACTTTTCTGCATTTTTAACATTTTTGATACTCAAATATTTTTTTAATTGGATACCACGTGTGTTAACAGCCTTGTTACACAATCTGAAGCAACAATTTTTTTTTTATGGCGACATAAACGCAAGTTTATCGGATGATATCGAACATATTTGGTCCAAAATATGGCGTTTGTAAACATTTTAAAATGTGTTGTACATGTGTACATTGAGCGCTAGTGTCCGGTCAAGTAGTAGGTAACGTGAGTAGCTGATGTAAACCGACACTCTACTAAAAGCGGGCCGTCCAAATTTACTAGACACATCATTCAAACGGATTGTATTACATATTTCTGTGCATAGGATGTTTGAATGATAAAAAAATCTAAATTAATGTTACTTACGTTTTAGAATATAATCATTGCTTGACTTGACCTATTTATTTAAAAAACAAACACTAATTGCCGTAACAAAGCTTTTTTTAGGGACTGCGCCCGCACTTGTTCTAAATCCTTCGTCGCAGGGGAGCTTGCAAACATAAACGACGACGGGCATAAAAAACACCCAGCCTCGAAAAAACAGTTCAGCGATAACAGCGTGTGAAGTATCCTATGGGGTTTGAAGATCGAACACAGCACTCGGCGCCATGTTATGATGTTAAACCACTAGCCGTCGCCATCAGATGCACGTTTTGAGATACAGTCATATAAAAATGGCAAAGGTTAGGTAATCCTTCTTTTTTTATTTCACTAGTTTGAACATCGAACGCGTTTAAACTGCTTCTGGCTTCAGTTTAAAAAGTGTGGCACAATATCAATCTGTGTAACTTAATACCACGCAGTATTTATGTCACCAGACGTTAGAAAAACATCTACAAGAACGTTTACACACCTTATTTATACGAATAAATCGTAATTTATTGCTTTTTGTGGAGTAAAAGTTGTTTTATGAATGTAGGAATGAAATTTGACTTGCCCTCTCCATGGAGAAATCATATTAGCTATATACCTATTAACATAAGCTATCACTCTTTCTTCTTTAGTTCCAAGTAAAGTAAAAATAATTGAATCATATCCTACAACTATTGTAAATGCGAAAGTTTTTCAGAACTCGTAGGTAGGTACTTCGAACTCGAATCGCGCGTAGGCCACCTTTTGTAGCGTTAATCTGGTGTTTCATATAATAGGTGCTACAATGATTAAATTTAAAAAACAATAACTTCCCCGCGTATACATCCATGACGTGTCCTGAATAAAGAATACTAGATAAGACCAACATTCAGAAATCCAAGCTCCGAGCTAGATTTATCGGACTTTACCCCTCCAAAGTTATTCAGGCAGTCTAAACATTGGATTCTGAGCTTTATGTGGTAATACTAAGAGCTAGTAGTGTGTATAAAACAGTAGTTGTTGGTGGACGCAGGTACACTTGATACGTGCACGCACGCCTCCCGTACCGTGAGGTGGTGTTTGCACACCCCCCTTCACATAGATTATAGACGGGGATTAGAGACGGCACCGTTTTCAAATTTCATATGATTGAAGTAGGATTATTTTACATTTACCAACAGTAACACATCGATAATTTTGCCCCTAAACAGTGGGTAGTGGAGCGGGAACGCATGTAAATGGAGTACAATTTTTAGGCGATCGGTGGTCACTTCGAAAACGCCAAGGTGGTTTACCATTATTTTTTCTTAATTTTGAGACAAAAAATCGGTGAACACTTCGAAGTCTAAGGTGGTTTTCGATGGCTTTAAGATCATAGTAATGTGTTTATGGCAGAAGATGGTTAGCGTTCCCATTCGACACATGCGACACACATCCGAAACCGCCTTGTCAAGTAAATAAAAACAGAACACTACCTGATTTGAAAGAAAAGTTCATTGCATTTCGAATCATGATAGTGTTTTTTTAATAATAGATATCAATATTTGTTTACAAGCCAGTCTTTTTAATTTGTTTATCGGCATAGTAATCATTTATTTAATCCATACCTACTTCAATAGCAAAATCTAAACATCTATCTGTTTGTAATATTAAAATAACCGCTTTTTACTAAATGCATATGGATGTATACACGGTACATATACCGAAATGACATTTTTTTAAATTTTTGTCTGTCTGTCTGTCGGTCTCTCTGTCTGTCTGTTTGTTCTAGCTAATCTCCTGGAACGGCTTAACCGATTTTGACGGCACTTCCACTGGCGTATAGCTGATGTACCAAGGAGTAACTTAGGTTATAAACTAACCGGGTACGAAAGTAGTTTCCTCAGGACGCGGGTGAAACCGCGGGAAACAGCTAGTTTGTTATAAAAATGTATGCTTCTCCCGCGTGCATCTGAAAATATCGCGTAATATGCAAAATCGACTTACCTAGTTAGGCGGCATGCCCCAGATTCTTATTCTTATTACCTAATGTTGGTCCAAAATTATATCACTCGTATAAAATAATGATCAGTTGACTTTGTACTTTTACTTAATCAAGTGTCCTCGATACAAAAACACGTGTTAAATTCGACAGATGTATTTTGTTGACATAGTAAGAAATTAACTAAATAATATTATAATTATTATGTACATTGTTGCTAAGTGACACTTAAAAATTACGTCCATAAGAAGCCTAATATGTATTCATTATCATATAATACAAGTTTGCTATTAAATTGGTTTCATCATCAAAACAGCTTAAAACAGCAACTTTTTACGAAGTTACATGCGACACTAACGTTTGTTTATTTGTTTTTCCCGCTAATCTCCAGAACTGCTGAAACAGATATCCAGACCTTCACTGATAGTACGAACATAAGTTACTTCTGTTTTAGAAAATGTTTTGTGGTTCCATGTCTAATATTCCTTTTCATTAAATTAAAAGCGGGTGATGTCGTGTACACAGTATCCAAAAACATATCAAATTGTGTCCATTTGTTACTAATTTTTTTGTATTTATGTAGGTATTATTGTTGTTTTTTACCGTAAAACGCTGAACTATACAATAAAATAACACGAAACTATGCTCGATTGGCCAAGGTGCTGATATCAAAAAGAAAGTTCTGTGGTACAATTAATTTTATATTAATACCTAACTTTTCTTTATCAGCTTTATTATCACTGAGATTAAGCGACATAGTAAAGAATTAATTGATTAAATTCTTTAAAACGTCCGCGAATTATTTACACATTTTAATATTATTTTTTATTTTATTTAAAGACTCACGCCGGTATTCCCGGGGTCGCCAGATTCCGTGCTGCAAATTGAGAATTCGGAAAAACCCAGTAAACTTTTGCCCGACCCGGGAATCGAACCCGGGACCTCCGATCAGCAGTCGCATACGGTATCCACTCGACCACGGAGGCAGTGTTTTTAAACTTTTAATATAAAATTTATGTAAACTGGTTATCAGGCAATCACAAAAGCCCCAAGACTCGAAGATCATACCGCGACCATGGCTTAGTGTAAGTTGTGCCGAAACGTCGGAGCATTTACAATACGGTCACGTAATTATTTTCAAATATTAACATGATTGTGATTAATTCAAACTCATACGTAATTAATCTACTTAATATTATTTATAGGGTGCATAGGGTTCTCACCAAGAACTTGGGTCCCAAGCCAACCTCACCTGCAAGTGGTGCACCTGCCGTTCAACGGACGAGGCTCTGGCAAACAAAATATCCCGATAAGCGGCAAAAGGCTCGCCACCTATTACGTGGAATCAAAACACAGGCGAATAGTGGGCGTTTAATATGCCTCTGCCTACCCCTGCGGGGATACAGGCGTGTGTCTATGTATGTGTATTATTTATTTATTATTTCTATAGACATAGCTTTAACTGAGCAATTTTAACTAATTTTGTGCCATATGGCAATGCAGGGAAACCCTTTGTGCCCCTAGGTTGACAAAAAAGTTATATTATTAACAGTTAGGCTGACTAAAGTTGGACACATTGAGTCATCGTGCAAGCTTTGCATGGCTCAGATCCGGTGACTTTGAGGAACTGGCTAACCCTTTTCAATCCTATGGATATACACGATTGTGTGTCTTGCTTATTATTATGCATTTTAGTAGCACTCATAGCGAGACTTAGCTTGTCGTTCGTAACAGATCGGCAAAGTTAAGCAACGCTTGCACAGGTGGCCACTTGGATGGGTGACCAAGTGTGGCATTTACATCTGAGCGCTACCGTGCTTCGGAGGGCACGTAAAGCTGTCGGTCCCGGTTCTTGTCTTAAGATAATAATCGTTAGGCCACGTCGGAGGCCTTCGGGCGGTCTGAAAAACTCCGACACTAGAGTTGGCCATACATTACACAATAAACAATTTTAGTTAAGTACCTAACTGTGGTTATTTATTACTTAGGTGTTATAACAAATGGAACCTGATAAAAAAAACCAACTAAAATATCTACGTCCTTTAGGAAAAGATTTTCATAGTGTAACCATTGATTTCAATAACAAATCAGGACATTAATTATTTGGCTTTTTATAATATTGTAAATTAGTTTTTAAATTAAAGAGCGTTTAAGATATGCCTGATTTCGATATGTTTTTTTTTGCAATGCCGTTTACACAAAGGAAGTAGAATATCATCTCACTTTGCCGAATGATAAACAAAGTTACGACCTCGACTCGTACTTATAGGTTGTATCTACTAGGACACGCATTAATGCTGTTACTATTAAAGGCAAAACATATCTATAACTGAGCTTGGGGAAGTGAAATACCCTGCATCAAACAATGTCTACTTAAAGTAAGTTCTTAACTAAATGGATTGAAATAGGGCATAGATAATAGGGAATATGCGTGTGATTCAGATATAAGTGAATATATTTTTATGACATTATTTATCGGTAAAGAAAGACACCTCTAACATTATTTTATATTTAAACACCCCAAAATCGCGAATAGTAATTAATAAAAGGTGGAAAATTTACGCACGAAATTTAAAATTATTGCCTAGACACCAACGTGACGACACGGTTCGCAGAGGATATGTCAAAAGTGTCAAATACCATAATATACATATATAGTCTAAGGTCAAAACAGTAGGTACCAGACATTTGACAGAGTTGACAGTTAACAACTCAAACGCTGTGAACGCTGACGTCACCACAAAGCGCGCTACAATGGGGGTGTATAAATTAGCGTTATGTCATTGCAATTTTCAACATTTAATATAAAATAAATGTTAACTTCTTCACGACTAATATTTTTTTACGGTATCATATTGACATAAATAAACGATAGCAACAATAAAAAAGTCATGCATATTATATTATATACATATTAGGGCCTCTATGCAAGTTTGTACAAGTATTGTCACACGTCCGTCTGTTCCGAGGCGGATGAAGCCACGAGCTAAAGCTAGCTACTATAAAGTCAAAGATATTAACATAAAACAACGATCAATACACCAAAAAATTCATCAGTCATCTGCACCGTCCAGTAACGTAACTCTATGAAAGATGCACAATACATCGCGCGCCGGTGTCGCTTACAACTGGCTATCGTGTGACACCATCACACTCGTGTGGACTTTACATGTTTGTTTGTAACTCCATATTGTTGTAATTATATTATATGCCTTGTTTTATGTATGAGTGTGTCATGGCTATGTTTGTGAAGTTTGCGAATTGATATGTCACTCAGAATCGATTATTACCAAGAAAAATATTATTTGATTTTCTAACACCTTCAATAAATTTTTGTTGTTCTAATTATATTTTTTACCCGACTACGGCGAAGCCAAAAGGAAGGGTAATGTTTTTCTCGATTAGTTCGTATATTTGTTAAGTTTGTTATCACATTCATATATTTGGAGACAGCGAAGCGTTATTGGATCCCTTGTTAGCCAAATTCTCGGAATTACTCATAGTATAAGGAGAATACTATTTGGCGCCTGTAAACGTATCCCGTAGATGACAATGGACCCTCCCGTTATTACTCGGAATCGGAACTGAACACATCACAGGTGGAATTTGGGTGTGTACTACTATCTACGGCTTTCTGATATAAAAAAATAAAAATATGAGTTTACTGCCATGCATCTTAGATATAATAAATCAAGATACACGTGCAACTATAAGCAGGCTGCACGTGCAATACTTATAAAGATATTAAAAGTAAATGATATCATCAACTAAATCTCCCTTTAATTAGGTTTATAGGTGGCCTACAACAGTCCACGCGAAGCTAATGCATCATCAAAAAGACTTCCTTGACCGTGCTGCGCTGACCTCTCAAACTAAATAGCCACTATATCAAACGTTACTAAATGCACATGCGCTACATAAATAAGATGCGACACCGACAATGTTAGACTGAACATACCAACAATAAACAACCTTAAACGTATAAAAATAAGGTGTAAAATTACACACAGGCGCCACGACCTTGCCCTAATAAAGTGCGTTTGCGCATTTGCTGCAGTGCCGTATTTATGATCTGACTGACGTTTCGTAAGCGTTTGGCGGAAAAGATTCTAGGGCAACGTGTTACGCGTGTACTGTATTTTGCATTATCTCAATTATCTTTCTGTTGTAGGTAGATAGATGTACTAATGTATTATTGAAAATCCAAGCAATTTACCTTAACTTCTGCTGGGTTCAGACTTCAGCTTGTGAAGGTGTGTATAATGGCTATCTTCTAGCAGTCCGGACTAGAACAGGCTGGCAAACATGCCCTCACTGTTTACTAGTTATTATACATTAGCACAGTAGAAAAAAGCTGATGAATCGCTATATGGCTCTCTTGATCTCTCTTGAAGTGATTTTCGCCCATAAAGCAACTTTAAAAAGCACAAAACTTCGAAAAGTCAAAGCAGCAGTAACGTTATCGAACTTAAGACTATTATTTTATTTATTTATAGACTCACGCCTGTATCCCCGAAGGGGTACGCAGAGGTGTAATATTACACCCAAATTTCGCCATGATTTTTAGGTCCCACGTAATAGGGGGCGAGCCTATTACTTAAGACTATTAGTGCTACTGATACTGCATATTCTTTAACAGTATTTTTATCTCATAGATATGGCGCCGCCGGATCGATTTTCTCAGCATTAAAAGCTTCCGGCTACGCAGGAGTGCTGTTTTATAGTGGCACTTTTGGATAGAAGTGATAAAATAAACCATATATTAAAGCGTCAAGATATTAATAACCGCTGTAAGTCTAGTGTCTATTATAAATTTTACTTATTAAGGTGCTATAATACTGTAAAAGATTTTTCAAAGACTGAATGTTAATTTCAGGACAAGCTAGGTTTATTAGTACCGTAATGACTCATGCATGAGAAATTGTATGAGAGTGAATGAAGCGAAAGGGGTATTTCAGGATTGTTGCGTATGGCGACCTTGGTAGTCTCTGCCTGCCCCTAACAAACATGAGTCTATGTATGTATGTAATCTTCATTAGGTATAAAACATGTTCTAGGTATCAGTCAATTATGTGGTCAAATATGCCTTATGTAGACTGCTGATAACATTACGGAGACCTTCAAGGTAAAGAAAAGCCTCTTGTGCTGACGATAATGAATAGATAATAATTGAGTGCTTCGAAAAAGCTCACTATGCTGGTCGCGAATATCCAACTAATAATGTAAAATATACTGCGGCGCAATATTATAAAGCAATTCTTTAGTACCTACTAAGACAGTTTTCTTGAATTGGCTTTAATATTATATGTCTATATATAGAGAGAGATAGCTGTTTACAAGAGATGGTAAGAATGTAGAAGATATTGAAAGAAGAGTTAATGCAGGTAATAGAGTGAATGGAGCTCTAAAGGCGTTTATGAATAGCCAAAACGTGTCCAAAAAGGCACGTTTGGCTGTGCATAGAGGGGTGTTAGTACCTACTCTTATGTATGGTAGTGATAGTTGGGTATGGCAGAAAAATCATGAAAGTAGAATAAATGCTGTAGAAATGAGAGCACTGAGAAATATGTGTGGTGTCTCTCTGACTGACAGGGTAAAGAATTGTGTGATAAGAGAGTGTTGTGGGGTAAAAGAAGATGTAGTGACAAGCATCGAGAAAGGTATGCTAAGATGGTTTGGGCACGTGGAGAGGATGGATGACGAAAGACTGACCAAACAGATATATAAGGCAAGTGTGGAAGGGACAGGACGAAGGGGAAGACCTAGGCGGACGTTCTCTGATCAGATTGGAGACATCCTAAAAACAGGACAGGTGAGAAGTACCCTGAACAGAAGAGCATGCATGAGGAATCTGATGGGAGTGAATGAAGCAAGAGAGATATGTCTGGATCGTTGCAAATGGCGTTCCGTAGTCTCTGCCTACCCCTCCGGGAAACAGGCGTGAGTCTATGTATGTATGTATGTATGTCTATATATAGTTATCAGGCTACTGACTCACCAAGCCTTGCCAAAGCTTGTGTAGACAGTCCATAGCAAGGATTTTTCTTTGTCTACTAACTGCAGCAGAATTGAGCTGCATGTAAATCAAGCTTGAAATATCTGACAGATTACCTGCACGCAGACATATAGCAGTGTCTTGTTGCAATCGCGTGCTCCCGCCATTTTTCCATAGACAGTTCCGTCAATTTTCCTTCGCATCCATTACGGCATGACGTGTCACGGGCAATTGAGTTCGACGTACAACATAATGTTATAGAACAATGCATTTTACATTTGCCATTTGCATTTAGATAGAAAATGATTTGATATCTCCGATGTTTTGAATAAAATGTTTCTGTAATCACTTTATTTTAAAAATACCAGGGCACTCTGTTTTATTTCAGTGAAAACCAAAACCAGTAGGTAAATTTTCTGCCATATCGATTTGTGCAATATTATACGGTCGGTCAGAAAATAGAGTGCGATGCCGATCGTTGTTACTTGGGTTGGTGGCGACATGATTGCTTTTTTGAAGTGGTTTATCTTGAAATATTTTTAAGTGGCGAAGATAATATTGTGTAAATAAGTATTTCAGTGTCTTAAAATAGTTTGGCATTGTTTCTTATTCTGTAACATTTGTAGTGATAGCCTAATAGAGCTATCACGCAGACTGCACTGACTTTTCGGAGTCATGTGCATGTTGAATTGTTTATTATCGCTAGTCCCGTGTTTCGGAGAGCAGGTTAAGCCGTTGGTCCCGGCTGTCACGAAGAACTTTGAAAGTCGGAGTCAGTATAGATTTACACTATTAGTCTAAAATCATGATTTTTATCACTATCACTTTGGCGTGCGGAGACAAGCAGTCGCTCTATAGCAAAGCTAATATTCAGTCAAATATGGTTAGACTAGTAAGCGGGTTTCAACGGGGTTATAGCTAGGAGGATGATGATAAAGAATAAGTGTTGCATAATCCGAAGATATCTAAGAGATAAACAAATTTCCAAGTATGTAGGTATAAACTGCTATACGAAAGTTAGCTATGAGAAGGTTTGAGTACCAGGGTTTATGTGGGCTCAAGCAACAGCGCATAATAATTTTGCACTTAAGATTCCTACTGAATAATAGTAATTATCCAGCGCGAACAAAATAGCATATGGTTGAAACGAAAGATCTCTATTTAATTTTACCGATTACGACCACTGATTCTTAGCGAACAAAGCTAACAAGCCAGTGACAAAAATTGCGTATTACCAACTCGTTTTACTCTTGTTTGTTTATTTACATTTAACGTCCACAGTCAAATATAGAATCTTATAAGAAGCCGTGAAAAAAGTGTGTTTAAGTGGGCGTGTTTCTTACCTACGGTTGCTATTGGCATAAAATTAGCATAACAGGTACTTGAACACCTCTAACAATGTGTATCTTGATACATATTTACAAGTGAAATGCATTTCACTATTTATGGCTGCGTAATAACAGGTTGAGAACACTTACAACTTATCAGATCGTTATATTCAGTTTATTGCTACCGTCTGAATGACTATGTGGACTGGACCTATAATTTTGCACCCAATTTATGACTGTTCTTGTAATATTTTTACAAATTGCAGTGCTGAGCTTTATTTTTTATAGTTTCAAAACCGCGCTGCCCAGGCGACATAAAAATGTTGCGCAAAATACTTAACACTATTTCAATCTGGATAATAAAATTACTAAAAATACAAAAAACGAGATACCTTAGTAAGTAGGGCGGGGAGGCGACTAATATAATAAATTAAAGCGACCTCAAATTTTAGCAACAAATCTACGCGTGTGTCCTGTGACGTCACCGTCGCGTGGACACCGCCAATGGGGTTATTGACATGTCAAACTATTTCCGTGGCGCCAAAATAAAAGCGCGCGAATCCACGGGGGCGGGAGACCATCGGCACATCGGCATCGGCGACAATAACGCGCACTGCGCTCAGCCGACGCTACCATACATCCACAATTACGATAAACAGATGAAAACAATAAATTGAAGCGTGTCGGCTTGTGGCCTGGGACGGTCTCGAGTTACGTTTTGAGCAAAGGAACGTCTAAAATTACCCCGCACGCACACACCTAACGTGCTGCCAGTCGGTACACACCAACACAGCAGCGCCGCCTATATCTATTATCAAAACATCCAGCGACTCTGGTTACAGCGATCCGAGCGCGCTTCGGATATCGCGTTACACACTTTAATGGCTGGAAAAGGCCTCGAAAACGTGATATTACACGCGTTTTATTGTGTATCGCAAAATGTAATTAATATAGTAATATAACACCGAATAATTTATTCGGCGTAACCCCGAGACTTGAACCTTTGTGGAGGTCCCCTCGCAGATCGTGATGAATAAATATCGAATTTAAAAATACGATTCCGTCGTCTCCTGTTACGAGACCGAGTGAAACAGGCCGCGTGCCAATAAGACGAAACCGTAACACGATGATGGTTTTCCAACGGAAACTCACGTCAATGTCGGCAAAAATATTTTGAAACTAAATCTTACCTTGATTTCTTCTTCATTTTCCTTTTTAACTTGAGCTCTCGGGGGTGATGAGGGATTCGTAGGTGTTTTACTGCCCATGTTAAATATAAAGTCCACTATATCCTATATTTAACGATTATTTATAACACATTAAAATTATTATACGATAATTCAAAAGTTTTCTTTCGTCCAACTTTAGCGTTCGCGTAAACATTTACATTATGCGCGCAGCGACAGCGAGTCGACGGTACGTGGCGTCGGCGCGGCGTTCGTAGCGCGACTGACGTCGGCCATGATTGGTCACTTCATCGGAGCGCCATGAAAAAAGCTCGTTTTTCCCGCGAACTCTCGGACCTTGGGCGGGGCGGAGCTTATTGTGCGGTCGCGGCGCATGGGCGGTTAACTTTTGTCTACTTCCAAGTTATTAAGTGAATTAACCCCGTTTTTCAGAAAAACCAATACAATATTAATCTCTCTTGGTGCTTACGCGAATTGAATGCTTCTCTATTGTTACAAAATAAAACTCATACAATTACTGATAAAAATGTTGTGTGGTTTCCTTTATAATTTTGTAACCCGACTTTCCCTTTTATAAAAAAAAGAAAGCTAAAGTTTAGCTGTTTGATTTATGATATTAATAAAAATATAATCAACTTTAAACTGTCGCGATTTGTGAATATCATACAATTTTATTTAGCGCGCCTAACTCGCGTCAATAAAATTATTTTAAGGTATAAATACATCTGTTTTATCGGATTATTCTCTTAGAGGACCGATCCGAGAAGGGCCTTGATTTATTTATGTCTTGGTAAACTCAATAAAAAATCCGTCAGCAACATACAGTTTATAACATATTAGGTATAGTTAATAAAATATTATAGTTAGAAGTTACTAAAATTAAATACTTAACTTTAAGGATCAGGAAATAAATTAATATTTTAAAAAACACTAGAAAAACACGCTTTTATAAATGCACGTAAAAACTAAAAAAAAAATATGGATCGTTCAAGTTGTTTCTATTTCTGGGCTGAAGGGTGAACTATGTGCTTTTAATTATAGTACCTATTTGATTTTAAAAGCGTGGGTCGCTGGAACAGAAAAGATTTTCTTGTTAACAAATAGATACTAATGTTCTGGCGAAAGCTGCATGAGGTCGCATGAGAGCATAACGTATATATGCCAGGATACTTAGGTACCTAAGTTACATAGTACGTAGTGTTATATTTATTACGAGATGGATTTTATAATACTTTGATTGTGGATACATTACCGAGCTCTATGAAAGTAAGTGAGATTAAAGGGTTGAGGGAAGGAAAATGAATTTATTTGAAGGTAGATAGGTACAGGTTGTAGACAATGCCAAGTCGGGTTCTAACTCCGCTTGGCATTGTCTACTTACATGATGTCCATAGCAGCATGCGGCTGTATGCGCCTTTTGAGACTCGAATGTTAAGTAGTTTATAACATAGTTTGTAGACAAGGCATTCCGTTAGCCACGTAAATTTAGTACCCTATCTACAAGTTTATAATCAATGCCTATCCAGAAAGAATGACAGGAAATTGAAGACCATGCCAAGCCTCATACTTATGTAGAGTTTGTAGAGTTTGAGCTTTGTGAAGTTAGGGCGTGTACCTAGAGTTAGAAGCTTAGCTCTACATTGGGATCTGATATAATTTTGAGAGTGCCTGGTGGTCTAATCCTGGCAACATTTTCAAAATATGTTTCATGCGATATATTTATTCTGAGTGTTACTTTAGGTACTTAATAACAAAGTAAAATACTATAACCGGACTACGTAAAAAACAGGGTCTACAAACCTAGACTAGGTTCGACAAAACATAATTAAACTTTTTGGTTACATGCTGCACAATAAGTTATCTATAAGTACTCAAAAATAAAATTGGAGTGTCTGTTTGTAATATTAAAATAACCGCTTTTTACTAAATGCATATGGATACATCCATATGCACATATACCAGGGAAATGACTGGTTTAGGAGATATTGAGGCTCTAATTCACCATATTTTTTTATAATTAGGTACAAAATCGATACATTTCGCATGACAATTAGTTCTATAGATGCTAGGGCATCTATAGAACAACATCATACAACCATGGGTAGGTAAGCATCTTGATCATTGCACGCGCGCACTTTACATTACGGCAATTGAATTGAATTGTAAATGATCGCTTGCCCCGTGCCTCGGCGAGCAAGTTAAGCGATCGGTCCCAGTTGTCATGAAGATCTTTGACAGTCGTTAGGGCGTCAAGTACTAAATAAACTGGCCCTAGTCTAAACCATGGAATATTGCTATTCCTTCGGGTTGCGGAGGTCAGACAGGCAGTCGCTCCGTGGAAAAGCTAATATTCAGCCAAATCCGGTTAGACTAGTGAGCGGACCCCAGGTTGAAACTGGTATAACGCTAAGACAGTGCTGATCATTGAAGTCCAAAATGTAGGTACTGGCTAGATTACACAGGCTTTAGATTTGTATTGACATAGTACCTACTTAAGTTGACGGGCTGGCAAGCAACGATGCTACGCCTCTCTTTGTAATGCTTAGTAGGAGTTTTTGAACTCACATACGGCACTAGTTAACAGTGTCACTATCCCTAATTTATGTCTGCAGACCGAAAACAGATTATAGCGGAGTTAAATATTTTCTTTGAATAGGTATGTTATGTACCACATATTTTTGTTTTTTAGCTTTTTACTTTATCTGAGTTTAAATATTCTTTAATAGACAGTTCGCTGACAGTTCTACTTTCACAACAGCAACTAAGCAATATGTGCTTACCTACTTAAAGTTATACTTATGTATAATAATATAGTCCATTTATTCCAGTCATTCAATGTTATGTTACATTGCATACATTTAAAAAATAATAATCATAATCATATGATAAATATTCATTAAAATAACTGGTGTCAAATTCCATTAATTCAATTAACTTATTTTTTATGTTAGATGTCATTGATTGGAACCCCTTCACGAGGTAAAGGCCTCCTCCAGCTCTTTCCAAACCTCTCTGTTCATTGCTTTATTTCTCCAGTCACTTCCTACGACAACTTCTCATCGAACCACCTTTTTCTTGGTCGACCTCGTCTTCTTTTTCCTGTTGGTCCTTCTCATAGTGTAGTTTGTAACGTCCATCTTTTGTCAATATATCTTGCTCTATGTCCTGTCCACCGCCATTTTTGTTTTAGAGCGTAAAGTAAGACATCTAATATTTTCGTCCTCCGTTGTATGTGCTCACTTCTTACTTTATGTATTCTTCTAATTTTCAGTATGCTTCTCTCCATTGCTTTCTGACATTTTAGTTTTTAGTTTAGTTTTTCTTTTAGTGTTATAATAAGTCCACGTTTGGCATCCGTAGGTAGGTATGTGAGAGTAGGTAGAACACAAGTGTCCAGAACGGTCTTCTTAAGATGGAGGGGGAATTCCCCTTTTAATATTGCCTTTAGGGACCAAAACTTTTCCAGCTAGTGTTTATGCGGCGTTCAACTTCGTGTTCCTCGTTTTTATCTTCGAAGGAAATTTGTTTTCCTAAGTAGGTATATATAATTTTTTACATATTCGAGTGGCTTTCCATTCAGATGTATCGTGTTTGTGTTACTGTTTGTCAATATTTTTGTTTTGTTTTCGTTCATTTTGAGACCAATTTTTTCGCTTTCCTCGTTCAGTGATTGTATCATGTTTTCTAAAAGGGTTGTATTTAACTGTTACTCAATTTATCTCTGATATCTTCCGAAAAAATATAACTTTGTTCCACCGAAAATACTAATTGCACCACAAAATATACTCACAAAATATTTCATAACGAACACCTGTTTATTGACCGTTGCAAATCTCTAATAATAAAAATAAACCTTTCAATTACAGAAGCATATAATTTTTTTTTTATTTTAACAACAAAATAAATTAATAAGCTAAGTTGACGGAGCTCTGCTTCGCAGGGCTCCTTTTTTGGGTGCAGCGTCATAAGAGAACTTAACATAACCTATTAAGTTTTCTGAGTAGATAAGTTTCCCGAGCGGATGAGACTCTTCATATCAAATGATATTTTTTACTATCTAAGGTTACTGAGAGAGTAGTGGAAATACAACTAAAGATTTACCTGGGATCTAACTCTATATTGCCGCTACATCAATCAGGGTTTCGATCAGGACACGGAACGGCGACTGCTCTTGCGCAAGTTACAGATGACATTATCTCCGATTCTGACGCTGGTAAATGCTCAATCCTGGTACTCCTCGATTACTCGAGGGCATTTGATTGCATAAATATAGAATTGCTACTTGCCAAGCTAATTTATTATGGGATCTCTGAGGATAGCTGTGTGTGGTTTAGGTCTTACCTCACAAATAGATTCCAGCAAGTTATTCTGGATGATAACAAGGGAAACACATAAATCGAAACTGTTACCCGTAAAAAGAGGAGTACCCCAGGGCTCAATTTTAAGTCCTTTGTTGTTCATAATCTTCACAGCCGACCTGCCCAACGTTATTTATCACTGTAAAGCGCAATTGTATGCGGACGACACGCAAATATATAAATCTTTCAAGCCCGCCGATACTAGCCTGGCCATTCATGAAATATCGAGTGACATGGAGCGAATAATCGAATGGTCTGAAAGAAACACACTGGTGCTTAACGCTTCAAAAACAAAATGCATGCTAATGGGCACAAAGTATCAAATAAAGGTGGCTACTAAATTATATTCACCAATCATTGTGGGTGGCGAAACTCTGGAAAGAGTGACTATTGCGAGGAACTTGGGACTTCTAATGGACAACGAACTCCGGTTTTCTGAACACACTAGTGGTTTGATGCGAAATGCGTTTATAGGTTGAAAGTCCTATATCAGATACGCGAATACCTTTCCGAGGATATAAGAAGGCTCCTGTCGGATTTGTTGGTTCTCTCTTCTTTCAACTACTGTGATGCCGTGTATCGTCCCAGGCTCCTTCAAAGGACAAAAAAATGCATACAGAGGGTCCAAAATGCGTGTATCCGCTTCTGTTATAAAGTTGCAAGGAGGTCACACATTTCCCCTATCATAAATGAGAGGGGACTACTTAACATGGAGTCTCGACGACAGCAGCATTTGTTATAGTTGTTGTTGTTTAAAAGACAACGCCCGCACTAGGACTAAATCCTGTGTCGCGGGGGACTTTACAAACATACAACTAACGGACACAATGAACACCCAGACTCGAGACAACAAATTATGAATCACACAAAGTGTTGCCTCGTGTGGGGATCGAACCCACAACACTCGGCGCAGTGTCAAGCGGCGAGTGTTATGTTTTGTGCACAGAATTATTAAAAGTAAATGTCCATCGTATTTGTACGATAAGTTGGCCTGGTGTGTTGATGCCCATCACTTAAACACTAGATCGCGAGGAATGCTAAAACTATTAATTCCAAACGTAAAACACAGGGCTTTAAAAGTACTTTTAAATACACATCACAAAAAATCTGGAACAATATACCACCACCATTCCGAACAATTAAAAACGCGACGAATTTCAAAAATAAATGTAAACTTTTTGTGCTAGAACAACAGAGACAAAACATAAAAATATTGTAATTCAAGAGGTCAAAAAAGTTTCGCATTTATGTACCGAGTCAAAAAAGTGAGTAATGTATGCCCTGTTTGACGCACAATCTGGCTTTGAGTTTATTTAATTTTTTCCTCTTTCCGCCCGTTCTTAAAATGAAATGTAATGTGTAATCAACATGCGAACTACATACTCTATATGTTTTTCAATTAGTTTTTTTTTTGTTTGATTTTATTTATTTTTAATTAGTTTCCATAATTAAGAACATCAACTTTCTTTTCCCATTTTTTGTTGTAAACCGGAGTCAAGGGTTTAAGCTGAAAACCAGCTTTCGGTATTATATGCACTCTGTAATACCGAAAACAATAAACCCATATTCTATTCTATTTTGTAGAAACATCGTCATATTTGGTGTGCAAATAGTATTTTAGTGTGCAAGTCAGTATTTTAGTGAAATAATAAAGTTTCTTAGCGTAACGCACTTCAGTGTGTTACTTAAGATATTTGATGCAATGTTAAAAATATCCCTTTCTAAAACCATAGGTAACTTGTTTCAGCAAATAAAACAATAGGTATCATCTGCGAATCTCAGGTGCGAGAGTTGTCTCTGGTTCACTTTAATCCCTTCAGATTGCCAGTTGAGATGGTCAAAGATGTGTTGCAATACTGCTATGAACAATTTAGGTGAGAGGGGGTCTCCCTGTCTCACTCCTCTGCAAATTGGTATGTCAGGGCCCCTTTTTTCCAGTTTGACTCGGCTTAAGCTATTATACTTATGTATAAAGCAATAATTTTATTTGCTCGTGTTGTGGTTGTCTCTTGTGGGAATCGAACGCACTACAGGCGGTTCTGTGTTAAGTGAGGCGGCCGCTTAAACCACTACGCCAACCGTGCAGTCAGACTATTGGTGCCATATACACTTCGACCTAAATGTGCCTAAACTTAATATTTTCAGAATGTCTGCACCGGATTTCGAACATGGTTGCGCACTGGAATACTCGAATCCAATAGCGGCTTTAGGGGGGGGGCCAACCGGGGCGGTCGCCCGGGGCGCCGAGTTCCAGGGGCGCCGCAGGCGCCCCTTGGCCTTGACAAGTTTCAAGAAGGGATTCAAAGAAACACTAAATAAGTTGGATTATATTGAGCCCAAAAATGAATGTTTGCTGGTTTGTAATATCTGATTTAACAGCAAATTTATTAAAAACAATCTTAATATATAAAATCCTTGCGTTACTGACTGACTGACAGACACGCTACAGCCGAAACTATTGGGCGCAGGAAGCTGAAATTTCGCATGTATGTTCCTTGGGGCCGTAGGGGTGCACTAAGAAGGGATTTCCTGAAATTCCCACGGGATCGGCCAAAACGGGTTAATTTAAAAAAAATGCAGTTGTAGCTGCTGGCGTCCTCTAGTCAGTTTATAAAAATTTATACAATTGTTACGTTCCCTAGAATGTAATAGCCAAATGCTATGAATTAGTAGATAGTGATACGTGTCGAAGATATTATACTTACCAGTGGTAGGCAAGTGGTTGGGTGAACGAATGAGGCGACCAAAGGATTTCAGCTAGACATGTGCAGCAGCGTTCCGTTATGCTGTATATTGATCACCGTACTGCGGTTGCCAACCCGCATATCCAGCATGATGCATATAGGCAACACCCAGCATGTAAATTGGCCAAAGAGTGTGGTCCCTAGTCCACAGCCAGCATAGTATTATTCCAGCTAACGGCAGCGGCATTGGTCATGATAGTGTAGGAGGTGCTAAGAATCCTCGGGCTATGGATAGCTGCCGACATCATTTGACAACATAGTCTACGTACAATGAACGCAGTTATCGGCTGGACGAGCGCCTCCAACTTTTGTTATTAAAGTTGGGGATGATATGGTTACGTGCTCTGGACAGAAGAAAGAAGTCTTAAAGAGGAAGAGGACACATTTACCCTTGCATTAGGCTACCTATTCAATTTCGGGCAAGAAAGCCAACTTTCTCAGGGTGACGTAGTATTTCTCGTCAATTAAGCCCTTTGTGACAAATTTGAACTGAAATCTATCGAGATATATTTTCAAAGGCTGGCTATGCAGCTATATATACCGAAGTAGAGTAGCACAGATGAAGATAAAGTCTGTATACGACAATGTGTCGAAGGTTACATACCTCAATGGTTAAAGGTAATACATTGCAGCACCAACACTACTTAATTGTCATGGGAACTTCTACACTAGAGTGGAGCAAGAGCATGGGGAATCATATTTGCGACTGCATAATTACGGGCGCAGCATAAACTATAGGGGAGCAGATGCTATGTAACTTAAAACAGTAGGTCATTTGCATGAAGAGCATCTTTCTGTTAGAAAATCCTCAATGGAAGTGGACTTGAAAGCGCCCCGACGGCAACAAGAATCAATATCTGATGTCAAGCATATATTTATGGATGTCTCAGTGATTAACATGACTGTATAATACCGGAAGTAATAGCTGACTTTTACGAGGCGCCCCAAATAAAAATTTGGAGCTTGAGTGGAGCCATATTATGTGGTCTGCTCTTTATCCTAATATAATCGGAAAATAGATTCGCTGCACTAGAAATCCCGGCAAACATAGATGTGGACTTGGCATAGTCGGTGCTGTACGTCAAATGTTGGGATATCTAAACTTTCAAATAACACTCTAGCACTGATGCGACTTCAACGGGAAGCACCAGAGGTAGCTTTGTGAAACCCTTAATCACTGCGTAGAAAGAGCTGGAGCTGAGCGAAGCTGGAAACCCGTCTCATATAGGAGGCAATTGAGCAGAATCTGGGGTCAAGTCTTCGCGAAATTACTGGGAAAGAGTCACCTGATAAAACCACCACACTACCTCGAATAGCGATACAATAACAGCAGTCCCAGAGATACTTGCTGAAAATTAAAACTTCTGCGAATACTTGTATGCCTCTCATGCACCGACGCCTACACCAGACAGACATCAGAAACCCTAGAGCCCGCTTTCACGCCTATTAACATAAGATTTTCCGTAAGTAGATTTCGACGAAATCAGTCTCACCAGCCTCTCAGGCAGGTTAGTAAAGGCTCCAGGGGAAGACGGAGTAGCCGTCTTGTCTGGCATATAGAGACAACGAGAAGCCTTTGATTCCATGAAACCTGGGCTGTTCTTGAGTCTCTGCAGCGCTGCCAAGTGGATGTGGAGGTATTGAGAGGTCGCTTCCAAGTGGCGACGCTGACTGTTCAAAACCTTAACTACCAAACAAGACCTACCCGTTTGCTTTTGAGGTGTAAGATGAGCTTGGGTGTTTTTATGATTTAATATAATATACCTAATGAATTGAGCACCTCCATTTTCTACTACTTTTAATATTATATGAGCGTGTGTTTTAGTAAACTATCATTTGTTTAGATTTCAGTGTTTTTTATTTATTAATGCCATCTCGACGTTTTAAAATCACTTTTAACGATTCTAAAGTAGCTGTGAAGATAGATTGACTTGATTTAATTATATTCTCGAGTCTTCACTTGCTTATTTCAAAAGTTAGAGCTTGAGGGGGGGGGGTGTAAACTGGGCAAGGGGCGCCAAATTAGTGTCTCGCCCGGGGCGCCTGGATGGCTAAGGCCGGCCCTGCTCGAATCTGCTAGGTTACTTTATAGGGGAATGCTCCCTGTTAGTCTGATAGACCAAGCACTTGGCTTTTTCCCCGCCAGATGAATATAATGTACCTACGTGCTTTGACAGAGTTCAAGCGGGAAATTAGTCGAAATTCTTACGCCTAAACGGCTTTTACTGAAGTAAATGTTGTCATGCGATAATAGGTACCTAGGTACTTTCTTTAGTGTCTAGTACTTAGTTAAGTACTGCATAAAAAACAGCGAAGTTTTTCTTTATATATTAGCATATTATTATATCTACGATTTTCAAATAAAATATTATCGAGCGAATACCTTTCAATCAGTGCGAGAGAACCAATACGGAGGTCGTAATAGGAACGGACTCCAATGCCCACCACCAAATGTGGGGCATGGACTGCAACAATAACAGAGGTACGTCATTGGTTGAATACTTATTCACCACTAATCTTACCCTATTAAACACAGGTACGGAGCCCACCTTCGTCACTAAACGTAGTCAGACAATTATCGACTTAACTCTCGCAACAGAAGGAGCGGCTGAACGCATCAAAGGATGGCACGTCTCGAAAGAGGCATCATGCTCAGACCACAGATGGATCAGCTTCTCCATGAAAGTCGATATACAGCCCACACAGCCCCGCAGGAAACCACACAACACTGACAAAGCAAAGTATGTCTTACTACTTAATGAGAAACTTACCCTTACGGCCACGCCGCCGGTACTGGGTGACACTGAACACATCGACGATCAGGTATGTATACTGACGCAGTCGATGCTAGACAGCTATTATGCAGCTTGCCCAGAAACCACTCCACCTTCAACCCCGGGGAAACAACCCTGGTGGGGCGCTGAACTTGAACGTAAGCGCAAGAAGGTAAGAAAGTCTCTAAATAGGGCAATGAACACAAGCGCGGACACAGATTGGGACGCTTATAAAGCGGCCAAATCAGACTACAGGAAATGCCTCAGATTCAGACGCACCATGGGATGGAGAAAATTCTGTGGGAGCATTGAATCCTGCCAACAAGCAAACCGGGTAAGGAAACTACTGGCCCAGCAACCGACGGTTGCACCAGGTACTCTCCGTAAACCGGATAACACATACACTACATCGGAGGAGGAGACAAGACGCGTCCTACTCGAAACACACTTCCCAGGCTGCGTCCTCACCCCGGTTGTAACGTGGCACGATACACCAACAGTGGCGACCGAACACGAATGGAGACAAGCAAACAACGTGGTCACAGAAGAAAAACTCCGATGGGCCATCGATAGCTTCCACCCCTTCAAAGCAGCCGGACTGGATGGCATCTTCCCAGGGTTACTACAATGGGGAGGGGAACCTGTCCTTAAAAGACTCCTGGCAATCATGAGGTCTAGCCTGGCCCTCAGATATGTACCGAAGAGGTGGAGGGAAGTCAAACTAATCTTCATACCAAAACCAGGCAAAACAGACTATACCCATGCAAAGTCCTTTAGACCAATAAGCCTTACCTCCTTCATGCTTAAAGCCTTGGAAAGGCTTTGCGAGAGGGAACTAAGAAGTGGGGCTCTTAAGCACCTACCCTTACATGCCAACCAACATGCATACAGCTCAGGGAAATCGACGGAATCGGCCTTACATCAGGTCGTGGCCCAGATAGAAGCTGCTATACAACAAAAAAGCATCTGCTTGGGCACCTTCATCGACATAGAAGGAGCCTTCGACAAGACAAACTTTTCCAGCATAAGCAACGCCCTAGCCAGGCATGGTGTGGATCAGATGCTCATACAGTGGATCCAAAACATGCTCAGCAAAAGGGTAGTGCGCCTGCAAGGCGACAATCAGACAGCCTTGATAACTAAAGGGTGCCCGCAGGGATGTGTACTCTCCCCGCTATTGTGGAACTTAGTCATCAATGAACTCATAGACAAACTCAACGCGAGATACTTCTATACAATAGGTTATGCAGATGATCTAACCATACTCACATCAGGTAAGGTAACCAGTACAGTGTACGACCTAACCCAACAAGCCCTACGCATAGTAGAGTGGTGGTGTAATGAGTACGAATTATCTGTAAACCCGACCAAGACCGAACTAGTTATGTTCACACACAAACGCGCGCTGGGTACTTACCGATTGCCCAGGTTATTCGATACAGAGCTTAAGCTGTCTACCGAGGTCAAGTACCTAGGTGTCACTCTCGACAGCAAATTGACATGGAACAGCCACATGGAAAATAAGCTCAATAAAGCCAGCATCATTTTCTGGCAGTGCAAGAAGATGATAGGAAAACGCTGGGGCCTATCCCCCAAAATTGTCTTATGGCTCTATAAGACAATAATACGTCCGATGGTAAGCTACGCCGCAGTAGTGTGGTGGCCTAGGACCAACCTAATAACGGCCGCCAACAAGCTTCAGAAGCTTCAAAGACTTGCATGCCTAGCGGCCACGGGCTGTATGAAAACAACGCCAACAGCGGCACTTGAAGTGTTGCTGGATCTGCCTCCATTGCACCTGTTCATACAACAGGAAGCAACGATGTCGGCAGTCCGGCTGAGAGCCCTGAAGCTCTGGAAAGACACGAATATACCGCACACTAACAACTTAAATACACTCTTTAAAGAAGTTCCTATCACACAAGCAATAAGCGACCGCATACCGAAACAATTTGTTTTCGACAAGAAATACAAAATCCAACTGTACGAGGATCTACACGGAGGAGCAGTTAATCACAACGAGCTCACGATCTTCACAGATGGGTCCAAAACGGATACAGGTACGGGTTCAGGAGTATTCTCCGAGGACCTAAACATCAACATCGCAGCACCGCTGGGAGCCTACAACACGGTCTACCAGGCCGAATGTTTTGGCATAATCCTAGCTGCCACAGCAATCATGGCACGTGAGGTAAGGGAACGATCCATTAGGATCCTCTCAGATAGTAAGGCTGTCCTCTCAGCCCTCAAAAGCCATACTATCACCTCGGCACTCACGCTTGAATGACACCAGAAACTAACAGAGGTAGGTAAACTAAACAAATTAACACTGCAATGGATCAAGGGCCACAGTGGCTCAAGAGGGAATGACGCAGCCGACGTACTCGCCAAAAGAGGGGCCACTTTAGAGGTGGTGGGACCCGAGCCCATAATTCCCCTCCCTTCTGGTTTTTATCGCAACCTGGTAAGAAATAGGACCAGGACCAAACACAACCAGTCCTGGATTGGTATTGAAACATGTAGGCAGGCCAAGGAGGCTCTTCCCGCAGTAGACGGTAAGATAGCCAAACAAATCCTCCGGCTGTCCAAACAACAACTACGGACAGTCACGGCCGCCTACACAGGACACGGATTCTTTAATAAACACCTATTTACTATAGGTATCACCGACAGCCCGCTGTGCAGGGCCTGTATGGCAGCAGACGAGACGGCAGCCCACCTGCTCCTCGACTGCCCTGAGGTCGCACAGTACAGGCAGCAGTACCTGACCAGATACAGCACCCTGAGGGAGGCCGTGGGCCACATCAAGAGTCTGCTGGCCTTCCTCGAAGAGCTGGGGTGGCTCGAATGAAGACACCATTCCCACCCGCACGCAAAATACACGCCAAGACGTGGAGTTGCGGAAACAGCCCGTGCCATCAAGTATCAAGTAAGTACCTTTCAATCATCAATCTGTCTTCCCAAATAATCGTATACTAAAGTTTTAATTTACAACCATTTATGACTGTTTCCCAATATTTGTAGAAAATAGCATAATTTTGGAGCACCTGCCCACAAAGAGCCTTACACCTGTGAGGTGGGTACTGACCAGTGTTATGAGATACGTCTCAAAGAAAATGCAACGAGTTCTACTGTTAGCATTTAGTCGGAGCGCTTGACGCGCTTGTCAAGATAAACTTAAAATAGAATGAATGATGGGCTATGTAAAATAAAATGTCACTAGGATAGCGAGTTTCGTTCCGTGACTAAGTAAATTGGTACAGGAAGCAAATATTTTCTTTGCGAGGAGATAGAAAACGCGACCTCAAACCCTAAACCAAATCTGTCTGGTCAGCGTGGTATAAGCATTAGGTCAAGTAAGTATTGACCCGGTAACGATACCAGGCTCGCCCCCCCTCCTATAACGTGGGACCTAAAATTCATAAGGCGAGAGGCATACGTCCAGCACACATATTGTATAATTTACAATTCTGTGGTCCAGCAGTAGCCTTTAAACGGCCATAAAGTAACTATAAAATAAAAGATCTGTTCTGCTGACAAATTAAGCATCATCTTTTACGTCTGTGACATTACCAGATGGTCAATAAAATTATTATGAAAGAGGTCAGTCAGACTCCGGCATAAAAAAATTTTTAGACCCGATATGCACGCAACTCACAGGACACAACCATATCTGTAGGCCTATTGCGTATCTCAGTTGACAACTGAAAGTGATGATCACTTGGCAAAGTGTACATCAAATAACTGTCAAACAGCAAAATTCGTATCGGCTAACATCAGTGGCTAACTGAGATGACGTCATAGGCACCCGGTGTCGCTGATAGCCACTGAACCTTATTTTGACAGATGATTGTGTATCGATAATTTAATATTGCGATTGTCTAAGCTTAGTGGGCATCAAATTGATAGTCACTTCGGTTGAAGTTGCCTTCGTGAAAGACACCACTCAAAGGTAGTGTTTTTCGAGTTGTAGTGTTTATCACTGAAGCCTATATTGCACGGAAACATTTAAAACTTACTTTGTTTGATTTATATAGTGTTCTTTGTAAACTTTGTAGATATGTCACGACCTTCATTGCTCAATTTTGCTGAAAACCAGCGGAAAAAGAAGTGAGTTCGCATCCAACGACGCTGTCTACGGGATGTTAGTGACCCACTCATGCACAGTTGCCAGAAGGCGAATTTATTGCCAATTTTCGCTTGAGCAAAGTTGGTTTCCAGCAAGTGTTAGAGAAAATTAATCCTCTCATGCCACAAGCTCAACGGAAAACAGCTGTGCGCAATAAATTATTAGTAAGCACTAATTTAATTTGAAAATATATGGTTTACTTATACCTACTTATATTTAAAACAATAATGTTTAACATTCCCGACTTGTTTGACTAAGTAACTTACCAATTGAAATGTTTGTATTTTGTAAATTTGTAGGTTTGTATTTTTTTACGCCAATGGGTCGTATCAGAGGAATATCGGCGCCTCATATTTATGCAATATGTCTCAAGGACCAAGGTTTATTTAGCAAGTGCCTAGGTATATGAATTAAACACTAATACTTACCTATTTAATTTAAGTAGGTACGCAGTGCAACAATACGTGATATAAGTAAGTACAGAATTAAAGTGACGAAAGTTTACGTTTACCAATTCATAGCAGACTTGTTTTTGTTATAGGTACCTAGTCTTTAAACAGAACATAGTGGTATCACCATTGCATGGTTTTGGTATCAAAATTAACTTGTATTTCGTAAACTCATTACATTACAATATCACAAAGTTATTCAATTTTCACAGTATCTACATAATATTAGTTTAAAAACAATAGATATGAAACAAGAATACTCAAAAACGTTAAATAAGTAATACTAATAACACTTACGATGATAATCTTGTTTTACCAAAATTAGATTGGGCCTTCACAAGCGAATAGCTACACAAAATCATTGGACAATGGATGCTGACATATTTTCCAACAATTCGCGCCAAATTCATGTCTCAGAAGCGAAATTTATTGCTAAATTAAGAAGTCTTATAATCCATATAGTTTTAATGGTCCAATGGGTATTTTTAAATCAGTCGCATAGTGTCGATAAAAAATAGAGCGACTAAATGAAGTGTAAAGGTGAACGCAGACTTGGCCGCACCGCAGTCGCCGCAGTCCCCGCAGTCATCGCTTTTTATTAATGGCCTCGCACATCTATCCGCACCGCAGTCACTGCAGTCGTTCCCGTCGCCGCACGCATCGCACTTGATTTCTTTCACAGCGTTGCCAACTCTACGTCTTTTAACGTAGATCTACGTATTTTGGACCCTTCTCGCGAACCTACGTACTTCTGGCCCAGAATCTACGTATTTTGCAGCAAATTACCAAATTAGCAAAATAACGGAATTTTACTAAGAAATAAGCATTATTAAACACAAACCACACGTAATAATGGACGTAGCTAATACTTTGTTGCATGTTTATTCGTACCCAATTAGTTTAACAAGTACACACTTAAAACATATCGATCAATTTAAGTCAATAATATTTGCTTACAGGCTCGAATCGATGTTTGAAACACTCGTTTTACAGTTTTTTACTCCCTTTATCTAGGATAATATTAAAAGTACGTAGATCAACGTACTTTTTAACTCTGATCTACATATTTTTGAAAATCAGTGTTGGCAACACTGTTCTTTCATTCAGCGTCATCCGCGCCGCGCTAGCCGCAGCGTCCGCTGCGTGCGGGCCGGTGTTGGTGACGTCATCAGCTGCGGCTTGGGGAGTTCGTTCGTTTCAGCGACTGCGGCGACTGCGGCGCGGGTGGGTGTGCGAGGTTGCATAGAACTTCATATAAATAATTCGAATGCGAATACTGCGGCGCGTGCGGTGCGGCCAAGTCGGCGTTCACCTTTAACAACAATTTGATAGGCACTGACAATATGTGTCATACGCAATACCAAATGAACCTTAATCTCGGTTGACATCAAACTTCGGTGTACATCGAAGTGGCGATGGTAACTGTAACTGTCAAAAATACGCAATAGGCCTGCTGATCACATGATCTACGCCTTAGGTAGTTTATAAAATTCGAAGATCTAAGTTCAGATGACGCATGATTTATATTTTTACTTGATCTGAGGATTTAAGCATATAAAAAAGTGCCATTATTGTTTTTGCTTCAAGATTCGTTCTGCCGATTACTTGCGATTACGGTTTCAAACGAAACAGGAAACATCAATGTCAACACTATTTAGATACAAATGTCAAAAACAGCTGAGCTGAGTATTTCATTGAAGGTTTTAGGTTATGTTGTTTTAGGTCACATAACAAAAATCTCAATAAAAGTTACAATTTTTTACGAAATAATTCACAGTTAAACATGCAGAGAATGCCCTCGAAGTTACCCAAAACGGCACTGAATTTAAAACAGGTACATGAACATTTACGCAACAATTTAACCTCTATGTTTATAGTGTGAAACAAACCATAAATGGGTATCTATTCTTTTGTAGTTCCTTCTGCGGCAAGAAGTCTTAAAACTGTACAGAGATATATTCAGAACACTAAGACAAGTAAAAGACGAGTCAACGAGAGCGGATCTTAGAGACTGGGCTAGAGCAGACTTTCGGAACAATATGCATCATAAAGATGAAACTGTTATTAAAGCTTTGCTCTTTCATGGACAGAAATCTCTCAAAGATTTACGAAAATCACTAGCGTTGAGTAGCAGTTAGTCTTAAGTACAAAATTAGAATAAAAATATTGTATTAGCACAATGCCAGTTTATAGTATGCTGTAGTCAATCATTAGACTGACAAATTACAAAGACATTGTTGCCAGATATTAGTTGGATTGTACACAGACTTGGGATTGATGTTCTAAAATTAAATGTTGATAATTATAACTTACTGTTAACACATTGACTGCTGGCCTAAGATTCGTAGACGGCCTTTTGCTATGCGGCCAGTACGCATATCCTGCGTGTATCCGCACCCGCAGAGCGTGCCCAGCCTCTCGTGCTTAACGACACGCAACGCGCGTGCAGGTCGAGCGTGTCTGTGCTGACGCGACACGCGACGTACGAGTTGCTATACAAAAAAACACACATGAGTGTTGTCAGCACATGTGTGGTATGGGTATGATTCACGCGTCGCGTGTTTCGGCAGCACCCTTGTATATTTTTTCCCTAAACACGACTATTGTGGGCTAGCCGCATCGCAGGATCCGACACTTGGGACGCACCATATACGTTTCCAGCAGTCAATGTGTTAAATAGGAAATACCTGTACAATAGAAAAGTAATGTATCCAATAATTACTACCTATAAAATATTTAAATTTTACTTTGTAAATAAGATAAAAAGATGATTGTCATGTATAAATCTTTTATTCAATTTGGTCTCGAATTAAACAAATAGCTATGTACTAAGAACTTAATTAACACTAAATTATTTACAAATGTTTTCACTCATTAATGATAAGTAATAGATATAATGATTTAAAAAGAAATGCATTTCATTTGACTGTTTAAATATATATTTTATAGATTGATGTCCATCACAGCAAAAACATAAAAAGACAACATCCAATGCCTTCATCACAAAAAAGAATAACTTTATTCTTTGAATATAATAATAATTACATTCTAATTATCTACATAAATAGCTCTGTAAAACAAATATATAACAATAGGCCCTGTCACACCTGTACCAACAACTAGAGTAAAAACAGTGAAAAATGTAACAAAGTCACCATTTTTGTTCAATGACTTGGCCAATAATTGGATAAGATTCCTTGTTATATGGTGGCCATCCATTCCATAACAAGGGATTACATTTATAAACCCTATACCCATTGAAAATATGAATACATATCTCAATAGTTTCTCAAACTGTGCAGGCGAGAAAAATGAAAACAAACTTAATCTTGGAAAATACTGATCAATGAAAACAGTCTTGTGCAAATCATATGGCAAACCCAAATATAATACAGCATTGTTGTCCTTCTTTTCTACAATTATCAAATAAGTGTGATTATTCATTGAAGGCTTCAGGCAATGCATGCCCCTTGGACATGAATAACCTCCAGCTTCTGTACATTTTATAAATTTTTGTTTGACCATATCTCTGGGTTGCAAACATGAATACTGTCCTGGCAACACTGAGTCAGAAACTACTTTGGGCTCCATATATTCAAAGCAGAAACTGTAAATATCCTCCTTGCGGCAACACTCAACCACATCATTTTCTTTTATAGTCTCCATCATTATTTCATCATTTTGTGCCACAAATTCTGCACTAGTACAGATACCATATCTATCATGTGCCATATGCAAACAGTAGGTCCAATCATTTGCACTTTTAATTTCACAGCTATTTATTGAAGTCACAACATCTCCTTCAGCTAAACCTCTTACATCTCTAAGTGGTGATTCTTCTGTAAAGCCCGTTACTCTAACACCAACGCCTGTCTCATATGCTATATTGAATAAAATTGGTGCAGAGAAGAATAATAGTAAGGCAACAAACGCTGTGGCCACATTGTGCCAAATCCCTGCACAGTATATTCTCAGTCTTTTTGTTATAGCTAGGCTATTCAAATGTTCTGTATTCAGCTGGACAAATGCTATTGGTATAATAGTAAACACATGTACTCCTACAGATATAAGTTGCACATCTTCTTGAGCAGCAGCCATAGCATGGCCTAGTTCATGGAATACAGTACTAAATCCTATAGCTAAAAAGTATACCCAGAAGTCTGAGGCTGGGATGTTTACACCAGGCAACATTGCTTTCATCTCTGGTACAGTATTTATTTGTATAGTCTCATAAAAATGCTCAAATATGAAAGTGAGGAGAGTCCAAATAGCAAATGGAAGGAATATCCACACTGTAAATATATAACCACATGTGTACCATTTTCGGAGGACGCGAGACAAGTTTTTACTCCATCTGTATAAAAACCTGTTGAAAGCTGCTGTTGTCCAAGTAAAGTTAAATATTCCGATTTTTAGTCCCGTTCCATCCAGAAAAGCATAATATGGGTAGTGCATACAACTCTGAAAAGCCAAAATTCACAATCAATAGCAAATATAAACATTAATTTATATTTTATGCGCGACTGCAAATAGTACCTTGAAAAATGAATCGAAGAACCATATCACTACATAAAATCCTATTACAAAAGAGCATAGCACTGTGAAAGACATATTACATATCTTACTAGAGCTTTTCAATGAATGTCTGAAACATTATACATAATATTACAAAAGCCGGCACAAAGTCACGTTGAAATCGAAAATTCCGCAAATCGATGACAATGTTTTTCAGACAGATGCAATAAATGTCAAAGTACTGCAATAGAAAAATGACATCATAACCTCATCAAGGTGTAAGGGGTATTGGTCCTTTGGCTACCTCAAGTATTACATTATTTTCACAGATACGTACTTTATCTGTCTGTGCATATTTCTTAACTAGATTCTTACTTAATCCATATATAGTCTAAGTATAATCCAATTTACTCTCTCACAGTTTTAATTATGTCCTTGTATGGTCGTAGGCAACTAGGCACAGGGCTTTACAGTTACAGTTGTTATGCGGTTTCCGGTAATATCTAATCCCCAAGTAGCATCACTAGCAGAAACATTTGGATTTGACATTTGACATTTTGTACGTACGTCAGTGCATCACTACATACGTCAAGTACATTGGCTGTTTGGCTGAGTGTGTACTGTGTTGATCGAAAATAACTATTCGAAATAAAACAATATTGTGACAATTTATTAAACATTTTAACATGTGAGTGATGAGTTGTACGGAAAATGAAAGTGGCCCTTTTGTCGTGTTCTTCTTACCAGCGGTCGTTGGGTGCCTGACCATTTTACTGGCTCGCCGTTGGGCTAACTCTCAAGTGAGCAGTACCTCGTCTACGGCCGTCTCCAGGCGGCGCAAGATCATTAAAGACCCGCTTATCAAACGGCCTCTGCCGCCGATAGCTTGTAAAATGATGCCACCCGGATCAAAGAAGGCCACAGGAGTCAATAAAAAGGTTTAAAAGATTTCCTTTCACTACAGTTGGTGATTAGCTGAAAGTCAATATCGTATTATCGATTGGTTTTAACCAAATTAAGTTATTCTTCTACAGTGAAAATTGTTAACATGATTAAATTTTATCTTGATGGTCTATTTATAGTGGAGTAATTAATTATCCGTTGCCTGGTGAACATAGTTGTTACAATGTAGATTAAGCATAATATTCATATTATGGAAGGTTAATAATTTCTGATAATAAATTTGTGTTCTATGCATAGGTACTGAATGTAAAGCTTAAACACACTTGCTACTAAGATTATAAATGTTTTTCTTTCAGGGACCGTTTACAGTTCCGGAAGAAGACTCGAATGGTGGTGGGAAGAAGATAGGGCGTATCACGCGTCCTGCTCCCACCACCATTCCACCCATGAACCTCTCAGACATTAAGCTAGCAGAGGGGCCGATTGCTCCTAAACACATACCGTTTCCATATATCCCTCAGGATGGGGCTCTTTTGTTTGAAGCCATGACATTTGTGTTTACCCTGGTAGCCACTGCACTACAGTTCCTGAATTTGTATAGGACAGCCTGGTGGTTACCACACTCATATACTAATCAGACTATGGTAAGTTCTATTTTTTGTATTTAGAAGTAGAAGTTACTAGATTCCATTAGTGTAAGAGTTTTTATTGCAAAGTAAAAGTCTTTCAACAGATAGACTACAATGTTTATAGCCAGAAAATGTTATAATAAACATGGCTTGATAAAATTTTTCTGTTTTGATGAATGAGTCCAGTGCAAGGTTGTTTTTTATGATTATTCTGTGTTTACTGATAGATTTTAATTGAATAATCTCTAGATCTGAATACATGCAATGCCTTCATTGGGAAAAAAATTTAGTTCTATTTTGTTTTCTGCTTGATTTTGTCAATCTTATGGTTGCTAATAATTATGTTTAATTAATGTTATATGGATGTAAGGATGGATAAATGGATGCTTGTTACTGTTTTACAAAAAAAGGGATTTTAACATATTAATTAGCCCATACATTTTACACAATTGAGTTGAGAAAACCCTAATTTATTAGGTATGTTAATACATCTTTCTTTACCATTGGCTAGGATGTAAGTCATTCAATAATTCATATTTGTGTCTGTATTAAATACATAATTATATCTCTAGGTATTTTATCATCTTCTATAATTAAATTTATATTATAAGCTAAAGTTCAAGATCAAAATTCTATTTTTGTATGTCCTGTGCCAAATGCCATTGTTAATATCTTATGCAAATTATTACTGACCAAAATTAGAATTAACATAAGTAACAAAAAATAATTCATTAATTTATTACAAAATTGGTGTAATTGGAAAAAAAATTAGAATATCAGACTTTTGCATAAATGGATGTAGATTTTGAGGATCCTGCTTTTGAAAAGTTTGTTTTTTTAATTAAATTTAATAATTCTGATATTAACATGTTTTTTTTTTTTATTTTCAGAACTTTTACTTGATAGACCCTCACCTGGTGGCTTTCATAGTGACGATAATCTTCCGTAAACTACTGCTCAGCATCAGTCTTATAATTCTCAGAGCTGTATTAGCACCCAAGATGATGCCACATGCTACTGTTGCAGCAAGGTAAACATTTGCTTACACACTCATATACACACTAATTTGTCAATAATAGCTTGCCACATGCCTTAATGAGCATGTTAAGCTGTATATTATTATACTGTTTACTACTGGGCCTGGGATTTAGGAGCTTCACACTATGAACAGTGTATGCTATTATAATATGTATATTATGTTCCTGTACACAATAATGGGAGGTGTTGCTGTCTAGACATGCGACCGATATCACAAAACGTAACTAAAAACGGCTACTAACTCAGTAACTAAACATATCGATATTCAATAATTTAGTAACCGCTATCACAATATCCATCAGCAACTTATAACTGAAATAACCATGGCTTCTCTTTCTAACTAAATATGTGCTTTAGTGCGGAAAAGAGATAAAGCGAATATTGTCGCGCGATCAGCGCGAGTTTGGTTGGCATTTAAACTGTAGTATGTAGCCGCTGTCCGATGTCATTGTTATGTTGGTATCGACGGCCTTGGTATTGGTTTGTTTATGTTTTGGTATTTAGATTTCAGTTTAGCTAGCGCGTGAGCGATGTGATCGTATTTTCTTATGATTTACAGAGTAGTATTGGTAGTATCATTTGAATGTTAATGAGTATTTTGACTGTTTTTTAGGTAGTTAATGTATATGTATATTATTCGTGAAAGTGACGTTCCAATCTACGGGCAAAGCCACGAGCGGAAAGCTAGTCAATCAATATAATATTATTATTATACGTATATTTTTGTGTATAAATGTGTAATGTTATGAATAAGCATTAATTATAGTACCAGTTTTTTTTTAGCTATCAACCAAAAATTTAGGTAATGCCAACCAAACACGCGTTCCTTCTTAGTTAGATAAATATCGGACTTTCGATCCAATAGCTTGATAGCTATGCAATCAATCCAATTTGTAGCTATTCAACTAACCAAGATTCGGATACCGATATTAAGCAACGGTTATTGATATCGATATTAAAATCAAATATCGGTTATCCAACGGTAACCAAATATAACCGATAACGCCCATGTCTATTGCTGTCTACATAACATCTTTCTAAAATCAGTGGCTCTTCAAAATATAACAGGACACTGAATACCAATATACAAAATAATCAGTAGGAAAATTTGTATTTATTATTTACCTTAAGGAAGTTTAATTTATAAAACATGCTCTATATGTGTGTTTTCATAGTCTATACATAGTATGTAAAATTAAATTACTCATATCATAATTGAATCAGTTCCAAAACTTTAAATGTTTTGCATCAATGGTGATAAGTTTGGCTGAGGAGATACTAGAGGAAATGTGCAAAACTAGACATCCACTAGTACTACCCCACTGGTAAATATCATAAACGCGAAAGTTTGGGAGAATGCATGTTTTTTTAGCTTTCACGCAAAAGATTGAACAGATATTTGTGAAACTGCAGTAATAAACTTACAACATCAAAATAGCAAATAAGCTCCCTTCCGTTGCAGAAGCCTCCAGGACTGTTTAAGAATGGTTATAAAGCTTAGACCCCTCCCCAGTAACAATCTCATGCCCCCAGAAAGCATCTGTGCTTTGCCAAAGACAAATTACTTGTTTCCCTGTAACCTCCTCCAGCAGGTTCAAACCAGTCTTAAACGAAAATAAACCTCCCAAGTATTTCTTGTTTGTATGGCAATGTTACACATTCATATCAAGCTATGGTTTACGGATTCTATCGCGATATATAGTTAAATGTCGGATGATGATATACATATAATGTAGTTTCTAGAATCTAGATCAGTAAGTTTAAATGTAATTTCGGTGGGTACAGTGGTTTAAGCGGCTGCCTCTTTGCTTGACAGTGCGCCGAACGTCGTGGCTTCGATTCACCCACTACACAACACTTTGTGTGATCCCTAAATTGTTGTTTCGAGTCTGGGTGTTCACAGATTAATACCGAGTGCGGCCGTTTCTTTGAATGTGTAAATCGTTGTTTGATTTCAATAAACCCTCCTTAACAAAAGTCTGTATACGCCATTGCTCTGTCGAGATATTTTAGCGGTGCTTATATGTATAAATGTTGTATTCCAGGATGTTCATCTTGGGTGTTGTGTTGGGGGCTCTCGCGTGGTGCACATACTTCATAGTCCTCAAGTATCCAGTTATGAAGATATTTTACTTGTGTTACCCGTAAGTTTCTGTCTCTGTCTCTTACTGATGCAAATTATGCAACACTGGATCAGGTCATCACTTAGCGGTCACCAACCGCTTGTGCCAATTTCCTTGGAGTGCTATTGTTTTTCGGAAAGCGCGGAAGATTAAGAATCTTTAAGCCATGTCGGAGGCCTGCAATAGGTCTAAAACTCTGACGCCAGAGTTTGCCACACACACGAAGGAAAACTCTTAAGGGGCCTACAAGAGCTAAACGCAAGTTTTATAATGCTTTAAAGTATATGATTCAATGCAGTTAACACATTCAGAAAAATATATGATATACTTCAGGATATAATCTAGTTAAGTACTGTGTTGAAAACATAATACAACTAACTTTATTCGATAGAAAAAAATCACAAAGATACCTCAAAAAAATATTTTAACGAATAAAAACCATATTGAAATACATACAATCATTCTGATTTTTTGACAAATTATTCAACAAGCAACATACTAACGAAATACTGTTTTATTTTTTTAATCCAATCAATACATTTTCTGTAATTAATTTATTTTATGATTTGTGAAGAGTTCTGAACGTCCCGTCGTCGTCGCGCTTCTCTTTCTTATGTATACAATCCGACAGGGACAGCGAAATTGCTCTTGTAGTCCCCTTAATAAGGAAACTAATAAGTTTTATTTGTTTACAATAGACGTGCTTGTCGATGGTCAATTTATTAGCTACCCACAAAATTTTATTATCTTTTGTCGTGTTTGCTTAACGGTAATAGGCTGCGGTTTTGTGACCGCATTGTTGATAAACTAATGCAAAAGTATTTAAAATGATGCCATCATTATAATTTCCCAGTTATTTTATAAAGAAACTAAATTAGGTACTGAATATTTCCAGAGCCGTGATATACTTCCTGCTATTCGGCTTCCACTCGAGTCCGTTCCTAGAACTAAACACAACGGACCCGCCCCTGCACTGTTGTACGCACGACGCCTCACAAGTACGCGCCGAGGTAGACGCTTTACGTCAAGACTTTAATGGACGCATGAAGAAGATCATATTCAACTCGGTCGTTGGGGCGTACTACTCTAGTTTTATACCGTGTTGCTTTGCCCAGGTGAGTTTGGCTTTTGGACTTATTTTATATTTTTGTAATGGTACCTAACCTTAGGAGTTTTGTACAGTTAGCAATAAAAGTATTTTATCTTTATTTAAAAAGAGGACTAGGTACACATAGCGCTTAGTAATGGTGAACGCACACTTATCCGAGCCGAACGCGTCGAACGAGTCGAACGAAACGAATTTTAGAATTCTTTATATGAAATCTCATGAAACCTCGCACACTTGCCCGCGTCGAATCGACCGAATCTGGAAGAACCCCAGAAATCCTAGAAGAATTTGAATGACGTCATCAGATTCGGCGCGGTTTGTGCGGTCGATTCGACCGATGCGCTCGCATTCTATCAGTTGGGTATGACAGAGCAACGCGCGAGTACTATTTCCGCATTGTTTCTTCATCTTCCATTAATAAAGCACTGACAAATAAAAACCTCGTTAAGATCCATCACAATTCACATGTAATAACAGTGCGACAGGCGTAAAGGAAATGGAAACCATTTGTTCGATGCGCTCGATTCTTTCGGCGCGGTCGATTCTTGCTAATGTGCGAGGCCTCCTTGACTTCGATTCGTTCAACGCGTTCGGCTCGGATAGGTGTGCGTCCACCTTTAAGCTGAACGATTATAGCACAGTTTTGATACTTATTTCCTACACCATAAGAACTATTTTAAACTTTCCCGATTAGTATACATTATAGCGGGTCTTACTCGCGATAAATAATAAGACTGTTTTGCATTAGCACAAAACAGTTATTATGTGTGTGGAAAACACACGGCATTTGTTTGAAGATGCATTCAATAAATTAAGCCTAAGAAACATACAATTACATACCTTATCTCTTCTCTCTTATGTTACCTGTCTCTTTCACTCGCAGCAAGGCGCGGAGTTCAGGTGAACTGGAGCGCGCTTGTCAAAATTCAAATCATAGTCTTCCTTCCAAATCACCAGCAAGCACCTTGCTCCAATGCCGTGTGTTTTCCACACACATAATAACTGTTTTGTGCTAATGCAAAACAGTCTTATTATATGTGTTTCCAAACACACGGCATTTGTTTGAAGACCTGTTTGTTATCTGCTGGTGAAAGAACCTGTGATGGGTACAGGTATTATGAATGCTATGTGAAATAAATAAATCCCATTAGCCTTCTAATACATGTAATTAACTAATTATCTAAGTTAAAACAACATTGTTAACACTAACACAGCTTCAGAGATAAGAATTTAATAGAAAATTCAAAAGAAAACAACATAAATAAAATTGTTCCTTAAAAAAAAAAGACTTCTCATAACTTACTTATAAGTCAAGAATTATTACATCATGTACTATTCCAATCTTAAGTAAAGTTTTTATCACCTAAGTAGCTGTGTACTTTTATTCAAGTTAATACTAAATATCTAAAAAATTGTTTGAAAGATAATCACTTCTCTCATTGTCATTAGTTCTTTCCACTGTACAACAGTAAAACTTCCTGAAGGTTTCTGATCTCTTCCAATTTGCTCTCCTTAAAATTTCTTCCACAGGCCGGTTTTCTAAATAGCTCTTTGAAGCTACTGCTGATCTCACACTGCCTGGTGAAGCATCTATGCCAGCTAGTTTAAAAACATTCTTTACCCAACCAGCTATAATGGTACGAGAGGCTGGTCGTATCTTACCAACAATTGAAATAAACAGACTTTTTATATTACCACCATCTGAACGCCTAACTTCAGTACTTTTAATTAATTCCATAACATGTCTGACAGGACATAAACTCATGTCAGGATGTTGTTTCAGTAACCATCCAGACTGTCTATTGTGGGCATTGTCTGTCTTGGAACCAAATCTAGGCCATAATTTTATTTCTTTTCTATCATTATCTATGATAAGACTGTCCTCAGAAAACTCTAAAAGTGTCAGATCGTGGAGTCTCCGGCCAGAGACCAGTAATAAGATTACTGCAGTTCTTCGAGATATATCAAATATGGTACCTAGTTTTGGTGTATTCTTGAGCCAGTTAAAGAGTAACTCTGTGTCCCAAATATGAGTTTTCTTCTCGGGTGGTCTGATTCAAGACGCTGCCCTCAAGATTTGCTGTACAAAGAAATTTCTTGATATAGCTTCACTTGTTGCAGTGTAGGTGGATACAGCTGATTTGTGTAAAAGAATGGTCCTATAAGCTAGTTTGTACTGTATACAAAACTTGGCTAAAAACCAAGCTACCTCATTGCTATGAGGACAGCTAGGATTGATGTTGTTCTGTTGGCACCATAAAATCCAGCGTTTTATTGGAGCTCTGTAAGTCGATATAGTTGAGGTTCTCCAACTCTTCTCTAGAAGATCTCTCTCCTCGGACGACCAGTGAGCTATCTGATTTTCCCACCCCCAATTTTCCATGCTAGCAGTTCCAACTTGTGCACCTGAGGTGGATAACTGCCTGTTGTTAAGTCTATCAGATTCTTGTGTAGATCCCTTATAGGCACTGGTTCTGATAGAGCCCGAGCTCTGAGATCTGCTAGCCAAAAACATTGTGTCCAATGTGGCGCTATTACGACAAACGTTCCTGTCGCTGTGTTGAGGTGGCGCAGTACCTGTGGAATAAGATTCGGAGGTGGGAACACCCAAGCCAATCCGTAATTCCAAGGTCGACTGAAGGCGTCGTAAAAAATTGCTGACCCATCTCTGGAGTCCCACGTTACATACGAACTTACGACCGCGCTTCGTCTTGACGCAAATAAGTCGACATCTGGTACGCCCGGAACGCCCCAAATTCTGAATACGGCCTCCGAGGCCGGGGGCAACAAGTGCCATTCCGGCACGGGTCGGTTTCGGGATAGGCTGTCGGCTATGCCGTTGTACCTCCCCGGGAGGTACGCCATCGACAGCGTGACGTGCAAGCGCTCGGTTAGTTCCAGAAGCCTGGTTGTCAATCGGAGCAGAGCTAGGGATCGTGTCCCGCCCTCGTTCCTGATATATGCTACTAGCGTTCTGTTGTCTGTTTGTACTAGGATGTGCGCGTTCCGCAGATACCTTTGACGACGATTGATGGCACCGTAAACAGCAAACAACTCATTCATGTTTGAATGCCAATGCTTTTGCTGTATCGTCCATCGGCCTGCTAGAACTATTCCGTTCAGGTGAGCGCCCCAGCCTACATCTGCAGCATCTGTAGTCAAAAAGTGAGTCACTTCTTTTTTGTGTAGAGCTGCCGAGCTGCGGTCTATGGCGACCTGCCACCATCTTAGCTCGTGCTGCACACAAGGAGGTAGATCTCGCTTTTGTGATCCTCTGAGTCGACTGAACCGTCTTAGGAACCTCTGTGTTTGTCGACAATGCAATCGTCCTTTCGGAGTTGTTAGACTTGCGAAATTCAGTTGTCCTAGTAGGCACTGACTCTCCCGAAGAGTACAACGGCCCCTCTGCAAAAGTTTTGCCAGGAAGCTCTTTATTTTTGTCACCTTCTTTAGTGGTAAAGACATGATTTTGTTCTTGGTGTTCCATAGTAGACCTAAGTATTCCAACTCTTGACAGGGTACCAACACTGGTAATTGATATGCCAGCCAAGACTCTCCAGAATTCTTAGTGTCTCCGAGACCTGATTCTGTAACTTTGTCTTGTCCTGATTCACTAGAATATAATCGTCTAGGTAGACCAATAATCTTATTCCCTGGGAGCGTAGGTGCTCTGCTATCCAGTTGGAAAGACTGGCAAAAGTGTGGGGGGCGGAAGACAGGCCAAAAGGCAGTGCCGTCAATTGAAGGACCTGGTTGTTGTAACATACCCTTAAGAAACGACGATGGGGCTCTGAAATGGGCAAATGAAAATAGGCCTGGTGGATGTCTATTTTCACCATCCAGTCGTTGCTCTGTAGAAAGTTTGCTACATCTGTCTGTGAAATTAATTGAAAGTGCTTGACTGCTATGAATTTGTTGAGCTCTCTGAGGTCGAATATGGGGCGCCAGCCCCCATCTGACTTCCTCACTAAAAACATCTTGCAAAGGTAGCCAGAGTTCAGAACCGGAGGCACCTCTAATATGCCCTTTTCTTTTAAATCCTGTATTATGGATGTCATCTGTGGGGAAGTTACTGTACTGAATCTTTGTAGATTTTTTGAAGTTAGTTGAATCAAGGGAGGTCTCAATTTGAAAGGTAAACGGCCATTGGTTACAGTGTTCAGGATGAATCTGTTTGCACCAAGCTCCTTCCATACCTGTACATGCTGTTTTAGGCATCCCCCTTGAAAGGCTTGGTGGCACTGTATCTTGTCAATCTTGTTTACTACGGTCGGAATTATTTTTATTGAATTTACGAAAGGTATGCTTCTTCTGTGGAGGTTGAGAATCTTGCTTGTATTTCTTAAATTTGTTTGGTTTATTGCCCTGAGAATTGGTAGTCCTTCTTTCCTGTTTGTAGTTATTGCTAGAAGATGAGCGGCTTGTTCTAATGTCATTTATGTACTCTGGTTTATTTAACCAGTTTTGGGTACCACCCAGAGATCTAATAACTGGTTGTAAGGCCTCACGGCTAAAGAGATATTCTGGACTTGGTGGAATTCCTCTTAAAATAGCTTTGAGATTGGGGTTATTAATTTCTTTAATAATCCTTTCTCGTCTTATTTCAATAGATTCTGCTCTTCTTCCACAAATAATTTGCATTATTTTCTTAGAACACTTATGTTAAGATGAGCCTGGGCCAAGTAATTCACTCACTCTTTCAAAAAGAGAGTTTGGGTTCAAGTTATTGGGGTTACTACCGGCCCAATTAAGTAACTCTTGCAGGCCCTGCCTTAATAACTCTTGCTGCTCTAACTCTGCATTAGTCAAACCAGCTAACACATTTTCAGCGGATGCTAAATAATCCTTAGTCTTATTAAAGTGACAAAATTCTTCATTCACTTTTAATGCTACAAAGCCAGGGGTAGCTGAAAAGGATTGTGGTACTGACTTATAACGCATGCCCTTCCAACCCTGGGTATCAAAGTGTTGTAATAAATTTAATTTGTCAATCCTCTCCTGCTTTGCAAGCGGGATCACTCTCTTCTCGTCAAAATCGGTCTTAAGCTCTCCCAACTTAAACTTCTCAGAACTAGAAGTTGGATTTATAAGGAATTGAGTCTGATCTACTGCCCTGCTTGGGCCTGGTAGGTTTTCAGTACCCTGGATTGGCATTCTGGTAATAACGGGCAATTGAGATAAGTAACCGGTAATATAACTTACCTGGCTTATAAGGCTATCTACGCGCGGGTCACAAGAATTAAGTTTGTACTTACGTCTGCGTTTGTTAGGTGGAGGCGAGGCAAAGCCCTCCTCATCTTCCGAAGATGAGGCAGAGCTGGAGCTGTCGTCGTCCTTGGAGGACGCCGGCTGACGATTTCCCTGTTCTTCGACCGAAGCAACAGGTAAGACGGATACGTCGTCCTCGTCATTCCTCGTCGCCGGTGTGCTCATACTTATCAAATTGCACTAATAATACTAATTTATAACACCTTTTTTTCAATTTTATCAACGGAGAAAAAATTTTGCAAACAATTGCGGCAAAATAAATGAATGCTATGATTTGAATTTTGACAAGCGCGCTCCAGTTCACCTGAACTCCGCGCCTTGCTGCGAGTGAAAGAGACAGGTAACATAAGAGAGAAGAAATAAGGTATGTAATTGTATGTTTCTTAGGCTTAATTTATTGAATGCATCTTCAAACAAATGCCGTGTGTTTGGAAACACATATAATATATTTAAGGAATAAGTCCAGTCCAGTCCCGCCGCGACCACGGCTGAAGCAAGTCAGTCGAAACGTTGGCAAAAACCTAGGTATTTATGCCTTAAATATATTAAGTTAGCTATATAACCTTGCATACCATAAGAACGGTACACATGTCAAAGTTTCACCTCTATAGGAGACGGTATTATCGACTATAATTTTAAGTAATACGGTTTATTTTCTAGTCTGTTAAGCTAATGTTCTGTCATATCTGGTTAGAACTAGTCTAACGGACCCTGGACTCCTAGACGTGCAACGTGATGTCCTACGTCGATTTAACGCAAACGCGATTGCAAAGCGGTCCTATGCGTATTCAATGCGGTGTGACGCGAAGACTCTGTCCTACGTACGCTCGTATTGTCAGGCGCTGTCCTATTGTGATCGCTCGCACGATAATGCGTGCGTCCGACGAAAATGATCGTTCAACCATGCGTTCAAGCAGGATAGCATCAATCGCATCGCATTATCGTGCGGGTGACAATAGGACACACGATTTCTTATCGTGCGAGCGGTTTGATCGCATGATGAAATCGCATCGCTTTATCGTGCGAGCGATCACAATACGCCTTATACAACATCAAGTCGCATACAGTTCGCGCGAAAATATCAAGCCAACTAGTGCCGTGCTGCGCCGCACGTGCGTTTGGTCACGAAGGCCACTTCAATAGGCATCGCCTGTTTGTTGTTTCCGCGTCGCATCGCGCTGCTTCGCGCCCGCTCCAGATCGCTCACGTGGGACGCCGTGTAAGTCTTGGATGCAACCGGGATAACTAGGACGATAATGATGATGGTGATTTTTTTATGATGTAGTCTTACCTGTACTACGACGTGTACGCGGCGTCGCAGCAGACGGCGTTCGTGTGCGCGGGGCTGTTCGCGCGCTACATGTCGCAGCTCGTGGGCGCCGCCTACTGCGACGTGCCGCACCGCGCCGCGCTGCACCTCGGCCGCTGGCGCCTGGACAACACCTGCACAGGTATATGTTACTCACGTCACGTCACGTCCAGCAGACGTTCACTAGGTGTGTTCGCGCGCTACATGTCGCAGCTCGTGGGCGCCGCCTACTGCGACGTGCCGCACCGCGCCGCGCTGCACCTCGGCCGCTGGCGCCTGGACAACACCTGCACAGGTATATGTTACTCACGTCACGTCACGTCCAGCAGACGTTCACTAGGTGTGTTCGCGCGCTACATGTCGCAGCTCGTGGGCGCCGCCTACTGCGACGTGCCGCACCGCGCCGCGCTGCACCTCGGCCGCTGGCGCCTGGACAACACCTGCACAGGTATATGTTACTCACGTCACGTCACGTCCAGCAGACGTTCACTAGGTGTGTTCGCGCGCTACATGTCGCAGCTCGTGGGCGCCGCCTACTGCGACGTGCCGCACCGCGCCGCGCTGCACCTCGGCCGCTGGCGCCTGGACAACACCTGCACAGGTATATGTTACTCACGTCACGTCACGTCACGTCCAGCAGACGTTCACTAGGTGTGTTCGCGCGCTACATGTCGCAGCTCGTGGGCGCCGCCTACTGCGACGTGCCGCACCGCGCCGCGCTGCACCTCGGCCGCTGGCGCCTGGACAACACCTGCACAGGTATATGTTACTCACGTCACGTCACGTCACGTCCAGCAGACGTTCACTAGGTGTGTTCGCGCGCTACATGTCGCAGCTCGTGGGCGCCGCCTACTGCGACGTGCCGCACCGCGCCGCGCTGCACCTCGGCCGCTGGCGCCTGGACAACACCTGCACAGGTATATGTTACTCACGTCACGTCACGTCCAGCAGACGTTCACTAGGTGTGTTCGCGCGCTACATGTCGCAGCTCGTGGGCGCCGCCTACTGCGACGTGCCGCACCGCGCCGCGCTGCACCTCGGCCGCTGGCGCCTGGACAACACCTGCACAGGTATATGTTACTCACGTCACGTCACGTCACGTCCAGCAGACGTTCACTAGGTGTGTTCGCGCGCTACATGTCGCAGCTCGTGGGCGCCGCCTACTGCGACGTGCCGCACCGCGCCGCGCTGCACCTCGGCCGCTGGCGCCTGGACAACACCTGCACAGGTATATGTTACTCACGTCACGTCACGTCACGTCCAGCAGACGTTCACTAGGTGTGTTCGCGCGCTACATGTCGCAGCTCGTGGGCGCCGCCTACTGCGACGTGCCGCACCGCGCCGCGCTGCACCTCGGCCGCTGGCGCCTGGACAACACCTGCACAGGTATATGTTACTCACGTCACGTCACGTCACGTCCAGCAGACGTTCACTAGGTGTGTTCGCGCGCTACATGTCGCAGCTCGTGGGCGCCGCCTACTGCGACGTGCCGCACCGCGCCGCGCTGCACCTCGGCCGCTGGCGCCTGGACAACACCTGCACAGGTATATGTTACTCACGTCACGTCACGTCACGTCCAGCAGACGTTCACTAGGTGTGTTCGCGCGCTACATGTCGCAGCTCGTGGGCGCCGCCTACTGCGACGTGCCGCACCGCGCCGCGCTGCACCTCGGCCGCTGGCGCCTGGACAACACCTGCACAGGTATATGTTACTCACGTCACGTCACGTCCAGCAGACGTTCACTAGGTGTGTTCGCACGCTACATGTCGCAGCTCGTGGGCGCCGCCTACTGCGATGTATGTTACTCACTCACGGTCCTAATTTGATCTGTTGATTTCCAATACTAATGTCTGTAGCGGCAGCTACATACTACTGACGCCATCTATCGCACGACGACGAATACCATAAAAACAACGACATCTAACTGACACGACATGACGAAACCAAACTCCTGAATCGCGCAAGCGGAGTTTCACACGCCGGTGACTATACCAGGGTTGTTACGGATGCGAAAATTTAGACATCCGCGGATGCAGATGCGGATGCGGATTATTAGATGTACACATCCGCGGATGCGGATTCGATGCGGATGCGGATGCGATACGGATGCGGATGCGGATTTTGGGCTTTTAAAAAGATAATTATTTAAATGTTATGTACATAAATAACTGAAAATCAATTTAATTTTAACATTTTATTTATTTAATCATATTTTAGAAAAAAAGAATGCTCAAGTTTTTAGTTTTACTTATGACACAACAGAATTTTGAGCTTCGAGTTTCGTTATAAAAAATCTTTGTTAAATAATTAATCTTAAAAATTGGTGAATTATATTTAATAAATAGCAATATTGCAGCCTTCTCAGCTTCCAACCTGTTTCTAAGTGGATTATATCTATTAACCCAGCTCCACTAAACAAGTAAGTAGTTGTTCGCTGGGAACACTGGCTGGTGAAGGTGATAAATATCTGCATGCTAATTTGGAGAGAATTTATAAATTTACAACGGTTAACTTTCCACCAATTAAGTTAATTTTCATCTAAATCCAGTCTTTTCTCGTCACGATAAATAGGTAACTAATTCTTTGCGGATAAGAGCATCGGGGCTACTGTTGTCTGGTTCTCCTTCACGTTAATCTTTGCTGGATGAATCTAAGACCATGGCAAGATCGCTTTTTAAGCAAGTCTTCTTCCCGTACAGGACGTTGCTGGTTCAGGATTGAGAGAATCTCCCATTCTCATTAGAATTAGTGACGATATCATTTACCATTTTCATTATTTAATCTTTTATTTTTCTTCGGTGACTGGTTTGAAAAAAATACGCTTATAGCGAGAATCTAAATATTTTTAAATTGCATATAAGTTGTTATCTTCCAAAGAAGAAAATTTCCAAAACAAACGCGAAGCACGTGTCACTCTGGCTCCGCCCACTTTCTTTACATGTAGTTACTTGTTAATGTGAATCTACATCCGTAAAAACTCCGCATTGATTGATACGGATGTGAATGCGGATGCAGATGTCTAAATTAATGCGAATGTTCCGCATTTACGGATGCGGATGCGAATATTCGTAACACCCCTAGACTATACATATATAAAAATTCCTCTGTACTACCGTCCGACTGCAGTCCACCAGACACGTTCACCCAGACAACTGGGCAGACGACCCTCCTTCTAGTTGGAGGAACACTACATCTTATTCCTTCGCAATTTATTTAGGTTCTGTGGTTACCCTTATGAACGCCAAATAACAAAAAAATCTTTTGTTCCCACCGTATTCGGGATAGTAGGTCCAGGAGAAGAATCTGGAAGCACAGGCCTCTCTTTTCAAACTCAAAAATAGCACAATCTTAAAATGTTATTCATACCAAGACGTCTCGTGCCACGACCATACACACAGAATAAGATTTTGAAAGTTCAGACCCCGTAATAAAAGAAATACCGTAATATGGGGTGAATAGGGACAAATCGCGACTTAATGAATAGTTTTAAGACAGTATTTTACAGACATATTGCTGTACCGGCTTTAAGTCTTCGTGGGATCTTTGTTATCGAATATAAAACTGTGCAATTAACTATGCGATTTATGCAAAAAGCATTAAAATATACACCACTATTTTTTAATTAGTACAAAAACTTTAAGGACATATTAGCGAAGACATTATTATCATATTTGTGACATAAGAATTTCATAATATCTATAAATAGCCAAGTTATAATAATTTGTTTTTTGTCGAAAATCTCACCAAAATCATAGATCAGAGTCTTCGTGGGATCTTTGTTATCGAATATAAAACTGTGCAATTAACATTGCGATTTATGCAAAAAGCATTAAAATATACACCACTATTTTTTAATTAGTACAAAAACTTTAAGGACATATTAGCGAAGACATTATTATCATATATGTGACATAAGAATTTCATAATATCTATAAATAGCCAAGTTATAATCATTTGTTTTTTGTAGAAAATCTCACCAAAATCATAGACATATTTTACAATCCATTAGTATTTACTTTCCGTCCTACTCTTACGCATTCTTTCCGTCTCACTTATAATGTAGGTAGCCTTAGGCAATAAAATGAAGCAAAATAATCAGTGTAGGTAGATACTTTTTAATTTTCTTAATTCTACCCTCTCATTCATAGTTTATCCGGGCTTAGGACCGGCAAAATTTACCGTTTTACAAGTAATTGAATACGAAGGTATGTAATTAGAAAGCAAACACATATCAAAATAAAAGAAGGTATTCTGTAATAAAATAAAACAGTAATTTTGGCGTATTAATGAAGTTAGAATCATCTGCTATTTACAAATTATTTTATCATCATCATGTCAGCCTAGAGACGACCACTGCTGGACATAGGCCTCCCTCAAGGTTCTCCACACAGACCGATTTTGAGCCGCCCGCCTCAAATTATTATTTACTTAAGTAGGTATTATTTACTAAACTTACAAGTATTTCCATTGTCCTTCAAAATGTCCACCACCATTGTCAATACACAGATCACAGTCTTTTCACTTCGTCAAAAGCGTCCAATATGCGCTGTTTTAATTGTTCGACACTAAGGGCGTTTTTAGTATCATGCGGATTTGCTCACGCACGCGGGATTGGCCCGCATGCGGAAAATTTCACGCAGCGTGAAACCCGGTAGTTTACGATCTAGTTTTATGCGGGCTGCTATGCGTTGTGGTTGTGTATAATGGTCGACAAACTCAGAAAGTTGTTAATCATTTATTTAATTCACAAAAGACGAAATAAGAAGACAAGGTCACAGTATGGCCTGTTATTTGAAAGGAGGATTCTTGCTGGAACACTGGTTTTCATAGACGCGCTCACGCACGCGGGGGACCCGCGCGTTGCCGCTGCCCAGGATCACGCCCCGCGTCCCGCGTGCATATTCCACGCATTACAATAAATACTTGTATGAAAATGACATTTGCGGGGTTTACGCAGGCGGGCCAATCCCGCGTGCGTGAGCAAATCCGCATGACACTAAAAACGCCCCAACAGGCTTACTTTTGTACACTCACAAAATGATGTCCATGGGTACACAGCTGCACTCGCGATTCCTCCACTCAAAAAGTACGCACGAAGCATAGCTACATACTCCCGTGATATTATGAACTGATAAGAAATCGCGTCGGGAAAACGTAGACAAACAAATTGCAGCGAAAAAATCGATAGGTACGCTCACGTCCGCTAGCAATTTAGTACTGTTTGTAGCATCCGAGGGCGGCGCGCGCGCTGTGGGACAGGGGTAATTTATCAATGGAATATTTTACTACTAATAGTAAGCGAGTCGGTCATAGTCTTAGTTATGCATTAACCAATTATTACGGTTTTTTGTGGACATTTTTGAGACAGTTTTGGGACTTAGTGTTTTTATTTTTTAACTACATAAATATGATGTGATCCTAGTGACGATCGGTAGATAAGACCTTTGATGTCTGTTGATGAAATTTAGTTCGGATAAAAATAAAAACAAGTGAGGGTAGCTGCCAAAACCCGCGCTTCACAAGGACGGCACTGAGATGACGTCAGTCCCGTCACAACCATAGCTGTTGTAAGATGGCCGAAGCGTCGGTGAAACAGAGGTATTAATACTGTAAATTAATTAAATATCGCGAATAAGACCCGTTTCTATAAAATTGTGTGATGTTAATATAATTATATACTGTCACACAATAGATACATCGATACTAAAATAACGATTTAAGCAACAGCGTGTGGAATAATACCTACTTAGATATAATCTAGGTACTATACTTGCTGATTTGTGAAATAAAATTTTCTAAACAAAAACATCATAAAATAAACATAATTATTACCTATTAAATGGTTGTAACTGTTGGTGACAGCCCTACAAGGCTGTTTCTATTCATACATAAGTCGTTCCTATTCAACTCATTCTCATCCCTTTTAACCCCTCTTTCGTTGTTATTGATACCTAAAAGAACAGATTTTTCGTCACTTTCTAATTTATCAAAAAGTATTGAAATTAATCATCACAGTTGACTTAATTTTTTGTAGATGATGGCGAAAACACTAAGCAACTTATTTAAAACGTATTCGTCTGCTGTAACTTTGAAATAAATTTTAGAGCGCAAAGTTTCTGACACCGTAAAAAATTGGCGTCGCGGGAAGTTATTTTCAAATGGCTCATTTGAAGGATTGCAGCTAATGTCAGGCTTCATCGGTGTTGCCATAATAGCTCCCAAAGATGTACTATAAGCTCACAAAAAAAGATGTACATGTTATAATATATTGGTACCTAACTAATATAGAGCGTCAAAAACATTTCCTGGTTTTATCCCTATTCACCCCTTGATGCCTATTCACCCCATATTACGGTACTGAGTTCTCGGTGTACACAGCTTCCTTTTGAACACTTTAAATTCTTACTCTATTGGAGGTTTTTTCTTAATACCTATTGTTGTGTGGTACACAGAAGGCTGCGAGCCAGTGCCATGGTGCGCGGAGCGCGTGTGGGCTCGCGGGGCGCGAGTCTCAGTAGATACTCGCACGTACGTCGCTGTGTCGCCTGCTGTAGCTGCCGACCCTACCTCACTCGTGCACTCGAGGTTCCATGTAAGTAGCATCATCATTATTTACTAGGTACTTACTATAATTTATTTCTTTCTTTTTGTCTTGCCTTCTTTCCTTCCTTCCTTCTTTATTTCTTTCCTTCATTTTAGAGACAACTCCCACACTAGAAATAAATCCTGTGTAGTGATGGGCGGTATATACATACAACCAACGGACACAATGAACACCCATTCTCGAAACAACAATGTACCTATAGATCACACTGTTTTGTCGCGTGGGCCACTAGCGCTACTGTGGTATAATTTGGAACTAAGAATACATAAGTGAAAATAAGAATTGACATGAGTAATGCATGTATTTTTTTATTTATATAGTCTATGTAGATCTTAAGAATTATATAATATTTTTGTTCCTATAAGGCTGGATGTCCACTGGAGCGAAGTGGAGTGGTGCGAAGTTTTTATACTTAACCAAAAGAAATGCGTAAAATCTCCGCAACAGACTTCTTATACTTTTTTATTGGTTGTAATATTAGGCCCAGCTCTGCTTTTCTTCGTCACTCTTATAAATATAAAAAACAAAGTTTATTACCGCCGTGATTTAATCAAATATTGTCGCACAGAAACGTGTAGTGGTAATCCATAAGTATTCTGTCAATTTATTATTTTGATTAAGTATAAAAAGTAAAATAATCATGTAAAGTAATTTCGTTTCCTTGTTCACAGACGGTGTTCATAAACCCATCACTATTGTTGTGTGGCATGCTCTGCCTACAACTTTCCCTCATCGTGCTTCAACTGTGCCTACTATTCAGCTCCATACAGTGGCACAACTTTATATCAATAGTCATACTACTCTTCATCAACTATTACACCTTATTCAAGATGGTCCGCGACTATCTAGTCGCGTGGAAGGTGTACAAAGCAGAAAATATGATACAAGACAAAAACGGCTCCATACATCCTGTTGCTAATTGATTTTTTTAGTTTTAAGGAAAACGAACGTCTCCCGCGCACAAAATTTTGTTTCATTTGATCCATTGAGCTTCGTTGTATTGTGTGAAAAATGTTAGAGTAAAATACTGGCTGGATTTCTTTCTGACGTGACAACGCGAATGGTGCGTGTCGAAAGGCGATGCTAACGCCATTTTTCCGACGCTTTGTTTTACAATTTTGTCGTCACGTATGTAATACTCCTTTGTAGACGACATTATATTCGATTTTCAACTTTTTTTAATCCATGGAGCCAGTATTTTCGATTCCAAATTCAAAGTAGTGTGTAGAATAGTCAATTAATATAAATACAATATGTTAAAATATACATTCCAATGCAAAGTTACAATATTATGAAGCTTGATGTATCATAAGTTCTATTCTGTGGAATATTTCACTATTGTGTCAATTGTACTTAATGTTTGTTTAGACTTGCGCTCACCTATGTTAAGGATTTGGTTTTTGAACAAAGTAACATGGTTACATAGCATGGAATGTAAAATTGTATAAGACTGAAGGTGTCTAAACAATTTTATTTTACATTCATTTATACATTTACATTGTAAAATGTCAAAATTGATTTCACATCTGAGATTTGACACAATGTTGATAACTGAACAATTACATCTTACTTGCCATAAAGAAAAGTTTTATTTATATTATTTGTAGTCTATGACTTACTCCCTGAAAATCTCATTTCGTCAAAGTCTAGTCAATGGACATGAATGTAAGTAAATTATAAAAATAAAAACTTGAATGAACAGAGATGATATATTTTTATTTTATTTATAGTATTAACACACAGAAATACTTTTATCTATTTACAGATATGTACAGCTGTTAGTTTTATTCCATACAAAGATATGACAGAAAGTCAACAAATAATACACAATATTTATGCATATCTTATCTAATACTAATATATAAAGCTGAACAGTTTGTTTGTTTGGTTGAATGCAATAATCTCAGGAACTACTAGTCCGATTTGAAAAATTATTTCAGTGTTAGACAGCCCATTTATCAAGGAAGGGTATTGGCTATATAACATCACGCTATGAGCGACGGGAGTGGAGCAGTAAGCCTTAAAAAACGCGGGTGTAATCGCGGGCATCCTCTAGTGCTTACATAATAAGTTGAGAGCTTTGTTTGTTTGGTCATTATGAAATAGCTGATCAAACATATTTATTACTGATATAAATAATAAATATGTCACAAAGTAATAGCTAATTCTAGTTACACATATCTTATCAAAAGTCATAAAAAATACTTCACACACAGTGCAATGGCTTCAGTGATACTGTCCTCATCAAAACTTGTGATTCAAAGTCCTTCTTGAAAACTAGGGCATGGAGCTCAGGTATTTACATAGAGGCGCATTTCCTATGGGCGCTCTGAAGACAAACTTTCTGCGACCCAAATTGCCGCTTGACGGCGTGGCAGTCGTTCCCCCAGTGTAAGTGCAAGAGAGACAGTGTTTCTTAACTATGAGAGCACGAGGCGGGGAACGACGCCAGCGCCACTAACGGAGTCAAGTACGAACTAAACTGGGGCCATAACCCACTTGGAATTGGCACACACAAAATCCTTAAGGACTGCGATTCTATGTGTAAATCTGTATTCATTGACTAGGGCCAAGGAGCAAATATTATATTGCTCCTTGACTAGGGCTTTTTCATAGACCCTCTAGTTTGACAGTTACCTTTTTTTAAAAGGGAAACATTATTTAGTAGAGACCCATGATGAAACCTGCTTGCTGTCATTGATTTGTATTTTAATTGTCTTCAGCTTATCTCTAACCACATCACATGCCTGCAATATCTCCTTATCTTTCCTTTTCAGAGCATTTAATCGCACAACATGTCTGAATTCGACCAAAGTGTCTATCACAGAATCGGAAACTACACTATCATGCTTGTCCTGTAATTTTAAACCAAACCTCGTCAACACATCAGTAATGTAATCAGCAATTAGAACTATTGGTACAGGATAATAGTCTGTTGTGTTCAACTTAATTATTCTATTTGCGTTACTAATTAAAGTCTGAAGGTTATTTATACAAGTTGCAGTGTCAAAGTCCGATTTCAATGCCTCCGTATTAGCCTCTTCGATTCTTTGCAAATCATCTAATAGTTTGTCCTTATAATCTCCACTGCCTGGTGCATTGTTGTTTACGTAAATGGAAGCATTTTTGAGGAAATATTTGAACCTGTTTAAAACTTCCTCTGCAGTTTTCATCAATTCATCACTGTACTCCATTGGGTATCTGTAATTAGAAGTCAGGCAAGCCATTCTGAACACATCAGCACTATATTTCTCCAGTAAATTGGGTATTGAAATGGTGTTTTGAAGGGATTTTGACATTTTAACATCTCCTTTGACAAGTAAATGCCCAACATGAATCCAGTAGTTAGCCCACTGCCTTGTGTTGTGGTAAGCACAGGACTGAGCTTCCTCATTCTCATGGTGAGGGAACTGAAGATCTATGCCTCCTGCATGGAAATCTAATTGTGAACCAAAGAGTTTGCTAACCATAGCTGAACATTCTATATGCCATCCAGGCCTACCATGGCCCCAGGGGACATCCCATGATGGCTCCCCTGGCTTCTCAGTCTTCCATAAGGCAAAGTCCATTTTATTTCTTTTCTCTTCATTTGATGCTTCACCATCTGGCTGCATTTTGTGAAGCTTACCATATGCAGGAAATTTGGAAGTGTCAAAGTACACAGAGCCATCAAAAGTAACATAAGCCATTTCTGAATCAATGAGTTTCTTAACAAAGTATTCAATAGTATCAATATGTTCTGATACTCTTGTGATAATTAGAGGTTTCTCAATATTTAGTGACAACATATCAAGCCAAAATTCGTGTTCATATTGTTTAGCAACATTCGTGAAATGTGTCCCAGTTTCCACCGCTTTCTTGATGATTTTGTCGTCGATATCCGTGATACCCATAGCAGTCACCAGCTTTATATTGAAGAATGATTTCAGAATACGTTGAATTATATCTAATTTAACGTAGCAACTGGCGTGGCCTATGTGAGCGGAGTCGTACACGGTCGGCCCACATGAGTACCAAGTGGCAATGTGAGGGTCGTTAAGAATTACTGGAACTTTTCCATTTGCGACACAATTGTAAATGTAAGCACCAGTTGGGTTGCCGTTCGGCATTAACCATTTTGTCTCCTTGTAAGGTTTCAAACTACAGACATGTGACAATCTCCTTGATATCAGAGGAAATAACTTCCTCATTTTTATGTTGTTACTGAGGCACTAAACTTGGAATCACGGGGGGCAACGGGCACTCAACTGAACAAAGGCACTGAACTCGACAAACAGCTGATATAGCTGATAATGATAACTGACATGACAGATTATTGTCAGACAGATGAAAGAGATTTCGTAAGGATCCGTTTCGATTTACACAACGCTTTTGCTAAATTCTTATTTTTATTTTATTGTTAAATTTATTGTAAAACAATGAAATAACAGGGATTTTAAAAACAATTAATGTAATTTTCAGAATATCACTTGTCTGTATCAGTAATCAGTACCTATCCAAATGACGTTACTTATTTTTTAACTTAAAAGTAAGAAGTTGAGACGTTGAGTTGTAAATAATACTAAACAGATGCTTGAAAAAACAATTGATAAGAAAAGTAAAACGGTAGGTTTAATAAAAAAAAAATCATAATCATTATTAGGCAAATCACTGCGTAAGTTGGAACAAATTGATAACAGTCAAGACTTCAAGAGAACTAGTGTCAACAAACGCTGTCAATTTCTGTCATTTCGATATCAACAAAACGAAGACTTTTTTCTGTGAAAATCTGATTAATTCTATTAAAAATGGTCACATTCGCTCCAGATGAAGTTGGTTTAGCTGACAAATCCCCATGCGCAGGTCTTAGAGCTGATCTGAAGCTGTGCCTACTAGCCAGTGACTGTTGCAAAAAGGTTAGCTCTATCTTTGATTACTTACGTTTTTGAACTTATTGTTTGAAATACACAATAATTAATCATTTCTACTATCAGTAGTAGTTTCTTATGAGGTAGTTTAGCCTGTGTATAGCAATAAATTGTTTATCAATGATACTTTGCTATTGCATAGTAGGTATGTCATATGATATCCTGGTTTGTTGAGTAGAAGGATTTTGGTGCTTTAAGACAATCAGCCAGAAATTTTTTTTGTACAATATACATATTGGTTTTGTACAGGATAAGAAAACTCCCCGTGAATGCCTAAAGGATGGTACAATACCAGATGAGTGTTCTCAACTTCGGCAAAGCTTTTTTGAATGCAAAAGATCATTGGTAAGTAACCTTGTATAGCCTTTAAAATCTATTATATTTTTTATATTGAATGCTTTCGGAAATGCAAAGTGTACATTTGTTGAAGTAATGGAAGTTTTGTAAGATTGAGTAACTATGTTTGTTACTGGCAATATATACCTGATTGCACCTGATTGTTGGTCCAGTCTTTCAAAGAAATATGCTTTTACTTACAGCATATATAAAAATATCCTATACCTTTTTAGTATATTGTTAGATAGGTAATGGTTTTTTAAATAGAAGTCTTATTCTATCGAATGGGTGATTATGTAATGTGGAATACTTAAAAGTATAATAAATATATAAGTTAGTTAAAAAGACAACTCCCGCACTAGGACTAAATCCTGTGTCAAGGGGGACTCTACAAACATACAACTAACGGACACATTCAACACCCAGACTCAAAACAACAATTTATGAATCACACAAAGTGTTGTCTCGTGTGGGAATCGAACCCACAACACTGCACGCAGTGTCAAGCGGCGAGGCGGCCGCTTAAACTACTAAGCCAACCATGCAGTCAATGTTTGGACAAACCTAAAGAATATGAAGTCTTGTTAAGATGGCTAAATATCCATCCTAAGAAGGTTTCATAATATGAAACCTTATTATGAAACCTTCTTAGAATTATAATTAGAAGAATATTATTCTTTTTGTTGGAACTTATAGTGATTGAACCTATGCCTTTCTTTTTCAGCTGGACAATAGAAGAAGGTTTCGAGGTCACAAGGGCTATTAACGAGTTAATTGATGGTGGTGTGATTACATTAGAATAGGTATTGACATGTTTGTGTTTAAAGTATTGCATATTTTGTTTAATAAAGTTATTTGTTTATAATATTTTTGAGAAGTTTTACTTTTAATCTATGGGTATTTACTGACTGAGTAAAACTAAGGGGCCCTAAAAGTTCTAAAGCTGGCTGCCTTTTCTGTGAAGGTAGTATTATTCGCGTGTTACCCAAACAATTGTCAACACTCTGGGTCTTCAGTGAACAGTGTGATGTGCTAGCAAGCTGACTTTCTTTGGCAATACTTGATACTTGATACTTGATGGCACGGGCTGTTTCCGCAACTCCACGTCTTGGCGTGTATTTTGCGTGCGGGTGGGAATGGTGTCTTCATTCGAGCCACCCCAGCTCTTCGAGGAAGGCCAGCAGACTCTTGATGTGGCCCACGGCCTCCCTCAGGGTGCTGTATCTGGTCAGGTACTGCTGCCTGTACTGTGCGACCTCAGGGCAGTCGAGGAGCAGGTGGGCTGCCGTCTCGTCTGCTGCCATACAGGCCCTGCACAGCGGGCTGTCGGTGATACCTATAGTAAATAGGTGTTTATTAAAGAATCCGTGTCCTGTGTAGGCGGCCGTGACTGTCCGTAGTTGTTGTTTGGACAGCCGGAGGATTTGTTTGGCTATCTTACCGTCTACTGCGGGAAGAGCCTCCTTGGCCTGCCTACATGTTTCAATACCAATCCAGGACTGGTTGTGTTTGGTCCTGGTCCTATTTCTTACCAGGTTGCGATAAAAACCAGAAGGGAGGGGAATTATGGGCTCGGGTCCCACCACCTCTAAAGTGGCCCCTCTTCTGGCGAGTACGTCGGCTGCGTCATTCCCTCTTGAGCCACTGTGGCCCTTGATCCATTGCAGTGTTAATTTGTTTAGTTTACCTACCTCTGTTAGTTTCTGGTGGCATTCAAGCGTGAGTGCCGAGGTGATAGTATGGCTTTTGAGGGCTGAGAGGACAGCCTTACTAGCTGAGAGGATCCTAATGGATCGTCCCCTTACCTCACGTGCCATGATTGCTGTGGCAGCTAGGATTATGCCAAAACATTCGGCCTGGTAGACCGTGTTGTAGGCTCCCAGCGGTGCTGCGATGTTGATGTTTAGGTCCTCGGAGAATACTCCTGAACCCGTACCTGCATCCGTTTTGGACCCATCTGTGAAGATCGTGAGCTCGTTGTGGTTAACTGCTCCTCCGTGTAGATCCTCGTACAGTTGGATTTTGTATTTCTTGTCGAAAACAAATTGTTTCGGTATGCGGTCGCTTATTGCTTGTGTGATAGGAACTTCTTTAAAGAGTGTATTTAAGTTGTTAGTGTGCGGTATATTCGTGTCTTTCCAGAGCTTCAGGGCTCTCAGCCGGACTGCCGACATCGTTGCTTCCTGTTGTATGAACAGGTGCAATGGAGGCAGATCCAGCAACACTTCAAGTGCCGCTGTTGGCGTTGTTTTCATACAGCCCGTGGCCGCTAGGCATGCAAGTCTTTGAAGCTTCTGAAGCTTGTTGGCGGCCGTTATTAGGTTGGTCCTAGGCCACCACACTACTGCGCCGTAGCTTACCATCGGACGTATTATTGTCTTATAGAGCCATAAGACAATTTTGGGGGATAGGCCCCAGCGTTTTCCTATCATCTTCTTGCACTGCCAGAAAATGATGCTGGCTTTATTGAGCTTATTTTCCATGTGGCTGTTCCATGTCAATTTGCTGTCGAGAGTGACACCTAGGTACTTGACCTCGGTAGACAGCTTAAGCTCTGTATCGAATAACCTGGGCAATCGGTAAGTACCCAGCGCGCGTTTGTGTCTGAACATAACTAGTTCGGTCTTGGTCGGGTTTACAGATAATTCGTACTCATTACACCACCACTCTACTATGCGTAGGGCTTGTTGGGTTAGGTCGTACACTGTACTGGTTACCTTACCTGATGTGAGTATGGTTAGATCATCTGCATAACCTATTGTATAGAAGTATCTCGCGTTGAGTTTGTCTATGAGTTCATTGATGACTAAGTTCCACAATAGCGGGGAGAGTACACCTCCCTGCGGGCACCCTTTAGTTATCAAGGCTGTCTGATTGTCGCCTTGCAGGCGCACTACCCTTTTGCTGAGCATGTTTTGGATCCACTGTATGAGCATCTGATCCACACCATGCCTGGCTAGGGCGTTGCTTATGCTGGAAAAGTTTGTCTTGTCGAAGGCTCCTCCTATGTCGATGAAGGTGCCCAAGCAGATGCATTTTTGTTGTATAGCAGCTTCTATCTGGGCCACGACCTGATGTAAGGCCGATTCCGTCGATTTCCCTGAGCTGTATGCATGTTGGTTGGCATGTAAGGGTAGGTGCTTAAGAGCCCCACTTCTTAGTTCCCTCTCGCAAAGCCTTTCCAAGGCTTTAAGCATGAAGGAGGTAAGGCTTATTGGTCTAAAGGACTTTGCATGGGTATAGTCTGTTTTGCCTGGTTTTGGTATGAAGATTAGTTTGACTTCCCTCCACCTCTTCGGTACATATCTGAGGGCCAGGCTAGACCTCATGATTGCCAGGAGACTTTTAAGGACAGGTTCCCCTCCCCATTGTAATAACCCTGGGAAGATGCCATCCAGTCCGGCTGCTTTGAAGGGGTGGAAGCTATCGATGGGCCATCGGAGTTTTTCTTCTGTGACCACGTTGTTTGCGTGTCTCCATTCGTGTTCGGTCGCCACTGTTGGTGTATCGTGCCACGTTACTACCGGGGTGAGGACGCAGCCTGGGAAGTGTGTTTCGAGTAGGACGCGTCTTGTCTCCTCCTCCGATGTAGTGTATGTGTTATCCGGTTTACGGAGAGTACCTGGTGCAACCGTCGGTTGCTGGGCCAGTAGTTTCCTTACCCGGTTTGCTTGTTGGCAGGATTCAATGCTCCCACAGAATTTTCTCCATCCCATGGTGCGTCTGAATCTGAGGCATTTTCTGTAGTCTGATTTGGCCGCTTTATAAGCGTCCCAATCTGCGTCCGCGCTTGTGTTCATTGCCCTATTTAGAGACTTTCTTACCTTCTTGCGCTTACGTTCAAGTTCAGCGCCCCACCAGGGTTGTTTCCCCGGGGTTGAAGATGGAGTGGTTTCCGGGCAAGCTGCATAATAGCTGTCTAGCATCGACTGCGTCAGTATACATACCTGATCGTCGATCTGTTCAGTGTCACCCAGTAACGGCGGCGTGGCCGTAAGGGTAAGTTTCTCATTAAGTAGTAAGACATACTTTGCTTTGTCAGTGTTGTGTGGTTTCCTGCGGGGCTGTGTGGGCTGTATATCGACTTTCATGGAGAAGCTGATCCATCTGTGGTCTGAGCATGATGCCTCTTTCGAGACGTGCCATCCCTTGATGCGTTCAGCCGCTCCTTCTGTTGCGAGAGTTAAGTCGATAATTGTCTGACTACGTTTAGTGACGAAGGTGGGCCCCGTACCTGTGTTTAATAGGGTAAGATTAGTGGTGAATAAGTATTCAGCCAATGACTTACCTCTGTTATTGTTGCAGTCCATGCCCCACATTTGGTGGTGGGCATTGGAGTCCGTTCCTATTACGACCTCCGTATTGGGTCTCTCGCACTGGTTAACCAGACGCGTGAGGTCGAACGGAGGCGGGTCTTCGGCCTCGGGCATGTAGACCGATGCGAAAACGACCGCTATACTCCTTGGCTGCTGTATTATTTCAATTTGTATTGCTGTGATGTCTCTGGAACAGAACTCCGTTAAAGCTTGGGCTCTGATGTTTTTAGTTGTAAGTATGCAGGTTCTTGGATGTGTGTGGTCAGTAGAATAGTAAATCTTACCTCCCAGGCTGGAGAGGCCTCTAATGAGGCCACCCCTTATCCAAGGTTCCTGGATGAGCACGATGGCTGAATGTTGGACCTCCATCCAATTGCGCAGTTGCGCAGTGGCCGTTTGGCTATGATGGAGGTTGATTTGTAGGCAGCTGACGTCACTAGGCAGAGGGTTCATCTGTGGGTGATGTCCCCTCCTCCCCGACCTTCAGCTGCGTTAGGCCAGCCAGGATGTCGCCAGCCTCCACCCCGTCGTCCCGCCGCACCGGACTCAGGAGCAAGCTCTCATCTTCCGAGTTACCCTCGGCTGACGGGCCAGCCCCTGAGCCAGACGCGGCCGGCTCTGACAGGCCGGATTTCGCGGAGCACCCTGACTGGGTGTTTGAGGCTTGTTGTGTGGAGTTGTCGCATCCCGGAGGATGGTCGACATACTTTCCTGTAGAGTCCCGGAACCGGACGTAGACTGCACCCAGCCCCAACGCGAGGCGGCGCTCGTTCTGCACCAGGACCGGGACTTGTTCCTCCGGGACGCCCACGACCAGGAACCACCCACCTGACTGTTTCTCCGAGTGCAGCAGAGACCATTTGTCGACCGCCAACCAGGGGTTCTGGAACTCCAGAGCCCGACCCACATCGCGCATGTCGTCCCAGACCACCTGTTCGTTGGGAACGACAACGCCGCACCGCACTCTCTTCGGGGCCTCTTCCTGGCCCCTGACCTCCAGTTCGAAGCCCGGTGGTGGGACCAGGAGAGAGACCGCCTCCGTCAGCCAGGTACGCGTTGCCTCGTCGGCGCACCAGAGTTTGAGGACCCCGTCCGCGTACATGGGTTTCCCGGTGAACGCAGGGGCGGGGCGTTTTGGAGTTTTAGTCGACCAGGCGTCACTCAGGATCTTCCTTTGAATCTCCGTGAGTATCCGGTCCACGAACTCCTTCGGCAAGTTCCCTGTGCGCTTGCATGTTACTGCAACGCCCAGAGATGCCTTGGAGACCTGTGCATAGGACTTACCCTGTATAGTGGAGAAGTCGAGGCGGGGCTTCTTGTGCTCCCCTCGAGGCGAGCTGGTCTCGTTGAGAGCGCGTTTGGCCTCACCTCTTTCCTTGTTTTCGGCAGTTTTACCTGCCGTGTTTCCTGGTGGTGCTGGGGCTAGATGCCGTCCAGGGTGACCAGCCCGCCGCTTGGCGGCAGGCGGCTTCCCCGTACTGCCTCCGGCCTTTGTGCACCCCCTACTGCTGAGCGCAGGCTGCGCGCTGGTCACATTACTGGGACCTGCGACAGCGACCTGCACCGCTGTTTTTGTAGAGGCAGCACCGGCTGCGGCAGCGGTTTGTGCCACCTTCCGCCTTATTGCCAGGCGCTGTCTCTTGTTTTTGTTTGCCCTCTTCTTCTTCGCAGAGCTGGTAGCAGCGGGGCCACTCGGTTGTGTGGTGGGCGGGTGTTGGGCAGGATTGGTGGTCTTGCCCTTACCCTTGCCCTTGTGGTGACTTACCACTTGCCAGCCTGCGAAGGAGGAGTCGTCTTCCCGCTTGATTTCAAACGGGCTGACGATTGTAAGGACGGGACCAGTACTAGCGTTAGCCAGCGCTGAAGTCTCGTCCTTGGGGGATGGTTTAACACCTGCAGCCGAGGCCACGGCGTCAACCATCTGTTTAGTTGATGCGGCGGGAACAGCTTTCGCTGCCACCGTCGCAGTTGGGGTAATTAAAGGGATTTCGGTATCCATACAAGTTTACTAAGACTTCATCCCTCTGGCTTCCCACCCTCCATGGAGCCCGCAACTGGGAACGTCATCCGGACGTTAGGATTACCAGAGGGATATAGGAACGCGGGGCTGGTATACAGCACGACTTCGGGCGCCCGCTTGGGTCAACGGCCTGAGCCGAGTTACCAACTCTAGCCGTCATCCCTCGCTTGCGCCCTCCGTATAGCCTTCACCAACCACATCAACAGCCGAAATAAATTCCAACTGCTGATGTGGACCCTACGTCCCTAGCCTGTGGCCCTCTGACGGGACACGATGGCCATTTCCCCCGCTGCGGCTCACAGCGGGGGCTACCGTTTAGCGTGAAATCAGGACCAAAGAGGGCGTGTTGCCTCACGATCACATTACCGCCAGCGCCGCTCGGCTCAACCCCCCAGGACTCCGTCATCCCCGCGTACGGCGCTCGACTGCGCTGGTCCTAGCGCAGGTGGTCAGCTTCTCTTACCCGTGACTTTTTACTACGAGCTCACACCCACCCGACCACGAAGGGGCGTGGTGAAGAGATGTGTTCCTGTATGTGGATGTGTGCGCGCATGTGTGTACGTGTGTGTATGTGTTTGTGTAATGTGCCTGTTGTTTGTGTTTCGGCTGGAGGTTTTGGTTGCATCCATTTCTGAAGGAACTGGACCAAGAACGGGCGGCAACCTCGAGAAGGATAGTCCACCAGCCTTGCCTAAGGGATCATCGCGACCTGCGCTACCCCTGAGACCATTCGCCACTCCCTACACCGGACTCAGGTGAAGGGAGTAGAAGTCAGTGCAGATCAGTGGTGTTAAATATGAGTTGACCTGCACGGGCTTCCGCTTTCTTTGGCAATACATTTCTACAGTTTGCTTTCTAGGTAGCCTCAGAAGAGCCAATAGTTGTTGTAACCCTGTATGACATCTCACTTGACAGCTTGGAAATACATCATTTGATTATAAGTCGTGCAGTTGGTCAGTTGAAGTGTTGAGGAAGGCTTATATTTTCACGGATCCCTAGTGGCATAGTTATGCTATTGTTGTGGCGATAATTACAGAATGTTGTAAATTTTTTAATTTGGCGATGACGGTTTAATCCGGCAACACTAAAAAGTCATTAGTCTTAGAAAGAAAGCAGGTGTTGCAAATGCTTTTGTGGGGGCTCGACCTAGTCCTTCTTACCTGGATCCGCTCGTGCCTCTGAAAAACATGCACAGGCGTTATTCAGTATAGCAACTGTGGTAGTTAATGTAATTGTAAAATCTTTAAGTAATTATTTTTTAAATTCGATGTTCATAAGCGTCACTTTGTAATCTAAATGAATAAAGGATTTTGACAACCAATGAATGACTCTGGTCTTTTTACTGTGCCTAATGTGTCTACTTGCAGCAGCAGCTGTCTGCATCCATTATCTCGCCTTCACATTGTTTCGACGACATTTTGTTGTAGAAGCATTTTTTTACTGTAGAATCACGTAGTGTAACGCGAGTCGATACTTAGATGGCAATAGGTTCGCTGCTTGCATAGATATATAAATATGTACCTACTATCGTTAGAATAATTTTGTCAATGGCTCCTTTTACCTACGTACGCTGCTAAAATATTTTTATCGGGATCATCACACAGCCTTTCGCAATCCACTGCTGGACGTAAGCGTAGGTAGTAATAAAATTGTTAGTCAATAGTACCTAAGCCAAATCCTCCTATTGCTAGACGGCTTCGCTTGTCAGACTGATTAGTATAGGTAGGGCCGGATGTCGAGGTTTGCGTCTCTTTAAAAAATAATACTTAGGCTTGAAACTGCCCGCGCGCACCGGTGCCCGCCACGGTGCTACGAAGGGACGCGCGGAAGCATTCGACGTGCCCGCCAGCGGTAGCAGCGTTGCCAACTCTACACTAACTAGCAACACTTCGTAATAATCCGGTCTCCGCTACGGGCACCATTCCGATCCCATGGAAACCGTCCGCGTGCACACGTGTTCATGCAACAGGTGCCCGTCGCGGGCGCCTGTTTAACGCAATTTCAGGCCTTAAGTATTTGCTTCTTGTATTTAGGTTAGTCGCCTCTTACGACAGCCATAGAATAAAATTGGGTAGTGACACTTTGTGTCCTTTATCCGTCACTACATGGATAGCACCATTTTAGGATGTCGTGGGAATTAACGCTCGACTAAATCTTTTAATGTATCGCTTATCAGCATGTTAAAGACTCCTTCCTTCTTGCTCCATTTTAATAGGGGTGTCTTCAACGAATAGGATCCATTGTTTCTTAACTTATCAAAGCAGATCGTTTAAACATAAATGTATAGAAGAGGAAGAGTAACGGTCCTAAGATGCTACCTTGAGATACACCACGGTGGTTGACTCTAGGTTTTGAATCACAGTATATCTGAGGTATGGCTGAGATAGTTTCTAGTCAATTGGTCCTTATTACTGAAGTAAAACTAGAAATATTGAAACCACTCCTGAGTAGAGCCTAGGAAACTGATATAAATATCTAATCTACGGGTGGCGACGCTTTCTCATTTTTCGCATTTCGCATTCTACAAGGAATTGTATACCGAATGAAATGCATTTGTAGCGGTTGCATAATGTTTACTTATCAGCAATATATGCGTCAGTCGCCGCATCTGCGGTGGAGCTAAAAGATATATCACATATAAAAAAAATCCACATACCTATTGCTGATTAGTAAGCATTAAGCAACTGCTACAAGTGCATTTCACTCGGTATAAAATTCCTTGGCGAATCTAGCGCCGCGTCTCGTACTATAACGTAAAAAACTACACGTTACCTAAGTTAGTAGATACGTAGGTACCTACTTATGTTGAGGTTTTTTGGAAGGCTTTATTTCAACTTCACTTGCTTTTTACCATCAATCTTTATTATCTTTTGCCGCCTGTTGAGATGTCTAATTTGTAAGGATATGTCGGTTGGCTATTGGATCTCATTCAGTTCAAACTTAGACAGAACATAAAATATTTTTTAAGGAAACTAGCATAGGAAAAAGGAAATAAAGACAACATTCAAACTTTCATTAACTTTTATTATAAAAATAGTTGAAATTTAATTAAATACTCTATACAATCTACATAGAGCTTAGCCCGCAATCATAACTAGCTTTTCAAGCTAAATAGTAATTTTAAAATTGTTTTAATATCCCGTACCTAAATTTTACAATTCATTTTTAGATAGGTACATTAGGGTAGCATCTTGACTAGATATCCTTTGGTACAGGATAGTGGCAGTATACAAAACCATTGCAGATATTTTAGATTTCATTCGAGTAACACTTGAAAACATTCAAACTAGTCTCTTTATTTTTTCATATGACAACATTGAATGCCAGACCCTAATGCTTTTCAATTTGTAAGTTATTCCTTGAAGCGACTACTGAGGAAATTCTATCTATGTTAAATTAATAAAACTTCGTAAAACTAATTATAATATTCGAACACAAAGGTTTTGGTACAGTCTGGTACCTTTTAATTTGTATTAGAGAACGACAATAATATATTTGGTACCACACAACCCAGATGTTTCAATTCTTAACAATAGTTTATTATTTTTTATCAATTTAACTTTAAGCCTTATAAATTTGCATTTAACACTATAATACGCTAAAATGATTTCTAATGAACTGGTGTTACTAAAAACTTTTAAATTATTCACATGCTTATTTATTACATTGGCAAAAACTATTATTAAAAATAATCTACCGTTATTTTAAAATATTACGTTAAACGAAAGCAACAAACTGGTTTAATACAATCCTATTTATTATTATTTATTTTAACAAATTTGCAAGCTTTGTTTTAATGCTAACTACAAATTGACTAGATTTAGCACCATAGCAAAACAACAATTAATACGGTTAATATAATTTGCCAACTAAAGGCAGATAAAAAATAATATATAATTAATTGAAAAATATATTATTTACTAAATGAAAATACAAAATAACCGACTTTTTGCACAATTTAAACAACAATAAATGAAATTACTAAAAATCAATAGGTACATAGGTAAATATAACACTTGTATAACGAAAAAAGCTAAATTCTTATTCTTCTTCTCGTAGGTATTGAAGATCGGTCCTCATAGATTTGTCTGGTTGTTTATATAATTCCTTTGCTAAACTGCTATGCCAATTTAATCGTAGGTACATTTGATATTTGAAGTAATAATATAGAAGTCAGTAATTGCTAAAGGTACATTTTATGTATTGCCTATTATAACAACTTACACATTATATAATAATATAATTATACCGTTGCTTCTCAAGCGAATCACTAATGCTTATTATTTTGTGCATATTTCCTTAATTTATTTAATGAATCACAATTTCAGGTAGGCATGTTGGTCGTATAAATCATGTCATACAAATATATATTTTGCAATAATTTGTGTAGTAATATAGATAGGTATTATTTCGAAGACAATGCCAAAATACATGATGAGGATATAATTACTGAATATAAATCTGTGCACAAGCTTAGGGATAACAATATTAATAATTTTACATACTATAATGTTTATTTTATTAAATATTTAGCAATATTCTACAATTAAACTTTGGGACTCTTTATCTGTGCTTATATTTTGATTTTATAGAACCAATTTTAAGAGTTTATACAATTATTTTAAATTATACATAGATTATACTATTAATTTGTTAAACTTCGAAAGTCGTTGCCTTAAATATATATTTGTATATAAATTGTGTTGGTATATTTAGTTATTATAAAATAAAACAATTAAGTTTTATATAGTTCGAATTATTTAGTTTTGTTTTGAAAGAAAGGCGAACTTTTTCCTTATATTTTAATATAAGTTCGTATCTAATAATAAGCTTTTCGATTAATACTTAAATATATATAAGTAATGTAAATCAATAAGGATTAATCAGACTAAAACAAATTATAGATTTGTTTGTACAAATCGCACTGAAAATACACACAGAAATATAATAAAATAAAAATAATAACTGTTTTTATGAGAAAGCATATTAGGTACTTTATTTAGTGTAATTTCAGAAAATGTTATAAGCCGATTGTGCGTTCCTAATTATAACAACAATTTATCAGAATTTTATTGCTAAGTATTTATTTATTTTATTATGTATTTTTCTTTTGTGAGCATAATTTTATTACTAAATAGATTTTATATAGGCAAGTGAATGGGAAACTGTACGAATAAAATTTACGGATTGAACATTGTTTATGATATGTATTAAGAGATATGTTACAAAACTCTAAATAATTAAAAGCCTTTTAATGTTAAGTACTAGAAAAATATTACAAAAATAAAAAAAATGTCTCAGCATTAAAATTAATAAATCTGTCGCCTATTTCTAATATCTTTATCTGAGGATGAAATAATACTCCACTATGTTGGAAGACTTCACCCGAGTTTTTAATAAAATATATTAAGTTAATATAATTATTATCAAGGTGAATATTGGCTGTCTATTAGAGGTGTCTATAGTATCAAAAGTATATAGTGAAAGTTTTACGAGGAAAAATAGCATCTACTGAATGTATTATAATTATAATCACTCGTTTTACGGGCCGTTGCTCAGATCAAGTAAAAAAGTTATTACAGAACTGACATTATTCCCAGTGAAGCTAACAAAAGGAAGACATCCCAAAAATACTTGCCTTCACGCACACACTTGCATTAAAACGAAGGCACTACTTACTAAGGTAAGTACACACGCCTATGCTTTTCTCATCGTGATCCTTTGATACATGTGTGCGTGGGCGTCATATGGGGGGCTTAATTTTTTTTTGGCTTCACTCGTAATTTAAAATTCTACATACACTGAGTTGCGTAGTCTTCTTTACTTGATATGAGGTCCGTTATTAAAAATGTTTATTATCTAATACAAGAACACTTCGGCTCCACGCTAGTACCCAGTCATACATTGTACTTCATTTAAGACAATCTTAAATGTAAAAATAATACTTTGGTCCGTTTGGTTCACAACGTGCTGTCTATGACCAATTTTGTCCGGAGACACCTTTACATCAAAGAGATCTGTGTTGAATTTGAGCAATGAACTTGCGAAGAATTGTTTTTTATCTTACCTACATGAACTTCTGCGAAAAGTTTTTAGCCACGAACGATTGTAGTGAAACGCTTTTTTTCGTAGGCATCAGGGTATAAGGCTGACAGCAATATGCCCAAATTACGCAGATATTTTGAAAAGCAATATAATATACAGACAGCCAGTCTGACCACTCACTGTTGGATAGGCATTACCCAGATAAATTCAAAATTACTGCGGTATTTATATGATTGATTTTATTTGCCATTTGCCGAGAAATATCGAGATTTTATGGGATACATTAGCTCTTATTTAGTATACTTATTTGACGATCAGTTAGTTCAGTTCAGTAACTGTTCTTAATACGTATACAGTATACAGGGTAGTTTGTTTCTTTGTTGTTCTTGCAGTTGCTTGCAAATATTACCTTTTGCTTGATTAGCCGATAATCTAGTGATGTCTAGTGATGCAACTATGGGCATATGATAGCTGTGCAACGCCTCGTTGTGTAAACTGAGGAAAGAGCTGATTGGTCACTTTTTGTGCTACATTTTTAGTGGTAAATGTAATTTATCACGTAGATAAATAGCTTTTGGCACAGTACTTAATTCAGAAGTACCTAAGTGCTTGAAATTCAGAATTACCTTCCAACGTTTCAGATATTTGCAGAACATACATCATATGCGCTACCATTTTAAAAAGTACCTACGGTATTGCTGCCTTGCCCATGTTTTGGGCAGCTATACATTGATCACGCTGTTCCAACATATCCGATTAAACGGACGTTACATCACTATGCGGCCAACAACCAAGTAGAGCCTTAACGGCTGACAGCAAAGTTAGGTACACTGATTTAGATGACGATTATTAATAATGTAATACGAGGTCATTTTCATCTTCTTATTTTCAATTCGATGCCAAGTTCTGTAGTCATGCGGCAGAATATCCAGTCCGTTATAAAGATTTCACTGTTTTTATAAACCAATTTACAGCCGATCTAATAATCTTCTCAAATTCACTACCCACCAACCTAACCTAGAACTAATCTAGAAGATGTCTCCAAAATTACAGTACAACACATTCAAGGCCATCTAGGCCCTCCTGCTACTAGAAAGTCTGTATCGGCCTGTAGAGGCCTGTGTATCCGCACAGGCGAGCTCTCAGGGCCGTCACCAACATCGCAGCTCCTGACAAATCGTCCATAAGGTTGGCACACTCGCAAACTAGGAGGTACATTTTATCGCCATGTGCGGCCACTGACTTGTGTAAAGCTATCTTTCTCAGCCCCACCGTATGCGGCAAATGCCTGTATAACATTCGAGCCCCCGTCCAGTACAACCAGTTTCTTTCAAAACGTTCTCCATCATCGCCTTCGAAAACCTGCAATAGAACAGAAATAGCTTCTTAGAGATGCCTTTTGTAATCTTATTTACAGTTTGGAATTCCCTAATTTTGGATAATAAGGACGTTCGCCATAGTTATGTTCCGAATCAAATTACCGAATTGAAGTGCCCAAATCTTATAACATTAACTTTCATAAATGTAGAGCTTTAAATTGCCAATAATTGAATCCAACAATGAAAATTACAATACCTTATAAACACTAATGATGAAACCAGTGGTTGGTGTGTGCGACTTCTTGGGTCCTCCGGCTAGGTCGCTGAACGGAGGTCTGCATATCATCGCTACTTCGCTGTACAAGTCTAAGGTGTGCGCTGCGGAGTATCTTATCGTCTTCGGGTCAAACTTGTTCAAGGAAGCACATCTCATGTTGTTGTAGAAAAGCAAAGGATCCGTATGCGTGGTATTTATCACATAGTACGATATGAAAGGGAATTCCGCGTTTTTCTCCATATTCGCCAACAACATGCCTCCAACGGCCGTATTGGCTTGTGCTACTTCCATTAAGAGTTCTCCGGCGGCAGCCTTTTGTCTTATCAAGGGTTTGGCAAGCGGTGATTCTAATATTGGCTCTATTGGCTCCAGTGGACTCATCAGATGGGCCAATATACAAAGTTTAGGGTCGGCTATTTCGAGGATGCTAAGTGAGTTTTGTTGTGCAGTCTTTGTTGCCATTCCTTTCTCTGGCGTTGGAGGCGGTACTGGAAGCTGGAACGTACAACAACAATATTTAAATATAATTTATACGAATGAAAGTTAATTACACGATAGTTTACTGATTTAAGACAAAATCTCGAATAGTACTTAAATTTTTAAGCTGAAATTTAGCATGTATGCCTTTTATAGGAGGCGTCAAATAAGATTGTTTAATATTCTTAAAGGCTTAAAACAAGGAGTGCTAGAATCCATGCATTTCATCTTGGAACTGCGAGACACGTTAGTTTTATAAATGGTGACTAGTTCTTGAAAGGAGTGGCATTTATTTAGAGTAGACTATGTTTTGGTCGGCGTAAATATAAAAATGGCCATCACTTTGTCACTGTCTTCAGAAGACGTGTAGGCTTTGTCTAATTCTCAAGGCCCTTAAGCGTCGCTATCAACTATGTAAATGACCACCGCCGTATCACAGCTAATTATGATAAATTATTCTGCTTTTAATCTACGCCTTTTTCTGGTCCCGGGCACAGATTTCTAACTTTAATGTTAGTGCTTATCGTAGTTGGAATAAATTATGAAGCAAGGATAAATATAAAATAACTAGAGGAGTCTAAATAACGCCGCAGCTACGCCTGCAATTTTTTTAAATATACCCGTTTTGGCCGATCCCGTGGGAATTTTGGGCAATCGCTTTTAAGTGCAACCCTACGATCCTCAAGGAACATATATGCCAAATTTCAGCTTCTTGCGCCCAATAGTTTCGGCTGTTGCGTGTCTGTCAGTCAGTAAGTAACGCAAGGATTTTATATATTCATAAGTAAAATGCTTCTTGAATAGCAAAACTGCTGTCTATTTACGGAAGCAGATAAAGAAAATTGTCGAATATATTATGCTTTTCTGACTGCCGGTAAAAAATGCCTTGATGTTTAGTTTAAGCTGTATGTATATAACTTGTTAAAACTACGATTAAAACAGGAGAAAAATGTAACAAAAAACATTAAAATTATATCACACGTTTGAAATGACGGTTAAAAGGTTAACGGATATCAGCGGTAATCTTGTATACTTAAGTAATTTCAAAATGCATCGTCACTTAATTTGCTTTATATGTTTTTTTTTCACTTTCTATTAAAATAAACTTGTAGAGCACAATAATTTAAACGAAATACATACCGGTACACCGTCCGGCAGGAACCGATCAAGTGCGTGCGCGGGTATAACGAAGCAGTCTTTCTCCAGCGTGGCGAGAGACACGGGTTCGGTGCGTCGCCGCTCCACGCCAGTGCTGGGCACTGTGTGCACCGGCCCGCGGTCCCACCGCAGTAGGGACACCGACGGCTCCCGCGTCACCAGCGGCTGAGGCGGCTCCGGCTCGGGGCCCGTGCCCCCGCCGAGTACAGGACCACATCGCTCTGGAAAGTGCAGAAATTCATCACGTAAATATGGGGTTTTATGCCTTTGTGGAAGATGAATATATTGGATATCTTGGGGACGTCTTGTGTGGGTGGATTTCCAGCAGCTGGAAGTGATTTGTATGGTTATTATTTAATATTTTAAGTGGAAAGATATGTGAACTGCAGATGATATTTCTAGCAAGTTCGATGTGTCAGACAAATAAGAAATGTTTGGCCAGTATTGATTGATCTGAAATAGATACATCTAAAATTAGATACTTATAACCGACGTAAACAAACAATAAAATGGCGAGTAGTCACGAAAGTTATAACTGATCCTTTTATGAGAACTGATCGTATTTCTGTACCTGATTTCCGTTTCGACATCGACCCAACAGCGTGCTTCCAAACCAATAAATGCTGTGAGTTGATATTAAATAAACAGCCGATTACAACGTGCCAATTATAAATATTGTATAATGTGCGTGTCAAAATACTTACGCGGGAAATAACCCTGAGATGTTTGGTGTTTCGCGCCAATATTAAGCCGGCGCGAACCGGCTGGGAGGCGATTACGCACAAACTGGAGAATCATAATGTGTCTGCGACTGTTTTGATTACTTACAAAAGCTCACCACGCTTCTTTGTTGACATTAAACAAACACTGACGGAACGTGTTCACGAATACTTGCGATAGTTAGCGTGCTCGATCAACTGAGACTAAACAGTGTCATGTGCTGTCAAAGAATGTATTTATAGTTTCCACGGCGTTTCATGTCTGGTACATTTTAACGTAACTAACGAAGTCGTGTTTAACTTCAATTATACAACACAGGTTTTGTTTACAAATGAATTGAGCACAAGGATTAAAACTTTGTTGTCAAAGTTAGGAGAAAGTTGAGGAATTTACGAGAAGTTTTTCTGTATCGCGCACTGAGAGAAGCGCGTTGCATCTGAAAAAGAGTGAGGAGAGTGCGTTACCTGTGAGGTCGTTGTATTGCGCACTGGGCCTGGGCGCCGCCGAGAAGAATATGTGGGTCTTGTAGTGATGCTCCTCCATGCAGGAGTATCGTTCCCGGTCGCGGCGCTTCGCGTTCCTTCCTGCACCGAGCGCTCCCCGCGCCTTCCCCCCACCCCCGCTCGAACTGAGGGTCTTTTCCCCGCTGAAGTTCTTCCGAAACATCAAATTCATCTTGGAAGAGTGCCCACTTCCCTCTCTTTCACACTACACTGATCCCGTATACGTCCACACTACTCTAACGTCGAATGTAACAGTAATTAGTTCGCTGTACAACGCCAAGATTAAACCCCGGCTATATTCAGACGTCTCCTGTTTAGCCAGTTGTTTTGGTTTGTTTTATTTCCGCTTAAAAGTTTTGTTTGCTATCATGGTACGATTAACTAATGCGAGGTGAATAGAACTCTGTGCTTTACTAGTAAAAAATATAAGCTCGTGTAGGTACATTGCAGTAAAATATTGTTCAGACTTGGAGTAATCGGAGTGAAAGTAGAGAAAGTTTTAGTTGGTACAACGTCATAGAATTTCGTAGTAATCGTCATGAAATGTTTCCGTCATTATGATGTTTTATAGTTGGCCGGTGTCCAAGTGCACAGCGACGCAACACCGGTAATAAATATATTGCGAGCTTCGCGCCAATATCATTTCTAAGCGCGCTTAACTCTCGCGGTATGTGTCATACTGTTTAGAAAATGTTTACGAACGATTTTGAATTAATATTAATTTATTAAGGTATATTAAGTGAAGTTTCCCAAATAGCAGATTTTTTAAAAAAGGATCGATTTGTCTAATACTCGTTAGCTAGGCCGAAATATAAACATTTTATTGTTTATATGTATATCCTCATCAGTGATGCAGTGATGCCGAAATAATCATACCTATGTAACAAAATTTATTATTTCAGAAATACAATAGACATACATAATTTTGGCAACACGATAGATTTTCGAAGCCGCGATAGCCGATAATAAAGTCATGCAAAAAGATACATTTTCAAACCGATACTAAAGTCTTGCAACATGACAAGAGACGTTAATTTTTAAACGTTTTAGAAATGACTAAACATGTTATATTTTCTCCCTATTAAACATATAGATAGGTATCCCATTATTCACATATTCTATATAAACATATTCTATATAAAGATATGTCAGGGTCGTTGCAAATGGAGTTCCGTAGTCTCTGCCTATCCCTCCAGGAAACAGGCGTGAGTCTATGTACGTATGTATATAAACGCGAACGACTCTATCTAGAGCGCGTTCCAAAAACAGAGACTAAATACTTGACAACGAATCCAGCAAATATATCCATGAATATTCTTTTAAAACTCTACTAAACATAATATACTTCTTACGTACCTACCTCAAACTTTAAAGTGCCGGTTTGCATAACCATTTCTCAGTATTTGAACTAGGGCATTAGGTACTTGTTGCTCATATGCCTTCGTATAAAATATTCAGGATGTATCATCGATTTACAGAGCCTCTCGGGCCTCCAATATTTATGTGTAGCCTACCATATCTATTTCGTGAATGGTTATCGGATTACGCGGGGCTTACCAACAGATTATAGAGATATTACTATTTCAGTTCGCGTTTGGCGAACTTATAGTCGAGCTTTCGCATTCTTATTAATGTTTCATATGTGGTCTATCGTTTTGTTTGTGTATTGTTTTAGTCGAAAGTACCTATAATATGTTATAGGCAAGACAAGTTGTTTAAATTGATTTTGGACAATGTGTAATATTAGAAATATGAATATCTGCGTTGTGCAGTAACTAAAGCAATGCTTTACAGTTCATATAAAGTCACGTATTTGAAATAACAATTAATAAACAATTTGGGTCCTTATTATTGCCAAAAGCAATTTCAGCCTAGCAAGCTCCCAGTACAAAAGTAACTCATGATAACGAGTACAATACTGGAAATAACTTTGTATATTTATACCTTAGAGAAAGCTAGGAACCTACTTTTGTATCAAGAAAGATATAGCTCCAAATTGTATTTTGCCACGTCCACCATTGACTAATATTTTGGCTGGAAATATCAAAGGTAACCTGCATTTCGTCGTGAAGAGATCAAAGTGTAGAAATAGATACAAAATGTATCTGGCAGCAAAATATTTGCTAAACAGGTAGCGGTGCCAAATCGAGTGCACATGAGCGAGAAAAAACTGGATAAGTGCGAGTTTAACTCGCGCACTGAAGACCACATGAGCTGAAGACTCTGAACAACATTTTGTAATGAAAATTCTTAATTCTAGTTATTTTAAATGTCATTGGACGTAGAAGCTTGATATTTTATAGTACCGTAGGACCATAGGTTGAAGTTAATGGGCTCGAGAAAAACACACAGATGAACTTTCATACGGACGGACAACAAAGCAGTACTATGGGGTTCCGTTTCACATTTTTAGGTACGGGACCTTAAACCGAATTGATCGCCTATGTACCTATAACATTTCATAGAGGTGAGAATTTGTGAGACACGGCAGTTTGATCTTTTGCAGGCAACAGGATTAATGGTTTTGAGGTTGAGTGCCAAAATAGAAAAGTTTTCACACTTACAACGAACAGTTCGGGTACATGCTTTGGACTGATACATGATTGCTTTTAGGTTACAATACTCGTTCTCTTCTCTCTGCAGCATACGCAGTCAGGAAAATTCGCCAGTTAACTGACATTGACACTGCCAGGCTTGTATATCATAGCTATTTTCATAGTATAATGTCATACGGTATTCTCCTGTGGGGAAATGCTGCCGACATTCAGACCATCTTTGTTCTGCAGAAAAGAGCTATTCGGGCAATTTATAATTTGGATTATGGGGCTTCGTTAAGGAATAAATTCAAGGAAATAAACATTTTAACAGTTGCAAGCCAGTACATTTATTCCAACCTAATATATTTATTCCAAAACAAGGCCTCATACTCAAAGAAAAGTGATATCCACAATTTGAATACTAGAAATAAGAGTAAGCTAGTAGTGCCGGCTACCCGGCTAGAGAAAATAAAGAAATCTTTTCAAGGCCAATGTGTGCGCTTTTACAATAAAGTGCCAAGCAATATTCAAAATTTAAGTTATAATAAATTCAAAAAGATTATAAAACGTAAACTTTGCCAAAAAGGGTACTATTCAGTGCTAGATTATATTGAAGATAAAAATGCTTGGGATTAATTTGCTCGGTCCCACAGGCTACTTATGTTTGATTAGTGTTAAGTTTCATTTGAGTGTGAGTTATTGTGTCTATATTATGCTAGTTAGTACTTTTATATTATTATTAAAAAAGCCTTATTAATTGACAACAACATTATAGACACACCAGCTCATATACCTATGAAAAATTCAATGTAGTTACTAAGCTTTTAAATTGTATAGAATCAAGACGTAGAAAAGAGTGGCCCGAAGTTTCTTGCCTGATTCTTCTCACGAGGCTCTACTTTCTGAACAGGCATTTTTTTCAATGCTCAACTATGTTAATATGCATTTAAAGTTACTTTTTTATTATTTTTTATTTGTATGACTTTCTGACGTGTCCAAAAAATTTAAACATTTTTATGGAAATAAACATATTTGAGTTTGAGTTTGAGTTTGAGTTCGTTAGATAGCATTATTATTAAGATTCCATTCTGTTCTTTATCTCGCTTAGCTTAGTTCTACTTAATCCATTTAAAATACGTCACTTTATGAGTAGAGCGTAATGCCAATGAATACAGATTTACATAATAGAAGCGCATTTCTTAAGAATTTCTTGTGCCGATTCCAAGTGACGAATTGGCGGTTGTCAGTGTAGTACGTAGTTGGCGGCGCTGGCGTCGTTCTCCGTCTCTCTTGCTCTCGTAGTTAAGATACACAGGAGGAACGTTCGTCTCTCTTGCACTCATAGAGACAGCTATCACAGACTCACAGCGCTACTGCCACGCCGCCAAGCGGTAATTTGAGTCACAGAAAGTTTGTCTACAGAGCGCTCATAAGAAATGCGTCTCTATCAATAAATATCTATGCTCTATGGTAATGCGCTCTTTCTTGCAGTGTAAAGCTCGTACTCTAATGTATTGGATTTTTTTGCCAGATGCTCTAGCTTTGCACTTCTATCCTGCAGTAGCACGAAATTTGGGACCAGTATGACTAAATCTGGATAGGCATTTTCTTTTCATTGGAATGAGATTTATGTGATCTTATGTGTTAATTAATTTACCCACAGCTTATCAGACATGGGTGAAACTGACCCAGCTTATGTATTTCATGATATTTCATAACATCTTGTAATAGACTGAGCGTATGAACTATACCTATGTTCTGAGTTGGTGCGTGATTTTATACTTGTAAGAACATCCGTTATACAGGAATTACTTTGCAATCGGCTATTACCACGAAAATAATAATATAACTGGCACGTTTAGGTAACAGCTGCACATTCAAGTGAGAGCATCGTCTTACACTTTAGTGTCATAATTTCCAAAAGGTGTCTCATAATAAACAGATGTTTTTCAACAGCTGAAATATATACTTTGTATCACACAACTTTAAGACATTCTCTGTAACCGATACGATCGAAGTCATATCAGTATTCAGGGTGCACGAGAAAGTGGCATTATATTCGCCGGCGCCATTCCGCTAGTAAATATCAACTTGTCCTTTACCGCGGTAAGTTAGTGTTGTATGACGGGACGTGGCAAGTTTATGAGGCAATTTTGTGGCCACAATAAAGATTACGCCCGACTAGGCTGAACGTCGTTGACGTTTGCCTTTTTTATCTTCGTTTTGGTAATTGTCAAGGCGTTTCCTGGTTTTTGGATGGCATTAGTTGGTGGGTCGATGTTCTGACTAGCTTCTTGGTATAGTCGTTAGTGACTAAAGCATATCTTTGTGTGTGATGAGTACGTTTTGTGTTGTACGTACCTATGTATGTATTTAGGAATACATGAGTTTGTTACTCTGTTCTACGTTTACCAAAGCATAGACTTAGTTTAGGAACTCTAGGATTTGATAAACGGGTGAGAGATATTTCTAGATTTTATTATTATTTAATATCTGCATTAGCTTTGCCCTCGGTTTTGTCTGCGCGGGGTTGGTTATTGGGACAAAAGATAGCCCACGTGCTATTTTGATGTTTAACCAGTATATATTATGATTGGAAAATTTCGTCAGAATCCGTCACACACATCCATCCAAATAAATTTTCGCATTTATAATAGTGGTAGTCCGCGTGGTGACGGATTAAGAATACGGAATGTCACCACCCCATATCATCCCATGGGTGTCGTAAGAGCCGACAGAGGGAGCATATTATGCAGAGAACAGCACTGTAAGAGAAGGAAAACTTGATACAAACCCTATACCAACCCGTTTGGCCAGCGTGGTATAGTAGGCCAATTCCTCCTTTCAAAGGAGAGGCCTAGTCAGTGGACTGTTAAAGGCTGATGATGATGAATAGTGGCAAGATGACCTAAACGGCTATTTCCACTGGATATTTCTCGCTTTCACATATAAATTACAAAAATTGCATTATAAACCAATATCGTTTGTAGCCAATACATTAAAAGTAAATTAAACATTAAAAGTCTCGTAAATGGGGAACCGTTTGGTAAAAAAACACGACCCAGTTGAGCTGAAGAAAGTTGCTATTAGTATGTGAGTACATATATTGTAGCTGCATCTGGCAACATTTTAAAACAAAAACCTCTATGAATACCTATTAGATAACAGAGCGTACGGTTAGTAATAGCACAGTGTAATAGGTACATTTATTATAGGTATCTACTTAACAGAAGCTGCCGTCAGTGTGGTAACCATCTATGAATATAAATAGAACTCTTCCTTAACTGACGGAGTGGCAGACACGCACTACTGGGTGCAAGAAGCTAAACTATGGAATGTATGTTCCCTGGAGGATTTTTGGCAATTCCCACGCTAAGCGGGTGAAAATGTGCCACGCAGGCGGAGCCGCGTGCACATTTTCACCCGGGTATTAAATGAGTGTTATCTTAATCAATCAAATTGATGCTTATTAATGTGAAATGTCTTTGGCTCGTTGCCGAAACTATAGCTACTGGTTTTATTCTGCATAGCAGGTATGTTGCAAGACTGTTTTATGAAGTTTTTTGCCTCAAAAGTTAGTACGGATCATAATTACGATGGCTCTTAGAAACGACGAAACGTGTTTACAGAAAATCATTCTAAAACAAAAAACAAATCTGTCAAGTTTTATACATACATGCAGTCAATTTTCTTCTTAGACTACTTTATGATTTTCATATTGCCACAAATGGTTGTTTTAAGTCTAGGTGTACTTTTGGTCCGTATGTATACAATACGCCAGCAGCTACGCCTGCAATTTTAAATTTACCCGTTTTGGCGGATCCCGTGGGAATTTCGGAAAATCCCTTTTAGTGCACCCCTACGGTCCCCAAGGAAGATACATGCCAAATTTCAGCTTCCTGCGCCCAATAGTTTCGGCTGTAGCGTGTCTGTCAGTCAGTAAGTAACGCAAGGTTTTTATATATTAAGATTATGTAGACGCTTCGGCGAACCTAATTAAATTCCAAAACATTACGTAAACAACATGTATGTTTCTATAAAGTTAGTGGACGCGTTCAATTTTTATAGTCACGCAGATTGTAGGAACGATCGCCCTTGACGAGTATTGGTGTAATAACCGTTGTTGATAACAGATCGGCGATAACAATGTTGTGAGGGCTAGGTGCCATCAATTGTCCAGGACTTGCTCTTCAGGCTTATAGGTCAACGATATAATTAGTCAGATTACGATTGCCATATTCAATTGTTTATTATTGCTTACCTCGTGCTTCGGAGAGCATGTTAAGCCATAGGGTGTCATGAAGATCTTTGACAGTCGTTATGAAGAGTGCCGTACCCTTAAATATATTGACACTAGTCTAATCAATTATTTAGTAGAGAGCAGCAGTTCAAAGTCTCTGACCTGCTACAATGGATTTAGAAGCCTGCGTTTTAGTCCCACCGTATCTACCATAAAATAATTAATCCGTGTCACTGCTTGCTTCATATATCGAAAGGGCACACGACAGATTAAGTTGTTAAGCAACTCTATGCAACGGTAGCTTGCAAGGATTATTATTTCCTAGTAAAATTACACATTTTGTGCGAGTAAGGCATGCCCATGCTCCATACATACTTAAATAAGTATATATCATCCGATAAACTATATTAAGCTAGTACACTTGCTAGGTTGCTAATAACACTATCATACACTACACTACTGTTAACTAGCCATCAAATCCTTAATTTTTAAATGTTGCCCATTACAAATACAAATTATCCACATAGTAGCAGCAACTTTCTATAAACTGGGTCATGTTTTTTCACCAAGCAGTTAAGCTATTCCGATGCATTTAATGCTCAATTTCATAGAGAATATACTATAGAGTTATAGAGCGAAATGCACTTAGCGGTATTGGCGCCAAACGACAATGAAATATGGCGGACGTTTAAAAATCAATTAGGATAATGTCTTGTGTTTGCGCTGCGAACAGATTTATGGATAGTTAAGAAGTGATCTAGATTTTTTAAGTGAATGAAGATATAATACTTTCTTAGACCCGTTCTGTAACAGCAATAATAATTTAAGTTATCACTCGTTTTAATTTGTTAAGCCATGTATTCACTAGGGGACAAAGTCGCGCGACTTATAGCGAACAGTCGCAGGACATTTACGTGCGACTGTCCCGCGACAATGTCGACCGACATTTCGCTCGTCCACATACCGGCATTGTGATCGAGATGTCGCCTAAGTGTTAACACAGTTTCGTTGGTAGTGTGGACCAACGAAGTGTGCTATAATTGCGGGTAGTCGCGGAACAAATAGCAACACACGTCCTCACAAGTCAAATGCCGTCGGAAACTGTCGAGGGACACGAAGTCGCGCAAGGTCGACGCTATCGGAGCGTCGACAAGCGACTTGTCCCCCGACACGTAGATGTCGCCTGCGATGTCGGGCGATGTCCCCCGCGACGTCGCTCAACACGTAGAATTCGTGTCGGGCGACAATGTCGCGGAACAAATGTCCCCTAATGAATACGAGGCTTTACAGTCGACCCGTTAGCAAGTTTCGAAATGTAACATTAGGTTAAGAAATTTATTTCTCCAAAATAAGATATAGGTTCATTTACATTGAGAACAAGTACAGGTAGGATATCTCATGTTAAAGTAGGTATCTAAGTACTTATAAACATAGGTACCTATTTCTGCTGAACATTAATTAGTAGATACCAGAATAAACATATTTAAACAATATGCCATAATTACCTACTGACAGCCGGTCCCAATATTCGGCCTATCTGTAGATTTGGCTACTAGAGATACATCATCATCATCAGCCTTTAACAGTCCACTGCTGGACTAAGCCTCCTTTAAAAGGAGGAATTGGCCTACTATACCACGCTGACCAAACGGGTTAGTATAGGGTTTGTATCAAGTTTTCCTTCTCTTACAGTGCTGTTCTCTGCATAATATGCTCCCTCTGTCGACTCTTACGACACCCATGGGATGATATGGGGTGGTGACATTCCATATTCTTAATCCGTCACATATTTGATACATATTTTGTATAGAGCGTAGGTATGTGAAATACATTGTTGATCAATTCCTATGATCAAATAAATAATTAAAGTATAAAAACTACTTGTATACTTAATTATTAAGATGCCATTTATATTTATACTCTTAATTATTTATACGCGTAATAAACAAGTATTATTATGATTTTCTGACAAGGAATTCTTTTTGTAGAGGAAGAAGGCATTTTATGGATACAGTCAACATTTCAAACTCAAAGAAAGCTTTGAGCTAAAATTAACCAAAGAATTCCCAAAGATATTAGATTGAAAATAAATAAACGTAGTTATAGCAATTTATTACAGATTGAAGCGGACTTTTAGTATACTTTCAGAATGTTTCACAACTTCAAAGTACCTGACATGAAAGCTAATAAAGAGTCGTCGGAAGCGTCTATTGATACTTAATGACGTTAATATGACAAAACCATTTTTGGGTAGACTTCGATTTGTAATAGACGAAAGACATTGGCCCTACTGGGCCAATGTCTTTCGTCTAGAGAAAACTCTCTTCGTTTTTGGTACTTGGGCCATTTTACATAACATTTTATGCTTCTGTGTTTCAGTCTAACTTTTCGAAGCTTTTAGCAATAGCTACATCATTTATACAAGCATGGTATTGTACCAGAAATACAACGTGTTGTTTTATCACTTAAAATAACGGTGAACGAGTATAGGCTTCATAACAATTCACGTGTGGTAGAAATCACAGGTAATTTAAAGAAGCGCCTGAATAATTATATTGTTACCCTAAATACACATGAAAATACCTTATTCAAAATAAGCAAATAACAAGATTAAATATAATAGTTATAAATAACAAAGAAATATTATTTTAGCAAAATAAACCAGGCTTTTCGAAAACGAGCAACTAAGATTTCGTAATATCGATTCATCAAAAACTATTGATGTCCACAAAGCTCTTGAAATATGGATAAAAACTTACATTAAATTTTGGCATTTGGTGCTCGTGAGGAAACTAGAATTTCAACTTATCTTTGCTACTTTAATATTGTGAAGCAATTGAAGCTTTGATTTAATTTGATCATTATTTAAGATCAAATGAATACTATGCATCAATTCTTTCTAGTAGGAGGCATACTTCATCCCAATAGCCACATTGTAAAAAGCTGTATCCTATATATAGAGACCCTGATGCAACTCAAACATGGTCATCTGATCATTGTACTTTTTCAGAAAGAAATAAGTATTATCTATACTTATGACTGTCACGATTATTACACATACATACGACGGCCGGTTGGCGTAGCGGGAGTGTAAGCGACTGCTACGCCGAAGGTCGCGGGTTCGATTCCCGCTCAAGTCAAACATTTGTGTGCATGAACATGGATGTTTGTCTTGGTCTGGGAGTTTCTATGTATAATATGTATGTATTTACAAAAAAAAAGTATATAAGTATGTTTATCCATTATCTAGTACCCATAGTACAAGCTCTGCTTAGTTTGGGACTAGGTGGTGTTGTGTGAATGTGGTAGAATATTATTATTATTATACATAGACTCACGCCTGTTTCCCCGAAGGGGTAGGCAGAGGCATATTAAACGCCCACTTTTCGCCAGTGTTTTGATCCCACGTAATAGGTGACGAGTCTATTGCCGCTTATCGGGATATTTTGTTTGCCAGAGCCTCGTCCGTTGATCGGCAGGTGCACCACTTGCAGGTGAGGTTGGCTTGGGACCCTAAGTTCTTGGTTATTATTAGATACGTATTAAATATATTGTAATTACGAATATAAGAATTTATAGAAATGTAAATTTAGGCTAAACTAAAGAACAAACACTAATACAACACTTTCCTGAAGATATGCTTCTAAAATTTGCTGCCAAAAAAATATTGTTGGCCTTTTTTGATAGATGAAACCAAATAGCATAAATCTAAAACTATATAAATATTTAGTTGTTGTTTTATAATAATGCCTTTAGTGGCAAGCCAAATCCAAAACAGCTTATGAAAAGCTCCGATATAATTAACTATACAACAAAGTATGTGGTTAAGTCTGTCCAAAACTGCTACAATGAAGATGTGTAGTGTCTCAAAAACTAGCTGATTTAATATCCTCGGCTAAGATTTATTGAGCTACCTACACAGTACATGAGGACGATGACATTGTTTTGTTAGTATGTAGACACTAAATCCTGGTAATAAAACTGACCTGAATTGTTAGACGGTTAGGTTGAGTTTTAGTATTTTCAGTTGCAACACCAACTTCTTGTGTTCAAGGTTTTTCAAGGCAAGGGTAACAAAAATAATTAGAAAAGCTACAAAAGTTGATTAGTTTTTAAGGCTCTGTTTACTATGTCTCTACCGGTGTCGATTCATAAGTAAGATCAAAGTTAATTGCGAATATATTTATAAATCTTTGCGGTTACAGTTATTTTTATCAGAATTACCTACCTACTTAAAAAAGTTACCCATCAGGAAATTTTCAGCAAGCAGTCTTGTGCTAATACGCTTTCAATACCTAATAGCTGGAGAAATATGCCAATATCTAAATTTTGACTTCTAGGCTTTTAAATATTTTTACGAATGTGGATACCTTCTTTACAAATATAATTAATTCTATGAATAAGGATTGTTTTTTATTAATTTGCAGCAGGTTAATGTTTCTACCATAAGATGTGTTTTTTACCTAAACTAACAGAAATAAAATCGCTAAATCTCCATCATTATCACCTGTTTACAAGTATCGCACCGAGACCAGCCGTCGCCAACGCAGATATAAGGGTGGGCGGAAAGCTGATGTCCTGATTTAAATAAGTATAAGACAATGAAATCGAATACTTTTTCTATTTTCTATGATATGCTGTAACTGTTTACATAAAAAAATATGATACAATTTACGAGGTCCTCTACAGCATCCAAACAAGTGACACACATACTTTACTTGAATACATACAAGCCAGAAATAAATTAGACTCGTAGAGTAAATCATCGAGTTCATTACTATTTGTCGTGAGTAGGAATCGATTTATAACACTATTTGTCGTGATTAGGAATCGAACCCACGATTTCCAGCTTAGCAGTTAACTGGTGACAACTAGATCGACAGACCTGCCTGTCTATATTATTACAGTTACTTCTATTTACATAATCAAGCCTCTTCTACAAACGTACAGAAAGTTTAATTAAGAAACTTATGAAACTATCATCAGAGTGCCAAATATAGAGTTCAAAATCCACAAGAGGCAGCGTAACACGCCACAAATAGTTGTACCGACTTAGGCTCCTTTGTAACTTGAATAGGTATTTTAGTTTACTGAGAATCCTGTCCTTTATAATAACCATATTTACGTTAAGAGAGTCTATAGAGTTACTCTTGGACGAAATTGTATAATTGTCTTTTGCCAGATAAGGCAACTAGATCGGATATTTTTCGTTAACTGTCTATAGCAATTTAATTTTTCAGGGTCATTTAAAAGCCAAACTGTTGTAATCGATTATTACTCAGCTAAATCTAGTTATAACTAGTAAGTTCTTATGCCAAATCGGCCTGTAGTAGACACAGAAAATGTTGGTAGTGCCTTAAGTGCTCCATTTGGCAACAACGCAACTAGAAAACTTTCGATTGAAATGGCAATTTTCGTACTTATTGGCTACTGAAGTCCAGACCAATCCAATTGTTGAGTATTATGTAAGAGACAATTTTAAATACATCGTAACAGCAGAATAAGTAGTTATGCTATAAATCCAATTTAAATATAAATATATTCTGCTAGAAAATTAACTTAGATTATACATTAAGTACTTTTTACTTTTACATTTTCTTACGGATATAATATTAATTATCACAGAAGTTTAAATTAATTTATTAGATTATACAATTTGAACGTTCGTTCACAATCTTGGTGGATGATATGTTAAATTAATCGAAGTATATTTATTTTTGCCCTATGGCTATTAAAGGAGGAATAACGATTGAAGGTTCTACGATAGATATAGTTTCACGCGAAGATGAAGTTGCATCGTATAAATAATAAAAATAATATCTCAAGACTGCCTCCGTGGTTCAGTGGATAGCGTATGCGACTGCTGATCGGAGGCACCGGGTTCGATTGCCGGTTCGGGCAAAGTGTTACTGGGTTTTTCCAAATTCTCAGTAGCAGCGCGGAGTCTGGTGATGTGCCTGGTAACGGCAATAGGCTCGCCCCCTATTACGTAAAAAGTCATGGCGAAATGTGGGTGTTATGTTATACCTCTGCCTACTCCTTCGGGAATACAGGCGTGAGTCTATAAATAAAATAAAATAATATCTAAAGACTTCAGCAATCACCCTCACGTACGACGCTAAATACACTATTCATAGCCCAGTTGTCTTGCTCTTCCGTATCCCAAACATAAGTGCAATATAAACGTAATAACTTACACATAACCGTTAGTTTATCGTAGTGCGGTCATTCATATATTTTCGATCGTGGCCCGTCACCGAGACGTTGTTATTTAGTGGAGCACGCGACTAGCGGTAATTACGATTGGATTGATATTGACGACTGTTTGAATACTAACTGCACTTAAGGCGAGGACATATGTGAATTGGGCGTCATTAGGGGTAAATTAAAACCGTTTTTCTCCGTAATTGTTATAGAAAAAAAATCCAAAAAAATATGTCTTAATTTACATCATATAAAGCATTTTCTCTTCGGTACCAAATCCTAAAAAAAGTATTTTAAATATCTGAATAAAATATGCAAAGTAACCTCTGTTTTGTAGTTATTACCTTATTTCTCCTAATCTATCAATCATAAGGTTGTTTAAGGCGAGGTTGCAGTACTTTTTAAGATTTTTGAACGTCTGAAAGTCCCATGTACTATGATATTTTTAATGAATAAAAATTAAAGTATAAAAGTTGAACATATCTTCTAGTAAATCGTAAAGATAGAAACACGATTTGGAATGATTGGTTCGATAAAAAAAAATGTCAAACATGGCACTAAATCACAATTTTAAACGTGTACTGCTTAGAGATTCCATAATGAATTTATATGAAAGTATTATCAATAGAAACAGCTCTTTATTTTAAAATAAATGGTAAAAACAGATTTCGTAAATTCGTTATCATTTTTCTCCAAGAAAAAAAATAGTCAAAATGTTGGCATTATATCGCTCGCCGGCCGTTCATCAGTGCCTGTCTAGGCGTGTTCGAGGGCGGACGTACGTCGTTGCTCCGCAAAATCCCCCTCCACCCCCGCATGTACGTTTTCGCAAAAGTACAAAGTAATTCGTATTCCAAACTCAATCGTTCAAACCATAGACTTACTAGTAAGAAACCGTAGACAGGTTACTGACAAGGTAACATGACGGAGCTTACGAGTGGCACGCATCGCGAAAAGCGTACGCACACTAATTTAAATATGTCAAAACGACACACTAAGAATTAGATAAGAAGTGTAAGTGAGATAGCACTTCTAATCGCAAGCGCGAAATAGAGATAAACATATACTCTCTGGAACGAAGCGCATTGTGACATCATGCTGACCGTTTCACAAACAATAATTTGACTCAGATGCGACATGATCACTTTATCTGTCTTGAGTAAATTCAATTCGCCTCAAAGTAAATTTGATTAATTCATTTAAGGTAGGGATATAAAAAGTCGATGTGATTTATTTATAACATTTATTAAAAAAGTACATTTCATTCAATGGAAACCTAAAATAGTACGTTAATATAAAAACTGTGCGCTGCGGACCCACCGTAGCCTTGGCAATACCCCTGGGGGTATGGTGGGTCTTTAAAGCTTAACCGTACTCCTGACTGAAATGCTCGTAGTGTTATACCAACGTGCTACGTGGACATTAAACTGAACAGTGTTATCTCTCGTATGATAATGACTTACTACTTACGTTTTTGTATTTTTAGACAAGCGAAGACAAGCGCTAGTACGATGATATAGTGCAACAAGGAGATAAATTAGAGAATAAAACGTTTAGGTATTACTGCTAATGGTGATAATGCTTTGTATATTATAGGTATAATTTGTGGTACTGTTGAAGACCCGTCATCATCATCATCCTTGCGCTGTCGAATCATTCCCACTAGTTCTATTGAACAGTTCTATGATAGAACTAGTGATACTTTTTTCCCACTAGTTCTATTAGCACAACTTGATGAGAAGAATAGAACTAATGGGAAACAGTTATAGGAAATTTATTTAGTGTCACAACATCGCGCTCACAAATCCGAATAAATATGTATTTATAAAAATGTGTTAAACGAATGAACGTCTACAAAACAATTGAACGTCTACAAAACAAATGAACGTCTACAAAACAAATGAACGTCTACAAAACAAATGACTACCAGAAAGTGATCAGCTATCGATAGTGATTGCAAAAAACAGGTGCATGCGATTTTCGACCTTATTGACAATTCATGACAAACTTTTTTTTTTGTTTTTCTCGCTTTCTGGCAGTATTAGGGTAATAAAATTATAAATTCTGACTAATGTCAATTAGGTTGAAAATCGCATGCACCTGTTTTCTGCAATCACTATCGATAGCTGATCACTTTCTGTAAGTCATTTGTTTTGTAGACGTTAATTTGTTTTGTAGGCGTTCATTTGTTTTGTAGACGTTCATTTGTTGTACACATTAAACAAATGAACGTCTACAAAACATATTTATTCGGATATATGAGCGCGATGTCGTGATACTACGGTAGTCCCAGTAGTTCTATTGAATACCCTTGTAAAAACATACATAGAACTAGACTGGGACATTTCCTATTACTTATCCCATTAGTTCTGTTCTCCTCATCAAGTTGTGCTAATAGAATTAGGACAGTTCTATCATAGAATTGTTCAATACTACTACTATACTGGGAATGATCCCACAAAATAGTAGAACTTGAAATTAACGAACTGAAATGAATAAACTAATTACACAACAATATTATCTGGGAGTACGGTTAAGCTTTGAAAGACCCACCATACCCCCAGGGGTACTGCCAGGGGTACGGTGGGTCGGCAGCGAAAACTGTGCAGTACAATCTACTTAGTTGTTTAATACTAAAAGGAGAAAAACAAGAACAAGTGAATGGACTTTGATCATCCGTCAATGTTTGTAACTTACGTATGATTTTGTATTTCTATAATAATAATATATTGTGTTGATTCAGCCTCAAATCACATTTATTACTTGACAAAAACACACATCAGTATTTTATTATTACGAATGTCCCATCTGGATACTTTGTTTTTTAGTCTTTGAACACGCACAATACTGCTTCTCTTTTACACTCGCTTAATGCCAATTTTTTATTCACTCTATTATTTGTGATACTGAATTTATTATAAATTGAAAATAAAACGTAATATTGTAATACTCATGAATGAGAAGTGATTCCATAACTTTTAGTCATTTTCCTACTATAGTTTAACTACTTTAGCAAAATCTCATTACACACGACGGCATTTTCAAATGTAACGTACACACACGCGAGTAAAAGAGCGAGCGCTTCCGACCGCAGCGCGTACGCGACTAAAGCCAAATGAGACATTTAGAAAAAAAAGTTTGTCATGAATTTGTCAGTTTTTAATGTGCCACTTTTGAAGTTCGCATAACTCATCTACGGTTTTTTTACGCTGCGCTGTGGCACACGCACACACGAAACCCCCCCCCTCCCCTCCCCCCGCTCACTCGCTGACGCCACCGCCGTGTTTTTGTTTTTGCGGGGGGTGAGGTCGAGCCACGCACTGTACTGCAACCTCGCCTTAAATTGAATCAGCCTCTTATATATTAGAATACCAAGGGAACCTTCAGCTTATTTTTTGCAAATAACTTTACATATTATTTTCTAGGGATTTTTTACGTCACCGATACTCGCAAATCGCGCGTGGACACCTAACCAGTAGTACGAGCAAGGTCAACGGCGTATATCCACCTCTTAAGTGTTTGGGAGATTCGGAACGTCTCAGGTCAGGTAATCATGGGATCTGCTTACCAAATACGACACAATATCAACTTTTCCACAGAGCGACTGCCGTCTGGACTCCGCAATAATGGATAGCGATATTCCTATTTTAGACTTAGAACAGTATCAGTTATTTGAGGGAGGATACTGACTCCCCGTAACGACTGACAAATATCATCATGGCAGGAGAGACCAATGGTGTCCAGATCTCCTAGGCACTTTGCAAGCGGTAATGAACAATTTATTACACATATAACTTCAAAAAGACAGTGGCACGCGCCCTCAATTCGAACTGTTGTTATCTCCACCAGGCCATATCAAGAATAAGATTTTTTTATAGTCTCACGCCTGAATCCCCGAACGGGTAGGCAGAGGTGTAATCATCATCATCAGCCCGTTACAGTCCACTGGACTAGGCTTCTCCTTTGAAAGGAGGAATTGGCCTACTATACCACGCTGGCCAAACGGGTTGGTATATAGGGTTTGTTTTAAGTTTTCATTCTCTTACAGTGCTGTTCTCTGCATAGTATGGTCTCTCTGTCGGTTCTTACGACACCCATGGTATGATATGGGGTGGTGCCATTGCACATTCTTAATCCGTCACCACACGGACATAATATTACACCCAAAGAGGTGTAATATTACACCCAAATTTCGCCATGAATTTTTAGGTCCCACGTAATAGGAGGCGAGCTTATTGCCGTTGCCGGGCACATCACCAGACTCCGTGGTGCTACTGAGAATTCGGAAAAACCCAGTAACACTATTGCCCGACCCCGGAATCGAACCCGGGACCTCCGATCAGCAGTCGCATACGCTATCCACTGGACCACGGAGGCAGCCTTATCCAGGATTAAGTCAGGCAAGTCAAATCATTGTTGGTGCTGCCTATCTGGTAAATATGTAGCAAATTACCGAACGATGCACTCGCCGGCGGCGCGCGTGCAGTTTTCTGCAATATAGTTAACTTAATTTAGAGCTGAGTTTTACTAGCGAACAGCAAAATGAGCTCAAACCACTACAGACGCAATGATGTGGTCGTATCCTAAGACAAAGCATAATTGCGATGCATAGGTTGGGAGTTGGTTTTCTTTACAGGCATGTGGGATCCCTGTACTTAATTAAGATATTTAGCTGGAGAGGATACTAGTATTGTGTACTCTAAACTTCTAGATATCTAAATAAAAAAACATGTTTATTCGTCAACTTGAAATTACACAAATTTCGTAGAACAGTGATCGGATTTAAGCATACTTACCAGAAAAGGATACCTATACATGTATTTAACTAACTAGTAGTACATTCAAAAGATCCACTTCGAACATTTTTTTTTAAATCGGAGCCAGTTTATTCACGGTACTGATACAAAAGAATAAAACAGTTAAATTGTGAGGCTAATACGTATTTTCTGTGAAATAAATGTTCCACAGGTGATTTATACGTGTTAAACTGCACACGTAGCAGACGGTACAAATTAGAAGTTTTAATTAAGAGAGGAACGACTCGGCGGGGTATCAATCCCGCTTGAAACTGGGGCGCCACACTCGACTGTTTACCTACATCTTGTAGAAGATCAAGGGCATTTATAGTGGAATTGAGGTGTACAATGTGAGTGAGGCAGTCTAGTTAGGAATTGTAATTTAAGGATGTTTGTTATGCGTTGGTTGACCGCAGAAATGGAGAACCTAAGAAAATTAAAGATTTATTGGCATACAAGATATGGCTCACGACTCTGTCTGCGTAGGAGTCGGCCTTGGCAGGAAAATTTTACCTTTCTTACTCTCCACTCCCTTTATACTGTGTTTCCACACGCACAAATATCGAACAATTGCGACGTGAAATAACGACAAACGAAGAAAGAAATTGATGCATTTGTTTTATTAGTATGGATAAGATAACTTTGTCGTGGCAAACTCATCTTGTCGCCATACGAAGTGAAAACAGAGCCCCTATAGTATGAAATTGCAGAGGCGGTCTAAAATAATAACTATTATTATGAAGGATCTGTACGACTTCTGACGTGCTTATCACAGCAAGCGATCAAGCCAGTGAATTCACATTAGAATAAGCAAGTTTCAACCAAACTATTTCACGATTACATCGTGCTTAGTAATTGTACAACAAAGGTGTTTTCTATATGAAAACATCCAATAAAGCAAAATCTGTTTTAAAAACCTATACGGCAAAAAGTCTCAACATATTTTGTGACTCATAACAAATCCTTAGAACCAAGTAGAATTTCAACTAAAGCACTCAACGGTTTTAATACCGACCATCGTATATTAAGAAGTTGGAGCAAACAATTTGATTATAAGGTAGAAGAGTTTTATAAAGGCATTCGTATGACAAGAGCCTCTTCGCGTGCTCTACGACGTCAGACCGAAACGATCTAACTTTATCTTTATTTGATCGTACCGCGGATTGTGTATTTCAAGACAACTTTATAAGTCCTTATCTTGAGAGTAAATACAGAATAAAAGAATCGAATAAAGAGATAGAGTGTGAACAGTGTGACCTTATGAGGCGGGTAAAATATTAGATTGTAATTGGCCTATTTTCATCTAATATATAAACATTTAGAAGATTTTACATAGACACCACCTGATCCCAAACTAGGTAGAAGCAGTTAACTGATAAACATCATTCTCTTAGCGTTATCCCAGTTTGAACCCGGGGGGTCCGCTTTCTAGTCTAACCGGATTTGACTGAATATTAGCTAATGGAAGGAAAGAGGAACCCACCACGCACCCTCGAATTGACCACCCCAACTATTGCAACAGAAAAAGGTTGACAATATCGAACTCCTCTAAAAGGATAAGGGATATAGGAATGGTATGGGTTCCAGGAAGATACCTGACTTGCAGTATCCCGCTGTTTGCGCCGACTATTCTTCGACACGTGTTTCGCCTCTGCACGAGGCATCCTCAGGAACGATGGGCAACGACTGAGCGCTTTCCAACCGTGGACATGTATTATAAACGATTGTACTTTCTAATCCCCTCCCTCCGTTGCTCGACTGATGTGAGTCATTATGACGGTGTGCGAATATATTCAGCAATGGGGACCCGTTAAAGTTGGTTTGATCGTTCAGTAATGTATGCTTGTCCCGCTTTAAAATCTCTAATTGTTCCAATACGCACATTCTAATACCCTTTTGACAAGTGTGTATGACGTCAAATGAATGTCCGCTATTTAAGGTATGACCCGATTCAAGTAAATGTTCGGCAAAATTAGACTTTTCCGGCTGGTTGTTTCTAAACGCCGCTATATGTTCTATATATCTCAGCTCAAAACTTCGACCCGTCTGTCCTATGTACTTATTTTGGCATTGGTCGCATGTTAAGCAGTAAATACCGGACTTTTTGTTCTTGCATACTTTATCTTTACCATTGCAAAGAAATTTTAACGTTTTGTATGGTTTATAGGCTGATCTGATACCGTTCCTCCTCAGTATACGCGCCATACGGTCAGTTATGCTTCCAAAATAGGTAAGAACAGGGGTATTATTTATAGGTTCTTTTATAGAGGGATATAAAAGTGACTTGGACATTCTAAGTTGTTTTCCTCTAATCATCTTGTCAATTAGGCGTTTACTATACCCGTTGGATTGAGCTATATGATAAATAATATTTAATTCTCTGTTATATGATTCTATATTCAGTGGTACATTTAATAATCTATGAATCATACTGTGAAATGCTGCCATTTTGTGTTGCGATGGATGACAGGACGATGCTGGTATTGTACTATCTGTATACGTCGGTTTACGATAAATTTCAAATGAGTGTGAGGTACCCTCCCTTTTGATAGTCAAATCTAAGAAGTTTATTGAGCTGTTTTGTTCTATCTCCAATTCGAACTTAATTTTGGGGTGTATACTATTAATTCTTGTAAGAAAACAGTGAAGCTGACGTTCTGTGCCCTTCCAAGCCAGCAAAATATCGTCCACGAATCTATAATAATATAAGATGTTCGGTTCTTTTACCAAATGCTCGTGTTCGTAGTTATTCATAAAGATATCTGCTAACAACGGACTAAGCGGTGAACCCATGGCCAAACCCTCCTTCTGTAAGTAGTACTCGTTGTTGAATTGAAAATAATTTTGTTTACTGCATAACTCGGTTAATTTCAAAATATTCTGAATCTGTTCTGGGTGTATTCTATTTCTTCCCAGCAGATTTTTAATTATAACTAAACATTCTTTATACGGGACATTTGTAAATAAGCTTGTTACATCCAAAGACACGAGTTTTGTGTTTCTAGGTAGACAGATGTGTTTTATTTTGCTAATCAAATCATAACTATTTTTCAGGCTGTATTTTGCGGTGAATGACGTCTTCTCTTTAATCAATCCGTTTAAATATTTCGCTAATTTATAAGCTGGAGCGTTGACATATGAGACGACTGGACGGATGGGCACCTGATCTTTATGTATTTTTGGTAAACCATACAACAGCGGACACTGAGGGTTCATCGGTATAAGACTTTTCGCTAAATAGCAGTTTTGTGGAAAAAGGTAAGTACTTGACTTGATACTGAGTTTTAATTCTGCATGAAATCGTTTGGTAGGATCGTAGGGCAGACGCTGGAAATCTTCGGTGTGTATTACATCTTGTACTTTGCTATTATACTGCGATCTAGACATAATTACTACGGTGTTGCCTTTATCCGCCTTATTTACCACCAAATCATTTTGTTGAATTTTATTTTGGATGGATTTATATATTTTTAATTCGCAGTTAATGAAATTAGTCGATTTGTATGTTTGTAACTGATGGGCAGCTAAACTCTTGACTATGTTATCTTTTTTATATTTCTGGTGTGTAGAATTCGGGCTAAGAATGGGTATTTTTTAACACAGATCAGTGGAAGCGATTAATTCATCCAGTCTTAGCCCAAGACAAAGGATCTAACACATGGGCCAAGTTTCTTGGCGCTAAGAATTAAACAACTTACTTACCGAATATCTCCTGGTGATGTTCTTGAGTGGAGTCCTGGAGGCAAGTTAGACACACACGAGACTAAAATTGGCCAATATTAGCAAGTGAATTATCTTTACTTTACCAGACTCCACGCAGCGTCTTCAATCAGCAAATTCTTCCGGCACCAACCACGTGCATCGGATTCACTCAAGTTTTACAATGTTCGTTAAAATGCTATTTTTATCACAATTAACCGGTGCCAGTTATTGATCAAGGAAGTGGCAATCAAACGGGTTCTAAATGCAAGATCAAAACGCTCACAACACGAAATCTATCCAGAGCAGATTTTTTCGCTGACCGCGGGAAACGACAATAAAAGAAAAAAAATTGACAGTTCAGTGTGACCATTGTCAGAAATTTTCAATAGACTAAACAAAATGTTACTCAATCGATCTAATCGATTTGACTTATAATAAAAACTAATTCTATTTCAAACATCCACCCGCCCCGGACCGGCCTACCGGTCCGCTAATCGGTTGGTAGACGTGACAATGTTGCAACCGCTCTCCTCAGAATCGAACCGTCCACCAAGACCTCAGCAAATCGGGGAACTCCATCAGCCCCAGTTACCAAATGAAGGATGCGCCCCCTGCGCCATCTGAGTGGCGGAAGGTTAGCCTCCTTGATCAAAACGAGGTCTCCAATCTTGGGTGGATCGGTCTTGTCGGTCCACTTAACGCGTTGCTGGAGTATGTGCAAATATTCCAAATTCCAGCGTTTCCAAAAGCTCTGAGTAATCTGGCGTACCAATTCAAAACGCGAGAGACGACCAGGTCTCGTATCAATATAGGGGTACTCAGGCAAGGCGACAAGTGGGCGACCAATCAAAAAATGGCCCGGCGTAAGGGCCTCCAAATCATTCGGATCTGAGGAGATCGGGCACAATGGCCGAGAGTTCAAAACGGCCTCAATCTTACAAAACACAGTTGCGAGTTCCTCAAATGTAAGAACAGACTCACCGATTGTCCTGCGCAAGTGTGTTTTGGCCGATTTTACGGCGGCCTCAAATATACCACCCCAGTGTGGACAATTTGGTGGGGAAAACAACCAATTTATCCCACGTCGGGCAAGCCTATCACCTATATCAGCTTTGTTGGTTTCAAGGAAATTAACAACATCATTCAAATAATTATAGGTGCCCTTGAAGTTAGTGCCGCAGTCAGAACGGATCAAGGAAGGCAGCCCTCTGCGGGATACAAATCTGTCAAATGTGGCTACAAACGCCTCGGTCGTAAGCGAGGAGACCAGTTCCAAATGTACGGCCTTTGTGGAAAGACAAACAAAAACACACAAGTAGGCCTTAACAGTCTTGCTGTTTCGAAGTGTCGACGTTTTCACCAAGAAGGGACCAGCGAAGTCCGTGCCAACACCGTCAAACGTCCTGCTTTCAGTTACGCGATCTGCCGGTAAGTCCCCCATCAACGGCTGCATGGTGGAAGCCTTGAGCTTATAACAAGGGATGCAGCGAAAGACTACACTCCGAATAATTCTTCGGGCAGACAAGATCCAAAATTCGCGTTGCAAAATGGCCAACAAGGCATTACAACCAGCATGCGAATTTTTAAGGTGACGGTCAGTTACCAACAAGCGTACCAAATGACCGTCCTTAGGTAACAAAAGGGGGTGACGTGCTCCGTAAGGGAGGTTGGCGTTCTTGAGACGCCCTCCAACGCGCAAGAGACCCGTTTCGTCCAAAAAGGGGTTCAATTTAGATACAGCTCCCGACAATTTCGATCTCCCTGATTTAAGGATAGCAATCTCCTTTTCAAAATGCGCCAATTGCACAGAACGAACCCAAAAGGTGAGGGACTCCTGTCGTTCCTGTGGTGAGAGAAACGGTGTCAGTCGTTTCTGTTGTGGGTGCCTAAAATTAAAAACAAAACGCTTTATCCAAGCAGTGACACCTAACAACTTGTCGAGGGAGCTGTAACGATTCAACAAAAAATCGGGGTCGAAGGCGCATTCTACCTTCTCAAGAGCGAGTGTTCGTAGACCCGGCAAATTAGAAGTATTCAAAACTGGCGTTCGAGGCCAATCAATTTCTGGTCGACTCAACCATTCCGGACCCCACCACAGCGAATGACCTATCAAACTAGGCGTCAAGCATCCGCGCGAGGCACAATCAGCGGGGTTGAGCTCACCTGGCACGTGTCTCCAAACAAGTTTGACTTCGGATTTCTGGATTTGGGAAACGCGATTAGCGACAAATACCTCCAAAGTGTGGACAGAAGCCTTCAACCAACAAAGAACAATTTGGCTGTCTGTCCAGGCGTAGGTCCCATTAATGCAAATGCTTTTACCCAAAGTACTGGACACGTGGTTCAACAAGCGTACAAGAAGGGCTGCTCCCGAGAGCTCCAATTTTGGAATGATCAGAGATGTCCGAAGGGGTGCCACCTTGCTCTTTGCCATGATCAGGGAAACCCTCACCTGACCTGAGGCACTAACTGTGCGCAAGTACACCACGGCGGCGTGACCACGTTCCGAGGCGTCACAAAACCCGTGAAGGGTGGCCTTGTACTTCCCGGGAGGAAGGATGGGACGAGGCAAGGAGATCTCGTTGACGGCAGGAAGTGAGGATACAAAAGAGGTCCATTCCTCAACAAGAGTGCCGTGTAGAGGTTCGTCCCAGGTCAATCCTGCTGTCCAAAGCTTCTGCAAGAAGCATTTTGCCCAAAATATGATAGGACAAATCCAACCGTTCGGATCAAAGGTTCTGGCGACAGTAGACAACACGAGACGTTTAGTCCAAGAACAAGGCAGTTTCAAGTCTACGTTATACGTAAAGATGTCTTGGACTGGTCTGTACTGAACGCCGAGAACAGCCATCATGGCGGGGTTGTCAGCAATCTCAAATAGATGTGGATCTTGCTGATGATCCTCTGGCAAGCCTTCCAAAAGCGCTGGTGAGTTGGAAATCCATTTACGCAACTCATAACCAGCGGAGGCCAAAATACCTATCAATTCGTCCCGCAGGAGGATCGCCTCGTCCGCTGTGGAGGCGCCCGAGCAAATGTCATCGACGTAAATATCGTCCTTCAAGATGGCGGAGGCTCTTGGGAAACGTAGGCCTTCGCGGTCTGCGAGCTCCCAAAGAGAACGTATTGCCAAGTAGGGGCTTGACCTTAACCCGTACGTATTTGTATTGAGCTCGTAGACGACCATGGGATCGCGAGGAGACTCTCTCCAAAGGATCAGCTGGAAGCGACGGTCATCAGGGTGGATAATCGTCTGCCTGAACATCATTTTTATGTCGGCCACAAAGACAACCTGATGTCGTCGGAAGCTGGTGATGACGTCACAAAGGTCCTTGACCAATTTGGGACCAGAATGCAAGCACTGGTTCAAGGATACGCCTGTTGAAGTCTGCGCAGAACCATCAAACACTGTGCGCAGCTTGCCAGTCGATGGCTTCAATACCGCATGATGCGGGAGAAAGTAATGCTCCACCGAACGCCAATCCAAATTTGACACAGACATGTGTCCCAACTGTTCATATTCCCTCATGAACTCAATGTACTTCTGTCTGAGCTCCGGATCACGACCCATGCGGCGCTCCATGGCCAACAACCTCTTTTCGGCTAAAGGTCGTGACTCACCAAGCGGAGGCCGAACAGACAGGAAGGGAAGCCTCGTAATAATCCGACCAGAACGGAGTCGACCAGTGTTGTTCTGGAAGAACAGCTCGCACTCCTCATGTTCTGGATTCAAACGGGCAACTTGAGGGGGCTCCTCTACCTCCCAAAACCTCTGAACTGCATCAGAGAGAGCAGAGCCTACAGCCAACAAATTATCAAGTTCGGGTGGAGGGGGGTCCCTAGGTACAGGTCCCATCAAAGCAAATCCAAATATGGTCGGGATGGCAGTCAAACCATTTGGCACCAAGACCCGTTTCCCACCAATCAAAATTCCACCGAGGACATCAGAGCCAATCAACAAGTCGATTTGTCCCGGTGTGTAAAATTTGGGGTCTGCCAGTTCCAATCCCGATGTCAAATTCACCACAGCAGCAGGTAGCTGTTTCTGTGGGTGCATACCCAAAATATTCTTCAGCACAATAGCCAAGGTTATAATCCTCGGGTGTGAAGATTCAACAGGGCCAAACAAAACCTTAACTTGCCCTTCAACATTAGAGGCTACGTCCCCTATGCCCCGTATACAATTTGGAAAAGAGCCCATATTTAATTTAACCTGCCCTACCAAATAAGTGGAAACAATGCAACCTTGTGAACCTGTGTCCAATATAGCACGGACAACAACAGAGGTCCCCGTGGGTCCCCAGACCCTAACAGCAACCGTTGGTAGGATAACGGTCTCAATGGGGGAGGTTGGCGTTATAGGGCAGGGGTCAATGACCTATTGTTGCCTGGGCGGCGACCGTTGGCCAGGACCAGGCAAATCAAAATGGGGGTGCGGCTTGAAGTCCTCAAGGGCGCGATGACTCGATCCGCGCGCCATCTGTGGGGGGTCATAGTGACGCACCCGCCCAAAACGAGGTGGGCGCGAGTCAAGGCGGGGACGCTCCGCCAAAGGAGGGGAGTACCTGGGGCAGCAGTCATGGTGCTGGTGACGTTGCGCGGTCGCACATTCAGGTGCGCGAGAGAGAGGAGGCGTGCGCACGCTACGGTTCTCCAAGCGGGGCGAGTGGCGATCAACTGAGCGAGGCGACTCTCGGCTACGCGCCGGTGAGCCTCGGCTGCCACCTTCAAAACACCCGCCCGTGCGCGGCGTCGGCTGGTTGGACAAGCGGCCAACCTCTCTGGCATTCATACAAAGAATGTCCAAATGCTGTCCTCCACAGTGAGGACAGGGGCGAGAATTTGGGCAGTCTCGCTGGTAGTGGGACCCCAAACAAGAGAAGCAAAGGCGGCGGGCATTCGCGATGCGCCTACGAGAGGCGACATGCAGGTCCAAGAATGCCCTACAACTGGCCGTTCTGTGCCCCGTGACCTTGCAGTAGGAGCACTCCACTGGGCTCTGCGTGACTGCAAAGCGAGGAGGGCGCCGGTCAACACTGGCTCGGGTGTGAACGCGAGCCTGCTCCTTGACCTTGGGCGGCTGCGACTTAGCCGGCGTGTCACCACCGGAGTTGTCCAAGACCCGGCACTCATCCTCCAGGAACTTCTCCAGGTCAGCAAAGGGGGGCAGATGGGTCGCGCTATCCCCACCAAAGCGCTGTTCAAAACGCGACCTCAGGTCGGCAGGCAGCTTCTTCAGCACAATGTGCACCAATAGATAGGACCATTGGTCCACGGGCAGGTCAAGGCACTTAAGTGCGTTGATGGCCACCAAGAGCGGGTTCAAAAGTTGGGTGCGCAACCCAGAGACCCGGGTGAGCGTCGGCAAGCCCAAAATCTGCTCAATATGCGTGTCGGCGAGGCCACGCTTGTTATGGTACCTACGGGTGATTAGGTCCCGAGCCGTCTGGTACGCCTCGTCAGACACGGGCAGATGCTGGATGAGGCCCTTAGCCTCCCCATCCAGTACCGACATTAGATAGGCCAACTTTTGTGCCGGCCGAAGGTCAGCCCTATCATTCACCAGGCTGTCGAACAAGTTAATGAAGCCCAGGTAGCTTCCTAGGCAGCCATCAAAATGGGGGAGGTCCAAAGTAGGGAGCCTACTCACCAGCCCCGGTGCTGACCTAGGAAGCTCCTGCTTCAGGCCGGGTTGCCCTTCCCTATCGGCAACTAGTTGTCTCGCAGTATTGGAGACAGCATCATACAGGTCTAAGACCTGGGCATAGTCTTCGCTGACCTTATTTCGCTGGTCAGCGGTGAAATCATTGATTGACACTTCAAGACAGCAAGTGCTGAAAGTGCGGAATTGCTGTTCCACACTTGCCAGGCGATCATCAATCCGCTCGTACCTTTGAAGTAGGGCCTGCTGGCGATCAGGCCGGTTCACTAAAGCACTGGCTGAGGCAAACCAGCGCAAATCTGACGCAATAGCACCAGCAGCCGCACGCAAGTCCTTGATAGCTGACATAATCAAAATTTCAAAAGAGCCCGGACAAGCGTTAAACAATATTAACAATCAAACTTAATTTTTCTTAATTCTTTGAAACCAGCAAGGTATTAGCCTGTTTATTGCAAGTGCAGGCAAGTGACAGGTATTTACTGCCCAACAAAATTAAAAGTTTCAGTATATTGAAACAAACACAAAAGTTATCAAAGTTATAACTTATAACAAATTAATAAAGTTGAAACTTCAACTTAATTAGTTAATTGTTTGCAACAGACAGACTAACTGTGTTATTTATGATATACAATATGAAGTAAGCACAGAATATGTGTTACCTAGCAATATTATCTATATTATAACAAACAAAGTTTATTAATGTGACCCGCCCAAGTGGCAAGGTCAAGTTTGATTATTACAATGTTTATGAATATATGCAATAAACTAAATTTACTAAATTTATTGATACATACAGCTGTTATGTATCCAAACAAACTGACTTATTATGCAACAACAAATTTAAGTTAGATTTTCCAACAATACAAATCAACAATTACTGATTGAGGTTATGTGACAATGTGTTTCAAATTATCTAGGTCAACTTATACAATTAAATATTATGTATTTTAGACAATAACTGACCTGACAAACACTACAATACTGTCTACAAGGTGATAAGATACAAGCTCATACCAATCTGAGTTTATACTCAGTAATGCAACAGCGGCTAAATTTCAACTACAGCTCTGCACCAAAAATTATGTGTAGAATTCGGGCTAAGAATGGGTATTTTTTAACACAGATCAGTGGAAGCGATTAATTCATCCAGTCTTAGCCCAAGACAAAGGATCTAACACATGGGCCAAGTTTCTTGGCGCTAAGAATTAAACAACTTACTTACCGAATATCTCCTGGTGATGTTCTTGAGTGGAGTCCTGGAGGCAAGTTAGACACACACGAGACTAAAATTGGCCAATATTAGCAAGTGAATTATCTTTACTTTACCAGACTCCACGCAGCGTCTTCAATCAGCAAATTCTTCCGGCACCAACCACGTGCATCGGATTCACTCAAGTTTTACAATGTTCGTTAAAATGCTATTTTTATCACAATTAACCGGTGCCAGTTATTGATCAAGGAAGTGGCAATCAAACGGGTTCTAAATGCAAGATCAAAACGCTCACAACACGAAATCTATCCAGAGCAGATTTTTTCGCTGACCGCGGGAAACGACAATAAAAGAAAAAAAATTGACAGTGTGACCATTGTCAGAAATTTTCAATAGACTAAACAAAATGTTACTCAATCGATCTAATCGATTTGACTTATAATAAAAACTAATTCTATTTCAAACATCTGGTAATAGCTATTTCTGCATCCACCGCCAATGTTTCCAAAGAATATTGCGTAACTTTTTGAGGAATACTATACTTTAATCCCTTCTCCAAAAGTGAGTTCTCGTCACGTGTGAAAATGGTGTTCGAAAGATTCTTTATTCTGGGATGAAATTGATGATTACAAGTGATGTTGCCAGTATAGTCTGAAGGTGGTGTTATTCTTCCTATCAGTTCTTGTAACTTCCTACTTTGAATGATGTATTTCTCGTGAGCTACAGTTGACGCTAATTCCCTAGCTTTTTGGTCTAATAAATCGAACTCGACATTGTGTAACTTGAATGAAAGTTCTAAGTGCAGTATTTTTAAATGTAGTTTTAAATTATCGCGAACCGTAAACCAACGTCTTGCCTCTTCACCTAGCCAAATTTTTTGAGCTTTTTGTATCGCTATATTGGCAGCCCGACTGTGCGTCTGCCAATATAGCTTTTCCACAGAGCGACTGCCTGTCTGACCTCCGCAACCCAAAGGGATAGCTATATTCCATGGTTTCGACTAGTGTCAGTTTTACTCATAGGTACTGACTCCCTATAACGACTGTCAAAGATCTTCATGACAACCGGCACCGACGGCTTAACGTGCTCTCTCATGCGATAAATTACAATTTATTACGCACCTAACAGTCCGAAACGTCATTGGTGCGCGCCGTGGATTTGAACCCGATACCCATTGCATGGCAGTCCATTGGTATCTCCACTCGGCTATCGCTGCCTTTTTAGAAGCAGTTAACTGATAAACATACGTAAATATTTTTAAATACACATAGAAAATAACACACTACCCGTATAGTAGTTTATCCAGGGAAGAATCAACCCCGCGATCTCTGGATTAGTAGTCGGGGTCACTAATCATTAGATCATACAGCAGTTTAATTAACTGGTGACAAGAAAATAGGTTCCATCACAGCATCTGCCACATATATATGGCACTTAAGCAATGCGTAAGAGGTTAATATTTGACGGACGCACGGTAGGCGAAGTGGTTTAAGGGGCCGCGTCGGCGCTTGACACTGCGCGTATTTGGACTCGATCCCCACACGAGAAAACACTTTATGTGATTGGCAAATTGTTGTTTCGAGTCTGGGTGTACATTGTGTCCGTTGAATGTATGTTTGTAAAGTCCACTGTGACATAGGATTTATGATGATTTATTTTGACTAGTCTGACAAACCGCACTCGGCCAGCGTGGAGGACTATGGCCTTACCCTTCTCATAGTGAGAAGAGGCCCGTGCCCAGCAGTGGGACAACTTATATATAGGGCCTATGATGATGATTATTTTGACTAGTGCCGGAGTTGTCTTTTTTTAGAAATAAAGAAAAGTATGAACTTCTCCTTTCATTTAACGACGCAGGTTAAAAATATATAACGTCAATTTCCAGGAATGCCGCCTCTTCCTTCACAAAAAAGAGCCAATTCATTTAACTCGGTAAACTATTTCAAAGATATTAAGGGGAGAAATTTACGCGTAAATTGGGCTTTATTTTAAAAGTTTTAAGTAGGCGTTTTATATCTCAATGGGCCATGAACTTGATGTAAAGTTTATTCCGGAGTAGACAGGAGAGTGATCGCCAGCCATCAAAGAAAATATTTTTCAGTGAATTGTCTCATATTTTTAAATAACTCGTAACCCATCCCAAAATTGAGTGCACCTAAGTGACTTTGGTGCACTCAATTTTGGGATGGGTAAATTCTATTGCTAGTATCAGTAATATGTCGATAGCTTGTGTTTATATTGTACAGTGAAAGGAATAAATCTATTATGTAGATAATTATGTAGATATGATCGGGCAAAAGTGTTACGGGGTTTTTCCGAATTCTCAGTAGCAGCACGGAGTCTGGTGATATTCCCGGTAACGGCAATAGGCTCGCCCCCTATTACGTGGGACCTAAAATTATTATTCAATTATTCATGGCGAAATGTGGGTGTAATATTACACCTCTGCCTACCCCTTCGGGGATACAGGTGTGAGTCTATAAATAAAAAAAAAATAAAAAAATATGTAGATAATTCTTGCCAACTAAAAAAGAAATCCTTATAGATCAGTGGTAGACTTTCGACATGGTCTAAAGAACCTTTTCTTGAGACTAGAACCTAGACCGACGGCTTTCAATGCCAGTAGCTGTGCCCGTAATTACACCCGAGTTGTATTTATTTATGGCTTATGCTCTACGCCCGTGGCCCATAGCGAGACGTTGTAAAATAGCATACAGCTTTCATCGATAATTGGACTATCCAATACAAACCAACTCTTCGATTCGAACCAGTAGTGCCTGAGATTAGCGCGATCAACCAAACACTGCTTTATATTTGACGACCCGTTGACGTAGTGGGAGTGTTACCGACTGCCACGCTGAAGGTCGGGGTTCGGTTCCCGGTTAAGTCAAACATTTGTGTGCGTGAACATGGATGTTTGCATTGATCTGGGTGTTTCTATGTATATTTGTATGTTTATTTATGCATTTTCTAGTACCCATTGTACAAGCTATGCTTAGTTTGGGGCTAGATGGTTATGTGTGTATGTGGTTGAATATAATTATGATATATTATTATTGTATAGTATAGATTAGCAGAGCCAACAACAAAAAACCAGACCATTTTGGTGACACGGAGCCTTACTTACGATTGTATCATTCATATCTAGCAGTTACATATACTCGTATGTATAAACGAATATACAAAATAACAGCTACATAACTGTACATTACTTATAGTATCTACTAAACCGGTTATACTTGTATGCAATAAAAGTTTGATTGTCCCCGTGGATGGAACTAATTCAGAAAGTAGGTATACTAAGGTATGGTTCACACAATAGCCGATTACATTTACTATTTTATATTTTATTATATTTTACAGTTTTTAATAATTACATTTAATAACAATTTCAATAAAGCCCGTTTTAGTGAAACCCTACGATCCTCAAGGAATGTACAGTCGAACAACTTCCCGCTAGACCACCATAATGGCGACAATCGCTTAGCAACACATCGTCGCTTCCAGTGCTACTTTACACGCACATTGACACTCGTATACAAAACCAGTTTCTACTGTGCCTCGACTCTATGAGCGAGCCAAGGGATTTTTTTTCAAACTGGTCCAGCACCGAATTGTTTGATTGTACATACAAAATGTCAGACTCTGGCGCCCGGTAGTGTCGGCTCTATGCGCTGTCTGTCAGTCAGTAACGTAAGAATGTTGTATATAGCTACTGACATGAATGATTTAGTAAAAAATCATTCATTATGTTTATTTTACTAACCTTTAAATAGCGAACGCAAAGAAACGTCAGTACTGAAGAGTACTCGCCTTGGAGCCCGGAGTCCACTAAGTATTAAACTAACACCTTTTCCGTCGTTGAGCTATTAAAATCTTAGACTATATTAAAATAGAGCAACAAATAAAAATAATAGCATTTGATGCCAGACTGCCAGCGCCAATAACTGTGGCAATCGAATAACTGATATCATATTATTGCTGAAGATATATCAAGCATTCGAAATAAATGCTATATAGAGGACGACTTTACGAACATTCAACCATCGCACATAAAGAACACCAAGAGTGGAGATACAATCTTAAATACATACAATATAATATTATATATATATAGCCAGCACCAAGTGAAGTCATAGATTTCATACATTGCTGTAGTAGTGCTACGCCGTAGGTACTTGTCCGTAGAGCCTTCTAAGTCGTGCTACGTTTCGTCGGTAGTGCTCCAGCCAATAAACTTGCAGGCACAGGTTTTAAATTAAAATAATGTGAATCAAAGCAACGTAAAAGGATAACGATATGCAGCAAGTTTTGGTATATATAAGGGTACTACTTCTCCATAACAACCGTCAAAGACCTACATGACAGCCACGACTGATAGTTTAACGTGCTCTTCGTGCCAAGGGACAAGCGATAAATATGTATCTATTAAACCTTAACTGCTTCCGTGGTTCAGTGAATAGCGTATGCGACTGCTGATCGGAGGTCCCGGGTTCGATTCCCGGGTCGGGCAAAAGTGATACTGGGTTTTTCCGAATTCTCAGTAGCAGCACGGAGTCTGGTGATGTGCCCGGTAACGGCAATAGGCTCGCCCCCTATTATGTGGGGCCTAAAAAACCCCTTCGGGAATACAGGCGTGTGCCTATAAAAAAAAAAAAAAACCTTAACCGATTAATAGAGATATCTTAGACAGTAAAAACATTTAAATTATTGCATTCCTTACTCTATGGTACTTTTTGAAGTCTACAAATATGTTTACAGTACCTAAGGAATAGAAACTGGCTCGGCGCCAGAAAGCGGCGCTAATTCACAGTGATATGCGAACCATTGTAACGCAATATCGATGGTGACCTACTGTGTGCGCCGACTATCTGCCTTATTTAATCGTCTGCCACTGGTTTTAGATTGTAATATGAGCTTTGGACACGTAAAGAGTAGCATGTATGTCAAAAAGAACTCAAGTATGCTCACACGAAGTAATACTAACATGTTTAGGATAAGCTGGAAGTGAATAAAACAAGACACTGCCATGCAAAGGGTATCTATAGATTCTAACCAACCGCGTGAATCACTGACTTATAAAGTTAAAAATGTTTAATATTGCTTTTTTTTTAAAGACAACTCCCGCATTAGCACTAAATCCTGTGTCGCGGGGGACTTTATAAACATACAACTAACGGACACAATGAACACCCAGACGCGAAACAACAATTTGTGAATTGTGATTGTGTGCAAACTGTTGTCTCGTGTGGGGATCGAACCCACAACACACGGCTCAGTGTCAAGAGGCGAGGCGGCCGCTTAAACCACTACGCCAAGCGTACAGTCCCTCGCCATTGTCCCGGTAATCACGTTAAGCCGTCATTCCCGTCTAATATGAAGCTTTATGACAATTGCCATAGGGAGTCAGTACCTTTGTTTATATTGGTACCTACTGGTCCAAGCCGTGGAATATCATTTTGGGTTGAGGAGGAGTTGTTGCAACTTTGTGTGATCCACTTTTTTTTTCTGAGTTTGGGTATGACTCGGGTGGGTACCAAGGCGGAATAGTGTTTAAAGAATGGCAAGTTACAATTCCTGTTCAAATTATACGATTTTTATCATCGATTGTCCTCAGTGCCACACATCGAGACTTTCTTAAGAAAAATAAAACTAAGCTTTCTGTTTACCAATAAAAATGCATAAAACGCCGCAGCTTAGTTTTTACACATTTATAATGGTTGTAGTAATACAGCCCTACTCTTGTTCGACCCGGTGGACTAGCAACCTTAGATTTAGTTCGTAAGTGCGTTGTGTAACTATATCACATGTATCATAACGTATACACCTACATTTTTAATATATTTAAATTTAAATAACGTCTATTAAAATATAAAAACCAAGGCGCGGTTCATTCGTACGCCCCTAGATATGTTAATACACTACTTGCATGTGTAACTACCATTAATTACCACATATATTTACTGGCTGTAACACTGAATACGCACTAAACTTGGTACTTTTATGTGCCGTTTCGTAAATGGTAGATACTAAATAGTTGCTATGAGTAAATATGAGAATACATGCGTTGCCGTGACTTAAATATATCATGGCGACTGTGACTCGTAGGCGTTGCTACATCGTAGTGTGTCTACGTGTCTCGTAGAAGGCTCTACGATTACGTAGCTTGTATAGGTTCTCTGGTTTTACTTTATAGAAATAATTATCAATAGCGGCTATGTGATCCCGAACTAAGTAGGGCCTGGATATTAGCATAAGTAATAAATATATTTTAACATAAGGAATGGTTGTTGAGACAAAAATAATAAAATATATATGAAACAATGTAACGATGATATCTCCAAATCTTAATATATAAAATCCTTGCGTTACTGACTGACTGACAGACACGCTACAGCCGAAACTATTGGGCGCAGGAAGCTGAAATTTGGCATGAGTATTCCTTGGGGACCGTAGGGGTGCACTAAGAAGGGATATCCGGAAATTCCCACGGGATCGGTCAAAATGGGTAAATTTAAAAACTTGCAGGCGTAGCTGCTGGCGTCCTCTAGTATACTTATAAAACTTTATGGGTTGGGGTTCTTACTTAATATATCAGTGAAGTGTTTGACTAAATTTTAAAGTTATATTAACGATCTTATGGAAGACAGTCGACCCTAAGTAAAATAAGGTGAAGTACAGGGGTTCTCTTTAATTGTGGTGCAATTAGAAGTTTAATAGTTATCAAATTGTGTGAAACACCTCATCGATTGGTAGCACTATGTTCGTAGCTCTACTAGGCTTCATTAGCTGCTATTATATCGCAATATTACAAATATCAAACAAAATATTCTATTCCATGCTTTACACATTAATTAGGTGAGTATTTTAACTTCGAAATATGCAAACATAAATACCATCCAATTCTATTAAAACTACTGCCACTTTAACTTGTGTTAAAGCTAAACCCAAATCCGAAGCTTTTAAATCACTGAGTTACTTTGCCTAAAATAATACATTTACAAGTCGTTAAAATAAAAGAAACCAGAGAGCTTTGTCTATGGAAATGCATAACGACTACTGTAAACAGAGAGCGATCAGAAACATCAAAACACTTTTCTTTAGCTTCGTCATCTTTCTGATTGATAGTAACTATGAACCCTACACCACTCAAAAGTACACCCAATCACTTTTTCGATAAGGTTGAAATTTCATTGCGTCAAAGTCCAAAGTGGTTTGGAGTAGGTTAACCTTGGTTTGGGAGGGTGGGCCCGACCTTGGGGCGAGTCCTACTAACCGTAAAAATGCGTGAACCAAGAATGTTACAACCTTGTCACCGGGTGACCATGTTTCTAAATATAGTTTACCATGCTTTGAACACGTGACCGATGATAGCTATAGTGCCGGAACGTGACCAAACAGGGAAAAACTACCCAATGGAAAAGAAATAATATCCATACTAATATAATAGGTAATGTAGGAGTATGTTTGTTCGTTTGTTTATCCTTCTTCAATGTTGCAATGGAACGATATTATGGTATGATTTTGTGAGTGGAGATAGTTGGAAGGCTGGACATAAATAATTTAAGTCAAGCAGCGATAGACTTACAGATTCCTACAGAAAGGGCTTGGAGTAAACGGACTTCTCGAAGTCATTTTAGGTTTGTTACGTCCAGGAAAACATCGCGAGATAACCTACATATACGTAAGACTTCACCAAAGAGCTCAGATATGAGGCGCATTTCCTATGGGCGCTCTAAAGACGAACATTCTGTGACCCAAATTTCCGCTTGGCAGCGTGGCAGTCGCGCTGTGACAGCTGTCTCTACGAAAGCAAGAGAGACGAACGTTCCTCCTGTGTATCTTAACTACGAGAGCAAGAGAGGTGGCGAACGACGCCAGCGCCGCCAACGACGCGAACTATGAACTAAATTGGAGATAGTCTCCACTTGGAATCGGCACACGAAATCCTTTTAAGGACTGCGCTTCTATGTAAATCTGTATTCATTGACATCACTCTCATCAATGGCTCTTTGTATGGCTGGTGGTCTATTGAAAAAGTTTGAAATACTTATTTTATTGTTAGTATTTTCATAAATTAACGTAGACATACAAAGTCACCATTTAAACCTATTTCAATGAAGCTTTTTTCGGGCTTACATGATACTAATGTCTTATATAGATTGGGCTAGTTAAACTATATTATTATTATAGTTTAACTAGCCCAATCTATATAAGCTACCATCGTTTGCATTTCAATGAGTCTAGCGGGTAATGTAGTAATTAAGAAAGCGTTCTCTGAGCTACGAGGCTAGAGACACTATGTACAAATATTACTTACTAAACTTGGCCGCGGCTCCGCCTGGTTCAATTATACACTTAAACCTTCCAGAAATCACACTTTCATTTGGTGAAAACCGTACGAAGAATCTGTACAGTGGTTTTTGAGTTTACCGCGTCCATACAAAGAGAAGACGAAAAGGGGACTTCATTTTGTAATAAGTATATAGATAACGATGTTTTTAAAATACCTTTTGTATATGAGGCTTCAAACGTACCACTACCACACCACACCGTTGCGGCAAAATGTGAGGCTGTGGTTGTGGATAATTTAATGACTGCGAAATGTGGTCCTTGAGAATTTTATATTTTTTTATAGACTCACGCCTGTATCCCTGAAAGGGTAGGCAGAGGTGTAGTAATATTAAACCCACATTTTGCCATGAATTTTTCAGTCCCACGTAATAGGGGGCGAGCCTATTGCCGTTACCGGGCACATCACCAGACTCCGAGCTGCTACTGAGAATTCGGAAAAACTCAGTAACACTTTCGCCCGACCCGGGAATCAAACCCGGGACCTCCGATCAGAAGTCGCATACACTATCCACTGGACCACGGAGGCAGAGAGTCATACTTACTTTTAATTTTTATACCTACAAAATAGCACCCACCAACTTGGTGAAGTCATGCTGTGGTGGTGGTACGTATAAATTACTTTTAAGAGTCTACTTTGATTCTATTTAAATACCAGCTATTATTGACAGTTGATCTGTTCAAATTTTTATATAAAGCATATTAAGTACGCACAAATATTTCAGTGGAAAGTTAATCTCGCCATTATAATTGAAATTCTTCGAAAATATTTTACGGAATGGGATATACGAATATCGCAGATTCAATAAGCTTAAGCGTGGCTTCCGTATTACTTGGTAATTAGAACATAAAGTTCTTCATAAGTTAAGGGCTCATTCAGACAGAGAGCGGTCACGCGGTCAAGCGTTCAAGCGGTCAGTTTTGCGTTCTTTGTGTTGTATTACGTTACATAGACCGCGTGACCGCTCTCTGTCTGATTGAGCCCTTAGATTTCTAAGCTTATTAAAGCAACGGGCGAACAACCAATTTTATTCTATTTGACGACTGGTTGGCGCAGCGGGAGTGTAAGCGACTGCTACGCCGAAGGTTGTGGGTTCGATTTCCGCTCAAGTCAAACATTTGTGTGCATGAACATGGATGTTTGTCTTGGTTTGGGTGTTTCTATGTGAAATATGTATGTATTTACAAAAAAAGTATATATTTATGTTTATCCATTTTCTAGTACCCATAGTACAAGCTCTGCTTAGTTTGGGACTAGGTGGTGATGTGTCTATGTGGTAGAATATTATTAGAATAGAATATTATTATATTATTATGAAGGTGTGTATAACGATTAACAGTAATACTCCTAGCATTTTATGTTAGAAAATAACTGGCTACTCGGCAGTGTAAAGTAGGTCCAAAGTGGTCCTAAGAGACTTTTAATGCAAAGCGATATTTCGGTTATTTCGGTTATAATTATTAAATTAATATATTAAATTATTTTATAAGATTTGCCTTTCAAAACTTTTGTTTATCCTCAATCTATCCAACAGAAAAATATTTATTTTAGAAGCTTTTTTCTTTCTTTTTTAGGGTTCCGTACCTCAAGGTAAAAAAAGGAACCCTTATAAGATCACTTTCTTGTCCGTCTGTCTGTCTGTCTGTCTGTCTGTCTGTCCGTGTGTCACCACCGATTTCCTCAGGAACGGGTGAACCTAGCAAATTTAAATTTATACCAGATACTGAGGTCTATGGTTCCTATTAGGTGTATGAAAATCAAGGTCCTGGGTCAACCCAATAAAAAGATATGGTCTAAATTAGATTTTTGCGAAAACTTGTAAGTACCAAAATTAACCTTGATTTTCAACTTTTTTAATTTTCGGAATTTTTCCTTTACTTGTGCTGTAAGACCTTGGTTTTGACCAAAATTGACAATTCTAGGTCAACCGTAAGTACCCTATAGGTTTTGGGTCGAAAACCTATATGGTAGTTCCCGTTGAACTAGAATCACGAAATTTGGCCAAAAGCAGGGTCTTACAGCACAAATAAAGGAAAAATTACAAAAAATAAAAAAGTGGAAAATTTAAGGGTGTTCCCATACATACACAGTAGACTCCATTTAAGATAGTTCTCTAAGTTGTATGGGTGCTCATACAGATTTAGAGGACTAGCGTAATTCAACCTCAAATAAGGTAAAATGCGTACGGAACCCTCGGTGCGCGGGTCAGACTCGCACTCGCCCGATTTTTTTCTTTTGATTGTTTTTTTTTAAAGTGTAGTTATAGACAGTTCTCCGGGGGTTTTAGCAACTTTAAAACCGCAAGAGTGCGTCAAATAAAGATTATAAACTAAATAAAGTACTTTGAATGTATATAAAAAATATCTAAATCTTCATCAGTTAGAACGTAAGAAGGTAGTGTACGTGTTATTCTGATGTGTAAGCTATAAATAGTGCAGAGTTCCATCAAACCTGTTCTATTCTTTTAGCGTGAACTAATGTCGAACTAACAAATAGTCAAATATCCTTTAGAATTTACAGATATAGTATAGAAGTATGTTAATCGTGGCAGCCAGAAGACACGACTGTTCGTGCTTTCCAAAGCAAGGTTTTAGTTTGCGACACTAAAAAATATCTAGTGGTCTCTACCATAGAAGACCACTACCGAGCAATTACACAGTGTGATCTTGATGGAACTATAAGTTTTCAGTGCTTATCAAATTCCCCCCCGTGGGATCTCCACCTTGTCGTGGTGGGGGGGGGGGGCTTAGTAAACGTGGATTTGATTTTCACCTACGGTGAAGCTAAGCGGGATCCCGGGAGGGGACGCTCCACGTGGGCTTGCGTGAGGCCTGCGTAGGATGCGTCCATAGGTGCGGGTGCGGGGGACAGTTCTGTCTGTACCTAGCAGTCGGGTGCGGTCGCGGGAGGAGAGGCGTGTCGGTGTTGCGTTGCCGCGCGCCCTATCTCCCGCGATCAAATGGAGGCGCACCATTGTTACGTCGCGGTGGGCCGCAGAGGAAGAGGAGATGCGGTGTTGCGTTGCCGTCCTCCCTATCCTCTGCGGCCGCTGGGTGTTTTGGCGGCGGAGTCCAACACCTTCATCCGCCGCCAGGGGGTTTTGTTCGGGGCCCGCCTGACCATCTGGCGGGCCAATACCCGTCGGGGGGTTGCGACGAATGCTTCGGCTATACCCGACCCTCCGACACAAGGGTACATGAGAAAGTAAAAAAAAAAGTGCTTCTCAAATTAGTTTTTTTTTCTATGTTGTAAAATTAGTAAGTCGCAGATAACTCATACTTGGCATAAAACACTTTACAAGCAACAGGTCTCTTACGATGCCATCTTATTTTATTTATTAAATAAATGCCTTATTTTTAACTTTATCTAACAGCTTCCAATTTACCAAATTTATTAAAAGCGAGTTATTTTAGTGAGCTACTCAAAATAATATTTATATTCAAAGGCAAAACCTTTTTATATGTAATCACATTTTTCAAACGTAATTATCTTTTGACAGCCACTTTATTTTGATATTTACAGCGATCTTTTATAAATACACAAACATGTTTTTATTGGTTCAGAAACCAATGTAAGGATACACTTTTATGTTGTCCTTAAGTATATCATGACTACCTCCGTGGTCCAGTGGACAGCGTATGCGACTGCTGATCGGAGGTCCTGGGTTAGATTCCCAGGTCGGGCAAAAGTGTTACTGGGTTTTTCCGAATTCTCAGTAGCAGCACGGAGTCTGGTGATGTGCCCGATAACGGCAATAGGCTCGCCCCCTGTTATGTGGGACCAAAAAATTTGTGCCGAAACTTGGGTGTAGTATTACGAAGTGTAATACTACACCCACATTCCGTTCCCTTCGGGGATACAGGCGTGAGTCTGTAATTTATACCTACTATTGAGAAAATTCCTGAACAAATAAACTAAATAGCAACCGACCTAGAGAAAAACTGCATATGCATGATATTACACCTCTGCCTACTCCTTCGGGAAGGCAGGCGTAAGTCTATAAAAAAAACTTTTATATTGTCCTATAGTATGTCACCAACATTAGCCTTTCGCAGTCCACTGCTGGACAAAGGTTTCTCCTTATTTGTGTCACAATAGCATTGTAAATCGATAGGGGGTTTGGCCTACTATATCACGCAGGCCAGACAGATTGGTAGAGGGTACGGTGTGGAGTTTTCCGTTGCATTTATATGTTTACATAGATGTATAGATGAGTGGAAGAAGTAAAGACTCGGTATCGCGACAACAACGCCACCTAATGGGTCAAATGTGCTATTTCACTTTGTGTATTTTCTTGGTTGCCTCTTACGACACCCACTTATCATACCTTGCATATTATAGTTCTGTCATTTCTGACAAGTAGGTACCAAATACCTATCTACTTGGTAATATTTCTGTGTAAGTCTTTTATAAATGGCATTTCGTTTTCTAGTATTTTACTCATATACTCAGACCTCTCATATATTTTAATTTTAGTTCAACTTTAGTTGACATTTGTGGCATTACATTATTATATTAATTGGCATCCAAAGGTGGTAGGAAACTTTCATTTATAATATTTTGTATTAGTTTATCTACATCTTGCTAATATTAAGGTAATAAGTTTCTTTACCGCCAAAAAAATTAATATGATACAGATGACAAAGATAATGGCTTTCGAGAGGATTGTAGTGCGTAAGTGTAGTGTGTAAGTTTAGTTTGTAAGTAGCCTTATAATATCTTATGTCAGCATATCTTGCCTTTACGTGTATGTTATATTTTATACTTTGTGAACAAAAATAAATGTCAATCTTAACTGGCTTGACGTGTTTTTATTTATATCAAACCCAACACCTCTACACTACTCAGACATACCAAGACATACCACAGGATATTTCTTGCTAAATTTGCCTTAAAACGTACACTTTCATAAGTAAACTTTGGCTCCTATGCGTCACTGCTTGTTATGTTCTTAGAAACAGTATGAAGCCCACGTAGATTATACACCTGAACCTTCTTCAGTGTCACAATTTACTTTTCTTTTGTTCTCTAGTATGATTTGCTTGTCACTACTCCGTGGAACGTTGAACTGTGTTGTACAATTATTTCTAAAGCTAATCCATATTAAAGTGATACCAAACTCTCAAAAGTAATTTAATTGTAACACTCAGAAATCACAAAAAATCCGTTCATAGGATTTTTGCTTTTTTTGCGTTCATTCATACAGACAGACAGGAAGAAAAGGGAACTTGATTGAATATGTATAGATAATACAATCGGTAAAGGACAAAACCCTTTATTTATTATAAGAGTTAAAACCGATTAAAATGGAAATCAGTTGACGGTACCGACAAACTTTCGCGAGAACAGATGAATCTATTGAGTTTTTAAAAGCGTTGGTGTTATGATAACAAGGCAGATTCCAACTGAGTTTTAGCGATGAATAAAAGAAACATCGTTAAAAGAAAGGTTATATGTTGTACTACTTGTACTGTTAACAATGTAAAAATCTATAGCTGTAAATAATTCAGTGAGACTAAATGTCGTTGGGTTGCTGTACAATTACACTATTGTTAGTCGTAGGTTTTCGTATACGTTTCTTTGTTTATATTCTTTCAGAAAGATGTGTAATTGTGTACATACATACATACATACATATCGTCACGCCTTTTATCCCCGAAGGGGTAGGCAGAGGTGTATTTCTACACCCACTTTTTGCCAGATATACTTTAGTCCCACGTAATAAGGGGCGAGCCTATTGCCGTACCGGGCACATTTCCAGACTCCGTGCTGCTACTGAGAATTTCGTGACAGAAAAACCCAATAACACTGCCCGACCCAGGGATCGAACCCGGGACCTCCCGATCCCACGCGCACATTTATGCCGCGAGACCAACGAGGCAGTCGTATAGGGTTTGATGTCGAGTTTTCCGTCTCTACGCAAAGATGGTATTTGCATCGTGTTATCCCTTAGTCGCCTCTAACGACACCCACGGGAAGATAGGGGGTGGTGACACTTGTATTCTATGCCGTCAACCACACGGCACACGTGTAATTGTGTATGGGTATAAAATGGTGGAGGCTTGTTATATAGATAGACACCGAGAATATCATCCGATAAACTATGTCGACATGTAATGAGGAGTTATCAAAAGCCAAAATTGACCTCTACACGTCATCGCTTCATAGAGGACTTTGCCTTAATCTGTTATCATCATTTAGCAAGTGGCGACACATTATATATACTAAGCTTTAACGGCGAAGCCATATTTATCAGATTGAATGACATAGATAGACAGAAATGCGGGACTCTCAGGTTCTTCTGTCGCACCACTTTCCTATAAGATTCCAATAAATGACTTGGTGAAAGTATAGGTCACGCAATGTTTGTCGTATTTGAGATGGGTCACTTATTTTAATGCGTATTTCGAAGTGAGATAAGAGAGAGGGATTCCTATCCCAATACAAGTCGAGAGGAGTTCTGCTTATGAATTTTTGTTAAAGACAATTATCACTAACCTTTATTTTCTGTTTTTGTTCGTAACTAAAACTAGACTAATATGTGGTCAATTTAATTTTCAGTCAAATAATGTATTGTATGCAAGGTTTTGGGATAAAATACCGTTGAAATAATACTGTCTTACAGTCCAAGCTCATAAAAGATTTCGTAAATATGGAGAGTGATCGAGAACACCACCGACTTTTACATTCATACCACGTCTATAAACATTGTTCCACAACATTCTGTAACTCTATATTAGTAGATGAATGGAAAGTCCCGGCTGTACGCCAACTATATTTGAAACAGTAAGTATGCAGAAGATTAAAAATAAGTAAATAGATACACAATTTCGTTATAATTCTTTATCAGGCTTTGTTCGGCAGTAAAACGTAAAAGTTTCATGTAATCCACGAAACTTATTTAATGAAATCGAAACTTAAAGGCAGAAAAAGTTGAGTGAGTTTAATAAGCTTAGCGGCTCGGGAGTAAAATTACTTTTTGAGTATCAATTGAAATAGTATAAAATTGTTAAAGATATAATGGTATCAGTTACAAATAATTTAAAAAGCCTTCATGGGCGGATTCTTCCTTAAATGATTGCCTAGATTTAGATCGCCACGATTGCTGAACCACCGAACGATTTATTTTGAATACCTTAAGTTTCTGATAAATTACTAAAATTGTATCAAAAGGACTAAAATATTTCGTGCAGTTTCTATAAAAATAGTAGAGTAATGGAGTAATTTCGAGCATAGATTCAAACGTATAGAGGGAGATTACCAAAATTATCACTAAGTAATATAGCAGAAGTCACTGAGCCACCAAACCCATGTTTTTAAAGATACATGTAAAGACCCAGACGCGAGTCAAGATTTCTTATCGTTTTTTATGACAAATTCAAAATCCTAAAGTGCAATCTTAATATAACAACATTCAATACCCAGTCACATAGGTTAAGCTTTTATGAGTCTCCAATACTAGACAAGAAATTATGGCTTTAAAACATTGTCACGAGAGCTCATATAATGTAGTCTTTGTATTTTATTCGGACAGCTTAAGCGTTTCACTACAAAATGAAAGAGGGCAATATTGCTTATAAAGTTATAGAGGGTATCATATTTTAAATTTTATGTTTGTTTCGAAGTGTTGCATTAACAATGTTGTCAACTTTACAAAGAGGTGTCCGTTCTCTTGAAAGACATTTTCCGGATGTAGTTATGAAATGTAGTAGCTTCTGCTTCCATCATTTTACATAAACGTTACTTAAAATTGAAGCAAAAAAAAAGAGACTGAAACAATTTTTAAAAGTCTTGTTGTATGCGTAAATCAATCTCATATGCTGCTACGCAACTTTGATATTGTACTAGTATGACTACACCTATGGTGCAGTGAACTTTAAAGGATGCCTTTTCTTTTTTTTAACCTACAATCTTTATTGTATAGTGGAGAGAAACGTACGCTATTCTAATTTTATTAATAAATACAATGTTATTTAGTTACTTTTTATTTATAGCACTCATTAATAAAAAGACAAATATTTTTTCATGACACATTGAAATCGTATCTACCTACTAGATTTTCCTACAAAAAAGCATACTAAGTCAATACACTAGAAACTAGGAATATTTAAAAATAATATATTTCTCAGTTTACAATGTTCTCGCTCATTGTTGTACAAGTCGTATTTCAATACAGTTTGGTAATGTTCAAAACAGACATTGCATTTTCGCTTTCTTTGTAATGACAGCAGCTTATTGAGTGATTCAGCAACATTATATAATAATCAATAGCGTTTTCACTGAATTCGAAGTCTTACTTCAAAGCCTGCTGACAACTCTCTTCTTTTATCACTTGTGGCATTATTTCAAATTACCTTTCTTTTTGTATTCAATTGTACTTGTTTACAATAATAGGAGACGGAGAGCTGTATTTACTGAATAGCGAGACTTTTCAGATTACTGTGACCTGCTTCAAATGAAACTTATTGCACAAGTTCTATTTGCACGAAACTTTCAGCTGACCTACAAAGTATTATATTCCACAATTATTCGTAAGTCGTGCTACGTCGTACTTACTTTCTGATATGAAAAATTATGTCAGCAGTAGTTATCTGACTTTGGAAGATGACACATTTATTTATACTAATATTATAAGGCTAAGGATTTTTTTGTTTGTATGTTTGGTTGAGCGCGGTAAACTGAAGAAGTAGTGGTTAGATTTGAATGTTTTTTTTTGTTCTTGTCCATTTATCGAAGAAAGAAAATATATACCATACTAGACGATGCCCGCGGTTACACCCGCGTAATTTAAGGCTACTGCTCCGCTCCCGTGGCTCATAGCGGGATGGTATATAGCCTATAGCCTGCCTCGATAAGGTCCTTTATCTAACACTGAAAGAATTTTTCAAATCGGACCGGTAGTTCCTGAGATTAGCGCGGTCAACCAACCAAACAAACAAACTCTTCAGCTTTATATATTACTAGCTGACCCAGCGAACTTCGTATCGCCTTTTTAAGGATTTTTTTCTAGATCCTTTTCGTTCCAACTACTTTTCCAGGAAATTCTTAGCAAAGTTATCAAAGCCATCAGTGCTTAATCTAAAATTTCAGAGTTTATAGAGGGGTAAAAACAAACGGACATTTTGTATTTGCATTCCTCATAGCTTAAACATCAGAGAGGATACTCATATTGACTTTAAATTTTTATTCATCCGCCATTTTTGATTTCCCATCCACCATCTGTGATCACGAAATAGATGGTGTTTTTGAATTCCCCATTCCTTAAAATATCGGAGACGATACACATATCGGCTTTAAAAAAAATCCCGTCCACCATCTTTGATTTCCTATCCGCCATCTTTGATCACAAAATAGATGTTGTATTTGGATTCACCATCCCTTAAATCATCAGAGACGATACCCATATTGATTTTTAAAATGTTTCCCATCTGCCATCTTTGATTTCCCATCCGCCATCTTGAATCACGAAATAGATCTTGTATTTGGATTCCCCATACCTTTAAACATCGGAGACGATACCCATATTGATTTTTTTAAATTTCCCATCCGCCATCTTTTATCACGAAATAGATGGTGTTTTTGAATTCCCCATTCCTTAAAATATCGGAGACGATACCCATATCGACTTTAAAAAAAATCCCGTCCGCCATCTTTGATTTCCTATCCGCCATCTTTGATCACGAAATAGATGTTGTATTTGGATTCTCCATCCCCTAAATCATCAGAGACGATACCCATATCGATTTTTTTTATTTTTCCCATCCGCCATCTTTGATTTCCCATCCACCATCTTGAATCACGAAACAGATGTTGTATATAGATTCCCCATCCCTTTTAACATCGCAGACGATACCAATATTGATTTTTTTAAATAATAATCTTTGATCACGGAATAGATGTTGTATTTCGATTCCCCACCCCATAAAATATCGAAGGCGATACCCATATTGATTTTATAAAATTTTCTCATCCGCCATCTTTGATTTCCCGTCCGCCATCTTGGATCACTAAATAAATTTTATATCCCGGAAATCTCGAAAACGATACCTAAATATATTGTATCCTATTCTTTTAGCCTTTTTTTGCCTTTGACCCAACCCTCCCCCTTCTTGTTTGACCATTTTATTATTTTTGTCTGGCCCCTAAAAGTTGTGGCCTAATTTTATATAGCCCATAGCCTTTCGGAATAATTGGCCTATCACAGGCAATAACAATTTTTAAAATCCGACTGCTAGCTCCTGAGATTAGCCGACATTATCTTTTAGCCTTTTTAGCCTTTTGCCCGGCCCCAAAGGGTCGAAGCGATATGTTATATAGCCTATAGCCTTCCGGAATAACTGGGCTATCGTATACAAAAATATTTTTTCAGATCCGACCGGTAGTTCCTGAGATTAGCGCGTTCAAACAAACAAACAAACAAACAAATAAACAAACAAACAAACAAACTTTTCCGCTTTATGATATTAGTATAGATAAGTATTAGATTAGATTTGTTTGTTTGTGTGCGTGCGTGTAAACAATATTTTGTCAATTGATCTTGGTCATTTTAACTGAGAACAATGTCGGTAATAAATTGATAGTTTAAACGCGCTGCGCTGCGCTTTGCTATAAGTGCATCGGCCCTGTCACGTACTGTTCTTTGTGTTAAGGAAAACTTGCATCGTCCCGTGTGGATCATCAAACCCAAGAAACGCGGCGCCTGTCATAACAAGTATACAATACCTGCTGTAACAAGACGACTACATAAACTACTATACATTGTAAACTCTTGTTATTTTCGCAGACAACGAGACGCCTCGTCGTCGCGACGACCGCTGTGCTAATGACCCAGAACCCCGGTTCGATTTCAAACTAGTCGGATAACATCCAACTACAGATATGATTTTTTATTTAACAGCCAACATACCATCTAGGAAAATATTATTAGGGGATAGAAAAATCGAATTCGCAAATATGGTTGCTTTGAGGACGGTTTGTATGTATTTACCTATAGCGTATAAAACTTATCGAACAGTTTAAACGATACACTATCGAATACTTGGTAGAGTCAATGAAAACATTAAGTTACTAATCTAGGTATATTAATTTTTACGTAAAAGTTAACTTTAGGGACCGTACTATACTGATAAGAAATGTTATCTACCATATTTACTGTAAAAAGGCAGACTAATTAAATTCACAGTATCATACAGAGTGTCACAAGACCCATCACCAAACCGAAGTCTACTCGTTTTGGTGATGGGGAACCCGGGAAACGAAGCTTTTTTTGAAGTTGAAACATTTTTTAAACCGCAATTAAATGAGCACGCGTGCAATGCTCGAAATACAAACTTATCCATGGGTGCATAGGACATCTATAGAACACATTGGCAGTGTAAATTCAACGATTTTATGCCTAATTAGAAAAATTATATACTGACTTTGAGCCTCAATATCTCCTGAACCAGTAACTTCCCAGGTGTGGTAGAAAAATAAAAAATGTTCATAATGATTGGTACAATATGGGATTTCAGTTTTCGTTAAGGGTCTTTTTACACCCTATATATTTCCGTACAGGCTTAAACCTGTAGAAGCTGTAAGAGTATTACTGAAGTAGATCTGAATGCGTGTTATAGGAAACATTATCAAAAGTAATGTTCCGGCTACGGCGTAGTAAGAATGTTTGTTACTATGTCATGAATAAACTGTTTTTTTTATAGACGCACGTCTGTATCCCCGAAGGGCTAGGCAGAGGTGTGATATAACACCCACATTTCGCCATGAATTGTTAGGTCCCACGTAATAGGGGGCGAGCCTATTGCCGTACCGGGCACATTACCAGACTCCGTGCTGCTACTGAGAATTTCTTAACGGAAAAACCTAATAACACTTTGCCCGACCCGGGAATCGAACCCAAGACCTCCCAATCCCACGCGCACATTTATGCCGCGAGACCAACGAGGCAGTCTTGAATGAATAAACTACTGAACGAATGATCAAGAAACTATTTAGTGATGTAGCTTATACATCAGAATAGCCCGTAGACTACTTTTTTATCGCTGTAACCGATACTCACGTGAGTGGAGCCGCGAGCTAATACTTAATATATCAAATATATGTACCAGTATCTTTGAATATCAGTTAGAATAAGTGTGACGCTTGGACATCATCCAACATCTCGGAGTGTCGCCAGTTCTCGCGGCGACGATACTTTCACATCGACCTGTCCGCACTATCACTTGCATATTTAGTGCCACACCTTGCCAAATGCTGCGATACTTGCAGCTCCTTACTGTCGCGTCGTAAACTTGTACTCATTTTGGATATATGAGCTCAGAATGAGACCTAACTTGCTTGTACGACGATAAAATGTCTGAATTTTATTGTTTACATTCAAGATGAAGATTTCATAAAGTATTAACGTTTATTACAGTAGGTGGCTGAAAGTAATCGTTTGTGTGTTATATATCAAAAGAGGACTTTGCAAAAACCGTAATTGTTTGTAAAGTCTCTTTTTGCCAGGTCTCTTGTGGGTCCATCTGACGTGACAAGAGTGAGGATTGACTTTTTTTGTAGGTATAAGTTACAACTATTTGTGAAACAATTAGTCTTGTGCAGGTAGTAGAGCCTTTCTGATTTCGGTATGAATGGGCCGGCTCGACCGGGGAAGTAAGACTCTCTCACAGAAAATCGACGTAAAGTAACAGCACCTAAACTGATGCGTTTCGTTTGGTGAGTGAGAGTGCCGGACGCCCTCCTCCTTCCGATCCACTATTCCTTCTCCCTCATCCCACTCCTCATCCCATGCCTTTTCCCAACCCCAAGGGGTGGCAACGCAAGTGAATCCTGTGGTGTTGCTTGTGTCCATGGGCGGCGGTAATTGCTTACCATCAGGCGATCCGTCTGCTCGTTTGCCGCCTACTACTATAAAAAAAAGTCTGTACTCTGCTCGGAAAGAGCAAGGCTTTGCTCCAGAATACAATGTTGTGTTAGGACTACACATTGCAAAAATGGTTATGAAGAGAGATTGTACTCTAACGTATTCACCATATATTGTTAATTTACATTTAGTAGTATGTGTCATGGCTTCATTCTTCTTCACCTTTGATTTGATTACACGACGTGGCAACGGCGACGTACCGAATTTTAGGTAGGTATAATTTTACAAGTTTAGTGATAAAAGAATTTCGAATAAAGTACACTCTTTACACGATATTCACTGGGTTGGTTTTACAAAATCGTCTCATTGACCGCACCGCTACCCTGTTTGTACAGTTGACTGAAATCACAAACAACACCGTTATTGTTTTCAAATATGTTTACTCAGGCCGAACGATACAACATATAACAGATGTTTCATGTGCGGTCGCTTTCAACTGGCTCATCTGGCTGTTTGTGTCACTCATAATGGACCCTCGAATAGTAGCAGTGAGGTTAGCCCAATAAATGTGTAGGGAGTCAGAAGTGTGCACTTGAAATAACTCACTCTAGTAGTGATTGAAGAAAGTAGAGCCTTGCTAGTTTCAGCATGAATGGACCGACTCGATTGGAGAAGTATTATCGTCCCACAGAATAAGGATATAGAGTAACAGTATCTATACAATAGGGCCATGGTAGGTCGTCAGCTTTGGTCACTTACACGACTGATTTCAGTCATCTGCCGAATACTGGTCGCATTTTTTTATACCAGCGGTGTGAACAAATCGGTATTAACCTATTGAAAATCATTTGCGTTTTACGAAGCATTTATTTCTGAAATTCGTTGAAATGTCAAATCGAATAAATAACGACGTTCTAAAAGGTAAAAATATGACTTAGTCTGGTATTTTATTTAGTGTGTCTGGTATTAAGGTCATAGGGATTTCAATGAAAACGTTTTACATCAGCTTTTGTTTGCCGTCGATGCGTTGCAACGATTTTTAAAGTCCAAAGTCACCCGTGTGTGCCACAAATGCATTCACCGTACATTATATCTATGTGTACGTGAAATTGCCCTTTGGCATTTACATAATTCTTGTGAAACGGAATAGTTGATCAGTTCTACGTATCGATGAAATATATATAAATGCTGAGTTAACGTGTGACAATTTATTGCGATGCAAATGAATGGTTCAGGGTACATTCAATGAATTATTTATTGTACTTTAGACGTGCCAGGGTTGAATGGGATTTTTGTTGGATCACCAAATTTTTTTCTGGAATTCGTTTTGACTTATGTCAAAACGAATAAACGAATATTAATAAACGAATTTCATTTTATAACTTGTCATCATCGTCCTCTTACTCTCATCCTATTTTTTTCGGGGTAATCACATAGCACACGCTTCCATAATTCTCTTCGCCCTTCATCTGATCATGTACCCATTTCCCTTTCATATCCTATAACATTGTTCAAAATTATTTTCTGAAACTGTTTTGGCTAAAGTGCTGTGTAAACATTACTGTATATTTGCTGTATTATCTTAGCTGTTTGTTTCCTTAAAAATAAATAAAAAATAATCTATCTATCTTTGCCTTGGCCTTATTCTTTTCTTCACACCTTCATATTCATCGCTTGTTTACCAACACATCTACCTATAAATTGTCAATAACTTCCTAAAGATAAATTATTCACTAGTGGCGAGTATAAACAAATGATGGCAACCCTTAGCATGTCCGTGTGGGCGACTCAATGGGCACTCGGCTATCACAGTCACGCGATCACAATTTTACCGATAGATAGTAATGCGCAGAGCTCAACTTACACGACACACGTGCCACCAATAATTACACTCATTGCTATCAATTATCAACAATTATTTACTGGCTTAAACACGCGGCTCCACTCGTGTAGGTATTGACTAAATGTAGCTTATGTGCTATTCTGATGTATAGGCTACATTACTGCTAAATTCCACCAAAATTAGTTCAGTAGTTCGTGGATGAAAGAGTAATAAATATTTTTCACCAACTTTCGAGTTTTTTATAAACGCTTTGATAGCAGCAGTAGGATTCGAAACACTCGTATAAATAATACATTTTTCAAAAAAGGAAATTCAAAACAACTAAAAGATGGAAAACAAATGCAATATTTCAATTAAGAGCTTTACTGTGACTGGGTGAGAGAATGTCGTTATTCGTACCCGCCTTCAATAGATTGAATTGTTCGAAATATAAATACAAAAAATAAACGCCAGTTGCTCTGAATTTTAATTTATGTACTTTTTCTTTGTTCATAGTAATGTTACGCTATTATTTACCTTCCTTTGACATTAGCGTATATTAACCAGCTGATGTATTCCGTCAATTTAGGCGACACGTGTGCGGTTTTATTACATTCCTTCGTATATCTATGTCCTTGTCTAATAATAGTGGGTAAAAAGGGAGGAAACACTAGTGTTGTACTGTAATTGTTAGTAGATTTCATGTGAGCTCGTTGGCCGTCTGCCAGCGACAGATTGGTGTACGTAGTAAAAAAATTATATGTCTCTAGAATGGCGACGGCTGTTAATTTGCGGAATGGTTGAATTTTGAACAGATGTTTGATGTTTGTTTATTTTATTTTCTTTTTAGTAGTCATAGGGTTATCAGTATCTAATAAAGGAGCTGTATTTTCAATCATGTTTTTTTCGCTAGTGCTTGAGATAATGCAGTAGCCAATTAGCCCTGTTCAAATAAGATATAGTAAAACAAAGGAAATAGGGAATGGAAAGACAAGTACAATAATTTCTACTACAATAAAAGTGAAAGTTTGTGTGTATTGAAAACGTACGAAATAGATTGTTACAAAACTTTGCAGCAATAACGCTGTATACCTTCATAGTGATATATAGGCCACCTTTTCTTGCGATAGCTGTTACACGTGGGCAGAGCCGTAGGCAGCATCTAGTAAAGAAATATCTTGAACCATAAAAATGATCCAGACCGTCAACAAAAGTAAAATCGCCGACAATCTACGCCTAGACTGTCAGCAGAAATAAAATCTGAATGGATAGCAAAGTCCATGCTTAATGCTTTGTAAACTCTTTTTAGCTGTTAAAAGAAACTTCCGGTTTGTGCAAATTACATAATAGCTTTAAGACGTTGCACTCATTAATAATAGTTAGAAGCATTAAAAGCGGATCTCTGCACTTCCATAATTAATTTCGCGCCATTTAATAAGCTATATTTCAACACCCACAACTGTCAACTGTTCGCGGTCATTATCAACGTATAATTAATAATAATAATAAATATTATTAGTGTCACGGTGGTGATAATATAGGTCAACTTATTTCTATCTCTTTCTTTTAGTTTAAATCCACGGCACTACTTTTCAATCCTTATCTAATAAACATATATATGAGCATAAACTGACTTGAATTGACAATAGTCAAATTATTAAGATGAAGAACATGCGAAAGAGATACCCAATAAGTAGGTATTGTTGACTCTTTCTGGTATACTGAAAATCATAGAACAAAAAGACCAGTATCTGCATAATTACATACATATATAGACTCACGCCTGTTTCCCGGAGGGGTAGGCAGAGACTACGGAACGCCATTTGCAACGATCCTGACATACCTCTCTTGCTTCATTCACTCCCATCAAGTTTCTCATGCATGCTCTTCTGTTTAGGGTACTTCTGACCTGTCCTTTTTTTAGGATGTCTCCAATCTGGTCAGAGAACGTCCGCCTAGGTCTTCCCCTTCGTCCTGTCCCATTCACACTTGCCTTATATATCTTCTTTGTCAGTCTTTCGTCATCCATCCTCTCCATGTGCCCAAACCATCTTAACATGCCTTTCTCGATGCTTGTCACTACATCTTCTTTTACCCCACACCACTCTCGTATCACACAATTCTTTACTCTGTCGGTCAAAGACACACCACACATACTTCTCAGTGCTCTCATTTCTACAGCATTTATTCTACTTTCAAGTCTCTTCTGCCATACCCAACTTTCACTACCATACATAAGGGTAGGCACTACGCGCCTTTTTGGACACGTTTTGACTGTTCATAAACGCCTTCAGAGCTCCATTCACACTATTACCTGCATTAACTCTTCTTTCAATATCTTTTTCTGAACATGAATTATCTGCATAATTAAGTTGAAGTATCGCACAATTCTTGTCTCTATGATCGTACGAATCTTATTGCATATTTTTTTCTATATGTCATGGAGCTAAAATAATATTAATTTTGATCAAAATGTAGACCGATAAGAACAAAAAAGCATTACAGTAATCAGACCAGGAAACTTGAAGTGATTTGTGCACATACATATATGACAAACTCTGTTTTTTTAAATCGGTTAAAAATACACAAGACTCCTAGCTTTGAACTTGTTGCTTGGAACACCATTAGTTTGGATTAACCTTTTAAGTCGACCGCAGACCAGAATAGATGTTTCATTTATCCTCCTTAGCGAACTATGTATTTTGCTTACGTGTGGCGCTAGTGTCTATGTGATTGCATAAGTTTTATAAAGAAAAGACATAGTTTCCACTGAAACTATCTATTATCGAGGATTTAATAGGTCATGTGGTATTTGTGTAAGACTAGTAGACGTCTGTTTTCCATTTGTCTAATTGCGTCGGACACTATTTATATTGGTTTGTAAAATGAGGAAAATGGAAACTAAACTAAAACATACATTCTACACACACATACACAACGTCACGCCTTTTATCCCCGAAGGGGTAGGCAGAGGTGTATTTCTACACCCACTTTTCGCCAGATATACTTTAGTCCCACGTAATAAGGGGCGAGCTTATTGCCGTACCGGGCACATTTCCAGACTCCGTGCTGCTACTGGGAATTTCGTGACAGAAAAACCCAATAACACTGCCCGACCCAGGAATCGAACCCGGGACCTCCCGATCCCACGCGCACATTTATGCCGCGAGACCAACGAGGCAGTCGTATAGGGTTTGATTTCGAGTTTTCCGTCTTTACGCAAAGATGGTATTTGCATCGTGTTATCCCTTAGTCGCCTCTTACGACACCCACGGGAAGATAGGGGGTGGTGACACTTGTATTCTATGCCGTCAACCACACGGTAAACCATACATTCTAAAGATTAATAATTTAAACTGTACCGAATTTATTAAGAACTAGAGGTTGCCCGTTGTTACGACTGCACATTTTTTCAAATGCAACGAAGGGATTACCCAAATTCTTAGTGCACCTGTTTAGTGCTCCAAGGAATACACATGCCAATCGGATTCCTTCGCTCAATAGTTTCGGCTGTCCGCAAGAATTTTATATAATTATAGATACTTACTTTTTTGTACGTCTGTAACTATACATGTTTATATGCGTAAGATAGCGAACGAATTATTACATGAAGAAGAGTGTCTACCTCAAAAAAATATTCAAGCACCTCAACCCAAGAAGGTCAAGTGCTTTTGATATAATTAAGGCTCTAGACTACCTTACTTGGCAATGGTCCCTGATATATAAAGTAGGTGCTTTGAAGTTTTCTTTCTTGCTTGTATAGACGTTTGTCAAGGTAAAACATCAGAGGGTCTAGTACGAGTTTTACACGGTGACGATAGTCTACTCGACGGGAACAATTTTCATACATTTTCTAAATGCGCTCCTAGCGGACTCTATCCATCGCTACTGTCCGTTAGGAGCGCTTTAAGAAAATGTATGGAAATTGTTCCTGTCGCCTAGGCTATCGTCACCGTCACAATCGAGTGCAAAACTCATACTAGACCCTCAGTACTGGGCATTTACTGGTCAGAACGATGCATACGAATCTTGGATTTGCGTCTCCAGATCCGTAATTCAATGTTATGATGCTCTGCAACTGTTATCTCACTTTTTATACTCTACTCCACTAATATAAGTATTGATATATCAATACAAATATTGACATAAAAATACCAATTCTCTTTATAGGTAGGTATTATGTCTGTACAAGAGAACTGTATAAAATCCTACGATAGACATTTATTACAAAGGTGGCGTATTTTTGGCATGTGTCATTCAATCAAGATTATACCTAGTTTACTTACCTATCATACTTTAAGATACCTTATTAACAATTCAGTAATCCTACCCGCAACCTATCGGAAATCTGTCGGCATCAGCAACCCAACAAACTTACTTAATACTATCACATTTCATGACACCGCTTACGGCATAACAAAGAAAGCTTAGCAAAGAGATCAAATCGAACAGAGTGAGATCCGATAAAAACAAACACGTAAATCAATAAGGTAGCCAGCCTACTAAACAGAATCAAGAAATTATCTATGGAGACCAAGGACAAATATTTTACAAGGCAAACAGGCCAAAAGTGGGATCTGTTCATCTTTATATCTAGTCTCTACTCGTCTGACCGCCGCCAACTGGCTTGGATTAGTACATTATAGGCGTTTGGAATAAACTGTAGTCTAGATTTATAGATGTTCAATAGATTTTTATGACAGTCTTGTGAGAACAGAGATAGACAATATGTTTATGCTGCTGCTAGTTGTAAGATCACTTATTTTGACTGATGTCTAATGGAGTATGATCAATTTTCAAAAGATTGTCTTTCAACAATCTTTTGCTGTAGGGCTGATAAAGACTGGTCATAATTTAAATATTGCTATTCACCACTTAAAATACAATGAGTAATAACTGAGCGTTGCAAAATTCAATTCAAGAGGTAGCTTTCACGAAATGAAGTAAGAAAACAATAAAACGAATTTTGTAAACATTATTTTGCTTTCTTTTTTATACATTAAAACTTAGAACGTCATATTTACGACATCTGTCATGATCAAGCGGTTGTAGTGGAATCTTTTCCTCTAGGTCCAAGGTCCGATTTCCAATCTAACCCGAGGGGCTATTCACAATCTTTCGATATCTCATTTGACATTCGATTCCGTTAATTGTCGAACGGGCTTTCTCATTTTTTGTCAAAACTATCGCATTTCCTATCAATTTTATGCATTCAGTATGAAGTAAATTAATAAATAAACCGCATTCAATGAATATTTGTGCAAAATATCTCCGATAGGCGGCTAAAAGACGAGGACAATAATTTGACATATCGTACGATTACTTGTCGTGAGATTCTGAATCGCCCTGCAGAATTGACAGAGGCTTAACTTTTGTATGAAGTGATTTATTAATTTCCCATAACGACGGTCATAGATTTTTGTAATAAACACAAAGCTTTTTATTTTTTGTGAATGGTCACAAGGTCACCCAACCAAACGGAGATGACGTCGCCGCCATTTGCCCTTTATGTTTTAATAATGTCTTTGTTTTCTCTTCCAGAATAGAATACCCTGTTAACATTGGTGGCCTTACATCAAAAACATATCAAGTCTGCCAACAGTTGTTACGGTTATTAAGTCTGTTTTACGTTGTTAGCTTTATCAAACGCACGCTCGTTTTAATGTAAAATAAGACGTTAGTTTTTACTAGTGAGGGTAGTCCTAGAAAAAATATGGGTAATGTAACGGATGGATTTACGTCGTCGCCACAGAGGTGCGAGGAGGCTAGCGTTTGTACACCACGAACAGTGGTGAGTCATGGGCTTGCTATTAAACCGGTTGACGCCGTAAATGCGACACTCACGGCTCGAGCGGATGGTGAGCGGCAAAGTAAAACTTTTGCAGCTGTTGTGCAGAGTGGAGAAACAAAAATCCGAGAACCGACTGAAGAATGGAAGCTCGTTCAAAGGAAGCGATTTAGAAATCGTTTTTTAGGCAAAACAGGCAAAGCTGTTGTAGACGCAAATACCAACTTTAAGGCAGCGGACATTAAAACTGCGATATATATCTACAACGTGTCAACCGAGACGTCTGTAAGTGACATCAAGGCATATATTAAAAACAAGACTAACTTAGATGTCCATTTAGAAAAAATGAATATGAAGACTGCGAAGGATTACAATGCATATATTGTTTATGTTCCAAGACATAAAATAGATATGTTTTTGAATGATGATTTTTGGCCTAATGGGATACTATACCGTCGATATGTGGACTTCAGTCGCATCGCGGCGGAGCGTAACCATCGGAATTTGGCTACTCAAAAACCTATGACTAATGGATGTTAATACAAACACGTCTAAGTTTGTAAGCTTCAATTGTAAAAGTGTCACTCGTTCTGTTGATTGTGTGAGGAACTTGTGTCGATCAGCTGACATTGTTGCGCTTCAAGAGACCTGGCTGTTTCCGCACGTTTACCGTTCCTGGGAACCATCGATGACTCATTTTCATACACCGGTAATTCAGCTGTGGATACGTCTGCTGGAATCGTTAGAGGGAGACCATATGGCGGGGTAGCCCTGCTGTGGAGAAAGACTGCTTTTCCGTCGGTATCAGTTATTGTGTGTAGAAGTGTGCGACTCGCCGCGATCAAGATAGTGCTTAGTGACAGGTCAGTTTTAGTTATAACAGTGTACATGCCAACTGATTCTTTTGAAAATTTGACCGAGTTTACCGAGTGTTTGAGTGAATTATATGCCATAATCGAGAGTAATGAAGTAGAAACTGTATTTATACTGGGGGACTTCAACGCGCACCCAGGTGAGCTGTTTTCACGTGAATTATTATCGTTTTGTAACGAACAGATGTGGTCGTGTGTGGACATGGAAATTCTACCTCCCGACGCGTTTACGTTCATTAGTGAGGCGCATGGGTGCCACCGCTGGCTCGACCACTGCGTGGTAACGGGTTCAGCACGACGTACGGTTGTTAACGTGTCTGTCCTGCACGATACCTATTGGTCTGATCATTTCCCCTTACTGGTGGAGTGTAATTTAAATGTAATTTTACCTAAGAGTCAGATTACTACGTCAACACTTAATGAAATACGAGTAAATTGGGGTATTAGAAACAATAAACAAATCGAATTGTATTTAAATTATTGTAACTCACAACTAAAACAGTTAGATTTCCCACCAGAGTTTATTGATTGTGCGGATCGAATGTGCGATAATGAGTCCCACAAATTAATATTGAATGAATTTTACGAAACTATTGTAAGTGTTTTGACTGAACCGCTAAGCGCAGCTGTAAGAAATATGTACCTAAGCGTAAGAAGCATAGACATGTACCGGGCTGGAATAAGTTTGTCAGTGATGCTCACAGGAGGGCGCGACTTTGTTTTCAGACATGGTTATATAATGGTAAACCTAGTTTCGGACCTGTGTATAGAGACATGTGTGAATCCAGGAAAATATTTAAATCTAAATTGAAATATTGCCAAAATAATGAACTACAGATTAAAATGAATATTATTGCTGAGCACCATGCTAATAATGACTTTAGAAATTTCTGGAAAAACACAAGGGACATGAATGCTGTGTCGAGTCGCCCTGTGAGTGTCGGGGGTGCGCATAAGCCCCGAGACATAGCCTGTGCCTTTCAGCGCCACTTCAAGGTCGAATCCCCGCTCGGTCCCGCGTCGCGGGTGCTCGCAGCTGTGGATCGCCCCGGGGACATTGCCGTTAGTTTTACCGCCAAAGATGTGGCCTCTGTTATAAAGCGTATGGTGAGAGGTAAGTCTCCGGGTCACGATGGGCTCAGTATCGAGCATCTGAAGTACGCGGGTGTACATCTACCGAGAGTTCTCGCTTTGTTTTATAATTTGTGTGTAAGTCACAGTTACTTGCCTAATAACTTAATGTACTCCGTAGTAGTTCCTATTGTAAAAAATAAAACTGGTGATTGTTCTGATATTTCAAACTATAGACCCGTCTCGCTGGCAACAGTCATAAGTAAGGTACTGGATAGTTTGCTTGACCAACAGTTGGAAAAGCACCTAAGTCTGAACGACGCTCAATTTGGTTTCAGGCCTGGCCTTTCAACTGAGAGTGCTGTCCTCTGTCTCAAGCAGACTGTTCAGTACTACACAGACAGGAATACGCCTGTATACGCTTGCTTCTTAGATCTGTCAAAAGCATTCGATACCGTCAATTATGACAAGTTATGGCGTAAGTTGAGATGCGAGACGGAGGTATCACATGACATTATAGCACTGTTTGAGTATTGGTATGGTCACCAGCAAAATAGTGTCAGATGGGCAGGGTCGCATTCGGACATATACGGGTTGGACTGTGGGGTGAGGCAGGGGGGAATAACATCTCCTCGCCTTTTCAACCTGTATATGAACCAATTGATCGAGGAGCTCAGCAGCACTAAAGTCGGTTGTTCCGTTGATGGCGTTTGTATAAACAACATAAGTTACGCGGATGACATGGTGCTGCTGAGCCCGTCTCTTTCTGCGATGCGTAGGCTTTTGAACATTTGCGAGACCTACGCGGAGACCCATGGGCTTAGATATAACCCAAAGAAGAGTGAATACATGATCTTTAAAGCTGGTACTAAAAGTTACTTAACTGGACCACCTGTCACTCTTGGCGGGTCAATTTTGAATAGAGTGGATAGGTTTAAGTATCTGGGTCACTGGGTCTCTGATGATCTGTCTGACAATGCGGACATCGAGAGGGAGCGAAGGGCGTTGTCCGTCCGGTGTAACATGTTGGCTCGCAGGTTTGCACGTTGTTCTTCAGAGGTAAAAATAACCTTGTTCAAGGCATACTGCCAGACTTTTTACACGTGCAGCCTGTGGACCAACTTTACTTTGCGGGCGTACAACGCGCTTCGCGTCCAGTACAACAACGCGTTCAGAATTCTGATGGGGCGGCCCCGGTTTTGTAGCGCATCAGCGATGTTCGCTGATGCTACTACCGATGACTTCCACGGAATAATCCGTAAAAGGAGTGCGTCGCTTCTGCGTCGCTGCAGGGGTAGTTCGAACGGAATCCTGAGCGTGTTGTCCGAGCGATGGGACTCTCCTTTCTTGCGGAGATGGCTGCAGCTGCATGCCAGTGCCTGCACTTATTATCATCTTTGAACTTGTGACATTTTATGTATCGATCAAAATTTTGACATTTTTCAGTAATTTATTATATCCATATTTTATTATTTTTTTGTCATTTTTTAAATTTTGCATTTGATTTATAATTCTTTTTAAAATTTTGTATTTGATTTATAATTTTAAATTCAATTAATGTAATTATATTGTAATATGTAATGGGATATGACATACTGTAAGGATGACAATAGTAAAATTATGCTATTTGTTTAAATTTATATGGGTTAAAGACCTGAAATAAATGAATTATTATTATTATTATTTAATATAATTGTTCATGTAAATTATGCGGCATGGCTGGCATTCTAGTATTTTCATCACAAGTGTTTTGTATATGAAGATCTGCTCGAGGGCATAGCGCATGTTTTTCAACTGATCGTTTCAAACATATTTTGCCTGCAGACGAAGAAAAGCGAGTAGCGGTCTATGGCTCATCTATATCACAGTGAGTGGCACATGTAAAAGAGTAACGGCTGGGCGTGTACCACTCATTGTGTTTTGATTTCGAATACGCTTCATGTGCAAAGCTCCTTGTGGTGTGTAAGCAATGACTAAAGCGATTACCCGAACGACACGATTACATCCCATGTGCGAAGTTTCTAAGCTTAATATTAGAGAATTGGCTCATCTAAAATATTTTTTATTTCACCATCAAGATATATATCGCCATTGTTTGTTCCGTTTTCGTTGATTACGATATTTTTTTTGTTTTCTTTCTAGGTCAATCGTTTGGGATAAACGCCGCATTTATTACGCTAAGATGATTTATGATAATATCAGTTCAAGTAATCTTGATAGCTGAGAAGGTACTTTGTTAAATTTCGATTAATATGTGCTTCTTTAAAAATAGATGCTTTTAAACTTATAAATCGGCAGTGCGATTTAGATTATTTATAGAAACATTGGCACAGCATTGGCTTCTTATTATCGCAATGGCGTAAATATCACTACATAGTATAAAACAAAGTCTGTCTTCTGTCTGTCTGTCCCTATGTATGCTTAAATCTTAAAAACTACGCAACGGATTTTAATGCGGTTTTTTTTAAAGACAGAATGATTCAAGAGGAAGGTTTATATGTATATTTTTTTGTATTAAACGATAATATTAATTTGAAATTGAATATTATCTCTATTAAATATTATATTTTATTGATGCCGTCTATTATTTTGTATGCCTATCGGCTTGACATGGAGTGCACTATATAAACTGTTTTATAACAACTTGTAACCCTGTGTTCACAAAATAAAAAAATATTTGAATTTGAATAATGTATTCGGATATCTACATAAATGCACCTATGAGTATTTCAAGCTTATTGTACTACTGATAGGCCGGCGATATTACATCTGTGCATGCTTTTACCCTTCTTATATATTTCTGTATAATCATATCTGTTATTGCCATCTATTTAAAACAGTCAATTCGGCAATAGAACTGATAGAACTAAAGGGAAGTGCTTATAGAACAAAAGTTTATTCAAGGACACAAAGTCAAATTCGGATACATTTGTATGTATGTTGTTTTGAAATTCGAACGATGCATGCAACAATTACTTCCACGAAGTTTTAATACAAACAGGATGCATATCAACAATTTATTGCGCTCAGCATTGAATCATAAATTAGAAGAAGCTTTTGAAATTATGAGCTTATTTTTCTCAAGACATTGTTTAAAAAAAGTAATGTACGAACAGACATGACCTGATTGAAACATCATCACATAGCTTATTAAACTTTCAAAACTAGAAACATGAAAATTGGATAGTAGCTTCATATTATGACATAGGCACAGAAGAATAACTGAAGCATACACTCTTCACTCATATGATAAATTAGAGTTGCCAGAAGAAGATGGCACTATGTTTGTCAGTTAGGGTTAAAGACAATTTGAACACAAATATCGTAACTTTTTAATTTAATAGTGACTGAGCAAATCCGCTATCGATATCGATTAAAGTTTCAATATAGGTTCAAAATCAAACTGACTTGTAAAGTATATTATTTATATGTTATACATTTTAAATTCCGTAACTTTATGTCCACAGCAGTCAGAACGCTAGTTGATGGACAGTCTTTAAATAATTATTACAAAATCTTGCATTTTTAAACTGAACTTATATATTTTTGTTTCAAATGGGTACTCAGTAGCACATAATCTTTCGAGGCGTTATTTTCTAATTTTCATGGTATTTTTCTTTACGCACCAACAGCCTTTTCAAGTCCACTGCTGGTCCTTCCGTGGTGGAGGTTTGGCCTACTATAATACCACACTAGCCAGACGTATTCATATAGGGTTTTATTTCGAGATTTCCTTCTCTTGTTTCTCTTAGTCGCCTCATACGACACCCTCGGCATAAATGTTTATTTATAGTTAGTTTTTCAGCTGTAATGAAAGCTGTAAGTGGGATTAATAAATATTAAATAAATAAATCATCACCCCCTACTCTCTCTCTAATCTCAATAACATATATTTATTAGAGAAAGCAAATAATTAAGATAAAAGCAAAACTCATGGCTTAAGCATTATGATAACTGAGAATGGCATTTCCAAATTAATTCTTTACAAGGATAGGAGATAGTCGACATGGATTTTATCAAGCAAAAGACATAAAAATTTACTTAAAATAGATAAATCAGACAAAACCTTGAATAGTGCCCAAAGGTTTGTTATTAACAATAATCACTTTATTGAAATTTTCTCATTACATAGTGTAGGTAATACAAATCTATGTGTAAAAAATGTATGTGCGGGATCGGACACTTTTCGGTCATACAGAATGTTTAGAGAGAAAAAAATTGTGGCTAGATTAGCCCTTCGATTTTATCTTGGGATCGGCACATTATTAGTCCACTAGTCAAACAAGAACAACCAAGTTTTGGTCTCTGGGTAGATGACATTTAACAAAATTTCTTTCAAATGAAGATTCCCTTATTTTGATGCATATCCACTCAGTAGTCGTGACTATGACAGCAGACAATTCTTATCAAAACTTCAAATTACTGTCCTTTAAATATTACTATCTTTGTAAAGAAAGATCAGATTTTTTCTATAGGTGCATTAATTTTTTTTGTAATATGATGGATTCTAACAAGCTTCGGAATTCATTACTGTTGCTGATAGTTTAAATAATAGCAAGTAATTATTTAAGCACTCACACTGATATGTTTAGAAGTAGGCGATAGCCCAGTGGTGTACGTAACGGACTGGTGAGACGGTGGTCTCGGGTTCGATCCCCAGGTACCCCGGGCACACACCTCTGACTTTTCGAAGTTATGTGTGTATTAATGTTAATAATTATCGCTCGCTTAATAATGTGCCCGGAAGATGGCAATAGGCTCGCCCCCTATTACATTGGGACCGAAACATAACTGGCGAAAAGTGGGTGTGTAATACACCTCTGCCTACCCCTTCGGGGATAAAAGGCGTGAAGTTATGTATGTATGATATGTTTAGAAGGGAGGAGCCATCTGTCATTACTATAAAAACATTCCGCAGTAAAATGCTTGGAACAAATTCTATGGTGCTTTCTAGGCAGGCACCCAATTTTCTCCACGACATACTGCAGCAATTCACTTATTTTATAAATCTTTATCACGTGCACATATAATCTAAAAAATAACGAGGTAAAAATATACGGTGGATAGACATATCGATAAGATTTTTTACAACACTTGAAAAGTCGATATAAATATTATACGACTAAATTCAAAATCATGATAGAACTGTTATAAAAGAAAAAATCATTGAGGTTATATAATTTGATGGCATAATATTGTCTAAATTGTATCTTACACGTCAGTTGACTGTGTTCAATTTGGGAGTACTAGGACGGTCTCTATGTATATTATCCAATCTCTTTGGACATAGGCAAAGAAATATAACCTTATAGTCTAAACCTAGTCCAACCTCTCTGGACGTAGGTATCCATAAAAGAAGAATTTTCTACAAAAAAAACCTTTAAGGAGAATTTATTTCGAAGGAAGGAATATACTTATTTTGAAGGAAGCACCATTAAATAGGGCAACAGCTAATCTTATACAATGTACTCGTTGTTTTTACATGCGAGAGATAATATTTTATTACATATTGTCACAAGCTTAAGGTATTGGCACTGAAGCCGAAGGCTATCTGGAGTTATGGGTTTGGCAGTGTTTGCCTAATGTACGGAGATTATCTAATAAAATAAAATAGACGTAAAACTGTGACGAACGCAAACAAATTTATGTCAAATACGAGTAAAGCTCTCTTTGTTTTAATCATACATATACATACAAAGTTTCACGCCTATATCCCCGAAGAGGTAGACAGAGGTATATCGCTACACCCACTTTTCTCCAGATTTATTTTAGTCCCACGTAATAGGGGGCGAGCCTATTGCCGTACCGGACACATTACCATGTTTTATTCATAGAAAAATAAAGCATGTGGATTGGACAAATTTATTTGAAAGTTTCAAAGTATGGACGTTATGGACACTAATACTACTATACGAATAAAGATCTGGGTTCGATGTAACTGTAGAAATGGTGGCAATTTGTAATATATGGTTATAATGGACCAGATCATATACGGCCATCTGATTCACATGAAGACTGTAGCGGCTGCTGACGCTACAAATTATATACAATTAAAGGCGGGCTATTGTGTAAGTGCGGTGCAGCAGTCGTCTTCCCGCTCTTGTATAGTTAGGTCGTAGCTATGTAGTTTATTTATAAGTATATTTCAATGTGGTACCACAGTAAAAGTATATATTTCATCTTCTGGATTCTTTCTTTTATTTCTCACACAACAACATATACTGAGACCCCTACAAAGACAAATCTCTATGTGCTGTTTGGAATCACTGTTACTCACGGCCTCGGATATATAAATTAGTCTGGTTTACTGACTACAAAACCATTTTTTTGTAGTCACTGGACAGTTGGTACTAGCAGGACAGTTATGTCTGTCATTTTAACCATCACGTAACCCAAACACAAATTAAAACCCAAAAGAGTGTTCCACAAAAACCGTCGTAAGAAAAGTTCCACTTGCAGACGGTCAGTCATTCTCGTAGTTCGGTGATTATACTAGCCCACTTATAGTGTAATGACAAATATTACAAGGCCGGTCGGTCACGGCCGCCGTCGAGGTCACGAATTTGTAATTCTAGCTTTATGTGTCCGTGAACCAACCTATTCGGTGTCCGTTTGCGTGGAACCAGCGGCCGACATTCATTTCACGCAACACGAGTTATCTGTTTATTCGTAAAGCTTGATAAGTATTTTAATTGTTTTTTTAAGGGCTTTGGCCTGTGCTACTTGTGTCTCTTGAAGGTTGTATATATTTTTTTTGTTTTGGTTGATTTTAATACTAGTCTTAATTGTATTTTTTTATTTTATTTATAGTCTCACGCCTGTATCCCCGAAGGGGTAGGTAGAGGTGTAATATTACACCCACATTTCGCCATTATTTTTTTTAGGTCCCACGTAATAGGGGGCGAGCCTATTGCCGTACCGGGCACATTACCAGACTCCGTGCTGCTACTGAGAATTTCCTAACGGAAAAACCCAATAACACTTTGCCCGACCCGGAAATCGAACCCGAGACCTCCCAATCCCACGCGCACATTTATGCCGCGAGACCAACGAGGCAGTCTTTTCGTTCAGTTCTTCTTAATTGTAACGTTTTTCAAATTTGAACACGAGTTTTTTCGGCATAAGAGCATCAGGAAACTTCATCCACAACTCGAGAGCAATGTAGCAGCATGCATCTATGGGAGCAAACAAAATTTTTCAGACATTCATATGGGATTTTAGAAGACACGATTGATTATGACTATTCGATGAATTATGAGATCGTTGAAAGTCATGTGATTTTTATAGTATCGGGATAAGAATATATTTGTGTCATCATCAGCGTTCATTCTAGCGTTTTTCCGATCCTGTTGCAATCAGTGGTCCACTTACTAGTCTAACCGGATTTGACTGAATATAAGATTTTCCACAGAACGACTGCCTGTCTACAAGCCAAAGCACGGGGCAGGCGATAATTAACAATTCAGTACGCACTTGTCTCGGAAAAGTCATTGGTGTGCTCCGTGGATTGGAACCCGTTACTCTCTGCATGGCAGTCTGTTGGTGTTAGTATTATATATTAGGGACAGCTTGATTTACTTTTTAATGTCATAAGACATTTATGTATTTATTTTTAAATAATTTGTAATGGCATATTGCTTGAATAACAAGCAACGGCAAACAAACATGACGAGAAACACATTGTGTTTCTCATTCACCTGACGAATCTTCAGAGCCAATAGTGTGATAGACAATACTCTATGTCAGCCCCGGCTAGAAACCGTAATTTATAGAACAGCACAACATTTTATAAATAAATTGTCTTATATCTCGTATATTTTAAATACAATAACATCTGTGCATGTGTAATGGCTTTGTGAAAAAGCGAACTCTTCATCGATAAATCTTTGCTTTAGAGGCATTTAGCATGTCCTCTTTATGAATTCGAATATTCAACTCAAAGTCATATTGTTATTTTTGTGTGTGACATTGTATTTTCGTTTGTCCGCCGACTCGTGGACGGTTTTGTAAATGACGTCAAACTCTTTATTGACCGAGAGCGAAGTGTTTAAAAACTATATATATTTGAATGTGTAAGGTTATTGACGAAAATACTCGTGTGTTTTGTATTGTGGAACAGTTTGGGACAAGGTGCGGACTGCGGTGTTTCTTGATTGAGAAGGGCTCTACTGATTGGCTCGGCGATGGTAGTTGTCGGTTGGAGTGAAAATAACATTATTATAGTCACTCATACTTGTTTTCATGTGATGACAAGCATCTTTCCAACACCTCTACGATGAAGGTATATACTTCTGTAATGAACATACTTGTAATGGTCACACAATCCATGATAAAGGGAAAATGCTATAAGTCAGTAATAAGTAAGTTTATTTCGAGGAAGTTCTTGGTTATAAAAACTAAAAACTTGAAAACAATATTAATACTTCACAAAATAAAAACTTTATTGCAATGACTCGACAAACAAGAAGTATCATGGAACCTATATACTTACAGAGCAAAATAAGATACCTACTACAGAGCAATCAACTCATAGTATCGCAAAATATAAATGACTTGCAGACTTACACTGGAAGGTAATAAATCTAAACAAGAATCGAAAAATTACCGTCATCAAATATAATGAAAGATATTCGAAGATTCCTCCCAAGCTTTATACTCTCGAAGCTGATTGATTGAACGTCAGAAACAATCAGCATCTCAACTTAATAGTCCGCCTTTCAAAGACAACGGTCCAAGAATATAAATAAGTATTAAAAGGGTCCACTCTACACATTTTCTTGAACATTTCTGAGTCAAAACTATTTCTATATACTGCTTCATGAATGTTGAAAGCTCTAGTTGAAATGAGTTTATTTCTTTGCATTACCGAAGAGTGGGGAAACCTTTTGAATACAGGTTAACTGTATGGTCTTTGTAATATTTTAATTACATGTGTTTTACGCATATGTGGTGAGGCTTGCTATTCATAAGTGCAGTCGGAATTATCGACTGCATATAGAAATAAAATGAGAATTATTAAAACGTTTAAACTGTCACAGAAAAGTGCCAAGTAGTGTTTAGTGTAGTAAGTGTTTTTGACTTTGGTAGAACCAAAATATAAATACCATAATTTTAAATAGTTCAAATATAAATACCATAATTTCAAATATAGTAAAAATCGGGATCAGTCGAATCCCGATACGTTACCGGAAATTTTTTGTCTGTTGTTTTTTTATTCTACTGCACCTAATGAACAAATTGGTTTGGCTTCTAACGTATCGTCTACTACAAACAAAGGTCTAAAATTATTTCCTTTGATTACTTCCGCTGTCGGAGCAGCTCATTTTTCAAACAAGTTTACCTCGTAATATTCAAACGATAACATCGTAAACACCGAGCATTCGAATTACAAAAACATTAAAAGCGCTGGCAACAAAAAGTTCTGTTAGAATCCGAGGGTGGGAACACTGGCAGTGGTTTAAATACTTAACTATTTTGTTTGTCCCTCCCCGACATAAAGGTGCCTCTGTTTGTCAAGGTCCCCTTTGATCTTACGCCAAATGCCGCAGTTACGGTCACCATCCGTAACTCGTATGTCGGGACTGTCACAATTTTAAAATACGACCCCGTTGTTGATATTTGTTTGGTTAATTCGCTTGTCATTTTATAACAGATTGAGGGAATTGACGAATATATTTTATGCATTAACCGACAGCTAAAATATTTATCGGATTGTTATTTCTGTTTGATATCTAAACATATTATAAAATGCAATCCCCGCCGCGTCCTGGCTGAACGCGGTAAATTGAAAAACTACAGAACGGATTTCTGTACCTACGGTTTTTTACCAATAGATAGTGTAATTGTTGAGTAAGGCTTAGGTGTAGGTATAATTTACTCGAGTGGAGCCGCAGGCGAAGTCCTCTATCCTCTATAGATGCCTTATACATCAAAGAATCAATCGGGTAAAAACCCTTTTCGGGGAATTTCTAACAAAATCTCTTCCGTTCTTTACTAACCGTTAGTTCTTTTATGTGATTTTCAATTACAGCCGTATCGGAAGTCCCTTTATATTATAAAGGGATCAGTGGAACGCGTAATTTACGATATCACACCTAGCAGTCTCTAAGGAACCCCATCAGTGGATCAAACATGGACGTTATTTATTATCATCCTCAGCTTGCTTGGAAATTACATACATGCATACATACATACATAGTCCCACGCCTATAACCCCGAAGAGGTAGGCAGAGGTGTATTTCTACACCCACTTGGAAATTACTTACTGAGAAAATTGATTTTGACTGGTAAAGAAGATAATAACTAAACCAAACAGATTGATTTGGAATGCTTAGAAAATATTTAGCTAAAATGGTCATAACGATATATGGAATAAATAATAATAATACATGTATTGATTTATCAGTGATATATCATCGCAGAGCAATAGGAATATGAAATTCGGACAAAGGGTCTATGACCTTAGTTTGCAAATCTATACTAATATTGTAAAGAGTTTGTTTATTTGGTTGAACGTGCTAATCTCAGGAACTACTGGTCCGATTTGAATAATTCTTTTTGTTTTAGACAGCCCATTTATAACATCACGCCATGGTTTACGGGTGCCGCCCAGTAGTCTTAAATAATGCGGGTGTAATCGCGGACACAGCTAGTAGGTAATCTCACATTCTCTTTATTTTAATTTATGGTAAATCTATTTAGTACAGTAATAAATACATTTTCCTCTTTGTTTCAATATTAAACAGTTGTAGAGAAAAGCTCTTATTTAAGCTCTTTTGAGATGCGCGTTTCTACGTTTGTAATATTAAATCTGGCAACCGCAGTTTCATTATTTGCTAACAAAAGCAAACTGTTACACGTGTTGTCTGTTATAAAAATGAGACAATTTTAAAATAATATTTTAGTACCGTAACAGTTTTGCACGTATTCATTTAAGTTGATGTAATTTGAAATACGAACGTGTAGTGTAATTGAGCGCTACGGTATTTTGTAACGGTTTTTAAAAAGCCTATTATTATAGGTACTTATTGCGTGTTTTCAGCCACTTTTCAGCGGTTACAGTCATGGTTGTAGTATATGATTTTGATTGAAATTTCGTTTTCACTTAAACATTGCTACTGATCGTTATCATCAGCCTCAGGACTTAGAAACATGTATTACAAAATAACAAAGTAATTTCTCCTATTTTTGTGTCTTCGATGCTCTTGTTTTTTCTTTTAATGACCTATAAGATACCTGCGTGTAATATATTAATATACCTTGAGACAATTACTCAGAACATTTTCCTTGTCTGTGGACAAGTTATATGAAAATAAAATAGAACATTGCGTAGGTAACTAGCATCATTCCAATCAACCTTGTTTTCCTTATTCCAATAAAATTAGAACTCATTTTCACCAATATCGTTCTGTATGTAAATACCAATTCATTGAGAGCAAAACAATTGCATAAATTAACCCCATAAGACGGAATTATTTCCGCAGTAAAGTCTTCGATTTTATTTCGAAGCTTTTCATACTCTTAGTCTGTTTGTTCAACAGAGCGAAGATGAGCGAAGCAGCATCTAATTTAATTAATAAAATAGGGTTGTTGACGGTAAGCAATGTGGACATATCTTTTCCAATAAAAGGATTAAAGTCGATCTATGAAACAAAGAATCAAAATAATACATGAATAAAAAGATTTCAAGTATTTATATTAAGTAAAGTAAGCGAATATTTTGATCAATTATATTCTATTAGCACAGCTTCGCTCATCTCAATTCCGGTGGACAGGCAGTCATTCGGACCAGTCGTGCTATCGTACAAAATGTGTATTCGAATGCTTAACCACGAACAGGGTAACTATTAGTATAATATTCCGATTTGGACTCGTATTGAGGGTGTGTAATTATGCAGTATCGAAACAAGGTTAAACAAAGGCAAATTGGAGCTTGCAATAGTGACGTTATGGGTATTTGTTGTTAAGCAAAGAAACTAGCGACCCTGTAGGGAAAAGAAGAATGAACAATGACGTACATGGTAGAAGATGTTTGTCGAGCGATGAAAGGCACTGGTAATAAGAATATTAATTCATAAAATATTTGTTTGATCGCTATTTCATCCAAGGCATGTATTGGACAACGGATCCTTTTGCCTGAATTATATAGTTTAACAGAATTTTAAACTTTCTTAGGAATCAACTGACGTCTGATCTCAATGTAATAGCCATATTTTGTGTGTATGGATATTTGAGGGCACTGGCGTCTTGTAATCACTGTCGTAGATCTTCAAGACAGCCGGCTCTAACGGCTTATCACTTTTTTTTCTGGCACCCATCACTACATAGTATAAAACAAAGTTTGTCTTCTGTCTGTCTGTCCGTATGTATCCTTAAATCTTAAAAACTTCGCAACGGATTTTAATGCGGTTTTTTTTAATAGATTGAATGATTTAAGAGGAAGGTTTATATGTGTAATTGACGCGGGCGAAGCCGCTGGCGACGTCTAGGCTATGTATAAACCAGACAATAGCGTGCTTAAAATGCGAATCGCCAGGCTCATGTAGTCGATTACTTGTAGTTTGTGGGTTGCACATCAAATATAAGGCAGACGCCTTCAACTTTGACTGCATGTTCTTTTACTAACCGTCTAGATTACAAGAATAAATATAACGACAATGCAATTATTGTCAAACTACATAATCAACTACGTCATTAGAAGAAAGGGGCCTCTTAAAACCGTAAAGCATTAAACCTTTGCCATTTCTCTTTCTGACGCCATAATACCAATTCAAGAGAACTATGCCATTACATACTACCCTTTGTAGTAGCTGGATTTCTATAGTGAGTAGTTTCACATTAAAATGGTTCTAAAGAATGCAATTACTGAAAATAAATTGATTTACAGGATATAGATTGACTGACCTATTAGTCTGAATAGCTAATCCTGATTGCTAAATCGCAGGGTGTGGGCTCGATTCCCAGTCGGGAAATCAATCAAATCAATATTCTGATTATATTTTTAGTCCATTGAAATGTTACATTTTTTGGGCTAAGCGTGCATTTGTCAGAGGATGTACCTAATTTTATTTTATAAATGTGTAGAGGGGGTTAGTACAATTTTAAATCTAAGTTTGTGGGGTCGCAGCCTTTGTCCTGTGGCCGCCATCTTGAAAAGAGTGGTACAAATGGGTTTTTTAGTTTATCTGGCAAACTATTGGCCTAAATTTTTTTTTGTAGCAAATTAAATTCTCTACAACTTTTATTCCGTAGCATGTAGCCGTAAAATGAAAGATAACAAAGTTACAAACGGAAATGAAATTTGAGACAAATTTTCTTTTTCAATGTGTTGTAACTTTTTCGTCGTCAGCAATAAATAATACATTTAATTTGTCTTTTCTTCTTTCAAACAAGACCCAGTCTTCCAATTTGAGACTCTGCGGTACCATAAGGTCCAATTTTCACTCATTACCATGACCCTAAAAACTGAGGTTAAAAAAAGACAAACTCTCTCTCTGGGCATCTGAAGTTGACAGTCTGCCCAGCCAGAGGATATTGCAATGTGTTCGGCAATGCCTAAATGTTCTGGGGACTACTGCAGGAAAATAATTGGAAATATCAAAATTCATAGAGGAAAATAATGAATTATCGACAAAAAAGCGACATATTATGACTTATTTTTGACTTTACGACAAAAGTTTTAAGATCAAAGTTGTAGAAAATTTAATTTGCAACAAAAATTTCTTTCACATATTCTTTATATGGCCAATAGTTTACCAGATAATCAGGAAAAACCATCTGCACCCGCACTTTTTCCACGATGGCGGCCGAGGGTCACAAGTTAAGACCCCACAAATTTGGATCAAGCTTTACACTAGCCATCCCTACACATCTGTAAAATAAAATTGTGTCCTCTGATAAATGCAACCCAAATGTAACTTTTCAATAGACTATTTACTATATCAGATACAGTATATAGAGTCAGAGTAAGTAGAGTCAGTAATCTGTTTGAATTGAAATCAGTTAGAAAGTCATTGGTATTATTTTCACTATTCTGTTATTTTTTTCCTTTTAATCTTCCTTTTAATACATCCAAAAATAAAATCCTTTTTTGTTATTTAAAACTCTGTGTTTCCTCGGTAGTAAATATACCTTTTCATGAAAAACAAGCGGAAAGTAAAAAATAATGTAACAAATCATATTAATTTAGTCATAATCATTATTTAGATTCCTCCATCATTTTGATGAACACCTTCATAAAATTCAAAACGGAAAAATAAATAAAAACATGAGTAGCATTTTATTATTCACAAGAAACTGATGTAATATCGGGCGAATTCATTATAATAATATGAGTGTTTATGTAAATCTGCTTTGTGTCGAGGACATCCTTGTTTTCCAGATGATAATATCTAATATTATGAAAATATATCACCATTTGGCTTTTATTATATTGCGAGCATTTGGCAACGTCTAGATTTCAGTTGAATATTATTATAATTATGCATATTTTTGTCTGACCGGTCACCAAAATAAAATTAGGCGGTGACAATAGGCGCTTAACACCGCTACATCGCGTAGGTACCTACTCAACGTTTTACTAATTATTATATATCTTAAATTAGGCTTAAAAATAACGTAATTAAGGCTTAAAAGCCTTTTTATTGCAGAAGGTACTATGGATAGTTGCTTTTCGCAGTGACCAGATGATTATCCTATTTCTTACTCGTCGCGCCACTGCCCACTTATCAATTACAATTAGCAATTACAGTGCAATTTACGGCACAGGTAACAACGCTTATAACTCATGCCGAGATTTTCTGTTAGAAGAAGGTGTTTATATACCGATATCACAAAGAAACCACTTCAGTGGTTTCAAACTTAGACACAAAAATAAATTTACTTCAAAATATCCACAAGATAATCCATAATAGGTAAGAGTATCCATAATTAATATTATCTGCTAGGTACAAAGAAATATAATGTTTGGTACATATTTTCAGGTACAAATCCGACCTTCGCCGTTCTTACAATAACAAAGCTATTTGGTACCGACATTTCTTCATTTAATGGCTTTCATGTATGTTACTCGAACGTAAAGATATCCCGTTTCACTAAAAATAATGAGAAACATATTTAATTTCGGTAGGGATTCACTTAATTGAACCAGTCTTAGTACTCGTCATGTACTCGTAAACATTCAACAATAAAAGGGCGGAATAAAACACAGTATTTGTGTCACTTTCTCTCATTGGCAAATGAAATAAGAAAGATTATTTATTATTCGACCTACTGGCGTCGTCGCAGCAAAACGATAAACGCGATCAAACATATAGTTAAAATCACTTATTAACTTAGACACAATTGACAATTTATCAACTTGAAGATTCAACACTTTACATTTAGTGTTGTGTTTTCGATGCAAAGGCTATTTTGCCGTACTAAGTAGGTAAGTATTTTCCTTACCATGATTTATAGAACCATAAGAAAGGACTCTCGTAAAAATTCGCGAGATTTCTTTGCTTTTATACATCGAGTATACGACCAACGGTAACAAAACCAACACATAGACCGGGGCAATAGGGTTCCACAAGGGGAGCAAAACTACCTACCTATTTAAATTTTGATCCCTCTTAATTTTCTTTTGAGGTGAAGAACGCAATAAAAATAACGTGACAAAATTATTTATAGCGCTGAATGAGGAAATAATTTTATAGGAATTTAATTTCATCAAAATTGGATTCGAGCTACGCGGTAGTTCATATTTTAAGATGAAGTTTTTGACAAAGCAATCACTTTGTATGTTCCATCAATATTAAATCTGAAAAACATCGAAATATTTCGGTGTTATGCAATATTTATGTAAGTATAATAATATACACTTATTAAAGATACATAAAATGCTTGTATGGTAGCAGTAAAGTAAATAAAAATTATTAAGAAACATTGCTCATCACAGAAAATTGGCGATTAAAGTGTAGACCTGATTTTTAATGTCATCTCTTTTTCACTTAAGAAATACGGCTTTTTACCACTGCGATCTTGATATTATGTAAATGTAGAATAATCTCAAGCGATCATCTTGTAAATAGAATAGATACACTATTCATCAAAATTTTCGACTACTATCTAGCTCCAATTCCTTGAGAGTTCAAGACAAAAATACATTTTCTTTTTCTGAGAACATGTGCTGGCATTTCTTTTGAAGAAAACTAGTTAAAACAATGTTGGTAATAAAGACGCGTATCGGGGATGTATCAACGTATCACCCGATGTGTCGTAGTCCGTATAGCAGTAATACGAGCGCGATACGCCAAAGTACGCAATCAGGATATCCGAACGAGCTGTCGACGTCGTATTGTGTGTAAGCCGGGTGTACATTTGCGACTTTCTCATAAAAATGTGGCATCATCTCCTTCTAATGTATTATTACGACATTGATATTGATAGAAAATATCGGTGGAGAGCTATAAAAATATAAATATAGTTCAAATGATAATTTAGTCTAAATTGGAACCAAGTGTTTAATTTTTGCGTTTTCTTTGATTTGTATTTTCTAGAAATCGTTGGTTCGTATCTAAGACTGGCATGTTAGTCTAGGTGTTTAACTAGTTACTAACCAGTAAATAAGTAACACATACTTCAAAGCCATATGTCGCTACTATAAACGCAACTGTATCTGTACGGCATGACATCAGATGACGGCGTGTTAGAAAATGATTATTTTCTAACTCTCAGAACAAATTTCATTTTGAATTATTGTACATAAAAATTGCTTATTAGGTATGCAGATATGTGCATAAATAAATAGGCACATATAAAGAACATCAACATATAATACACGTATATGTGTATCAATACAAAGTGCTGAAACAATTTGTTTGTATTGTATTATCACATTAACACGTCTGTACAGTTTCCGGATAAAGTTGACCGAATGTAGTGAACGGTCAACGCCTTAATCCAAAAGCAAAATTTTAATTTAGAATGCTTATATTTTCGCACATTATATTTAGTCTTAAGCCTTTGGAATGAGTTAAACATTTTAAGCATGTATTTCGCATCACAGTGAAACGCACCTAACATGCATCATTTATGTTTCATGCGTCAAGACTCAAGAAATGTCCTTACTAATGACATATAATAAATTCAAAAGTGTGTTACGATTTTACGCTTAAACCGCTTGAAATATTTTGATGAAATTTTGCATAAAACATTAAATTTGATAAATCATGCGACTCTTTTTTGAAAGCAACTCCTAAAGGATTAGTTATCTGCTTTTGCAAACACGAGTAGCATAATATCTCCGATATACCACACTGGCAAAAGTTAGTAAGATGTATCTACAAAGAAGTGTCATTAAATATGAGTGTATTTTTAGTTTGCCGGTGGCAAAATATAGGTGAAGTAGAGTGCAGACGTTGAGTAAAATACGAAAGGTTAAGTATCTTAAGAATTAATCGTATGAAACGGCGCGGCGCGGCGTCATAGAGAACTGGCTACATAGTTTTATTTTAAAGAGTGGCCGTGTTAGAGCCCGGGGAATAGAGAAATGTGCGCGCTAAGCTTTAGATTAATTCCGATTACTGAAATTGCGAAAGTCAATTAATTATATTTGGATTTTATTTTTGTGTAGATTTTAGGACGCAGCTGAATTACGTTGATATGTTTTATGTTCTTTCTGGACATTTAAACTTCATAAGGGGTTTATAGATTGGGTTGGTTTTTGAGACAACAAAACTATTTATTGCTTTATCATTGTGAATATTCGGCAATAACTTATGCTAAATACATACATATACATATGTATGTACCTACATATATGAAGAAATACGCAAGAAGTAATGAAGCAAAAATAATCGAATAAAAATATTTCAACTTGTATGCGCACGACTACACGTTTGGCGTAGTGTTTTAAGCGGCCGCCTCACCGCTTGACACTGCGTCGAGTGTCATGGGTTCGATTCCCACACGAAACAACACTTTGTGTGATGCATAAATTGTTGTGTCGAGTCTGGGTGTTTATTGCGTCCGTTGGTTGTATGTTTGTAAAGTCCCCCGCGACACAGGATTTATTCCTAGTACGGGAGTTGTAAAAAAACCATAATGAAACTTATAATTGCATGATAAATGATAGTAACTACAAATATTACTAAAAAGTAAAACAATCACGAAATTGAAATCTACGTTTCCAATTCCATAACAGTCGCAAGTTGTAAACATATGCGACAAGTCGTTCATGTGTGGTTATCCTTAAATAGCCCATTGTGAGAGTCACGTCTTTGTACTTTATACAGGCTCCCGCAGACTTTGTTTCTGATGATACTTTTCAGGCCAAATAATACCTAAGATCAATAAATGCAATATTGCATAGTATCATGTCGCTTAATAAAGTCGGTCGAATTCACCTTTTCCTGTTAAACACTGGTTTTCTCTCTGAGAAATTCAACTACTGTGTTTTTTATACAATTAGGATTTTTTAATAACAATAAAAAACTAACAACTGTTTACGGGTTGATGTGTCGTGCTTCAGTGTGGTTTAACAGTTACTAAATTTAAATCGACATACCTAGAAATAAAACCGAAACGTCGCGTAATTGTAAAACATTTTGTTTCACAAGAACTATGGATGTGCTTTTTTTTAAAATAGCACATATGGCAAAACTCTGCCAGAATCTGTGTAACTGGTACGGCTTAAAGGATATCACTGTTTAAAACTAGCGTTTGGTGATAGACAATGTTTAGCTAATAAGTAGGGATGCTAATGATATTATTCGAGATCGCATGACGGCGCCGCGGCGTTCCTGCCATTCCTTGCAACATGCTTTCGATGTCAAGTGGTAGTAGACTTACCGGGACCTGGTATTCGGTGTTACACTTTCGGTGTCACGTAACAGTTAACACACTCTTATACTGTGGATAAAGTATACTAAACGTTACAAGAATAATAATGAACGCCTACATTCGTCATAACAATTAAATAAAAGCTCTCTTGTGTCTCATTTACTTTCTCTCAGTGTACTAAGCTAAATAGATAATGTTTCGGAGTACGTGGGAGCTAACCTTACTGACGAAGCGTATGTTTCACTCATGCCGTACATTAGTCAATAAAAATGCGTATAACTTATTTTCCTCAAATAATATTCATGTTTGTAATAGGTCACACTTATCTACGCTTACTACTCTGTTGTTATTATTTTGGTAATGACAGCAATAGTTTTCTACTATGTTGAGATTGCAGGATTCAAGTACTGCCATGCGAGTAGGTACCATGATTTTGAATATTGATGAAAAGTTCACTACTTTTAGATCTAAATCCGGTTAAACCAGATAAAATTAAAACAGTAAAAAGCTAAGGATCGGTCCAGTTCCTTATAGAAATTGCCTGGTACGTAGGTAGATGCTTTATAATATAGAAAGGGAATAGATATGAATATAAATAATATATGCAACGTTGCTAATAAAATTATAGCATGCACCTGGTTTTTTACAGATGATCAAAGAGTGATTTTATAAAAGTAACGCAGAAAAGAAAATTCTAGTTACATTTCGTTAGTACATATTCTTTGTGTAATGATATCAGTACATTAAAAATAATAATCCGTACAATTATTTTGATATACGAACTACAATAGACATTTTTCCAAGAATTGTTATGAAAACACAAAAAAATACTCATTACGTTTTTAGACATTTTTCCAAGAATTGTTATGAAAACACAAAAAAAGACTCATTACGTTTTTTTAAGATCACGATACCTTTGTTCTCGACATCAATGTAAGTACTATAACAGGAATATAAATAAAAGGCTAGCTTTATTATACTCACAAAGCCAAATAATTCTTACTAAAATAATTTACATTAATGAGGACCTTACGTCCTACGGAAAACACAACATATTTCACAACAGAAATACTCATTAGGCTTTCGTATTTTCCTTAAAGACCATAAGGGTTATATAAATATTAACATATAAATTATTTACATAATAAAGAAATGTATTGATTCAAAGCAATTAGAATGTCATTGGTATTATTTTCACTTTTCCGTAATTTTTTTGCCTTTTATACTTTTTTGTTAAAAGATTTTTATTTCTCAAGAAATACATCAAAATATAAAATCGCATTAAAAACTCTGTGTATTCTCGGTAATAAACTATAATATTCATGAAAAACAAGCGGAAAGAAAAAAATTATGTTACAAATCATATTAATTTAGTCATAATCATTATTTAGATTCCTCCATCATTTTGATGAACACCTTCATAAAATTCAAAACGGCAAAAATAAATAAAAACATGAGTTACGTTATATTATTCACAAGGAACTGATGTAATATCGGGCGAATTCATTATAATAATATGAGTGTTTATGTAAATCTACTTTGTGTCGAGGACATCCTTGTTTTCCAGATGATAATGTCTAATATTATGAAAATATATCACCATTTGGCTTTTATTATAGTGCGAGCATTTGGCAACGTCTAGATTTTTGCTGTATGTTAATATAATTATGCATATTTTTGTCTGACCGGTCACCAAAATAAAATTAGACGGTGACAATAGGCGCTTAACATCGCTACATCGTGTACTCGTTGATTTACTTATTATTATATATCTTACATTATGCTTAAAAATTACGTAATAAAGGCTTAAAAGCCTTTTTATTGCAGAAGGTACTATGGATAGTTGCCTTTCGCAGTGACCAGATGATTATCCTATTTCTTACTCATCGCGCCACTGCCCGCTTATCAGATGCAATTAGCAATTACAGTGCAATTTACGGCACAGGTAACAACGCTTATAACTCATGCCGAGATTTGCTGTTAGAAGAAGGTGTTTCTATACGAATATCATAAAGAAACCACTTCAATGGTTTCAAACTTGTATCATGCTTAGACACAAAAATGAATTTACCTGAAAATATCTATCAAGAAGATAATCCTTAATAGGTAAGAGTATCCATAATAATTAATATTATCTGCTAGGTACAAAGAAATATAATATTTGGTACATATTTTCAGGTACAAATCCGACCTTCGCCGCTCTTACAATAACAAAGCTATTTGGTACCGACATTTCTTCATTTTATGGCTTTCATGTAAGTTACTCGAACGTAAAGATATCCCGTTTGACTAAAAATAATGAGAAACATATTTAATTTCGGTAGGGATTCACTTAATTGAACCAGTCTTAGTATTCGTCATGTACTCGTAAACATTCAACAATAAAAGGGCGGAATAAAACAGAGTATTTGTGGCTCTTTCTCTTATTGGCAAATGAAATAAGAAAGATTATTTATTATTAGACCTACTGGCGTCGTCGCAGCAAAACGATAAACGCGATCAAACTTATAGTTAAAATCACTTATTAACTTAGACAACAATTGACAATTTATCTACTTGATGATTCAACATTTACATTTAGTGTTGTGTTTTCGATGCAAAGGCTATTTTGCCGTACTAAGTAAGTATTTTCTTTGTCATGATTTATAGAACCATAAGAAAGAACTCTCGTAAAAATTCGCGAGATTCCTTTTTAAACATCGAGTATACGACCACGGCACGGTAATAATATCTAACAGTATTGTAACTCCATACAAACGCACGAAACTCGAGTTATAACTACGCGCCTCGAGCAGAGTACTCATTAGACTGGGCGGACTGTGCCTACAGTACCCGCAGCCGCTATCGTGCCGCAGCTCGCATGCGGCGCGTCTGGTAGGTATATAACTCACGAAGACGGCCGAGTTACAATACTGTTAGATTATATTACCGTGACCACGGTAACAAAAACAACCCATAGACCGTGGCAATAGGGTTCCACTGGGGGAGCAAAACTACCTACCTATTTAAATTTTGATTCCTCTTAATTTTCTGAGGTCAAGAACGCAATAAAAATTACGTGACAAAATTATTTATAGCGCTGAATGAGAAAATAATTTTATAGGAATTTAATTTCATCTAAATTGGATTCGAGCTACGCGGAAGTTCATATTTTAAGATGAAGTTTTTGACAAAGCAATTTGCATGTTCTTCAATAGTAATACGGAAAAAATCGAAATATTTCGGTATTATGCAATAATATAATTCACTTATTAATCATACAAAAAATGCTTGTATGGTAGCAGTAAAGTAAATAAAAATTATTTAGAACGCCTAACCATTGCTCATCCATCACAGAAAATTGGCGATTAAAGCGTAGTCCTGACTTTTAATGTGATCTCTTTTTCGCTAACGAAATACTACCACTGCGATCTTGATATTAGGTAAATGTAGAATCATCTTAAGCGATTATCTTGTAAATAGAATACACTATTCATCAAAATTTTCGACTACTATCTAGCTCCAATTCCTTAAGAGTTCGAGACAAAAATACATTTTCTTTTTCTAAGAAGATGTGTTGGCATTTCTTTTGAAGAAAACTAGTTAAAACAATGTTGGTAATAAAGACGCGTATCGGGGATGTATCAACGTATCACCCGATGTGTCGTAGTCCCCATAGCAGTAATACGAGCGCGATACGCCAAAGTACGCAATCAGGATATCCGAACGAGCCGTTGACGTCGTATTGTGTGTAAGCCGGGTGTACATTTGCGACTTTCTCATAAAAATGTGACATCATCTCCTTCTAATGTGGTATTACGACATTGATATTGATAGAAAATATCGGTAGAGAGCTATAAAAATATATTATGAGTTCAAAAGATAATTTAGTCTAAGTTGGAACCAAGTGTTTAATTTTTGCGTCTTCTTTGATTTGTATTTTCTAGAAATCGTTGGTTCGTATCTAAGACTGGCATGTTGGTCTAGGTGTCTAACTAGTTACTAACCAGTAAATAAGTAACACATACTTCAAAGCCAGATGTCGCTACTACAAACGCAACTGCATCTGTACGGAATGACATAAGATGACAGTGTGTGAGAAAATGATTATTTTCTAACTCTCAGAACGAATTTCACATCGTTTTGAATTATTGTACATATAAAATTACTTATTAGGTATGCAGCTATGTACATAAATAAGTAGGTACATATAAAGAACATCAACTTAAAATACACGTATGTGTGTATCAATGCAAAGTGCTGAAACAATTTGTTTGTATTGTATTCTCACATTAACACGTTTGTACAGTTTCCGGATGAAGTTGACCGAATGTAGTGAACGGTCAACGCCTTAATCCAAAAGCAAAACTTTAATTTAGAATGCTCATATTTTCGCACATTATATTAAATTTAGTCTTAAGCCTTTGGAATGACATAAACATTTTAAGCATGTATTTCGCATCACAGTGAAACGCACCTAACATGCATCATTTATGTTTCATGCGTCAAGACTCAAGAAATGTCCTTACTAATGACATGTAATAAATTCAAAAGTGTGTTACGATTTTACGCTTAAACCGCTTAAAATATTTAGATGAAATTTTGCATAAGACATTAAATTTGATAAATAATGCGACTCTTTTTTGAAAGCAACTCCTAAAGGGTTAGTTATCTGCTTTTGCAAACACGAGTAGCATAATATCTTAATATATAAAATCCTTGCGTTACTGACTGACTGACAGACACGCTACAGCCGAAACTACTGGTCACAAGAAGATGCAATTTAACATGTATGTTCCTTGGGGACCGTAGGGGTGCACTAAGACGGGATTTCCCGAAATTCCCACGGGAACGCGCAAAACAGGAAATTCGAAAATATGTGCGTGCGAAGCCGCGGCGCGTGGCGTCGATTAGTCTCCGATAAACCACACTGACAAAAGATAGTAAGATGTATCTACAAAGAAGTGTCATTAAATATGAGTCTATTTTTAGTTTGCCGGTGGAAAATATAAGTGAAGTAGAGTGCAGACGTTGAGGAAAATACGAAAGGTTAAGTATCTTTAGAATTAATCCTATCAAACGCGCCGCGGCGTCATAGCGAACTGCCTACATAGTTTTATTTTGTAGAGTGGCCGTGTTAGGGTCCGGGGAATAGAGAAATGTGTGCGCTAAGCTTTAGCTGAATTCTGCTTACTGAAATTGCGAAAGTCAATTAATTATGTTTGGATTTTATTTTTTTGTAGATTTTAGGACGCAGCTGAATTACGTTGATATTTTTTATTTATTTATTTAAGACTTGCACAAAACAAAATAATTTGTACAAAGGCGGATTTAATACCCAAGGCATTCTCTACCAGTCAACCTTTGGGTGGTGCAGAGACAAATCAAGGTGGGTGCTAAAACTGCATGTAAACTACTAATCATGATACATAAAATATTACGTATAAATATACATATAATTTAAACTTATAAAATAAATATTGTACATACCTACAATACATAAATACATATATATTCCTACTTATATACTTATAATACACATAAATATACTAGGAAGATGATTCTGCCGATTGTTCAAATAACAGTCTGCCGTCGTAAGCTAGCTTTAAAAAGTTCAGGAGAAGAGGACATCCTAATTTCGAGAGGGAGTGCATTCCACAGAAGAATAGCCTGGATGTAGAAAGACGACTGAACGAGAGTAGAGGTATGAGAAGGACAGAGAAGAAGAAGATTATTGGTAGAGCGGAGATTTTTATCATGGCTGCTGCAGAGATATTGAAGTTGAGGGGATAGATAAGACGGGGCATTTGGAGATGTTAAAATAGAAAAAAAGTGTAATGAGCGTACGTAGATTACGACATGCATGGATAGGCAGCCATCGTAATTTGGAGCGGTGAGCGTAAACGTGGTCATATTTACGGAGATTGAAAATGAACCGAATGCAATTATTGAGAAGTTCAAAGTTTGTTGAGCAGATCTGCATTCAGGTCGAGATAACATACATCACCATAGTGGATAATAGGAAAAATCAAAGTTTGCACGAGCATTGTTTTTATTTTAGTTGGCAAGATATTTTGTATGTTCTTTCTAGACATTTATTTTAAACTTCATAAGGGGTTTATAGATTGGGTTGGTTTTTGAGACAACAAAACTATTTATTGCTTTATCATTGTGAATATTCGCCAATCACTTATGCTAAATACATACGTATACATATGTATGTGCCTACATATATGAAGAAATACGCAAGAAGTAATGAAACAAAAATAATCGAATAAAAATATTTCAACTTTTATGCGCACGACTGCACGTTTGGCGTAGGGTTTTAAGCAGCCGCCTCGCCGCTTGACACTGCGTCGAGTGTCGTGGGTTCGATTCCCACACGAGACAAGACTTTGTTTATTTTTATTAATTTATTAATTTTTTGTTTATTTTTTGCGTCCGTTGGTTGTATTTTTGTAAAGTCCCCCGCGACACAGGATTTATTCCTAGTGCGAGAGTTGTAAAAAAACCTTAATAAAACTTATAATTGCATGATAAGTGCTAGTAACTACAAATATTACTAACAATCACGAAATTGAAATCTAAGTTTCCAATGCCATAACAGTCGCAAGTTGTAAACATGCGACAAGTCGTTCATGTGTGGTTATCCTTAAATAGCCCATTGTGAGAGTCACGTCTTTGTACTTTATACAGGCTCCCGCAGACTTTGTTTCCGATGATACTCTTCAGGCCAAATAATACCTAAGACCAATAAATGCAATATTGCACACAGTATCATGTCGCTTAATAAAGTCGGTCGAATTCACCTTTTCCTGCCAAACCCTGGTTTTCTCTCTGAGAAATTCAACTACTGTGGTTTTTATACGATTAGGAATGTTTAATAACAATAAAAAACTAACAACTGTTTACGGATTGATGTGTCGTGCTTCAGTGTGGTTTAACAGTTACTACGTTTAAATCGACATACCTAGAATTAAAACCGAAACGTCGCGTAATTGTAAAACATTTTGTTTCACAAGAACTATGGACGTGTTTAAAAAAAAAATTGTACATATGACAAATCTCTGCCAGAATCTGGGTAACTGGTACGGCTTAAAGGATATCACTGTTTAAAAATAGCGTATGGTGATAGAAAATTGTCCGTGTGGTGACGGATTACGAATACGGATTGTCACCACCCCATATCATCCCATGGGTGTCGAAGGAGCCAACAGAGGGAGCAGATTATGCAGAGAACAGCACTGTAAGAGAAGGAAAACTTGATACAAACCCTATACCAACCGTTTGGCCAGCGTGGTACAGTAGGCCAATTCCTCCTTACAAAGGAGAGGTCTAGTCCAGCAGTGGACTGTTAAAGGCAGATGATGATGATGATAGACAATGTTTAGCTAATAAGTAGGGATGCTGATGATATTATACGAGATCGCATGACGGCGTTACGATATTCCTTGCAACGTTCTTTCGATGTCAAGTGGTAGTAGAGTTACGGGGACCTGGTATTCGGTGTTACACTTTCGGTGTCACGTAACACACTCTTATACTGTGGATAAAGTATACTAAACGTTACAAGAATAATAATGAACTCCTACATTCGTCATAACAATAAAAAAAGCTCAGCTAAATAAAAGCTCTATTCTGTCTCATTTACTTTCTTTCAGTGTACTAAGCTAAATAGATAATATTTTGAAGTACGTGGGAGCTAACCTTACTGACAAAGCGTAGGTTTCACTCATTCACTCATGCCGTACATTAGTCAATAAAGAAGCGTAAAACTTTTTTTTCTCATATAATATTCATGTATGTAATAGGTCACACTTATTTACGCTTACTACTATGTTGTTATTATTTTGGTAATGACAGCAATAGTTTTCTACTACTTTGAGGTTGCAGGATTCTAGTACTGATTTTGAATATTGATGAAAAATTCACTAGTTTTAGATCTAAATCCGGTTAAACCAGATAATACTAAAACAGTAAAAAGCTAAGTATTGGTCCAGTTCCTTATAGAAATTGCCTGGTACGTAGGTAGATGCTTTATAATATAGAAAGGGAATAGATATGAATATAAAGTATATATGCAACGTTGCTAATAAAATTATAGCATGCACCTGGTTTTTTTTACAGATGATCAAAGAGTGATTTTATAAAAGTAACCCAGAAAAGAATATTCTAGTTACATTTCGTTAGTACATATTATTTGTGTAATGGTATCAGTACATTAAAAATAATAATCCGTACAATTATTTTGATATACGAAGTACAATAGATATTTTTCCGAGAATTGTTATGAAAACCCAAAAAAAGTCTCATTACCTTTTTTTAAGATCACGATACCTTTGTTCTCGACATCAATGTAAGTATTACAACAGAAATATAAATAAAAGGCTAGCTTTATTATATGTACTTACAAAGCCAAATAATTCTTACTAAAATAATTTACAATAATGAGGACCTTACGTCTTACGGAAAACACAACACATTTCACAACAGAAATACTCATTAGGCTTTCGTTTTTTCCTGAAAGACCATAAGGGTTATATAAATATCAACATATAAATTATTTACTTACATAGTTATAAATGTGATGTACGTATTCAAGTTGCGTGAAAATATATTTGTGTGAACAAAACTGTCGATTTCTTGAAGCAAACAAGCCGCTTATGATATAGGATTTCAGTTTCAACTGAAATCTAATAATAACAGCGAATTTCAGTGCGGATGATATTTTAAGCTAGAATAAATATCTTCAGGAATAATAAATGAAATGTATTGATCAAAAGCAATAAGAATATCATTGGTATTATTTTCACTTTTCTGTTATTTTTTTTGCCTTTTAATCTTTTTTGTTAAAAGCTTTTTATTTCTCAAGAAATACATCAAAATATAAAATCGTATTAAAAACTCTGTGTTTTCTCGGTAATAAACTATAATATTCACGAAAAACAAGTGGAAACTAAAACATAATGTTACAAATCATATTAATTAAGTCATAATCATTATTTAGATTCATCCATCATTTTGATGAACCTTCATAAAATTCAAAACGGCAAAAATAAATAAAAACATGAGTAACATTTTATTATTCACAAGGAACTGATGTAATATCGGGTGAATTCATTATAATAATATGAGTGTTTATGTAAATCTACTTTGTCTGTGAGCCTTGTTTTCCAGATGATAATCAGACAGCTATAATATTATGAAAATACATCACCATTTGTCTTTTATTATAGTGCGAGCATTTGGCAACGTCTAGATTTCAGCTGTATGTTATTACTAGAGGACGCCAGCAGCTACGCCTGCACATTTTTTTAAATTTATCTGTTTTGTCCGATCCCGTGGGTATTTCGGGAAAACCCTTCTTAGTGCACCCCGTCGGTCCCCAAAGAACATACATGCCAAATTTCAGCTTCCTGCGCCCAATAGTTTTGCCTGTAGCTTGTCTGTCAGTCAGTCAGTAACGCAAGGATTTTATATATTAAGATAATTATGCATATTTTTGTCTGACTGGTCACCAAAATAAAATTAGGCGGTGACAATAGGCGCTTAACATCGCTACATCGTGTACTCGTTGTTTTACTTATTATTATATATCTTAAATTAGGCTTAAAAATTACGTAATAAAGGCTTAAAAGCCTTTTTATTACAGAAGGTACTATGGATAGTTGCCTTTTATAGTGACCAGATGATTATTCTATTTCTTACTCGTCGCGCCACTGCATGCTCATCAGATGCAATTTGCAATTACAGTGCAATTTACGGCACAGATAACAACGCTTATAACTCATGCCGAGATTTTTCTGTTAGAAGAAGGTGTTTATATACCGATATCACAAAGAAACCACTTCAGTGGTTTCAAACTTGTATCATGCTTAGACACAAAAATAAATTTACTTCAAAATATCCACAACATAATCCATAATAGGTAAGAGTATCCATAATTAATATTATCTGCTAGGTACAAAGAAATGTAATGTTTTCTACATATTGTCCAGGTACAAATCCGACCTTCGCCGTTCTTACAATAACAAAGCTATTTGGTACCGACATTTCTTCATTTTATGGCTTTCATGTATGTTACTCGAACGTAAAGATATCCCGTTTCACTAAAAATAATGAGAAACATATTTAATTTCGGTAGGGATTCACTAAATTGAACCAGTCTTAGTACTCGTCATGTACTTCATTCAACAAAAAAAGGTCGGCATAAAACAGAGTATTTGTATCTCTTTCTCTTATTGGCAAATGAAATAAGAAATATTATTTATTATTCGACCTACTGGCGTCGTCGCAGCAAAACGATAAACGCGATCAAACTTATAGTTAAAATGACTTATTAACTTAGACCACAATTGAAAATTTATCTACTTGAAGATTCAACATTTACATTTAGTGTTGTGTTTTAGATGCAAAGGCTATTTTGCCTTACTAAGTAAGGAAGTATTTTCTTTGTCATGATTTATAGAACCATAAGAAAGAACTCTCGTAAAAATTCGCGAGATTCCTTTGCTTTTAAACATCGAGTATACGACCACGGTAACAAAACCAACACATAGACCGGGGCAATAGGGTTCCACTGGGGGAGTAAAACTACCTACCTATTTAAATTTTGATTCCTCTTAATTTTCTTTTGAGGTCAAGAACGCAATAAAAATTACGTGACAAAAATATTTATAGCGTTCAATGAGAAAATAATTTTATAGGAATTTAATTTCATCAAAATTGGATTCGAGCTAAGCGGAAGTTCATATTTTAAGATGAAGTTTTTGACAAAGCAATCACTTTGTATGTTCCATCAATATTAAATCTGAAATACATCGAAATATTTCGGTGTTATACAATATTTATGTAAGTATAATAATATACACTTATGAAAGATACATAAAATGCTTGAATGGTAGCATAAAGTAAATAAAAATTATTTAGAACTCCTAAACATAGCTCATCACAGAAAATTGGCGATTAAAGCGTAGTCCTGATTTTTAATGTCATCTCTTTTTCACTTAAGAAATACGGCTTTTTACCGCTGCGATCTTGATATTATGTAAATGTAGAATGATCTCAAGCGATCATCTTGTAAATAGAATACACTATTCATCAAAATTTTCGACTACTATCTAGCTCCAATTCCTTGAGAGTTCAAGACAAAAATACATTTTCTTTTTCTGAGAACATGTGCTGGCATTTCTTTTGAAGAAAACTAGTTAAAACAATGTTGGTAATAAAGACGCGTATCGGGGATGTATCAAAGTATCACCCGATGTGTCGTAGTCCCCATAGCAGTAATACGAGCGCGATACGCCAAAGTACGCAATCAGGATATCCGAACGAGCCGTCGACGTCGTATTGTGTGTAAGCCGGGTGTACACTTGCGACTTTTTCATAAAAATGTGGCATCATCTCCTTATAATGTGTTATTACGACATTGATATTGATAGAAAATATCGGTATCAGCTATAAAAAAATAGTTCAAATGATAATTTAGTCTAAATTGGAACCAAGTGTTTAATTTTTGCGTCTTCTTTGATTTGTATTTTCTAGAAATCGTTGGTTCGTATCTAAGACTGGCATGTTGGTCTAGGTGTCTAACTAGGTACTAACCAGTAAATAAGTAACATATACTTCAAAGCCAGATGTCGCTACTACAAACGCAACTGCATCTGTGCACAATGACATCAGATGACGGTGTGTGAGTAAATTATTTAGTTTTTAACTCTCAGGACAAATTTCACATCTTTTTGAATTATTGTACATATAAAATTACTTATTAGGTTTACAGATATGTGCTCAAATAAGTAGGCACATATAAAGAACATTAACATAAAATACACGTATGTGTGTATCAATACAAAGTGCTGAAACAATTCGTTTGTATTGTATTCTCACATTAACACGTTTGTACAGTTTCCGGATGAAGTTGACCGAATGTAGTGAACGGCCAATGCATCCAAAAGCAAAATTTTAATTAAGAATGCTTATATTTTCGCACATTATATTTAGTCTTAAGCCTTTGGAATGACTTAAACATTTTAAGCATGTATTTCGCATCACAGTGAAACACACCTAACATGCATCATTTTTGCTTCATGCGTCAAGACTCAAGAAATGTCCTTTCTAATGACATATGATAAATTCAAAAGTGTGTTACGATTTTACGCTTTCAAACCGCTTAAAATATTTTGATAAAATTTTGCATAAAACATTAAATTTGATAAATCATGCGACTCTTTTTTGAAAGCAACTCCTAAATGGTTAGTTATCTGCTTTTGCAAACACGAGTAGCATAATATCTCCAATATACCACACTGGCAAAAGCTAGTAAGATGTATCTACAAAGAAGTGTCATTAAATATGAGTCTATTTTTAGTTTGCCGGTGGAAAATATAGGTGAAGTAGAGAAAGGTTTAGTATCTTAAGAATTAATCGTATGAAACGGCGCGGCGTCATAGAGTATATAGATAGTTTTATTTTGTAGAGTGGCCGAGTTAGGGCCCGGGGAATAGAGAAATGTGCGCGCTAAGCTTTAGATTAATTTCGCTTACTGAAATGGCGAAAGTCAATTAATTATATTTGGATTTTATTTTTTCAAAACAATCACGGAATTGAAATCTAAGTTTCCAATCAACAGTCGCAAGTTGTAAACATTTGCGACAAGTCGTTCATGTATGGTTATCCTTAAATAGCCCATTGTGAGAGTCACGTCTTTGTACTTTGTACAGGCTCCCGCAGACTTTGTTTCTGATGATACTCTTCAGGCCAAATAATATCTAAGATCAATAAATGCAATATTGCACATAGTATCATGTCGCTTAATAAAGTCGGTCGAATTAACCTTTTCCTGCCAAACACTGGTTTTCTCTCTGAGAAATTCAACTACTGTGTTTTTTTTACAATTAGGATTTTTTAATAACAATAAAAAGACAACAACTGTTTACGGATTGATGTGTCGTGTGTCGGAGTAATGTGTGTTTGTAACAGTTACTACATATAAATAGACATACCTAGAATTAAAACCGAAACGTCGCGTAATTGTAAAACATTTTGTTTCACAAGAAGTATGAACGAGTTTTAAAAAAAAATAGCACATATGACAAAACTATGCCAGAATCTGGGTAACTGGTACGGCTTAATATCACAGTTTAAAAATAGCTTATGGTGATAGACAATGTTTAGCTAATAAGTAGGGATGCTAATGATATTATTCGAGATCGCATGATGGCGTTACGATATTCCTTGCAACGTGCTTTCAATGTCAAGTGGTAGTAGACTTACGGGGACCTGGTATTCGGTGTTACACTTTCGGTGTCACGTAACACGCTATTATACTGTGGATATAGTATACTTAACGTTAGAAGAATAATAATGAACGTCTACATTCGTCATAACAATTAAATAAAAGCTCTATTGTGTCTCATTTATTTTCTCTCAAAGTGTACTAAGCTAAATAGATAATGTTTCGAAGTACGTGGGAGCTAACCTTACTGACGAAGCGTAGGTTTCACTCATGCCGTACATTAGTCAATAAAAGCGCGTAGAACTTATTTTCCTCATATAATATTCATATATGTAATAGGTCACACTTGTCTACGCTTACTAATATGTTGTTATTATTTTGGTAATGACAGCAATAGTTTTCTACTACGTTGAGATCATAGATTATACAGATATACGTTGAGATTGCAGGATTCAAGTACTGCCATGCGAGTAGGTACCATGATTTTGAATATTGATGAAAAGTTCACTACTTTTAGATCTAAATCGGGTTAAACCAGATAAAATTAAAACAGTAAAAAGCTAAGGATTGGTCCAGTTCCTTATAGAAATTGCCTGGTACGTAGGTAGATGCTTTATAGTATAGAAAGGGAATAGATATGAATATAAATAATATATGCAATGTTGCTAATAAAATTATAGCATGCACCTGGTTTTTTTTACAGATGATCAAAGAGTGATTTTATAAAAGTAACCCAGAAAAGAAAATTCTAGTTACATTTCGTTAGTACATATTCTTTGTGTCATGGTATCAGTACATTAAAAATAATAATCCGTACAACTATTTTGATATACGAAGTACAATAGATATTTTTCCAAGAATTGTTATGAAAACACAAAAAAGACTCATTACCTTTTTTTAAGATCATGATACCTTTGTTCTCGACATCAATGTAAGTATTACAACAGAAATATAAATAAAAGGCTAGCTTTATTGTAGGTACTTACAAAGCCAAATAATTCTTACTAAAATAATTTACAATAATGAGGACCTTACGTCCTACGGAAAACACAACACATTTCACAACAGGAATGCTCATTAGGCTTGCGTATTTTCCTTAAAGACCATAAGGGTTATATAAATATCAACACATACATCATTTACTTACATAGTTATAAATGTGATGTACCAAAGTACATCAAGTTGCGTTAAAATATATTTGTGTGAACAAAGCTGTCGATTTCTTGAAGCAAACAAGCCGCTTATGATATTAACGTATTAAACTGGATTTCAGTTTCAACTGAAATCTAATAATAACAGTGAATTTCAGTGCGCATGATATTTTAAGCTAGAATAAATCTCGTCAGAAATAATAAATGAAATGTATTGATTAAAAGCAATTAGAATATAATTGGTATTCTTTTCACTTTTCTGTTATTTTTTTTGCCTTTTAATCTTTTTTGTTAAAAGTTTTATATTTCTCAAGAAATACATCAAAATATAAAATCGTACTAAAAACGCTGTGTTTCCTCGGTATTAAGCTATAATATTTATGAAAAACAAGCGGAAAGTAAAAAATAATGTCAGAAATCATATTAATTTAGTCATAATTATTATTTAGATTCCTCCATCATTTTGATGAACACCTTCATAAAATTCAAAACGGAAAAATAAATAAAAACATAAGTAACATTTTATTATTCACAAGAAACTGATGTAATATCGGACGAATTCATTATAATAATATGAATGTTTATGTAAATCTACTTTGTGTCGAGGACATCCTTGTTTTCCAGATGATAATATCTAATATTATGAAAATATATCACCATTTGGCTTCTATTATAGTGCGAGCATTTGGCAACGCATTGCATTTCTATACGATTTCTGCTGTATGTTAATATAATTATGTATATTTTTGTCTGACCGGTCACGAAAATAAAATTAGGCGGTGACAATAGGCGCTTAACATCGCTACATCGTGTACTCGTTGTTTTACTTATTATTATATATCTTAACTTAGGCTTACAAATTACGTAAAAAGGTTTAAAAGCCTTTTTATTGCAGAAGGAACTATGGATAGTTGCCTTTCGCAGTGACCAGATCGGCACAGGTAACAACGCTTATAACTCATGCCGTGATTTTTCTGTTAGAAGAAGGTGTTTATATACGAATATCACAAAGAAACCACTTCAATGGTTTAAAACTTGTATCATGCTTGTACACAAAAATGAATTTACCTGAAAATATATATCAAGAAGATAATCCATAACCGGTAAGAGTATCCATAATTAATATTATCTGCTAGGTACAAAGAAATATAATGTTTGGTACATATTTTCAGGTACAAATCCGACCTTCGCCGTTCTTACAATAACAAAGCTATTTGATACCGACATTTCAACATTTTATGGCTTTCATATATGTTACTCGATCGTAAAGATATCCCGTTTCACTAAAAATAATGAGAAACATATTTAATTTCGGTAGGGATTCACTTAATTGTACCAGTCTTAGTATTCGTCATGTACTCGTAAACATTCAATAATAAAAGGGCGGAATAAAACACAGTATTTGTGTCACTTTCTCTCATTGGCAAATGAAATAAGAAAGATTATTTATTATTAGACTTACTGGCGTCGTCACAGTAAAACGATAAACGCGATCAAACATATAGTTAAAATCACTTAGTAACTTAGACCACAATTGACAATTTATCAACTTGAAGAGAAGATTCAAAATTTACATTTAGTGTTGTGTTTTCGACGCAAAGGCTATTTTGCTGTATTAAGTAAGTAAGTATTTTCTTTGTCATGATTTATAGAACCATAAGAAAGAACTCTCGTAAAAATTCGCGAGATTCCTTTGCTTTTAAACATCGAGTATACGACCACGGTAACAAAACCAACACATAGACCGGGGCAATAGGGTTCCACTGGGGGAGCAAAACTACCTACCTATTTCAATTTTGATTCCTCTTAATTTTCTTTTGAGGCCAAGAACGCAATAAAAATTACGTGACAAAATTATTTATAGCGCTGAATGAGGAAATAATTTTATAGGAATTTAATTTCATCAAAATTGGATTCGAGCTACGCGGAAGTTCATATTTTAAGATGAAGTTTTTGACAAAGCAATCACTTTGTATGTTCCATCAATATTAAATCTGAAAAACATCAAAATATTTCGGTATTATGCAATATTTATGTAAGTATATATATCTTTAATTAGTATAATAATATATACTAATTAAAGATACATAAAATGCTTGTATGGTAGCAGTAAAGTACTTAAATAAAAATTATTTAGAACGCCTAACCATTGCTCATCACAGAAAATTGGCGATTAAAGCGTACTCCTGACTTTTAATATCATCTCTTTTTCACTAAAGAAATACGCCCTTCTACCACTGCGATCTTGATATTATGTAAATGTAGAATCATCTCAAGCGATCATCTTGTAAATAGAATACTCTATTCATCAAAATTTTCGACTACTATCTAGCTCCAATTCCTTGAGAGTTCAAGACAAAAATACATTTTCTTTTTCTGAGAAGATGTGTTGGCATTTCTTTTGAAGAAAACTAGTTAAAACAATGTTGGTAATAAAGACGCGTATCGGGGATGTATCAACGTATCACCCGATGTGTTGTAGTCCCCATAGCAGTAATACGAGCGCGATACGCCAAAGTACGCAATCAGGATATCCGAACGAGCCGTCGACGTCGTGTTGTGTGTAAGCCGGGTGTACATTTGCGACTTTCTCATAAAAATGTGGCATCATCTCATTCTAATGTGTTATTACGACATTGATATTGATAGAGAATATCGGTAGAGAGCTATAAAAATATAAATATAGTTCAAATGATAATTTAGTCTAAATTGGAACCAAGTGTTTAATTTTTGCGTCTTCTTTGATTTGTATTTTCTAGAAATCGTTGGTTCGTATCTAAGACTGGCATGTTGGTCTAGGTGTCTAACTGGTTACTAACCAGTAAATAAGTAACACATACTTCAAATCCAGATGTCGCTACTACAAGCGCAACTGCATCTGTACAGAATGACATCAGATGACGGTGTGTGAGAAAATGATTATTTTCTAACTCTCAGAACAAATTTCATTTTGAATTATTGTACATAAAAAAATACTTATTAGGCAGATATGTGCATAAATAAGTAGGCACATATAAAGAACATCAACATATAATACACATATGTGTGTCATATTATCAATACAAAGTGCTGAAACAATTTGTTTGTATTTTTTTTTATAGACTCACGCCTGTATCTCCGAAGGGGTAGACAGAGGTGTAATATTACACCCACATTTCGCCAGGAATTTTTAGGTCCCACGTAATAGGGGGCGAGCCTATTGCCGTACCGGGCACATTACCAGACTCCGTGCTATTACTGAGAATTTCCTAACGGAAAAACCCAATAACACTTTGCCCGACCCGGGAATCGAACCCGAGACCTCCCAATCCCACGCGCACATTTATGCCGCGAGACCAACGAGTTGTATTCTCACATTAACACGTTTGTACAGTTTCCGAATGAAGTTGACCGAATGTAGTGAATGGTCAACGCCTTAATCCAAAAGCAAAATTTTAATTTTGAATGCTTATATTTTCGCACATTATATTTAGTCTTAAGCTTTTGGAATGACATAAACATTTTAAGCATGTATTTCGCATCACAGTGAAACGCACCTAACATGCATCATTTATGCTTCTTACGTCAAGACTCAAGAAATGTCCTTACTAATGACATATAATAAATTCAAAAGTGTGTTACGATTTTACGCTTTTAAACCGCTTAAAATATTTTGATGAAATTTTGCATAAAACATTAAATTTAGTTATCTGCTTTTGCAAACACGAGAATTCCGATATACCACACTGGCAAAAGGTAGTAAGATGTATATCTACTATAAGAAGTGTCATTAAATATGAGTCTATTTTTAGTTTGCCGGTGGAAAATATAGGTGAAGTAGAGTGCAGACGTTGAGTAAAATACGAAAGGTTAAGTATCTTAAGAATTAATCGTATGAAACGGTGCGCGGCGCGGCGTCATAGAGAACTGCCTACATAGTTTTATTTTAAAGAGTGGCCGTGTTAGGGGCCGAGGAATAGAGAAATGTGCGTGCTAAGCTTTAGATTAATTCCGCTTACTGAAATTGAAGTCAATTAATTATATTTGGATTTTATTTTTTTGTAGATTTTAGGACGCAGCTGAATTACGTTGATATTTTTTATGTTCTTTCTGGACATTTAAACTTCATAAGGGGTTTATAGATCGGGTTGGTTTTTGAGACAACAAAACTATTTATTGCTTTATCATTGTGAATATTCGCCAATAACTTATGCTAAATACATACATATACGTACCTACATATATGAAGAAATACGCAAGAAGAAAGAATTAAGCAAAAATAATCTAGTAAAAATATTTCAACTTGTATGCGCACGACTGCACGTTTGGCGTAGTGTTTTAAGCGGCCGCCTCGCAACTTGACACTGCGCCGAGTGTCGTGGGTTCGATTCCCGCACGAGACAACATTTTGTTTATTTTTATTTATTTATTTATATTTTGTTTATTTTTTACGTCCGTTGGTTGTATGTTTGTAAAGTCCCCCGCGACACAGGATTTATTCCTAGTGCGAGAGTTGTAAAAAAAAAACTTTAATGAAACTCATAATTGCATGATAAGTGCTAGTAACTACAAATATTAGTAACAAGTAAAACAATCACGAAATTGAAATTTAGGTTTCCAATTCCATAACAGTCGCAAGTTGTAAACATAAGCGACAAGTCGTTCATGTGTGGTTATCCTTAAATAGCCCATTGTGAGAGCCACGTCTTTGTTCTTTATACAGGCTCCTGCAGACTTTGTTTCTGATAATACTCTTCAGGCCAAATAATACCTAAGATCAATAAATGCAATATTGCATAGTATCATGTCGCTTAATAAAATCGGTCGAATTCACCTTTTCCTGCCAAACACTGGTTTTCTCTCTGAGAAATTCAACTACTGTGTTTTTTATACAATTAGGAATTTTTAATAACAATAAAAAACTAACTACTGTTTACGGATTGATGTATCGTGCTTCAGTGTGGTTTAACAGTTACAACATATAAATCGACATACCTAGAATTAAAACGGAAACGTCGCGTAATTGTAAAACATTTTGTTTCACAAGAACTTTGGACGTGTTTTTTTTAAATTGCACATATGACAAAACTCTGCCAGAATCTGGGTAACTGGTACAGCTTTAAAATCACTTATTAACTTAGACCACAATTGACAATTTATCTACTTAAAGATTCAACATTTACATTTAATGTTGTGTTTTCCATGCAAAGGCTTTTTTGCCATACTAAGTAAGTAAGTATTTGATCATGATTTATAGAACCATAAGAAAGAACTCTCGTAAAAATTCGCGAGATTCCTTTGCTTTTAAACATCAAGTATACGACCACATTAACAAAACCAACACATAGACCGGGGCAATAAGGTTTCACTGGGGGAGCAAAACTACCTACCTATTTAAATTTTGATTCCTCTTAATTTTCTTTTGAGGTCAAGAACGCAATAAAAATTACGTGACAAAATTATTTATAGCGCTGAATGAGGAAATAATTTTATAAGAATTTAATTTCATCAAAATTGGCAATTTTGACAAAGCAATCACTTTGTATGTTCCATCAATATTACATCTGAAAAACATCGAAATATTTCGGTGTTATGCAATATTTATGTAAGTATAATAATATACACTTATTAAAGATACATAAAATGCTTGTATGGTAGCAGTAAAGTAAATAAAAATTATTTAGAACTCCTAAACATTGCTCATCACAGAAAATTGGCGATTAAAGCGTAGTCCTGATTTTTAATGTCATCTCTTTTTCACTTAAGAAATACGGATTTTTACCACTGCGATCTTGGTATTATGTATATGTAGAATGATCTCAAGCAATCATCTTGTAAATAGAATACACTATTCATCAAAATTTTCGACTACTATCTAGCTCCAATTCCTTGAGAGTTCAAGACAAAAATACATTTTATTTTTCTGAGAAGATGTGCTGGCATTTCTTTTGAAGAAAACTAGTTAAAACAATGTTGGTAATAAAGACGCGTATCGGGGATGTATCAACGTATCACCCGATGTGTCGTAGTCCCCATAGCAGTAATACGAGCGCGATACGCAAAAGTACGCAAGCAGGATATCCGAACGAGCCGTCGACGTCGTACTGTGTGTAAGCCGGGTGTACACTTGCGACTTTCTCATATGTTGCATCATCTCCTTCTAATGTGTTATTACGACATTGATATTGATAGAAAATATTGGTGGAGAGCTAAAAAAATATAAATATAGTTCAAATGATAATTTAGTCTAAATCAAAAACACTTGGTTCCAGTGTTTAATTTTTGCGTCTTCTTTGATTAGTATTTTCTAGAAATCGTTGGTTCGTAACTAAGACTGGCATGTTGGTCTAGGTGTCTAACTAGTTACTAACCAGTAAATAAGTAACACATACTTCAAAGCCAGATGTCGCTACTACAAACGCAACTGCATCTGTACGGAATGACATCAGATGACGGTGTGTGAGAAAATGATTATTTTCTAATTCACAGAACAAATTTCACATCACTTCGAATTATTGTATACATAAAATTAATTATTAGGTATGCAGATATGTGCATAAATAGGTAAGTAGGCACATATAAAGAACATCAACATATAATACACGTTTGTGTGTATCAATACAAAGTGCTGAAACAATTTGTTTGTATTGTATTCTCACATTAACAAGTTTGTACAGTTTCCGGATGAAGTTGACCGAATTTAGTGAACGTTCAATGCATCCAAAAGCAAAATTTTAATTTAGAATGCTTATATTTTCGGACATTATATTTAGTCTTAAGCCTTTGGAATGACAAACATTTTACACTGTCTCTTAAGATACAGGAATACCTAGTTTAAGAGATAGGGTTTATAATATTGTACAGATTTCAGCAACACAATCCCACTAACTACCCAATTGTCACAAGCTGTGAATTTATGTACTTACATATCTGTGTTTTTATCTGTAATTTGTTTGGTAAATAAATAAATTATTATTATTATTATATTAAATGTATTTCGCATAACAGTGAAACGCACCTAACATGCATCATTTATGTTTCAAGACCAATGTGCCAAGACTCAAGAAATGTCCTTACTAATGACATATTATAAATTCAAAAGTGTTTACGATTTTACGCTTAAACCGCTTAAAATATTTTGATATAAATTTGCTAAAACATGCGACTCTCTTTTGAAAGCAACTCCTAAAGGGTTAGTTATCTGCTTTTGCAAACACGAGTAGCATAATATCTCCGATATTGCACACTGGCAAAAGGTAGTAAGATGTATCTACAAAGAAGTGTCATTAAATATGAGTCTATTTTTAGTTTGCCGATGGAAAATATAGGTGAAGTAGAGTGCAGACGTTGAGTAAAATACGAAAGGTTAAGTATCTTAAGAATTAATCGTATGAAACGGCGCGGCGTCATAGAGAACTGCCTACATAGTTTTATTTTAAAGAGTGGCCGTGTTAGGGCCCGGGGAATAGAGAAATGTGCGCGCTAAGCTTTAGATTAATTCCGCTTACTGAAATTGCGAAAGTCAATTAATTATATTTGGATTTTATTTCTTTGTAGATTTTAGGACGCAGCTGAATTACGTTGATATTTTTTATTTATTTTTAAGAAAGTTTTAAGAAGTAATGAAGCAAAAAGAATCTAATAAAAATATTTCAACTTGTATGCGCACGACTGCATGTTTGGCGTAGTGTTTTAAGTGGCCGCCTCGCCGCTTGACACTGCGTCGAGTGTCGTGGATTCGATTCCCACACGAGACAACATTTAGTTTTTTGTTTATTTTTGCGTCCATTGGTTGTATGTTTGTAAAGTCCCCCGCGACACAGGATTTATTCCTAGTGCGAGAGTTGTAAAAAAAACCTTAATGAAACTCATAATTGCATGATAAGTGCTAGTAACTACAAATATTACTAACAAAAAAAACAATCACGAAACTTAAATTCATAACAGTCGCAAATTGTAAACATATCCGACAAGTCGTTCATGTGTGGTTATCCTTAAATAGCCCATTGTGTGAGTTACGTCTTTGTACTTTGTACAGGCTCCTGCAGACTTTGTTTCTGATGATACTCTTCAGGCCAAATACTTAGATTGAAGAAGTTGAACAAATAAATTTCCTTGGGGTCACTTTAGACCACCACTTAAATTGGAAAGGTCATATAGAGAAAGTCAATAAAAAATTATCATCTTACTGATACACTTTGTCCATACTTATCAGCCATATATTTAATAAATGTATTGATTTATCAGTTTTCCCCATAGCACTGAAAAGGGCCATTATACATCCCATCTTTAAGGGTGGAGACGGGTCTTTAGTAACTAACTATCGTCCAATAGCTGTACTCACCGGATTATCTAAGATCTTGGAGCGGGTTGTAAATACTAGACTAGTTAGCTACTTAGACAAATTCAATATCCTCTCTGCCAACCAATTCGGTTTTCGGCAGAACATGTCTACTTCAGACGCCGTCCAGGAATTGACAGCACACATAGTCACTAATTTAAATGACAGTAAAAAGGTGGTGACTATTTTCTTAGACCTTGCCAAAGCCTTTGACACTGTTCCCATTTCCACTCTTCTTTTGAAGCTGGAAAGAATAGGTGTCAGAGGCCCACAGTTAGCATTCTTCAAAAGTTACCTCACAGATCGTACACAGATGGTCAAGATAGGTAACTACACTAGTGATGAGCTTCCTATATCCATTGGTGTTCCACAAGGAAGTATACTCGGGCCATCTCTATTCCTAATTTTTATTAATGACCTTTGTAATCTGAAGATCCCTAATTCCAAAATCACTTCATATGCTGATGACACGGCTATTACCTTTGTTTCTGATTCCTGGACTGAGCTACAAAAAACGTCCCAAGCCGGCTTAAACAATGTAGCGGATTGGTTATCTTCTCATGCTCTTACTCTGAACGTTGCAAAAACAAAATTTTTAACGTACTCTATCTCGTCCACCACCCTGCCTAATACCCCATTAGATTTGATATTTCATAGTTGCTTGAATGACTCTGTAATAAATTGTCATTGTCCTCACATAAGCTCTGTTGACAGTATCAGGTATCTCGGCGTTATTTTAGACAAATACCTAAACTATAAACCTCAGGTTGAAGCACTGACGTCTAGAGTTCGCAAGCTTATATTTATATTTAGATCGCTTCGTTACGTCGCTAATATTACAATAATACGTAGTGTTTACTATGCCCTCTGCAAATCTATAATATCTTATTGTATTTCTATCTGGGGAGGTACTCATAAAACAACTCTCAAATCATTGGAGATTGCTCATAGAGCAGTTTTAAAAGTAGCCACGTTTCGTCCTATGTTGTACCCGACTGACGATTTATATAGAAACTGGAACATTCTAAATGTACGACAAATTTACGTTTTTCACACGGTAATGTTGCAACATCGCAAGACTCCATACATACATTCTTCCAAGCGTCGCAGGGATAACATCTGTATTATACCTAGAATGCATTTTTCTTTCATTAAAAGATTTTTCTATTACCTGGGTCCTTACCTCTACAACCAGATAAACAGGCACATTTATATATATAACTTACCTAGTCATGATTGTAAGTCGGCCGTCCTAAATTACCTATTGCATAAAAATTACGATGAGACAGAAAATATGCTAATCGCTTTGTCCTGATATATAGCTTCTATTTGCCTTTTTGGATACGGTTGCATACACTCACACACACTCACATACATACGCGCGCACACACACCCACACACACACACACACACACACACACACACACACACACATCACACACACACACACACACACACACACACACACACACACACACACACACACACACACACACCAACTTATAAATTTTTGCATAATATCTCACCTATTGTCTTAATAATGCATGTTATACAAAAAGTGTTAAAACTGTAGTTTACATACCTTCTTTTATATTGCAACTAGTGTCGTTAAATATTATGTATTTTGTATTAATGCGGGTTTGGAGCTGTTTTTCCTTAATACAGGCTATTTCATAGCCTAGATAGGAAAACAGTAAGTAAACTACTTGATACTGTAACTACTTAACATGTAATGTACTACAATGATTTACTTGGCAATAATAATATTATTATTATTATTATTATTAAATTATACTTGTTGAAACGGCTTTCCCAAATATTGCTAAAACAGCTTACTTCGGTTACGTTAATCCACTGTTAACTTATGGAATTATATACTGGGGCAATTCATGTGAAATCCAATCTACATTTGTCTTACAAAAGAGATGTTTACGCATTATCTATAACATGTACAATATAGAATCGCTTAGAACTGTTTTTTGTGAAAAAGGTTTCCTTACACTAACAAGTATTTACATTTTGCAGCTTTGTCTATTTGTAAAAAATAACATCACGTTTTTTGAACTTAAGTGTAATTCCAAATCTAATATACGCAGTAAATATAAAAATAACTTAACTTTACCAAATATAAAAAACAATATTTATTATAAAAGCGCATATATAACAGCAATTAGAGTTTTCAATCATCTACCTGTAGAAATAAAAAAATTAGAAGGCAAATTGTTTAAAACTGTCTTAAAAAAATGGTTAATTAAATCCGCTTTTTACGATATGCAAGAGTATTTTGCTTCCAAGTGATACAATTTTGTTAAATTAAGATAATATTGTTATGTCTATAATTATAAAATTTACTTTTATTTGTGCTATTGCAATGCCCGACTGGGTAGGCTGTTGAAACAATATCTAATTTTAAGAACACATTTTATGTACCTACACAGTTTAAGCAATAAATGTCTTTGTCTTTGTCTTTATCATGTCGCTTATTAAAGTCGGTCGAATGCACCTTTTCCTGCCAAACACTGGTTTTCTCTCTGAGAAATTCAACTACTGTTTTTTTATACAATTAGTATTTTTTAATAAAATAAAAAACTAACAACTGTTTACGGATTGATGTGTCGTGCTTCAGTGTGGTGTAACAGTTACTACATTTAATTCGACATACCTAGAATTAAAACCGAAACGTCGCGTAATTGTAAAACATTTTGTTTCACAAGAACTATGGACGTGTTTTAAAAAAAAATAGCACATATGACAAAACTCTGCCAGAATCTGGATGCAAACGGCTTACTGCGGAATTAAATATTCGAACTATAGATAGATCTGTAGATTTACGATTCCTTTTTGACATAAGCTCCATACAAAATATGACAAACACGAATCAAAAATCTACAGATCTATCTATAGTTCGAATATTGAAAATGGCCGTTAAAGGTTATCACTGTTTAAAAATAGTGTTTGGTGATAGACAATGTTTAGCTAATAAGTAAGGATGCTAATGATATTATTCGAGATCGCATGACGGCGTTACGATATTCCTTGCAACGTGCTTTCGATGTTAAGTGGTAGTAGACTTACGGGGACCTGGTATTCGGTGTTACACTTTCGGTGTCACGTAACACACTCTTATACTGTGGATAAAGTATACTAAACGTTACAAGAATAATAATGAGCGCCTACATTCGTCATAACAATTAAATAAAAGCTCTTGTGTGTCTCATTTACTTTCTCTCCAAGTGTACTAAGCTAAACAGATAATGTTTCGAAGTACGTGGGAGCTAACCTTACTGACAAAGCGTAGGCTCGTGCGGTCAATAAAAACGCGTAGAACTTATTTTCCTCATATAATATTCATGCATGTAATAGGTCACACTTATCTACGCTTACAACTATGTTGTTATTATTTAGGTAATAACAGGAACAGTTTTCTACTACGTTGAGGTTGCAGGATTCAAGTACTGCCATGCAAGTAGGTACCATGATTTTGAATATTGATGAAAAAATCACTTCTTTTAGATCTAAATCCGATTCATCATCATCGGCCTTTAATAGTCCACTGCTGGACTAGGCCTCTCCTTTGAAAGGAGGAATTGGCCTACTATACCACGCTGGCCAAACGGGTTGGTATAGGGTTTGTATCAAGTTTTCCTTCTCTTACAGTGCTGTTCTCTGCATAATATGCTCCCTCTGTCGGCTCTTACGACACCCATGGGAAGATATGGGGTGGTGACATTCCGTATTCTTAATCCGTCACCACACGGACAAAACCAGATAAAATTAAAACAGTAAAAAGCTAAGGATTGGTCCAGTTCCTTAAAGAAGTCTCCTGGTATGTGGATGTTTTATAATGTAGAAAGGGAATAGATATGAATATATATAATAATAATTATATGTAACTTTGCTGATAAAATTATAGCACGCACCTGGTTTTTTAACTGATAATCAATGAGTTATTTTATAAAAATAACCCAGAAAAGAAAATTCTAGTTACAGTTCGTAAGTAGGTACATATTCTTTGTGTACTGGTATCAGTACATTAAAAAAGATAATCCTAAATTATAAGAAGCAAGCAAGTACAATTATTTCGATATACGGACTACAAATATTTTTTCAAGAATTGTTGTGAAAACAAAAAAAAGAAGACTCATTACCTTTTTTTAAGATCACGATACCTTTGTTCTCGACATCGATGTAAGTATTATAACAGGAATATAAATAAAAGGCTAGCTTTATTATACTCACAAAGCCAAATAATTCTTACTAAAATAATTTACATTAATGAGGACCTTACGTCCTACGGAAAACACAACACATTTCACAACAGAAATACTCATTAGGCTTCGTATTTTCCTTAAATACCATAAGGTTTATAATCTATACTAATATAATAAAGCGGAAGAGTTTGTTTGTTTGTTTGTTTGTTTGTTTGTTTGTTTGTTTGAACGCGCTAATCTCAGGAACTACCGGTCGGATCTGAAAAATTCTTTTTGTATACGATAGCCCAGTTATTCCGGAAGGTTATAGGCTATATAACATAACGCTTCGACCCTTTGGGGCCGGGCAAAAGGCTAAAAAGGCTAAAAGATAATGTCGGCTAATCTCAGGAACTAGCAGTCGGATTTTAAATTTTTTTATTGCCTATGATAGCCCAATTATTCCGAAAGGCTATAGGCTATATAAAATTACGCCACAACTTTTGGGGGCCAGACAAAAATAATAAAATGGTCAAACGAAAAGGGGGAGGGTTGGGTCAAAGGCAAAAAAAGGCTAAACGAATAAGATACAATCTATATGGGTATCGTTTTCGAGATTTTCAGGAAGCTGATTAATAATATGAAATTTATTTAGTGATCCAAGATGGCGGACGGGAAATCAAAGATGGCGGATGAGAAAATTTTAAAAATCAATATGGGTATCGCATTCGATATTTTAAGGGGTGGGGAATCCAAATACAACATCTATTTCGTGATCAAAGATGGCGGATAGGAAATCAAAGATGGCGGACGGGATTTTTTTTAAAGTCGGTATGGGTATCGTCTCCGATATTTTAAGGAATGGGGAATTCAAAAACATCATCTATTTCGTGATCAAAGATGGCGGATGGGAAATTAAAAAAAAATCAATATGGGTATCGTCTCCGATGTTTAAAGGGATGGGGAATCCAAATACAACATCTATTTCGTGATTCAAGATGGCGGATGGGAAAAAATTAAAAATCAATGTGGGTATCGTCTCTGATTATTTAAGGGATGGTGAATCCAAATACAACATCTATTTCATGATCAAAGATGGCGGATAGGAAATCAAAGATGGCGGACGGGGTTCTTTTTTAAAATCAATATGGGTATCGTCTCCGATATTTTAAGGAATGGGGAATTCAAAAACGCCATATTTTTCGTGATCAAAGATGGCGGATGGGAAATTTTTAAAAATCAATATGGGTATCGTCTCCAATATTTAAAGGGATGGGGAATCCAAATCCAACATCTATTTTGTGATCTAAGATGGCGGATGGGAAATCAAAGGTGGCGGATGGGAAAGTTTTACAAAATCAATATGGTTATCGTCTCAGATGTTTTAAGGGATGGCGAATCCAAATACAACATCTATTTCGTGATCAAAGATGGCAGATGGGAGATCAAAGATGGCGGATGAAAGAAAAATTTAAGTCAATATGGGTATCCTCTCCGATGTTTTATGCTATGAGGGATGCAAATACAACATCTATTTCGTGATCAAAGATGGCAAATGGGAAATCGAAGATGGCGGATGGAAAATCAAAGGTGGCGGATGGGAAAATTCTATACATTATATACAAAAATCAATATTCGTTTGTTTTTACCTCTCTATAAACTCTGTAATTTTAGATTAAGCACTGATGGCTTTAATAATTTTGTTAAGAATTTCCTGGAAAAGAAGTTAGAATGAAAAGGATCTAGAAAAAAACCTTAAAAAGGCGATACGGAGTTCGCTGGGTCAGCTAGTATATAAAATAAATATCAATATATAAATTATTTACATAGTAATAAAGGTGATGTAGACACGTATTCAAGTTGCGTGAAAATATATTTGTGTGAACAAAACTGTCGATTTCTTGAAGCAAACAAGCCGCTTATGATATTAACGTATTAAACTGGATTTCAGTTTCAACTGAAATCTAATAATAACAGCGATTTTCAGTGCGCATGATATTTTAAGCTAGAATAAATCTCTTCAGGCATAATAAATGAAATGTATTGATTAAAAGCAATTAGAATGTCATTGGTATTATTTTCACTTTTCTGTTATTGTGTTGTATTTTTTTGCCTTTTAATCTTTTTTGTTAAAAGGTTTTTATTTCTCAAGAAATACATCAAAATATAAAATCGTATTAAAAACTCTGTGTATTCTCGGTAATAAACTGTAATATTCATGAAAAACAAGCGGAAAGTAAAAAATAATGTTACAAATCATATTAATTTATTCATAATCATTATTTAGATTCCTCCATCATTTTGATGAACACCTTCATAAAATTCGAAACGGAAAAATTAATAAAAACATGAGTAACATTTATTATTCACAAGGAACTGATGTAATATCGGGTGAATTCATTATAATAATATGAATGTTTATGTAAATCTGCTTTGTGTCGAGGACATCCTTGTTTTCCAGTTGATAATATCTAATATTATGAAAATATATCACCATTTGGCTTTTATTATAGTGTGAGCATTTGGCAAAGTCTAGATTTTTGCTGTATGTTCTTATAATTAGGTATGCATATTTTTGTCTGACCGGTCACCAAAATAAAATTAGGCGGTGGCAATAGGCGCTTAACATCGCTACATCGTGTACTCGTTGTTTTACTTATTATTATATATCTTAAATTAGGCTTAAAAATTACGTAATAAAGGCTTAAAAGCCTTTTTTTATCGCAGAAGGTACTATGGATAGTTGCCTTTCGCAGTGACCAGATGATTATCCTGTTTTCTTACTCGTCGCGCCACTGCCCGCTTATCAGATGCAATTTGCAATTACAGTGCAATTTACGGCACGGGTAACAACGCTTATAACTCATGCCGAGATTTTCTGTTAGAAGAAGGTGTTCGTTATTCGTATATACGAATATCACAAAGAAACCACTTCAATGGTTTCAAACTTGTATCATGCTTAGACACAAAAATGATTTTACCTGAAAATATCTATCAAGAAGATAATCCTTAATAGGTAAGAGTATCCATAATAATTAATATTATCTGCTAGGTACAAAGAAATATAATATTTGGTACATATTTTTAGGTACAAATCCGACCTTCGCCGTTCTTACAATAACAAAGCTATTAGATACCGACATTTCTACATTTTATGGCTTTCATGTATGTTACTCGAACGTAAAGATATCCCGTTTCACTAAAAATAATGAGAAACATATTTAATTTCGGTAGGGATTCACTTAATTGAACCAGTCTTAGTACTCGTCATGTACTCGTAAACATTCAACAATAAAAGGGCGGAATAAAACACAGTATTTGTGTCTCTTTCTCTCATTGGCAAATGAAATAAGAAAGATTATTTAGGTATTATTCGACCTACTGGCGTCGTCGCAGCAAAACGATAAACGCGACCAAACATATAGTTAAAATCACTTATTATCTTAGACACAATTGACAATTTATCTACTTGAAGATTCAACATTTACATTTAGTGTTACGTTTTTAATTCCAAACCTATTTTGCCGTACTTTCTTTGTCACGATTCATAGAACCATAAGAAAGAACTCTCGTAAAAATTCGCGAGATTCCTTTGCATTTAAACATCGCGTATACGACCATGGTAAAAAACCAACACATAGACCGGGGCAATAGGGTTTCACTGGGGGAGCAAAACTACCTACCTATTTAAATTTTGATTCCTCTTAATTTTCTTTTGAGGTCAAGAACGCAATAAAAATTTCGTGACAAAATTATTTATAGCGCTGAATGAGGAAATAATTTTATAGGAATTTAATTTCATCAAAATTGGATTCGAGCTACGCGGAAGTTCATATATTAAGATTAAGTTTTTGACAAAGCAATCACTTTGTATGTTCCATCAATATTAAATCAGGAAAACATCGAAATATTTCGGTATTATGCAATATTTATGTAAGTATAATAATATACACTAATTAAAAATACATAAAATGCTTGTATGGTAGCAGTAAAGTAAATAAAAATTATTTAGAACGCCTAACCATTGCTCATCACAGAAAATTGGCGATTAAAGCGTAGTCCTGATTTTTAACGTCATCTCTTTTTCACTAAAGAAATACGCCCTTCTACCACTGCGATCTTGATATTATGTAAATGTAGAATAATCTCAAGCGATCGTTTTGTAAATAGAATACACTATTCATCAAAATTTTCGACTACTATCTAGCTCCAATTCCTTGAGAGTTCAAGACAAAAATACATTTTCTTTTTCTCAGAAGATGTGTTGGCATTTCTTTTGAAGAAAACTAGTTAAAACAATGTTGGTAATCGCGTATCGGGGATGTATCAACGTATCACCCGATGTGCCGTAGTCCCCATAGCAGTAATACGAGCGCGATACGCCAAAGTACGCAATCAGGATATCCGAACGAGCTGTCGACGTCGTATTGTGTGAAAGCCGGGTGTACATTTGCGACTTTCCCATAAAAATGTGGCATCATCTCATTCTAATGTGTTGTTATGACATTGATATTGATAGAAAATATCAGTGGAGAGCTATAAAATATAAATATAGTTCAAATGATAATTTAGTCTAAATTGGAACCAAGTGTTTAATTTTTGCGTCTTCTTTGATTTGTATTTTCTAGAAATCGTTGGTTCATATCTAAGACTGGCATGTTGGTCTAGGTGTCTAACTAGTTACTAACCAGTAAATAAGTAACACATACTTCAAAGCCAGATGTCGCTACTACAAACGCAACTGCATCTGTACGGAATGACATAAGATGACAGTGTGTGAGAAAATGATTATTTTCTAACTCTCAGAACGAATTTCACATCGTTTTGAATTATTGTACATATAAAATTACTTATTAGGTATGCAGCTATGTACATAAATAAGTAGGTACATATAAAGAACATCAACTTAAAATACACGTATGTGTGTATCAATACAAAGTGCTGAAACAATTTGTTTGTATTGTATTCTCACATTAACACGTTTGTACAGTTTCCGGATGAAGTTGACCGAATGTAGTGAACGGTCAACGCCTTAATCCAAAAGCAAAATTTTAATTTAGAATGCTTATATTTTCGCACATTATATTATGTCTTAAGCCTTTGGAATGACATAAACATTTTAAGCATGTATTGCGCATCACAGTGAAACGCACCTAACATGCATCATTTATGCTTCATGCGTCAAGACTTAAGAAATGTCCTTACTAATGACATATAATAAATTCAAAAGTGTGTTACGATTTTACGCTTAAACCACTTAAAATATGTTGATGAAGTTTTGCAGAAAACATTAAATTTGATAAATCATGCGACTCTTTTTTGAAAGCAACTCTTAAAGGGTTAGTTATCTGCTTTTGCAAACACGAGTAGCATAATATCTCCGATATACCACACTGGCAAAAGTTAGTAATATGTATCTACAAAGAAGTGTCATTAAATATGAGTCTATTTTTAGTTTGCTGGTGGCAAAATATAGGTGAAGTAGAGTGCAGACGTTGAGTAAAATACGAAAGGTTAAGTATCTTAAGAATTAATCGTATGAAACGGCGCGACGTCATAGAGAACTGCCTACATATGTAGTTTTATTTTAAAGAGTGGCCGTGTTAGGGCCCGGGGAATAGAGAAATGTGCGCGCTAAGCTTTAGATTAAGTTCGCTTACTGAAATTGCGAAAGTCAATTAATTATATTTGGATTTTATTTTTTGTAGATTTTAGGACGCAGCTGAAGTACGTTGATATTTTTTATGTTCTTTCTGGACATTTAAACTTCATAAAGGGTTTATAGATTGGGTTGGGTTTTGAGAGACGATAAAACTATTTATTGCTTTATGATTGTGAATATTCGGCAATAACTTATGCTAAATACATACATATACATATGTGAGTACCTACATATACGAAGAAATACGCAAGAAGTAATGAAGCGTAACGCATAACGTCTTTGGCCGATTGTCAGAATTTGCAGAACGACCTACACATTGTTTCAGATTGGTGCAATACGAATAAAATGTATTTAAATATCAATAAATGTTTTTCAAATAAACGCAACAAAATTTTACATAATTACATTATTGATGGACAAGTACTTAATAGGTCTAGTGTTGTCAAAGACTTGGGTATACTCTTCGACGATAAACTTTCTTTTAGATCTCACTACCAACATATAATCTCGAAAGCCAACAAGCTCCTAGGTTTCGTTCTACGGACAACAAAAGGTTTCAAAAAAGCTCAAAGTGTGCTTTATCTTTACTATGCCCTGGTAAGAAGTACCTTGGAATATGGCTCTCCGATCTGGTCACCATATTATAGAGTGCACATTAACGATATAGAGCGTGTTCAAAGGAAATGCCTTAAAATTATTTGTTACCGCCAAAAAGTTGGTCGTACGTACTTGAATTATGATCAGAGGCTGCAAAAATTCAATGTACAACCATTGGAAGCTCGTCGCAAATATTTTGATCTGGTTTATTTATATAAAATAATTCATTCAATTATTGATTCACCCGAATTGCTTTCGCATATTTCATTTAACATTAAATACAGTTTACGTAGATCGAACCGTGTTAATCTCTTTGCCTTGCAAATTTATAAAAACAATATTTCTTATTACAATCCGCTGGTAAGAATGGCTAGACAATATAATGAATTAGTTACAACTAATTTACAGTTAGACATTTTTCATCCTAGATTTTACACATTTTTAAAAATTCTAAAGGATATCCTCTATACCAAATAGAAGTAAAATAGTTAAATATTTCTTAAGATATAGTATTGTTGTTGTTGTGTTACGAAATTAAAACTATATTTTCTTATTTATGTTTAATTTCGTAACACGTGTATGTTTGTACATCTCTTCTGTCTGTTAACTTGATGTTTAATTGTTTCAATGTATGCACATGTGTTGAGTTGCAATCTAGATCTAAACATAAGCTTTGATTGTTTTTAATTTATAATAAGATTGTAATTTGTTTTGTGCAATTTAAAAATAAATAAAAAATAAATAAAATAAAAAAGAAGCAAAAATAATCTAATAAAAATATTTCAACTTGTATGCGCACGACTACACGTTTGGCGTAGTGTTTTTATAATATTATATATAAATTTATAACAATAACACTTATAAACTAAACATTGTAAATAATTTTATTTTATTTAATAATTAATAAAATAATAACATAGTGTTGCTGCGCCTTAACAGGGTAACTTATCAATCATGTATGAGCCTTTAACCATTGTAACATCTTATGTACTCATGATTGCAATAAACATTTGAAGTTTGAAGTAAGCGGACGCCTCGCCGCTTGACACTGCGTCGAGTGTCGTGGGTTCGATTCCCACACGAGACAACACTTTGTTTATTTTTATTTATTTATATATATTTTGTTTATTTCTTGCGTCCGTTGGTTGTATGTTTGTAAAATCCCCCGCGACACAGGATTTATTCCTAGTGCGGGAGTTGTAAAAAAAACCTTAATGAAACTTATAATTGCATGATAAGTGCTAGTAACTACAAATATTACTAACAAGTAAAACAATCACGAAATTGAAATCTAAGTTTCCAATTCCATAACAGTCGCAAGTTGTAAACATATGCGACAAGTCGTTCATGTGTGGTTATCCTTAAATAGCCCATTGTGAGAGTCACGTCTTTGTTCTTTATAGAGGCTCCCGCAGACTTTGTTTCTGATGATACTCTCTAGGCCAAATAATACCTAAGATCAATAAATGCAATATTGCACATAGTACCATGTCGCTCAATAAAGTCGGTCGAATTCACCTTTTCCTGTCAAACACTGGTTTTCTCTCTGAGAAATTCAACTACTGTGTTTTTTATACAATTAGGAATTTTTAATAACAATAAAAAGACAACAACTGTTAACGGATTGATGTGTCATGTGTCGGAGTGATGTGAGTTTGTAACAGTTACTACATATAAATAGACATAGGGTAAACAGTATAATGATTGGCACCCTAAGCGGTTTCTACTACTAAGTAACAAATTCTCAGGAAAATACAAATTCAATAATATTTTCTATGGTTTTGTCGGAATTGTGTTTACATGGACATTAATAAAAATAAATCATCGTATTAAATAAAGCCGTTTAATTAGCATAAAAATGAGCTCAAACTTATTTCTTAAGAAAAGTACAATCATTGGCACCCTGGTATAGTTATTGGCAGAACCCAAAAGGTACAATCATTGGCACTGTTGGCCTAAGGAGGTGATACCCAGACTGTCTTAAGACTTAATATCTGGATCTTTATAGGTACATGTATTCTACGTATATTTATGAATGTTTATGTAACCTTCTAATTTTTCTAACATAAGTCTATATTGGAGAGAAGTTTAGTTCATTTACCACGTTTTATATCTTTCTTTCGGGATATTTTTCTAATGTAGCTCATTTTGTCTCTTCGATACATTGTAGCAAATGAGCCCTGTTTCAGTTTCTCACAAGCATTTTGTGCGTAATATTTTTGTCTATACTAAGTTGTTTGTTTTAAGCGATATCTGTCCTGATTTCTGGGTACTTTGTAGAGAAAGGTTGCTATCTCTGTACGACCGTACCATAGTAAGTTGGGTGTAAATGCGACGAAATATACAATCTTAAGTTGTTTGTATGCGAATTTGACGGAAAACAAACAAAAATCTGAAAAAAATATGATTCTAAAATGTGCCAATGACTATGTTGTTGAACAATTTTTAAGTATAGTCATAGGCACTATCGAAAAAGACGATCCATCTATTTAATAGCGCAAAACTAACGTTTATTAAGCTTTAATGAAGATAACAGATACAAATAAATAGGTACTTTTGTGTAAAATTAATTAAAAATATATTTTTTCGCTTCGGAAAGTAACTACCTAACCTAAACATTTCATTAATTTTTTTAGGCAATTTTCCTAAACTTTTTTTAAAATAATTGTTAAAGAAAAATGGTTCATAGTTAAGATTTAAATATTTGTTTTGTGTATAAAAAATAGGTTAATCCTGCTTATGAATGTATTTCTGTGACATAATAATATAAGATTTTCCTAATATTCAGAATAATTCAGCAGAGTGCCAATCATTGCGGGGGTGCCAACATTACTATAGTTTACCCTACCTAGAATTAAAACCGAAACGTCGCGTAATTGTAAAACATTTTGTATCACAAGAACTATGGACGTAAGTATTTAAAAAAAGAATGCACATATGACAAAACTCTGCCAGAATCTGGGTAACTAGTACGGCTAAAAGGATATCACTGTTTAAAAATAGCGTATGGTGATAGACAATAAGTAGGGATGCTAATGATATTATTCGAGATCGCATGACGGCGTTACGATATTCCTTGCAACGTGCTTTCGATGTCAAGTGGTAGTAGACTTACGGGGACCTGGTAAGTATTCGGTGTTACACTTTCGGTGTCACGTAACACACTCTTATACTGTGGATAAAGTATACTAAACGTTAGAAGAATAATAATGAACGTCTACTTTCGTCATAACAATTAAATAAAAGCTCTATTGTGTCTCATTTACTTTCTCTCAAAGTGTACTACGAGTGTATTATGTAAGCTAAATAGATAATGTTTCGAAGTACGTGGGACTCTAACCTTACTGACGAAGCGTAGGTTTCACTCATGCCATACATTAGTCAATAAAAAAGCGTAAATGTTGTTTTCCTCATATAATATTCATGCATGTAATTGATCTAGCTACACTTACTACTATTGTATTTACTCTATACACTTATTACTATGGTATTGATAGGAATAGTTTGTACTACTTTGTGGTTGCAGGATTCAAGTATTGCCATGCGAGTAGGTACCATGATTTTGAATATTGATGAAAAATTCACTACTTTTAGATCTAAATCCGATTAAACCAGATACAATTAAAACAGCAAAAAGCTAAGGATTGGTCCAGTTCCTTATAGAAAGCGCCTGGTACGTGGATGTTTTATAATGTAGAAAGGGAATAGATATTAATAAATGTAAATAATATACTTATGCAACTTTGCTAATAAAATTATAGCACGCACTTGGTTTTCTTAACTGATGATCAATGAGTGATTCTATAAAAATAACCCAGAAAAGAAAATTCTAATTACATTTCGCAAGAACATATTCTTTGTGTTATGGTATCAGTTGATTAAAAAAAAAGATAAACCCAAGTAATTATAAGAAGCAAGCAAGTACAATTATATCGATATAATACAAATAGATATAGTACAAATACTTTCCTAAGAATTGTTGTGAAAGCAAAAAAAGACTCGTTACTTTTTTAAGATCACGATACCTTTGTTCTCGACATCAATGTAAGTATTATTACAGAAATATAAATAACATGCTAGCTTTATTATACTCACAAAGCCAAATTCTTACTAAAATAATTTTCTTTAATGAGGACCTTACGTCCTACGGAAAACACAACACATTTCACAACAGAAATACTCATTAGGCTTTCGTATTTTCCTTAAAGGCTATAAAGGTTATGTAAATATCAACATCACATCAGCGGCGATAGCCCAGTGGTGTACGTGACGGACTGCTGAGACAATGGTCTCGGGGATTCGATCCCCAGTTACCCGCCTGACTTTTCGAAGTTATGTACCTATGCATTAAAAATGTTAATTATCTTTAGCATAATAATGTGCCCGGTAGATAGCAATAGGCTCGCCCTTTATTACATTGGGACCGAAACATAACTAACGAAGTGTGTGTTTATAATATACCTCTGCCTACCCCTTCGGGGATAAAGATGTGAAGTCAAGAAAAATAAATATCAATATATAAATTATTTACATAGTTAAAAATGTGATGTAGGTACGTAAGTATTCAAGTTGCGTGAAAATATATTTGTGTGAACAAAACTGTCGATTTCTTGAAGCAAACAAGCCGCTTATGATATTAACGTATTAAACTGGATTTCAGTTTCAACTGAAATCTAATAATAACAGCGATTTTCAGTGCGCATGATATTTTAAGCTAGAATAAATCTCTTCAGGAATAATAAATGAAATGTATTGATTAAATTATATGAAACTGATGCTTATATAATCTATGGTAGGGTGAAGAGTTTTACATTCGCTGTTTGCCTATGGCCTTCTTTGCCGGTTGCTTAAGCCGGACTTTCATAAACGGTTTTACGACATGGATTTTCTTCGACATAATGGGTCGCCAACAAATCTTTATATCCACAAGTATTGCTTAGAAATCCTCAAGTCTGATTTCGATAATATGTTCTTAGACACAAGTTAATTAGGTAATGATGCGAAGTTGAGAACACAACACAAAATAAATCTGCCAGATTGGTGATAACGATTTATACATCTTAATATATAAAATCCTTGCGTTAGTTACTGACTGACAGACACGCTACAGCCGAAACTATTGGGCGCAGGCAGCTGAAATTTGGCATGTATGTTCCTTGGGGACCATAGGGGTGCACTAAGAAGGGATTTCTCGAAATGCCCACGGGATCGGCCAAAACGGGTAAATAAAAAAAAATGTAGGCGTAGCTGCTGGCGTCCTCTAGTCCCAAAATATTAGTCGAAGCTCAGTTTAGGCACTCATTTTTTTGTTGCTGATTCATTTGAGCATTCACCTGTGATGAGCGTTCTTGCGACTGTTACAAAACAGAAAAACTAACGAGTGTGTTTTAGCGAGCATTCTTACGAACGTTCTGGCGAGCATTCTAGCGAATCGACGGTAAATTTGCTTTGGCGTTTATGCCCATTTGAGTTTTCGCTGGCAAGATCGTGGAAATGATTGTAGCAATGTTCGGTATTCGTTGTTTAGTCCGACAAAACAAGAAACGGCGAATGCTCGCTGTTCTGTTACAAGTGAATGCTCAGGTGTATCGGCACCATTTCGCGTGCTTACGCTTAAAGAAGTTTAACATTAATCATCAGCCTTTATCAGTCCACTGCTGGACTAGGCCTCTCCTGTGAAAGGAATTGGCCTACTTATCGCTGGCCAAACGGGTTGGTATAGGGTTTGTATCAAGTTTTCCTTCTCTTAAGGTGATTTTCCACCAGAGGGGCGAGACGAGGCGAGGCGAGGAGAGAATTGAAATCGCACTGACCCTTTTCCACTAAAAATAGCCATCGCGAGCTCGCGCGAGCTCGTACGAGCTCGCGCGTGACCGCCGCGCCATCCATAGGCATCATTAGATAAAGATATAGGTACAGTGATGTTTGAGTTCGTCATAGGTACAGTGATGTTTGAGTGTAGTTTCCACCACTCTGATGGAAAATCACCTTTAAGGTGATTTGCCACCGAGTGGCGAGACGAGACTAGGCGAGAAGAGAATTGAAATCGCACTGACCCTTTTCCACTAAAAATAGCCATCGCGAGCTCGCGCGAGCTCGCGCGAGCTCGTGCGAGCACGCGCGTGACCGCCGCGCCGCCCGTAGGCTTCATTAGATAAAGATATACTGGTACTGGTTAATTTATACTCTATGTTGGAAGCAATACGGTTCATTTTTACACAAACAAATATTTCAATTCACGCCTCGCATATTCTCGTCAATCCACACTGTTTCCACCAAAGATGCGCTGGGAGAGAATTGAAAATTTGCCATACAAATTTCAATACTCTCCTCGCCTCGCCTCGTCTCGCCACTCTGGTGGAAAATCAGCTTTACAGTGCTGTTCTCTGCATAATATGCTCCCTCTGTCGGCTCTTACGACACCCATGGGAGGATATGGGGTGGTGACATTTCGTATTCTTAATCCGTCACCACACGGTCGTTTAACATTAAGACTTTTCTAACATTGTGCATGCGCGTTCCACGGGCGTGCGCTTGGCGTGCGCTTAGCGAGCGCACTACCTTCAGTTTGTACTATGGAGTGATCGCCGAACACCGAGCGCACGCCGGGCGTCCGCTCAAAAGACGCGCACGCCCAATGTGTAGGCGGCCTAATATCGACGGCTCATTAATACTACATCGTATTGTAACAGCTCTTCAAATGAGTGAAGCGTGTTTGAGGAGTGACGGACGTTGTCGAAGATAGTCATTGTATGGTACAGGGCGTTTCAACAATTCTGCGAATCAATCGATGACTGACCGCACTTCACTGTTAACATAGGGCTACTACAAATTTAGGTTATGAGGTTTAGGTAAGTCAATCGTTGAAATAATTCTGGATACTACGATTGAACTATGCTTAGAAATTGATCTTACATACTATTTTCTCTCTCCCAAAGTTATATCAGCTGCATCCATGAGATTCCCGGTTAGGGCTACGGGGATCCCTGAACTGGTCTAGGCTATTAATAGGGTAGTTTCCAACTAGTCAAATCAAGCTCTTTTAATGAAATGTCAAAAACGACCTTTGCCAAGGGTTTTGTATGAAATATGACGAAGTGACGTCATAGTGTTTTGCTGTCAAGTAGAATACTTATTATCAATAAATTGACGATTCGTCCGTGTGGTGACGGATTAAGAATACGGAATGTCACCACTCCATATCACCCCATGGGTGTCGTAAAAGTCGACAGAGGGAGTATATTATGCAGAGAACAACACTGTAAGAGAAGGAAAACTTGATACAAACCCTATACCAACCCGTTTGGCCAGCGTGGTATAGTAGGCCAATTCCTCCTTTCAAAGGAGAGGCCTAGTCCAACAGTGGACTGTTAAAGGCTGATGATGATGATGACGATGAAAAATGTATAAAAAAAGTTTTGACATTAATTGATGAATGAAACTACTATTATTTTGCCATGTTTCACGAGATAAAAATACTTGTATAATTTATTTCACTTGCAGGAAACTTCCCTATTCTGTCAAGGTATAGGTAAGTCGATGGTGTTGGTTGTTATGAAATATTTATAACGATCATCATCTCAGTCTAGACACTGCTGGATATGCTATTTTATTTTTATTTAGAGATTTACGCCTGTATCCCCGAAGGGGTAGGCAGAGGTGTAAATATTACACCCACATTTCGCCATGAATTTTTAGGTCCTACTAAATAGGGGGCGAACCTATTGCCGTTACCGGGCACATCACCAGTCTCCGTGCTGCTACTGAGAATTCGGAAAAATAGAGTAACAGTTTTGCCCGGCCCGGGAATTGAACCCGGGACCTCCGACAAGCAGTCGCATACGCTAGCCACTGGACCACGGAGGCAGTACTACAAGAATGTTCTACTAGAAGAATCAATTATTCACAATCTTGGAATTTATAAATACTATTGACCACCATCGTAGCGTTATTTCAGTTGAATCCTAGATTTTGTCCTTGGACGCGGTCGCGCCGCGCGCCGCACAGTAGTCTAACGTGAAATGACAGAATATTAGATTTTCCGCCTCCTAATGCCATTATCTATGATATTGAGATTTGAGTCGCAGATTGAAGAACTACTTTCAATATCTTTATTATAATGAAATTTGAAAGTGTGTATTTATTGCCAAACGACATTTTCTAGTATATTAGTAAATCAATATTGGTATACCTACTCTGATAGAGGTGTAAATTTTCACCAATGTTGTAATAGAGGAGATTTGTGTAAGTAAAGGCAAAAATTATAGTTTGCTAATTAAATCGGACGAGTAATTAATGGAGTGTGTCTACAACTTGAAGTACAGCACCAATCATTGTCTAAATGCGATCCACAAATGGATTACTATTTATGTGTTCTTTGTGTTTCGAATGTTTATCAAGATCCCATAAAGTTTTTGTTTTATCTTATTCTGCGTTGAACGTTTATTTACACATGTTTACAGATCCACCCGAATTACTACTACTCTATACATGGCGTGTCAGATACTTGCTTCGTAATACCAAAGAGCTCAGATATTTACATAGAGGCGCATTTCTTATGGGCGCTCTGAAAACAAACTTTCTGTGACCCAAATTACCGCTTGGCGGCGTGGCAGTCGCGCTCTTGGCGGCGAGGCAGTCGCGCTGTGACAGCTGCCTCTACGAGAGAAAGAGAGACGAACGTTCCTCCTGTGTATCTTAACTACGAGAGCAAGAGAGACCGATAACGAGGCCAGGCGCCGCCAACGGCGCCAGCTACGAACTAAACTGCAGACATTCCACTTGGAATCGGCACACGAAATCCTTAAGAACTGCGCTTCTATGTAAATCTGTATTCATTGGTAATACGTATTAACTGTTTAGTGTAAGTGACAATTTGTAGTTATATAATCTCAGTTCCTGATTATTCCGTTGATTGGTTCGACCCCTAAGGTTCTTTGGGGATTTCTAAACATACCCTGTGGATAATTTCGACGTAAAATAAGTATATAAGTATCTAAATATAGATACATGGTACATATCTACATATGTACCATGGTACATATTTTGACGGCCGGTTGGCGTAGCGGCAGTGTAAGCGACTGCTACGTCGAAGGTCACGGGTTCGATTCCCGCTCAAGACATACATTTGTGTGCGTGAACATGGATGTTTGTCTTGGTCTGGGTGTTTCTATGTATAATATGTATGTATTTACAAAAAAAAAGTATATAATATGTATGTTTATCAATTATCTAGTATCCATAGTACAAGCTCTGCTAGTTAGGGACTAGATGGTGTTGTGTGAATGTAGTAGAATATTATTATATCTCGAAAGGAATAATTTTAAAACAGATTTTCTTTTATGATATAATAGAAGTAAGGAAATATGTTGTTATTAACGGCTCTACCTAGTTTGAGATCAGAAGGTCGTGTTAAGTTGTCTTAAAATATAGCTTAAGTACTTGGTAATGATGATATTGTCAAATTCCATTAACCTATGGCATTTCTTCCAATGATGAGGCAGAAACGCAAACTTTCGGTACAGTTTCTTCTTCTATCAAAGGTCGGCAATCACATATTATTAGCTAACAACAAAATCTTAAGAATGAATTGCGTAAGACTTTATTACCGCTATGAAGGGCTGCCAACCGCCATGACTGTGTAAAACGTCCATAGTAATAGCTCATGGAAGCCGGGCTACAAAAACATCATTTATTACTTTCCGCCTTATATTTGTAAAAAATATTGTTTAGTAGACTTTCACAACTAGGTACCGGAAAAATAAAGTAATATTTTAGCGTTATCCCCGTTGCTTTCAAGACTTTCGCTTTGGCATCCGGGGTCAGCGTAGTAGTTTAACCAGATTTGGCGAAATATTCGGTTTTCACAGAGTGACTGCCATCAGTCTTTCACGATCCAAAGTGTTAGTATATTCAAGGTCCCGGCTGTCATGAAAGTCTTTGATAGTCGTTATAGGGAGCAGTGCCACTGAATTACTCCAGTCTAAGCCATGGAATATCTCTATCTCTTTACGTTACGGAGGTCAGTCAGGCAGTCGCTCTGTGTAAAAGCTAATATTCAGTCAAATCGAGTTAGACTGTTAGTAAGCGGACCGCGAGCTGCAAGCGGGGTAAGGCTAGGAGGATGATGAAGTAGGCAAAGAAATTCTTTTAAACTTTCGCAATTTTACACATGGATCTCACTAGTGTAGGTAAGTTTTTCAAAAATAATGGTTGAATTGCTCTTATTTCCTCCGATGTCTCGGTTTAGGTAACACCAGACGTGGCCACGTAATTACACCTATATTTTCAATAATTACGCGAACGGGGCCGTACAGGTAGACATACATACTTTTTACGTTACGTCAATATTATTATTCCATTGCCAGCCCGTCTCTAATTATCCTCAAACTAATATAAATCTTCAAAGAAGCCATAATTGCAAATCTTGTTTCGTAATATCGAATACGCAGATAATCCTGAGATTATCCTATTTAATTATTGGATTATATTATTTAGTTTTATTCCGCTCACAGGCACGTCGCGTGGGTGTCGGTTGCCGTTGTGTGTTATCTATACTATATACTAATATAATAAAGCTAAAGAGTTTGTTAGCAACGATAGCCGAGTGGTGAGACCGACAGACTGCTACGCAGAGGGTCTCGGGTTCGAATCCCCGGCACGTACCAATATCTTTTCGAAGTGCGTATTAAATTGTTGATTATCACTTGCTTATCGGTGAAGGAAAACATCGTGAGGAAACCTGCATGTCTGAGAGTTCACCATAATGTTCTCGAAAGACATGTGAAGTCTGCCAACCTGCACTTGGCCAGCGTGGTGGACTTGGACCTAACCCTTCTCATAGTGAGAAGAGGCCCGTGCCCAGCAGTGGGACAGTATAAAGGGCTGATGATGAATTCGTTTGTTTGGTTGAACGCGCTAATCTCAGGAACAGGTCCTTTTGTGTTGGATCCCTCTTTTACCAAGAAAGGCTTATAACATTACGCTATGAGTCACAGGTGTAACCGCGGGCTCATCTGGTTCTAATACATCATTAAATTTAATCTATAATATTAATCCACAATTTTATCAAAACCGTTCAAGAGTTTTACCGTGAAGGCGAACAAACAAACAAACATGTTTTCGTTTTTCTTATATAATAATTATATGGGTTTAAAGCGGCCGTTAACTATAATAATAGTGTTTAGCTTGTAATGTAATTTACGAATTTCATTACCAGCTGACTAAGCTACTTATTGCATTTCATTACAAGCTGACTGAGCCAAGCTGTCGAATGTGTAATATCAGTGTTCTATGATCGTCATAGCTTTTTGTGAATGATCTCATAACACTTGGTCCCATGATATTATCTGCGTTTTAAAACGTTTTTTCATCTAATGAAATAGAATCTCTTTGCATCTAAATATCATCTAAATATTCGCTATGGTACGCTTGCACTTATAGCTTACAGCCTAATGATTTTATACCTTATATAAACCTTTTTTTCACGGCCATATAATCAGATAGGGTTTTTTCGCTGAGTTGACATCTTCATACAATCTTGTCTAATTATGAGAATGGGTAGGCTATATTGTTTTGGTGAGAGTTAACTAACGAAATATATGTGCGATGTATGTAATAAGGAGAATAGATTGGCTTGCACTATAAATAACTCCTGCATCACGGGGACTTTTCGAATATTCATTGAATGGACGCAAAGAATACTCAGACTCGAAATAACAATTTGTGGATCACACAAAGTGCTATCTCATGTGGAGATGGAACTAACAAGACTCGTGTCGTTTTTATTTTTTATTTCTTTTTCTTATATCTAACTAGAGGACGCCAGCAGCTACGCCTGCATTTTTTTTAATTTACCCGTTTTGCCCGATGCCGTGGGAATTTCGGGAAATCCCTTCTTAGTGCATCCCTACGGTCCCCAAGGAACATACATGCCAAATTTCAGCTTCCTGCGCCCAATAGTTTCGGCTGTAGCGTGTCTGTCAGTCAGTCAGTAACGCAAGGATTTTATATATTAAGATTGTCTTACTGCCAAGTAACTGAATTTTTTTTGTGATAACAGTGAACAAAATCAGCGTTTAGTGTGCGGAAAGGCTGACTCAGGCAGATCAGCACATTGTGTCAGCACTAGTATTCTACGTATAACGTGTTAAATTATGCAAATTGGCGTACTGCATAGAATAATTATTTTCTAATATAATATTTGAAATAGTTAGGTATGAATGAAACTGTACGGAATAGTTATGATGTTTTCTTGTTTAGAATTTAGAAATTTATTACAGTTTGAGCAGCAGATGGTGGAAGATTATAGCCGGCTTTACTGAGAAGTACTAGGTAACAGTTAATACTAACATCAGAAGGGTTGGCCGATCACCCATCTATAAAACAGACGATGATGAATTCGCTTGATTTCGCGAATCCCCAATTGTCATGTACTTCTTAAGATACTAGTTCAATAATTAAATATTTAGACAATAGAAGAATATGTAAAAATGCAAGACCGTGACGGCGGGGACTTTCTCTGTATCCCGTGCCGAGACTCTCTTTTTAAAAGAAAACTAGTACCTAATTGTTGGTCGTTGGTCGGAGTAACAATTTTTGAACAGCTCTTATATACATTTGAATACATGCATCCATGGATTACATTTAGTTCTTCAGTAAATAGGCAAGAATCAAAACCCTCATAGTGGAAAAATCTCAAAATATTATTTGGCTTTCCTCAGTTTGATCAATGAACGGTCAATGGCGTTACTTTGGTGGCGGTACTTTGTAGTTTGATTAGTTGTAATTCATTTGTTTAATCTACCAAGAAATTACGTTCAGATTAAATATTGACAATTAATTGATTGCCGCGGCAATTTATAACGGTCAATCGTCTAATAATAATATTCTATCATTCCTGACTCGGCTAGAAAGCAGATCACAGGCTCCAAGGCAACTGGGATAAAGCTAGGATCATGATGATGATGATTTGATACTAATGTGTGTTCTTCATGAAGTGCTTCATCGTAAGTACAAGTTACATGTTTACTGCAGTCTGATAGTTAAGATTCTAACTAGTTGTAATTCATTTGTTGTAGCAAGTAGCATTGAAAGCTGTCAAAATTGTCGTACCCGGACAACTTCCAAATTCGCCGCTAGAGGCGCGCGGATAATCGTTGCATCGCCAATAGGTTCTTAATATATGATTTTTAATGACGAATTATAATATTGCAAGATTTCATTTTAAAGGTATAAATTAATATATCTTTTTTAACTGGACATAAATTAAAAAATGGTCAAGGGCACTGAAGGTTCAGTCTAGAACAGTATTCCCATATTTCTTTTTTCTCGTGTGAGTGTGTGGCCAACTCTGTTGTCGGGGTTTTCAGACATGGCCTATCTATTCTTGTCCTGTGTCAAGAACTGACAGCTTTACGTACTCTCCGCAGCACAGTAGTGCTCTAATGTTAATGTCACACGCTGGTCACCCATCCAAGTAGCAACCTGTGCAAGTGTTGCATAACTTTGCCGATCTATTACGAACAGCATGGCCTATATATCGGAGCTAAAATAAGTATTTTTTACTTTTAAAACAAAACTCCCAACAAGACTTGATTTGTTTGACTTGACAGACTTGTTTAAGATTGTTACTTGTTTCTAAATAGGGATTTGTCAATATTGGAATCAAAAAAGATTATAAAAAATACCTATTTGAAACGACAGTTTAAAAATAAATTTTAAACTGTCTTACACAACCCCTAACACCAACAAAACTTTTTGTGTTCCTGAGCAAACTTGTCCCAAAGAAAAATTAGGTATCGTTTAAAAAGTTTCGTACGAATCCATATTCAACTAATGGTTAGTGCAAGATAGTATCAGAGCTATTAGCCACTTTGGTGTCGGGACAATCAGTTTATTTCCCCACAATTATTTTGTACCGTTGAAGATACAATCTTTGCCGTGACTTCGCATGCCACTCGTTTGTTAACAGTTTTTAGTCGAGTTCCTATAATTTATCAGTAGCTTTGATGCTCAAGGATTTTGTAATGAATAAAAAGGAACGGGGCTAAATGTCTGTACATTTCTTTACACATGTGTAATGAAATGTATGCGCTTTCACTGAAAATCTTAGTAATCTTAGTTTATAGGTAATAAACTAATTTAGTAAAGTGCATTTGGTTTAAGCATTTATATTTCTGTCTTTGAATTTTGCGTCCATTTAAATTTAAAATGACTGTATGAGATCTAAGTGCAATCGCATGATAAACAATAACGAATATTTTTATTTTTATTTTTTTATAGACTCACTGTATCCCCGAAGGGGTAGGCAGAGGTGTAATAACAAATATTCAATGAATTAAATTCATTCTCAGTTGTACTTATAGGTTTTTGTTGTCAGTATTTCTTAGTGCTAAAACCATGTTTATACACACGTTGAGTCAGAAGTATTATTGCACATCCACATCATACAGCCTTTTACAGACTTTTAGGCCTATCCTAATTTGCGTAAAGATAACATGGCCAAACAATTTGGTATGGGTTTCAATCTCTTTCTAAAGATATTATTTGTTTTGCGTGTGTTTCTTAGTCGTCTCTTACGGGGCAGTGACAGTTTGTAAATATTTACAAATATTTAATACCTTATTCAAAAATTGGCTTTCCATATTTCAAACATCTATTTTACCATACCTTTTATGCTTGATTTCTATGTTAGTTTTACTGTTGTCGTGATTTTATTTAGCATCACATAACACCAGCACTACCCTTCATGGGAGCGGCGCGGTAAAACGCTACGAAGGTTACAGCGAGGCTAAGATAGGTGGGTGGTGCTGTTTTGTTCACATTTGGAGCAATAAGCTCCAGTGTTTTATAATATCTCTCTTGCTGTGGGTTTATGACAAAGGAAACGTCAACCGTGTCACGATATAACTACTTAAGTACATATTATACTATACTTATCTACCCTCTACGCTCGTCAGCATATCATAATAAGTATCTATAATTATATCCTACTTCTATTTTATATAGAAATTCCAAAAAAATAAGATGGAAGTATATCTTATACACTATTTTGTTACATGAAGTGTCTTTACCGGACAGTTAGTGCAGAGCAATTTTGCTTTCTAACATAAAAATCTAATAGCAATATTAGAATAAAAAGTGAATATTTTCCACGTTTGGTAAGAGATTATAAAAAGCGGGGCAGACGGTTTTGATCCAAGGCCCAATATCAGACTAAATCAATACCCGATCGGAATACTCGTATCTCAAATTTAGAAAGTTCTAGAAATTTGAGTCCTATGAAATCAAATAACTGTATTCAGATCAGTAATAAAGTTAAACACAAACTTCGAGATCCCTCGACCAAAGTTTTGGACCCGCTTCATTGGGACTCTTTCTGTAGTACACTACACGCTTAAATTGGATAGTACCCTCTTTCAGTAGAAAGAATACTTATTCCGAAGGACACTCAAGTTTCTTTGCTAGCAGATGGTTGGGAGAGATTTTAGATCTATGTGAGAGACAAGTTGTGAAACGATAATACAAATAAGTAAAAGTACGGATTGAGAATTAAAGTACCAACTAGGTGAAACTGCAGCTTTGGGCGAATGGAAAATAAGGCTTCTATAACTTCTAATTTTGAACGAGCCCTTTTGTTTTATAGTAGCTACCTACTCGTAAATCTGGTGGCCAGTAGTTACCTATTATATTTATTCTTCTATTAATACCTCAAGCGAAAGTTTGCATCTCTTTTACGATAATTACGCGTACGATGCGTATGAATATGACAACTGATATAGTTAACGTTTTATGGAGAAGGAGTGGAAAAATATTTTTTAAAGTAATGTATTCAAAAAAATTATAATTCGGTAAACATTAGTAGATTACGCCTTAAACTGACAGTGGGAAAGTTATAGAAGAAAAATTAGAGATGTGTACCTACCATGAGTTAAGGGGTCACGGTCTTTCAGCCTTTACAATACCACTTATAAACATAAAAGTATATTAAAGAGGAAAAAAACAAAGTGATTCAGTCTTTGGGCACTTAGAACATTGTCAATGGGCAGTACTTAACCTATTATACTGTCTGACTTCAGCCGAAAACACTCGTTAACCTTATCATTTCTGTATGTTTAGTACTTTTGTACTTTTCATTGTCCTCCATTTGAAAGGGAGAAAGAAAGTATAACAGTAAGGTTTAGTTTTTCCTGAATATTTGATAGCTTAGCTGTATTTTAGTTACACGTTGATGCAACAAAGGCGCGTATTGTTTGCCTTTGTGACGGGTTCGTGACGACCATGTTGTCATTTAGAGCGGGTCAAGGGTTTTCGATAGAAATCTCCATTAAATTACTCAAGTTTTTCTGTTGATGACTTGATGTGATTCCATATTAAAATTACCATAATTAAAAAAAGTGACCATTTATTTTGTATTGGTATTTAAAAAGTAAAAACTACCAGCCCGTTATTACCAATAATTCCTTATTTTTAAATTTAGAACGTTACTTTTTTTTTGTAACTGGCTATATTATATTGATTAGCTGTCAAACGATACACGTTTATTAAAATTCTGTCTACTCTATGATCGGAATGACGATCACATTAGTTCGGGTTTTATATTGCGTTTAATGAAACTAAAAGCCAAGCGTTGTCTGCAATTTCCAAATTTATTCGCGTACTTAGATGTTAGACAGGAATAGACCTTTGGCTTTAGCCGCAAAATAGATCGTGTAGATGTGAATATGTGTGAAATGCCGCGCCCAATTACAGGTGCGAGAAATATGTTTTTATTTACAGTTGCCTGGCGTATGACGTAATTTAAATAGTTAATTAGTTAGTCATTATTTTATAACGCCGATTTTTTTTTGCACAGTACCTTAAAGTGTCTTAATAAATGAAAAACAAGGCAAACTTTGGTAATTACTTTTCCAGAGTATTAATATTAAAAAGAAGAAGGATTATTATGGCTTCAGAATATTGACAAACATTCAATAATTGCATTAATTTAAGATTCAAAAGGTGTCCTTATAACAAATTTTAAACGAAAAGTTTTCGTCGAATTACGTTAAAAGTTTAAATAATTTAGTTTTTCTTTAAGCTTTGAAAGAAACCATAAATATGTCCATCAACGTTCTTGTATACCTGCGTTCGATGTCTAAAGACAATTATTTGTGTCAATGACGGGAGTTTTCTTTAACATTTGTGTCTTAATATATAACGCGCAATGGATATGTCAGTAATAAATGTGACATTGAACGACTGGGCTAGGCAATTAAATTAATCGATATAGAGACGTAAATATTCGATATGTCTGGTCCCATGGCCACTTAGAACTTTTTGATCGTTGTTAACTTTTATAATTATCATTGAATAGATACAAAAACTTACCTTATTATGAGGAAGGTTAGTTTAATTACGGCTATTATTTATTTTCCCTAATTCGTTACTTATCACATATTTAAATTATCTCAAACGAATGAACTTTCACAGAATGAGCTTGGAAAATACTTTTTGTAGACTACATTCACCTCGCATCATTAAAATCTTACCATTAGTATTTACACAACTTGAGCACTTATAACTACACTAAGCAACAGCTACTCACGAGTAATAATAATACTTAGCTACAACACTATAAATATTTTTAATTACTGTCAACTCATTATAAACTAACGAAAAGAAAAGTACGCGACGACGCGTGAAATTCTGTCCGCATCACGTTTGGCGCGCAAAATCAAATTTAGAACACACAAACGTCACAAACAATTTTTTTTTTGGATTTCGAAAACAGTGTTTATTTCATTGTTCGAGCATCATCGTGTTTTCTTTTTTAAAACTGATACGCGATGGTGCTTACGGTTCGCGGTCGTTATGCCGACTGAGGATTTTGCCGCGCGCCCGGCGAATATTTTACTCCTTGGTCACTGGCGTATTATCGATGATTTCAATCTTGATAAGGTACGGTACAATGGGGTCAGGGTTTGACTTGAACCGGTGATGAAGCGAAACAGTCATTTAGAGACGACAGCTTTAATGCAAGTTTGATGTTTACACACGAAAAACTATTTTTCTTTTTCACGTTGTAGGCGTCAGAGAATATCTAATTATTTTGGTACGTGACTATAGGGTTATATTTTTTGATAAAATACGTTTTGAAGAACGCATGATCTATGTGATATTAGTGATATAAAACAATTTTGAAATATTTACATGTAAATAAATAGGTAGGTAGAGATAGGTATGTTTCGGCACGCAATGCTCTCTCTTTCTAAGCGAGTAGTAACTTTTTATAAGTTAAATCCATAGATGAGAGAATTAGTATCAGATGGAACGCACGGCACAGTTGCGTGCGGCCACTAAAGCAAATACAAAATTGAAAAGCGAATACAAACTCGTCTCAGTGCGCTACGACGCATCGTGCAGTTCACGCGTCACGATCACTTCAACTTTTAAATTCTCAAAATGCCGTCTTGCGTTCTTAAACACTGTAAAAGTTGTTCCTAAAAACAAAAACAGGAAAATGGAATATCTTTTCACAGGTAACTATTGATAATTTGACTGTTTCCTAATTTAATTTCGATAAAATTCGTATTTGTGCAAGAAATATGTAAGTGTTGCCAGTTTTTGTCGACGCCGTTCTGCCTGAATTAGGGAAAATGCACTTGTCAATTGATTATGTGATAATGATTGTCATGTTAATGAAAAATACATTACCGTATTATAAAAGTATATTGTAGATATATCTTCTTTCTCATAAATATAGTAATAGAATTTCAATTTCCATTAGTATATACCTTACATTATATTGTTTTGAGTTCGATCCCCAAACGATATCCTAATATTCGTGTACACCCTGCTACTCGTCAAGCTTGTACACTTTGTCCTTTGCTCCGTTCTTATGGCGTAAAGAATAAGTATCAAAATCGTACAGCAACTGTTTAGCTTGACTTGGCGCCGTGTGTACATACATACTTATGGCGTAGGGAATAAGTATCAAAATCGTACAGCAACTGTTTAGCTTAACTTGGCGCCGTGTGTACATACATACTTATGGCGTAAGGAATAAGTATCAAAATCGTACAGCAACTGTTTAGCTTGACTTGGCGCCGTGTGTACATACATACTTATGGCGTAGGGAATAAGTATCAAAATCGTACAGCAACTGTTTAGCTTAACTTGGCGCCGTGTGTACATACATACATACTTATGGCGTAAGGAATAAGTATCAAAATCGTACAGCAACTGTTTAGCTTGACTTGGTGCCGTGTGTACATACATACTTATGGCGTAGGGAATAAGTATCAAAATCGTACAGCAACTGTTTAGCTTGACTTGGCGCCGTGTGTACATACATACTTATGGCGTAGGGAATAAGTATCAAAATCGTACAGCAACTGTTTAGCTTAACTTGGCGCCGTGTGTACATACATACTTATGGCGTAAGGAATAAGTATCAAAATCGTACAGCAACTGTTTAGCTTGACTTGGTGCCGTGTGTACATACATACTTATGGCGTAGGGAATAAGTATCAAAATCGTACAGCAACTGTTTAGCTTGACTTGGCGCCGTGTGTACATACATACTTATGGCGTAGGGAATAAGTATCAAAATCGTACAGCAACTATTTAGCTTGACTTGGTGCCGTGTGTACATACATACTTATGGCGTAGGGAATAAGTATCAAAATCGTACAGCAACTGTTTAGCTTGACTTGGCGCCGTGTGTACATACATACTTATGGCGTAGTGAATAAGTATCAAAATCGTACAGCAACTGTTTAGCTTGACTTGGTGCCGTGTGTACATACAAACTATTTATTTCTCAACTAATCGACGCCAGCGGCTTCGCACGCACATATTTTCTTATTTCTCGTTTTGCCCGATCCCGTGGGAATTTCAAGAAATCCCGTCTTGGTGCACCCCTACGGTTCCCAAGAAACATACATGCTAAATTTCAGCTTCATGCGCCGAGTAGTTTCGGCTGTAGCTTGTCTGTCAGTCAGTCAGTAACGCAAGGATTTTATATATACAGATTTACGAAGTAGTTAAAACTTAATTCGGTACCTACATTTAAGAAATGTATTTATAAAAGCATTAATTAAATCCATGGTAAATTCTTCAAAACCGCAAATGAATATAAGAATATTACATAACTATATGCAAAATACTGGGAGATTATTCATAATCTGGCAACTTTTCACACACATAGACGCGCGTGTCCGTACAGTGCCAGTCGCCAAAGGTCACGCACACATAGCTGTCAACGTGCCACGCTTAGTTGGACGAATGCGCTCTATCTGACTAATTCTCATATCTGTGGTTAAATCTATTTAGAAAAGCCGAAACATACTTATCTATTAATATACAAGCTTATTAACTTTTAAGAATGAATTTTAAACTTGAATGTACCTTATAAATGTAAGTATGATTTTCACAATAAAACTAGCAAATGTAGGTACCTATTCGAAAGTTTTATAATTATCAAAACATTTATACAAATGCTACATTTATTTCTCTTGGCATGGAAATGAAGCCGTCAGAATAGATATATCATCATCATCATCATCATCAGCCTTTAACAGTCCACTGCTGGACTAGGCCTCTCCTTTGAAAGGAGGAATTGGCCTACTATACCACGCTGGCCAAACGGGTTGGTATAGGGTTTGTATCAAGTTTTCCTTCTCTTACAGTGCTGTTCTCTGCATAATATGCCCCCTCTGTCGGCTCTTACGACACCCATGGGATGATATGGAGTGGTGACAATCCGTATTCTTAATCCGTCACCACACGACACATAGATATATAGTAGTATTATATACTCGATAGATAATAATAATTATAATGAATCAAATTTGGCATGTAAATAGTATTAGGTACCGTTGATTGTAAGCTGTGAAAATAGATTTAATTTTGTTGTCTTTAAAATAATAAGTATTTACGTAGATAATTAGAGTGTATTTTAGTATCTTTAAAATTAGAACTACAAGAACTACAAAGCTGAGTATCATAAAAACATTGACAAACCATACGAAAATTATTAAAGGGCAATGGATTATAAATGAACTATCACCAGTGACCAATACCATATCGAGTAGGTAATTTATTTGCCTTGTTCGTATCACCTGACATCGCATGACATCGCTTCCCGTCATAGCTTATGTAGATCACACATAGGATGTTATGTCGGATACCTTCATAACCACTCAATACGTCGCTGCGTCGCCTCTCATCCCGTTACGTCGCGTCGTTTCACGTACCTACAACACAATACCAGTCTCATAGAAAAGTTTGTGCCGATACTTCAGCTGACAATAAACAACCACATACAGATTCATCTGTTTATAGGAAGGTTATACAGAGACTGCAGATTATTAGATAGAGAGTGAATGAAACAAAAGACCGCAGTCCGTAGATTGATGCAATTTTCGTATCTCTTCTGCCTGCGGTTTTAGCGCCCGCGTGATGGGTCCGGTCGCAATAAATTATGCACCTAAACATTCTCGCCCGACCACCGGTGAAAACCGCGTGGAAATCGGTTAAGTAGCAAACAGACAGTGGCGGCGCAGGAGTTTGTTTTATGACTAAGAGATTTTGTCCCGTCCACTCATTGGTCAGCTTGGAATTAATAAAGCAAGCAGAGTTAACCACTTGGACGAGTGACCGCCTGTTGTGGCGCTTACATCGAAATGCTACCGTGGTTTGGCTTAAACCAACCAGAACACGTTAGTCTGAGCTCAAGAATCTTTAAGGCGTGTCGAATTTTCTGGCCGTCTATAAACTCCATCACCAGATACCACACACAATAGAATAGAAAGAAGGTTGGTCTACTATAGAATGTGCTCTATGAGATAAATTCGTGTGCTTGCGAGTAATCGCATTTTGTATGTACTAGACACTAAGTTTAAATCAGTAGAGCAGTACCTACACATTAAAATTCGCGCAACGAGCAGCGAAGTAAACTTATTTCTTTGAACGAAGCACAAACTTTGGAACAAGGTTCCAAGTCCCTAAATTATCGTTGTGTAGAGAGATATAAAAGTCGATGTTAGGCCTGTAAAGAAATAAATAGGTTACAATAACACGCTATTAAAAATACAAATTTAAGCTCACGCTTGTTTCGCGAAGGGGTAGGCAGAGACTGCGAAACAATGGATCTCCCTGCCAAAATCTGTGTTTCCCGATCAGTACAATTTGGGTGTCTTCAAGACGTGAGTGAATAGGCATCTTCTAGGTAAGCGTGCTACATCCTAGATCGCATCAGTGCTTACCATTAGGCATGATAGTGGTCAAACGCGAACCTATATAAACTAAAAAAAAAATACTACGTACTGCCATTTCCCATTTTGTCATGCCTTTCTTACTTCCTCCACTTTCATCAAATGTTTCATACATGCTCTTCAGTTTAGGGTTCTCCTAACCTGTCCTGTCATATCTTAGAAAAGAATTATGATTAACTCTTCAAATCTCAGAGTGTATAGGTAAGTACTACATCACAGATTTGTGAAACACACCATAAAAAAATCTTGTAGAAGCCTAACACATTTGCCACAGACCTTTCGCACTTCCACAGATGCGATCAATGGCCACCTAAACATCACATACACGTTGCGAAAACAGTATTATTTGTTTATATTTTTTTCTATGCAGGCTTCAAACACTACAGTTATTCAAAACTGACATTAAAGTTGATATACATGCGGTTTTATTTATCACGTTCTAAAATTATTTGCGGTGGTAATAAAATATAAAAATTTATATGTACTTGAAACTGTTTTGATGTAATACATTATACTATATTATCCACTTATAATAAATGAAATGTTGATTTATGACATTACAATCATAACAGTAACTGAAAGGTACAGAGCAGAAAAAAGAACCAACGGGCCAAACAGAAGTCAAATCCAATTTAGTGACACCGACTGCAGCGAAAATTATTGAGTCCAGTTGTATTTTCAAAGCATTAAAGCACCTACTTTAATCTTAATTAAAATCCTTGCGTTACTAACTGACTGACAGACAAGCTACAGCCGAAACTATCGGGCGCAGGAAGCTGAAATTTGGCATGTATGTTCCTTGGGGAGCCTTGCGGAAATCCAGCAGTAGGACAGTATATATACTAGGGCTGATGATGATGATGAACATAAGTAATTTATGTCAATCTTTTATAAAAAAAAATCCTAGAAATCGCAGTATATAATAAAAATATTTTTCACAATGTGATTTCTAACTCAACTATTCTCTTAAATTAAATAAATAAAGCGGTAATTTTTCACATCGAAGGTTATTATGAAAATACACCAGGGAACAAACGTGTATTTCTGTCAACTATAACAATAGTACGTGTGACGCTAACCGGGAGAGCGAGTGGGCGAGTGATATATCATTTAGTTAACCGATGTAACGCGCCCGCATTCAGAATAACTAGTATTGTTATATTTTGCTGCCAGCTATACCTATATACATATCTACATCTGTACCTATAATATACTAGAGGACGCCAGCAGCTACGCCTGCATTTTTTTTTAATTTACCCGTTTTGGCCGATCCCGTGAGAATTTCGGGAAATTTTAAAATTTCTTCTTGTGCACCCCTACGGTCCCCAAGGAACATACATGCCAAATTTCAGCTTCCTGCGCCTAATAGTTTCGGCTGTAGCGTGTCTGTCAGTCAGTCAGTAACGCAAGGATTTTATATATTAAGATTAATATAAAATTCTTGCGTTATAGACTGACTGATAGAGAACAAACAGCCGAAACTACTGGGTGAAATAATCTGAAATTCGGTGTGTATGTTGCGCTAAGAAGTGATTTCCCGACTTCGTTCCTACGGGAACGGGAAAAAAATAATTTAAAAGGAAGAAGATGTGGTCGCAGTTGTGGGCATCCTCTAGTATAATAAAAATATATATTGCGAGCCAATCCATCAAAATTGAATAATTTGCATATCTGGCAACACTGATGGCAGAAAACAATGTCGCCATTTAACCGCTAGACGCTCGTCTGAAGATCAAGCGATACGATATTGTTATGGTAACCTCATTACCTAAAACTGCTTATACAATCCTTTTTATGAGGTGTAGTTAGATTTTTTATGCATATTCTAACCGTTTAACCCTATAAACAAGAGAGACTTATTTTCGCCTTTTTTATATGAAATTACAAAGCTTTGAAAATATTGTTTTTACTACTAATTTAATGCCCGAAGAGGCCCGTGCCCATTAGTGGGACAGTAAAAAGGGCTGATGATGATGATGATGACTAGTAATTTAATGTACTACATTATGTGAGATATCGTGAGATTGGTCCTTCAAAGTGATTAGGGCTTTCATTAAGTAACACTTCTTCTGATCAGGAATGAGTTTGAGCAATAGCTGACGTCTAAAAAAACCTAACAACTAAACCAAACTTTTTGGGTGGATGTCAACTATTTAAACGAATGGCATCTATCATGAATTTGCAAGGTACATTATCACTGCTATAATTTATTGTCGACAGGCAACACAGACAACCAACGAAGGGTATGTTATTGTTACGAGCTGGGGTTCGACGATGAATTAAAACTGACTATGCCACTAAACTGTACTTTATTTTAACACACAAACACTAGATACACACACTTAATTTTCACTTCACTAATAAAACACACTATTCACACCACTAGAACAACACTAAACACTTCCGACTTATTTCCTTCGCTTCTTGTTGATCGCTTCGATATTCAATTGAAACTGTCCGGTCCGTTCCCTTGCGCTCTATTTATACTGGCCGGATAACATCACTAGCGCATTCTAGATGCTTCTACAAAACTGTCGAAATAATCTCGAATAGTCGATACTCGATACAGCAACGCCATCTAGTACAGAGTAGCTGAATTACCTTTAAACCACCGATACATTCAATCTCTTCTAGTACCCCCATTCACCGATAGATGGCGTAACACTGCCCCCTCTTAAACGTGTTCGTCTCGAACATCGTTGGACCCATGGTAACGAGCCAACAGGTCCACATGAACTATCTTCGGTGCACCTCGCGACCCCTTCTGGATTCGATAGGTGACGTCGTTCATTCTCGTAATTATGCGATATGGCCCATCCCATCTGGCTTGTAACTTAGGCGATTTGCCTTTGCTTCGTACTGGGTTATGAAGCCACACTAATGATCCCTCATCGAAGCCTTTGTTGTTTGCCTTCCGGTCGTAGCGAGTCTTCATCTTTTCAGACATCTGTTGTCCTGACGCCCTGATGTGCTCGTATACGTCGTTCATCTTGTTGCGTAGCTCGGTCGCGTAATCCGTTATATTCCGTGGAGATTCTGGCGGAATACCGGTGATTAAGTCTGCTGGTAAACGTAATTCTCTGCCGAAATTGGCAAAAGCTGGTGTTACTCCTGTGGTTTCGTGGACCGCACTGCGATATGACAGAAGGAATGGTTGGATATGCTTGTCCCAATCTCTTTGTTTGCTCTCCACGACCTTCGCCAGGTACCTTTCCAGTGATTGGTTAAATCGTTCAACCATACCATCTGATTGCGGGTGATAAGCCGTGGTCCTGGTTTTATGTGCACCCATCACGCGACAAGTCTCCTTGAACACCTCAGACTCGAAGTTCCGGCCCTGATCGCTGTGGATTTCCAAGGGCACCCCGAACCGACAGAAGACTTCATGCACCAGCTTATCCGCCACTATGGTAGCTTCTTGATTTGGGATTGCAAACACTTCAGGCCACTTCGTGAAGTAATCCATCACAACCAGGAAGTATTTGTTTCCGTCCTGGCCCTCAGGAAACGGCCCAGCGAAATCCAACGCTATGCGCTCCCATGGGGCTCCCACATTGTACACCTTTAATGCACCTCTGCTACGGGTATGTGGCCCCTTCACAGCCGCACAACTTGTGCATTTGCGGCACCAATCCTCGACGTCATCCCGACAGTGGAGCCAATAAAACCGCTCCCGGATCTTAGTAAGGGTCTTCTTAACTCCCATGTGACCTCCCGAAGCACCATTGTGATAGAGCTGCAAGACTTCCGGCACCTTAGTTTTGGGCACTACCATTTGCAAATGGCACTGGTTACCGCGAGCGTTTTCCCATTTGCGGCACAGAACTCCATCCTGGACGACCAAGCTTTCCCACTGTGCCCAATAACTCTTGGTGATGGGGCTCATTGCTGCGATATCACTCCATTTGGGCCTAGGCGCATCTGATTTCTTCCATTCAAGAATCGGCTGTACATCCTTGTCATCTTGCTGAGCACTCTGCAAAGCTTCTCTCCATTCGTCGCTTACTTCTTCCTGTCGGCTACAGTGCTTGCACTGGTCGGGACACGGCCTACGCGATAGGGCATCTGCGTTACCATGGGACTTGCCGCTGCGATGTTGTATTACAAAATCAAACTCTTGCAGTAGTTCAATCCATCTGGCTACTTGTCCTTCTGGGTCCTTAAATTGAAGTAGCCATTTTAGCGCAGCGTGGTCAGTTCGCAGGTGGAATTTACGCCCCAACAAATATTTGTTGAAATGCTGCAATGTCTTTACTACAGCCAAGAGTTCCCGCCTGGTGACGCAGTAGTTTCTTTCGGGTTTGGATAAGGCCTTGCTGGAGTATGCTATAACAACTTCTTGATCACCCTTCTTCTGTGACAGCACGCCGCCAATTCCAGTGTTACTGGCATCTGTGTCAACTATGAATTCGTGCTCATTGTCAGGGTAGCCTAGAATAGGTGCAGTACACAGATGTTCCTTGAGCTTCTGGAATGCAACGTCACAGCTCTCATTCCAACAGAACTGTACTCTGTCTTCGGTGAGCTTATGAAGAGGTCGAGCAATGTCAGCAAAGTTCTTCACAAACTGTCGGTAGTAGGAGCATAATCCGAGGAATGCTCTGACCTGCGTTTTGTTCTCTGGAACTGGCCATTCCTTCACGGCAATGATCTTTTCCGGGTCAGTTTGAATACCGTTCTCCGAGACCACATGTCCTAGAAAGTTCACTTGCCGTCTGAATAACGCGCATTTCTTCGGACTCAGCTTCAAATTAGCTCCTCGTATCTTTGACAGCACTTGCTCCAAGTTTCGAAGGTGATCCTGGAAGGTGCGCCCCACGATGATGATGTCATCCAAGTAGACCAGGCAGGCGTCTCCAATCAGTCCCATGAGTACTCGCTCCATCAGTCTCTCAAAAGTAGCCGGAGCGTTGCACAATCCAAAGGGCATGACGTTAAATTGCCATAATCCTTTGCCTGTGGAGAATGCCGTCTTCTCCTTGTCTTGGGGGTATATTTCCACCTGCCAGTAGCCACTTTTTAGGTCTAAGGTAGAAAACCACTTCATCCCCGTCAGCGTATCCAGTGTGTCATCGGTCCTAGGCAGCGGATAGCTGTCCTTCTTCGTGATGTCATTTAATCGGCGGTAGTCTACACAGAAGCGCATGCTGCCATCCTTCTTCTTAACTAGGACAACCGGAGAGCACCACGGGCTGGACGAAGGCTCGATTACGCCTTCGTTCACCATACCGTCGATCATAGCTTCCACTTCACGTTCCCGTGCTACTGGCACACGTCTTGGTCGCTGGCGAATCGGTGCTTCACTTCCCGTGTTTATTTTGTGCTGGACTAGTGCTGTCTTCCCTATGTCGGCATCACTGGTCGAGAAAATATCCGCGAACCGGTTTAACATCTTCTGAGCCTCGGTCTTCTCTTCCTCCGACAGGGTACTTTCGCAGTCCTCTAAAAGAGTAGACACGTCGAATCGTGCACCCTGAACCTTGGTGCTGGTAGGTTGTTCTTGACATCTACGCATCCAAGCCGCTCCTTCATAGGTGCCCAATTCCGTCCCTTTCTTGAGCGACACTTCCTTGTCACTTGCATTCACTGCGCGTACTGATGAAACTTTGGTACCCCTTACCAAGGTTCGTGCAATCTTCCACGAGGCCTCTTTCTCTAGGCCTTCGATAAGTACACAGCGGTTCCCTCGACCAGAATTCCCTGGTAAACAAACTGGTACAACTGTTTCCGACCGCGGGTGAAGAATGCCATTCTTCAGGCAGTACACTTTTCCTGAAGTTGCACCTTCCATGAAGAATTCTTCCGAGCCACACTTCAACACTCCCTGGTTAACATCGATCTCGCAGCGATACTTCCGCATGAAGTCTAGGCCTAAGATGCAGTCGTCCACTATATCGGCCACGATGACTTTGTGACGGTAAACTTTGTTGCCTAGCTTCAGATCCACCTCCATTTCACCTCGGACGGTTATGTGCTGACCGGTAGCTGTTCTCAGATTCACACATTCATTGTTCCTGAAGCAGCCCCGAAGAACGTGTCTTGCCAGATGGAAACCGACGACTGTCCGAGAAGCACCCGTATCCAATGTCAGCTTGCATGGTGTTCTGTTAATTTCGCCTTTGAAGATCAGGCTGTTCCCGTCGCATGATTGCGAGATCGAGATACTTGGGGCTCTTCCATTACCAGCCAGCACCCGCCCCGCAGTCCTGGCATCTACTCGTTTCCCTGCTCTCGCTGCCTGGCAGGCACATCAGGCGACCCCTTTGGTGGAGACAGGGTGTCACCAGACTGCCTACGCTTTGGGCAGCTCAAGCGGATATGGCCTCTTTCTCCGCAGTTGTAGCACCGAGGTGACGACACAACTTCTCTGATGCGGTGACCTCGATCGTCGCGTCGCACTGCTTCCACCTCCAGAGCGTGGGCTAAGGCATCCTTGAGGTCCTTGAAGTGCCCAAGCCTCACTGCTGCTCTTACCTCCAGGTCCCGGATGCCATCCGTAAACGCCTGTACGAGGTTCCCGTCAATAAGCGCAGGAGACAACTGGTATGCCTTCCTGACCAGCTTTTCCACCTCTAGAGCCCACTGCTGCAGAGTTTCTCCGGTGCATTGTGTCCTGTCCTTCAGCTGAGCACGATACACATGTTCGAGGTGCGCGTCTCCGTACCTCGCCTCCAGCGCCTCCAGAAGCTTCTCGTAAGTGACGTCTTGTCCGAGTGCCACCAACACTGTCAAGGCCCGGTCGCGAAGGCCCAAGGTTAGGGCGGTTAAGGCCTGTTCTTTATTCCACCCATTTGATCTCATCACAGCCTCGAACTGGATCTTGTATGCCGACCATGATGACGAGCCATCAAATGGTGGAACCTTAAATCCACGAGGTGAGGGCGGTACAGCCGCTGGTGTCACTTCGAGCTCACGCAACTTCTTCTCCACTTCAGCAACACAGGTCTCGTGGTGATCGTGTACACGGTTCTCTATAAAGGCGACGCGAGTCTCAAGCTTGTCGTGTACGAGCATCTCTACGTCGCTGATACGGGCCTCGTGCTGCTGAAGTTCCTCCTTGACCGCCTTCAAGTCCTTCCCTACAGCGGCGCTGAGGTCCTTCATAAGCACCACCTGCTCTTCTAGGCGGCGCGCGTGCTCCTCCTTGTCGCGCTGGAGCTGTTCTTCCAGGCTGCGCGCGTGCTCCTCTTGACGGCGAGCTTGCTCCTCCTTGTCGCACTGAAGCTGTTCCTCCAGGCGGCGCGCGTGCTCCTCTTGACGGCGAGCCTGCTCCTCTTGACGGCGAGCCTGCTCCTCCTTGTCGCGCTGTAGCTGTTCCTCCATGCGGCGCGCGTGCTCTTCTTGACGGCGAGCCTGCTCCTCCTGACGGCGGGCCTGCTCCTCCTTGTCGCGCTGTCGCTGTTCTTCCATGCGGCGCGCGTGCTCCTCCTGACGGCGGGCCTGCTCCTCCTGACGGCGGGCCTGCTCCTGCATGAACGCCATCAGAGCCGCGATGTCGGGCACCGCCATGGAGTGTGCGCTGGCAGGCTCCACTGCAGCCGCGGAGTCGCCTGATCCACCAGACGATGGAGAAGGAACGTCTCCGAAGCGTCTCTGGTCCAGGTCTTGCTGGCGCTGGTTCCTGGTACGCACTCCGTCAGTTTCTTCCTTCGGCATAACCGGCATAATTTATCCCTTTCTTCTGACACCAATTTGTTACGAGCTGGGGTTCGACGATAAATTAAAACTGACTATGCCACTAAACTGTACTTTATTTTAACACAACAACACTAGATACACACACTTAATTTTCACTTCACTAATAAAACACACTATTCACACCACTAGAACAACACTAAACACTTCCGACTTATTTCCTTCGCTTCTTGTTGATCGCTTCGATATTCAATTGAAACTGTCCGGTCCGTTCCCTTGCGCTCTATTTATACTGGCCGGATAACATCACTAGCGCATTCTAGATGCTTCTACAAAACTGTCGAAATAATCTCGAATAGTCGATACTGGATACAGCAACGCCATCTAGTACAGAGAAGCTGAATTACCTTTAAACCACCGATACATTCAATCTCTTCTAGTACCCCCATTCACCGATAGATGGCGTAACAGTATCAAGGAACTTGTTGTCATGTATATCTTAGACAATAGTTTCATCTTAATATATCACTTTAGATAAGTGATATATTAAGATGAAACTATTGTCTAGGCTTTTGGGTGATAAAGTTAATAGACACTTAATCTGCTTAGACCAAAAAGCAAATGGTGACTAACACAACTTAACAATCATGATGGACGTCCAACTCAGTAATAGGTACATTAAAAGAGAAAACCTGTATAACACACCTATTTATATAAATCCATGTTAAAACCCTTGACATAGTAAAGTCTTTTAAGCTCAAATAACCTAACCTATTTCTAGAAACACGTCAAGAGGGCGAGTATAAAACGCAGGATTAATAAGACCTAATTTAATGCGTTTAGTAATAAATCTGAAAACAGAACGAGAACTAATTGCCTAGGTTGCCCTGAAGTATTTTAGAGCTTTTATTTTGATACTAATCGGTAAATTTACGTATGTCGAACTACTTTAGTATGGTCATGAAACCGAAATTAATTTAGTCCTAAGTTCGAATGGCAAGTGCAGAAAAATGCGTCAGTTTTGAAAATTGAATAATATAACCGCGAACCATTCCAGTACGCCTTGCTATCATTCGTAAAACATCAGGTTTGGATACAATGATAAAAAATGTTAACATATCGGTATTTCTGAAATTCACTAAAATAGTCAATAATATAATTAGATCAACTTTAAAAAGTTATTCTCTCAGAAACAGCCCGACATAGCTTCAAACACTTCAACTGGGGACATTCCTTATATGCATATAAATATATTATACTTACTTTTACAATGTATAGCTATCAGCACCTAGTTTTAGGGCAGCAAAAGCCTCGAGGAGATACCAACAGATTGCAATGCAGCGCGCTATGGACTCAAACCACAGTTCGAACCACAGACTTTTTTTCTTTTTCTTTTTAATAATAATATTCTACCACTTACAAACATCATCATCTAGTCCCAAACTAAGCAGAGTTTGTACTATGGGTACTAGATAGAGAAACATACGTATATACTTTTTTTGTAAATACATACATATTATATATAGCACACAGACCAAGACAAATATCCATGCTTATGCATGCAACAAAATTAAATGTTTGACTTGAGCGGGAATCGAACCCGCGACCTTCAGCGTAGCAGTCGCTTACACTCCCGTTAGGCCAACCGGTTGTCATTTTGTAGGTTATGTGTGTATTAAGTTGTTGAATTACGATTGCTTCGTGCCTCTAAGACTACGAGCAGTCGTAGGTCCCGACGATCTTGAAGATCTTTGACAGACGTTGTGGGGAGTCAGAACTCTTGAATATACTGCCATTAGTCTAAGACTCTAAGCCATGGAATACCTCCGGAACTCGAAGGGATAGCGATATTCCACTAATGCCTTGTTACGACTGTCAAAGATCTTTATGACGGCCGCTACGACGGTTCAGTAATCCCTCACCTACTCATTTACTAATTAGGCCTATGGTTTGGGGTTTTTTGATTAATAAAGTGATATGATTGTGCCCAACGAACAGCAAAAAAGTACATGCAACCAAAAAGAAGTATGTCAGAAATTTTGTGAAGTATGATAGATAGATAGATATACTCTTTATTGTACACCAAATAATATTGATAAGTACACATTTTTTTAATTGGCTTATACTACAGCATGTACAAATGGCGGCCTTATCGCTAAAAGCGATCTCTTCCAGGCAACCTTTGGATGGATAGAAATGGTGTGTAAGCAATCAAGTGTGGCGATGGTGTAGTAAATTAATTAAATAATATCAACTAATATACATACTGAATATACATAAATGTATACATATTATATATCATACATATTCTACATAAAGACCATACACATATATACTTACATTATTTTATATAAATATATACCTATAAACTATACGAGATAGAATGTCATATATTTCATAATATCTTATACTAATAACTATGCTAAAATACAGATACAGTGAATACTACTCATAAAGTAAGACCTGCATTCTAGGAGAACAGTGCATGATGTTAAATGGACAGGTAGTGCTTTTTTAACATGCTTTTAAAAATGTTTAAGGATTTTGCTTCCCGAATCTCTAGTGGTAATGCATTCCACAGTCGCGCGGCCTGTACAGTAAATAATTTGCTAAAGAAATTTGTGGAATGCGTTGGTATCTCCAGCGTCAAATTTTCAGACGACCTCAAGGACCTCACATGTGCGTCATCAAGGAACTTAAAACGTTCTTTGAGATAAAAAGGAGTACTGGGATTAAACAAGATATTATACAATAATGTAAGAATGTGAGTATTCCGGCGAAGACGAATCGGGAGCCACTTGAGTCTGTTGCGAAATTCTGAAACATGATGTTATGATATGGGGTGGTGACATTCCGTATTCTTAATCCGTCACCACACGGACTCGGCTACCGATACATAAAACCAATACATAACAGTTACTTCAGCAGTAAACATAACTCTTTAAACCTGTACAACATTCATTAAATACGTAAGTAAAAGTACACTGTATAAATCAGAGCCCTCTTTCACACCTTTGTCCTCACAATACAGGATATTGTAAAAAGTTTTCACATTAAAGACAGACAGGGCCTCAAGTCTGCTGTTTTAAACACATTCGTCATTCCAACACGATCCCATTGTCATTTTGATAAAAGTTCGTAGTCTGGTAATTCATAATGATAGTTCAGTGATTGTTCAGTGGTCTCGTAATTGAATGGTGGCAGAATGACATTGTTGTATTGCCATCGATAAAAAATCCCATGAGAAGAAATGATTTTTGAAAAACTACCATTCAATTTGATTATTTTTCATGCTAGATTACATTTATATATTTTTTAAATATTCATTACTAGTGTTATAAGCACTCTAAAGTTGTATTAAAGTTCGTAAATAGCAAAAAAACAATGAATTTATCCATTCAACTCATTAATATTATTTGTTTAGCTGTCTAAGTCAAATCATGTTTTGACGTAAGAACTGTCAAAAGTTCAATATATTTTTGTAAACAAAGTCCTAGTTCGTTATATTTCTCAATAATCTCAAAGTACTGTTGTAAGAGCCAAAACAAAGATATCAATGGAAAATGCTTTATGGATAACAAATTCTAAAGCAAATGATACAGCAAGATTATGCAGTTCACACCTCAAAGAAAAGTGATTACCTACATATATCGACAGGAGTAAATACTATAATAAAGATAGAACTACTAAATGTGTTTATATTCGAAGAAGAATTGGTATAACCAAAACATAAAATATTGAAGATTGAGTTAGATCATAGATACATTCCTATTACAATTAAAATATTATTTGTGTTTCATGTGTTGTAACTGTATCAAGAAGAAAAATAAAACTCATAATTATGTGTTATTATTAACAATGTTGTTTTATTAAAGATAAATTGTTGGTTCCAATCATAGACACAAAAATTTAACACTACTCTCATATACTAACTATCATAAATCTTCACTTTTGCATATCTACTAGCAAAGCAACGTTCTTCATACTGGCTTTGCAGAATCCTTCACAAATATGTATGTCTCAAACAGATGGATATGAGCGGTCACAAAACTCATAAAGAAGTTGCCCGTTTGGTTGAATTTTGTATCTGTAAGAGAGATAAGTAAACTTATAAACACACCACTCATTACATCATATTCTTTTATACTAAGATCTTCTATACTATGCAATTCATTTAAAAACACTTTTTATCATAATTCAGACAATATTTAATTGAATTATGTAAATTCTTTACAAGACTCCATAAAATGTAGGTAGAATATATTGATAAATTAGGAACATTATATAAAGCCCGGTCTAGTCATCATTAACATAACCATTCCAGCCAGGTAGGTATGGCAATATTAAAAAGAGATTAGGAAGATCTTATTGTACTAATACTTCAAACTATCACATAGGTATGACATTATAATTTATTTAAGTACCAAACCACTGCTGGTCACTATCTATAGTCATTATTATCTACTACTAACACTTTCCTTCCCAATGTGTAAAAACATTACTCTTTCCTTTTAGCTCCGTCACTCAGATGAACTAAGTTCATCTGAGCTCTGCCATACCTACTTGCGTTAAAAGCACAGCTACAAACATTTGAAAATATTATTGAATTACCTGTTTCTTATGTTTGGAATATGAGTATTTAACTTTGATGTCCTTGTATATTTCGGAAGGAAGAATGTACACATGTATAATCTACTTGAACATCCAAAAGCACAATAAGAAAAGCACAAACTGAACTAGGCGAATGAATTCCTTTCCACTTTATATATTGATGGTGTATTTTGTATAATGCCTCTGTAACTTATTTAATGGACTGCGACACAGTAATTGGCGAAATATCATGAACGGCACCCTGTCCAATCAAGGTTTAAATAGTAAGATCCTGATGCGTACAATGAGTGCTACCAGAATCTGCAATAAAAACATAAAATTAATCAACTCATTTCCTGTTTATAGGAATAGAATAATAAATCAATATTAACTTTAGTTTTCTCACCTTCATTTCTGCCGATACGCTATCGTTTTGACGCGGTCTGGCTTTAAGGGGAATGAGTTTTTGAATTAACTCCCTTACTGAATCCTTTCGAAAGTGAAACATTTTTACAAATTCCGCCTCGGGAATATCCGTAAGAGGGTTTGTCGTCGTTGTAGTCGTACATTAAGCAACGGGCTAGTTAGTTAGCTCGAGAATATTAATTCGCAGGTAATACATTGTCCCCTTTTCGTAGTACATTAAACTCTTTGATTGCCTGTCACTATGTTTCACAAGCAAACACTCCTCAAAAGCAATGATTGCACGATGGCGTTACGATGGAAGATCACTGATCAAAGGAACTGTCAAAATTTTACCAGACTAGCGCATACGTCAGTCATTGATTTGTCATTATGTACGAGACTACCAACTATGCCGTGTCTTTCAATGGTTGACCATCGGAAAATCATAATGACACCATTGTAACAGTAGACTACCAAACTTGTCAACATCAACAATTATGAAGTCAGTGATCGACCATTTTGGCACTATTGTAATAGCAGACTTGAGGCCCTGGACATATGTACTCCTTAACTGTAAACGTTACGTTTGTTTGAGCTTATAAAGTATAAGTTATATTGAGTTTGGAAAGTCTCTACACAAGCGTTTTATTAATACCGCACACTTGTGACTTGGAGTTCTCACGGAACTGTTACAAAGGAGGAAGACTGTACTTTTATGTTTCACTGCCGTAAACAGGAAAGTCCTTTCAATCGACTTTGACTAGACTAGTGGTTCGACTCTGACCCTGGATAAATATTCGTGTGGTGAGCTTTGAGTTCGGATGTAATTTATCTACCATCATAACAAGCTTTCGCAGTCCAATGCTGGTTATAGGCCTCTCCTAATTGGCTTCACAACAAGATTGTGAGTATTGTGAACCAATAGGAGGATTTAGCCTACTATGCCACGCTGGTCAGTTACTGACTGAACAGAGGTCAGCACGTCGATTCTGTAACACTAAAACAACAACTCGCATTTACCGTCGCTATTCGCTCTCAATTCGCATAAGGTTCAAAATTACCTTGATTTTGAGTGCGAAGTGAGCGGCGATCTGACGGGGGAATTACATAATAGAATGCCACTTTTTACGTCATCTCATACTTTATCTGTCAAAATCTCGAGGTCCATTTAGTTCAACTCGCAAACACGCTCGCAAGAGTAGCGCTAGTGTGGAGTCGAATTATCAACCGAACCTTTTAGAATGCCAATTAAGAAACTCACAGCGGATTCAGATTCGAAGTGTAGAATGAAGTCTTACACCGTGACTCTGACTGTCACCATGACTGTGGTGTGATAACACCGCAGGGGTCACGGGTCAAGGGGTTGGTATAGAGTTCTCCTTCTCTTCGCAAATATACTATTTCCTTCGTGTCTTTTCCTTGGTTGTCTCATACGACACTCACGGTTTGAAACGAGGTAGTGTCGTTATATATAACATCTATGTATATTTTTTTTACATTGCCAGTTTGCCTCAACAAACAATAAAAAAGGCTCACAGGCTCTGAATACCTTGGGATCAGTTTGCCGTGTGTGAGCCGCCCTAGGATATGTTGAAAATAAGCCACGTCTCTCACTCTGCCAGGCCTCTAGATAGTAAACAAACATAAATAAACAAAGGTTTCAAAGAAGATAAGGTTTTCAGGGTTGACATTGCGTGATTTTTTTGCGGTCGAATCTGATATGAATGTAAACTACAATAATAAATGGTAGGAGTACTTCAAAGAATCGCACCTTAATCTTGCGCTATAAGAAATTCGGATACATCTCAAGCTGTACGCTCGAATACACTTAATTACAATCTTGATACAAGATACCATGTAATTTAACACACGTAGTGTCTATTCTCGTCACTTGAGATAAAAAGATGATCACGAAATTGGATCAAAGAATTTTGTAGGTACTCTCTACTCGCAGATTTTGAGTTTAAATGAGATTTCGCTTTGCAGTTCAACCGGTTTAGATTTTAATTATAACGTAACTTCGTACAATTTATAATGATGTCATACAATCCGCATTTGAATTAACTGACGGTAGCTATTATATTTCAAGGGATTTACTTAACGAGAATGATAACTAACTAGATTTCACCCGGGATTCTGTCAGCGTGAATTATATACGTAACCTTCCTCGCGAGTCACACATTTATTGCCGGACCGAACAAAAATCCGTTCTGTGGTTTTTGATTTTATCGCGTTCAGACTAACACACAGAGCTCCCTTTTTATATGTATATACCGGGTGTAAAAAGAACCTTAACAAAAAGCGAAACCCCATATTATATCAATCATTACGAACATTTTTTACTTCGGCACCATACCTGGGAAATAACTGGTTCAGGAGATATTGAGGCTCAAAGTTACTATGGAATTTTTGTCATTAGGTACAAAATTTTGACATTCTCGTCCGGTGCTTTGCTACGTACAGTTGTGATATTTATTTGTTTCTGCATTTTATAAATATTGAATTTTAAATGTTGTGAATTATCTGGCAGTTTGGAGAATTATCGGTACCTCTCTTACTATCTTGTGGGTTTGCCCATAAGACGCAGCAGCCATATTGGAATCAAGGATTTGTGTTTCGCTCATATGAAGACCTGAGCCTGCCTGGGCGGCGAATTTCTCGATCATCGTCGGAATTCAACGTGAGTAAATTACACAAAGTTCATCACCGGTAGGATTTGAACCCCCGGACACGCCATCTCGGCCCGCAGTGTTATACCTCCGGACCAGCGACACATGTTCACGGCATGATTTCGAGGGACTGCCAGAGATACGCTGTTCAATATTTCTGTGCACTGAAATCCATTGTTTACAGTCTTGTAGAGGAAAATGAGATCATGCATTTTACGGCGATTAGCTAGTGTTTGTATTTTAACGAAATTCAAGCGCTGCTCGTAATTACATCGGTGTGTGATACCATGTGATAGGAACGCTAAGTGACGAGTGAAAGCGCGTTGAATGCTTTCAATACGCTGCGAGTGTACGCTGTAAAATGGACTCCAGATCGTGCAGCCATACTCTAGATGACTCCGGACTAAAGCATTAAACAGTAACACTCTCGTGCGAACCTGCCTAATTTCCTTCGTGTTTCGTTTGACGAAACCAAGCATCTGTGCTCCCCTCTTGACAATAGTGCCAACATGCATTGAGAACCGAAGTTCACTATCAAACGTCACGCCGAAATCTCTTGTTTGGTACACTTTTTCTAGTGTTACACCATCGATTTGTCCGTGTGGTGACGGATTAAGAATACGGAATGTCACCACCCCATATCATCCCATGGGTGTCGTAAGAGCCGACAGAGGGAGCATATTATGCAGAGAACAGCACTGTAAGAGAAGGAAAACTTGATACAAACCCTATACCAACCCGTTTGGCCAGCGTGGTATAGTAGGCCAATTCCTCCTTTCAAAGGAGAGGCCTAGTCCAGCAGTGGACTGTTAAAGGCTGATGATGATGATGATGATGATGACACCATCGATTGAGTATGTGGAGTCCAGGGTTTTTTTTTTCTCCTGGTGTACCTCATGTGAAAGCATTTGGTGGAGTTGAGATCCATATGGTTCTTGGTACACCATATTTTAACACGTGCCAAATCATCCTGAATGTCTTTGACATCGTTAGAGCAATGGACAGTTTTATAAATTTTTAGATCATCGGGGAATAGAAGATATTTGCATTTGTGAATGTTTTGGCCAATGTCGTTTACAAATATGGAGAAGAGAATAGGTGCGAGATGGGAACCTTGAGGTACACCGGAAACAGCAATGTACGGTTGTGACTCGTGCCCACAGACTTTTTGCTGAGTATGACTTGGCATGATGTCCAAAACGAGTAGACTTAAACTTGGTGACGGGTCTTGTGACACCTTGTATACCTCTGTGATGTCACCAACACAAGACCCATCACACCAAGTCTTGTGACACCCTGTATATAGATGCCTAGATGTTGATGCATTATTTGCTGAAATCTTGCATGATGGTAACAGATAAAAAATTTCATCAGCATTGTTATGTACATCATATCAGCCAAACGACGTCCACTGCTGGACATAGGCCTCCCCCAAGGTTCTCCACACAGACCGGTCTTGAGCCGCCCGCATCCAACCGCCTCCCGCGATCTTGACGAGGTCGTCGGTCCACCTTGCGGGGGGCCTACCTCTGCTGCGTCGTCCGGTACGTGGCCGCCACTCCAGAACCTTTCTGCCCCAACGGCCATCGGTTCTTCAAGCTATGTGCCCTGCCCACTGTCACTTCAGCTTGGCTATCCGGAGAGCTATGTCGGCTACTTTGGTTCTACTGCGGATCTCCTCGTTTCTGATTCGATCTCGCAGGGAAACTCCAAGCATAGCTCTCTCCATCGCCCTCTGAGTGACCTTGAGCCTTCTGATAAGGCCCATAGTGAGCGACCACGTCTCTGATCTGTAAGTCATCACTGGCAACACACACTGGTCAAAGACTTTCGTCTTGAGGCACTGCGGGATATCGGACGAGAAGATATGTCGTAGCTTCCCGAACGCTGCCCAACCGAGTTGGATTCGACGATTGACCTCCTTCTCGAAGTTGGACCTACCTAATTGGACTACTTGTCCCAGGTAGGTATACTTGTCGACAACTTCGAGCGTTGACTTTTTTTCGGCGGTAGGTGTAAAAATAGTTAACACATAGTTTGAATTATAAAATTTTAAATTTAATTGTCTTAAAACATATTTAAACATTTATACTATCACATCAAGTTTTTTAAAGCATAAATAGTCTGCACTAACGTTGGTACAAGATACACAAATCTACTTGTATGTAACTGTAATTCTGCAAGTCACACCACCTACCAGCGCTACACACTCACTTGAAGTTTTACACCTTACAAGCACAACACTACCGGAATGTCTCAGTTGGCTGATATTAAGACGGCACAAGACAACCTAGAAGAGTCCTTTTCCAAAAGGATGGCGGAGCTGGAGGCGCAGCTGCAGGGAGGCCCGGCCAAGGACACTGTGGCAAAAATTGCTGAAGAGTTTCGCACATTCAGAGAGCTGATGTTTGCAATGCTCAGCCTGCTGCGCAAACAAATCAATGAATGCGCTCATAACATTGATGCCATGGAGACAAGGCACAGGCGCAAAGCTCTCCTTTTTCTTGGCATTCCTGAGGCTGAGAAGGAAGACTGCAGGACATCTGTGATCAAGATTGTTCAGAAGATGGAGCTGCCAAACATAGCCATGGACTCTATACATTCATGTCACAGGATTGGGTTGTCCAATGACGGTCACCACCGGCCAATCTTGGTCTGGTTCGCAGGAGTGGACCAAAGATCTTCAGTTTGGAGGGCTAAGGCGAAATTGAAGGGCACATCCGTCTCAGTGAAGGAATTCCTGACAAAACCTAGACAGGCCATTTTCGCCCAAGCTCGACAACACTTTGGCATGCGGGCTTGCTGGACGCAGGACGGCGTGATTATAGTAAAGGCGCCCGATGGAGTTCGTCACAAAGTGTCCCACATAGATGAACTGAACTCTTTGACCCAGAAGCACGCTAAGTCTGCAAGTGGCTCCTCATCTCTAAGCAAGAATGGCGCCGTGACTGCCGGTTCCTCTAGCACAGTCAACAAGTCACGTAAATAGCTATCATTTAATGTTTACAACTACTCTTATCTTGAGACTTCCTCATTTTTTTATTTTCTATCTGTTGTAGTTTATTATGCTGTTTCTTCCTATTATTTCCGTTACCCACTTTCATGTTTCTTTGTTATTGAATTTATTTATGTACATAATATTTTTATTTCACCGCACGGTAATTTATTGGCTGTCAAAGTGACGTTGTCAATTAAATTTGTAAATGTCAAATCTAGATTATTGTTGCGTTCGGAAACAGCATTAAATATTTTTTGGTTTTGTAAGCTGGCGGGTGGTGCTGGGTTACCGGTATTGTATTGAAGTATTATTAAGGTAGTTTAATTGTTGATTATATTTCAGTTATTTATATTTTTTTATATATATTTATTTTTATTATTATATTTTATCTATGGATGCCATTGATGATACGTATTGGTCTGCCGACGAAACAGCCGCTTCTTCCGACAATGACAGTTTCTCTTCTGCTGATGGTGCCTTGAGTGATTGTTTAAGACTCTCGTTTACCCAACAATCTCGAATGACTTTGAACATTTGTCACCTAAATGCTCAAAGTATACCGAGCCACTTCAGTGACTTACTGGATCTTGTGGCGGATGTCAATGTACATGCCGTCCTGATTTCGGAGAGTTGGCTCAAACCTACTCTTCTTTCAACTTCTTTCTCTCTCCCCGGCTTCATTCTAATACGGAATGACCGAGTCGGGAGGAGAGGTGGTGGGGTTGCAGTCTATCTCCGCAGTACTTGTCCATTTAAAATTCTTGAATCCTCTAATCCCGCCTCTTCCCCTGCGGAGTACTTATTCCTCGAGGTTGACGTCAGGGGAGCGAAAGCTGTTCTTGGCGTCGTCTATTGTCCTCCTACTGTCGATTATTTCTCCAGTCTCGAACCGATTCTGGAATCTATAGGGTCACAGTATGAACATCACATCATCATGGGCGATTTTAATACCGATCTCCTTTCTCCCTCCTCTAGTCGTTCCAGTAAACTCCTTGACATTATCGAGTCAGCCAGCCTCCACGTTATGCCATTGCAGGCCACCCATCACAATAGTAATGGGGTGGACACGTGGCTTGACTTGATCCTTACGTCCAATCCTTCCCTAGTGACAACTCACGGTCAATATCCTGCTCCTGGTTTTTCCCGCCATGACCTTATTTTCCTTACCTACCGCTTAAAACCTCCTAAATCCCCTCCTAAAGTCCGGTACATGCGTTGTTTTGGTCGCATGGATGTCACTAAACTCGGTCAGGACGCTTCTAAGCTGAATTGGGACAACATGTTTTCTGCCTCCACTGTAGATGATAAAGTAAATATTTTCAACAGCACTATTTGTCGTCTATACGATGTACATGCACCGGTCAGACGCGTGAAACTAAAGCATCCCCCAGCACCCTGGCTTACGGCGGGTGTTCGTATGGCAATGCGCCTTAGGGATCGGGCGTTTAGAAGATATAAACGGGACCGGTGCGAGGAAAACTGGGTGCTTTTCAAATCTGCAAGGAATCGGTGTAATCAAATGGTGCGAAATGCCAAACGCCGACACATTCTTAATAATATTACCTCTACGTCGCCTGCCAATATCTGGAAGTTCCTTGGAACTCTTGGTATTGGCAAGCAGCAACGGTGTGACTTCCGTCTGACACTTGGTTTGGATGATATTAACCAATATTTCACCTCTTCCACTCCTTTGGATCACCAGACCAAGTGTCTGACAGTTACCTACTTAAATAACTTACCCCAACTTGACATTGAATCTTTCCAATTTTCTCCAGAGTCTTCGGGTGATATCAAAAAGATAATCCTTTCCATAAAATCTAATGCCGTGGGACATGACAACATCAGCCGCCGTATGGTCATTACCATCTTGGACCAACTCCTGCCGGCGATCTCCCACGTCATTAATTTCTCCCTTGAGTCTGGTTCCTTTCCTTCCTTGTGGGGCAAAGCTCACGTTATCCCTCTTGCCAAGACCTCCAATCCTTCTCTTCCCAACCATTTTAGACCTATATCCATTCTTCCTTTCCTTTCAAAAGTGCTAGAAGCCTGTGTCCATAAACAGTTGAGTCGGTTTATACACCGTCATAACCTGTTGAGTCCATATCAATCTGGATTCAGACCTGGCCATAGCACTACTTCCACTCTCCTCAAAGTGACTGGCGATATTCGAGACGGCATTGAAAACTCTAAAGTTACGGTTTTGGTTCTAATTGATTTCTCCAATGCCTTCAATACCGTCAGTCACGACATCCTTTTATCAGTCCTCTCCTATCTTAAGGTCTCACCCAGGGCTCTGGATTGGTTCTCAACATATCTTCGAGGGCGTCAGCAGTCGGTACACCTTGGCGAGTCATACTCAAAATGGGCTGACATCAAAGCTGGTGTCCCTCAAGGCGGTATTCTCTCTCCCTTGTTATTCTCCATTTTTATAAATCTCATAACTAAGAATCTTCAGTGTTCTCATCATTTGTATGCCGACGACTTGCAGATATATACCCAGGTTAATGTGGAGTCGCTATCTTCGGCAATTGACATGGTTAACAGGGATCTGGCTGAGATACACAATTGGACTCAAAGGTATGGGCTGACTGTAAACCCAAATAAAAGTCAGGCCATTGTCTTGGGCAGCCAAGGCTTATTAAGAAAATTAGACACAACCTGTGTTCCAACCATAACATACAACGGCACGGGCATAGATTGGTATCCTGTTGTTAAAAATTTAGGGCTGCATATGGATGCCACACTTAATTGGCGAACTCAAGTGACCCAGGTGAGTCAAAAGGTCACCGGCACCCTACGGACTCTTTACCGCCTCAAGAACTTGCTCCCATCCAAGACAAAGACAATGCTTGTGCAGACTTTGATATTCCCGTTAATCGACTATGGTGATGTATGCTACTATGACCTGAATGCAGACCTTCTCAACAAACTTGACCTTCTTCTCAATAACTGCATTCGATTCGTTTTCAATCTTCGCAAGTATGACCATGTGTCTGCTTACCGTTCCCAATTGAAATGGCTTCCTATCCTTCATCGTCGCAGTTTGCGTGCTCTCACTACCCTTTTTTCCATTCTTATGTCTCCTTCATCCCCAAATTATTTAACTTGTCATTTTCAATATCTGTGTTCCAACCATGACCGCAGTTTGCGATCGTCTAATAATCTTCTTCTTACTATCCCTTCTCATAACACATCTGTTATTCACTCTTCCTTTCCCGTTCAGTCCATTCTCCTCTGGAATGCCCTCCCTCTAGAAATCAGGACGTGCAAAACGAAGTACAAATTTAAGGCTAAGGTAAAGGAGCTTTTGTTGGCAAGACCAGCGGATGTGTCATAGGATCTGTATCTTCATTTCGTTTTGTATTTGCGTATGGCTTTACGTATTCTTCCTTTAGTTCTTATATGTATATATTATTTATTTCATATATATCGTATTTAGGTAGTATAATTATATGTTTATATATTTATGTAAGTATATATGTATGTATATTGTATGCATGTATATTTATTTAAGAATTATATTATATTATTATACCTATCTTATAATATTATAGTAAGTATTTAATACACCTACTACGTTTCTCAGCACCGCTCAAAGGTAGACTGGCGGATAATGCCCAAGGCATTAAGTCAACCTGTACACAGTTTAGTGTATAAATTAAATAAATAAATAAATAAAATAGAGTTCCCAACCTGAATAGGAGCAGGTACAACATGGACGTTCGACATGATTTTCGTCTTGTCCATGTTCATCTTAAGACCTACTTGTTGGGAGACTCTACAGAGGCCATCCAGCATTGTGCCTAGGTCTTCCATGGTCTCAGCCATGACTACGATATCGTCTGCGAATCGAAGGTGAGTGATGTACTCGCCATTGATGTTGATGCCGAGTCCATTCCAGTCCAGAAGCTTGAAAACATCCTCCAGCGCAGTGGTAAACAGTTTCGTGGATATGACATCCCCCTGTCTCACCCCTCGCTGGAGTTGAATAGGTTTCGAACTCTGGTCCTGGAGGCGGACCGACATAGTGGCGTTTTCATACAAACACTTCAGCTCTTCGATATATCGGTAGTCAATCCGGCACCGTTGGAGAGACTGTAGCACCGCCCAGGTTTCGATCGAATCGAAGGCTTTCTCATAGTCCACAAACGCCAAGCATAGAGGCTGGTTATACTCCTCGGACTTCTGTATAACCTGCCGCAGCGTATGTATGTGATCTATGGTACTATAGCCTTTACGGAAACCGGCTTGTTCGGGAGGCTGGAAGTCGTCTAGCTTGCTCTCGAGATGATTCGTGATGACCCTCGAAAACAGCTTGTAGACGTGGCTCAGAAGTGTGATGGGTCTGTAGTTCTTTAAGAGGGTTTTATCCCCTTTCTTAAAGAAAAGCACCACCACACCTCTGTGCCACGCCTGTGGCGTTTTACCCTCGAGAATGACGGAATTAAATAGCTTCCGGAGGGCTTCTCTAGCGGGTGCACCGCCGGCCTTCAGAAGCTCGCTCGTAATTCCGTCATCACCCGGCGCCTTGTTGTTTTTGAGCTGTTTGAGAGCCACACTAATCTCGTGCATGCTGACGTCCGGGATATCTTCGGTATAGTGTCGGGTCAATCCAGCTCTAGGGACTGACGCTGGAGTGCTTGCGGGTTGTTGCGTTGTCGTGTATAGCTGTCCATAGAACCTTTCGATCTCCTCCAAGAGCTCAGGCTTGGACGATACGATTCTGCCATCTTCCGTCTTCAGCTTTGTCAGCTGACTCTGCCCAACAGACAGATCCCTCTGGAACACTTTGGAACCCTTATTCTGCTCGATCGCCTCACGAACACATTTTGTGTTGTATTGGCGGAGATCGCAAGTCAGAGACTTAGAGATCTGTCTATTGAGGTGCCGATATTTCGGCATGTCGTCGGAGGATAGCAGAACCATCTTGCGCCTTTCCTCTAACAGCTCGAGGGTCGGATCCGAGATCTTGCTGGTTTTTTTGCTTTTCTGGGGCTTAAAGAATTTAGCCCCTGTTGTATGGACAGCATCCACGAACCCGTTACTGTACACGTCCACATCTGCGCATTCGCCCATTCGAAACGGTTCTTGAGTTCGAGCTGAAAGCTCTCGGGGTTTTGGATATGAACCGGTGCCGGTTGGAGCGTGGACTTTATCAACCTCGACCGTTCGAGGCTTGTACAGATATTCAATGTGCCTCTTACCATTCGGTGATCGCTCCCTACTTTAAGTGAATTGATCACGGAGACATCATTGAATATCTGCCTCTTCGTCGACATGATAAAGTCGATCTCATTTTTTTGGTTGCACCGTCTGGACTTACCCAGGTCCACTTGCGGCATTCACGCTTCTTGAAGAAGGAGTTCATCATATAGAGTCCTTCCTTCTCCATAAAGCTAGCCAGCAAGTGACCCCGGGAATTCCGATGCCCATAACCAAATTGCCCCACTCTCAGCTCATCACCGTCACGTTTGTTGTTATGTACATTTATGGCTAAATGTATAATACACATTTTTGATCCAACCATAGCATTGTAAAATGTAAGTATTAACAATGTTCCTCCGTTGTTCATAGGTGGTCTGTGTTGCTGGCCAAAAGCGTTATGGATTTTGGATCTTATATAAATTATTAGAAACAAAAATAAACTATGCAGAATTTATTACATTTTATATAGATAGTCCTAAAGATGAGGAAAAGAAAGAGTTAGGATGAGTTCATAAGAGCCCACACAAATTTCACTAATATTAATCTGACGGCCGGCGATCCGTTGCATACTTTGTAACGGATATTAATACTTTCTAACGAATTTTCCTGCTTGAAATACACAATTACCCATATTTGCTCTTGTTTCAACTGAAATAGCTCTTTAATATTATATGTAGGTATATGTTATACCTCAAGCGCTTAGTACCTACAAGCTAAACAAGAATTTGCAAGCCCATTCAACTTAAAATATTGTAATACTACGTGGAATTTGAGCATTCGCGACTGCATACATGAAGCCTCGTTTTGGATTCCAGTGGCGGGCAAGGCAATTTTATAAGGTTCATGAGGAAAGTTACTCCTCAAACATATTGAAAGCGGTCTAGCTGTTTGAAGATTATCCGCCACAAATACATACTAAAATATTTAAACTGGATTATAGGCATTGTGCAATTAACCATGTGAGCATGAAAAGACTATTATATTGACATTCAAAACAGACACTTCTATTTTATTAATTTGTATAGATAAGATTGATCTAATAGGTCCTCTAACAAACGAATGCTATCGTAAACTAAAAAAAACTTCGCATTGTTCGGTTGGTGAATGAAAATATCGAAGTTTGAAACCTTTCAACCTCATTCCTCCATTCAATTAACCACTAATTCTTTTAGGGCTCACAGACACGCAGGTTCCCTCATGACGTTTTCCTTCACCGTTAAGCAAGCAAAAATTATCAATCAGCGATAAATACACACTTAACTTCGAAAAGTCATTGGTGCGTGCCGTGGATACGAACCCGAGACCCTTTGCATAGCAGTCTGTCGTCCCTCCACTCAGCGATCGCTGCTTTATTTAATGTAAGCTAACTGAACGACTTTAGTTAAAGCTAGCATAGTATTATATTATCTGTGGTTATAGATAACTTAAGGCGCTGTTATACCTCCGAAGCCGTGAAACACCAAATTTTTCGTCGCGCATCTAGCCATAACGGTACATATTACAAACTAGCAAAAATTAGAGCTGAAAGTCAAAAGTCTGAACAAAAGACTTTTGAAAGAATCTTTCATGTACGTAAAATAGAATCACGGTAAAAAAATCACAAAATCGAGGCAGAAAATAATCTTTCGTCTCACTGTTTGCAATATTTTGATCGTAAGCTGTCATAGTTTTTTTGATAATATTGTAGGAAATTTAATGAACTAAAGAATTACCCTATTTATTTTCATATTATACGTGTATATTTTGTAAAATTAAATAAAATCTGCCAAACGTCTATGATTTTGACGCTCGGTAGATCCCATCAATATCAAACGCTTCAGCAATTTAAACCTTATTAGCATAAGCGGTGTACTGAGTGTCAGTTGCTAGTTTACGCCCCGCCCAGACCTCATCATTCGGCTATGAGCCCTGTGAGAGATAGGTCATGTCGCTTGCGTCTCCGCTGCACGAAATTTTACGTAAACCTGTTTGTTATTATAATACGCCGATTTGAGTTCGTAATTTCATGTTTTATGTTATAGACTGAATACTTTGAATCAAATAGGCTTTTCATGTAACTATGGGCCCATATAATTAGGACCTAAGTTTATACTCTTGTTGCGTTTAATGTGTTATTGTTTCTGTCCTTATAAATATATAATTAGAAGAATAAAATATGGACAATTAGAGAAATGAAGTTCTACGAAGGATTTGTACAAGAAAGCGTCGTAATAAAATAGAAATTCGTCCATGGCCAAGTGATTATGAAATATGTAACATTTTTACACAAATTATTTTCATAAGAGTCTTTTATGACTAACTATGTTACTTATATATTATCGATTATGCATAATATAATTATATAAATTATTCTCACAATACATAGCTGCCACAGTTTTCAATTTTTGAAAGAGTAATAACATAAAATCGAATCATTTTATGTACCTATACACAGATTTACGACCAGATGGAGCGTATTCGTCCGACTAAGTGAGGCACGTTGACGGCTATGTGTGCGTGACATTTGGCGACTGGCACTGTACGGACACGCGCGCCTATGTGTGTGTAAAGTTGCCAGATTATGAATAATCTCCCACTACCTTGTATATAGTTTTTGCAAACGGATATAAAAATATTACATATTTTATATTCGTTTGCGGTTTTGAAGAATTTACCATGGATTTAATTAATGCTTTTAATATGTAATGCTGTTATGAAAATGATTCAAATAAAAGAAACCATTAATGTATGCTTTTATAAATACATTTCTTAAATGTAGGTACTGAGTAAAGTTTTAACTAATTTTATTCGTAAATTGAGAAATAAATAGATTATGTTTTGTGATTAATACCCTCGATCCAGAAGAAATACTTATATAATACCAACTACATATATTTACGAATACCAATCATGGGGTTCAGATCTTAGATCGGCGAATATGTTGTTTATTTTTTGTTTAGATATATATATTCTCAGTATAGTATCTGGAAATGTTTGGTTAATTGCAATAGGCTTGCGTCCTAAATATTAATTAGCTATAAACATTTTGTCATGCACACAATAAATTATGAATATTATGATTCATAAATCAAAACAAAAAAAAATTGCAATTAAAAATTAATAATGGCTGCAATCAATGATTTCTGTTTCTGTACTTAATGTACACACGGCGCCAAGTCAAGCTAAACAGTTGCAGTACGATTTTGATACTTATTCCCTACGCCATAAGAACGGTACAAAGGTCAAAGTGTACAAAGCTTGACGAGGAGCCATGTGTACACGAATATTTTTATCGTTTGGGGATCGAACTCAAAACAATGTATATACTAATGGAAATTCTATTACTATATTTTATAAGAAGAAAGATAATCTACAATATAATTTTACATTACGTTAATGTATTTTTCATTAACATGACCATCATTATTACATAATCAATTGACAAGTGCATTTTCCCTAATTCAGGGAGAACGGCGTCGACGTAAACTGGCAACACTTACATATTTTCTGCAGAAATACGAATTATATCGAAATAATATTATAAAACAGTCAAATAATCCATAGTTATCTGTAAAAATATATTACCATCTTCCCGTTTTTGCTTTTGGAAACAACTTTTACAATGTTTAAAAACGCAAGACGGCATTTTATGAATTTAAAAGCTTGATTGATCGTGGCGTGTGAACTGTGCGATGCTTCGCAGCGCACTGAGCCGAGTTTGTATTCGCTTTTCAATTTTGTATTTGCTTTAGTGGCCTCACGCAAGTGTTCCGCGCGCTCTGTCTGCCTTTAGTTCTGTAGTCTTAGTACCTATATTTCAAATTCATTAGCTTGTCAGAGCGCCTGGAGCGCTAAGATGCCGCCACGGCGAACAATAATGATGACAGCGCTAATATGGCGCTCCGCAATCCGCACACAAGCGGTAACGAATGTTGTATTATTGTGTTTTGAACATAAACCTTTTTAGGTACATCGGGTAAAACTTTGATTATTCATAAACTATTAGGTATGTCTCAGTACATCTAATATCTTTTTAATTTCTAAAATCAATCATTTATAAGTAAGAAGGTAACTTCTCTGTTTGCTATAACACAAGATATAGTATTTTTTAAATAATAAAGTACGTTACTAATTATCATTATTGTAATTACAGTGAAGTTAAAGATAACAGTTCTGCAACGTCTTACACACATTTGACTTCAGTCATTCCTAATACGATCTGTTCAAGAGCTAGCCAAGAAATGCCAAACAATTTTTTTAACAAATTTGACTCAAATTCCGTAGTGATAAGCAATAATTACAAGAGGGATAGCAGTGACTGGTTCGAATTGCGTAAGAATATGTTGACAGATTGAAATTTTTGTATAGTGGTAAAAAGAAGAGATAACAGCAGTAAAGCCAACTTAGTAAAAAATATTTTGTACAAATAAAATATTTGCAATGTAAAATCAGTTGCGCATGGAATCTAAAATGAACAACTGGCTTTGCAACAACTGGCGAAGCAAGAAAATGTAACAATCGAGCCTTGTGGATTATTCGATTATTGGTGCCACGCCAGATGGATTAATAGGTCCAAACATGATTGTGGAAATTTAATGTTCTAAAGTTGCATATAAGAATGGCCTGGAGAATAGTATAAGAGCAAATAAAATACAAATATGGAAACATGATAAAAAAGTGAACTGACTAGTCTAAACAAATATTGTAATTGTTATTACCTACCAAATTCAGGGGCAACGCCACGTTACACGCAAACAAAAGTGTTTATTTGCTGTGTGGAGTGGCGAAAGTATAACACTAAAAATAGAAATGATAGAAAGAGATGATGTTTTCTGGGAGAAGCTTGTGGCGTTTTATATGAATTGGCAGTTGCCTGAAATTGTTGATTCTCATCAAGCTCAAGGGATGGCATTGCGAGATCACGGAGAGGAAAATGTTTCATCAGTGCTTGAAATTTCTACAATACCAAGCCGTAAAAGGAAAGTAAATGAAACTTTGCCTCGTGAGCAACAGCAAATAATAAGTCTTATCACCTCACACACTGCCTTTAACATTCGATGAGAATAAAGAAAACCTGCCGGGTTGTAGCAGACAGCTAACTTTTGATGAGCTGTAAACTCTGTATTTCGTTAATAAATTATAAATGAATATAAATAAATATCTTTTAATATTATATATTATTAATTTTCTTTGAAACAACGCATATTTGAAGCGAAAGAAATTTTTTATTTTTTTTTCCATACAGACATGTATGACGAGAGCTAACGAAAAAGCAGTAACTCAAATTCTAATTCTATAATTTTCTAAGTGACATAGCAGTATCTCATGAATAAGGTATATCCACATATATTTTTGATGTTTCATCTATTTTGAAAAATAATAATGGGTTAGGTATCGAAACAAGTCGCCTGAATTTGAGGGTATTGGTAGTGTAGGGGGCTTAAGGGAGTTCGTTTGAATCACCTAATAGTAATTTTGGCTGCCAGAGTTGCGTCTAAATATTTTTAAACAATTTCCAAAATTTCATTAATACTTCGGCAATTATGCAAAACTGAACGTAGTTTTAATACTTTAGTACAGTTTTACAAATGTCTATTTTATGTTTTATGTGAAAAACGTGAAACGAAACGCAAAACTGCCATCTTGGAATGATCATATTGACAGCTAATGTCAAATTTGTGCGTCATTGCTTTCGAGTGCCTAGGGTTAGGTGCGACTGAAATAAGTAACTAAATAGGTTATGTTAGGTTCTCTTTTGACCCTTTATCCGAAAATAGGAGCCCTTCGCAGGGCTCCGTCAACCTTAGTTTATTAAACTAGTGTGATGAATGTGGAAGTTGGCAGTGCCATGACACCGATGTTTGGAGATTTTATTTTTCAGAGGAAACCAAGTATTTCCGGCATGTGAAAATGGTGAGGGGGGTTTCAAGACCTCCCCTCCTCTCTCTCCAATCACTCACAACCCCTAAAAATGGCGACGTATTTCGAAACCTTTACCATAATATTTATACCTATAATAACAATAAACATCCATAAATAAATAAAAGAAATCAACTTTTACTAAACTTCAATTATCTCGTAACTCGCTTTAGTTGAGATACGGCTTTTGTGTTTAGTAGAGCAGTATTGTGTTTTTAGGGTACCGTAGCCAAAAATTTAAAAAACGGAACCCTTATAGATTCGCAATGTCTGTCTGTCTGTCCGCCCCTATGTCACAGCCAATTTATTGCAAAACAGATTTGAAAACTGGCAGGAATGGAATTAGATGTAGGTATTCGATGAACTGCTTCACTATTTTTATACAAAAACAAAACACACATAATAATGGCCTCTTCATACATGGAACTGACTTAATTATTTTGAACATCTTACGGCACGTAGGTATTTACCTACTTTTGTCAACTATTAATACCTATAACGTCTAATGAAAACCAGTTTTGCTCATGGCTGCACTGAGAACAAAAATTGCGCTATGCCTATATTGTACAAACAGATTGATGTATGTAATATAAATTTTAATATTAGTATCTCAATTCAATATGCTAAAACGTTTTGCTTGCGATTTTGAAATATTGGAATACGGATGTCACCAGAATACGGCCGCACACGACGAGAATGAAGGGGGGCGCCCCGCAGTAGACGGAGCTAAGCTCCCTTCACCTCCCCTGCTTCACCCCCTCATTTACCAAAACAGTCGCTTAGCACAGCGCCTTAAGTAAATTCTAAATTCTGCCCGCAGCCTCGCTTGTGTAGGTTTATTATTTATAATAAAAAATATAATTATTTTTCTACGCTTACGAGAATATATGCGTGTATGAAAGTCAATGTTACCCAAGGGCTACCTAGCGATTAGCGATGTTACAAAAACACTCATAGCAAAGCACTGCAGTAAGCCATTAGTGGTCTATAAAGTAATCAAATTGAAATACATTCTCGTTATATGTAGTAGAAAAAAGAATGCATTAATAAACATGTAGGACTTGTGTAGGGCATGCTAATGGCCTTTAATTTGTAGGCAACATTGTGATACAAGCACGCTAGGCTTTCTAATATTATAACATAGTGATGGCACGAATGATATATTTATTTTAATAAGTAGTCAACTCACAATTGAATACCCACATGTGTATCCATTTGATTTACACACGGGCCAACTGTGCGTGATACACAGATTGGTGTTTCGCTTTTAGCTGTACTTGCTGTTAAATTGAATGTACGTAAAGTCCTCCGCGATTAAGCCGTATTCCGAATGACGAGGACTTAAAAAAAAACAACGATCGTGCGATCTACTGGTGTGCGAACTTGGACTAAGCTCCATGGAGCTTAGTCCAAGTTCGCACACCAGAATGTTATTTCATTTATAAATAAACACTTATCATGATAAGTGTTTATTTATAAATGAAATAACATTTTTTATTTAATGCATATATCTACCGCAGAATAGCGTCGCCTTCCTCTTGTCACAAGAACGATAAAAAATCGCACCAAATATATTTGACACCGCCCCGTCGTCGCCAGTGTGCAACAAACTATAAGATAAGGATAATCATTTTTGGACCAAGTCATCGAACCTTACTAACTCAAAAATACAACCCCATTTTCGGGAACTTATTTTACTTTATTCTTATCTTTTTTATGTTATAGCCGGCAAAAAAGCAAGGGGATATAATGAAGTTAAGCGATTACCGCCGCCCATAGACACGACGAACACTAGAGGAGCTACAAGAGCGTTGCTGTCTTTTGGGATGTGGAAAGGAATAGAGGAGTAGTGCAACGAGAGAGGAGGACTAAAGGATGGAGTCTCCGCCACTCACAAACCGAATGAAACGGAACAGTATAGGTGCTGTTATTTTACGTCGATATTCTGTGAGACTTCTCCGGTCGAGCCGCCCATTGATGCTCTACTACCTCAGTTATTCAGCTTTTCAGAGACACGACAGTGTAAAAACATTACTGGTCATCTGTATATATTTATTTATATATAGGTAAAATTCCTGCGTTATTGATTAACTGACAGACAACGCACAGCCGAAAATATTGGCGTAAGAAGCTGAAATTTAGCATGTATGTTCTTTGAGATGCGTAGGATTGCACTAAGAAGGGATTTCCCGAAATTCCCACAAAAAACAAACATGCGAGCGTAGCTGCCGGCATCCTCCACTCCATTATAGTGTTGAGTAGTTTGATAACAATGGTATTAGCAAGTAAATGAAACAGATATTTAATTATGTAGTACAATAAAGTAATCCATACCGGCCGACTTATGAGTCTCGTAGACAAAGCGCCTAGATCCTCTTGTCTTATTTCTGCTTGTATTTACAGATTAAATGGTTAACGCTTATCCTTTGATCAAGTACGTCTGTGGGTGTTTATTGTTCTTTGTTTATATATAAATAGAATCTGTTGGTTTGTATGTTCAGGTTAGTAAATTCTACGTGTAGGGTTGTCACACATCAACAGGCTGTCCCACTGCTGGGATATGGTCTCTTCTTTGTGAGAGTGTGAACAGAAGAGGGGTTAGGCTATAGTCACCATGTTGGTGAAATGCGGTTGGCGGGTGGCAATGAATGAGTGCATCACGTAAGTTCAAACAATGTTATAAAAATATCGATTGAATGCACATTTGAACCATTTGCATTTTACGCGAAATCACTGTTCATGTATACATACTATCCGTGCAGTAACGGATAGGATACAAGTGTCACTACCTCTTTCCATTCCGTGGGAGTCATGACTTTGGAAAATACACAAAGCATATATGTAGCAGCAGTATCTTGCGGAGTAAACGGAAAACTCGACATCAAAGTTCATCAAGCCCGATGCCAATCCGTCTGGCCAGCATGGTATTGTAGGCTTAATCCTCCTATTGTCTCACAATGATATGAGGCAAACTAGGAGAGGTCTATGTCCACAGCAGTGGTTTCTAATGGTCTGATGATGATAATGATGAATACATACTTTTTCATTTAAGCTTTTAAACCTATTCTTAAGAAAGCGCCTCAAATAATATAGTCAGTAATACGTAGAGGTGTTGGAAAAATGTGCGTCGCGTGGAATTAGAAATTCCTAATGACATGACAGTAATGTGCTGGAGGAGTGCGTGCGTCGTTTGAACGCGAGAATTGGCTTACATTACCAGGAGGTTTGAAAGGTCGGCATCTTAAACGTAATGCGGTTTGTCGATCGTGTAATCATCGTGTAGTTGAATGTTACATTAAATTGTATAGCGGCTGTTACATGTTACGCTACATTTTAGGCAGCGATAGCTTTGTGGAGATTTCAACAAGTTGCCAGGCTAAGAGTTTAGTCATAGTCTTTTACACAGAGCGGCTGCCTGTCTGACCTCCGCAACCCAAATACATAGCGATATTCCATGGTTTGGACTACGACGACTGTCAAAGATACTCATAACAGAAGGTACTGACGGCTTAACGTGCTCGTCGAGGCACAAGGTGAGCAAAATAAACAATTCAATACGCACATAACTCCGATTAGTCAGTGTTGTGCGCCGTGGATTGAAACCCGATAGCTTCTGCATGGCACTCTGTTGGTATCTCCAATAGGCCATCGCTGCTTAAAAACTTTTTCCATTAGGTAGGGGTGCGATGCTAAGTATGGAATACGTCCCAATAGATTACATTACTAAATTCCAAAATGTTGGAATTTTCGGGGCGTTTAGACTTCCGACAAACAAACAAGTATTTTAAAAAGATTGTTATAACAGGTATAGTAGCTATTACATGCACTTGATAAAACATAGTTACTTTAGAATCAGAGACAGACACTTAAATTTTATTTATTGGTGTGTAAACTTATAGAATAGATAGATGTATAATAGATAATATAATAGATGTATAAATAACTTAAGTACCATTAAACAGATATCTATAAATCGAGCAGCATCAATAAACTACAGTAGGGGAGATTGGGTAACAGTGGATCACGGGGTACAGTGGATAATTCACAATAACTCAGTATGTGTTACGCTTAGGACCACAATCAAACTTGTTCTTTCCGCTTGTCCATCCCCCTCCCTAACGTACTAATCGTCAACGCGGTGTCAAAGCTAGAAGTCGCGCTGCTATAGTCCACTCAGTAGGTAAGTAACAAAAGTATTTTTCACATGGTTTTGAAAGTTGTTTTATATCTGAGTGAATAAGAAATCTTAATGTTTTTATTGTGTCGTAGGCTTGTTATATATATCCTAAGTCTTATGTAAACTGCGTATTTTTTCTTTGCGATTGCTAGTTTTTTTATGATATTTTTATTCCATAACCGCCATTGGGTCACAATGAATCATTTCGTTTTTGGTCACAGTGAAAATGCACTGCAATTGAGTTAGAATATACATTTTAATCATGATGCAGTTCATAAAATATTAATCGATGACCAAGAACAGAATATAGTCGATTATATTCTTAAGTGGAGTCAAGTGTTCTATGAACTGACTATTGCAAACGTTCGACGGCTAATTTAAGAAGTACCGGTAACGAATAAAATAAAAGTACCAGATAAATGGCATGAAAGTAAGGTATTGAGTATCTGTGTAACCTTAGAAAAAGATATAATGGATTATCTTTGCGCACTCTTAGTCGATTCACTGTCACCCATGCAATGATCCAAAGTGACCCATTTCCGGGACACACTGGATCATTTCTCATTTTTTAATCAAGTCGTTGTATCTTGTAACTTTATGTACTGAAAGCCTTGAAATGACTCTTTCTTTAAAGATTAATAACTAATACTTTGATTTAATTTCAGAGATTAATAATTCAGGCATAAACTTTCCAGTTGCACTGTTTGAAAAAAAAAGTGATCCACTGTTACCCACTCTCCCCTACATACCACCCGTGGGAACCCTCACGTGGCAATACGCACTGTTACTTGATGGATAACACCCGAGTGTACGCCTGACGTGCTTGTACTGACAGGTACAGTACGAGGGAATGATTCACGGGATTCGCCACTGATCTCGTTAAGTGAGGTGTCGATAATGGATGTGTGATCTCTTAGTCCCTACTACTTAACGCGTTTTTACTGTTTGTTTGTATGCTTACGAGTATGTGCCGCTTTCATGTCCAAACGACTGAGGCAAGTTTGATGAAATGATTAGGCTGGAAACAGTTGTAGGCTACCTTTTATTGCAAAATTAAAACTTAAAGGGGTAATTTGTTTTTTAAATAGTACAGGTTTTATATTTGCTTTTATCATATAACGTTACCTTTTATCTGCGCGCGACGCGGACGAAATCTACTTTAGTTATTTTTTTGGTTTGACAGAGACACCACCATCACACGTTATTCGCAACAACTTTAGTTCTATGATGTTGTTGCTATGGCTTAGTGGTTTTTTTTACCATTCGGTCAATGTACTTGTTATTATGAATCATAACGTTGTATAAGGACCGCAATAGACTTTCATTGAAAGACCTCAGTATCCACACAAAAAATAAATTACTGATTTATGCTAATGTGGCCTTCGTACACAAAACTTAGGCTTTCGCCGAATAAATGTGACGCTAGTTTTCAAATTAACCTTTTGACCAGGTCGTTGGTACTGGTTGTTCGGTAGAAGTTGGTGACATCACAGAGGTATATATATCGTCTAAGTTAGTAACTGATAATATCTATTATTTGCCCAGATTTTTTTGACAAAAATAGAAAAAAATTCATGCAAGTTTGTCACAATGAAACTAGAAAGTTTGATTTGAACTTGCTGCAAGTTTGTAAACTTGATATTGTTATCTGGGGTGGTACTCGAGTGTACTATCTGTTCAATAGACTGACGCGGCCATGGGACTTCATTTTAAAGCATGGATGATGATTTATTTTATAAATAAGCCTTCATCTTTTCTAATGATAGCTAATAATATATTTATTTATGGCAATGCGAACCGATCTACATATTGTTGCTCCAATCATTGCAATTAAAAATATATTTACAAAATTCCTCCGTTGTTCGTAGGTGCGTGTCTGCGGTTGCTGCCCAAAAGTCTTCTGGACTTTGGGTCTTATCCAAATTGTTAAAATACGTAAAATATAGTTAATATTTTATGTATTTTAACAATTTGGATAAGACCGCTTGCTGCAACTTATTTTTATTTTACACAGACGATCCTAAAGACCAGGAGAAGAAATATTTAGATGTGTTTGGAGTCTGCTCGTTTGGCACTGATAAGACACGCAACGAAAAGAAAATTATAAATTGTTATAAGGTTAGGCTTTAGCTAGAAGCTTATTTGGCACGGAATTGATTTTAATTACACTTGCACACTGAGAAATTTGCTAAAGTTAATTTCAACGAGGAGTAGGTAATAGTCCCTCCGCGACCACGACCGTTGCAAGTCGGTAGAAATGTAGCAGAATAACTGAGGTATTTATGCCTTTAAATAAGTCAATTATCCCGACTTACGCCCGCTATATAATATTGTATGAAGAGTAGGTAAGAAGGTACACGATTTTCAGGTCATCTGACTGAACTGGGCTTTTACTTGCAAACTAAAGTCTAGTTAATGCTAGCATCGCTCGTAACTCAGCGTTTTTCTAAACACTGTATCAATTCATGTTTCTAAAAGATTGGGGTTTTAAAAATTGTATTACTTTCTTACCCTATCTTTTTTATTCGCATGTTTTTAACAGATGCCAAAGATTTCTCTGTTTTTGATAGCGCTTATAAGTAAGATATTTTGACAGAAACTTCCATTAACTATTATGGAAGCACACAGTTTCTATCAAAATGTCTTACTTATAAGCTCGCTCTATACAAACTAGTGTTTTCTACCAACACTTACTAGACTACCCACATGCGTGTATGAAAGTCAATGTTACTTAAGGGCTACATTGCTATTAGCGACGATAGAAAAAACACGCATAGCAAAGCATTGCATAGTAAGTCATTAGTGCTCTATAAAGAAATCAAATTGGAATAAATTCAATTAAAAAATCTTTATAAAATGCATTAATAAACATGTAGGACTTGTGTAGGGCATGTTAATGCCCTTTAATGTGCAGGTAACATTGTGTTATAAGCACGCTAGGCTTTCTAATATTATAAAACGGTGATGGCACGAATGGCACTTTTTTTTATAAGTAGTCAACTCGCAATTGAATACCCACAAGTGTATCCGTTTGATTTACACACGGGCCAACTTTACGTGATACACAAATTGCTTTTTCGCTTTTAGATGTACTTGCTTTTCAATTGAATGCACGTAAAGTCCCCCGCGATTAAGCCGTATTCCGAGTGACGAGGACTTAAAAAAAGCCACTAACGTGCGATCTACTGGTGAGTAAACGTCGGACTAAGCTAAGTGTTTATCTATTACTGAAATAAAATTATTTTTAATTTAAAGTATTATATCTACCGCAGAATAGCGCCGCCTTCCTCTTATCACAAGAACGATGAAAAATCGCAGCAAATATATTTTACACCGCCCCGTCGCCACAGTGTGCAACAAACTTTAAGATAAGGATAATCATTTTTAGACCAAGTCATCGAACCTTAATAACTGGAAAATACAACCCCATTTTCGGTTACTTATTTTACTTTATCCTTATCTTTTCTTATGTTATAGGCGGCAAACAAGCAAGGGGATCGCCTGTAGTAAAGCTATTTCCGCCGCCCGTAGAATGGGAGGAGGAGTACAATGAGAGAGGAGGACTAAAGGATGAAGCCTCCGCCACTCACAAACCGAATGAAACGGAACAGTATAGGTGCTGTTACTTTACGTCGATATTCTGCGAGATTTCTCCGGTCGAGCCGACCCATTCATGCTGAAATCAGCAAGGCTTTACTACCTAAGTTATTCAGCTTTTCAGTGACACGACAGTGTAAAAACATTGCTGGTTATCTGTATATATTTATCATCATATCAGCCGAAAGACGTCCACTGCTGGACATAGGCCTCCCCCAAGGCTCTCCACATAGACCGATCCTGAGCCACCCGCTACCATCCGCTGCCCGCGACCGCAACAAGATCGTCGGTACACCTTGTGGGAGGTCTACCTCTGCTACGACGTCCTGTGCATGGCCGCAACTCCAGAACCTTTCTGCTCCAACGGCCATCGGTTCTTCTGGCTATGTGCCCTGCCCACTGCCACTTCAGCCTGACTATTCCGAGAGCTATGTCGGTGACTTTGGTTTGCCTGCGGATCTCCTCATTTCTGATTCGATCTCGCAGGAAAACTCCGAGCATAGCTAAAAACTAAAACTTAAAAAACTAAACAGTTAAATTCTTGCGTTATTGACTGACTGACAGACAAAGCACAGCCTAAAATATTGGCGTAAGAAGCTGCAATTTAGCATGTATGTTCTTTGAGATGCGCAGGGATGCACTAAGAAGGGATCTCCCGAAATTCCCACAAAAAACAAACATGCGAGCGTAGCTGCCGGCATCCTCCAGTACCATTATAGTGTTGAGTAGTTTAATAACAATGGTATTAGCAAGTAAATGAAACAGAGATTTAATTATGTAGTACAATAAAGTAATCCATACCGGCCCACTCATGAGTCTCGAACACAAAGGGCCTAGATCCGTCTTGTCTTATTTCTGCTTGTATTTACAGATTAAATGGTTAACGCTTATCCTTTGATCAAGTACGTGGGTGTGGGTGTTTATTGTTCTTTGTTTATATATAAATAGAATCGTCGGATTATATGTTGAGGTGTGTATTATACAGGTAGGGTTGTCACTAATCAACAATGCATCAGATTACTTAAAACATTTTTATCAACATATCGCTTGAATGCACATTTGAATCATTTGACGCGAAATGTGCACGCGCACTGTACGTGTATGTCTACTGTCGGTATGGTGACAGATTAAGGATACTACCTACATCATATCATTCCAAGTGTATGCGACTAAGGAAAATATATGGAGCAAATAGCATCTTGCGGAAGAGACGGAAAAACTAGACATCAAACTCTATGACAACCCGTCTGGCCTGCGTGGTACTGTAGGCGAAATCCTCCTATTGCCTAACAATGATAATTAACAGTGGCCTATATCCACCATTGAATTACAAAGGCTGATGTTGATAATGACGCTTGAAGACTTGTCTTATTAATTTAAACTTTTAAATCAATTGTTAAAACTTAAAAAGCACCTCAAACAATGTAGTCAGTAAAACATAGAGGTGTTGAAAAATGTGCGTCGCGTGGAATTAGAAATTCCTGATGACATAGTAATGTGCTGGAAGCGTGCCTCGTTTGAACGCGAGAAGTGGCTCGCATTACCAGAAGGTTTTAAACGTCGGCAGCTTAACCTTAATGCGGTTTGTCGATCGTGTCAGGATCGAGTAGTTGAATGTTACATTAAATTGTATAGCGGCTGTTACATGTTACGCTACATTTTAGGCAGCGATAGCTTAGTGGAGATACCAACAAGTTGCCAGACTAAGAGTGAAGTCATAGTGTTTTACACATAGCGGCTGCCTGTCTGACCTCCGCAAACCAAAGACATAGCGATATTCCATGGTTTGGACTACGTCGACTGTCAAAGATACTCATAACAGAAGGTAGGTACCGACGGCCGAGGCACGAGGTGAGAAATAATAAACAATTCAATACGCACATAACTCCGATTAGTCAGTGTTGTGCGCCGTGGATTGAAACCCGATACCCTCTGCATGGCAGTCAGTTGGTATCTCCAATAGGCCATTGCTGCCTAAAAAAATGTTCTATTAGGGGTGCGGTGCTAATTATGGAATACGTCCCAATAGATTACATTACTAAATTCCAAAATGTTGAAATTTTCGTGGCGTTTAGACTTCCGACAGTCGAATAAGTATTTTAAAAAGATTGTTATGACAGGTATAGTAACTATTACATGCACATGATAAAACATAGTTACTTTAGAATCACAGACAGACACTTAAATTTTATTTATTGGTGTGTAAACTTATAGAATAGATAGATGTATAGATGATATAATAGATGTATAAATAACTTAAGTACCATTAAACAGATTCATCTATAAATCGAGCAGCATCAATAAACTACAGTACATAGTACCCGTGAGAACCCTCACGTGGCAATACGCACTGCTACTTGATGGATAACACCCGAATGTACGCCTGACGTGCTTGTACTGACAGGTACAGTACGAGGAAATTATTCACGGGATTTGCAACTGATCCTGTTAAGTAAGGTGTCGATAATGGAAGTGTGATCTCTTAGTCCCACTACTTAATGATATTGTATGATGCTTTAGTCCTTCCTCAACTTATTAATGCAAATGTGTTTATTTATGTTTGTCACTTTCATTTCGAAACGACTGACTCAAGTTTGATGAATAGATGATACTGAAAACAAATATAGGCTAACTTTTATTGCAAAATTAAGATCAAGATTCGATATTGTGCTTTATATTTGGTTATTTTGTAAAGTGTACCCTTTTAACCGCGCGATGCCGCGAGAAAAAACTAGCTTAGTTAAACATTTTGGTATGACAGACACTCCATCATCACATCATGCACAACAACTTTTGTCCTAGAACATTGTTGAAGTCGCAAAAGAAAAGCTGTTGACTTTAGAGGTTAGACGTTGACTTTGACTTCGCGATTTGGTCAATGTACTCGTTATTGTGAGCCACAACTTTGAATAAGGACCGCAAAAATCTTTACCTTCATTGAAAGACCTCAGTATCCACACAAAAAATTAATTACTGATTTATGCTAATGTGGCCTTCGTATACAAAACTTAGGCTTTCGCCGAATAAATGTGACGCTAGTATTCAAATTAACCTTTGACCAGGTCGTTGGTACTGGTTCTTCGGTAAAAGTTGGTGACATCACATTAATTTTTTGTCTACTAAAGTTTAGTAACGGTTAGTGTCTAGTTTTAGCAGGATTTTTTTTACAGAAGAATCAATTTAACTAACGCAAACAATTACAAAGTAATCTTTATGAACTGATCAGTTACAAAAGAATTCCTGTTGAGCTTCTTGCCAGCTATTCTTGACAGTAGCCACTTTCTGAACTGGCAGGGGTAAAAAAAAAAGTTTCAAAATCAATTTAAAAAGTTAACATGTAATAAACAAGACGAAGTAGCTTCGGCCTGAACAAGCACTCAAAAGTTTACACTAAATAAATATTCATTTTATGTCTTGTATTTCAATGATGAGATTTTCGCTATTGAAAAAGGGTGAAGGACAATAACTTGAAAGTTACCTTGGCATGTACCTAGTGCTAGCTGATAATATTCTTATCAGAAAAGTTACTTTGACTATTGTCGTCACTTATATCTTCAATCAAAACCCTTTTCCCACTTAGATCTTGGGTTCAACTTGAGTAAGTTTTTTGAGCCCTTGTACTAAACTGTAAAGAAACCCTTATAGTTTCTCCTTGCTTTTCAGTTGTGTTTCAGACGAACGGACAGTCAAAGGACGTATCCGCTCAACCGTCTGTCTGCGGTTTAGCTCAAAGCCTGTAGAGTGTAGGCACTTTAAGAACTGAAATTAGTACTAGCATAGTTCTAGGTACATTTTGATACGCCTCTAAACTAATTAAATGTTGTTCGTAAATGTGAAAGTGATTTCTTTTTATTGGCTTTAGTTTTAGTAGGAGACATGTAGTATAGTAGGTAGGTCTACCAAAAATATTCTAAAACATATTCTACAACATGGACGATGGTGTTCAAATTTTAGTCCCAGCCTAATCTGCGGCAAGTTTTAATATAATTAGATTAAAGATGCATTTTAATGCTTGGTTCTTAAAAATCTTTGAAGCATGTCAAATTAAAATAAACTATCTACTATTTTCTTCAAAGAGTACTTATAAAACGTTTGAAATTTATTCGATTAGTCCGAACGTACGACACCCCCTGAGAACTGTGGTACAGATGCGTTTTGTGATCCATTAATATTTTTCCGAGTCTGGTATACTACTTTGTGTCCATTTGCAAAGTCACCCGCGGACTGCCTCCGTGGTCCAGTGGATAGCGTATGCGACTGCTGATCGGAGATCACGGGTTCGATTCCCGGGTCGGGCAAAGTGTCACTGGGTTTTCCCAAATTCTCAGTAGCAGCACGGAGTCTTGTGATGTGCCAGGTAACGGCAATAGGCTCGCCCTCTATTACGTTGGACCTAAAAATTCATGACGAAATGTGGATGTAATATTACACCTCTGCCTACCCCTTCGGGGATACAGGCGTGAGTATATATGAAAAAAAATTGTCACCCACGGGTCTTATGCCTACGCACGAAAGGGTTGTCTCACAAAAATAAGAAAACAATTAAACCTCTTATCTGCGCTATCAACGCATTTTTCTGCCAGTTAACTTACTAAGTTACTTTATACCGGTATATCGGCATATACCCATAGTCTGCCACAAAGTGACGGTCTAATTAAAACTATGACAAATTACGTTTAAATCTCATACTTAATTTTCAAATACCATTTCACAGTGTCGCGTAACCGGTTACACAAATTGCACATTTTAGATGATATACTGCTAATGCAAATGAACCGCGAGCCAATTTCGTACCTCAATTATATTACTGGACATCAGGCTCCTAATAAAGATACGGGGACAATTTATTGAGCTCTGTGAATGTGTAGAAAGTATGGGAAGTTGTGTAAGTTGTGTTCGAATGAAGAAGAATGTTTGTTCGAATGAAGGCAGCAGCAAAGAGCTCAGATATTTACATAGAGGCGCATATCTTATGGGCGCTCTGAAGACAAACTTTCTGTGACCAAAATTACGCGCTGTGACTCTACGAGAGCAAGAGATACGAACGTTCCTCCTGTGTATCTTTACTACGAGAGCAAGAGAGACGAAAGACGCCAGCGCCATCAACGGCGCCAACTACGAACTAAACTGGAGACAGTCTCCACTTGGAATCGGCACACAAAATTCTTAAGATCTGCGCTTCTATGTAAATCTGTATTCATTGGCAGCAGTCATTATCAATCAATCAACGTAAAAGTCTTGCGTTACTGACTGACTGTCAGACAACGCATAGTCGGATATATTGGAAGCAAGAAGTTAAATTTGTTACTTATGTATGTCCCTTGGGAGCCGTACGAGTGCAATAAAAACGGATTTTCCAAAATTCCCGCCGGAACGGGCAGGAACGATTATATTAAAACTACCTGTTTCCCGCGGTTTCACCGGCGTCCTGAGGGAACTACTTCGCTTGCCCCGTAATTTATAGCCTAAGTTACCCCTTGGTACATTAGCTATCCGCCAGTGAAAGTCCAGTCAAAATCGGTCCAGCCGTTCCAGAGATTAGCGAGAACAAACAGACAGACAGACAAAACTTGTAAAAATGTCATTTCGGTATTATATACCGTGTATACATCAATATGCATTTAGTAAAAAGCGGTTATTTTAATATTACAAACAGACACTCCAATGTTGTATATGTGTAGGTATAGATAAAATGCGGGCATAGCTTCTCGTTTCGTAGTAGACAGTCCTCTAGTGTAATATAATTGTCCTCATAATTTTATTGATAGCGTATTGGTGAGGCTAACACACTACGCAGAGGGTCTAGGGTTTGATTGAACCCACAACGCGCAACATTCCCATTCGCGAAGTTTTGTGCGTATTACTTTCAAACTTTCAAGAAAAGAGCTTATTCCTTTTTAAAAGGTCGGCAACGCACTTGTACCTTTGGTGTTGCGGGTGTCCATGGGCGGCGGTAATCGCTTAACATCAGGCGATCCGTCTGCTCGTTTGCCCCCTATCCCATAAAAAAAGATAATAATTATTATCGCGTGATGAACGGTGAAGGAAAACATTGTGAGGAAAACAACAAGTCTAAGAGTTATCCATAATTTTCTCAAAAGACGTGTGAAGTATGCCAAAACGCACTTCGCCAGCTTGATGGACTTAGGGCCCGCTAGCCGCAACCTCTGAAAAACAATTCCATACAAAATTCAATTTCCGTCTCGACGAAATGTACGGCAGCTGATTCCTTTTTTCGCGTTTAGAAATTATGTGCATCAATCCAATGCTATGACAGGTTCTATATGTACCAAAACAATTTAAAACATTCCTACAAATTATTCATACGAGAATAAGCGGACTAAAATGCTTGAAACACATTGTAGAGCTCTTGAAAAGCGACATCTGCCTGAAAAGGTTCCTACTAAACCACGTTCCATGGAGGCTTGCTTCGGTAAAAATGTGTCACATAAAGTTTTGTGGCGCCATCTATGATTAAAGCTGAGCACTCGAAACTGAAAGTTAAACTGAAAATTTACAGAGCAGCGCTTTCGTCGTCTTACTAGCTAAACAGTTTCTCGCAGCGGCACCTAATGGCGTCAATAGAGGGCGCTACTAGGCACGAAAACAATACAAATAACTGTAGGAGTTACGAATCTTTGTCAGACAAAAGTTAATATAAAAGATGTAAATAAATATTATTCAAAACTTGCCGACAATTTTGGATGTGACGTAAAAATACGCTTTTACTTACAACCTTTATTTTTTATCGTGGAGGAAATCCTCATTGGACTATCCTCCGCCGGGGTAGACGGAGGGATGTGCCGGACTCTTACCGGCTAAAACCACCACGGACATACTTCTCGCACCTGTTTGGAGGGCTACGGGAACACGCTATTCTCCGCCGGGGCGGAGCACACTGGTTACTGGGGAAATTCCCTTTTCCCCACGGTATCTCCCTTGAGGAAGGCGCGCGGGGTATCACACGCCTGCCATCTCTGACTTGGACGACGAGCTTCCTAGCCGCTCTAGTCCATTTACGGGGGCCGAAATTGGGCGTTATCTGCCCTCCTCCGACGCCCTTTACTTACAACCTAGGAGACTTTTTACTATTATTATTAACTACTTTGATTAACATAAGAGCTGTCTCTATATACCTATGTACATAGGGCGATGAAAATAAACAAGGTAAAGGAAAAACGAGGACTAAATTGCGACTTAGTACTGTTACGATCAGAATGCTGACAATTACGAGAAAATACAAATATGTTGAGACTAAAACGGTAGGGCTAAATGTAGGTAAATGCATAAATGAGCCAGGCGACCGATACTATTGCTTACCAAGAAAAGACAACTTCATCATCATCAGCCTTTGATAGTCCACTGCTGGACTAGGCCTCTCCTTTGAAAGGAGGAATTGGCCTACTATACCACGCTGGCCAAGCGGGTTGGTATAGGGTTTGTATCAAGTTTTCCTTCTCTTACAGTGCTGTTCTCTGTATACTATGCTTCCTCTGTCGGCTCTTACGACACCCATGGGATGATATGGGGTGGTAATGGTGGTGGTGATTCGTATTCTTAATCCGTCACACACGGAAAAGACAACTTAGGACGCTGGAAATCTCACTCTATCTCATTCTCTATAGAGGAAGGTGAGACAGTATGAGAAAAGGGAGTTTTGAAGAAGAGGGCGAAGAAAGCAACTTATTCTTCATTCTTATGGGGTTAGCAAAACAGTGAGTGATCCTTGTTTTCACTGACGTCTAAGAGTCAAAAGTAGCCGCCTACTATTGCGTGGGCAAAAGCACGTCTAACGACCAATTTCATAAAAAAAGGAAAACTCCTTAGCTACTTTTACATAACTACAGAAACAAATTTAGAACTACAAAAATAACTGACGAGCATGCAACATCAGCATCATCATCATCATCCTAGCGCTATCCCGGTTGCATCCGAGTCCGGGGTCCGCTTACTGGTCTAACCAGATATGACAGAATATCAACTTTTCCAACAGAGCGACTGCCGTCTTACTTCCGCAACCTAAAGGGATAGCGATATTCCGTAGTTTAGACCAGTATCAGTTTATTTGAGAGTATTGACTCCCCGTAACGACTGTCAAAAATCATCATGAGTAATGATGACAGCCGGGACCAACGGCTTAAAGTGCTCTCCGAGGCACGGAGCAAGCGATAATTTACAATTCAATACGCACATACCTACAAAAAGTCATTGGTGCGCATCGTGGATTCAAACCTGATACCCTCTGCATGGCAGAATGTTGGTATCTCCACTAGGCTATTGCTGCCTCTAAACTACTTTACTTTTACATAACTATAGAAAACAAATTTAGAACTACAGCAGTACTCTGGAACACACGAATTCACACAACACACGAACACAATAAAGAAAAAAATTATTTACTGTGTATTGTGTAACAATACATTTTAATTGTAAGCCTCTAGTAGTAGAGTACTCAGGCAAAGAGCTCAGATATTTATATAGAGGCGCATTTCTTATGGGCGCTCTGAAGACAAACTTTCTGTGACCCAAATTGCCGCTTGGCGGCGTGGCAGCCGCGCTGTGACAGCTGTCTCTACGAGAGCAAGAGAGACGAACGTTACTCCTTTGTATCTTAACTACGAGAGCAAGAAAGACGGAGAACGACGCCAGCGCCGCCAGGGGCGCCAACTACGAACTAAACTGGAGACAGTCTCCACTTGGAATCGGCACACGAAATCCTTAAAAACTGCGCTTCTATTTAAATCTGTATTCATTGACTCAGGTAAGAATGGTAAAATAGTGCTACACAAAATTTCAATCCAAATGATCCCAGTTCCTATTTTATTTATTTCTATCCAATATTCATGCCGAGGTTAGAGTTTCCAATGTTACCTGGCTACAAACGTTTGGAAATACTATGCGGTCAAATACCAATGCCAGTAGGATTTCTGCTGAATCAAAATAGGTATTCTGATTCAACGTTTTAACGAAGTAAGTAAATAGAACTTTAGTATTTGTTTTCACTCAAATTATTTGTAGGTACTTACAGTGTAGGTTACAAATCACTTGTTTAAAAATAGTGGTTTACAGAATAGATTTCCTTTAACAATAATTTTAAGCAAGTGTAGGTTTTATACAGTGATTTTATACCTACTTAGCGTAGAAAATGCGTAATGGAAATCCAATCCTTAAAAAAACCAGCAGCAATTTTCTTCTTTATGTTTGCTATTAGACGATGACAGGAATGATGAGGATGAGGCTAACAGTACAGTACATTTAACTGTAATCATCTGGGGGCTTAGTCTAACTAAACCATCCTGAAGTAAGTAACCACCACCAGTGATCTTAGAATGATGAACGATTGGAATGTTATCAATTAGTGCATAAAGACAGACTAGATCCAGTGTAGGATAGAAGCGCTTCTCTAATCTGACTTTTTCAATTGGACTATGATATCATTTTTGTCGTCTTCATAACAATGGTACTATTATATTATGTAGAATTATATCCCCCCTGTTCATTATTAAAGTACATGTGTAAATATGGCGCTTAAAAGCCGTGCCAAAATTTCGAAAAAATACAGTTTATACTTATTTTGAAAGACGATTTAAAAGTAATATTGCTGTTTCGAGAACAGAAAAATGCTCTACGAGAACCTAATGGCGCGTAAGCATTTGATTTTCTCGAAGTACTCTGTATCATTATTTCAATGTCGTGTCAACTTGCTGTTTCTTCTCGTGACACGAGACAAACAGACATTTTATTGTGATTGCAAGAAGATCGCATCCATGAAGTTGAACATAACGGCGACACAGCTTCCCTCTGGTGGAGACAAGTAATTTAAACGAGTCTACCTAACCTAAGCTACTCGCGATATATTTTTTGCATGCTAACTTTGATATAAAATACTTTCATGATGAAGCAGATGGGTGAAAGACCTTCTTCTACGGATTTTAGACTATTATCAGCAAGAGCTTTTAACAAGCAATATAAATAATACACAATTATTTCCGTATAATACACTATTAACGCAACCATTACGTCATAAGGAAGTAAAATCAAAATCCTTAACCTTAAACTTTACATGACCGTAATCTAAGGTCAACGTACGATTAGTATAATATCTGAAACATTTAAACAAATATCATTAACTCTAGTTAACAAAGAGCCTTACGGCCCGGTCACGACCTACAGCGATGGGCGGCAGCGGCAGCGATTTCGACGTACAATCGCACAACTTCCCGCTAGACCACCATTAGGGCGAGAATCGCTCAGCAAGACATCGTCGCTTCCAGTGCTACTTTATACACACATTGACACTCGTATACAAAACTAGTTTCTAGTGTGCCTCGACTCTATGAGCGAGCCAAAGGATTTTTTTTCAAACTGGTCCGCCACCGCCACCGATTGTACATAGCGCAATTTGTTCCACCCTGGCCGATGTCGCGTCAGAGTAAACGAGCCATGTATATCGAAATCGCTACAGCTGCCGCCAGCCGCTGTAAGTCGCGACCGTGCCGTTACATAACAGCTTTTATTGTTATTCAACAGTCCAAGTTGCGTGTTCAAAAACTACCACAGTCACGAAATAACTTACGTTTTGGAACGTAACCAAATAAAAATTAAGCTTTTATTTATACTTTGTTGGAATTTAAACTGTACAGTTAAATATGGCTCTTTAATTCGGATTTATATGGAGTTACTACTGCAGTTAGGTGTTGTATTACTCATTAAAGTTATTACTGCAGTAACGTGTGAAAAATAGTTATATATATGGTGCATTATTTCAAATTGAGGATTTGACTGTTATCTGAGACTTCTGAGAGATGATTTGCTATGAAAATAGTCGTTGTCCTGCTCTATATTCGATATCTTTTATTTCCTTCGATCAGCAAATCATTGTTTTCGTAACACTACGGACGCAGAGGGTTCGAATTCAGGGTACCAAATCAAATCATTTATTGCAAAACTAAGTGTACATGGTGATGATATACAATGGTATGTGCTTAAGACTACCAAAAACGTTTCGAATTTATATGCTGATTTAATTGTTAATGATCGTTTGTAAAACGGTGAAAAGATCGTAAGGAAACCTGAATGTTTGATGGTTCTCGGGAATGGTTCTGCATAATTTGAAATAACCCTAAGCTAAAAGGATTGACGAAATATATATAGCGGGGGCTCCTAACACAAGTATTTTTCATGCTTAAAAGGAGTACCTCAACTACTGATGTTAACTAGCTCGTAAGAAAATGAAAATAAACAATTTTTATTTATTTTTATTTTTTATTTATATACATGATATAGCTAATGTTTATAATACGACATACTTATGTATATTTGACTTATTTAGTGCCTTCATACACAAGGCAACGTAATTGACGATATTAATGTATATTTACATTAGTATCGGACATAACTGGACTGAGTTGGCTAGTAGCTAGTAACGCACGATTCAGGCGTAGCGGGTGCAAGGTTCAAACGATCTACTTTCTATAATTGCTCCGCTATCTTAAAAATCGCCACGACTCGTAGTGGCGATTTCGCTAGACAGAGTGATGTTTAAACTAAAAGTCGGCGACGCGACTATTTGTAGGATCCTCCACATAAATTGTATTGTTGTAGTCGCTTAGAATCTTCGGGTATCGCAGATTGAGTGTACTCACGACGACCCTAAACTATCAGAGAGTTTGTCGCATAGCTTATATACTGTCGAAATTGGTTTAACATGCAAAATAGTCAACACATCTAACAATATTGGTATGCTAATGGCAATCAGCAGGCTAGCGTTCACGCGGTTTATACAAAAATACTCTTAAAATATTTAAAATCAAAATCTGTGGTAATAGTGTGAAGTTGAATATCGATCCCCGCATTCACAAAATGCTTACATATTTATAAAAATTGCGTTAAAGAGTAAAAAGTTACTTGTCACTTAAATACAGAATTCACTCTTTCCATCGAACTGCAAATAGCAGTGAATTATGTTACCAAGCGAGAGCTCATAATTTACAGCTAGATAAAAGCAAAATGACTGCCTCGTTGCTCTCGCGATATAAATGTGCGCGTGGGATTGGGAGGTCTCGGGTTCGATTCCCGGGTCGGGCAAAGTGTTATTTGGTTTTTCCGTTAGGAAATTCTTAGTAGCAGCACAGAGTCTGGTAATGTGCCCGGTACGGCAATAGGCTCGCCCCCTATTACGTGGGACCTAAAATGCATGGCGAAATGTAGGTGTAATATTACACCTCTGCCTATCCCTTCGGGGCTACAGGCGTGAGTCTATAAAAAAAAAAACCAAGTATGATTACATTTTACTAGTCTTTTCCGGTGGCTTCGGACGCGTGAATGATAATACAATTAAACCTTCCTCAAGACTGAAACTAAATATTGGTAAAAACCGCACATAAAGACGTTTCGTAGTTTTTGAGTTTATCGCCTTGAGACAGACAAACTGACCGGCTGAGGGACCTTATTTAAAAATACATGTACCTGTACTTGTAGACGAAGAGATTTGGATATCGTAACCACAAAAATAGAAGAGTATCTATTTGGCTCGTTATAAAGAAGAGCGGCCCTTGTGTAGGTGTTTCATTCATAGATCAAAGCTTTCAAAGAGGCTGAGAGTTTGGAGCGAGTGGCGTCACGAGACTAGCGGTCAACAAAACATCAAAACATGCCGCTTTGAGACATTCTAAAAATAACAATCTTGGCCGTGAACAGTCATGGTAAAGAAACATTGAAAATTTAGAAAGAGTTCAAATACCTGCCTACACCTAAGATAAATACATACTGAATGTGAAACTGTGTTTATTTGTTTATCCTTAGATTTTGAGGTCCCGAATTTTCTACCGTTTGTATAATTAATTAATTATGTAACATAGTTAATGTAAACTCATATTAAATCATTGATACTGAAGTGTATCACGCCTGATTTAACCAGTTCAGTGGCAGTCACGTTGCCATTAGTGAATACCTCACACACTTTATTCTTAAAATTATTAAAAAATCCAAGAAAGGGGTCCTAATAATGATGTCCACTAACTAGGCCATCGACATAACTAGATTCTTTTATCGTTAGTCACGGTTGGACGGTCAATCCTACAAACTTCCAAAAAATGTTGTCTCTGCGCCGGGTCCTTTGATTCATCAAGCGTGAAAACTTGTATAGCAAAATCCTTTTTTGACACGCACACCCGATAGTGGTCGCTCTATGATCCTCATCTTTCAACATAGGGTCGTTATTATATGGGAGGCAAAATATATGTGATGATAGTAAGTTGTAATTCATAACTTGACTTATTAAGTTTCGCTGTAGCTGTGAAAATTTTGTGAGCAGTTTATAGTGCTTTAATTTTATGTGACATTTATAATGCGGTTTCTAGCGTATTAATTATTATTTTTTTATCACGAGTATTTTGTTAGGTTTTTTTTTATTTTTCTCAAAGAAAACTAGAACTCGCCCTTTTGGGGTCTAGAAATGAAGACATGGATCCAAGGTCTAGAAATAAGTACAGTGAACTATTAAGACTTTTCATCTTAAATCATAGAATATGTACCGAAGCGTAGTACTTAATATTAAACTACATATACATGGACTATTGAATATAGAAAGTAATAAATCTGCGTTATATTAATGAGTTTGCAATGGATCGGAGTAATTATTGCATGAATAATGGTGTTTACCAGTGATACTGTAAGCTGTAACAGAATTATATCAGACTAGAGGACGCCAGCAGCTACGCCTGCATATTTTTTAAATTTACCCGTTTTGGCCGATCCCGTGGGAATTTCGGGCAATCCCTTCTTAGTGCACCCCTACGGTCCCCAAGGAACATACATACCAAATTTCAGCTTTCTGCGCCTAATAGTTTCGACTGTAGCGTGTCTGTCAGTCAGTAAGTAACGCAAGGATTTTAATTATATTAAGATTAGGATACGGTGTTTCGCCGACTCTCTAAATTACTGTACCTAATAGAATTAATAAGTAGGTACCTCTTCGGCAGAAGTTCTGTAAGCTTGAGTATATGAATATTATGAGTATTCGACAATTAGACAACCAATATTCTATTATATTATTGTTGCAATTGTGGATATTATTAATGATTGCGTAGCAATGCGGGATGTTAACGATAAACAAAACAAGTACACTGTGAATATTAAGAAATTAAATAACGCTCTACTACTACTCTACCATTACGTTTCTTACTGAATTACATTGTAAAATTAGAATAAGTGTTTGGATCAGCCAGTCCTAATTAAATAAATAAATTAAACTTTTTTAGATTCCAATTTTTTACATTACATTAAATATATTTAAATTGTGACCGCCTATTTGCTGTAGCATGTGTGAATTTTTTTTAGGCTTCCAATGTGTCCTATAAAGTGGTATGTTTCACTCCCCTTCACCATTGACTCAATAAAACTAAAAAATTGGGCAAGTGCGAGTCGGACTCGCGCACAAAGGGTTCCGTACCATCATCTATAAAACAAAATCACGTTCGTTGTATGTAGGTATACTTAAATACTTTTTAAGTTTCTACCTGTTTATTAAGATCGAGTAACAAATTGCTTAAAAATTACGTTTGTTGTATGGGAGCCCCCCTTTATTATTTACTTTTTTTATTTCATTATTTATTTTGAAAGGTAATATACAACTACATATTCTGTGAAAATTTAAAGCGTCTACCTGTTACAGTTAGTAATTTTGAGCAAAAAATACGAAAAAGAACACGTTTGTATGGGACCTCATCTTAATATTTTAATTTTTTTTATTTTTCGTATTTGTTGTCATAGCGGCAACCGAAATACATAATTTGTGAAAATTTCAGCGCTCTAGCTATCATGGCTTATGAGATACAGCCTGGTGACAGACAGACAGACGGACAGACGGACAGACAGACAGACAGACAGACAGACAGACAGACAGCAGAGGCTTAGTAATAGGGTTCCGATTTTTACCTTTTAGGTACGAAACCCTAAAAATGATGACAGTACCTTGCGAATTTGCCACTCTCTTTGCTCTGCTGCAACGGCTTCTTCGATGTGGAACATCTGGTCTCTAACAAACCTTATCTTATCATCAACTAACATTAAGTCTATATTTGTCTATAACTCTATTCATTGTCTTGCTAAGTTCTAGTCTATGAAACGTTCAATCTTTCTTCAATCTCATTTTATTACCAAAACTTTCGCTTTAGCATGTCGTTAGTAATTTACAATGAAGTTAAGCTATAGATATAGCTTAACTTGATATAGGTGGCTTAGTTATATGACTTAATGTGCCTAGAAAGTAAATAGTATGTAAACTTACTGTTTGTGTCAGGTTCAGCCTTGGTAACTGTAAAAGAAAAATAAATATCTTAGTTTTATACATCCTGAGATAACCAACACATCCATGGTCATCTGATCCCAAAACGGACAAAGCCAAAGATTTAAACATGTTACAAAACTACTAATGGACATAATTATCTACTTATATAACATACATATAATGGGGTGCATAGGGTTCCCACCAAGAACTTAGGGTCCCAAGCCAACCTCACCTGCAAGTGGTGCACCTGCCGATCAACGGACGAGGCTCTGGCAAACAAAATATCCCTATAAGCGGCAATAGGCTCGCTACCTATTACGTGGGATCAAAACACTGGCGAAAAGTAGGCGTTTAATATGCCTCTGTCTACCCCTTCGGGGAAGCGGGAGTGGGTCTGTGTGTATGATGGGTAAATCACACCGAGACACAATAAAGAAAGAATCGTGTTCATCGCATAAAGAATTGGCCTGAAGGGAAACTGAACCCATGACCTCCGGCTTAGCAGTCAGGGTGACTATTCAACAGACCAACCACGTGTTATAATCAACAATCATTGAAATTGTAGAAAAATAACATAAAGTTTACAAAAAAAATTAATAACTGTTGTGATTAAAAATGTCCATGAAATACCTTCAACTAGTAGCGAAATGGTATGTGTATGCAGTTTCTATACAAAAAAAATTACTGTCAGAAGTGGGATTCGAACCCACGCCCACAGAAGTGGACTGCGACCTGAACGCAGCGCCTTAGACCGCTCGGCCATCCTGACATGTCAAGATTTTGTCCAAATACCGTTTCATATCTATAACATTAAATTGTTTATTTATAAACAGTATTGGTAACTTATAAACAACGATTAAAATAGACTAGGCAATTATTGTTGTGATTTACCTTGAACGCATTAAAGTATACGAATACTTAATTTAGTACCTAATTAGGTATTAAAACTAAATATAACCTAGAGTCATGGACTATTCTTAAATTACATTTCTTTTGTACCGTGTGATGGAAAACATAACACTCTTCGTGTAGGCTTTCGCAACTAGTACTATTACTATATTTAAATTATAAGGGTAACACCAACCGCGGTCATGAGAAAACCCATCGCAATCCCGTGACCACCGTTGGTTTAACCGATGCCGAAGCTTTGGGTTAAATATCAATACATACCTATATTTAACACTAGCCATTTCCCGCGGTTTCACCCGCGTCCTGAGGGAACTACTTTGCGTGCCCGAAAAACCCAAATCTCTTACGGACCCCTATTTTTTCTTACATAAAATATAGCCTATGTTACTTGCAGATAATGTACTTAGCTTTCTAATGGTGAAAGAATTTTTAAAATCGGTCCATTACTTTTTGAGTTTATCCATTACAAACATATATATATATAATATTAGTGTAGATTTTTTTTATCAGCTAGTCATTTATTTTGTTAAATTTTCATAATTATGTACATTGCAGATGATTAATTATAACTATATACATTACTATCTTAAATAATCATACTGTCTAAGAATATATATGTACATAAAACTAAAAATAAAGAGTAAAAATAGATACATATGTACAGGTGTGTTTAGGCGTCGTAGAATGCCTCCGCATCAATATCATCGGGTAACGTGCCCAGAAGGCTGGCAGCATTGCCACGCTGGATGGCAATGCTGATTCTCTGAGCAAAGAATAAACCACGTGAGACGTCGACTAACCGTTTAGATATATCTCGGTATAAAGAACGAGCGCTCGGACCCCATGAGCCTAGCGTTTCCACCCCAAACGGCTCAAATACGTAATTAGCTACTAGATTACTGTATTTGCGCCGTTTGAGGGTTTCCGCAGATGCAGCAGCAGCGCCAGCATGTAGATTATTGTTACATTAGTGTAGATTTATTTTCAAATATAGACCCGTTATATAAATATTACTTTAACACTTATAATAGACCAGGGGGAAATTTAAACACCAACGTTACGGTACACTCACTTTCACTTTATTTCTCTGTAGGTACACTGTTATAACACTTTAAATACTTCACTACTTAACACTCCAACGGTTAGAACTCAACTGTCCCGAGCGCTCATGCCACTTCCCACCGCGTGGTCTAAAACCGGAAAGGACGTATTTTATACTGACGACACATTCCCGGAAGTGGTGTGAGCGCTCTTAAAATATAATATTGGCAACGGTAACAATCATTATCTACCCTATTAATATATACGTAACAGAACTATTTAGTATGAGGTATAAGTACTATATTATATTAATAAATAACACCGGAAGTAGAACATAACCATTATACAATATAATATATGTGTACATTATACGAGTTATTCATATAATTTCTAACAGTCGGCCTTTCCTGACAAATTTCCCGTCCCGGGAAAATCATAACATACATCAAAAATGACCTAAAGCAATAGTTTATAAATATAATATATCAATCTGCATCAGACATAACTGACAATATTCGTTAATATAACAAATATAACGTAGTAAAATAAACCACTATATGCCGTTAGGCTCCTATACGTAATGTCTCGACTGAGACCTCCTTCATATTCTCAGTCAAGCCACTTAAACTAAGATATTAATGCCTCATACACATCCTTAATACCTGCCTCGACTGAGACCTCCTTCATATTCTCAGTCAAGCCACTTAAACTAAGATATTAAGGCCTCATACACATCCTTAATACCTGTCTCGACTGAGACCTCCTTCATATTCTCAGTCAAGCCACTTAAACTAAGATATTAAGGCCTCATAAACATCCTTAATACCTGTCTCGACTGAGACCTCCTTCATATTCTCAGTCAAGCCACTTAAACTAAGATATTAAGGCCTCATACATATCCTTAACATCTGTCCTGACCGAGACCTCTGACACATCCTTGGTCAAGCACTCTACAGTAAGACATTAAGGCCACAACTCAACCTTAACATCTGTAGTAACTGAAACAGATAACATAGTCATTAGTATAAGGGATTTTCAGATTATTCACGTCTCCTTGAAACTTATTCATAATTCACTTCAATATAGTTCGCATAAATAAACTCTTACTGTTCAGCTTAGCTGAACCATGACAAGGCTGCTTAATTATTCCGTATCATCAATACCATCAGTATTCGACACACTAATCTGAATCCGTTCTGTTAAACACTACCCAAGGGATTCACCCTTGTCTACTGAAAAGATACCACAAAAGTATATCATGTCATTTCTAGATAGTGGTATGTCTTCAGTTACATATCGATCATTATCTAGAACCTCCAAATTAAAAATCCACGAATAAACTTACGAATGAAACTTGCTAATTCTACAAACTGTTTAACCTTGTGCTGGTCTGTCGCAACAGGGAATTGGTCTACTGCTTCCATTTTCTTTCTACCGGGCTAACTACAGATTCACTGATCTCAAACCCTAAATAAACAGTAGACTGTTCAATACGATTGGGGACGCATAATTTGAAGAAGACTCTCGGATGGTACCAGAGTCGGTTAATTCCTGAATCATAGCGAACCACATTTTGGTCAGAATTGGACAGTTGAGAAGATCTATACATATACAACCGCAGAGTATAGCTAAGATTTATAGTCATTTCAGCATTAGCTATACATCCTAACTCTTTGTCAGAAGAGGCAAAACAATCCCTTGAACTCATTTAGTAAGTCAGTTAATCGGGTTTTATAATCAGATGTAATATTATCATCTAGGTGCACGCTGTGACCTTTGATTCGGAGTGTTACTGTACTATCCGGACAGTTTTCTATCCTACTGACGGTCATTGTCTGTACTCCAATCAATGGAACTGTGCTCAGGTTAATAAATATTCGTTTGTTAATTCAAATATAGATTCTGGACCCTTAATCAATTCTACCGTGACCATTATTTACTTCTAATACGCATTGAAGAATCTCATACTGTTTATTTGGGTTTTGAAATAAATTAGGTAGGTCTAATAAGAAGATCGCCCGGATAATTTGGCTAGGATAGTATATTATACGAACTGGGGTGTAAAGGTACATATAGACAAACAGTTTATTAACGTACTATTGCTCCTACTTTTGAGGTAATCTTAAGTTGGTTATTAATTGTCTTAATTACCACAACAACATGCTCCTGCTCTGTAAATATTTGTCCAAGCAAAAGGTCACTTGTAATAAATTATCAATATTTCTACACTACATTTACCATTTAGCACTGGCTACCAAAATCTACGAAACAATATAAATCCTGTCAATTTTGACGACGACCGGTTGGCGCCGCGGTAGTGTAAGCGACTGCTACGCCGAAGGTCGCGGGTTCGATTCCCGCTCAAGTCAAACATCTGTGTGCATGAATATGGATGTTTGTCTTGGTCTGGGTGTTTCTATGTATAATATGTATGTATTTACAAAAAAAAAGTATATATGTATGTTTATCCATTGTCTAGTACCCATAGTACAAGCTTCTGCTTAGTTTGGGACTAGATGGTGTTGTGTGAATGTGGTAGAATGTGGTAGAATTTAAAATTAAATAGCCGTCTTAAAATATTTGAATTTCTGGCAGGTTCCTTTTTAAATTCAAAACGGTTATTGGCTTTCTACGCTGTTGGAACAATTATCAGTAAAATGTCCTATTTTATGGCATTTGTCACAACGCTTTATTGGGAGTTTGCACTTAGAGAACAGATGACCCTCTTCACCGCAATTATAACATTTGATAGACGTGTAACCCTTATTTCTATTGAGAATTTCGTTCTGATTTATCCTACTACAGTGCGGCTGTTTGTTGCCAGTGCTACCTGTTTTCAAATATAGATTTGTATCAGATTTGTTCGTGACTATAATATTCCTCAAATAGACTAATAATTTATCAGGTTCCGTAAACTGAGCCGCCTCTGCGCTAGTCCTCACGGACCTGTCTTCGATGCCAAATAAAATGCAGTCTATTGCATTTTTATCATATATCTTGCAACGATTCAATAACATGACTTTCTGATAGAAATATTCTTCTAAGGACTCGCCAAATCCAGCCTTACAGGCAAGCATCTCGGTCAACAGCTGGCCATAGTTCTCGTGACTTGGGAATGCTAGTTTTAATTTATTTTGCCATTCAGCCCATGAAAACAGAAGACTAGGTAAACCCCGATACCATTACTGAGCTAATCCGGCTAATTTTGGTAGGGCATAATGTATAATCTGCCTTTCAGTCCAATTATAAATTTGGGCACATTCATTTACCTTACCTATCCATGTTTCTACGGTTTGGTTTCTTTTACTAGGATCAAAGTCTGGTATCACATTCAAAACCGGATAACGCTCGCTACCACCTTCCGTTTTCATGGTCTGCATAAACTCTTTAAAAGCCAAAACTAAGATATTAGAATTCGTGTCTTCATCTTTCTTACTGTCAAAGGTGTTACTCACTTTTAAAGCATCTGCTGGTTCACCTGGGCAGCGATTGCTCGTGGAGGCCTGATCTCTCGATTTTTCGATGTCGCTTCGTCGTACATCGGGTCGCTCTCACACAACCCGTCGCGGTCACGTGATGCATCACGCGCACCAGGAACAACAGGGCTTCGAGATGTCAGGTGTACACTCGCAGCGTGATGGCCACGAGCCACGCTGCGGCTGCCAGCTACGTTACGGCTACGAGTCGAGCAACCGCTTCGAGCCACGCGACGGTCACAAACCACGTGACGGTCACAAGCCACGCTGCGGTCACGAGCCCCGCTATGGCTGGGTGCCACGCTGCGGTCACGAGCCACGCTTAGGGCCAGCGACACCTCGCGATGCCCTGGGACTACCGATGGTTCGCAACTTTGCCGCATATCGCGTACACGCGACGCCTTGCGGCGTTGCGACCCATCGATGCCACGGGATGTAGCGCGGTCACGTGACCTGCCACGCCCTCGCGTCTCGCCACGTTCGACTGACTCGCTGCAACGATGGTAGCCTCTGCGATGTTGCGGCGCATCGTATCGATGGCTTATTTTGCGCCGTCGAGACACAGGAGACTATGAGTCACTTTGTGACGACTCAGAATACTCAGATGACAGCCTCGTGCGCTGCATTGACTTCCTTTTGCGTTCCATTATGTCTGAAACTGATATAAATTACAAAAAGTGGGTGTCCTAAATCAAAGTGACTATCTTTGAGGTATAAATTATGCTTAAATACAACCAAAAGAGAATAAAAGCTAGATAAGCAAGTACTTAACATATTCACCACCAGCAATACAAAAAAAAAAGTCATAGTATTTGCTGTGAAATTGATTCAGAATTTCAAATTGACGAAATACTTTCAAATTTGAACCATTTCTGTTCGTTATGTATATCAACAGTCATTTGAAAGGTATCTTAACATCAATGTTATATTGTCTGTACATAAAATGAGTATTCTATAGTACTTATAAAAAGAAACTAAGATAATTTTCGAAGGTAGCTAAAACTTTTTTTTTTCTTTGTGGCAACTGATACGTAATAAATCATATCACTTAGTAATGTTATAATCCGTCTGTTCTGTATCTTATTACCAAGAAAATAAAAAAACAGTGTTTTGCTTAGCCAATATTATGTACTAATGATTTAATATTATCAGCTAAAAAGAATACCAAGATGAATAATTATAGCATATTAGTTCATTTCATCACAAATACCTTTAGCGGGCGTGCAATCCTTCACCAAGAGCGATTATGATCGCAATCTTGATTAATCCCACTTACTGATCTATAATAGACCAGGGGGAAATTTAAACACCAACGTTACGGTACACTCACTTTCACTTTATTTCTCTGTAGGTACACTGTTATAACACTTTAAATACTTCACTACTTAACACTCCAACGGTTAGAACTCAACTGTCCCGAGCGCTCATGCCACTTCCCACCGCGTGGTCTAAAACCGGAAAGGACGTATTTTATACTGACGACACATTCCCGGAAGTGGTGTGAGCGCTCTTAAAATATAATATTGGCAACGGTAACAATCATTATCTACCCTATTAATATATACGTAACAGAACTATTTAGTATGAGGTATAAGTACTATATTATATTAATAAATAACACCGGAAGTAGAACATAACCATTATACAATATAATATATGTGTACATTATACGAGTTATTCATATAATTTCTAACACACTTTCATCAGAACCTTAACAATTTCCATCCGTGTAATCAAGTACTTTTAAAAGGTTACTTGGTTGGCAGACAATACTCACAAGGCTCGTTAGGTAACCAGTCGATGTTACAGAACACAATTGGACCATTTTCACGCCACGGTTTCTGCTATTCTCTTTTGTGTCTTTTACCTGTAGTAGGAATCGGAACATTTTTCTTTAACGGTAAATTTTCTATTGTTTAGAGTTTATTATCGTCTTTTATAAAAATATTATCTAATAGGTATATACACTACCGCTCAAAACTACTTGCCCACCTTGATTTGAGGATGTTTGAAGAAAAATGATTATCCACTAGGCTATCGCTGCCTGCTTTTTGGTTATTTAAGTTTTTTTAGTTAAACTATCTATATTAGATTTAATAACATACGGCAATGAATTGTATGTATGAATGTTATGTAAAATTAGTACCTACAATTAGAATAAAATATTTTTTTTCAAACTACCTTAAATCAAGGTGGGCAAATACTTTTGAGCGGTAGTGTATGTAATAAGAATCTCGTATCATATTGTTGAAAGTTGAAAGTATTAACGCATTTAAAATATACATCCTTTTAAACAAAGTGGAATTTTCCAAATCGGTTAATACCATTCCGAGGTAACAAACTTAAAAAAAATTTTGCAACTGAAGTACGATACACCCTTCCCTCTCTCTCTCTTTTTTTCAATAAAAAATATATATTTAGATATTGTACTTTATTAATCATCATAATGTCCGTGTGGTGACGGAATAAGAATACGGAATGTCATCACCCCATATCATCCCACATGGGTGTCGTAAGAGCCGACAGAGGGAGCATATTATGCAGAGAACAGCACTGTAACAAAAGGAAAACTTGATACAAACCCTATCTATACCAACCCGTTTGGCCAGCGTGCTATAGTAGGCCAATTCCTCCTTTCAAAGGAGAGGCCTAGTCCAGCAGTGGACTGTTATAGGCTGATGATGATGATGACTTAAATAAAAATACAATATGTGTATGCTGTCTTCAAAAGTAATTCTGTCCCATAAAATTTGACTGGAATTTATCGACCATGCTCAAATTTCGCAGGACCTTTGAAAATCCATTTTGAACCCCCTCATCTATAATTTACTGATGTTTATTCTGCCAGCGTTTTCCGATTAGTCAAAATTTCCGGTTTTGCATTATAAGGAATAAAGGTCCATTATTTTATTGGCCTATGCAACAAGTATGTTAGCTCTTGCCAAGTTTTGAATAGACATATCTATGATCTGTAGGGCAATGTCGTATTTTATCTGACATTGAAACTATATTTTGAACGAAATGACATTATATTTTGAAATGACTCACAATTGGTATTCTGCTAACATAATGACATTATCGTCTAATTATAATATATATATAGTCTAAGGTCTAATTTGACTTAAATAGTTCGTGATTGACATATATTTTGACACATTTTTTAATTTACGATCTAGTCGCGATATCATTCAAATTTATGTTAATTTAGGATAATACCATTTTTGACATAAGTATGTCACTGACATTAGATCGAAACTGCATTTTGAACAAATCAATTTAGGAGAATTGGGCCTCTGTGTTGTTTATGTTCTGAATAAGAACCTAGAATAGTTTTACGTTAGTTCAAAAGAAAGATTATTATTTAATAAAGATTCAAACTTGCATAAGAAGTATTCTGTTTTACTTTTAAATAGCTACCTAATTTTGTAAAGTAACATTGAGATAACATAATAAAAAGTTAGAAGAAAACATTTAAAATATATTGTTCTTGAACAAATCCGACTAGTGGCCATTTCAATAAAATACACCGTGTAGATTTTTATTGTTTGTTTGTGTTTTTTACTGTAGTGGCGATAGAAGCCTTCCTCACCCCACCCTCTATGAAAGCTTCAGCTACTTACCTGTACATCAGGAGATACAGCCTGCTGACAGACAGTAATACAGGAAAATTTTATCATACTTAAAAGTTTTTCTTTGGCACTATTTGTATACAGAACTCCAAAAAGCCCAAAATACCTACGGCTGACATTTCAATATTGTGTTTACGTTACCCTCGTCGGTTTAGCGCTTTGGGTATGATATACAACCTCCACTGACATCCACTATTGTGTGTCAGGTTGATTGACATGTTTTCCAATAACTACCTTCTACGTTCACAATACACAGTTGAAAAGCATCGAATTAGTACATTTCTTATAGACTCACACCTGTATCCCCGAAGGGGTAGGCATGGGTGTAATATTACACCCATATTTCGCCATGAATTTTTAAGTCCCACGTAATAGTGGCGAGCCTATTGCCGTTACCGGGCACATCACCATACTCCGAGCTGCTACTGAGAATTCGGAAAAACCCAGTAACACTTTTGCACGACCCGGGAATCGAACCCGGGCCTCCGATCAGTAGTCGCATACGCTATCCACTGGACCACGGAGGCAGTCGAATATAAAAGTGATAAAAAATAGTGAAGGTTCGGTTTTAAACCAATATCAAAATGGTGGTAATGGCCATCTTGATTATCATCTTGAACTTTATTTCTAGTCTGTCCCTCCAATAGGCACAAGTTCTCACTCACTCTTCTCTTTTTAAGAAGGATTAGGCCATAGTCTACCATGGTATTTCATACTCATTGCTACCATGGTTTGGCGTTTGTCACATGTTTTTGGAGAACTTTCAGACTTTCAGGTTTCGTCGTGATGTTTGCCTTCACCGCTTAGCAAGTGATAATTAACAATTTAATACGCACTTAACATCGAAGAGATAGAGGTACGCGCCGTGGTCTGAGTTTAAATCCTCCTTGTCCCTCCACTAGCTATCGCTCCCTTATCCTATTTTGTTTCGAGCATCGCAATAAAAAAATACCAACGCTGATAAGAGAAAAGATTTTGGGACGTACAATTAGAATATCTGTGCTGCATCCGTGGTCCAGTGGATAGCGTATGCGACTGCTGATTGGAGATCCCGGGTTCGATTCCCTGGTCGGGCAAAAGTGTTACTGGGTTTTTCCGAATTCTCAGTAGCAGCACGGAGTCTGGTGGAATGTGGGTGTAATATTACACCTCTGCCTACCCTTTCGGGGATACAGGCTATAAAAAAAAACTGGTAGATTTGTATCTCTAGTCACCAGATTATTTGTATTTGCTGCGTCTATCCTTGTAAATAGTTTCAGCAATATTATTGTAGGTTTGATCGAACTATGGACGGGACCGTAAGAGATGCTACGGCATTTAACATATCACGAAACGGGTGATCACGTACATCTGATATGAGGGTACAATTGAAGATTGAAAGGACTGGAAAAAAGCTGTTTTGGTATGGATTCTATAGCTGCCTTCAACTGTGCAATTATATTGTTATAATAATACATACATACATAGACTCACGCATGTTGCCCGGAGGGATAGGCATAGACTACGGAACGCCATTTGCAACGATCCTGATATATCTCTGTTGCTTCATTCACTCCCATCAGATTCCTCATGCATGCTCTTCTGTTCAGGGTACTTCTAACCTGTCCTGTTTTTAGGATGTCTCCAATCTGGTCAGAGAACGTCCACCTAGGTCTTTCCCTTCGTCCTGTCCCATTCACACTTGCCTTGTATATCTGCTTGGTCAATCTTTCGTCATCCATCCTCTCCACGTGCCCAAAGAATTATAGCATACCTTTCTCGATGCTTGTCACTACGTCTTCTTTTACCCCCAACACTCTCTTATCACACAATTCTTTACTCTGTCAGTCAAAGACACACCACACATACTTCTCAGTGCTCTCATTTCTACAGTATTTATTCTACTTTCATGACTCTTCTGGCATACCCAACTATCACTACCATACATAAGAGTAGGTACTAACACCCCTCTATGCACAGCCAAACGTGCCTGTTTGGACACGTTTTGGCTATTCATGAACGCCTTCAGAGCTCCATTCACTCTATTACCTGCATTAACTCTTCTTTCAATATCTTCTACATTCTTGCCATCTCTTGTAAACAGCGTACCTAAATATACTAACTCATTCACTTGCTCCACTCGTTGTTCATCGATCATAACATTACAAGCCGTAACGCATTTCTCCTTTTCAAAAACCATAACTTTCGTTTTACTAACATTCACTTTCATTCCTTTCCTCTCTAACGCACCATGCATGATTGTTACCATCTCCTGCAACTCCTCCGCTGAAGACGCAAGTATAACCTGATCATCAGCATAAAGGAGGCATTTGACAAGTAACTCATTCATCCTTAATCCACAATCACAATGTTTCAAATCTTGCAGACAACTGTCCATGAAGAGGTTACAGCAACGCTACACATCCCTGTCTAACACCTGTGTTGATGGTAAACTAGTCAGTGGATGCCCCGTTTATCCTCACACACGCTTTAGAACCCTCATAAAGGGATTTCAGAGCTCGAATAAGGCTGCTGTTCACCCCATACATCGACACTACCGACCACATTTAATTCCTCACCACTTTATCGTAAGCCTTTTCCAAATCCACGAATGCAGAGTAGACCTTTTGACCTTTGGCTAAAAAATTATCGGCTATGCATCGCAAGGAAAGGACTTGATCCGTACATCCCATTCCCTTTCGGAATCCCGCTTGTACATCCCATATTTTCTTGTTGGTTACTTTCATAACTCTATCAATCAGTACCTTCGCATACAATTTGCCAACAATGCTGAGAAGGCTTATGCCTCTATAGTTTTTGCAATCTTGTTACGAGCCTTTTCCTTTATAAAGAGACACAACTACTGCTGTGGCCCAGTCATCAGGTATTCGGCTGGTGCTCCAGCAAAAGTTAGATAAACGCTGCAGCTGACTAACTATGATGCCCTGTACAGCCTTCAGCATTTCGACTGTAATCCTATCATACCCTGAAGCCTTACCTAATTTCATACTGGCCAGTGCCTTCAAAATCCCATCCACGCCAATATCGCTTTCATCATTGCTATCATTACCATTTATTGCACCTGTTGATGTCTCTGTCGTCGTTCTTTCCATTTCTTCAGCACGCACGATTCACCATTTAGTATCTTTCCATTCTTGTCTCTGATTGCTGTGTATTCTGAGAATTGAGTTTTTCCTCGAACTGCACGAACGGATTTCCAGAAAAACTTAATGTTTCTCCGAAAGTCGTCAGATACTCTACTATCAAACTCATCTTTCTTTTCTTCTTTTTTCCTTTTAACCATTTCTTTACTATTCTTTTTGAACATACGAACTCTTTTCTAGCTTCATCTATGTCCTCAATCGTTGCTTTTCCCATTCTTTCATTTGCTCTGACAGCCAACCAATCTAACCAAGCTTTCTTCTTCTCTAACACTGCTGTTTGTACATCCTTGTCCCACCATGTATTTCTTTCGTATTTTCCTTCTCTTGATCACACCACATACTTCAGACGCTACACATACAACCTCTGCCTTAAGGGACTGCCAATAATAGGACGGTACAAATGGGACAGTCGTTTAAGCAGTCGCTTGGGCTTTCTGCGTTGAATATTGTTCTTTTACAGTTTTCTATACGTAATACGGTGGCAGTAGTGTAGGGGTAAATTTCCCAGTATTGGAACGCTCGCATTTTAAAAGGTAATTTTCTAAAAGTGGTGGTGGTAGTAAAGTAACTTTTCCATTTAGGATAAAAATCCGTGTAACCAAACAATGCAATGGTTATTTATATAGGATTCTTGGAACACCCACTACATCAGTGGTACTTATGCGAACCACTTTTCATGGAAATCTGTTCAATTATTTCCAAATTTGAGAACTTAAAGTTAGTACAAACTGCCGAGCTGCGCAAACAATCTAAATTAAAATAACGAACCGTGCAAAGTGTTCTCCAATTATATAAAATTTCTCTTTAATTTTACTTCATACGCATTGTATTGAATGCCTATTGTGTAACCTCGGCTTATTCTTAAGGCATCCGCGTTAATTATTTTAGTACCATGAGGTTATTTTCAGTTTACGAAGCCAAGAATTTTATTCCCAAAATAAGTACGCGGTCCTCAAATTACGTAAGGATGTGGGCTCAAGCATGTTTATTAATGATCGTTATTATGTTGAGTTGATACGCCTACCTATTTTATGTAAGCTAAGAAGTATGATGAAAAATATTTTTGATGGAGATTCTTATGGCTGTCGTTACGTCGTATGATCTAGTAACGTTCCAAGTTCTAATGGTGCATCCAAATCGGAGTTTCATCGTTGTTTCAATAACTTTTAACAACAATCTGTGGAGCCACTTTGAGTGTTTTGTTATAGAATGTTGTGCTCTAACATTGTGAAATGCTGCTCAACAAAAAATTACTGCGGTGTGTATGCACCATTAGTTGCAACCGGTATAAGTAAACGCTAGGTCGATGAATACTAACTCGAACCAGACAAATAATTCATACATTCATAGACTGCCTCGTTGGTCTCGCGGCATAAATGTGCGTGTGGGATTGGGAGGTCTCGGGTTCGATTCCCGGGTCGGGCAAAGTATTATTGGGTTTTTCCGTTAGGAAATTCGCAGTAGCAGCACGGAGTCTGGTAATGTGCCCGGTACGGCAATAGGCTCGCCCCCTATTACGTGGGACCTAAAAATTCATGGCGAAATGTGGGTGTAACATTACACCTCTGCCTACCCCTTCGGGGATACAGGCGTGTGTCTATAAAAAAATTCATATACTCACGCCTTTTCCCCTCACAAGCAGAAACAACGGTACGCCGTTTGCTCTATCCTTGCAAAAATCTCGCGCTTCCTCTACATTAATTACTATATTTTATTCAACGCAGCAGAATACTTGTAAATAAATTGAATAACAAAATCTCAACTCGTCCAACAGTGTTATTGTAAGACGAATACGAGATTTAACCTTCAAGTTATACTGGCCTATAATTAAAGTGTTGTGCCTTTGTGGCTTGTTAACAAGCTAGCACTGCGGCGTCGCTTGTTGACGTCATTGTGTGTCGTGACGAGAGGAGAGTTAGCAATCTCTCAAGCACTCTTATTCGCCAAATCTTGTTGAAACTCTTTTAGTCAACACAGAATATATTGGCAATATGGCTGTGTGTATTGATCTAGCTAACCCAAGAAACACCGAAAGATCTAGTGGCAATGCTTTTTTGTTTAATAGGTATACCTCACGAATATATGTATCAGCAAGGTCTAAAGTACCTGAATTATTTTGATAGAAATTACAACAAATCGCCATGGGCCTTCGATTATATTTCGCTGGGCAAACAAGAAATAATATTGATCATAACCTATCTCTGTACTTCTCAATTCGTGTGTCCAAGGTCAGTAGAAATTCAGTGGATCCGGGGCTTCATGGCGAAGGTCTTGGATTGTAACTGGATAACGCTAGGATGATGATGATGATAATATAAATGTGACTGGTATACATACATCACAAATGTTTCTTTTTTTGGAGCCGGAAATCCCTAGGCCTAACAAGGTCAATTAATTAACTTAATCGCTAGCTTTCACCACTGGTTTCTGCCGCCACAATTTCTTTGAAATGCCTTCACAGTAAGAGAAACATTAATTAACATGAAACAAATCCCGTAAGTCAGTGCGAGCTCATTTACATACATTTTATCCGTTGTTGAAAATGCCTTCTGATCTAAACGTTGCAAAAGGAATTGTTTATAAGTAGGTTCATCATTTATTATACACAAGATGTGTATAATTTGTTACAGGTATTTGCTGTGGAAAGGTATGTAGGTAAAACGAGTATAAATACAGCTTTGTTTATTTATTTAATATAGTTTTGTTACAACAAAATTTCGGAACGCTTCTACTAAATGTTGCCTCGAATAAGGTTGATTCTAATATAATGCAATTGGAGCCTAGTCCTACTTTGTACTTAAAAAAATATTTTGTGCATAAATTAAATAAGGTTACGATGCTATCATCACGCAACGAAATTTAAAAGCTAGGGATCGGCGCGTGTAATCCAACAAACCCTTTGTTGTTTTGTACCCACTAATTAATTTGTATAGTTTATTAAGGCAGCGATAGCCTAGTGGGGATTCCAACAGACTGCCATGCAGAGGGTACCGGGTTCGAATCCACGGCGCGCACCAATGACTTTTCGGAGTTATGTGCGTATTGAATTGTTAATTAGCGCTGGCCCCGTGCCTCGTAGAGCACGTTAAGCCGTCGGTTCAGGTTGTCATGAAGATATTTTACAGTCGTTATAGGGCGTCAGTACCTTCTTAATTAACTGACACTGGTCTAAACCATGGAATATCGCTATCCCTTCGGGTTGCGGCGGTCACATAGTCAGTCGCTCCGTGGAAATGCTAATATTCAGCCAAATCCGGTTAGACTAGTAAGCGGACCTCAGGTTGAAACTGGGATAACGCTAAGAGGATGAGGATGATGACGATAATTAATTTGTATAGTTATTAACAATATAGTGATGCAGATATACTGCACACCTGCACAGATCCCCTGAAGGATACGTAGAGATACATGCACCAATTACATGTTTCGACTAATTGAGTCAATGAGAATACATTATTGTACGTCTTGGGTCGTTGCCAACAGAGTTTATAGGCACAGTTACTATGAAATAACAATAAAACGTTGCTTTCGTACCCGAAATCCCGTATCGTGAATAGTAATAAACCTGTCCGTATCAGTCGCAATAAATAAGCCACTTTTTAAATTTGAGGAGGAGAGCTGAAGACCGAGCTCATTGGCGTGTCATAGGAAAGGCCTACGTCCAACTTTGGACTGATTCAGGCTGATGATGATGATAATTTTTATTTTTCTGTTTTTAACTGGTTAATCATCTCTTGCTTAATGGAGCAGGAATATGTACATCATGAGGCAAGCTGACGCACTTGGCCAGCTTAGTGTGCTATGAATTAATACAAATCAACATCCTCCTCCTAGCGTTATCCCAGTCTCAACCTGGGGTCCGCTTTCTAGTCTAACCGGATTTGGCGGCATATTAGGTTTTCCACGGAGCGACTGCCTGTCTGACCTCCGCAACCCGAAGGGATAGCGATATTCCATGGTTAAGACTAGTGTCCGTTTATTTTGAGAGGTACTGACGCCCTATAACGACTGTCAAAGATCTTCACGACAGCCGGGACCGACGACATAACGTGCTCTCCGAGGCACGAGACAAGCGATAATTAACAATTCAATACGCACATAACACACACACAGTGGTGCGCGCCGTGAATTCGAACCCGATACCTATGCCGATACCCTCTGCATGGCAGTCCGTTGGTATCTCCACTAGGCTATCGCTGCCTGAATTAATACAAATAAACGGAATAAATAAAGCGGACATCGGGCTTCAAGTCGAGTGTCTTGGATTCATCATCAGCCTTTAACAGTCCACTGCTGGACTAGGCCTCTCCTTTGAAACGAGGAATTGGCCTACTATACCACGCTGGCCAAACGGGTTGGTATAGGGTTTGTATCAAGTTTTCCTTCTCTTACAGTGGTGTTCTCTGCATAATATGCTCCCTCTGTCGGCTCTTACGACACCCATGGGATGATATGGGGTGATGACTTTTCGTATTCTTAATCCGTCACCACACGGACTATCCATCATCACACGGACGTGTGACGTTATGTGACGGTGTCTTGGATTGCAGCTGGGATAATGGCAATAATTTTATTAAAAATCCTAGTAAAAGTTGAAATGAAATGTGATGAGATGGACGGTACAGTCTCCAAAAAAACTATACAGTATTATTGAGTTACACAATTGTCGATAGTCTAAGTATTCAAAAATAAAAAGGATTTTCTAAAATAAGCGCTAAGATTAAGGCCCTTTGACTTTCTAAACTTGTCCACTAACAACCTTAGCACTATTGAAAATAAAGCCAAAAGTTTTATATTCTATTCTGGGCACAATGAAATAGAAATTAAGAAAGTAAACAACTGACTCAAGACTCATAAATAAGTAATTCAAGCTCTGTGTCTTCTTTACGACGCGATCTTTGTAAAGATATCACGTTCAAAAATTCATGAACTGATTAAATTCTATCCAAGAGTTGGAGCAGAGAGAATCTTTATGGCCGCACTTAGCATGTATTATATGTACATTAAAACTGAAGCCTGGTATAGACAATTTTAATGTTATGAAAATATTAATTAAAAATTTTAGTGGTAAGTATTGTTGTTTAATCGTTGTTTAAGACTACGTAGCGTAAGCGGCGATAGTCCAGTCGTGTACGTAACGGACTGCCGAGACGATGGTCTCGGTTTCTATCCCCAGTTACCCCGGGTACACACCTCTTCCCTTCGGAGATTAAAGGCGGGAAGTATAGTATGTATGACCACGTAAAGTAAAACTATTTTTTTAAAACAATGATTCGCTGAGCTGTATACATTGCCTGTGCCTATAGCTTCTTCTTCTTGTCGTGTCAATGGCGATTTCAGATGACACACGACCAGTATTCTGCTTCAGCTATGGCATTGTTTGTGGCCTTATACAGCTCAGCCAAAGAGCATTCAATCGGACAGGAGGGGCAAGAAAGCCAGTGTGGCATGTCCTGCCTTGTCGCTCCACAGTCGCACCGGACAGAGTCCTCAGCCACATAGCCCCATCTATACATGTTGTATCTGCAGCAACCCACTTGTGTTCGGAGTCGGTTTAGGGACTTCCAGGTGGACCAGGGCAGGTCCTGCCCTGGGGGAAGCTCCTCTGTAGGCACAATGTAGGACTTAGGAGGAGCATGCTTTTCATGCCAGAAGTTACGGCGTGCCTCAGCTGGACTATCTGTAAGTGGTTTCTTAAACTTATACGACTCCTTAGGCGGGTTGCAATGATTTCCTTATTATGAAGTGGATTTCGGGTGTCCGTCTCTTCTTTCGATTTCTCCTATCGCAATTAGTGAACATATCATAGCAATTTTGGCCACAAGTATTTTGATATTTAGAAAGTTATTACTCCAGTTAATCTGCGACAGGATCTGCAGTTATATGCAATCCATATTCTACGATCTGTACTTAACGTAGGTATACATTTGAATAGTTATGAGACCTGCTTCAATTTAAGTCTAATAAAATCAAAATATTTCTCTGTCTAGCAGCTTATTATCCTCATTTCCAACTGTACGCCAGTAACAAACGCAAGGTGTTCAGAAAATACCGCCGCAGGCTGAACGACCAAAAAGAACAAGTGAGCTTAATTTATCGTTTCGAGTTTCCAACAAAATGTATTGTTTCAAGACCGCCATTTATAAAACGTAGCTAATGGTCTTAAATGTATTATATAATCTGGACGCGGACCACAGAGGTCGGATAAATAATTAAAACACATTAAAATTGCCGTATCATCAATCTGGTTTTTAAGGAAAACAGGAATAACAGTGAAACTTTTTTATTAAAAGCGTAAATGCTTTGTTTTGGTCCCCTTCGCAGGCATTAGTTGTGTTATAAGGAACTGAGTGATCATCATCGGTTTAGCGTTATCCCGGTAACTTTTCTTTTAGTTAGACTTAGATTTTTCTAGACCTTGGAGACTGAAGTCTGCTTTCTAGCCTGACCAGATTTGATAGGACAGTGGCTTTTCCATAGTGTGAATACTGCCTAACCTCCACAGCACAAAATGACAGCGAAGTTAAGTTTAAAAGAACGATGATGACGACTTTCAACGGTTACTTTAATCACAGTATATGACACATAAATTATCATCACACTGTCCCAAAATTTGAATTCTAAGTCTATGCTCCTTAATTAGAGCAAACAACAAAATATATACATAGGCAACCTAAAACAATCATGGAACCAAGAATAACTTTGGACAATTCAAACCAATAAGGGCAGAGCTCACTTGCCACTTAACGAGCCGTCACCCACTAAGTTTGTAGGAAGTCAATTTATTGACTATCTTGGCGACATATTTTAATAGGATATATGGATCGCTGATAGCATGACAAGACTTGCCGTTGGTAATAGACCGTAAAAGAAAAGCAATGTTGAAGAAATTGTATAATACTAAAGGATGCGATGATTTTATTTAACCGTTTCTTTTTGATTTCATAGTAGTTTCGGGAAATCCCTTATTATAGTATTTTCGCTGCATAATGATATGCATGACAGTTCATGACTGACAATTATAGTGATGTAAACTAAGGAAATTTAAGCGATTATTTATAAATATCGAACTAATTGTCAAACGACGTGCAATCGTACGTAGATCTCAAATTCGGTTGAGGTGGACAAATTTATCCCAGTCTGTAAATATTATCGATTGTGTTATTTCAACGACTGATTAATTTTATCAATGTAGGAATTTCGTATTGCCACCACAGCGGAACTATCTATGTCAGTTATTGAAGCTTTACGCTCACGTTTCTTCGGAGTGGACAGCTTCTTGTCTTCAAAACTAGTTTCTAAAAAAATTTCTTTGGTTATTCGAGAAACTGAAGCCTTGCCGATGTCCAGAGCTGCCGCAACTCTGTACACAACACTGTCAATCTGTATTGGGAACCGGGCCCCCGTTTGCACGCTCTCGTTCAAAGAAAGTCCTCAGACGAAGCACTAACTCACGGCTTTGAGAGTTTAAAACTATATTTTTTGTTGTTTTTGGCATTGTACGTACCAAATAAAACACAACAAAAAATAAAAAATAACACGCCAAACAGGCAGGATCACAAATCGCATACAAGGCGCTCGTACTGACGTATTCGATCACAAGATGGCCGCTCCTATTCATCGATTTCATGTCGATTCATTGGTGTCAATCTCTACTGACAGAGGGTTCGTTTCATGCATCTGACATTTTGAGGATTTTATTTTATTATATTTAAATATATTATTTACAGTTCATAAAAATAATAAAAATAGAGAGAAAAGATACATAGTACATACTAGTATTAATTTACTTTGTAATTTTTAATAGATATTTTTTTAATATTTTTTTTTTGCCAATTTATTTTCATAAGTTGAAAATAGTATGCGTGACATGTAAAACGAGAACTGTCATGCATATCATCATATAGCGAAAATACTATAGTGCACCCCTACGCTCCCCGAGGAACATACATGCCAAATTTCAGCTTCTTGCGCTCATTAGTTTCACCTGAATGTTGTCTGTCAGCAGTATGTAAAGCAGCGATAGCTGAGTGGAGAGACCGACAGACTGCTACACAAAGAGTTTCGGGTTCGAATGCACGGCACGCACCAATGACTTTTCGCAGTAAAGTGCGTATTAAATTGTTAATTATCGCTTGCTAATCGGTGAAGGAAAAACATCGTTCGGAAACCAGCATGTCTCAGAGTTCTCCATAATGTTCTCGAAAGACATATGAAGTCTGCCAACCCGCACTTGGCCAGCGTGGTGGACTATCGCCTTACCTTTCTCATAGTGAGAAGAGGGCCGTGCCCAGCAGTGGCACAGTATAAAGGGCTGATGATGATGTTGTCTGTCAGTTAGTCACTAACAGAACAATTTTGTATATACAGTTATACACCTAGAAAATATTCTCCTTAAAATAGCAGGTATATTTTTATCTATAGGCATGCCTGCAAAACCATCGGCAAAAGCTAGTTACATAATAAACAAACAAAAATAGAATAAGTTATATAACCTGTGGTGTTTATACAAACAAAAATTATGATAATAGTATTGCGCAGTAGTTGTCATCTTTTGTATATATAAAATCCTTGCGTTACTGACTGACTGACAGACACGCTACAGCCGAAACTACTGAGCGCAAATAAGTGAAATTTGGCAAGTATATTCCTTGAGGTGGGTAGAGGCGCACTAGGAGAGGATTTTTGTAAATTCCTCCCCTAAGGGGGTAAAACATGTTGTCAGATTTTTTATGAAACTTTTGATTCCTTCAATGGTATAACTTCAAAGTTTGTACTCATTCACTTGCTCCACTCGTTTTCCATCGATCATAACATTACAAGCCGTAACGCATTCCTCCTTTTCAAAAACCTTAACTTTCGTTTCTTTTTGTTCCTCAAATTAAGTTAGTGAACACTAAGAAACTCTTTTCGGAAATTCTTAGCCTAAGTTGAGGAGTTTAGGGGAATTTGTACAAAACATTTTATCTAAGCGAAATTTCCGCGTGAGAAGCAGCGGGTTTCTCTTATAACCATTGTTATCACTGGAGAAGAAACTAGGGGACTATTTTAAAGATATTTTTTTAAGGGGACATTTATAATCTTATAAATGTAAAAGATAATACTGTAATACTGAATAACTTAATACTTGAATATGAAAGTGCATTCAAAGCTTAGAAAGCGAAGTGAAAGGTTTTCGGTAAATGTCGCGTTGAATAAAATATGTGTCGATCGATTCTGCATTCTCGTGCAACGGAATGTGTACTAGATTCAATCACACGTAACCTTTTCTTGGTCACGTAAGCTTGATATTCTATATCCTCCGATTTTAGTTTCAAGAGTATGAATGGAGAGGCAGTCGCTCTGCGGAAAAGCCAATATTCAGCCAAATCCGGTTAGACTAGTAAGCGGACCCCAGATTGAAACTGGGATAACGTTAACAGGATGATGATGATGATGATGATGAGTATGAATGGAGAGGCCTGTGCTCAGCAGTGGCGCAACGCGCTGTTTAAAAAAAATCATGTTTTTAGTTCCGGTAGTTTGGGCTCTGCGATGAAATGTCCGTACAAGTATTTTATAAATATTGATGATTATTATGTTACAATTCAGTTTAGTATTAGGTACATAGTACTGATTTAACCTATCGACAAGTCACAATATTTGTCATCCCTTTTTAAATATAAAATATCACGTCAATGTTAAATCTAATTAATCTGAATATTGTGACAATATTCACAATTTATTACAATTACCATTCCGTAGAATTTCAGCCGATACACATGTAATTCTAATTACCAGCTATCCCGGAATACGTCCCGCTAAATTAATTGAAATGTGCCCCTGAACGATCGTAATCGAATGAGCAACTGCGTCTGGACATTTCGAGTACTCCTAAGCTTCCCAACACTATGTATCGTTATAATGGTCGCTTTTTATGAGCCTGCTCATTTCATTACGATTTGGAAATGGGCCACAAGATATAATAATAATTATAATAATTACCTTTTTAGCCATTATGCATTTATTTTAGCATTATGTTGTGATTTTACCTCCTAATAGCTGGTCTAAATTATTACTTCAATCAGCAGTGGTCTATTCAAAAGAAAGGTAATTTGCTTCACTAAAGAATATTTTTATAAGAACATGTTTTTATCCATTACAAGCCCTTGCACATTGTTGACAACGGTTGTGTAATCGAAAAAAAAAACAGTTTTAAGCCCTAGGCTGGTACCATTCACAATCGACTGAATAAAGATGCAAATATAATTATTATCGCAGGGCCCAATCTATTGAAGCAAACAGATGGGTGATCACTGTGTGTTTTGTCAGAAGTGGGATTCGAACCTACGCCTACGGACGTGGACTGTGACCTGAACGCAGCGCCAACCCGTCGGCCATCCTGATCTATTAATGTATGTATATAAAAAAGTAGTTTTAATGAATATACGTAGAGAGACATTTTGTAAATTTGTGTATTTGAAAATAAACACAATGACTTCAATTGAATTCGTTAGGCCGTGATCCGCTAGGGACGATCACATAGCCTGATTAGAATATCCTCTCTCTCGTTGGAAGAACACCTTTGCCAATGATTACATAGGTACTTTTACACGAGCATGATTATTTATTTCTTTTTCACATTGCCGCCGGCTCAGTTATTTCTGATAAAAGTATTTATTAGCAGGATAGACGTCACGCCAACGTATGTTCAAAATATTCCAAGAGCTTTTCACTAGAGGTACTAAAAATTGCCTTGTATAAAATTTTCCATTACCTTTACAAAATAAAGCTACTTTCAATAGGGATTCGATTGAATAAAATGAAATGTGCAAAAAGTCAAAGCCAGTGCGTAGCGTATGCGTCTGCTGATCGCGAGGTCCCGGGTTCGATTCCCGGGTCGGATAAAATTAATGTTACTAAATTTTTCCGCATCTTCAGTAGCAGAACGAAGTCTGGAAATGTGCCCAATAACGGCAATATGCTCGCCCCCTATTATATCGCGAATTGTGGGTGTAATATTATACCTCTTTCGACCCCTTCGGGGGTACAGGTGTAAGTCTACCAATGCGTCCACCCAAAGTGGCAAGTTCCACATCTCATAGATAAATAAATTGTCACTAATTAATAGTAATTGCTATCTATTTTGGCTTCCTGCTTCGATGTGTTTGCGGTTGCGGTACCACAATGAATATCACTTATTGATATTGATATTTTAATAGTACATTGTTGATAAGGGCACTGCGGGCAATTTGGACAAGGTTTAATATTGAGCAAACGTACCTAGCTCAGCATAATTACAGGTGAAAAAAATATCAGTAGTGATTGAAAATTTCTTGGACTATATATATTAAGTAAATAGACGGAGGAATCCCATCACTCAAAGGTCTGGGACTGGGCTCCGGTGTGGGCCCCATTACCCGTCAAAATTTAATAGAACTTCATTTGAAACTTCGTTCATAGACATTTTGATTTATTCGTATAAAAATGTGACACATAAATATAGTGACGTTATAACTTTATCGTTATTTTTATTTTACAGACTAGCTTCGGCCCACGTATTCGCCGATGTGGGTGACAGTTATTGCAAAAAAAAGGTAGCCTGTGCACTATTGTGATGTAGAAGCTATACTGCAATATTTCTTTGAAAAATAAGTATACTTGAATATAATTATATATCTCAAGAGAAGTGTTTTCATCGATCATCACAAACTTTCGTGTTTATAAAAGTTCAAATAAAACCATCTGCTGCTTACAACTAAGTTTAAAGCTTGTGTAATTAAATGCAAGACTTCACATGTAGGACGATACTATTAACTGTACTAAGTACTGAGTAGCCATTGACTACTTTTTTGCAGTGGTGACAGATTGCCAAAAAACGATAAATTACCATGATGCTAATCGTGTGAGTCATTATCATGATTATATAATCGTAGCCATGATAAACCTGTCGTCATGCAAATGACAAGTAGACTGCTGTGAACCCTTAAAATATTTGTTCTCAGTTGTCGAAAAAATGGTCGTACGTTGTTGTCCTGGGAAAGGTCTATCATTACAGACAGGTTTATTGTAGCCAATAAGCTTGATATTGTAGTGATCGACCGAGCAGAACGATAAGCATTGATAGACGTTATTACCACATCGCATGACAGCAATCTCGTAAAAGCAGAAAAAGAGAAAGAGATCAAATATTTGGTCCCAGCTCATGAGATTGTCGATATGTAGGATGTGAACTCGGCGATCATTGTGCCGATAGTTGTGTCAGTAAATGGACTAATCGCCAAGAGCCTTTACCAACATCTAAAGATGCTCGCACGAGGCAGCAGAAAAACTAATATTTTTAACAACAACACTTTTTAACACTTTGAAGGACAGTACGCCTATAAACGTGATAACAATAAAACTTCAATTGTGTCTCGTTTACTGTCCGTGAAAGTGTTAAGTTCGGTGCCAGTTAGAAGTACGCACACAATTTTATTTTCTTTCTTACTCACCATGCGGGCTGCTGGTTTAATTCTTGTAAATTATTTTATTTCTCACTTATTTTAGACCTAGGCGTATCTATAAGGGTGTAATTAATTTGACCTGTATATATAATATGATTTTGTAAAGATTTGAGTTATTTTTCTAACTAAGCCAATGACATTATCAGAGACTTTTCTATTTTACATTAAATAAATGTGATTCATTATGTGTGAAATATTTTATTTTAAATTGACCCTGAAGTTAAATTTTATTTGATATTCATTCTGAGTAAACCAAATCTAAGGATTTATTGCAAACATTATCGATATTTTATTGAAATTCATTTTGAGTAAGCACATCACTAGTCTAGTCAATATTTACGACAATTTCGAAGAATGTTCGAAGATTCGAAATGACATTTGTGTATTTATCTTTCTCTTACATGAGAAAAAAATCATAAGTCAGAGTGAAGTGCATATATTGGGTAAGGTTGCTATTTCAATGCGGTCTCTATTACTAGTCCAACCTCTCTGGAAAATTTACTGACTTGTTCCTTCTCTCCTTTAGTAACATTTATGACAGCGAGGATAAATTGTATGTGCCGTGGGAGACTTTAATCATTCAAAGAAGACACATAAATGAAGATACATATGGTTTGCTTGTGGGCCCGTTTTTATAGTAATGAAAAGTTATTGTATAATTTTTCTTTCTTTAAACAACAGTTTTGACAACTCCGGCACTGGGATAAATTTTCTGTACCGTCAAGAACCTTGTAAAATATCGGAGGATGGAGGATGCTATCATGACGAGCACAACATAACCATGCGCTTCTCAAATAGCAGTGCCATGAGGACGTAGCTTGTTTGATTCCAATATTTGAGATAAATGGCTCCAATTCGTCAAACACGAGCACCCGACAGATAACTAAAACCAATATCGATTTTGTTCCATCGATGCCGTCATTAATCATGGGATACCGCGTGGGATTGAAGTTAGAGAGCGCCATCGCTTTTTTCCGACATGAAATTAAAAACCTATTACAACCTGCCTAATGGCAAAAAAATATTTTGGCAATTAGATTGAAACTTAACGTGCGTTTGGATCCTAAGTGCCTTACTACCGATATTTATCTTGGTTTTGTTGTAATTTATTATGACGTCACACAAATGTAGTTCAACTTAATGATACAGATAGGATCTTAGATATATATTTTGTGACATATGGTTTTATATATAATACTAGAGAATGCCTGCAGCCACGCCCATACATTTAAGATAAACTTAACCGTTTCTTTCCGATCCCGTGGAAATTTCAAGAAATCCCCTCTAAGTGCACTCCTACGGACTTCAAGGAACATACTTGTCAAATATCAGCTTCTTGCGGCTATTAGATTCGGCTGTGCGCTGTCAGTCAGTCAGTCAGTAATATTATACCGTTAAAAAAGAAAGACAGAAATAGCCCTCTCCCATCATCACTTCGTACCTGAGAGATTTCTGTGAATTATTTTGTGTTCATATTTCCCCAACATCCTCATTTCCCATAGATACTAGTATTTGCGGTTGTACAAAGTGCGTCTATGATAAACGTTATATCAGTCTATATAAGTAAGAGTTCCAATTGCCAGTTATCAGTGCTACTTGAATATTTCCGAACACTATCTCTTTCGCGTCATCCGAACAGTTCCGGAAAATGCCGAAGAATTACGAAACGGACCCGTCGGTGAGCAATTTGCGGAATTACCTACGTATCCGCAGTGTTCACCCCAATGTTAATTACGGTACGTACGTTACGGTATTAGAATGAACGGTTTTGTATCAGATATTATAACGTGATATAACCGTAGAGGGGTGTCACAAAATTAAATAAGAGGTGCGATGCTAACGAATTCGAATAGGACCATGAATGCTTAAGATTATTATGTGCGTATACTCCGAGATGAGACCTGCTGTTTTTCTTAATATTCTATGTCAGAAACCATTAATTTCGGAGCCATAGTTGGCGGGTGTCAATTTGTTGCTAATGATCTCAAATAAAAGCTCCTTGAAGGAATATGTCAAATTACCTGTCGCCCTATATATGTATATACTTGTGTATATATATACAAGGCAAGGCATGCTATTTAAAAAGAGATCGTACTGACAAAGTTCTGAACACCAGCACCTACACAATTACGTGATTGCAATCTTGTATAGTGTTCTTGTTGTTTTGTTGTAACCGGCGAGCATGTATAAAAAGAGTAATGAATGTAGAGGAAGCGCGTGAGGTTTGCAAAGATAGAAGGAAGTGGCGTTCTGTTGTCCCTGCCTACCCCGACGGGAAAAAAGCGTGAGCATATGTATGTATGTATCTATAGTGTTCATTTGCCAGGTTCTTTAGGAAAGAACGTAAGCAGCAAACACACTGTATATCGCTTTGAGTACCTGCTTTATACGTTTAATAAGTATATTTTAGCAACCGTATTGTGTTTATTTTCTTGTGTCACACTCAATTAACGGGCACCCTGCATGCGCACCCTGATTCTAAACAACAACATTTGGTTCAGTTTAATTGCCTCGTGTGCGAGTCGAACCCTGGCGCAGTTCTAATGGGCGAAGCGACCGCTTATACCACTACGCCATACATGCAGTCTAGTATGTTTTAGCCAAGCTCAGAATTTGATCACTCTTCCTAGTTTTGTCTCGTTTCATTAGGGATCGGCTGTCCACGTCACTGTTCGCCTAACGCGTCGGTTATTGTTTGTAGAGTCATTTATTTAGGTACTTGGAACCGCTATCCAATGCGCTTACAAAGCCAGAGATACAAACGGAACGTCCATTTCAAAACAATACATATCGAACTATAACTCAAATAATACAACATATTAACTTTATAAACAAACCTACCCAATTAACCAAAAACAGAGTCAAACTGAGTTAAATTTCGTCCAAACCTAAACTTATTTAAAAAGCAAGTTAGCATCGCACTATTAAGTGAACGGCGCAACATCTGTCGGGAGAGAAGGCTATTTAAATCATTACTCATGTTTTCCGAGCGTGAAAATAGGTCGTGATTTTAAACGATTTATGACCAGTCGCCTCGTTGACTCTATGGTATTAGTTTGCTTGTGCTTGCTCGGTTCCCAGTTTTGAGTCGAGTGGGCAAATGTGTTTGAGATGATGGAAAATGTTTGTGTTAGACGGAGTTAAGGGCCGTGGTTAGAGGAATTCAATACCAAGGACAAGGAAATATAAAAATAAAAGTTCTATTTCATCGTTAATTACTTACGCGTAAAAGTTTTTTTAAATTATATTAGCAAACAGTAGTAAATAGTAAACAGGAATCGCCTTAATTAATTACCTATCAAAGTAATGTAACATCGCTTAATATAAGAATAGTAGTTGTAGCTAATACGTATTTATTCTGCTAAGATCTCTCATGTCAGGATGGCCGAGCGGTCTAAGGCGCTGCGTTCAGGTCGCAGTCCACTTCTGTGGGCGTGGGTTCGAATCCCACTTCTGACAGACACACTTTTTGTAACTATATATCTGAAGAAGATGACATTTCAGCTTGATCGTTTAGTAAAAATAAATGATCCACGCATGACACATTCCAAATGTAATAATTGTTCTTTATGACTGTTGATTTTTGTTTTAATAGGTTCCCGACAATATAAAACTATATCCACTTATTATTTTTATTTTTTAAGATGGGTGTATCGCCTACCTGCGGGGCCAAGCTGAAGAAATGGGTTTACCGGTGCAGGTGTATGAGCCTTTACCTAAGAAACCAATAGTGGTGATAACCTGGGAAGGTACAGAGCCCACTTTGCCCAGCATACTGCTGAACTCGCATATGGACGTGGTTCCTGTATTTGAGGTAAAATTCTGTTGGTCTATTGATATAGTAATAAAGTCCTATCGACCGTGTTTTGCCCACGGCGGCCAGTCTCATACAAGCTTAGCCAACTGCGGGGCATATTATAGTGCACTAGTTTGTGCGCAAACACAAGTGCACTCTGTATTTCTTCTCTCTCATATTCCGACCGGAGAAGGATTGGGCGCAGGATCCACAGCTTAACGTGCTTTCCGAAGCACGGGGTGTAACATCGCAAACTCCTGGCTCCGAACTCATATTGGATAATTCTTTACAGAATAATCCAATAAAGCTTTTTGTTTGACCCGGGAATCGTACCCGAGACCTCTTGATCCGCAGTCTACACTACCGCTGGCACTAGGTAACAACTGGAACACAGTGGTGGTTTACCTAGTTCCTACTACGCCGAGAGAGTTCGCACTCCTGTGCGGCCTCTCTCTCCATATCTCCCTCCTGATCCTTAGATTAGAGCATGAGTATTTCCATTTTAAAAAAGTTGTCAGAAATACAGACGTCAAGTTACATACGCAAACAAAAATTCGATTTTTTAAGAACTATACAGCTTAGAATGGTTTGTCTCCTCTTGATTTTTATATTAAACATCTAATTTCTGTCTCCAGAACAGTTGGACGTACCCTCCCTTCGAAGCTCACTTAAAGGACGGCATGATCTACGGCCGAGGCGTACAAGACATGAAGTCTGTCGCTGTACAATACATCGAAGCTGTGAAGAGATTGAAGAGCAAGAACATCAGGCTTAAGAGGACTGTTCATCTGTCGTTCGTACCAGGTATACCTGAAGAAATAGAAAAATAAATGCTCTTATTTTTCAGTAAATCATACGTCGAAAGTCAAAGTCACAACGTGACGCTTGTGAACGTCAAATTTTTTGATTTACATTTAGTACCACGTTTCTAGCAATTAGAGGGGCCGAATATTATGTAGGTCTCATATTGGCGATGCTAAGATTCTAACTAGCGACTCTAGCGGCGAATTAGGAAGTTGTCCGGGTACGACACTTTTGACAGTTCAATACAATTACCACTATAACCTCGAAGCAAAGTTGTATTGAAAGCTGTCAAAAGTGTCGTACCCGAACAACTTCCAAATTCGCCGCTAGAGGCGCGCGGATAATCTTTGCATCGCCAATAGTTGAAACCACTGGTACGAAGAAGAAAAAGTGCCAGATCGTTGAAATGTGAGGTAGGAAACCAAATGAAATAGCCTCGAGTACACTGCCTTTAATTTTTATCACGTACAAGAGTCAAGTCCTCGGTCTATATTAGTCCATTTATGGAATCATTTAATTGACCGAATCAGGCAAACAACCGCAATTTTGTAATGCAACACAAACATTGTCTGTTTAAACGTAATGATAAAGTCTCGCTAAAGCCTCTTTCGTTACATAAAAGTAAAGTGAAAATCTACTAAACCAACTCACATAATAATATCGCTCTTGTACTCTTTCTTGTTCACTTGTATTAGAATATACCACTCCAAAATTTCTAAATATTACGTATCTAAATATTTATAAAAGTGCGGCTTATTTCTTTAGAACATATCTCTCGTTATAATATATTATTGTAAAGTGAAACTAACCTTCGCATTGAATTTATCAAACTTTCTTATTCACATTTATTTGAAGTATCTCTCTTCAAAGATGCAAAATAAATAGACAAAATAATGTTGTTCATGTACTGAGAAAAACCCAGTGTCATAAACGGCTTTGACTCAGACATATATTGTAGTATATAGGTTTCACTGGAGATACAAAAAATATCATCTTAATGAGATTTTCCACAATTCCACATCCGTATAAAGGTACAAAAAATATTCTTCTTAATGATGTCGCGCGCCTTGAAATTTCATATTTGACGTGGAAGTATTGTGTATTTATAAAAGTGTTGTGCTTTTGTGGCAAGTTAACAAGCTGGCATCGTGGCTCTGCTCGTGTTTCAATCTATTGTGTCGCGGCAAGGGGCCACAGAGTATCTTTGTAAAGGGGCGAGTTAGCAATCTCTCGAGCACCCTTATTAGCCTAAATCTTGTCGATGCATTTTTAAAAGACTGCAGAAAATGTATCGGAAACTCTGTTAAAGTTTCGCGCCGTGGATTCACGGTTAATGGATTTTTAAAATATTGATACATAAACCGCTTTGCTAGACTAACCCGTTTAAGTTCAGTTTGCTGGAGCAAGTTTTGTGCTATGTTTTCGATCTTAAACAAAGATAAAATGGGGATGGCAAGTAATTTGCTTGGTAATCATTGGTTCGTGTAAGTCTTAGTCTCAGAAACTAAGACACAAAGTTATGTTACTCATGTATATTCTGTGTTGCCATAATCAAATTACACATAAGTGGGCTAAATTCATGATGACCCCATCATCTTCTCAAGGCCTGCGGCGATGTCCTTAGTTTAGCCATGTAAAGGGGTCTATTCGGTGTTGATTTTAGCATTCTGCCGTGAAATTACAGCTTACTGATCCCAAGGCTCAATATCGAACTAGATGGAAGGAGGCTGGTGCAACTTATAATACCTATAAAAAATAATAAGAAAAAACAAAACGAAAATGAAAACTTAAAAATCGCACCAAAAATGTTTTCTAGGTATTTAGTTTCTTTTTTAAAAAAAGAGAACCGCCTTCAAAAAATCGACCCACTGAAAAGTACGAAATAATTTTTACATGCGCTAATACATAGTATATAACTTATACAAAATACTTAGTTTTTGAAGTCGGTGCCAAACCTTTAAAAACAAAAAAGAATACTGGCAAACAGAGAAAATAATACGACGAATATATCAAATCAATAAAGCTTCAAAAAATATCTGAATTAATAAAATTTAAAATAACCTACCTATATACTCTAAAAAGCAACATATATATAAAATATATAAAAAGTATGAAATAAATGCTTAATTATAAAATAATTATACTTCATTTTGGGCTGTAAGTACTATGTAGATTTAAATGCGCTAGCTTGGAAAGGATGACGCCAAACAATAGGCTTTTAGAGGGATTTGGTTTGGCACCGACTTCAAAAACGAAGTATTTTGTTTAAGTTATATACTATGTATTTTACTTTTTCTTATTATTTTTATTTCATACTTTTTAGTGTTAGGTACTTCGTTCGTTTACTTGGTTTTGTGTTAACTACTCTTTTATTTATTTCATACTTTTTAGTGATAGGTACTCCATTTACTTTAAGTTTTGGGCTAATTAATAGTTTGTTTATAGTTAGATTCAATTATTTTAGTGATAAGTTTTCTGCTAGTATCAGTTTGTTATCATGACTTTGACATAGGTACCTACTTTTATTCTGTGTGCCTATGGACTTAGGGTTCATCCTGGAAGAGAGAGATGAGTCTAGGGAACCAGCCACATACGGAAGTACGATCCAAACAAATGCGGTGGACTTGTACATACTATTGAATTGGCTGTGAGCTCTCGTATTATGCTCCGGAGAAATATGCCAATAACGGATGGCTTAGCGAACGGGGCAATGGGTGTTCCTAAAGGATTTAAATGGCCGGCACTAAGAAGAGATCAACTTGAGCCAGGTGAACTGCCTGATGCCATTTTGATATTATTTGATGATCCATGAATAGCATTGCGTCTTAAAGATGATGATGGATACATTTCCATAGCTCCAGTGCCAGCGACCTATCAAGGCAATCGCGGTTATGGTGATATCGAGAGGCGGATGTTGCCAGTCATATTGAGTTGGGCTGTGACGGTACACAAGTTGCAAGGATGTACACTTAGTTCAGCGGACTTAGGGCCTAAAATCTTTGCTATAGGCCAATGCTATGTTGCCTTGAGGCGGGCCAAATCCCTAAAAGGCATGGCTTTAAGTGATATTGATTCGAACAAATTACTCAACCATCCCCACGACAACAGAGCCTTATCTGAAACGACAAGAATGAAAAATATGCTCTCGCATTAGATTCTTTCACCGACTTTCTTTGTTTTTTATTAATCGCAGAGACATAGACACGTACACACACACGTACACATACAAATACACAAACGCGCGCGCGCGCGCGCGCGCAAACACGTACACACGTACAAACACACACACATAATACACACAAACGTACTAAGAACCAATATATCTATACGGGTCAAACTGAGAACCTTCTTTTTTTGAAGTCGGTTAAAATACTAAAACTTTTTCCTAAGTGTATCAAATACTTTTTTTCTGAAAACCGCATAAAAATCGGTTCAGCCAAACTCGAGTTAACTGTGGGCAAACTTACATATATATGGGTCAAACTCAGAACCTTCTTTTTTTGAAGTCGGTTAAGGGCCTAAAAAATTCTCCTAAGTGTAACAAATACTTTTCTGAAAACCGCATCAAAATCGGTTCAGCCAAACGCGAGATAATCGCGGACAAACATACATACATACATACTTACATACATACATACAGGTCAAACTGAGAACCTCCTTTTTTTTGAAGTCGGTTAAAAAATTTATAATAACTCTACCAATTTTTTTCCTCTTTTTTATTTTTTCGTTTTCAGATGAGGAGATTGGTGGTGGGCCGGGTATGGGACAGTTTGTCAAGACAGACGACTTTAAGAAGATGAACGTTGGCTTCGCTCTGGATGAAGGAATCGCTTGCGCTACTGACGAATACCAGATCTTCAGCGGAGAAAGAACTATTTGGCGTAAGTTTTCATAAAAACATTAAATTATAATCTTATTCAATTAAAAGCTCACAAAGCATTTCTCACAAATGAAACCGAATAACAAAAAGTATGTTTAAAAATATGTATTTTTAAGAAATTTTTTGTTGAACCCATAAGCGAATAAGAACATAATGAATAGAATTTACTATCATCTCGATATTTCCAAATGTCCGATGAACTAAGTGGATGGTAATAGACGTAACTAGCCATAATTGAAAGCAATATAATATCAAACTGTACATCTAATCCCTGGACTCATACCACATAATCTAATTTGACAGCTAAATCTGAGAGGATTCCTATAAACCCAAATTATATCTCAATCTGTATAATAAAGACATCAACTATGCCCGTTATTAGGCGCAAAAAGCAGCCTATAACAATATTAGGGTCCAAACCAAACCTAAGAATCAATTGTGGCTTCTATTTTCTATGCAAACGGCTACTAAGACATTCAATACTTACGGCCTAAGTAATACGGCCAAGAAACAACGTTTATTAAGGGAAGTATCGAATAATCTCTGTCGTTGGCCATGAGAACTCGAAGCATAATTTACTACTTCATTTCTAATTTGAAGAAACATTGATAATAGTGCTATTCATTTATTTGTTTTTATATGGATGTGCGCTTTGACGCTATTGATGTTCGATATGATAATGTTCTAGTTATTACAGAAACAATAACCAGACCCTATCTTGACGATTATTTCGCTTCTCCTTTTGTATTGCGGTCGTTAGCCATTGCAACTGAAAGTAATGATTTATATGTTCTGATATTATGATCGCAATCATATTATTCGATCAATTTGAAACATTTCATAGTATTGAATATCGAATAATGTCGTGCAATTTAAACGACTTCTCTACTAACCAGTATTTATTTAGTAAATTGGATCTTGCCTGGTTAATCAAGACATTTGAAATCGTTACAGATCTAAGAGTCGAATGTCCGGGCAAGTCTGGACATGGCTCTCTGTTGCTTCCGGACAACAATGGTGAAAAGGTTAGTACTAAACAAGTTTGCAACATTATTTATTTAATATTCAATATATTTTTACTTCTGTCTATCTAGCGTATATATAAAACAAATAAGGCTTTATTTTATTTCAAACATAAAAACATGTGGACATAAATGTTAATAGTTAAATATTGAATCAGCAGTTTATTTTTTCGAATTCTTACCAATAACAAATGGAAGAGATCGTAAATATTTCACTGTGGACCATTTATTTTCTATATTTCATCGATAAGCAGCAAATATCTTATAAAAGTATGTAGGCCTTAGATTTTCCCGAGATTTATACGCATAAATTACTTTAGCAAAGCTTATAAAATGTACATACTTTTTACTTTTATCTGAATGTCTTTAAAGGGGAGACAGGGTAGGATTGCCTTTTATGTCTCTACCATGAGTTTAGCTATTGCACGTTTCACGTAATTTCTATGGTAGGCAATCGGCACACTGATACCCATGGTGTGCGTAAGGTTGTCAAGGTAACAAAAATAGACTTACACATTTCACCAGTTATATTTTATAGTCCAAAGTTTTCGGCTCTCTTATTTTGAGAGGAACCAAAATGACTGAACAGACAAAACTTAAACTACTAAAACTTTAACTAAGCCAGATGTTAACAACTGCTACAAAGACCAAAGACTGATCCCTATTCTACATCGGTAGCGATCTTATATAAAAAGAACCAAATACGAAACTGAACCGCCCCACAGTCTTGAGGCCCGTCCAGTCCCTGATGTTACGGAGCCACGTCTTCCACTCCTGGGGTATCCAGCTATTTTGCCCATTATCATGTTCTGCAGTAGGTCATATTATTCGTTATGGAGAATGGACGGACACAGGTAATCTGCTGTTGTTCTAGTGGTTGATTGTCTGGTTAACATCCAGCTTTGTGTTACTGCGTGCTTAGTATTTTACACGTGCTATAGGCAAATGGTTAAAGGTTCAAGCCGCCTGCCCCGGTTTGTCAGATGCCGCTAAAGCAACATTCAATTTACTGCAGCGAAAACACTAGTGTGAAGGTTATCTGAGCTATTTTATAACAGGAACACAGAATATCCATTATAATATCTACCTATTAGTCATTGTCAGTGTATGTACGTTAGGATAATTGTATGCTATGCTCCCTAATTGAGTGTATGTGAATGCATTACGGCGTGTCTTTGGCGAACAGCCAGCTGGCTTTACAGGAACTGTAGCGGCGTCAATTGAGAATAATGTTGCCTTTTGATAGCCTGGATTTAATGTTATATGTAATAAGGGAAATTATTATTGCACTTTAAATTGTTTTCTATACTGGCTTGTACTCGATTGTTACTAAATTATTAATTGTCTCCTGCCTCGTGCCTCCGAGAGCACTTTAAGCCGTCGGTCCCCGCTGTCATGAAGATCTTTGCAAATCTTTGCGGGAAATTAGTTCCTCTGAATATACTGACTCTGGTCTAAATAATGGAATAATGCTATTCCTTTGGGTTGCGGAAGTCATACTGCAGTCACTCTGTGGTAAAACTGATATTAAGTCGAATCTGGTTATACTTGTAAGCGGACCACAGCATGCAACTGGGATAATGCTAGGAAGATAAGGATGATATTGGCTTTTACTTGAGGCTCTGCCCGCGTGGGTGTATGTAAGCACAACAAAATGTGGCCTATGTGCTTTTCTGACGCGTAAGCTATTTGCTGCAAAGTTTTTCAAATCTTCGTTCCGTACTTTTGCATGGAAGTTTTCCAAACATCCATCCATCTTCAAAAGATTTTGGCATTTCATTTTAAATAGTACCAGGATTCAATACCCTTTTTTTCAAGTAGATTGAAGTATTTCGTCCCAGTTTATTTAAGTGGAAAAATTTTAGAGTAACTTCAAAATAATCGAAGACTAATTATACTGCCTGGATTAGCACTGGTTACAAACAACCAAAACATCAGTCACCAGTTTGATAATATATAACATATATATGATATTTATAACAATAAAATACAGCTCTGAAATACGTTCACTTGACGATTATACCCTATCAAACTAACCCAACCAGAGCGGGTTAGTACAAACTCGACCTTAAACCAACCAAATGTACTAGATAGGTACTTTAGTAGGTATTAAATAAATAACTTGTTTTCATCATTTCGCTTACCGCAGTGAAGCCGCAAACGGCAGTCACTTTAATATGTATGGAAACCGCAAATAATTTAATGGCCATAACCCAAGGTTTATGTTTTGTAATGAAAAAATACGAGGCTAAAATAAGTTTCATATCAGTTTGTAAAACAAACCTTGGGATATTACGAATATTTTTATGATCACAAGCATGTAACGTGACAATATTATTAAACTTCCTGTAATACAATTTGCACTTGGCTGACTAAATGCCAAATAAATTTTCTACCAATCAACCTTAGGTTGACAGAGATCATCATGGCAAGTGTGAGCTAGAGACTAACATAAGATAAAATCTATAGGTAGGTATATCACAATAGAATACGGAATATAATATTATTATGTTTTCGATTATACCGTGAATTAAAGTAAAAGAATATAATTATACATACAAGAAAGAATATATACATACATGTGTCAGTAACAGGCGCAGTCATGTAGGTCATAAGTACCGTGCAGGGATTGAAACCACATACATTATACAAGACCAACTGATTGCGTTTAGGCTAAAGGGGCTTCAGCAAGTAGGATGAACGATAGTACAGTCTTATTTGTATGGTAGTATTAATGGGCGTTTATACTGGTTATTTTGAATAACTGAGAGTTTTCCGTAATCGCATGCGAAGTCTGCCAATCTGCACTTGGTCAGCATGGTGGACTTAGGCCTAACCCTTCTCGTAATGAAAGCTTTTGATGGTAATATATATTTCTTTCGAGAATTGAAGCTATGTAAGAAAACTTTAGTAATTGTGTACCGGTACCTTACTTAAAATAACAGCTGAACAAGCATACCTACGAATATAAGTACTCGGGTCTTTACGTAGCCGTTATCTAAAACATTGAACAAAATTAAACAACGAATTCAAGATACAATACTGAGTAATTCAGTGTACTTGAGAGTCCGTGATCCTTACAAAGATATCACTTTAAAAATTCACAGGCTGATTAAATTTTATCCGAGGGCTCTGTGGAACTGAGTGTATCTTCTTGGCTTGCTTATGTATGAACAATTTAAACGAAATACGGAACTAGGTTTTAGGCAATATTGCCGCAGTCTTGCTACAATTGATTTTAGAGTTCTAGTCCAAAGCTTTAATGATATTATTTCAATATACGTGACGTGAAAATTATTAAAAAAAAATTACTTAGAGTATTTGCCATCATCATCATCTTGCTTCCAACTCTTCGTGTCCAGCTGCTGCGAATCAACAGTGGCTGGCTAATATGCCTACGCTAAGGTCGTGTGTATCGTCACTACACGTAGTCGGAAGTAGGGCGTCCTACGCTTCGTTCTCCAAGGCGCGTTTGCTTTATTATTTGCCAACTAGCACATTGTTCTTAAGGTCTTGCAAGTCATCCACTGTGCTTTGGGCTTGGGGCTAGCACAAGAGGTAAAACAGACCCTCACCTAAGGTCCTACTCAATAAAACCACCGCGGTGTCGTCGATGTCTTATTGTAAAGGGGTCACGCGATTCGCGCTTTGCATGGTTTGTCACAACCTCCGGACTTGTACTTATGCGTTAAACTCAAACCTAATACTTAATATTGAGAAACACGGTTAAATAATAAAACTTTTTTAAAACTGTTATTTTAAGGCTGGATACTCGTTGCCCCAGAATGTTGCATGTATACTCTCATGTAATTTTATCCATACAAAAAATTTCTCCACGCAGCTGCCAGTTTTCTAAGCTCATAAAATATAGATATAACACCACTAGCCGTAAGATCCCAATTTTATTGGACGCCATAATATATCTCTCTAGTTAATAGTAGCTTTAACCATAAATCCTATAGCACTGTCACAAAATCCTAGAGGTGTAAATAGCTGTATTTTACGACGCTTAGGATGCAGCTATTTCACACTCCTTTCTATAGGTATACGACGCAGGGTACTTTATGCTCAGGAGGACAGGCCTATAAATTTTTCAATTCCGGAAAAACGACTTTGAAATTGCATACGAATCTGACGGTTTGTTGGTATGAGTCAATCAAATAACATGAAAATTTGCTTAACCACAGAGTAGTTAGTCTCTTTGGATTATGGTTGGATAGTAGACCTTAGAAAATGTTATATTATTCTGTTAATTTCGACATCGAATAATGACTAAAATGTTAATAACTAAAATGATTTTGGGTTGAAGGCAACTGAGAAAAAGATTAGCATACTTTATATCACCTAGATTCCTTTAATTCAGCTTTTATTTATAAAGATGGTGATTTTTTATGTCCATCAATAGTTGTAGGTATAGGTACTACAGATTGAATGAACCTAAGATGTAAGTCAACCTTGATCCGTTCTTAGTAAATCTACTGCGAAGATAAGACGCGATCTGCCAATCATACAATACGGCTGACGAATCGTAAACCATCATCAAATTCCGTTAACTGATAGTTCTTTCTTCAAAATTATATTTTCTTCTAATGGATACTCTAATATCAGTTCTTAAGGACACATATTTTCGTTCTTAATATTGGAGGATGACGATAAATTAACGGCCGAAAGATGTCTAGAAAATGAGACCTTCCATTCATCAGAATGGCCCAATTTCCCCAGTTTAAGAGATTTTAGTCAGAAATGGAGAACATTTTCCTTTTAATTTGCAAACTATTTAGCAATGTATAGAACATGTACTTATTGTATATTTTGTAGCAAAATGTTCTATGAATATAGGTAAGTACATGTTGTACATTCTGAATCTTTTGCTATTTATATTTTATACTAAGTATTTACATACAAATACTTGAGTAAAGGGTTACAATACCGGGAAAACAAAGGCGTAATTTAGTCCAAAGTTTCGGCACAGGTTACACACTCTATAATAGACAATGATCAATAAATAATCTGTGGGATGACACGTAATATAAATATATCATCATATCAGCCGAAAGACGTCCATTGCTGGACATAGGCCTCTCCCAAGGCTCTCCACATAGACCGATCCTGAGCCACCCGCATTCATCCGCTGCCCGCGACCCCAACAAGATCGTTAGTCCACCGTGCGGGAGGCCTATCTCTTCTACGACGTCCTGTGCGTAGCCGTTTATAAATATATGTTTTTAAAAAAACAATCATTGTTCTTGCGTTATCCCAGCTGCATCCAAGACCGTCGACTTTCTACTTAAAACACATTCCACTGTATATTAGCCCTCCGCAGAACGACCTCCGCAAACCAAAGGGATAGCGAAATTCCATAGAATATATATCTGATAAACCAGTCCAAATAAACAAAGATACTAAATATTCAGAGTTTATTACACATTTGTTGGAGATAAATGATGTTATCTTAATGATGTTTCCAGTGTGTAGCATTAGGATATAGTTAGAGTCAGCTCTAGTAGAATATACTTTGGGATAAATAGAAGCGTTATTAGTTGAAATGTAATAAACTCTACTCTGTGCGGAATGACAATTCTAGAAACTAGGAACGGAATTTGTAGAAATCCGCTTTGCATTAGTTTCAACGTATAATGCCATTTTGCTATTCTGTAATCAAAATGTATTTTCATATTATTAGTTTTATATTACTAATTGGACTGCCTCCGTGGTCTAGTGGATAGCGTATGCGACTGCTGAGCGCAGGTCCCGCGTTCGATTCCCGGGTCGGGCAAAAGTGTTACCTACTGGGTTTTTCCGAATTCTCAGTAGCAGCACGGAGTCTAGTAATGTGCCCGGTAACGGCAATAGGCTCGCTCCCTATTTCGTGGGACCTAAAAACTCATGGCGAAATGTGGGTGTAATAATACGTCGCGTGAGTATATAAAAGAGAAAAAATTGGAAAATTGTTGCTTCTGATAAAACTAAACAGATATGGTTTGTGATAACCTAGTAATATAATATTCTCAATTTATTTGCCGTTAGAGACCTAATATCACATTTTTAAATTATGAGATAACAGGAAGTTTCCTATAGGTAATTAATTCGGAATGATCTGCGTTATTCACCAATTACAAGAACTTTCTTGTAATTGGTGAATTCAATAGAGATAAAATTTATATATTTTCAGTGGATACCAGGGCAGTAAACATGTAGAAAATTCATGCAGATTGCACTCGGTCATTTACCGCGTTAATCTTACAAATGCACAATTTCCGCCGACCAAATTGGATAGCAGAGTATTAATCCCTAAAAGTGTTTTATATTACCTTTCTAAGACGCAGAAGCCTAAAAAGTACGTGTACGTCTCGATCGCAGATTCAATTACCAATAAACCATTTACTTTAATAGAGCAACAGCACACCTTGACATACTCCCTTACCTATACTAGAAGCCCATTTTATATTCAAGACGTAAACCGAAAAGCATTAGACGATACTGCACCACCAGTAAAACATACTAGTTATATGTTGCACTAGTTTAGGGGTCGGCAATCTGCGGCTCGAAACAAGCATGTGGCTTTTCCGATATAAGGCTGCAGTTCTCATGTTCCATATGCTTAAAAAATATATGAATTATTAGAAAAAGGCATAAATTCGTACAATCGACCCATGAATTACTCACACTGTATCGGATTAATATATTTTCTAAGATATTTTATAATATCCAGTAAATTACTTAAGTATATTGGTAAATGTATTAAACATTTTTAGTAGCCTTTTAAAATCTGTTTTTTATTTAATAGTAACATTTGGCTGCTCCGTCTTAAAAGGTTGCCGATCCCTGCGTTAGTCAGCAATACACTATTTATTTTACGACAGTAAGTACCGATGTGTTCTCTCGCTCCAAAATTCCGAGAGCATGAAAATTGAAAACCTACCTACAACGTACCGAAGGCGCAAAGCTTAATGTATTTCATATAAAGCTGTTGAAAATATTATACGGAAATTCTATAGGTACATATCTATTTCGTTGCGTACCGGCGACGAATTCATGAAAGCTAAATAAATAAAGAGAGATATGTAACCGAATTGGAAAACTCACAGTGCAACCACAGTCAAATAATGTCTTTATACTGTGGTGCAACTATCGCGCAATATATTTGTATAACTAAAATAGTAAGCAACTTTAAATTCACCCCGCCTTTGCGATACTTACGTATGAGAAACTTATTGTAAAAACCAACTAAAAGTGCAAGCAAAGGCAATCACGGTACAGCCAACACTGTTAACCGATATAAAAATATAATTTAGGACTTGCTTTATTTAAGTTCGCAAGCAAAGGTTTTAACAATGCAGCCAATACCGTTCATCATCATCCTCTTAGCGTTATCCCAGTTTCAATCTGGGGTCCGCTTTCTCGTCTTACCGGATTTGGCTGAATATTAGCTTTTCCACAGAGCGACTGCCTGTCTGACCTCCGCAACCCGAAGGGATAGCGATATTCCATGGTTTAGACTAGTGTCAGTTTATTTAGAAGGTAAATGCAGCCAATACCGTTAAACGTGATAAAAAATAAAAATGCTTTGTTCAGATTAAGAAAATGACGCAAAAATGTTTTTACGTTACTCCGATTACCAAAGTGAAGCAAGAATGTAAAGCTAAATAAACTGCGGCATGGTAAAAAGTACAGCTGGCGTTAAGTTTCAATAACATATTAAAAAGTTTTCTCATCTTCCTTAAACGAGAAATCTCGTAAGTACCTTTACGGCGGCACATTCATGGCACAAACTTACTTGTGCAGATTGTGCTCAAGCAGGTTACTAGGCTACTGGTGTAGAAAAACTGGGCCGGGGTTTCCAGTTTTCTCATCACATACTTTCAGTTTGTGTAGCACAATAGCAACTGTTTTGTAGGATTAAAATGAAACTATAGGATTTTTAGGTCCGTAACTGTGAGATACTGACTGAAAATAAGACCAATCTGACCAGTTCGAATAGATTTTAAAATTGAAGAAGCATGTGAAAGCTATTCTATGCTACTTAGTTTAAATAGATTTTTTTATTTAGGTAAGTTTGATTAGATGAGTGATGAGTACGTCCGTTATAACACTTAACACTGCGCCGAGTGTGATGGGTTTCGCAAACGGGACAACAGTGTGATCCATAATTTGATGTTTTGTATGTGGGTGTGCTTTGTGTTCGTTGGTTGAATATTTCTGAATTCCTAGGGTGAAATCAGATTTGACAGAGCAGCTGCTTTTCACAAGTCAAGCTCTATTAAGTTTTTAGTTTATATCCAATAGCAAGCTATGACGGCAAAAATTGCTGAATACTTTCGAACAACCGAATTTCAATCTGCTTGACTAGAATTCAATTTCGAAGGATGTGAAAAAAAGGATGTAAAAACTGTGGCGAATATTTCAAAAATCCTGCATACACTGCACCAATTTTTATGACCTTGGTTTCAGTAGCCTAGCTTTAATACGCGACAGACTTTACAATGTTACCTTTGTCTTTATAATTTTCATATGGGTTATTTAATGCTATGATTTAGGAAGAGAAAGTAAGCATAAACCTGTCAGTTTTGTGTTTGGGTTTTGTAATAAAATTGGCCTTGTAAGTTCTTATTTGTATTAACGCAGACATGTTTTTTGTTTTGTTAACCGCAATGATTTGTGTATTCGCCAAATTACAGTCAGGTATAAAATCCGAGTCAAAAATTTATCTGCTAACATTTTAAGAAAATTCTGACGTCAAATTCAAGATTACCTACGTGAATGTGTGCTGCAACTACTTTCAAATAAATTATGACTAAAATAATTATTTATAACTTGTGCGCTGGCACTAATGGTTTCAATGTCGATCTAGGTACGTTATTTTGTGGGATTTCCTTATGTCAGGATGGCCGAGCGGTCTAAGGCGCTGCGTTCAGGTCGCAGTCCACTTCTGTGGGCGTGGGTTCGAATCCCACTTCTGACAGATACACTTTTTAAAAACTCGTATTACGTATTATGTTTCTGAACCTAAACTCTAAATAAATGTATTGTATTTTGTTGCAGCTAAGATACATTTTGGATAAATTCATGGACCTACGAGCTGCATCTAAGCAGCAGTTGGCTGACCACCCAGACTGGAATATCGGTGACGTCACCAGTGTCAACTTAACTATGCTGTCGGTAAGTACATATTCTGAGAAGAAAGATCCCAAAAATACTCCACTTTAACGTTACATCATTAATTACAATGAAATGCATTACTATTTTTGTCCCATTTGTTGCCATCTATCGGGCGAGTGTGAAACTTATACCAATATTAAGAAAAAAAAATAGTCTATGCCTTTCATAAACAATATAAAAATAATATCATAAAAATAAAAGGATACAAAATGGAAAAATTTAAATAAACTTTCCATCTGAAAAACTAAGCCACTAAATTAGTATGAGCAACGACATTCGAATCAGTTTAAACAAACAATCGACTCTTATTTCATTAATTTGCTAATTTGCTCCCTTACTCTACAAAAAACATCATAATAATAAAATCATATCATATCACTGCCGTGTGGTTGACGGCATAGAATACAAGTGTCACCACACCCTATCTTCCCGTGGGTGTCGTAAGAGGCGACTAAGGGATAACACGATGCAAACACCATCTTTGCGTAGAGACGGAAAACTCGACATCAAACCTATACGATTGCCTCTTTGGTCTCGCGGCATAAATGTGCGCGTGGGATCGGGAGGTCCCGGGTTCGATTCCTGGGTCGGGCAGTGTTATTGAGGTTTTCTGTCCCGAAATTCTCAGTAGCAGCACGGAGTCTGCAAATGTGCCCGGTACGGCAATAGGCTCGCCCCTTATTACGTGGGACTAAAGTATATCTGGCGAAAAGTGGGTGTAGAAATACACCTCTGCCTACCTCTTCGGAGTTATAGGCGTGAGACTATGTATGTATGTAATAAAATCCTTAGTATAGAAAATATTTGGCATTACCTACAAATAAAAAATATATCAGCTGTGGAGTATAATTACTGTGGAGTCGAAATGAAAGGTATTTATCGGTTAAAAATAATCAACAGAGATAATTACCAACTACGTAAATATTGTTGCTCATTGTGATATTGAATTCATACTCTTTAGTAAATACTATGAGTGCTTGTTTCGAGATATCGGAGTTACTTATCAATAAACTTCCTAATGGACGCTCGCCATTGGGCGGGTGGTAAAAATAGCTTACACAACTTTGTTCATTATGCTAGGGACAATATTAGTTCAATAAACGAAAGTACGCAGTAAGAAACATAAAATGTAATTTTGGGAACATTTTTCTTCAATATAGCCTTTAGTTTATTATAAAATAAATATTATAATACCTACTCTGCACGTATGCTTAGTGCTTCAGCGGCTGCCTCGCAGGGTAACACTCGGTGGGCGCCGAGTGTTGTGGTTTCGATCCCCACTAGACGACACTTTTTGTGATCCACTAATTGTTGTTTCGAATCTGGTTGTACTTTATGCCCATCGCTTTAAGTTCTTCGCGACGTAGGATGTAATCAGATGCCCAATACTCCTAAATAAATTTGTTCCAAATACAGTTTCAATATAACGTCAGTGTCATACTTACGTCACAAATGGTATTCGCCAAAATTAACTAATATTTGAATGAATTTGTAATTAGAAAAAATCGTAAATTGAAACAAATGTCAAAATATGTGTCAACGACGAACTATTTATTTCAAATTATACGATAATGGCATGGGATTATTATTTCAATGTCATATAAAATACGAGAATTGGCCCCCTGGATGAAGTGCGGGAAGGTTTAAAAAAATTTATTTCGCGGATCGCGTATGTGCATTAAGTTAACTAACTACGGAATTCAATATTCGATCTATAGATAGATCTGTAGATTTTAGATTCGTTTTTGACATAAGCTCCATACAAAATATGTCAAACACTAATCTCGAATCTCAAAATCCATGTATGGATCGAATATTGAAAATGGCCGTAAGTGATCGCCTTGCCAATGCTAAACACAATCGCAATGAGAGTTTGATGCTCACACGGACTAAACATTGGGTTTACCTTTATTTTTGTTTAGATTTCGTGTGCTTCTTGTGTTGTTACGTAAAATACCTTCATAATGTAGCAGTCCCAAATTTCACAAAAAAGCCTCCTAGTCGACAAATAAAAGTCTATTTATTTCTGCCGACCTATCTCCAAACGTGCTAGACCGACTTTCCCCTGTCAGTAAGCTGACTACTACTTATTTTGGCAAACATTATTAGTCAGAAAGCTACGTGCAAAAAAGGCAAGGCTGTATTTTTGCCAAACTGATACACAGCTTATCAATGGTATTGGTATAAATCAGACATTATTAATGATGTGTTCTTAAACAGGGAGGCCTTCAGAACAACATAGTACCGGAGAAGTTGTCAGCCAGTTTCGACATCCGCATTGCGCTCTCAGTGGACCAGAAAGAGTTCGAGGACACGGTAAGGTGTTTCTTAAATAAACTTAGAGATATATCAGAGTATTCTCGAAGATTCTCTAGCATTATACTACTTATGCACATGAAAAAGGTGTCAATACTCAATATTAGTTGCATCCAAGATTTTTCTTCTTGGAGTCCGAGGTTTTTCCAGGGAGCGACCGCCGTCTGTCCTACACAACCCATAGATATAGCGATGTTTTATGGTTTATACCAGAGCCAAAATATTCAAGGGTACATATTTCTTACCACCGTATGGCGGTACTTAGTAAATCAGAATGAAAAAAAAAACGATTGATTTATTTGCTTAGATCAAACGCTGGTGCGTGGAAGCCGGGAATGGCGTGACTTATTCGTTTGAGCAGAAAGATCCCTACGTTGTGCCCACCAAGCTAGACGATAGCAACCCTTACTGGATTGCTTTTAAAGCTGCGGCTGACAAACTGTAAGTATCTTTACTAACATTTTGTAAGTATTGTGTGAATGAGAGCCAACTCTATACTACTTCTATAAATGTGAAATTTTCTGAGGATAGATGTGTGTTTTTTCTTATAGTAATAGGCGGCAAACGAGCAGACGGATCGCCTGATGGTAAGCAATTACCGCCGCCCATGGACACAAGCAACACCACAGGAGTCACAAGTGCGTTGCCGCCCCTCGGGGTTGGGAAAAGGGATAGGATGAGGAGTGGGATGAGGGAGAAGGAATAGGGGATAGGGCCTCCGGCACTCTCACTCACCGAACGAAACGCAACAGTTTAGGTACTGTTACTTTACGTCGATTTTCTGTAAGAGGGTAGTACTTCCCCGGTCGAGCCGGCCCATTCATGCTGAAATCAGCAAGGCTCTACTACCTTGAAAAATGTGTGTATCTTAGACGGAAAAACTGCTGAACGGATTAAGATAACACTTTGCAACTATGTAGCTTATTCATCAGAATAGCACATGGGCTACCTTTTATCCTTAGTGCAGCCTTGGGCAAAAGCTGGTACCTAAATTAGATATTGTGCCTACCTTGTATCGTATCTTTACCTATCAAAGTTACCTATATAAATAATGTATCTAATAAATATAATTAGTATCAATTGGTGCACTACAATAAACACACGTATATTCGAGATCTTTATTATATTTCTCAGTTTTTATAGATACTCACCCAATTTAGCTACACGACCATACGTGTACAATATTCATTTATAATTTATCCGTAACTGCATGTATGATAAGAGTAATGTATATAGAACAAGCGCGTGACGATTATAAGGATAAAAACAAGTGGCGTTCTGTTGTCTCTGCCTACCCCTACGGCAAAGAGGCATAAGTTAGTCACCGCATACTTCTAATGAAATTACAGCATATAGGTATTACAGGAAAAGCATATAAAATGCTTGAATCATATCTTACAAACCGGCGTCAAGTTGTTAAAATTAATGAGTGTCAGAGTAAGCCACAGGTGATAAATTACGGAATTCCACAAGGATCAATATTGGGACCTTTACTATTCCTAATTTATATAAATAATATTCATGAGATTGGATTAGAAGGATACATCACTCTCTATGCCGATGATACAAGCTTGTTTTATTATGGTAACTCAATAGATACTGTTATTTCTCAAGCACAACGCGATCTAAATATTTTGCACACGTGGCTGCAATCAAATCTGCTAACGATTAATACGTCAAAAACTAATTATATTATTTTCACAGCTAAAAACAAAAAGATAGGCAACTATAGTCCTCTTACGATAAATGATCAAATTATAAATAGAGTAAAGGAAGAAAAATATCTAGGTCTAGTACTTGACAATCAACTAACATGGAAATCGCATATTGAAAAAAATCGAAGTAAACTAATCTCGCTTAACGGTGCCTTACGGGGTATAGCTCGATGCTTACCGAAATATGTGCGATACACTATATACAACTCATGGTTAAGTCTCAATTAGATTACTTGATCGAAGTCTGGGGATCTGCCGCCAAGACCAACTTAGAACGTTTACAAGTAGCGCAAAACAAAATAATTAAAACTTTATTTGGATATCACTATTTAACCCCTACAGAACGGATATATAAAGAAACTAAACTAATGAATCTTGCTCAATTACACAAATATAACGTCTGTATATTAATAAGAAAAATCCTAACAGCCGACACACACTCGCACATTAAATTCACAAAACGAAATCACTACCACAAACGTATGACTAGGCAATCCAATAATATCTACTTGAAAACACCAAGGACAAATTATGGCAAAAAAAATATATTATATGAAGGTGCCCAAACCTATAATAAATTACCAAAGAGTATAAAAGATGCAAAATGTCTTTCAATATTTAAAAGGTTGTTGAAATGCCACATTTTAAAGGCTTTTTCGTAACTAACATACATTATATAATTATTGCCTACACTGTCTTTCCCCATATTATATTATAAAGCGTTACATAAAAATATCATAAACACATATATAGTGACATAATACCAATAAAATGAGCACATGTTACATATTATAGATATAATATATCATACATATATATGTACATATTTCCTATTTACACATTACAGTCTACACATAGGTACATGTATTGTAATACGGGATGTTTATTGATAAATATCACTTTATAAATTAAAGCTTAATACATACACACATCCAGTGGATATAAATATAACAGCATACATGCAAAATGATTATTAAGTATAAAAACATATTTCATATTTACATAAATTTTAACTGTCACTGTGTCATAGGCCTCAATAAACATTAGTTGCATACATCCAACTCCCAACATACGTACGCTTACCTGAGTCTCGATGCGCGGTTTCGCTAAGTCTACTATTCTGCTTACAACTACCTACACTTACTAACTATTTTGTTTTTATTTGATTCGGCCTGTCACTTTTAATAATTACACTATATTGTAATTGTATATTCTATTTTCTCTGTAAGCGATTGTAAATCTTTTGAGAAAAATAAATGTCTTTAACCATAAGTATATGTATGTATGTCACTTATAATTCTTATTTCCAGGAAAATCACACTGAAGCAGTGCACTTTCCCGGGTGGAACAGACAGCCGTTATGTCCGCGAGCTCGGCATCCCAGCCATAGGGTTCTCCCCCATGAACAGAACAGTCCCTGGTCTACATGAGCATGATGAACATTTGAGTGCTGAGGTATACCTCCGAGGAATAGAGCTGTATGAAGAAATAATACCCGCTGTGGCTAATGTTTGAAAAACCATCATCCTTCTAACGCTACCCCAGTTGCAACCCGCGGTCCGCTTACTAGTCCAACCGGATTTACCTGAATATAAACAACCTTATTATCAAATATAAAACGCCAATTGTCATAAAAAGCAAGTCACAAACTATCCATCAATTTATAATTATTTAAGAGCCGAGACTATTAACTTCATTTTAAAACGTTACTTATTACCTTGTTAGTTATAATTTTTGTGTAGAAATGGGTGACGACTCGATCAAAAGGCTTTATACATGTTAGTGTTTTTGTAACTGTATAATAAATTGTTTTCAATCATAATTGTTATTTTTTAAACCTTCTGATACCAAAACCTCTTTATTGTTAGATCATGCAATGTATGGTGTACTTTCTTGTTTTGTTCTTTAAACATCATAAGATAGCTGGTAAGTATATTTTTAGATTGCAAAATTCTGTACAACTTAATAGACATGGTTGTTGAATGTTCTTTACTGTTTCTTCTAGAGGATGCCCGATTACCCGCACATTTTCATCTAATCGTTTTTACCCGATCCCGTGGGCATTTCAGGAAATCCTTTCTTAGTTCATATACATTTATTATACAGTAATAAATATACCTATGGTGAAAAATCTATAATTAGCATGATGAAACAAAAATATTGATTTGGTTGACATATTTTATTATTTCCTACTTTAAGAAATGGATGAATTACCGTCCTTTCACAAGGTATGCTAAAATCGTCTAAGTGAAAATCCTATAAACCTCACTCTCAACAAACACAAGCGGAAATAATCCCACGGGACCAATGACGCAGACTTAATTAAATTAACGTAGTTAAGTATTCTTATAGAACAGTTTTACTGGCCATGAAAAGTTTTTATATTTGATGATGTGAATAAATAACCTATGGTCTTCACCAAAGCTTTTGCTTATCTTTTATGCAATGGTTGGCAAACGAGCAGACGGATCGGCTTATGGGAACTATCATCGCCTCCCATGCACACCAGTAACACTAGAGGTGTCAAAAATCCGATGCTGGCCCTTGTGATGGGAATAGGTCGAGGGGCGGGATGAGGGAGAAGGAAAAGCAGATAAGGTCTCCAGTAGCCAACATTTTTTAACGAAACGCTACAATTTAGTACTGATCCACATCCGCCCAATAAAAAGCTATACCTACCAAAAAAATATTTCAGACATGTTTACTTTAAATTCCATTTACTTGTATGTTTTACAGCGACATTAACAACTTTAAAACATAACATGTGAAGTGAGTGCTTGTAGCGCCTCCGCTTAGAGAACGAGAAATTTAGTCCCCTTAATTACAGCAATTACGGAAATGTACACAAACTAAAACAATCGTTAACCCAAAGATAACTTTAAACAATGCGACAAGTGAACGTCATTTAACACTAAGTATTCAAGCCGTCTGGACGATTTTAAGCGAGTTATTTTCACGACTCAAGGACACATTTTTTTAGGAGGACAACACTGCATAATACATTGAATAAGCTAACAGCTGGTATTGCTCTACTATGTCTGAAAGAGACTCTCTGCAGATCCTCTCTTTTATGTCAATCGATGCTCTCGCTCGCACTTAGATAATCCGCAAAAGAGTGAGCAAGATAGCAATATCTCTGCAGTTGTAACTAGTACCGTTGTACTTTGTTGTATTTGGCGCCCAACTTGGGACTCGGCCGCCTTCTTACGCATTGCGTAAACAAGGAAACTTTTACTTTAACGAATTTGTATATTTAATGACAGCGGCATTGTACTGTTGCCTTTTGTGCCTGGCACCGAACTTCCGACTCGCTGGTACGAGTAACCTTCAAATGTTCATTTGAATCAATTAAGGCAGATCTGAGTACTTACAGTGCTTTGGAAAATCAGGAGCTTTATTCTCGACGACGATTGAGTTTAAGGATTGCTTTTTCGCAACTGCAGTGTTAAACTGCTTTACTTTCGTAAAAGAAGCTTTGACAAGCTTGATAAAAGTGCTGTTCAGTTTGAAAAGAATTTTTAAAAGAAAAAATATCTAAAATTTTGCCTTTTATCTCTTGGCTCTTGATTCTTCTTGATGCGAATTTTATATTTGACGGTCTGACATTTGAAAAGGAAACATTGAATGGAAAATACGACGGAAAAGGTAAGGCAAGGCTTTATAAAATACACAAAAACCTTTCTCAGAAATTGCACTATCTATTGCATTGATATTAATAAAAACCGTACATAAATATGCGTTGATAGTTTTTGAGTTTACCGTTATCGTACAGGCATACAGGCAAACAGGCAAACAGAGGGACTTCATTTTAAAACATGTACCTTTATAAGCTTGAAAGACAGATGAAGTCTGCCAAGCCACACTAGGCCAGCGTGGTGGACTATGGCTTTACCCTTCTCATAAGTGAGAAGGGGCCCGTGCCCAGCAGTGGGACAGTATAAAGGGCTGATGATATAAGCTTACAATTATGAGTTTGTTCATGTCTTTCGCTTGAAATAGTTTACTTACCTGAAATAGCTAATGATGATTTACCTCTAAATTCAATATATGATACAATATGAATTTTTGGAGATTTTTGATTTTGGATACATATTTGAGACATCCTAAAAAAAAGGACAGGTCAGAAGTACCCTAAACTGAAAAGCATGCATGAGAAACTTGATGGGAGTGAATGAAGCAAGAGAGGTCTGTCAGGATCGTTGCAAATGGCGTTCCTTAATTTCTGCCTACCCCTTCGGGCAACAGGCGTGAGTCTACATATGTATGTACTCCATACAAAATATGCCAAATATGTATCTCAAATCTCCAAATCTATGGATAGATCGAATATTGAAATGTTCATTAAAACAATATTATGTTACTTGCAGCATGAAAGTCAGTCAGTAGGCTCAAAAGCAGTTTACGAGTCACGAGTTACCAAACTAGAGTTGGAAGCCATTGAGAATGACGCGGCAGTCAACTACAAAGCTAACTCCAGTTAATATAAAATTAGATCGAGTTAGCTCGTCGAGTTAATTGAGCTAAGCAAATCGAATCACCTATCACAGCTGTCACTCACTCTTTCATTCGCCCACTGATTAAACACAGTAGCCATATTGTCTTTGAGGTTTAAAGCTATGTAGCTGGTAGGTTGTTTATATAGATAGAAGAAGAGAAGCTCTCTTCTACGAACGGATTTTGCTATAAGTTAAGTTGGACCTATTGGTAACAGATTTGTCGCCATAAATGAGTCTGCTGGTACAAATGCGCGTAACAGCTTGTATATCATATTTGTTCAACATTTTATGGTGCTGATACACTTGAGCATTCATCTGTAATGAGCATTCCTGCGAATGATAAATAACAAAAAACAAACGGAAGTATTTTAGCGAGCATTCTATAGAGCGTTCTGGCGAATGCACATAAAATTAGCTTCGAGCTTTTTGCCGATAAGAGCGTTCACTATAAAGATCGTGAAAATGTTCGTAGCGAAGTTTGCCTCGGATCGTTGCTCAGTTCGGCAAAATTAAAAACGACGAATGCTTGTTGTTCTGATGCAAGTCAATCCTCAAATGTATCAGCGCCATTATATTATCTTTTAAGACTATCTGCTTTCGTATTATTACTTACAGCTAGTGTGGAGTTAAATCCGGCGCCCATATAACTTTTAGCTTCATTTTGAAATATTCCATATTCAATTATCACATAATAGTTGTTTATACTGTACGTGGCATAGGGCCGAACCTTCCCTATGTGCAATGTGCGAGGCGCACACAGGCGCCAGGGTGACAGGGGCGCCGCGCGCCGAGATATGCGTTAATTATAACAGTTATTTTCGAAAAAGGATGCCAAAAAAGGCGCTTCACAGATTTCACACACAGGCGCCGCAGTGTTAGCCCGTTAGCCATCGACTTAAAAAAAAAAGAAAGGTCATCCGCCAACTTCTGCACAGGCGCTTCATAGATTTCGCACACAGGCGCTGGATTGGGTCGGAACGGCCCTGACGTGGCAGTTGTAAACATTGTTTTGTTAATTGATTTTGGACATTATTCAAAACGACAACAATGTCGATAATAGTTTAAAAGTGAAAAATGCTCTCTGTTGCGCTCATATAGCGAACTACATGACCGAGATACTTCCCTTACGAGATAAAATTGCAAAAGATAGTTTACTGTTTTGGTATAACTTTTGTTATAGATTTATTGTCTGGCTACGCGATAAATCCTTTTAAAACTTGATACTAGAACTAATTAGGTTTTACACCGAATATTATACACTGTGCGAACTCATAGTATAATTTAATAACAGTTTACACAACATCATTGTTTTGTTAAGGTTTATTATTATTAGCTTTATCTCGTAACAGCATTTCCGCTTAACGGATTATTAGCGTTGAGCGGCTTTTGGGTAATCACAGCAAAATTCGCAGATTAAATTATTATCATTACTAATAATTTAGGTCAATGATAGCATAATTGAGCAACCAACTGCGCTTTCGGGTACAAAGTCACAGCAATGAATACAGATTTATACATAGAACCGCAGTCCTTAAGGATTTCGTGTGCCGATTCCAAGTGGGGTCTGGCCCCAGTTTAGTTCATAGTTGGCGCCGTTGGCGGCGCTGGCGTCGTTCTCTGTCTCTCTTGCTCTCGTAGTTAAGGTACACCGTCTCCCTTGCTCTTACATTGACTAACGACTGCCACGCCACCAAGCGGCAATTTGGGTCGCGGAAAGTTTGTCTTCAGAGCGCCCATTGGAAATGCGCATCTATGTAAATATCTGAGCTCTTTGGTCACAGTGCGCACCACTGACTTACGGCTGCTCATAGTATTATATTTGACATAAGCATGGCTACTATATTTGACGTAAGCTCCATACAAAATATGTATCTCTAGTAGCTAAATCTATGGATAGATCAAATACTGGCATCGGCTGTTAGTTACTTTAAAGGTATGCCTTGTAGGTATATCGCGATTTACGTGGGACAAAATGGGACATCGTCAGTCACCAATTTAATACGCACGTACCTATTCATAGCTATTCATAGGGGATTTGAACCCGATACCCTCTGCATGGAAGTCCGCTGATATCTCCACTAGGCTATCGCTGCCTATCTAATCTTATATAAAGCTGAAGAGTTTGTTGAGCGTTCATTGTGTCCGTTAGTTGTATGTTTGTAAAGTCCAACGCGACACAGAATTTGGTCCTAATGCGGGCGTTGACGTTATATAAAAAATTCTCCAACTTCTGCAATATCATCATCACCTCAGCCTAAACAGGTCCCCAGTAATTGGACATAGGCCTTTGTAAAGGTTCTCCAAATGGCTGATCTTGAGCATATACTGATGTCAGCAATTATATGTGTTAATAATCAATTCATTATTAACACATATAATTTCAATTTTTAAACAAAATACAAGTTTGTAAGTAAAATTCATCATCTTTCTATTCGGATACAGTGGATAATTTTATCATTTTTATGAAAAAGTGGCTGAATCGCCCAAACCGATAGTAGTTAATATAAACTTCGTTATTGAAACTGTTAATCATCTGTATATGTACAATCCTTGCGTTACTAACTGACTGACAGATAAGCTACAGCCAAAACTATTGGACACAGGAAGCTGAAATTTGGCATGTGTGTTCCTTGGGGCGGTCCCCAAGGAACACACATGCCCTAGGGGTGCACTAAGAATAGATCCCGACCCGATCCCGAAATACCCACGAGATCGGGCAAAACGGATAAATTTTAAAAATGTGCAGGCGTAGCCGCGGGATTCCTTTAGTTAATTATAAATATTTTAAACGATTTTGATTTCCAAAATGCACTACATGTAACAGATAATTATTCCATTACATTATTTTTTTAATCACTATATCGCACGAGCGCATATACATTAGGTGTCACGAATGCATAATTACTAGGTATCTCATATCAATACTTTTTACGATGGTGTACGGCACTTTTATCTGTAGTTGTATTTCTGGTACAAAAGTACCGGAACCGGGTGAACACCAATCTGTGGAGATAAAAATGATTTAGGTGTTTTGAGCCCTCCTACGGCTTCGGGAAATATACGACCTACCGCAATTATATTACTTTTTTTTTTGTGTATATTAGTACACTTACTAATAGGTATTGCAAATAAAAAGAGAAAATTACATAGAGAAAAGACCGACGATCTCGTCAAGATCGCGGGAGGCGGTTGGATGCGGGCGGCTCAAGACCGGTCTGTGTGGAGAACCTTGGGGGAGGCCTATGTCCAGCATTGGACCTCGTTTGGCTGATATGATGATGAAAGAGTAAAATTGTAGCATGAATAATGGAATAAATACACTTAACGCAGCCAATGCGGTACACCAAAGATCGTAACAAAGCAATATCCATTTTTACACCGACATCCTTTGTAATAGTTTCGGGGATTATTTAGGTAACCGTATAATTCAACCTTATCTCACAGTATACATAACACAATGAAAAATTGGAATCTCTATCATTTCGCCGCTGCTAAATGCCATCTTTTGTTCTTTATAAAGTTTCCCTGGGATTTTTTTAACAATATTGGACACTATTTTTTAAGCTCCTGAAAAGTTGTCTGAATTCACTTACCGCTTTCTTACAGGAAGGGTGCGTTTTGTTAGAGATTTATCGTCTGGCTACGCGATAAATCCTTTTAAAACTTAATGCTAGAAATAATTAGGTTTTAAACTGAATATTATACACTGAGCGAATTTATGGTATAATTTAATAACAGTTTACACACTATAATTGTTGAGGTTTATTATTATTAGCTTTATCTCGTAACAGTATTTCCGCTTAACGGATTAAGGATTATTAGCGTTAAGCGGCTTTTGGGCAATCACAGCAAAATTCATTAAATTATGATCATTACTAATTTAGGACAATGATGGCCTAATTGGGCAACCAACTGAGTGTAACGCTTTCGGGTACAAAGTCACGGCGAGCACCACTGACTTTGTTCATAGAATTCGATCTATCCCTCGATTTGCCATAAGCTCCATACAAAATATATATCTCTAGTAGCCAAATCTATGGATAGATCAAATACTGGCATCGGCTGTTAGTTACTATACATATATGCCTTGTATATCGCGACTTACATCAGATCGCCATAGCGCATAATGGGTATAATAATTCTGTATTGTAATGTACAGTAACTGAGAGTGATACATGTTATGTATCCTCATATTACACGGACATTTCACTTGACATGTTAGCTACTAGTGGCATATACAACAAATATTGCGATAAATAGAAATGCACCACATTAAACACATAATAATAGGTAGTTTCCTGCAAGTGAAATAAATTATAAAAGTATTTTTATCTACTGAAACATGTCAAAAAATGGTAGTTTCATTCATCAATTAATTTTAAAACTTAATTTAACATTTTTTATCGATAATTTATTGATAATAAGTATTCAACTTGACAGCGAAAAGCTATGTCGTCACTATGTCATATTTCATACAAACGCGTTAGGAAAGGTCGTTTTTGACATTTCATTAAAAGTGTTTGATTTGACTAGTTGAAAACAACCCTATTTCTCCAGCTACTGCAATATCATCATCACCTCAGCTAAACACGTCCCCAGTTGGACATACCTAGGTCTTTGCAAAGTCTCTTCACATAACCAATCTTGAGCACATACTGATGTCAGCAATTATATGTGGCAATGAGGTTATTAAATTGAAGGAACAACAAGACCTTTTTAAACAAAATACAAGTTGGTAAGTAAAATTCATCGTGTTCATATTCGGAGACAGTGGATAATTTTATCACATACATACATACATATCGTCACGCCTTTTATCCCCGAAGGGGTAGGCAGAGGTGTATTTCTACACCCACTTTTCGCCAGATATACTTTAGTCCCACGTAATAAGGGGCGAGCCTATTGCCGTACCGGGCACATTTCCAGACTCCGTGCTGCTACTGAGAATTTCGTGACAGAAAAACCCAATAACAGTGCCCGACCCAGGAATCGAACCCGGGACCTCCCGATCCCACTCGCACATTTATGCCGCGAGACCAACGAGGCAGTCGTATAGGGTTTGATGTCGAGTTTTCCGTCTCTACGCAAAGATGGTATTTGCATCGTGTTATCCCTTAGTCGCCTCTTACGACACCCACGGGAAGATAGGGGGTGGTGAGACTTGTATTCTATGCCGTCAACCACACGGCTCGTCATAATTTAATAATCATAATTTAATGATTTTATCAATTTTATGAAAAAGTGTCTGAATCGCCCAAAATGATAAATTTCGTTATTGAAACTGTTAATCTTCTGTATATATAAAATCCTTGCGTTACTGACTGACTGACAGATAAGCTACAGCCGAAACTATTGGGCACAGGAAGCTGAAATTTGGCATGTGTGTTCTTTGGGGACCGTAGGGGTGCACTAAGAAGGGATTTCCCGAAATTCCCACGGGATCGGGCAACACGGATAAATTATAACAATGTGCAGGCGTAGCCGCGGGCTTCCTGTAGTTAATTGTAAATATTATAAAAGATTTTGATTTCCAAAATGCACTACATGTAACAGATAATTATCCAATTACATTATTTTTTTTAATCGCTACATCGCACGAGCCAATATCCATTTGGTGTCACGAATGCATAATTACTAGGTATATCATATCAATAGTTTTTACGGTGGTGTGCGGCACTTTTATCTGTAGTTGTATTTCTGGTACAAAAGTACCGAAACCGGGTGAAATTCTATTACAACATTTGTTTGTGTACGCTTACTAATATTACAAATTTATAGAGAACATTACATCCGAATGAACATAGAAACTGTAACGCTCATAGCGTGATTTGGCTTACCGTCGTAATAGGTTGACAAAGTTAAGCAACGCTTGCACAGGTTACCACTTGGATGGGTAGTGTGGCATTTACATCAGAGCGTTATCGTGCTTCGGAGGGCACGTAAAACTGTCGGTCCCGGTTCTTGTTTAGGACAAGAATTGTTTGGCCATGTTGCAGTCCTGAAAATTCCGACACAAGAGTTGGCCATAATCTCATACGGAACAAACATGAACTACAGAAATTAGGATGGTTAAAACTTTTTGCACACAAAAGAAAACATTTCAATGTTTCCTTTTATGATGTTCCTACACGTTGGTGAGAACGCCTTGCTATGTTAGGTGGTCTTGCTTGGCAGACCGCGGCTGGACGATTTAAATCGGACACTTATATGAATTAACTAGAGGACGCCAGCAGCTACGCCTGCATTTGTTTTTTTAATTAATTTACCCGTTTTGACCGATCCCGTAGGAATTTCGGGATATCCCTTCTTAGTGCAACCCTACGGTCCCCAAGGAACATACATCCCAAATTTCAGCTCCCTGCGCCCAATAGTTTCGGCTGTAGCGTGTCTGTCAGTCAGTCAGTAACGCAAGGATTTTATATTAAGATTAATGTAGTAATTGCGCGGATAACTTTTAATAGCGCTATTTCCTCGATCGTTAAATTTCTTCGTAGTTATGCGGTAAGTACTGTTCTCTGACAGATAACATAAGCTTAAGTTCCATTTATAATTTAGGCTACGGCTCATAGTTGGAACATGTTCACTATATGAAGCTGTTTGCAATATGTGTGGGTTATTGTACGTTCCTATATGTGCAGATAAAATACCAGTCATTAGAACCCGGGACCTTGTCCGCAGCATTTCGTCAGTCTGTTCACTAAGCTATAGCTGCTCACGCCAGAACAAAAAGAGGAAGGAAGACTACACGCGGCCAGAATCCGAATGAACGCGTGACTAGAAAGAAAAACGCATTATCCCGTAAGACAGTGATCCTACATCCTCGTCTAGATTTAATTCTTGTTTTCACAACACGGTTTGTTGGCTTTTACGATCTCACGTAAGAACAGCTTATCAGATTGACGCAGGATTCTCATCCCAGTTTGATTTACAGCGCAGTTATGTTTTTTTTTTATTTTCACAGCTGGGCTGGCTTTGTACAAAGAATGAAATAAGGCATTTTATTAGTATTACAGATGGAGCCTTATCGAGTATTTTTTCGTTTTTATATTCAATTCTTGTTCAGAATGTGTAGTCAATAAGTCTGGTTCATCAAGCGGACAGATTACCTCTTATGTCTTGAGTAAATGATTATTTTTGGTAATAGGTATTGTTGATTTGATATATACGGATTATACGGTTCAAAGATTTCAGCCAGTTTCACTGTGTAATAAGATCGGATTAAATGTACATATTTGTCAGATAACACAGAGTTATAGTAGATACATACACACACACACATTTCGTTCTAATATTATTTGTTTCTAAAAAAATAAATGTGTGCTTGTATGTGTGTGTTGTTTGCGTGTCCAATGGGGTGGATCAAGGCGTGCGAAGGGCAGGAACTGTGGTTTAAGTAAAAGTACATGTACTTTAATTAAACCACATGTACTTTTCTCTGAAGCATTAATGGAAAACGCAACATACATTTAAAGGCGCATAATGTTCTTGACAAAACGAATTGGATGATGTAGTGACTGAATAATATAACTAGGGCTAGTATTTTAGTCATTTATTTCTTCTCTAAAATTCGTCGCATGAAATGCTGAATTGAAATAAATTGATAACAAACAGACGGTCTACAATAGTATCAACCTTGAACAAGGTCTAATTTTATATTTAATCCTTGTTTTTATAATAAAGCTTATTTTGTTTTGCTTGCTTGAAAGCTGGGTACCTAAATGTTATATTTATTTTATTTATTTATTTATCCTTCGTATACTAAGCCGAGCGCTTTAGTAGTCTGTTTATTCGAATTGTTTTTGTCGAATTTAATAGCACTGTTTTATAATTAGTCTAGTTTAGTAATAACACAGTCTAGACGGCCGCCAATCAAACTTATTTAAGGCTGTCTGTTCACTAAAATGTGGAGAGGAGTGCGCCTGTGTTAGTATAACTCATAGAAATGTGTAATTACGCCATTGCGGATTTTCACGTTAATAATCCTACCTACCCCTCTTATTAAAATGAATTAGTACTGGTCTATGATAAAATGACCGTATCCAATAGTGCATCCGTGGAACTTTTTGTTGAGCAACATTTCAGAATGTTAGAGCACAACTATGTATTACAAAACACTCGAGGTGAGTCCACAGATTGTTGCGAACAGTTATTCAATGTTGATGTAAAAGTTATTGATTGTTGTGGGTTGTAAATATTGTCCAACAAAAAGTGCGCTACTTTTAACTGCGGTTTGGATTACTTTGGATGCACCGTAAGTATCATGCACTCAAGATTTGATTAATAATATTCTGTCACATACACAAACCACCATCTAGTCACAAACTAAGCAGATCTTGTACTTTGGGTAGGTTAGGCTATGGATAAACATACACATATACATTTAATTTTTGTAAATATTTACATTACGGTTTGAGAGACTTGGACTACCAGATGGTACTTTAAAATCCGCAGCGAATTTTTCTTTAAATAAGTTACATAATTATGCCTTTCTTTTCAATACTTTGGGACGCTGACAACTTCAACAGTACTGTTGGAACAACAACAATAGGAACATCAACAATTATTCAAAATGAAGAAATATTTTGTAGCCTTAAGTCATTAGATGAGACGAAGGGTTCGGGTTGTGACGGTATCCCTCCAGTTTTTATAAAACGCTGTGCAAAGGCACTAGTTACTCCGCTTAAAATATTTTTTAATAAATCTGTGCGAGAAGGAACGTTTCCTACGAGGTGGGAAGAAGCTCTTGTTATCCCAATATTCAAATCGGCAGAAAAAATCTGATATCGAACTATAGACTAATATCTATTCTGGTTTCATTTGGAAAGATATTCGAGAAACTTATAAGCAAACGTTTGGAATGGGACTTAAAAAAGCATATAACGGAATATCAACATGGATTCGTAAAATCGAGGTCCATGAATACAAATCTGCTTAGTTTTACATCCACAATATCAAAATGTCTCAACAAACGTATACCAGTTGATGCAATTTACTCGGATTTCAGTAAGGCATTTGATAAAGTGGACCACAGCCGCCTCATTGCAAATTTGAGTGACCTTGGTATAGACGGTGCTTTAATCAAATTGCTGGAGTCATACTTGGAAAACAGGATATCTAAAGTGGTTATTAATGGTTACTGTTCTTCCAACTATATAGTAACGTCTGGTATTCCGCAGGGCTCGCATCTTGGGCCGATCTTATTCAATGCCTTTATTAGCGATATTGTCATGTGTTTCCAATACTCTTTTTTCTTATTTGCCGACGACCTTAAGATCACGACGCCTATTCAAAACGAAGACGATTCAAAAAAATTACAGAATGATATAGATAACTTGGCGAAATGGTGCAAAGACAACAAGATGATCCTAAATGTAAATAAATGTTTCTATATCCAATTTACACGAAATAAACGGGCATCTAATAATGCTTAATACATTGACGGATTTCAAGTACGAAATGTAACTGTAATCCGTGATTTAGGCGTCCAAATAGACTGTTCACTAAGGTTCAATGTACACATTCTGGACATTGTTGCGCGAGCTTTTAGAGTGCTAGGTTTTATTATTCGTAACTGTAGAGACTTTAGGAATTCATTCACAAAGATTTAATACACTGATTCGTCCGATACTGGAGTACAGTTCCATTATATGGAATCCACACTACGAGGTCTACCAAAAACGTCTGGAAGGTGTTCAAAAGCGGTTTCTCTATCATTTGTGCTATGGAGACCATATAGCCAAAACTTGCATTAGCTACGCCGAAAGGCTGATACACTACAAAATGCAATCGCTTGCGAATCGTAGAGAAGCTAGACTTTATTTTCCTCCACAAATTGTTAAACGGCTCTATAGATTGCAGTCAGCTATTGAACACACTACGCATAAGAATTCCCGCTCGACTGCCTACGAAGAGCACATATAGCTTATTTGATGTACCAACTTCGCATACAAACCTAGGTCATTATGCTGCGGTACCAAGCCTTTGTAGGCAGTATAACAATTTATCAAAAATAAAGGAGATTGACATCTGTGATCCCTTACGTAAATTTAAGAAGTGTTTGGACAAATAGGTATTTCTAATTTTTTGTTATCAATATGTGTGTAAAATTCTGTAAATTATTTCATTTTGTTATGTAATCTGTATTATAATAGGTAATGTATTGTATTTATTTATATATATAATTTATACATACTCCACTTGCTTACGGTGGACATGCCACGTTGCTTTGTACAAGTTTTTTTTTAGTATCTATCAAATATTGTTTGACTCTTAGGTAACTTAGTTTAATAATGTACATTGCATGCTGTGGTTTCCTATAAATGAAGTATTACACTTGTCCAAAAGTTAAGTGATATTATCCGTGTAAAGTTTTGTGTATATTCTTTGTTGGAAATCCTCAATAAATAAAATAAAATAAAAAAATAAAATTATCTAGACAATTATCAAGTAGAAGACATCAGCTAAACAGCGGGACATTATCTTTATTGCCGGACTTCTCTTTGTCTTCGCTCGTCGTCTTTGTACTCAAGTTTGTACTATTTATTCTTGTTTGTTCAATTCAAACGGAAAGTAAGTATGTTTATAAAGAAATTAAGTGCATCTGAACCCAACCTATACAGAGCTGGTAGTGTACTCTGGTAATCAGATAACTATCTGGCAAGCATTATTATTGCCATACTCAGGACCATATCCAGCACATCCTTAAAGGCAAAATTACATATCGCACTGCTGGGCACGGATTTCTCCCCAAATACGATGCGTTCGGTTATAATCCACCACTGTGGCGTGTATTGATCAGATTGTTTAATCAAAACATTTTGGCAACAACTATCCTTAGATATGGTTTTGTGTCTGCGTTACGTATACTAAATCAAAGTCACTTACACAATGTAAGAAAATAACAATGTCTCCGTGAAATCACGCGGTTCGTATAATTGCTATCAACGTAATATATTACATACTACATCTTCATTCTTCTTTATGAAACGAAATGTAATTAGGATAAAGTGGTTTGAATTATGATCATACTGTGCTTAAATGTTAATTACTTTTGATGTAGATGTGAATATAAGGAAGTAAGGACATTGCGGCTCGTTAAATGACATAATTAGGTACCTTATTTACTTGTGATGTCAAACGCAGTAGCTCTTATCAGCTGATATTGCCGTGTCTTTTATTCATTTTTTTTTTGGAGAAATACGGTCGCGGCCCGTTCTTCTACATTATGATCCGATGGCAAATGGCTGGTGAAGGGAGTATGTCAAACTCCCTCTAGCTAGGAGTTTCAATTTCTTTCAAACAAGTTGCAGTGAAACTCCTCGATCCTTAGAGGCGGAGTCACGCAATTCTACAAGTGTCTGAAAGGGTATGCGTGACTTCCTCAAGATTTCGTTTATTGACAGCACAATGTCAAACAATACCTACCGGAATTTCATAATAAAACAAGATTTATTTATAAATATATATCTTTGCTGCCAATCATCATTTCATATAGATAGTCATACTCTGTGTGGTGTGGGGTGACAAGGATGGACAGAATTAGGAATGATAACTTAAGAGGTGGTATGAAAGTAGTGCAGATGAAAATGGACTGGTATGGATATGTTATGTCAGTTATGTGAAGAGAAAAAAAATACGTAGGTATAAAGTGATGAATCAAGAATGGGCAGAATTAGGAATGATCACGTTAGAGGTAGTATGAAAGTGGCGCCCATAGATGAAAAGGTAAAAAGGAGTCGATTGGCCTGGTATGGACATGTTATGCGGAGAGACGAGATGTATGTAGGTATAAAAGTGATGAATATGCATGTAGAAGGACGAAAAGGGAGAGGACGGCCAAGGAAAAGATGGATGGACTGTGTGAGGATGGATATGAAAGAGAAAGGGGTGAGCGATCGGATGACTGGTGATAGAGAAGTATGGAAGCGAAGGACATACTGCGCCGACCCCAAATTAATTGGGACCAGGGCAAGACAATGATGATGCATGTAGGAGGACGAAAAGGGAGAGGACGGCTAAGGAAAAGATGGATGGACTGTGTGAGGATTGATATGAGAGAGAAAGTAGTAAACAATCGGATGACTAGCGACAGAGAAGTATGGAAGTAAGACCATGATGAGATAGTTATACGCCTCCATAGTCCCACGTTTCTAATTTCCATCTGTATCTATTAATATACCCTATTATTCTAGTTTAGGGCCTAGACTAACATCAACAAATGCGTTTCAGAAGAGAAATCGGCATTTGGTACCTATTGTCTTGAGAATCTGGCGTGGTGGTGTATATTTATATTCATCTTTATTGTTATTATGCCAACGACGAAGAAAAACGCCATTAAATGTAATGTCGACGATATTCTTACTTAGAATAAGGGTAACGTTTCTTTGTCCCCAATGGTAAACAGGTACATTTCATGTACATAATTACACATACACATACAATATGCAAAATCTGCTGACGTTTATAGACAATTTCCTTTTCATTCCAAATGTGTGGAGGCTGTGGCAAAGCAGGTGATTTATTGAATCACCGAATCTCACGTTCTGTCATCTGTACAACCGAAGTTTTACAGGCGGTCCAAAAGCCTGCCTATTGAAAGAGGCGGAAAAGAGAAAGATGTTGAAATATTGCCAACTAAATTGTACCTATTTACATCCTTATTAAGCCTATTAACAACAGTGTAACGTTAAACACTGACATAATGATGATGATCCTTTTAAAGTTTAAACCAAAACGTATTGGGAACTATTAACATATTTATTCCAATATCAGAATATATCAGTTAACCTTGGATTGCATTATACCGCAACCAATCCCTCTAAATTAATAACGAGTCCCAGAGCGATCGTAATCGAATGAGAATCTGCGATCGGACCGGCGAATGATATTTATTATTGTAATCATTCACGTTTTACGAGAAACGCCTTATTTCAGACCGTTTCATTTCAAATATGGTGGATATAGTGGTGGATTGAAACTTATGTAAGTAGAGAATGTAATCAAAGATTTTCTTTAATAACTTACACCAAAGGTGACTTTTAAATCACCCGTAATAGGGAAGGAGGGTATTGTTTTTTGGCTGGTCGCCAGTTTTCTTACTGCGATTGTAAAAATCCTTATCAAAGAACCTAATATTACATTTTGCTCGCTCTAGGCATAAAATCTTGAGTCTAGAGTCGTAGAAAAACTTTAAGGAACAATCAAAATGTTTAATTACTTCGCGAATTGTAATGGAAGTAAAGAAATAAATTTGATAAATCGTTGTAGTAAAAGTGTTGTCTTGTCAGTAAACAAGTGTGATTCCTACACAGTTATTCTGATCTCGAATATTCTTTGTATCCGTTATTTGAATATATCCTCTGCAATTCTATTCTTTGTTGCTATTTTCTGTCGCCGTTTTTAAACTGTTACAGGTCTCCCTCCACCAGGCTCTAAGCGCAAAAAATTGAGTTTGAAACCTGGTGTAGGGAGTATGTGAGACTCCCGATAGCTCAGGCTTTTACACAAGAAACCACGGTGTCCCTGACTTCATTTAGTGGGGAGATCACGCAAATCTACCACAATGTGATATGTCATGCGTGACCCCGTGTATGTTACTATATTCCTTGTGCCCGAGTGTGATTGTGTTACTCTATCATGCGCATAGCGCCTATAATTCGACAATAGCGAAGTTCATCTAGCCTTCTTTTTAGTTTTACTCGACTTTCTCTAAAGAGTAGGTACTAACGTATTTTTTCATTCGCGCAATCCTTGACAACCACAAACCGTAATGGTAGATCGTATAACTAAATAAAAGCTTACCGCTTGCTAATATATGCAAAATGTTGGGAATGTTTACTGCTTACGATTTTGGCCTGCCGAAAAACTGTAGGAACTTTAAGATTTATTATATGAGCTTTCTAATTTCTGGGTAGAATTATATGAATAGTGTAGTCTATGGATGCTCTAAAGTTAGCAAATATTAGAAAATCTATCAATCAGTCTAATAGAAAATCATAACTAAACATTGCCAAACTAAAATAAACCTCATCAAAACGATTCCTTTTTAACTGACTATTAATTTAAAAGCAGTTGTCGACCCGTGTGCCCGGTTATAAAACGGTAAAACTGTATACGCAGTTCATAAAACTGTAAAACTACGTATTCTTATGATTACCTCACAAAATGAATGTTACAAAAGTAATGTCGTGATCAAATTTTAGCTTCAGACACCAAGTTTGCATACATTTTAACACGTTCACTGCGGAACAGGCCGATTTCGGCCTACCGCTGTACGTACAGCTGGTGCGGACGAAGAAAACTATGTCCCTCTCGCTGGTGCGGCACGATTATTTTACGTGTTTTTAAGGTTTTGACAGAGACAAATATATATTTCGGCTTGTAGTCAAAATTGTAGGTATTTCCCATAAAAACATCACGGTAGGCCTTTTTCGACCTACCACGCACTAGCCGTGAAATATATCCGCTCAGTGCGGCAGTGGGTTTATTTCAGCCCGCCAACCCAACAGGCCGCTGGCGACCCGATACCGCACAGAGTGCACGCGCCTCCAGTTAGTGTTGTGCTGTCTATCTTATCTGACTTGTGTTCTGTCGATAAAATTAACAATGGCCAAAAATAAAAGAAAAATACAAATTTTGGAAGATAGAGTGATTCGCCCTGCAATTATAACTCATAGTGACAGTAGTGATGAAATATTTCCAATTAAGAAAAATAAAAAGTATTTAGGAACAAAACATCATGGAAAACGTAAGAGCGTAAAGTTTTGCTTACTACATATATTTATAGTAGTACTTATAATATATGGAAATGTATGGTTACCTGTGAAAGTGCAGTGATATGCGCTTTTTAACTCCCGACGCAAACAGAGCGGTGCTAAAACGATTTCCATCTAGTTTTTTTTTGCTTGACAGGTGATTTAAAAGATCCGATCAAATATAAAATAGATGCACGATCGCAGCTCGTAAAACTGCACCAATCAACTGCGCTTAATTACAATTTTAGCACAGCTTACCTACTTTCAGCCGCTTCACGACCGCGCTAGCAGTGCGACGTACCTATTTCAATCTGTCACGATGCAGATGATGATGATGATGAAAATAGGTGTTTAATAGGTGAAGTATCATACTTTCAGCTTTTATAACATTTTTATGGAATTTATTATGTAATAAAAACATATGAATTAAGTATTAAGTCCCGTTTTTTAATAATTTTTGTTTCTTTTCAATCGTGCGAAATTGTGCAGGGTGCTACGAGATACTGCGGCGAACCTTCAGTTGCGACGAAGCAAAAAGAGAGTGAAAAATAATAAAAAATATTGCAGGCAATGCAACATGAATCTTTGCGTGTCATGTTTTCAAAATAGCCACAATTAAATAAAAATCTTCATTTCTTTTATATACTATAATTCTGTCTGTTTTAGATATTCCTTTATTTTGGTATGTCCCATCACTGCTAAAAATACCTTCAAGTGCGGTTCAGGTCGATATCGGCCTGCCGCTTTTCCTGGCTTATATCTCATTTCCTATTTGGTAGATGCCAGGGCGATTCAAACCTAAGGAAGCTGGGTTCAAGGTTATAGTTATAGTTATAGTTGGTCGTGGGTTTTCCGCACTTAGCCACTTATTTGGGCCATTGTGCGTATGTGGCGACTTCATTGACGCCGACTACTCATACCACCTTAGTTCCTTCCAGAAAGCCATTAGTTGGCTGGTGTCGTTTAAAGCTTCACTCATGGTTCTGGGGTTGTTCAGCAGCTTTGCCCGTTGATCGCTCACACTTGCACAGTGCAGAATGACGTGAGCGGGTGTTTCTTCGGTTTCCATACAGCCCCTGCACAGTGGGCTGTCCGTAACGCCTATGTTGAATAGGTGCTTGTTGAGTGGACAGTGGCCGGTTATTATGCCCGTCAGATGCTTTAGTGTTTTCCTATTAGAATGCAGCAGCTTGTGTGAGAGTTGCTTGTTCAAGCAGGGGATGGCATCTTTTGTTTGTCTGCATTCATTTATGTTTGCCCACTGTTTTTCGTGTTCATGTGCGGTTCTCTCACGTAGCCACGTTTTGATTTGGCTTGCTGGTATCGGTACAATCGGCTCGGGTCCCATTATCATTGTGTCCGATCCTTGCCGTGCCAGTTGGTCTGCGGCGTCATTGCCTGCGGAGTTGCTGTGGCCTTTAATCCATTGCAGCATAACCCGATTCTTCTCTGCAATCTTTTGCAGCTCTAGGTGGCATTCCATGATGAGGCCGCTGTTAAAGCAGTTGCTGCCGAGAGCTTGTAGTACAGAGGCACTGTCCGTGATAATGCGTATAGACAGGTCACTTACATTCCTAGACGCGATTGCTGTTGCGGCTCTTGTTATCCCAACACACTCGGCTTGGAATATGGTGTTATGGGTGCCAAGGGATGTTGAGATGTTGATGTTTAAGTCATGGGAGAATACGCCCGCACCCGTCCCGTACTTCGTTTTTGAGCCGTCTGTGTATACTCTGACTTCGTGTATACCAGAGCAGTCTTTGTGTTCCTCCTGCAATTGGATGCGATATTTTTTGTCAAAGACAAAAGTTTTAGGGATGAGATCGCAAGCGGCCTCTAGCATCGGGATCTCTTTGGTTAAGGTCCCTTTTAGGCGTGCGTGAGTAATTCGATCATCCTTTCTCCATAGCCCGAGCTTGTCTAGACGGATTGCTGCAGCGCCAGCTTCCTGCTGGATCATTAGGTGCAGCGGTCTTAGGTCCAGTAGTATCTCCAAGGCGGCTGTTGGGGTGCTCTTCATGCAGCCTGTTGTGGCCAAGCAGGCTAGGCGTTGAAGGCTCTGTAGCTTTTTTGTGATTGTGCTTAGTTGCGTGCGTGGCCACCACACTACTGCACCATACGTAAGCATGGGGCGTATAATGGCAGTGTAGATCCACAGGGTAATTGATGGTTTGAGACCCCATTTTTTGCCTATGATTCTCCGACATTGCCAGAAGATTGTGCATGCTTTTGTTGTTTTTGTGCTGATGTGCTTGCCCCAGTTTAGCTTATGGTCAAGTATTACGCCCAAGTACTTGACTTCATTCGATAGGGTAAGCTCCGTTCCAAAGAGTTTTGGTGTTTTGCACATATGGGTTTTCCTTTTGTTGGTGAAAAGTACTAGCTCCGTTTTGTTGGGGTTAACCGTCAGTTCATGTTGGTTGCACCATTCCTCCATGATCCTGATGGCTGCTTGCATCCGATTTCGGATCGTGTCTTCTGAGTCACCTTTGATCAGGATGGTGATGTCGTCTGCATAGCCGACCGTGAAGAATCGTCTGTCGTTTAAGTTCCGTAACAGATCGTCCACCACAATGTTCCACAACAGGGGTGAGAGTACACCTCCCTGTGGGCAGCCTTTTACAACTATGCCCCTTGTGGTGGAGTTTACCGTGAATTGTATTGCCCTCTGTTTCAGCAGTTGATCAATCCAGCCACTAAGGGTTTGCTCAACTGCGAACTTTTCGAGGGCCCGGCTGATACTGTTGAACTTAGTTTTGTCGAAGGCACCTTCTATGTCAATGAAGGCCCCCAGTGTCATTAACTTGTTGGTGAGCGCTGTTTCAATGGTTCCCACAACGGAATGCAGCGCCGATTCAGTTGACCTGCCACTTCTGTAGGCGTGTTGATGTGGGTGTAGTGGACTGCGCAGTAATGCGCCCTCACGGAGGTATCGGTCCGTAAGTCTCTCCAGCGTTTTCAATAAGAAGGAGGTCAAGCTGATGGGTCTGTATGCTTTCGCTTGTGAGTAGTCAGTTTTGCCAGGTTTTGGGAGGAATATGACTTTAACTTCCCTCCACCTGCAAGGTATGTATGTATGCATGTATCTGTGCGCTATTGAGGCCCTGTAGATGTCGAGCAGGTGCGGCACAATCGTTGTGCATCCCCACTTTAGGAATGCTGGTATGATTTCATCCAGGCCTGCGGATTTGAATGCCTGGAAGCTGTCTATTGCCCATATCAGCCGGTCTGTGGTGACCACATTTTCGGCTACCAGCCAGTCTGTTTGGGTCGGTGGTCTGTAGTCTGACTCGTCCCACAGACGGTCATTGGTTACTTCACAACCTGGGAAGTGAGTTTCAATTAGCACTTGGCTAATTTCAGCGTCCGTAGTTGCGTAGTTTCCATCTTGCTTTTTAATGGCGCCAGGGGTTTTGTTGCTGTCCTGAGACAAGATCTTTTTCACCCTGGCTGCTTCATTCGTGGTGTTTATACCGCAGCAGAAACGCCGCCAGGACTCGCCTCTGCGGAATCTTATGCGTTTCTTGTAGTGTGACTGGGCTTCTTTGTATTTGAGCCAGTCTGCTTCCATTCTCGTGTTTTTAGCCCTGTTAAAGAGTTTCCTCAGGTTTTGCCTGAGTCCCTCTAGTTCTCTTCCCCACCACTGGGTTTTGCTAGACGACTTTGGGAGTGTGGGTGCACAGGCTTGCTGATAACTTGTTTGTATACATTCTGTTAGTAAGTTGGTGTTATGTTCTATGTTGTCAGTGCTGGTCGACATGTCCTTAAAATAGGATTTGTCTACCTGTGATACGAGAATCGTCTTGTATTTCGCGATGTTGGTTCTGCGAGGGTTGCGCCTAGGTTGTTGGACGTTCTCTTGCACTCGTATGTCATAGCAGATTCGTCTGTGGTCTGCGAAGGATGGCTCAGCGGACACATGCCAGTTTGTGACAAGTTCCGCGGCCCCATCCGATGCTAGCGTTCAAGGCGTGGGTTTAAGGTTATTCTAACAGAATAAAAAAAATTGTATACATCATGATTTCGCAAAGTTATAGCATTTTAATCTACCCTAGTGCTGTTGGGTCGAAAAAGATCTGCCACGCACTGGCGGAAAAATCGTTGGGGGCACAGTTCGACCTGTCACTGCACCAGATGAAGGTTTATGATTTTACTTGCCGAGCCAACGTGTTAATAGTAACGAGTTGCGATTCCGTGAGCATACTCATTATGTAAAATTGTAATAATTTATGACCATGATATTATATTTAGTAAACTTTCACTATTTGAATGTACTAATAGATTTTTATTCTAAAGTTTTATTTTAAAGCGGTTTTGCGCAGTTTTTGAGGAAGTACCTATGTGAGTACGGAGGATTGATTTGTCTCTGAAATTTCTGGGATGCCCTCAAGCCTACAGTTTTAATGTTTGGCTAAATTGTCTTTAAGGATATGATAATACGTACCACGTACATATAAAACGAGTATTCGATGATCCGGCACTGTTGCAAGCTCCATGTCCAAGTATGGCGAGTGGACGAATGCTATAACGACGAAAATTAATCAGAACTGATACGGATTTCAAACCTTTCGGGATTTTCACAAATTAATCACCGAATGATATGTCTATCTCCTGTCTCGCACGTTCAGAGAACGTCGCTTTGTTGACTCAGATAAATCACTACGATTTATTGCAACGATTTTTACTGTGACAGTAACTAGATAGATTTCAGTGCCCTAATACCTTTTTGCTATTTAAAGGTCGCTATGGAGAAGTAGTTTTTGTTACCAGTATCTGTACATAACTAGAACTCTTATTTGCTTAATTGCTAGGTTTTGATAGCGAATACTAGGTATGATTACTGGTTTTATAATAGATCAATGCTTTGTCGAACATCCCTGATTCTTATCAAAGTAGATGTCAATAATTTTATTTAATGCTTTCAGTTTCCTTATACGTTAAACTTTGATTATACGTTCCATAAACCCTATTTCATTCCGTGGAAGAGAGTAAGACGCGACAATGGAAAATACACGAAGCAAATAATATCTTAGTGAAGCGGTGGAAAAATCGACACCAAACCCTAAACCATTTTGTCTAGGCAGCGTGGTAACAAAAAAATTGAAGAATGGGAAATTGAATGTAGAGGAAGCTCGTGAGATTTGTAAGGATAGAAGCAAGTAGCGTTATTTTGTCTCTGTCTAGCCCGACGAGAAAAAGCCGTGAGGATATGTATGTATGTAAAGTAGAAGAGGGTGTCGTCCAGCTGTGGACTGCGAAAGGTTTTATGATACTCATCGCTTGTTGCCAATTGCTTGTTCACACGACGTTTGCATTAGTGTGACACACACGCGGCGTGCGTGTATCTTGCGACATGAAACCAATATGGCGAAGCTTACTGACATTGGACATGAGTTATTGTATCCGTATACATGTCGCACGGAAATGCGATATGATCGAATCCCTCAGGGCACATAAAAGCAAGGCGATTTGGCATTTGTTAATGTAAATCTTGGTTAGGGAAGGTATGTATCATCAAACATTTATAACGTCCATATCCCAATAATAATAAACAGCTAAACATTTCAGTCCTGTTGGTAAACCGTCCCCCTGTTGAGCATGGGCCTCTTCTCCGTATGAGAAGATTAGGTAATGGTCCACCACGCTGGCCAAGTGCGGGTTGGCAGACTTCAAATGTCTTTTGAAGTCTGCCAACCCGCACTTGGCCAGCGTGATAGAGAACTTTCAGACATGCAAGTTTTTTCATTGTGTTTTCTTTCTCCGTTTAGCAAACGATCTTTGACAATTGAGTACGCCCATAGCTATTATTGCTAGTGTTCGCCGTGCGTTTGAACCCGAAACTCTTTATGTAGTACTACTATGTAAGTCTATGGACTCCTACGCACTATGCGGTTAGCCTTACAGCTGGCCGCAATCCGGCTAACCACAATCAAAAATTTGTATCAGATTTACGGCAGCGGTCGTCTGGCAACCGCATCGCAGTGTGAATAGAAACTACTTTCTCATTTTTTTTTATTGCGTTCATCCGCACGGCTGGCCGCATTCTGGCTAACCACACAGTGCGTACGAGGCCTAAGTCTCATAGCTTTGGAATCTCCGAAAAAAAGACAATTGATCAGAACTTCAATATCTTAACGTCAGATGAAAAACGATATTAAGGCTTTCAATATGCTAAGTGGCGATCGACTCGAAGGTTCTTTATTTAACTAGAAAAATCACAAGCAGGATTCTAACTTTTCCAATATTACTGAAGGTAATCAACGTAAAAGATTGCCTCATAAGCTAGTCTAACGTACTGATTTATTGGACTATTTGTCTACTCCGAATCGTAAAAGGTGGACCGTACCTATCCTATACACAAGTAATTACTTGAAGTCAATTTATGTTGCTAACATAAGCACCCGTACAGGAAAACTGATAAATCTCACCATTCTCAAGGCAGCGACAGCATGTCGGTGGAGATACCGAAAGACGCGCACCACTGATTTTTCGGAGTTATGAGCGTATTGAATTGTAAATTATCGCTTGCAGCGTACCTCGAAGAGTACGTTAAACAATCGAACCTGGCTGTTATGAAGATCTTTGATATTCGTTATAGGGAGTACCCCTACACAAACTGACACTGGTCTAAACCATGGAATATCGTATTGCTATCGCTTTGTGTTGCGGACGTCAGACAGGCACAGTGCACTCCTACGGTCTTCAAGGAACATACTTGCCAAATATCAGCTTCTTGCGCCTAATAGATTCTGATGTCAGTCGACTGACTGAGTCAGTAATATTACACCGTTAAAAAAGAAAGACAGAAATAGCCCTCTCCCATCATCACTTCGTACCTGAGAGATGTCTGTGAATTATTTTGTGTTTATATTTCCCCAACATCCTCATTTTTTCCGGTTGTACAAAGTGCGTCTACGATAAACGTTCTATCAGTCTATATAAGTAAGAGGTCCAATTGCCAGTCATCAGTGATACTTGAATATTTCCGAACACTATCTCTTTCGCGTCATCCGAACAGTTCCGGAAAATGCCGAAGAATTACGAAACGGACCCGTCGGTGAGCAATTTGCGGAATTACCTGCGGATCCGCAGTGTTCACCCCAATGTTAATTACGGTACGTACGTTACGGTATTAGAATGAACGGTTTTGTATCAGATATTATACCTCGATATAACCGTAGAGTGGTGTCACAAAGTCTAATAAGAGGTGCGATGCTAACGAATTCGAATAGGACCATGAATGCATTATTATGTGCAAAGTTCTGTACACTGGAGAGAGTAGCACCTACACAATTACGAGATTGCAATCTTGTATTGTGTTCATATGCACTTGTACCTAGAGTTTCCAGGTTCTTTAAGAAAACGAGGTAATGCTAAGAGCAGGCACAGCGTAAGTTGTTTTAAGTAGGTACCTTATACGTTCACTAAGTATTTTAGCAACGCTCGCAATGGGTAAAAAATCTGTGACATATTCAATCAACGCCACAGTTGTCTCGTGTAGAGGTCGAACACCCGGGCAGTTTTAAGGCGCTGTCCTAAGCGACTGTTTTGGTAAATGAGGGGGTGAAGCAGGGGAGGTGAAGAGAGCTAAGCTCCGTCTACTGCGGGGCGCCCCCCTTCATTCTCGACGCGTGCGGCCGTATTCTGGCGACATCCGTATTCGAATATTTCAAAATCGCAAGCAAAACGTTTTAGCATATTGAATTGAGATACTGATATTAAAATTTATATTATACATCAATCTGTTTTTACAATATAGGCATAGCGCAATTGACGAAAGTAGGTAAATACCTACGTGCCGTAAGATGATAAAAATAATTAAGTCAGTTCCATGTATGGAGAAGCCATTATTATGTTTGTTTTGTTTTTGTATAAAAATAGTGAAGCAGTTCATAGAATACCTACATCTAATTCCATTCCTGCCAGTTTTCAAATCTGTTTTGCAATAAATTGGCTGTGACATACGGGTGGATAGACAGACAGACATTGCGAATCTATAAGGGTTCCGTTTTTACAATTTTTGGCTACGGTACCCTAAAAAACACAATACTGCTCTACTAAGCGCAAAAGCCGTATCTCAACTAAAGCGAGTTACGAGGTAATTGAAGTTTAGTAAAAGTTGATTTATTTATGGATGTTTATTGTTATTATAGGTATAATTATTATGGCAAAGGTTTCAAAATACGTCGCCGTTTTTAGGGGTTGTGAGTGATTGGAGAGGGAGCAGGGGAGGTCTTGAAACTCCCCTCACCATTTTCACTTGCCGGAAATACTTGGTTTCCTCTGAAAAAAAAATCTCCAAACATCGGTGTGTATGGCACTGCCAACTTCCACATTCATCACACTAGTTTAATAAACTAAGGTTGTCGGAGCCCTGCGAAGGGCTCCTATTTTCGGATTAAGGGTCAAAAGAGAACCTAACATAACCTATTTATTTACTTATTACAGTCGCACCTAACCCAAGGCACTCGAAAGCAATGACGCACAAATTTGACATTAGCTTTCAATATGATCATTTCAAGATGGCAGTTTTGCGTTTCGTTTCACGTTTTTCACATAAAACCTAAAAATTACATTTGTAAAACTGTACTAAAGTTTAAAAACTATGTTCCGTTTTGCATAATTGCCGAAGTATTTATGAAATTTTGAAAATTGTTAAAAAATATTTAGACGCAACTCCGGCAGCCAAAATTACTTTTAGGGGATTAAAACGAACTTACGCCCCCTACACTACCAATACCCTCAAATTCAGGCGACTCGTTTCGCAACCCAACCCATTATTATTTTTCAAAATAGATGAAACATCAAAAATATATGTGGATATACCTTATTCATGAGAAACCTACTGCTATGTCGCTTAGAAAATTATAGAATTAGAATTTGAGTTACTGCTTTTTCGTTAGCTCTAAAGAAAATAAATATTAAAATATATTTATTTATATTCATTTATAATTTATTAACGAAATACAGAGTTTACAGCTCATCAAAAGTTAGCTTTCTGCTACAACCCGGCAGGTTTTCTTTATTCTCATCGAATGTTAAAGGCAGTGTGTGAGGTGATAAGGCTTCAATACTTATTATTTGCTGTTGTTCACGAGGCATGGTTTCATTTACTTTTCTTTTACGGCTTGATATTGTAGAAATTTCAAGCACTGATGAAACATTTTCCTCTCCGTGATCTCGCAATGCCTTCCCTTGAGCTTGACGAGAATCAACAATTTCAGGCAACTGCCAATTCATATAAAACGCCACAAGCTTCTCCCAGAAAACATCATCTCTTTCTATAATTTCTATTTTTAGTGGTATACTTTCGCCACTCCACACAGCAAATAAACACTTTTGTTTGCGTGTAACGTGGCGTTGCCCCTGAATTTGGTAATAACAATTACAATATTTGTTTAGACTTGTCAGTTCACTTTTTTATCATGTTTCCATGTTTGTATTTTATTTGCTCTTATACTATTCTCCAGGTCATTCTTATAGGCAACTTTAGAACATTAAATTTCCACAATCGTATTTGGACCTATTAATCCATCTGGCCGTGGCACCAATAATCGAATAATCCACAAGGCTCGACTGTTACATTTTCTTGCTTCGCCAGTTGTTCATTTTAGATTCCATACGCAACTGATTTTACATTACAAATATTTTTTATTTTAATTTTAATATATATTTTTTTTAATATTTTTTACTAAGTTGGCTTTACTGCTGTTAGCGCTCCAGGCACTCTGACAAGCTAATGAATTTGAAATATAGGTACATAAAATGATTCGATTTTATGTTATTACTCTTTCAAAAATTGAAAACTGTGGCAGCTATCATATCAGCCTATGACGCTCACTGTTGGATAAAGGTCTTCCCCATGGTCGTCTGTAAATATTAGTAAGTCCTTCCTAGTTTACAGCAGAAAAAACCGCACTAATAATTTCGCCCGGCTAGGAATGCAAAATACCCCTATGTGCGCTGTCACGATCGCATCAGAATTTTTACTGGACGGCGTGCGTGGATGTGTGCGTCACTCGTCACTCAGCGCGATGTCACAGCGTGAAACCGGAACATACATATATCAATACACACTTCGAATTTATAATATTAGTAGCGATGTCTTTCTGCGTAAAATTGACATGCATTGTAATATTTTTATTTATTTGGCACAATACTTACTTTCATAACTCCACGTATATTCACTAAACTGTAATAAACACATACACAAAATAATCTAAAGTATAAAAAACTACCTTAAAATACACTATATCATTTTTCCTAACTACCCTCACTTGCATGCATATTCGGCCTGATGCATTCATCAACCCATACTTGACTAACATAGTGAATAAGTGAACTATGACCTTAGCATTCTCATTATAAAAAGAGGCTCATGCTAACAGTAAGACAGTTAATAATATATGAGGCTGATAAGGATTATAACTTATAAGATTTTTTTATTGATGCCAATCAAAATGACTGTCTGCCACCTAATCTTAAACAGTTAATATGTATGTATTTATAAAAAAAAGTATATATGTATGTTTATCCATTGTCTAGTACCCATAGTACAGGCTCTGCTTAGTTTGGGACTAGATGGTGATTGTGTGAATGTAGTTAGAATATTATTAGTCATGAGGTCCCATAGTAAAAGTCATCATATCAATAACATATCAATATTGGCTCACTTTGATGGCCTAATGAGCAGCTTTTTTTTTTTAATTGTGAGAATAATTTATATAATTATTATGCATAATCGATAAAGTATAAGTAACATAGTTAGTCATAAAAGACTTTTATGAAAATAATTTGTGTAAAAATGTTACATAAGTATTTCATAATCACTTGGCCATGGATTAATTTCTATTTTATTACGACGCTTTCTTGTACAAATCCTTCGTAGAACTTCATTTCTCTAATTGTCCATATTTTATTCTTCTAATTATATATTTATAAGCACAGAAACAATAACACATTAAACGCAATAAGAGTATAAACTTAGGTCCTAATTATATGTGCCCATAGTTACATGAAAAGCCTATTTGATTCAAAGTATTCAGTCTATAACATAAAACATGACATTACGAACTAGTCGGCGTATTATAATAACAAACAGGTTTACGTAAAATTTCGTGCAGCGGAGACGCAAGCGACATGACCTATCTCTCACAGGGCTCATAGCCGAATGATGAGGTCTGGGCGGGGCGTAAACTAGCAACTGACACTCAGTACACCGCTTATGCTAATAAGGTTTAAATTGCTGAAGCGTTTGATATTGATGGGATCTTCCGAGCGTCAAAATCATAGACGTTTGGCAGATTTTATTTAATTTTACAAAATATACATGTATAATATGAAAATAAATAGGGTAATTCTTTAGTTCATTAGATTTCCTACAATATTATCAAAAAAAATATGACAGCTTACGATCAAAATATTGCAAACAGTGAGACGAAAGATTATTTTCTGCCTCAATTTTGTGATTTTTTTACCGTGATTCTATTTTACGTACATGAAAAATTCTTTCAAAAGTCTGTTCAGACTTTTGACTTTAAACTCTAATTTTTGCTAGTTTGTAATATGTACCGTTATGGCTAGATGCGCGACGAAAAATTAGGTGTTTCACGGCTTCTGAGGTATAACAGCGCCTTAAACGGCGAGACCATAGCTTCGACTTCTGCGCCATACGTGCAGGTACTGCGTTATTAGCTAGGCTCAGGACTTGGTCTCTCTTCCTAGCCTCATCTCGTTTCACTTGGAACCAGTTGACCACGTCACTGTTCGCCTGACGCGTCGGTTCTGGGTTGTAGAGTCTTTTATTTACTTGGAACCGCTGTCCTCTGCGCTTATAGAGTCAGAGGATACAAACGTAACGTAAATTTTATAACAATGCATATCTACGTATAACTTTTGAGTCGGTTTTTGGTTAATTGGGTTGGTTTGTTAATAGAGTTAATCATTGTATTAACTGTTGTATTTGTACAACAGTTAATACAATGATTAACTCTATTAACAAACCAACCCAATTAACCAAAAACCGAGTCAAACTAAGTTAAAATTCGTCCAAACCCAAACTTATTTAGAAAGCGAGTTAGCATCGCACTATTAAGTGAACGGCACAACATCTGTCGGGAGAGAAGGCTATTTAAATCATGAGTCGTTGTTTTCTGAGCGTGAAAATAGGTTGTGATTTTAAACGATTTATGGTTAGTCGCCTCGTGAATTCTATGGTATTAGTTTGCTTGTGCTTGCTCGGTTCCCAGTTTTGAGTCGAGTGGGCAAATGTGTTTGAGATGATGGAAAATGTTTGTGGTAGACGGAGTTAAAGGCCGTGCTTAGAGGACTTAAATCCCAAGGACAATGAAATATAAAAAGTTCTATTTCATTGTTAATTACTTTCGCGTAAAAGTTTTTTTATATTTAGCAAACAGTAGTAAATAGTAAACAGGAATCGCCTTAATTAATTATCAAAGTAATGTAACATCGCTTAATATAAGAATAGTAGTTATAGCTAATACATATTTATTCTGCAAAGATCTCTCATGTCAGGATGGCCGAGCGGTCTAAGGCGCTGCGTTCAGGTCGCAGTCCACTTCTGTGGGCGTGGGTTCAAATCCCACTTCTGACAGACACATTTTTTGTAACTATACATCTGAAGAAGACGACATTTCGGCTTGATCGTTTAGAAAAAATAAATGATCCACGCATGACACATTCCAAATGCAATTGTTCTTTATGACTGTTTATTTTTGTTTTAATAGGTGCCCGACATTATAAAGCTATCTCCACTTATTATTTTTATTTTTTAAGATGGGTGTATCGCCTACCTGCGGGGCCAAGCTGAAGAAAATTTTCTGCCAAAACATGATACTTAATTGCATACCAGCTGACAATTTCTTACTGGTGGGTGATTTTAATACCCCTGACTATTACTCGGCTTGCTTTAATAACGCACGCCCTTGCACAGTACCGCTAACACAGAGCAAAAAGCTTCATCTCTTAAAAGAGCTTATATCGTTATGCAATCTTCAGCAATATAACAATGTCAAAAATATCAATGATCGCTTACTGGATTTAGTACTTTCTAACATGGAAAATTTAACGGTGAGTGAAACGCTGGCGCTGAGCGCATTAGACAAACACCACCCTGCAATTTCAATTACCGTATACTCACCTTACATTTCTAAAGGGCTTCAACGTTGTCAACTTAAAAGGCTTAATTTTAAGAAGTGTAATTTTGAAAATATTAAGTTTGATTTAGGTTCTATGAATTGGAATGATATTTTGTCTTCAGCCGATGTTAATCAGTGTACTGATACTTTTCATGAAACACTATTTAAAATAATTAAAAAACACACACCAACAATGTCATATAGACGTTCATCGTATCCTTTATGGTATAGCAAGGCTTTAATTAAATGTAACCAGGAGAAAAATAAATTTCACAAATTATTTAAAAAATATGGCAATCCTCGCGACTATGATACTTTCTCACTTCTTCGACATAGATGTAAAATTTTGACTAAAGATTGCTACAATAAATATATCTCAAATACAGAAGATTCTTTACAAAAGGACATAAAATCATTTTGGCGATTTGTTAATAGTCGAAAGTGTAAAGTTTCAGTACCTAACACTATGAGTTTTGATGGAACGTCTTCGTCTAGTGGTCCAGGTGTTTGTGATCTATTCTCGCGCTACTTTGCTTCGGTATTTGAAAAAAAAACTGGTCAAGGGAGTGATAATATTAATATTAGTCAGTCAGATTATGTAGGCGAATGCTTTTTGAATACGTTTTCTCATATATCAATCGAACAGAGAGATATAATATCAAAAATAAATAAATTAGATGTTAACAAGGGAGCAGGCCCTGATCTGCTACCGCCGTCATTTATAAAGCGTTTGGGAGAGGAACTATCAATTCCCCTTTTAATTATTTATAATAAATCTTTAACTAGTGGCATCTTTCCCAACAGTTGGAAAATCGCACACATTATCCCCATATATAAAAGTGGGGACAAGACAAATTGTGAAAATTATCGACCTATAAGTATTCTATCATGTTTCGCTAAAATATTCGAATCGCTGGTTTATAGAAATCTTTATAGTCACATGAAACCACTTCTTTCAGAAAAGCAACACGGTTTTGTTATGGGTAGGTCTACTGTCACCAATCTGTTAGAGTACAAACATTATCTTTGCCAAGCATTTGCCGTCGGTGGTCAAGTGGATGCTGTTTATACAGATTTTTCTAAGGCATTCGACAAGGTTAGTCATCAGCTGCTTTGTCGTAAAATATCATCATATGGTATCCATGGTAGCTTGTACAGATGGATTTGTTCATATCTTGATAACAGGACTCAGCTGGTTGCATTAAACGGTTTTGTCTCCTCAGCTGTTGCAGTAACATCTGGGGTACCTCAAGGTTCCCATTTAGGCCCTCTTTTCTTCGTTATTTTTATTAATGATTTGATTAAGCAAATATCTTGCAACTGCCTCTTGTATGCTGACGATTTAAAAGTATTTACTTTAGTATCTAAAGCAGATGATTGCTTAGCTCTTCAGCAAGATATAAATAAAATATCGGAGTGGTGCAGGTTTAATCACATGTACTTGAACGTAAGTAAGTGTTCTGTTATATCGTTTACACAAAAACATAATAAAATCACATGGAACTATAATATTGATAGTCAACCACTTAATCGTACACAAATAGTAAAAGATTTAGGCATCCTATTTGATGACAAGCTATCATTTCGCTCTCACTATGATTATATAATAAGTAAAGCCAATCAACTACAAGGCTTTGTTTTGAGAAATACCAAGGAATTCAGAAAATCTACTAGTACTTTATACTTGTACTTTGCTCTGGTGAGGACTATATTAGAATATGGTAGTCCCATATGGTCGCCGAATTACAAGGTTCATATTGAGCACATTGAACGTGTTCAGAGAAAATTTCTTAGAACTCTTAGCTATCGTCAAAACCCCGGTCGATCAATATTAAATTACCACGATAGACTCTGCAAGTTTAAAGTTCAGCCTCTAGTAAGCCGACGCATATATTTTGATTTAGCATACTTTTACAAAATTTTGCATTATATTATTGATACACCTGAACTACTCTCACAAATAAATTTTAATATTAAATATAGTGCTCGTAGAGCTAGTCGTACAAATCTATTTGCCTTACAAATTTATAAAAACAATATCTCTTATTTTAACCCATTAACTCGGATGGCCCGTCAATACAATGATATGGTAATAAACTATAAATCACTGGATATTATGGATCAAAACTTCAATACATATTTGAAAATTGTGAAAGACATCCTCCATAGCAGAATGGCCTTGGAAATTTCAGAGTAAAAACCGTCCAGAGAGTGTGTTATGTTTATATTATGTAGGCATAACATTCAGTTCGTACATTTACTCATTTTATGGATATTTTGTAACACAAATCTGTAATTAATTTATTAATTGTATTTTGTTGTGTGCACATGTGTTTGCGTTGCAATCCAGATCAATAACTTATTGTATTTGTGATAAGTGGTATTTTTTCGATTGTAATGTGTCTTGTGTAAATAAATAAATAAAAAAAAAAAAAAAAAAAAAAAAAATGGGTTTACCGGTGCATGTCTATGAGCCTTTACCTAAGAAACCAATAGTGGTGATAACCTGGGAAGGTACAGAGCCCACTTTGCCCAGCATACTGCTGAACTCGCATATGGACGTGGTTCCTGTATTTGAGGTAAAATTCTGTTGGTCTATTGATATTAGTAGTAATAAAGTCCTATCGACCGTGTTTTGCCCACGGCGGCCAGTCTCATACAAGCTTAGCCAACTGCGGGGCATATTATAGTGCAATAGTTTGTGCGCAAACACAAGTGCACTCTGTATTTCCTCTCTCTCATATTCCGATGGGACGACACATGCGACAGGACCGGAGATGGATTGGGCGCAGCACCCACAGCTTGACGGGCTTTCCGAGGCACGGGGTGTAACATCGCAAACTCCTAGCTCCGAAGTCATATTGGATAATTCTTAACAGAAAAGTCCAATATCGCTTTTTGTTTGACCCGGTAATCGTACCCGAGACCTCTTGAACCGCAGTCTACACTACAGCTGGCACTTGCTAGAACTGGAACAAATTGGTGGTTTTTCTGGTAGAAGTACGGCCTCTATCTCCATATCTCCCTCCTGATCCTTAGATTAGAGCATGAGTATTTCCCATTTTAAGAATGTTGTCAGAAATACAGACGTCAAGTTACATACGCTATCAAAAAATCGATTTTTAAGAATTTTCCAGCTTAGAATGGTTTCTCTCCTCTTGATTTTTAGGGTTCCATACCTAAAAGATAAAAAACGGGACCCCATTACTAAGCCTCCGCTGCCTGTCTGTCTGTTTGTCACCAGGCTATATCTCATAAACCGTGATAGCTAGAAAGCTGTTTTTTTTTACAAATTATGTACTTCGGTTGCCGCTATAACCACAAATACTAAAAATAAAACATAAAAAATATTAAGGGGGAGTCCCATACAAAAATCGTGTTTTTTTTTCGTATTTTTTGCTCAAAATTACTAACTGTAACAGGTAGACGCTTTAAATTTTCACAGAATATGTAGTGGAATATTACCCTTCAGAATAAATCTTAATATATAAAATCCTTGCGTTACTGACTGACTGACAGACACGCTACAGCCGAAACTATTGGGCGCAAGAAGCTGAAATTTGGCATGTATGTTACTTGGGGACTGTAGGGGTGCACTAAGAAGGGGTTTCCCGAAATTCCCACGGAATCGAGCAAAACGAGTAAAACAAAATAAAATGCGGGCGTAGCTGCGGGCGTCCTCTAGTAATTAAATAAAAAAGTAAATAATAAAGGGGGGCTCCCATACAACAAACGTAATTTTTAAGCAATCTGTTACTCGGTTTTAATAAACAGGTAGAAACTTAAAAAGTATTTAAGTATACATACAACGAACGTGATATTCTTTTATAGATGAGGGTACCGAACCCTTCGTGCGCGAGCCCGCTCGCACTTACCCAGTTTTTATATTAAACATCTAATTTCTGTCTCCAGAACAGTTGGACGTACCCTCCCTTCGAAGCTCACTTAAAGGACGGCATGATCTACGGCCGAGGCGTACAAGACATGAAGTCTGTCGCTGTACAATACATCGAAGCTGTGAAGAGATTGAAGAGCAAGACCATCAGGCTTAAGAGGACTGTTCATCTGTCGTTCGTACCAGGTATATACTATATCTGAAGAAATTGAAAACTAAGTAAATGGTGTCAATTTTCAGTAAATCATATGTCGAAAGTCAAAGTCACGATGTGACGCTTATGGACGTCAATTTATTTTATTTACAGTTACCAAAGAGCTCAGATATTTACATAGAGGCGCATTTCTTATGGGCGCCCTGAAGACAAACTTTCTGTGATCCAAATTGCCACTTGGCGGCGTGGCAGTCGCGCTGTGACAGCTGTCTCTACGGCAGCAAGAGAGACGAACTTTCCTCCTATGTATCTTAACTACGAGAGCAAGAGAGACGGATAACGACGCCAGCGCCGCCAACGGCGCCAACTACGTACTAAACTGGAGACAGTCTCCACTTAGAATCGGCACACGAAATCCTTAAGAACTGCGCTTCTATGTAAATCTGTATTCCTCGGTACCACGTATCTTGCAATTAGAGTGCCGAATATGCAGGCCATAATGCAGGTCTCATATAGTTGAAACGACTGAGATGAAGAAAAGTGTAAGATCGTTGAAATGTGATATAGAAAACCAAGTGAAATAGCCTCGGGTACACTGGCTTTAATTTTTATCACGCACTAGAGTCAAGTAAGTACTCGGCATATTACTCCATTTATGGAATCATTTAATTCGGTCAATTAAATCAGGCAAACAACCGCAATTATGTAATGCAACACAAACATTGTCTGTTTAAACGTAATGATAAAGTCTCGCTAAAGCCTCTTTCGTTACATAAAAGTAAAGTGAAAATCTACTAAACCAACTCACATAATAATATCGCTCTTGTACTCTTTCTTGTTCACTTGTATTAGAATATATCACTCCAAAATTTCAAAATATTACGTATCTAAATATTTATAAAAGTGCGGCTTATTTCTTTAGAACATATCTCTCGTTATAATATATTATTGTAAAGTGAAACTAAACTAACCTTCGCATTGAATTTATCAAACTTTCTTATTCACATTTATTTGAAGTATCTCTCTTCAAATATGCAAAATACATGGACAAAATAATGTTGTTCATGTACTGAGAAAAACCCAGTGTCATAAACGGCTTTGACTCAGACATATATTGTAGTATATAGGTTTCACTGGAGATACAAAAAATATCATCTTAATGAGATTTTCCACAATTCCACATCCGTATAAAGGTACAAAAAATATTCTTCTTAATGATGTCCCGCGCCTTGAAATTTCATATTTGACGTGGAAGTATTGTGTATTAATAAAAGTGTTGTACTTTTGTGGCAAGTTAACAAGCTGGCATCGTGGCTTTGCTCGTGTTTCAATCTATTGTGTCGCGGCAAGAGGCCACAGAGTATCTTTGTAAAGGGGCGAGTTAGCAATCTCTCGAGCACCCTTATTAGCCTAAATCTTGTCGATGCATTTTTAAAAGACTGCAGCAAAATGTATCGGAAAGTCTGTTAAAGTTTAGCGCCGTGGATTCACGGTTATTGGATTTTTAAAATATTGATACATAAACTGCTTTGCTAGGCTAAAACCCGTTTAAGTTCAGTTTGCTGGAGCAAGTGTTATGTTTTTGATCTTTAACAAAAATAAAATAGGTATGGCACGTAATTTGCTTGGCAATCATTGGTTCGTGTAAGTCTTAAAAACGACTAGGTACATATAGAAACTAAGACACAAAGTCATGTTACTCATGTATATTCTGTGTTGCCATAATCAAATTACACATAACTGGGCTAAATTCATGATGACCCCATCATCTTCTCAAGGCTTGCGGCGATGTCCTTAGCTTAGCCATGTAAAGGGGTCTATTCGGTGATGATTTTAGCACTCTGCCGTGAAATTACAGCTTACTGATCCCAAGGATCAATATCGAACTAGATGGAAGGAGGCTGGTGCAACTTATAATACCTATAAAAAAATTATAATAACTCTACCAATTTTTTTCCTCTTTTTTATTTTTTCGTTTTCAGATGAGGAGATTGGTGGTGGGCCGGGTATGGGACAGTTTGTCAAGACAGACGACTTTAAGAAGATGAACGTTGGCTTCGCTCTGGATGAAGGAATCGCTTGCGCTACTGACGAATACCAGATCTTCAGCGGAGAAAGAACTATTTGGCGTAAGTTTTCATTAGAACATTAAATAATAATTTTATTCAATTAAAAGCTCACAAAGCATTTCTCACAAATGAAACCGAATAGCAAAAAGTATGTTTAAGAAAAATGTATTTTTAAGACATTTTTTGTTGAACCCATAAGCGACTAAGAACATAATGTCGCCTCTTTGCTTCAATAACGTGATAAGTTCGATTTTTTTTTATTTTATTATTTGATTATTGAAACCGCCGTGGCCGATTTTATTTTTCTACAAAACGTCGTATCTTTTGCACATTTAGCAGTGAATCTATGAGCGAAAGACAAAGAACAACTGTGTCAGATCGCGATATCTCGTTGTCTCTTTCTGCGCGGAGATTTGTTTCAACAACGAAACAAAACAGTTGTCACTACGCACGCGGCGAAGAAGGTGCTCTCATATTTCGGCAAAAACGTGACATCACGAAGTTATCACTTTGTGGTTGCAAGGTATGTTTCATTTCAATTATTATTTTTTATTCTAAAATGTGATAGTGCGGGTTGACACAGTGTTGTTAAAAAAGTGGGTCATATGTTCATTGTTATAATTGGTCATGTCACATTGTTGCCGAAAGAATGAGAATTTTGCTTCGTGTTATCATGAGATACAACATTGTATTTGATAAAACTTTTTCTAATACTAAAATCAAGTAATAGTTATCTGCTGATGTTCCGTTATTGAACAAAACACGAGTGAATTTGACCAGTAATATTCCTAAATATTACTATGTTCATGCTAAAACAAATAACTAGTTGTACTTATTTTTTCAGATGAATTCGCGATCTAAAAGACTTGTTAATCTTGCATTGACAATGGACAACTTGAACACACTTATTGCAGGGACAAGTGCAGGTATTTATTTGTATTATTAACTATTGATGATCTTTAAAACTCCGGCGCCGCCCCTCACGCGGCTGATTTAGCTCCCACCTTTGGGGTATTCCTAAAAGTGGAATAAAGTAATTGCGCTTTTTTAGTTGCGCTCAAAAATAGTTGCGATTTTAGGAATACCCACGTTCTACTTTATAACGCGTGGTAGGTAGGTACGAGTAATATTGAACTGTTCTGTGCGCGGTATTCTATTCTAGGCACATTTGTATTTAAAAAAATCTGTTGTGCTACAATTAAACTATTAATTTATGAAAACGTTTTTTTAGATGAGGCCGTAACATTAAAATCAGGAGATGCACGGTCAAAGATAGAAGAAGCAACGTTAAATGTTGATGACGCAACAAAAGAAATGTGGCCTCAACAATATCTAATCGCCTTCGTAGTGATTCGACGAGCAGCTGTAGTTCTTCAAGCGACTTCATTTTCAAGCAGCTCATCTAGTACGTATTTTCTTGAAGGTACATTTAACTACTGTTTTTTTTTTTGTAATTTATCTAATCATTATTATATTCCAACTGTTATATATTTTGTATACAGACAGCGACGATTCAGTTAAAGACCCAAACTATGAAGTTATGGACCCTCAAAATTGTTCAGATTCTGACTAAGAAATTGCTAATAATAGCGGAAGATACCAAGATGTTGTTTCACAAGTAGTTGCTATTGATACACCTACAGAAGACTGCGAAATGTGTTTCGCAGATTTACATGATTGGAAAACACTCACTAACCAAATGAATTTTTCATTGCTAAAAGATGAAAATAATGATTCTGTCAAACTCACGAGTTTAAAGGTGATTAAAATTAAAAAAAGCGATCCTGAAGCTGTATTTTTTAAAGATTCCTATGCTGATACAGAATTCAAAAAAGCGATTGTTATTAAAAAGAAAAGGAACACCAACGTCGAATTAAAAAATGCATATATCCAAAAACCTATCCCAGGTTTTTGGATATATGCATTTTTTAATTCGGATAAAAAAAAGCAGACCTAATGGATTTAGTCAACCAAAACCTTATTCCCAGATACCATAGGCCATTTTATGAAAGTTTGTAGCTTTTGAGATAAGCGTTTTAGTTTTTAATTTAAGTGATTTTTAAAAGGCTGATATTATTAATATTTAAGCCAAAACATAACTAAGACTGTTACAAAATTTAAGATAGTGTGTTATCATTCGATTGTAAGCATAACAAGCAGTTTGTTAAAATTATTATTTTTTCATCTATGACGAGTTAGATGTTGTTATTGAATAATTCTTGCTATTGTTATTGAATATTGTATTGTCAAATGCAAACTCTTGAATAAGAGTTTCTTGTCTCTTCAACAATACTCAACATTTACTTATTAAGTTATAGTAAGTTATACCTGTGATTCAATTATTATTCAAGTCTGATTATTCATAAGGACAAAATATTAAGCTAATAATTTAATTACTCCAGTAAATTTTATTCTCGTTAAGTAATAAAGAATAAAAATTGTGATATTAGTAGTCATAAGATGTTTCATTGTGAAATTTTATAAGTACATTTTGCAATTGTACTGTTTCCAATAAAGATTAATTCTGATTTTTTAAAATTATTTTATTTCAATAATGTTTCCTCATAATATAACTCAGTTGTATAACCAAAATAATATCATCAAAATCGTGACAATTTAGTTTGAAACACTGATTTTACTATATATTTGCAAGAACAATGTGACATGTTTTCCCCTTTTTTTTTAATAAAGCCAATTTCTTGCTCAACTTCTAAAATATCAGTTTTTTAATAAGTTTTCACTTAGTTAATAAGTCATAATTTACAGTACATTATATTATAACTGTAAAAAGATATTCTGTGCTACAGAATTATTTTTTGAAAGTTTAAAAACGCTCACCTGTAAAATCCCACTTTTCAAGATATCACATTATTGAAGCAAAGAGGCGATGTATAGAATTTACTATCACCTCGACATTTCCAAACGTCCGATGAACTAAGTGGATGGTAATAGACGTAACTAGCCATAATTGAAAGCAATATAATATCAAACTGTACATCTAATCCCTGAACCCATACCACATAGACTAATCTGACAGCTAAATCAGAGAGGATGCCTATAAACCCAAATTACCGCAAGAAAACCAATACAACTGCCTAAATGGACATTATCCTATCTCAATCTGTATAATAAAGATATCAACCATGCCCGTTATTAGGCGCAAAAAGCAGCCTATAACAATATTAGGGTCCAAACCAAACCTAAGAATCAATTGTGGCTTCTATTTGCTATGCAAACGGCTACTAAGACATTCAATACTTACGGCCTAAGTAATAGGGCCAAGAAACAACGTTTGTTAAGGGAAGTATCGAATAATCTCTGTCGTTGGCCATGAGAACTCGAAGCATAATTTACTACTTCATTTGTTATTTGAAGAAACACTGATAATAGTGCTATTCAATTATTTGTTTTTATATGGATGTGCGCTTTGACGCTATTGATGTTCGATATGATAATGTTCTAGTTATTACAGAAACAATAACCAGAACCTATCTTGACGATTATTTCGCTTCTCCTTTTGTGTTGCGGTCGTTAGCCATTGCAACTGAAAGTAATGATTTATATGTTCTGATATTATGATCGCAATCATATTATTCGATCAATTTGAAACATTTCATAGTATTGAATATCGAATAATGTCGTGCAATTTAAACGACTTCTCTACTAACCAGTATTTATTTAATAAATTGAATCTCGCCTGGTTAATCAAGACATTTGAAATCGTTACAGATCTAAGAGTCGAATGTCCGGGCAAGTCTGGACATGGCTCTCTGTTACTTCCGGACAACAATGGTGAAAAGGTTAGTACTAAACAAGTTCGCAACATTATTTATTTAATATTCAATATGTTTTTACTTCTGTCTATCTAGCGTATATATAAAACAAATAAGGCTTTATTTTATTTCAAACATAAAAACATGTGGACATAAATGTTAATAGTTAAATATTGAATCGGCAGTTTTTCTTCGAATTCTTACCAATAACAAATGGAAGAGATCGTAAATATTTCACTGTGGACCATTTATTTTCTATATTTCATCGATAAGCAGCAAATATCTTATAAAAGTATGTAGGCCTTAGATTTTCCCGAGATTTATACGCATAAATTACTTTAGCAAAGCTTATAAAAATGTACATACTTTTTACTCTTATCTGAATGTCTTTAAAAGGGAGACAGGGTAGGATTGCCTTTTATGTCTCTACCATGAGTTTAGATATTGCACGTTTCACGTAATTTCTATGATAGGCAATCGGCACACTGATACCCATGGTGTGCGTAAGGTTGTCAAGGTAACAAAACTAGAATTATAACAAGACTTACACATTTCACCAGTTATATTTTATAGTCGAAAGTTTTCGGCTCTCTTGTTTTGAGAGGAACCAAAATGGCTGAACAGGCAAAACTTTGCTAGTATTACAATTATTTTGAGCCAGATGTTAACAACTGCTACAAAGACCAAAGATCGATCCCTATTCTACATTGGTAGCGAACTTATATAAAAAGATCCAAATACGAAACTGAACCGTCCCACAGTCTTGAGGCCCGTCCAGTCCCTGATGTTACGGAGCCACGTCTTCCACTCCTTGGGTATCCAGCTATTTTGCCCATTATCATGTTCTGCAGTAGGTCATATTAGTCGTTATGGAGAATGGACCGACACAGGTAATCTGCTGCTGTTCTAGTGGTTGATTGTCTGGTTAACATCCAGCTTTGTGTTACTGCGTGCTTAGTATTTTACACGTGCTAGAGGCAAATGGTTAAAGGTTCAAGCCGCCTGCCCCGGTTTTTCAGATGCCGCTAACGCAACATTCAATTTACTGCAGAGAAAACAAGTACGAAAGACATCTTAGATATTTTATAGCAGGAACACAGAATATCCTTATTATATCTACCTATTAGACATTGTCAGTGTATGTACGTTAGGATAATTGTATGCTATGCTCCCTAATTGAGTGTATGTGAATGCATTACGGCGTGTCTTTGGCGCACAGCCAGCTGGCTTTACAGGAACTGTAGCCGCGTGAATTGAGAATTATGTTGCCTTTTGATAGCCTGGATTTAATGTTGTATGTAATAAGGATGGTTGACGTCATAGAATACAAGTGTCACCACCCCCAATCTTCCAATCTTCCCGTGGGTGTCGTAAGAGGCGACTAAGGGATAACACGATGCAAATACCATCTTTGCGTAGAGACGGAAAACTCGACATCAAACCCTGTACGACTGCCTCGTTGGTCTCGCGGCATGAATGTGCGCGTGGGATCGGGAGGTCCCGGGTTCGATTCCTGGGTCGGGCAGTGTTATTGGGTTTTTCTGTCACGAAATTCTCAGTAGCAGCACGGAGTCTGGAAATGTGCCCGGTACGGCAATAGGCTCGCCCCTTATTACGTGGGACTAAAGTATATCTGGCGAAAAGTGGGTGTAGAAATACACCTCTGCCTACCCCTTCGGGGATAAAAGGCGTGACGATATGTATGTATGTATGTATGTAATAAGGGAAATTATTATTGCACTTTAAATTGTTTTCTATACTGGCTTGTACTCGATTTTTACTAAATTATTAATAGTCTCTTGCCTTGTGCCTCGGAGAGCACTTTAAGCCGTTGGTCCCCGCTGTCATGAAAATCTTTGCGGGAAATTAGTTCCTCTGAATAAACTGACTCTGGTCTAAATAATGGAATAATGCTATTCCTTTGGGTTGCGGAAGTCATACTGCAGTCGCTCTGTGGTAAAACTGATATTAAGTCGAATCTGGTTATACTTGTAAGCGGACCACAGCATGCAACTAGGATAATGCTAGGAAGATAAGGATGATATTGGCTTTTACTTGAGGCTCTGCCCGCGTGGGTATATGTAAGCACAACAAAATGTGGCCTATGTGCTTTTCTGACGCGTAAGGTATTTTGCTGTAAAGTGTTTCAAATCTTCGTTCCGTAGTTTTGCATGGAAGCTTTCCAAACATCCATTCATCTTCAAAAGATTTTGGCATTTAATTTTAAATAGTAACAAGATTTAATACCCTTTTTTTGTCAAGTAGATTGAAGTGTTTCGTCCCAGTATATTTAAGTGGGAAAATTTTAGAGTAACTTCAAAATAATCGAAGACTAAATACTGCCGGGATTAGCACTGGTTACAAACAACCAAAACATCAGTCACAGTTTTGATAAAATTATATTGTTATGTTGATATTTATAACGATAAAATACAGTTCTGAAATACGTATACTTCACGATTACCTATAGCCTATCAAACTAACCTAACCAGAGCGGGTTAGGACAAACTCGACCTTAAACCGACCAAAATGTACTAGATACTTTAGTAGGTATAAAATAAATAACTTGTTTTCATCATTTCGCTTACCGCAGTGAAGCCGCAAACGGCAGTCACTTTAATATGTATGGAAACCGCAAATAATTTAATGGCAATAACCCCACAAGGTTTATGTTTTGTAATGAAAAAATACGAGCCTAAAATAAGTTTCATATCAGTTTGTAAAACAAACCTTGTGATATTAACGAATGTAATTATAATCACAAGCATGTAAAATGACAATATTATTAAATGCCTGCAATTTGCACAAGGGGCACTTAATGCCAAAGGCAATTTCTACCAAAGTGGGTTCTAAAGACTAAAATAAGCTAATCTAAATCACAATAGGATACGCAGTATAATATATTTTCTAAACCGCAAATTGCGAACATATAAATATGTAACAGACACACGCATGTACGTAATTAGTACTGTGCAGGGATTGAAACCACATACATTATACAAGACCAACTGATTGCGTTTAGGCTAAAGGGGCAGCACGTAGGATGATTGATAGTAAGCCTTATTTGTAGGGTAGTGTTAATCCCGTAGAAGGTGATTATACTGTTTATTTTGAATACTTAACTTATGTTCTGGAACACAGCCGAAACAAAAAAATAGCAGTTTTAATATAAAATTGAACTTTCACCTCGAGATGCATTGTACAGTATTTTCTCCGAATTTTGGGCAAAGTCGATAGAATAAATAGAATAATTCGCCATTGACTTTTGGAGTTTTTTAATAGTTAATTATAGTTTTCTGAATACGGTGAACGGTGTAGCTAATATTCAGCCAAATCCGGTTAGACTAGTAAGCGGACCACAGATTGAAACTGATATAACGCTATGAGGATGGCTAAACGCTGAATCCGGCATATCAGAAAGTTTTCCATAATCGCAGATCGAATCGTGAAGTCTGCCAATCTGAACTTAGTCAACATGGTGGACTAAGGCCCAACCCTTCTCGTAATGACAAGAGGCCTGTGCCCACAGAGAAACCAATTATATGACGCTATTGATGATAATATATCTTTCATTCCAGAATTGAAGTTGTTTGAGAAAAATGTGTAAACTATGTGTGCCTTTCTTAAAATAGCATATAAATAAGCAGACGAGGCTTTAGGCAGCCGTTATCTAATACATTAAATAAAATTAAACAACGAATTCGAGATACCATACTAAGTAATTCAGTGTACTTGAGAGTTCGTGATCCTTACAAAGATATCAGTTAAAAAATTCACAGGCTGATTAAATTTTATCCGAGGGCTCTATGGAGCCGAGTGTATCTTCTTGGCTTGCATATGTATGTACAATTTAAACACAAAGTACGGACCAAGACTAGGTCTTAATATTGCCTCGGTCTTGGTACAATTTCTATGAGTTCGAATACTTAGGTACTTCAAATATTGTAAGTGATACTATTTGCTTAAAAACCACGTCACAAGTAATTAGTTAAAATGAATTGAGAATGGATGGGTATATTCTACCTTTTTCTCTTTTTGGTGTCCCTGTGGCAAGCCTTATGTGGGTTTTCTCTTTCTTCCGTTTTCTCTGCCACTCTATGATTCGAGCTTGGAGTCGAGATAGAGAAGTATAACACTCCGTAAAGTACTAATTAAAAGCACCAGTCTTGGTAGTCGTCCCATTGCCGTTGTCAGATCAGATTTGCACTTAGCATACTTTGACGGACCCCTATCGTACTCGCACCTAACTTAGCGTCCAAAACCTAATACGTTTGAAATAAAGAAGATACGGTAAAAGCGATTTTGAAACTTTAATTTTAAGGCTGGATAATAACTTAATTAAAATTTTGCATCGTGTATCTATACAAAATCTTTCTCCGCGAAGCTGCCAGTTTTCTTAGTTTATAAAATATAGATATAACACCACTAGCGGTAAGATCCCAATTTTATTGGACGCCATATATCTCTAGTTAATAGCAGCTTTAACCATAAATCCTATAGCACTGTCACAAAATCCTAGAGGTGTAAATAGCTGTATTTTACGACGTTTAGGATGCAGCTATTTCAAACTCCTTTCTATAGGTATACGACGCAGGGTACTTTATGCTCAGGAGGACATGCCTATAAATTTTGCAATTACGAAAAAACGACTTTGAAATTGCATACGAATCTGACGGTTAGTTGGTATGAGTCAGCACTCTCAAATAACATGAAAATAGCTTAACCACAGAGTAGTCTCTTTGGATTGTGGTTGGACAGTAGTCCCAAGAAAATGTTATATTATTCTGTCAATTTCGACAGAATAATTACTAAAATGTTAAAAACTAAAATGATTTTGGGTTGAAGGCAACTGAGAAAAAGTTTAGCATATTTTATATCACCTAGATAGAAGAGAGAGAAGAGAGAAGAGTCCTTTAGTTCAGCAATTATTTATAAAGATGGTGATTTTTTCATATCCATTAATAGTTGTATAGGTAAGACGCAAGTCAACCTTGGGTCGTTCTAAGTAAATCTACTGCGAAGATAAGACGCAATCTGCCAATCATACAATACGGCGAACGAATCGTAAACCATCATCAAATTCCGTTCACTGATAGTTCTTTTTTCAAAATTATATTTTCTTCTAATGGATACTGCAATATTAGTTCTTAAGGACACATATTTACGTTCCTTAATATTGGAGGATGACGATAAATTAACGGCCGAAAGATGTCTAGAAAATGAGACCTTCCATTTATCAGAATGGCCCAATTTCCCCAGTTTAAGAGATTTTAGTCAGAAATGGAGAACATTTTCCTTTTAATTTGCAAACTATTTTGCAATGTATAGAACATGTTTTGTAGCAAAATGTTCTATGAATATAGGTACATGTTGCACATTTTGAAACTTTTGCTAATTATATTTTATGCTAAGTATTTACACACAAATACTTGAGTAAAGGGTTACAATACTGCAAAAACAAAGGCGTAATTTAGTCCAAAGTTTCGGCACAGGTTACACCATATCACTACTATATGATCAAAAAATAATCTATGGGACGACACGTAATATAAATATATGTTTTTTTAAAAACAATCATCGTTCTAACGTTAGATATCGCAGTTGCATCCAAAACAAACAAACAAATTGCAAACCGAAGGGATAGCAAAATTCCATAAAATATATATCTGATAAACCAGTCCAAATAAACAAAGATACTAAATATTCAGAGTTTATTCAACATTTGTTGGAGATAAATGATGTTATCCCTTGACCCAAATTAGTTTTGTTTTCAGTGTGTAGCATTATTATATAGTTAGAGTCAGCTCTAGTAGAATATAGGTACTTTGGTATAAATAAAAGCGTTATTAGTTGAAATCTAATAAACACTACTCTGTGCGGAATGACAATTCTAGAAACTAGGAACGGAATTTGTAGAAATCCGCTTTGCATTGGTTTCAAAGTATAATGCCATTTTGTTATTCTGTAATCAAAATGTATTTTCATATTATTTGTTTTACATTACTAACTGGACTGCCTCCGTGGTCCAGTGGATAGCGTATGCGACTGCTGATCGGAGGTCCCGGGTTCGATTCCCGGGTCGGGCAAAGGTGTTACCTACTGGGTTTTTTCGAATTCTCAGTAGCAGCACGGAGTCTGGTAATGTGCCCGGTAACGGCTATAGGCTCGCCCCCTATTACGTGCGACCTAAAAATTCATGGCGAAATGTGGGTGTAATAATACGCCACGTGAGTCTATAAAAGAAAATAAATTGAGAAATTGTTGCTTTTGACAAAACTAAAGATATAGGTATGGTTTATAATAACCTAGTAACATAACATTCTCAATTTATTTGACGTTAGAGACCTAATGTCACATTTTTAAATTAAGAGATAACAGGAAGTTTCCTATACGTTATTAATTTGGAATGATCTGCGTTATTCACCAATTACAAGAACTTTCTTTTAATTGGTGAATTCAATAGAGATAAAATTTCTATATTTTCAGTACCAGGGCAGTAAACATGTCGAAAATTCATGCAGATTGCACTCGGTCATTTACCGCGTTAGTCTCACAAATGCACAATTTCCGCCGACCAAACTGGATAGCAGAGTATTTAATCCCTAAAAGTGTTTCATATTACCTTTCTAAGACGCAGAAACCTAAAAAGTACGTGTACGTCTCGATCGCAGATTCAATTACCAATAAACCATTTACTTTAATAGAGCAACAGCACACCTTGACATACTCCCTTACCTATACTAGAAGCCCATTTTATATTCAAGACGTAAACCGAAAAGCATTAGACGATACTGCACCACCAGTAAAACATACTAGTTATATGTTGCACTAGTTCAGGGGTCGGCAATCTGCGGCTCGAAACAAGCATGTGGCTTTTCCGATATAAGGCTGCAGTTCTCATGTTCCATAAGCTTAAAAAATATATGAATTATTAGAAAAAGGCATAAATTCGTACAATCGACCCATGAATTACTCACACTGTATCGGATTAATATAATTTTCTAAGATATTTTATAATATCCAGTAAATTACTTAAGTATATTGGTAAATGTATTAAACATTTTTAGTAGCCTTTTAAAATCTGTTTTTTATTTAATAGTAACATTTGGCTGCTCCGTCTTAAAAGGTTGCCGATCCCTGCGTTAGTCAGCAATACACTATTTATTTTACGACAGTAAGTACCGATGTGTTCTCTCGCTCCAAAATTCCGAGAGCATGAAAATTGAAAACCTACCTACAACGTACCGAAGGCGCAAAGCTTAAAACAATGCAGCCAATACCGTTCATCATCATCCTCTTAGCGTTATCCCAGTTTCAATCTGGGGTCCGCTTTCTCGTCTTACCGGATTTGGCTGAATATTAGCTTTTCCACAGAGCGACTGCCTGTCTGACCTCCGCAGCCCGAAGGGATAGCGATATTCCATGGTTTAGACTAGTGTCAGTTTCTCATCTTCCTTAAACGAGAAATCTCGTAAGTACCTTTACGGCGGCACATTCATGGCACATACTTACTTGTGCAGATTGTGCTCAAGCAGGTTACTAGGCTACTGGTGTAGAAAAACTGGGCCGGGGTTTCCAGTTTTCTCATCACATACTTTCAGTTTGTGTAGCACAATAGCAACTGTTTTGTAGGATTAAAATGAAACTATAGGATTTTTAGGTCCGTAACTGTGAGATACTGACTGAAAATAAGACCAGTCACACCAGTTCGAATAGATTTTAAAATTGAAGAAGCATGTGAAAGCTCTAGCACCTATGCTACTTAGTTTAAATATTTTTTTTTTATTTAGTTAAATTTGATTAGATGAGTGATGAGTACGTCCGTTATAACACTTAACACTGCGCCGAGTGTGATGGGTTTCGCAAACGGGACAACAGTGTGATCCATAATTTGATGTTTTGTATGTGGGTGTGCTTTGTGTTCGTTGGTTGAATATTTCTAAATTCCTAGGGTGAAATCAGATTTGACAGAGCAGCTGCTTTTCACAAGTCAAGCTCTATTAAGTTTTTAGTTTATATCCAATAGCAAGCTATGACGGCAAAAATTGCTGAATACTTTCGACCAACCGAATTTCAATCTGCTTGACTAGAATCCAATTTCGAAGGATGTGAAAAAAAGGATGTAAATACTGTGGCGAATATTTCAAACATCCTGCATGCACTGCACCAATTTTTATGACCTTGGTTTCAGTAGTCTAGCCATAAAACGCGACAGACTATACAATGTTACCTTTGTCTTTATAATTTTCATATGGCTTATTTAATGCTATGATTTAGGAAGAGACAGTAAAGTTAACCCTGCCAGTTTTGTGTTTAGGTTTTGTAATAAAATTGGCCTTGTAAGTTCGTATTTGTGTTAACGCAGACATGTCTATTGTTTTGTCAACCGCAACGAATTGTGTATTCGCAAAATTACAGTCAGGTATAGAATCCGACTCAAAATTAATCTGCTAACATTTTAAGAAAATTCTGATGTCAAATTCAAAATTACGTGAATGTCTGTTGCAACTATTTTGAAAAAATAAAAGATGACTAAAATAATTATTTATAATAGCGTTTCAATGTCGATCTAGGTACGCTATTTTGTGGAACTTCCATATGTCAGGATGGCCGAGCGGTCTAAGGCGCTGCGTTCAGGTCGCAGTCCACTTCTGTGGGCGTGGGTTCGAATCCCACTTCTGACAGATACACTTTTTAAAAACTCGTATTACGTATTATGTTTCTGAACCTAAACTCTAAATAAATGTATTGTATTTTGTTGCAGCTCAGATACATTTTGGATAAATTCATGGATCTACGTGCGGCGTCTAAGCAGCAGTTAGCTGACCACCCAGACTGGAATATCGGTGACGTCACCAGTGTCAACTTAACTATGCTGTCGGTAAGTACATATTCCTTCATATAAGAAATTCGCTTCGCTTCTTTTCATTCATATAAGAAGAAAGATCCCAAAAATACTCCACTTTAACGTTACATAATGTGTCTTAATTGTATTTTAATTAGAAGTGAAACTAAGGGTACAGGACATTGAGAATTTCAAAACCTTCTAAATCTGAATACCGCTCTGTCCTTTAGAGTAGGAATTTAATTATGTATTTTAGCCAAACGAATTCATTCTTCTCTGTAATACATGTTGAATTGGCATATATATAATTATTTTATAAAATTATTTGTGTAAAGTTGTGAAACATTCCGGAATCCTAGTTCCTAAAATTAGATTCTCCGATCTTGTGTGCGAGACAAGAAAGAGACCCAAGTTTAAATAGTCAGTATAAAACATTATTAAATAGTTAACATGAACGTAACAGAAACTTTTAAACACTCGCGTTGCATGTTTAAGAATATATATATATATATATATATATATATATATATATATATATATATATATATATATATATATATATATATATATATATATATATATATATATATATATACATATATATATATATATATATATATATACGGGAATTAACGCGAACATGCATTAGGTATTTACATACCTTATTTTGCTTGACGTTTCGAGACGGTTGCACGTCCCGTGGTCGCAAGCTGACTGGTGTAGCGGTGTCACGTCTCCGAGTGCGAGGTAGAAGGTTCCATTTCTACCCCTGGGTCGTTTATTTTCGAAGTATCGGCGCAAAACACACTAACCGTATCTGTATATTGAACATTCGCCGACTGCGCATTAAAGTGGGGTGTTGTTAGTCGAATCACTGGATTCCACGCCGATGACAATTTGAAGCCCTCTTCCCGATTGAAATTTTTGTTTTCTGATTTCGATCGCTTCACGCAGAACTCTTGGGTAAAAGTGGCGTTCCGTGGAGAGGACTTGGGGACGATGAAATTCAATCCAGTGATTGGTGCCCGATTAAAGTAAATGTTCCGCAATCGCCGATTTGTTCGTTTGACGGTTCTTTACAGCTGCGATGTGCTCCTTTATACGTTCAGTGATAGTCCGCTTCGTTTGCCCTATGTAAGAGCTTCCGCAGCTGCAGTTGATTTTATAGACACCAGGGGTTTGTAGCGGTAGAACATCCTTTGGTATGCCCACCATGTTGTATACTTTGGCCCCTGGTGTAAATACGGTCGGAATGGAGTAGTTTTTTAACTTGGCTCCTATTTTATCCGTAACACCTCTAATGTAGGGCATGTCGGTCGGTAGTTTATTTACCGCCGGCTGTTTTTCTCGCTTGGTAGACCGCGTCGTTCGTCGTTGTACCTGGTATCCGTTTTTCCTGAGTACCTCCTGAACATGGTCTAGCTCTAGCTTCAAATGCTCAGGGTCACAGAGGTCATGTGCTCTGTTTTTTAGTGACGTCACAACGGATTGCAGGTGTCGAGGGTGGTGGTGCGACGTGGCGTGCAGGTATCTATCTGTGTGTGTAGGCTTCCGGTATACGCAGTGTGTTAAGGACCCATCTGGTCTCACAGTCACTTTGACATCCAAGAATGACAACGATATGTCAATTTCCATTTCGTAGGTGAACCTCATTTTCGGAAGAATGGAGTTAAGGTGTTGCACATATTGATCTACTTCCTGTTTACCTCCTTTTACGATACTAAAGATGTCGTCCACGTATCTTTTGCAAAGCCTGATGGTCTTAGGTCCGATGCTAAGCGCTTTTTCCTCAAAATGTTCCATCCAGATATTAGCCAGTACTGGGGCTACTGGACTCCCCATTGCGACACCATCGATCTGGAGGTAATATTGGCATTGGAAGAGGAAGTAGTTGCCATCTAAGCAGTGTTTTAATAGTCAATATAGTTGTGAGGCATATCATTGTCACTCAGTTTGTCCCTCACTACGTCCAGATATTCCCTTATTGGAACATTGGTAAAGAGCGACTCAACGTCAAAGCTTACCATTACATCTTCCGGTTCCAATCGGATGCTTTGTACGATCTGGACGAAATGACGCGAGTTCTAATATATATATAATATATATATAATATATATATATATATATATATATATATATATATATATATATATATATATATATATATATATATATTCTTAAACATGCAACGCGAGTGTTTAAAAGTTTCAATTGCAAACCGCTACGGGTCGAAAATTGCGAAATTAGTGCGTCACCTATAATTATTACGGAGGAAACGGGCGCAAGTGGAAACATCGTTGATATTTCTAACAAAATGTCGCGATTGGGACTTATTACCTACGTTTGTGCGTATAAAACCACGTAGTGATATCGCATTTCCCGTAAAATTCTATATAACGCGAGTGTACGTCTCCTGAGACAGTTAATACGCAACAACCATAGTGAGCTTAATAGTGTACAGTGTGATTTATATGCCGTGCATGCGAAGTGTAGTGAGTTCCTATCTCGCGTTGATTATGATTTGTGTGATTGGATAACGTTTTTACAAGCATGTCGGACATTCGAACTATGTAGTGCTACTCACGAGCGAAAATTCTCGAAGTTATTAAACCGACAGTATGTGAATAAAACGTTACCTACGGAATCGGTACAAACCAGTAACACCGTAATTAATCTATCCAACGCGAGTTTAGATGAACCTGTGATTAACATCTTGGCCAAAGGTTTAAACTTCGCATTTTAACACCTAAGCGAATACCGTACGATAATATAATCAGCAGTGTTGAGGAGACGATTATCCGTAATAAAGTACCGCCCGGTGATGCCGATACCCTACGACAGGACGTCGCGGTGATATTACGGAAGTCGAAGATACCCGCCAGCAATGTCACTATGGAAGAGCATCAAGCACTGAAAAGGATTCGGGACAACCAGGATATTTTAGTGCTTAAGGCCGACAAGGGAAACGCCACTGTAGTGATGAATACGGCTGATTATACGGACAAGGTACGAGAGTTGTTATGTGATAACAAGGTGTATAAACCGCGGCCCCTATATATAACCCCACGGCCAGAGTAACGCGCAGAATACGAGCACTGATACAAGACCACCAGGACCTGTTCACGGAAGATGAGTATAGCAAGTTATATGGTCCCAAGCCATACCAACCACCTAGGCTATATGGTCTGCCTAAGGTACATAAGCCCAACGTGCCACTGCGGCCTGTCGTAAGTCAGATTTCCTCGCCTACTTACGACCTTGCGAAGCACGTTGCATCGGTATTGCAGCCATTAGTCGGTATGACACCGTCTTTCGTGAAGAACTCGCGTCATTTCGTCCAGATCGTACAAAGCATCCGATTGGAACCGGAAGATGTAATGGTAAGCTTTGACGTTGAGTCGCTCTTTACCAATGTTCCAATAAGGGAATATCTGGACGTAGTGAGGGACAAACTGAGTGACAATGATATGCCTCACAACTATATTGATCTATTAAAACACTGCTTAGATGGCAACTACTTCCTCTTCCAATGCCAATATTACCTCCAGATCGATGGTGTCGCAATGGGGAGTCCAGTAGCCCCAGTACTGGCTAATATCTGGATGGAACATTTTGAGGAAAAAGCGCTTAGCATCGGACCTAAGACCATCAGGCTTTGCAAAAGATACGTGGACGACATCTTTAGTATCGTAAAAGGAGGTAAACAGGAAGTAGATCAATATGTGCAACACCTTAACTCCATTCTTCCGAAAATGAGGTTCACCTACGAAATGGAAATTGACATATCGTTGTCATTCTTGGATGTCAAAGTGACTGTGAGACCAGATGGGTCCTTAACACACTGCGTATACCGGAAGCCTACACACACAGATAGATACCTGCACGCCACGTCGCACCACCACCCTCGACACCTGCAATCCGTTGTGACGTCACTAAAAAACAGAGCACATGACCTCTGTGACCCTGAGCATTTGAAGCTAGAGCTAGACCATGTTCAGGAGGTACTCAGGAAAAACGGATACCAGGTACAACGACGAACGACGCGGTCTACCAAGCGAGAAAAACAGCCGGCGGTAAATAAACTACCGACCGACATGCCCTACATTAGAGATGTTACGGATAAAATAGGAGCCAAGTTAAAAAACTACTCCATTCCGACCGTATTTACACCAGGGGCCAAAGTATACAACATGGTGGGCATACCAAAGGATGTTCTACCGCTACAAACCCCTGGTGTCTATAAAATCAACTGCAGCTGCGGAAGCTCTTACATAGGGCAAACGAAGCGGACTATCGCTGAACGTATAAAGGAGCACATCGCAGCTGTAAAGAACCGTCAAACGAACAAATCGGCGATTGCGGAACATTTACTTTAATCGGGCACCAATCACTGGATTGAATTTCATCGTCCCCAAGTCCTCTCCACGGAACGCCACTTTTACCCAAGAGTTGTGCGTGAAGCGATCGAAATCAGAAAACAAAAATTTCAATCGGGAAGAGGGCTTCAAATTGTCATCGGCGTGGAATCCAGTGATTCGACTAACAACACCCCACTTTAATGCGCAGTCGGCGAATGTTCAATATACAGATACGGTTAGTGTGTTTTGCGCCGATACTTCGAAAATAAACGACCCAGGGGTAGAAATGGAACCTTCTACCTCGCACTCGGAGACGTGACACCGCTACACCAGTCAGCTTGCGACCACGGGACGTGCAACCGTCTCGAAACGTCAAGCAAAATAAGGTATGTAAATACCTAATGCATGTTCGCGTTAATTCCGTTATATATATATATATATATATATATATATATATATTCTTAAACATGCAACGCGAGTGTTTAAAAGTTTCTGTTACGTTCATGTTAACTATTTAATAATGTTTTATACTGACTATTTAAACTTGGGTCTCTTTCTTGTCTCGCACACAAGATCGGAGAATCTAATTTTAGGAACTAGGATTCCGGAATGTTTCACAACTTTACACAAATAATTTTATAAAGTAATTATATATATGCCAATTCAACATGTATTACAGAGAAGAATGAATTCGTTTGGCTAAAATACATAATTAAATTCCTACTCTAAAGGACAGAGCGGTATTCAGATTTAGAAGGTTTTGAAATTCTCAATGTCCTGTACCCTTAGTTTCACTTCTAATTAAAATACAATTAAGACACAGTTTCCTTAAAGGTTACCTACCAATCCCCTCTGGAAAGGATGAACAGTAAGTCGGAGACACATCGACATCAGTGTAGCCTGTATTTATCATCAGCATATCAAGCAGCTTTAGTCCTAAATTAGACGACAAGACCCTATTTCCGAACTAGCATCATGCCATTTCATTTCATCAGTAGAAACAAAACAAACGACAAATAATCTCATTGACATACCCTTACATTCCAATAATTTATATTACACTCTGTATAGAAATTATAGACAGAAAGCGCGTTTCTTGCTTGCCTTCACACTCACGCACATTATGATAGCAATTACGTTCGAACTAGTAAACTGTCTGTCTACCGATCATCGCTCCCAGACTATTTGCCCAGGTGTTCACCAGACTATATATTATAGGTAATTACTTTAGTAATTAAAACTACTGTAGCTGGTAGAAATTATGGATCATATAGGTAACGATACGTACAGCCTTCGCTTGGAGGCAAAAATCACGGATTGTTACGGTAACTGGAGCTTTAAAAGTCTTGTAGTTAAAGTTGTAGTAAAGGCTCAGATGGTACAATGTTATTTGAGTGTCGGGCAACTGTGATCGATGTGTGAACAATGTTGAATCAGTTATTTCAATGTCCAACTGGATGATTACTCTAACATATTTGAAGACGAATTGAAATGGTGATGGGTCCATGGTCCTTGGTGAGACAACCGTTTGCATGATTGATAAATAAAATATCATGCCTGCGTCTTTAAACACACTATAAGTCCTTGCAAATCCTAGTTTAGAAGAAATGTTTTTCAATCCGATAATATAAGAAGTATATGGCCGCCCGCGATGCAAACAGAAACTATTATAGATTTTAGTCATCTGTCTGACATATAAGGTCCGAAAGAGAGGTAAGACCGCTTGCTGTTTTCTGTATAACTCGGGTCTTACGGTCTGTAAAAAGACACGCATGCCACTACAAGATAAATAAAGTATACAGTACCCAAGCCGAAAAAGAAAGAAAAGGATTTGCTGAAAAATACATAAGTTGGTTTGAGTCCAAGGTAAAATAATACACAAATATATCCAGTAAGGGAATACAAACATATCTAACACATTTTATTACGTTAGTCTTACTTACAATTTATGTATATTTCTCTATGGAAATTCTATTGTGACATGACACATTTCTTTGTAAAATCACACAGCGTAATACGAAGGCTTTACTTATAAGTTTATATCTTCAATCTGCAAAGTTTCTGTCACAATTTTCAGGCGCAAGTTATAATACTGTACTCCGATCGGCTGAGATAACTGCACGGGTATGATAGGCAGATATAATTGTGGGATCAACTAATTTTGTTTTCAGTGTCCCATGTCAGATTGGGAACATTTGCATGCGGTATATTTGTTAGCTCGTCTGTCATATAGATAACATTCTAATTACTTATTTTTTGTATTAAAATTATGAGTACCGAACTTCAGATCACTACAGGTTTTCTACAGAAAATATAGATACCAATTCATCATATTTTTTAAACAATTCTTACGCTGACGAACTACATCCTGTGCAGCCTTCGTCTTCACAAACTTTCAAGGAACATCCAAAGCTTTAATATCAAATATTGCATCACAAAACCTGTGCAAATTGAACTAACAATACGTGACACTCTAGGCACTATAGGTTTTTTAGACAAGCTTTTTAAAAACTCACAAACACAACAAGTAACAAGAAATATAGTTAACAATGCCAACATAATCAGAGATGACAATTTAAGCACGGATATTCGTAGTAGTTAATTTACGTGTCAATTAACGTAATGAACTGTCAGTGTGTGTGGTTTAAAGTATCGCTCTGTAACCTAACTGCGATAATATTGAGGAGTGCCTTGTCACCAGCGATCATACTGTGTCTTGCGATTTTACTCAGTAATACTGTAAAGACACCCCTTCTAGAAATAAATTTTGTCTCGAAAAAGGTTAACAAGCAGTCAATTTAAGAACACTATGAACACCCAGACCGCCAGATATTGGACACAAATTATTTGTGGATGACACACAGAGTTGTCACACTGATCTGAAGCTACAACTCTTGGCGCAGTATACAACTGAACTGCTTTGACTACACGGTTAGTGTAGTAGTTTATGCGGCCGCCTCGCTTTGTTGTACACACGCTTTAAAATACATACATACATCGACTCACGCCTGTTGCTCGTAGGGGTAGGCAGAGACTACGGAACGCCATTTGCAATTATACTGACATATCTCTCTTGCTTCATTCACTCCCATCAAATTTCTCATGCATGCTCTTCGGTTAGGGTACTTCTAACCTGTCTTTTTTAGGATGTCTCCAATCTGGTCAGAGAAAGTCCATCCAGGTCCCCTTCCTCCTGTCCCATTCACACTTGACTAATATAACTTTTTGGTCAGTCTTTCATCATCCATCCTCTCCATGTGTCCAAACAACTAGGTAAGAACCTAGCATACCTTTTTCAATAGTTGTCACTACATCTTCTTAAAAAAAAGGAATAATAAAATTATTATAAATCTGTACAAAAAAATACCAAACTTTTCGCTGCAATTTGCATAAACTTTTTCTCTCGATCAAAAACCAAACCGCTTGCCCACTGCCTCTTCATCTAAAACTCATGCTCGAATCACGACAGAGAACAAAGCGGATCTCGAGATCGTGCGGTAATAGACGGCGCTTAGTCAAGCCCGGCACGATAACGACCTGAGCCGGGTGCATCCCAAACGAGCTAGTTTATCTCCTAAGTGCAGTAATATGTGCCTTTTGCTTCGATGTGAGGATTAAAAAGTCTGCATGCCAGCAATTTGGATCGCAAGTTACTAGCCCTAATCTGGTGTTATTGTTAGTTAAGTTGAATGGCATTTTATCTGTTTTCTAAGGTACGATATGCTTTTCGTTAGTGTAACTAAATATGGGTTTAGCTACTAACTATTCGGTTTTCATATCACCAGTTTTACTCTTAAGCATAGTGTCATGAAAACAAAACACTACTACACTACTGAAAATATCCGAAACCAAAGACAATATTTTAAGTATAACGTCTTAAACTTATTTTCAGTACAGGAATTCTAAATCTAAGTCAATTACTATTACTTAAGGGCAATATTGTAAAGATAATAAAATTTAATTACTAGTACCATTAAAGGGAGTAAACACTTAAGCGTTGCCCAGTTGTTGGTCGATTTAAAAACAAACAAGATAAATTTTGCTTTATTTTTGGGGCGTTAGAGTATAAATTTGCAAGAGTCCAATTATTTTGAAACAAAGGATGCTGGATGTTTACGAGGTGTGATTAAACATTCAGCTTAGTTCAGTTTTTGAAACAATAGCGACGATATTCAGACTCAGACGCATTGCGGCGTTTGCGGCTTGTCCATGTGTTTATTACTGCTACGCGTCATGATTGGACAATTGGACTGGGACATATGGCATTAAAAAATATGCTTAAAAATATGATTAATAAAGTTGTAGTTACGAACCGCTGGTAGTGTTCTTTTTGTAATTTCTATAGCCCCTTTATCTGAGCCTTTACGTTATTAACCAAAATACCAGTAATCTAAATCTCCGAATAATCACCACACTGACTGAAATATTAAGTCGTGAGTGGTATAGAAAACGACCTAGTAATGCAGTCAATATATTGCGCTAAATCCAACAATTTCAAGTTTTGATTTTGCAGCAAGAGAATTCTATTTGCTCTTACAGCCTTTCGCCTTGACGACAATTAAGAAAATGTCCTCAACTCGACTACTGCTGGACTTTTTCATAATTGTCGTCACAATACCATTTGTTTGTTTTTGTTTTACGTGTGAGTGTGTGGCCAACTCTAGTGTCGCAGTTTTTAGACCACCCGAAGGCCTCCGACATGGCCTAACGATTCTTATCCTGAGACAAAAAGCGGGACCGACAGTTTCCGCTGCATTGCTCAGATGTAAATGCCACACTTGGTCACCCATCCAAGTGGCTACCTGTGCAAGCGTTACTTTACTTTGCCGATCTGTTACGAACAGCAAAGAACGAAAGCCAAGTCTCGCTATGAGCGCTACCATTGAGTCAATATGAGGAAGTGATCTACTACATCATGCTAACCAGACGAATTGGTATAAGCTTCAATGCAGAGTTTTCCGTCTCTTCTTCGCTCATATACATTTTAAAACTGCAGACATACAAATCTGTATATATAAAATCCTTGCGTTACTGACTGACTGACAGAGAAGCTACAGCCAAAACTATTAGGCGTAGGAAGCTGAAATTTGGCATGTATGTTCCTTGTGGACCGTAGGGGTGCACTAAGACGGGATTTCCCGAAATTCCCACGGGAACGGGCAGAAACGGTTAAATAAAAAAAATGAGCGCGCGTAGCTGCGGGCGCCATCTAGTATATGCATATATGTAGTTGGGTGTACGTTTTAATTACACGCGTGGGTGGCCGCCATTAAAGTCGACAATACGCGCATCAAGCCAATAAGCCATTAGCGGTGAACTGACTCCGTGAGATGACGAGATGCATGTACGGGGTTTTTATTTGTTGGTATATGGTAGATGAGCTTGTGGATAACCTGATGGTAAGCTGTAATGGTTACTGGCAAGGCAAATTCGCGAATATTATTATATTAATAGTGAGTTAATAATCATAAATATCTATAAAATGACTGACCCTGTCTGACATATTATCATCGCAGAGCCCAAACTACTGAACTAACAAATTTGGACAAGGTGTTTAGTTTATAAAGTAGGCACCTACTAAGGAAAGGTTTATTTAACGTTAGGTAAGAGGTAAAATAAGCGTTGAATTGGCGGAGCAGAAGCAAGTTCTTCCCATATAATTTTGTCGCACGACCCTAATCTCTTAAAAATCCTTCCACCTCCTACTACTCAATCCAATCCACTATCAACTTCAAATCTTTATATTTTCCATAAACATTTGGATTCTAGCGCCCCCAAAGAGGTATTCTTATAACATTCAGTTACGACCTATATTACGCCCCGTGCCCGTTTGCTGCAAGATCCAATTGGATCGCACCGTAACCGCAGTTGTTACCCTTCGCAGGCGCAATATCGCACGAATTATGTAACGGTGTTTGTACATAAGGTACCTTAGGTCTCGAACCTATTGCATATAAAAATTATTTGCTGTGCCGTGACAGCATATCAAGTCAACAGGGTTTTCTGCCATTTCAAAAAAACAGTAATAGAATATTTAACAAAAAGAAAATCAGCAGGTTGACACGAAAGTCTTCAGCAATACTAGCTTTTTCGTGCAGCTCTGCGCAGGTGCCATTTATCGTAAGCAAATTTTTATCATTTATATGCTATACTGATGTATTAGCTGCTCAAAATGTGTCCTGTAGTTATTTCGTAAATAAGTAACATATATCCTTCCTCACTTACTTCCTCGTTTATATTATTAGTTGGATACATATCTACGCTCATTTATGTCAATCAAATTAACATATCATCGCCACACTGATAGGGCTCATTTTACTGTGTTGCAAAAAATCCTTTGCCGTGCCGTGCCGTGGGTAGGTACGGCGGCGCCTTACGGAGTTCACACAAGCTGCCTTAACCCGCGCTACACCCGCTCACGAACAAAAACATTGCGGTAATACTTTACGTGAAAAACTTGAGTGAAATGCGGCAACATACTTTTTGGACAGCAACGTATGTATTTATGTTGTATAAATAAATATACGATTTGTTATTGCTACGCGAAAATAAAATTGTATGATGGCGATATATATTAATATATGTTGTAACCACTGTTACATTTGCCGCAGTTATATTTATGACAAAGACAATGTTTGGAAATAACCGAGGCACCAACGAGCAATCAAACATGATGGTACAGGACCTATGTTCGACAGATCATGATTACGAGATCCATTGCAGTAAACAGGTACCAACTTCGACACGATTTAGCTAGTTATAGATCTTGAATCTTATATCAAATCTTCAGCATAAGTTTCGAAACCCCTGTTGCATTTGAACTATACTAAAACCATAGGTACGTAATGTAAGACATTTTTGCGATTTCATCATCATCAGCCTGCCACAGTCCACTGCTGGATATAGGCCTTTTCAATTGGACGCCACTTAGGTCGATTTTCGGCTTTTCAGCTTTTGCGATTTGCGTTTTGGCAATTGACTAAGTAGTCATTTATAATTCAAACCAAGCATGCTTTGAATGAATTCAAGTCTAGAAAACTGATGATGCTTGTCGATCACCGTGAACCTAACAATAAAACCGAGACCTGGGTGTAAAATCTATTATCGATTGCTATTACAGTGCAAGCCCGTTCAGCAGTTAGACAGCTACATCGCGGTAGAAAATTCTATTTGAATGTTGAATTTGGAATTTGAATAAAATAGTACAATCGTTCAATTTTTGCAGCTCTCACATAGATTTTACAGAAAATGTCATGTATCTTTTTAAGGCTAGCGCCAGCCAACTTAAGGAGCAACCAGGGAAATTATTTCTCTTGTTGAAATTTTCCAAAATATTAAGGAGAGTAGGTCATTCTGATTAGGATTTTTGAGAACATACAACTTTTATTTATTTAACAAATATTGTCAAAATGGCTTTTATAATCGTATATCTTCACTATGAGTAACATACTCAACTAGCTAGCTCATGTACCTAATGGAATACGCGATAAGTGAAGTTAATGTCACTTCTGTCATATTTAGCAAATGATTATCATACATCTATAGAATAATAAGGCAATTTACGTTATGTATATCCTCTTCCCGCGATCGCATGCCATCGGACACTGACGCATGACGTCGCTTAAGATACTATACGATGCTCCGGGATCGGTTTTTAAACTTTCGAGTGAACTGATTTGTATTACGATAGTACCATATCAGTTTGATCCATCAAGCTACACAAATTAGAATTAATGCTGCGACTTTGTGCTCTGACCATTATTACAATATAAGTTTAAAAAAGGACCCTCCGTTACACTAAAACGCGGGCTTTACAAGTAGGACAGGTCTTATAAACAATGAAAATAATTATCATAGGCGAGTGGATACGCCAATAAGCGTGTTCGCGACATATGTATATCACAGATTTATCTATTGCCATTTTCTACACATAGGTACTTCTCTGCGAAACAAAGTTTCTGTAAACAACAGCGCTGTCACTGCTTTTATTCGTATAAATATATTTCTAGTATTCCCGTTTCACTATATTTAAATTAGATTTCCCGCGTGCATTGTTCACCTAAAACTTCTTCAGGTATTAACATTAAACCTCTTTCTATTGGTGAAAACTGTACCTTTAAAAATCTGTTCGGCTGCTTTGAGCTTATCGCGTTCACACAAACTGAAAAGACGACCGAGGAACATCCATTTAGTAATATGTATATAGCCAATTTAAATATTTCAAAAGGGCTTATTTTTTGGAGCTACATACCAGAGTTTTCCGTGGCATATAGTTAGTTAATGCCTATTTATAAAACAAAACTTGTACTTGAGAGGAAGGGTAATCCTACAATATCGAGCAAAATTGTCGAATTTCGGCATTACGATATTTCTGTATGAAGTATACAATTAATTTAAACAAAACGAAACTTACTTGAATATTTCATCACATTAAACTTTGGGTATTCTAAAATTAGCTCCGGTCCTAACATAAAACTATATTTATTATGCTAATCAAGAAATAATATGATTTTTTCTATGTTCATTTACTAACAAATTATTACTCTCGTCCATCATTTTATTTTAAGGGTCTGTTTAACTTAATTGAATTCAATTTATAGGTGCTCGTAGTGTAATTTTGAGATTGCCAAATGCTAATGGTTTTATAGAGTTAAACCGATCATTTTTTAAGAAGTTAAAGCCAAAACCCTCTAGTCACTTAGTTCTCAGTATGAGGCTTACGAACGTCAAATAAAAAAATATTAATTAAGGTTTCTACATTTACTCATTTATTCTTCATTTACTCTATTTTTTATGAAAAGAATCCTTTATCAGCCGCAAACGAGCCATACTAAACAGCGAGGAATGTACGCAATGGTGTTTGACATCACCAGAATACGGAAGAAACGTATAGGTATTCCACAAGTGCTGTAGGCAAGCATGCAGCCTATCGTATATTAATTTGGCAACTGGGAACGCTGTTTAATAGCCACCGCCGCCGTATATGTTCGAAAATGATGAAATAAAACTTTCACGACATAGCTTTATTGATGCTCCCTCAGGATAGGTGCAAGATTTAAACGATTTTTGTATGTAGGGATGCTTCCACTATTATTCTTATTTTGTTAATGAAATTTTATAAACGGTATAGTAAACTCAACATCTTACAACTGCTGCTACTGCTGCGGCTGGGAAACGCCTTGAATGAAAGATCTTCTGAAAATCTAAGAATTAATCTGCTGTTATTTAATTATTTATACCGTGTAATCTAATGAGGCCGAAACCTTTCATCAATCTCTTCAACTATATTCCATCAATAACGAACCAGATTTTACCTTTTGCTGTTCCTACGGGATATATACCACGTACCTTTGTTTTGACTAACCGATATTTCATCCACTTTCATCCACCCGCAATACTTCAGTACATCCGTGAACATGGCGCTTGCAACAGTGCCGAAATATCGGTTACTCAAAACAAAGGTACGTGGTATATATCCTGTAGGAACAGTAAAGAGTAATTATAGTGACCACGAAAGTTTAAATTCCTATAAAGAACCAGATTTTCTAATGTAGCTAATGACACGTAATATCAGTAATACTAAATGACTGATACAAATGCCGTGACATACAAATGTGTAATGATATAACATGTTATTAGGTTTAATATCGCGTGTGGCCGTACCGTATTGTGAACTGCCTGAGGTAATGTATTGTGAGTGATGTAACGGTATAAAGTATATTTATTCTGACGCCGGGTAGTTGTCACGTCAAAGGTAAAGGTGAAGTTATTTGTGGAATATAGACAATTTCTTTGGGGAAAATAAGATGTATTTTACTGTATTTTCAACCAATTACGCGATATGGGTACAGAGATTTTTGAAATGTATAGTTTATATTATTTTTAGGGTTATGTACGCGATAGGTGCCAAAAGCCTCCGCTGCCTAAGAGTCCGAATGTCTTTCAAACAATTATCGTTCATAGAATATTGTACTTCTCGAGTAAGTATTATTAGTTTTGCCGCTATGTCAATAAACAATAGAATAAAAAAGTCGATTGTGTCCGTTCCAGAAAATCGAAAATTATAACATACCTAACTAATGTAAAAAAATATTACAGAAAAAAATGCGAGCGAAAGATGTAAAAAACCCTTTTAGACCATAAAATATTCCTATCAACATGGCATAATTTCGTAAAATGGACTGGAAGGATATTAACATCGCATAGATTGTAAATAAAGCTTCCAAGAAAGTCTCTTGATACAACTTTATAATCGTGGAATAAATAAGGCACCAAACTTGGCAGGCTATGTGTAAGAAGAATAAATAATAAATGTTTTATCGATAAGTGAGGCAGTTTGCACAAAGTTGCTCCAAGTCCACCTGGTAGCCACAAAGTTGGCAACTTTACAATCGCTTAAAGCTTGGTGCGACATTCTAGAATGTATGTATCGCTTTAAAATATATGTACATATGTGAATAGTAATAGATAAAAATAATAAAATAATATAATTATACTCCTCCACTGCTGGGCTAGGGCCTCTTCTTAGTATAAGAAGGGTAAGGCCATCATGGCAGAGTTAGCTTTCGAGAACATTATGAAGAACTCTCAGACATGCAGGTTTCTCATAACACCTATTTACCTTCACCATCAAAGAAGCGATGACATTGTTAATTATCGCTTCTTTGAACTTGGATCCCTTTCTTGTCTCACACACAAGAATCGGAGAATCTAATTCTAGGAACTAGGATTCCTGAATGTTTCACCGCGTTACACAAATAATTTTATAAATGTATCACAGGGAAGAATGACTTCGATTGGCTATAAATACATAATTAAATTCCTACTCAAAAGGACAGAGCGGTATTCAGATGTGTTAGGTTTTGAAATTCTCAAACTCCTTCACCCTTAGTTTCACTGCTAATTAAATTACAATTAAGAAGCAGTTGCCTTAACGGTAACCTACCACTACCCTCTGCAAGGGATGGACGATAAGTCAGAGATACTCCACTGTAGCCTGTACTATATAGCTTCAATATATGAAAAAGTGGAAAACATTAAATTCATCATCAGCATATCAAACGGTTTCAGTTCTAATTTAGACAAAGACTCCGTTTCCAACTAGCATCATACCATCCCTATTTCATCAGTAATGACAAAACGAAGACATCATCTCTATAGTCACTCATCCTCATATACCGACCCTTTCTATTCCACCCTGAATAGAAATTATAGACAGACAACGCGTTTCTTGCTTGCGTACACACTTACGCACATTATGATACCAATTACGTTCGAACTAGTAAACTGTCTGTCTACCTATCAACTCTTCACCGCTGCCTGACTATTTGGCCAGGTGTTCACAGAATATATAGGTAATTACTTTAGTAATTAGAACTACTGTAGCTCGTAGAAATGATGGATCATATAACAATACGTCCAGCCTTCGCTTGGAGGCATAAATCACGGTTTTGTTACGGCAAATGGAGCTTTAAAGGTCTTGTAGTTAAACTTGTAGTTAAACTTGTAGTCAAGGCTCAGATGGTACAATGTTATTTGAGTGTCGGGCAACTGTGAACAATGTTGAATCAATTATTGCAATGTCCAACTGGATGATTACTCAGCCGCATATTTGAAGAAGAATTGAAATATTGATGGGTTCATTCCTTGATGACACAGTCCTTTGCATAATTCATAAACAAAATATTTTTCATGGCTGTGTGTTAACACACTATGAGTTCTTATAAATTCTGCTTTAGAATAACTGCTTTTCTATCCTCACGATAAAAAAATCTTAATATATAAAATCCTTGCGTTACTGACTGACTGACAGACACGCTACAGCCGAAACTATTGGGCGCAGGAAGCTGAAATTTGGCATGTATGTTCCTTGGGGACCGTAGGGGTGCACTAAGAAGTGATTTCCCGAAATTCCCTCGGGATCGGCCAAAACGGGTAAATTTTAAAAAAATGCAGGCGTAGCTGCTGGCGTCCTCTAGTGATAAATATTTTTTAATTACAAATTCGTCCGAGATGCAAAAAGATACGATTAGATATTAGTCATTTGTCTTTCATAAGGAGAGGTAGAATCGCCTGCTGTTTGCTAAATAACCCCGGTCTTACGGTCTGTAAAAAGACACGCATGCCACTACAAGATAAATAAAGTATGCAGTACCCAAGCCGAAAAAGAAAGAAAAGCATTTTCTGAAAAATACATAAGTTGGTTTGAGCCCAAGGTTATGTATACACAAATATATCCGTAAGGGAATACAAAAATATCCAACACATTTTATTACCTTAGTCTTACCTACAATTTATGTATATTTTCTCTATGGAAATTCTATTGTAAGATGACACATTTCTAAGTAAAATCACACAGCGTAGAACGAATACGCTTTATATAGTCTTCAATCTGTAAAGTTTGTGTCACAGTTATCAGGCGCAAGTTATAATACTGTACTCCGATCGGCTGAGATAACTGCACGGGTATGATAGGCAGGTATAATTGTGGGATCAACTAATTTTGTTTTCAGTGTCCCATGTCAGATTGAGTAACATTTGCATGCGGTATATTTTTTAGCTCGCCTGTCATACAGAGACCATTTTAATTACATATTTTTCGTATTAAAATTATGCGTACCGAACTTCAGATCACTACAGCTTTTTAAAATATAGAAACAAATTCATCATTTTTTTAAACAAGTCTAACGCTCTGACGAACAACATCCTGTGCAGCCTTTGTCTTCACAAACTTTCAAGGAACACCCAAAGCTTGAATATCAAATATTGCATCACAAAACCTGTGCAAATTGAGCTAACAATACGTGATACTCTAGTTTTTAACTTCTACTATTTAACACAGGTTTTTTAGACAATATTTAAAAAAAGTCACAAACACAACAAGTAACAAGGAATATAGTTATTTAGTTAAAAATGCCAACACAAGAAGATAATCAGAGATGACAATTTAAGCGCGGATATTCGTAGTGGTTAATTTACGTGTCAATTAACGTAATGAACTGTCAGTGTGTGACGTTTAAGGTATCGCTCTGTAACCTAACTGCGACAATATTGAGGAGTGCCTTGTCACCAGCGATCATACTGTGTCTTGCGATTTTACTCAGTAATACTGTAAAGACACCCCTTTCTAGGATTTAATTCTGTCTCGAAAAAGGGTAAACAAGCAGTTAATTTAAGGACACTATGAACACCCAGACCTCCAGACATTCGACACAAATTATTTGTGGATGACACACAGAGTTGTCACACTGATCTGAAGTTACAACTCTTGGCGCAGTTTACAACTGCACTGCTTTGAATAAACGGTTGGTGTAATAGGTTATGAGGCCGCCTCGCTTTGTTGTACACACGCTTTAAAATACGGTATAATAAAATGATTATAATTTAAATCTGAACAAAAAAAATACTAAACTTTTCGCTGCAATGTGCATAAACTTTTTCTCTCGATCAAAAACCAAACCGCTTGCCCACTGTCTCTTCATCTAAAACTCATGCTCGAATCATGACAGAAAACAAAGTGGATCTCGAGATCGTACGGTAATAGACGGCGCTTAGTCAAGCCCGGCACGATAACGACCTGAGCCGGGTGCATCCCAAACGAGCTAATTTATGTCCTAAGTGCAGTAATATGTGCCTTTTGCTTCGGTGTGAGTGTGATTATAATGTCTGCATGCCGGCAATTTGGATCGTAAGTTACTAGCCCTTATCTGGTGTTATTGTTAGTTAAGTTAAATGGCATTTTATCTGTTTTCTAAGGTACGATATGCTTTTCGTTAGCGTAACTAAATATGGGTGTAGCTACTTACTATTCGGTTTTCATATTACCAGTTTTACTTTTAAGCACAGTGTCATGAAGAGGACACAAAAAAAAATCAAAACACTATTACACTACTGAAAATATCTGAAACCAAAGAGAATATTTTAAGTATAACGTCTTAAACTTATTTTCAGTACAGGAATTCTAAATCTAAGTCAATAACTATTAAGGGCAATAGTGTAAAGATAATAAAATTTAATTACTAGTACCATTTATAGAGATTAAACACTTAAGTGTTGCCCAGTTGTTGTTCGATTTAAAAACAAGCAAGGGAAATTTTGCTTTATTTCTGGGGCGTTAGAGTATAAAATTGCGAGGGTCCAATTATTTTGAAACAAAGGATGCTTGATGTTTACGAGGCGTGATATTTAGCTTAGTTCGGTTTTTGAAACAATAGCGACGATGTTCAGACTCGGACGCATTGCGGCGTTTGCGGCGTTTGCGGCTTGTCCATATGTTTATTACTGCTACGCGTCATGATTGGGCATATGGCACATATGGCATTAAAAAATATGCTTAAAAATATGATTAATAAAGTTGTTATGAACCACTGGTAGTGTTATTTTTGTAATTTCTATAGCCCCTTTATCTGAGCCTTTATTTTCATTTTCATTTCATTTATTCACATAACAATGTCACATTGTGTCTGAATATTAAAACATACAATAGCACATACAATAATAGGTAGGCAATTAATTAATAAAAAATAATAAATCCGCACAAAAAACAAATACAAAACAACATAAAATAATCACATCTTTAACATTAAATTACATTATAAAAATAATTAATAATTAAAACATGTCCAAAATAATTTAAAAGCAGGTATGTCAAATTATAAAACGTACATATTACATTAATCAATCATTATAAGGATAATAAACATAATAAAAATTAAAATTCATACATTAGTTAAAAATTCATCTATTGAATAATAACACTTCTGTAGGAGATATGCCTTTAATTTTATTTGAAATAAATGTCTCTTATATAAATATTGCTTCAGCTCTTTTGGTAAGCAATTGAACAACTTAACACCTTGATATTCCGTACTATGTTTTACAACATTTAGATTTGGTTTCAGCTTCTGACGAAAGTGATTTTTTCGGGAACTTTCTCGTATTAACCTTTCCTCTTCAGACTCGTGAGTATTTATATTCTTTGCAAAATTACTTAAAACTGTAAAAATGTACAAACTGGGTACGGTCAGTATAGAAAGATTCAGAAAATGTTCCCTACACGATTCCCATTGTGGTATACGTACTATTGTTCTTATTGCCCTTTTCTGTAATATGAAAGCACTTTTTTTTACGTTATTAACTAAAATACCTGTAATCTAAATCTCCAAATAATCACCACACTGACTGAAATATTAGGTCGTGAGTGGTATAGAAAACGACCTAGTACCTAATGCAGTCAATATATTGCGCTAAATCCAACAATTTCAAGTTTTGATTTCGCAGCATTTGCTATTATTATATTATTCCTATTTGCTGATCTTACAGCCTTTCCCCTTGACGACAATTAGGAAAATGTCCTGAACTCGACTACTGCTGGACTTTTTCCTAATTGTCATCACAATACCATTTGTTTGTTTTAAAATTTAATTAAACTTAATTTATAGAGGCTCGTAGAGTAATTGGGAGATCGCCACTTGCAAAATTTTATAGAGTTACACCGATCATTTTATGGCAAGTCAAAGTAAAAAACCATTATTCACTTAAGTAACAATGCGACGCTTATGAACGTTAAATAAAAAAATACTTAAGGCTTCTACGTTTACCTATTAATTCTACATTGACTCTATTTTTTTATGAAGAGAATCCTTCATCAGCCGCAAACGAGCAATACTGAATAGCGAGTAATGTACGCAATGGGGTTTGACATCACCAGAATACGGCAGAAACGTATAGGTATAGGTATTCCACAAGTGCTGTAGAGAAGCATGCAGCCTAGCGAATATTAATTTGGCAACTGGGAATACTGTTTATAGCCGCCGCTGTATATGTTCGAAAATGATGAAATAAAACATTCACGACATAGCTTTATTGATGCTCCCTCAGGATAGGTGCAAGATTTAAACGATTTTTGTATCTAGGGATGCTTCCACTATTATTCTTATTTTGTTAATGAAATTTTATAAACGGATAGTAAACGGATAGTAAACTCTACATCTAACAACTGCTGCTACTGCTGCGGCTGAGAAAGGCCTTGAATGAAAGATCTTCTGACAATCTAAGAATTAATGTGCTGTTATTTAATTTTATACCGTGTAATCTAATGAGGCCAAAACCTTTCATCAATCTCTTCAACTATATTCCGTCAATAACGAACCAGATTTTACTTTTTACTGTTCCTACGGGATATATACCACGTACCTTTGTTTTGAGTAACCGATATTTCATCCACTTTCATCCACCCGCAATACTTCAGTACATCCGTGAACATGGCGCTTGCAACAGTGCCGAAATATCGGTTACTCAAAACAAAGGTACGTGGTATATATCCCGTAGGAACAGTAAAAAGTAATTATAGTGACCACGAAAGTTTAAATTCCTATAAAGAACCAGATTTTCTAATGTAGCTAATGACACGTAATATCAGTAATACTAAATGATTGATACTAATGCCGTGACGTACTAATGTGTAATGATATAACATGTTATTAGGTTTAATATCGCGTGTGGCCGTACCATATTGTCACCTGCCTGAGGTAATGTATTGTGAGTGACGTAACGGTATAAAGTATATTTATTCTGACGCCGGGTAGTTGTCACATCAAAGGGTAAAGGTGAAGTTATTTGTGGAATATAGACAATTTCTTTGGGGAAAATAAGAGGTATTTTACTGTATTTTCAACCAATTACGATATGGGTACAGAGATATTTGAAATGTATAGTTTATATTATTTTAAGGGTTAGGTACGCGATAGGTGCCAACAGCCTCCACTGTCTAAGTGTCCGAATGTCTCTCAAACAATTATCGTTCATAGAATATTGTACTTCTAGAGTAAGTATTATTAGTTTTGCCCACAGATATAGATCTACATAGATAACGCAATTATCACGATTTGTATTGAAACCAAGCGTGCCGACTTTTTAATACCTACTGTACGAACTGTACCGAAGCGATGCGCGACAGTATCGCTTGTGCGATATTCATCGTCTCCTAACACACAACGTCAGATCAAACGTCCAAAGCAAACGCGGCAACGTAATGTGAATAAAGTTTACTAAACGGAAATTTATAGTTAAATATATTCTGGAACGACACGCAGCTTGGAATATTTAAAAACAGTTTTAATATGAATTTACGCATAATATAGTTTTAAAATAACTTACCTGTGATAGGAAATATGTTCCTGCCTTTGGGTGCTCGAAATTTTTGGGTTATTGCAGTTAATTATCACGCAACGAGGGATTTTTTTAGTTTTTTGCGGACGTTCGGCTGCAACAACGGACGCGCGGGGACTGAAGTTAGCGGCGACCAACCTCGACACTTGGTCGGGGTTCAGACACGCGAAGTGCATGCATTTGCGTTATCTATGTAGATCTATATCTGTGGTTTTGCCGCTATGTCAATAAACAATAGAATAAAAAAGTCGATTGTGTCCGTTCTAGAAAATCGAAAACTATAACATACCTAACTAATGTAAAAAATATTACAGAAAAAAATGCAAGCGAAAGAAGTAAAAAAACCCTTTTAGACCATAAAATATTCGTATCAACATGGCATAATTTCGTAAAATTAACTGGAAGGATATTAACATCGCATAGATTGTAAATAAAGCTTCCAAGAAAGTCTCTTGATACAACTTTATAATCGTGGAATAAATAAGGCACCAAACTTGGCAGGCTATGTGTAAGAAGAATAAATAATAAATGTTTTATCGATAAGTGAGGCAGTTTGCACAAAGTTGCTCCAAGTCCACCTGGTAGCCACAAAGTTGGCAACTTTACAATCGCTTAAAGCTTGGTGCGACAATCTAGAATGTATGTATCGCTTTAAAATATATGTACATATGTTAATATTAATAGATAAAAATAATAAAATAATATATACTGCTCCACTGCTGGGCTAGGGCCTCTTCTTAGTATAAGAAGGGTAAGGCCATCATGGCAGAGTGAGCTTTCGAGAACATTATGAAGAACTCTCAGACATGCAGGTTTCTCATAACACCTATTTACCTTCACCATCAAAGAAGCGATGACATTGTTAATTATCGCTTCTTTGAACTTGGATCCCTTTCTTGTCTCACACACAAGAATCGGAGAATCTAATTCTAGGAACTAGGATTCCTGAATGTTTCACCGCGTTACACAAATAATTTTATAAATGTATCACAGGGAAGAATGACTTCGATTGGCTATAAATACATAATTAAATTCCTACTCAAAAGGACAGAGCGGTATTCAGATGTGTTAGGTTTTGAAATTCTCAAACTCCTTCACCCTTAGTTTCACTGCTAATTAAATTACAATTAAGAAGCAGTTGCCTTAACGGTAACCTACCACTACCCTCTGCAAGGGATGGACGATAAGTCAGAGATACTCCACTGTAGCCTGTACTATATAGCTTCAATATATGAAAAAGTGGAAAACATTAAATTCATCATCAGCATATCAAACGGTTTCAGTTCTAATTTAGACAAAGACTCCGTTTCCAACTAGCATCATACCATCCCTATTTCATCAGTAATGACAAAACGAAGACATCATCTCTATAGTCACACATCCTCATATACCGACCCTTTCTATTCCACCCTGAATAGAAATTATAGACAGACAACGCGTTTCTTGCTTGCGTACACACTTACGCACATTATGATACCAATTACGTTCGAACTAGTAAACTGTCTGTCTACCTATCAACTCTTCACCGCCGCCTGACTATTTGCCCAGGTGTTCACAGACTATATAGGTAATTACTTTAGTAATTAGAACTACTGTAGCTCGTAGAAATGATGGATCATATAACAATACGTCCAGCCTTCGCTTGGAGGCATAAATCACGGTTTTGTTACGGCAAATGGAGCTTTAAAAGTCTTGTAGTTAAACTTGTAGTAAAGGCTCAGATGGTACAATGTTATTTGAGTGTCGGGCAACTGTGATCGGTGTGTGAACAATGTTTGAATCAGTTATTTCAATGTCCAACTGGATGATTACTCTGCCGCATATTTAAAGAAGAATTGAAATGTTAATTGTGGATCCTTGATGACACAGTCCTTTGCACAATTCATAAATAAAATATTTTTAATGCCTGTGTGTTAACACACTATGAGTCCTTATAAATTCTGCTTTAGAATAACTGCTTTTCTATCCTCACGATAAAAAAATTATAAATATTTTTTAATTACAAATTCGTCCGAGATGCAAAAAGATACTATTAGTCATTTGTGTTTCATAAGGAGAGGTAGGATCGCCTGCTGTTTGCTAAATAACCCCGGTCTTACGGTCTGTAAAAAGACACGCATGCCACTACAAGATAAATAAAGTATGCAGTACCCAAGCCGAAAAAGAAGGAAAAGCGTTTGCTGAAAAATACATAAGTTGGTTTGGGTCCAAGGTAAAATAATACACAAATATATCCGTAAGGGAATACAAAAATATCATACACATTTTATTACGTTAGTCTTACTTACAATTTATGTATATTTTCTCTATAGAAATTCTATTGTAATATGACACATTTCTAAGTTGAATCACACAGCGTAGTACGTAGGCTTTATATCTTCAATCTGCAAAGTTTCTGTCACAATTTTCAGGCGCAAGTTATAATGTACTCCGATCAACCATAGAGCATAGATATAGATATAGAGGCACATTTCTTATGGGCGCTCTGTAGACAAACTTTCTGTGACCAGTGTGACCCATATTGCCGCTTGGCGGCGTGACAGTCGCGCTGTGACAGCTGACTACGAGTTCAAGAGAGACGAAAGTTTCTTCTGTGTCACTTAACTACGAGAGCAAGAAAGACGGAGAACGACGCCAGCGCCGCCAACGGTTCCAACTACGTACTACACTGACAACCGTCAATACGCCAGTTGGAATCGGCACACGAAGTCCATAAGAAATGGGCTTCTATATGTAAATCTGTACTCATTGGATCAACTGAGATAACTGCACGGGTATGATAGGCAGATTTAATTGTGGGATCAACTAATTTTGTTTTCAGTGTCCCATGTCAGATTGAGTAACATTTGCATACAGTAGGTATATTTGTAAGCTCGCCTGTCATATAGACCATTTTAATTACATATTTTTCATATTAAAATTATGCTTACCGAACTTCAAATCACTACAGGTTTTTCTACAGAAAATATAGATAGCAATTCATAACTTTTTTAGGGTTCCGTAGTGCACAAGGAACCCTTATAGTTTCGTCATGTCCGTCCGTCTGTCCGTCCGCAGCCTAGCTCAAAGACGCCTGGTGCTAGAAAGCTGATATTTGACATGAATATAGATATAAGATATTCCAACAAAACTGTATAATAAAATTTAGGAAAATATTTTTTCAAGGGTATCTCCCCTACTTATATAGTGGGGTTGAATTTTTTTTTGGTTGAGTACCCCATCATGTGGGGTATCATTGGATAGGTTTTAAAAAAATATTATTAGTTTGCTCATATCATTTTTCGATCAAGTGATTGGTTTGTCAAATATCAAGCTTTGAAGTGAAAAAAATTGTTAGACTCAAGTGTCCCACGACTCTGCCGCCTAAACTATTAATTTGGAAGAGGTGAAAAAAATCTCAAATGTAGTACATATAACGAATTTAAAAGGAAAACTATCACGGCTAAGTAGATATCACTAGTTTACGAGTAATAGTCGGTTAACTTATAAATACATATTTCTGTGAGTTTACATTTGGCGCGCTGGCTTAATCTTAAAGATATACGTACTTTGGTATGTAATGTACTACGGTACTACGTATGTATAGTAGTAGTATATCTTGGAAACCACATTTTTTGTTTACAATACATAACTGGATACATACCTAGTATTTTTCTAAACAAAACTTAGGTTCTTATAATAGTGTTATTAAAATTATTTTTCAGCAAAATAAACAGTCAGATTTGTTGTACATTAATACCCTTTGCAGCAAGTCATTATGGGCAACTACGGGACCCTACATTGCGCGTGGCCCGACACGCACTTGTTTATTAAACAATTCTTACGCTGACTAACAACATCCTGTGCAGCCTTTGTCTTCACAAACTTTCAAGGAACATCCAAAGCCTGAATCAAATATTGCATCACAAAACCTGTGCAAATTGAACTAACAATACGTGACACTCTAGTTTTTAACTTCTACTATTTACCTAACATAGGCTTTTTAGACAAGCTTTTTAAAAACTCACAAACATAACAAGTAACAAGAAATATAGTTAACAATGCCAACATAATCAGAGATGACAATTTAAGCGCGGATATTCGTAGTGGTTAATATACGTGTCAATTAACGTAATGAACTGTCAGTGTGTGTCGTTTAACGTATCGCTCTGTAACCTAACTGCGATAATATTGAGGAGTGCATTGTCACCAGCGATCATACTGTGTCTTGCTATTTTACTCAGTAATACTGTAAAGACATCCCTTTCTAGGAATAAATTCTGTCTCGAAAAAGGTTAATAAGCAATCAATTTAAGGACACTATGAACAATGAACACCGAGCCCTCCAGACATTTGACACAAATTATTTGTGGATGACACACAGTGTTGTCCCACTGATCTGAAGCTACAACTCTTGGCGCAGTATACAACTGCACTGCTTTGACTACACGGTTGGTTTAGTAGTTTATGCGGCCGCCATGCTTTGTTGTACACACGCTTTAAAATACGATATAATAAAATTATTATAATTTAAATCTGAACAAAAAAATACTAAACCTTTCGCTGCAATGTGCATAAACTTTTTCTCTCGATCAAAAACCAAACCGCTTGCCCACTGCCTCTTCATATAAAACTCATGCTCGAATCATGACAGAGAACAAAGCTGATCTCGAGATCGTTCGGTAATAGACGGCGCTTAGTCAAGCCCGGCACGATAACGACCTGCGCCGGGTGCATCCCAAACGAGCTAATTTATGTCCTAAGTGCAGTAATATGTGCCTTTTGCTTCGATGTGAGGATTAAAATGTCTGCATGCCGGCAATTTGGATCGCAAGTTACTAGCCCTAATCTGGTATTATTGTTAGTTAACTTGAATGGCATTTTATCTGTTTTCTAAGGTACGATATGCTTTTCGTTAGTGTAACTAAATACGGTTGAGCTACTTACTATTCGGTTTTCATATCACCAGTTTTACTTTTATACACGGGGTCATGAAGAGGACAGAAAAAGAAATCAAAACACTACTACACTACTGAAAATAATCTGAATAAAATATTTAAAGTATAACGTCTTAAACTTATTTTCAGTACACGAATTCTAAATCTAAGTCATTACCTATTAAGGACAATAGTGTAAAGATAATAAAATTTAATAACTAGTACCATTTAAAGAGATTAAACACTTAAGCGTTGCCCAGTTGTTGGTCGATTTAAAAAACAAGTAAGGGAAATTTTGCTTTATTTCTGGGGCGTTAGAGTATAAAATTGCGAGGGTCCAATTAATTTGAAACAAAGGATGCTTGATGTTTACGAGGTGTGATTAAACATTCAACTTAGTTCGGTTTTTGAAACAATAGCGACGATGTTCAGACTCAGACGCATTGCGGCGTTTGCGGCTTGTCCATGTGTTTATTACTGCTACACGTCATGATTGGGTAATTGGACTGGGACATATGGAATTAAAAAATATGTTTAAAGATATGATTAATAAAGAGGCAGTTAGGAACTACTGGTAGTGTTATTTTTGTAATTTCTGTAGCCCCTTTATCTGAGCCTTTATGTTATTAACCAAAATACCAGTAATCTAAATCTCCAAATAATGACCACACCGATTGAAATATTAGGTCGTGACTGTCGTGAATGGTATAGGAAACGATCTAGTAATGCAGTCAATATATTGCGCTAAATCCAACAATTTCAAGTTTTGATGTCGCAGCAAGAGAATTCTATTTGCTCATCTTACAGCCTTTCGCCTTGACGACAATTAGGAAAATGTCCTGAACTCGACTACTGCTGGACTTTTTCCTAATTGTCGTCACAATGCCATTTGTTTTTTTTGTTTTTCGTGTGAGTGTGTAGCCAACTCTAGTGTCGCAGTTTTTAGACCACCCGGAGGCCTCCGACATGACCTAACGATTCTTATCCTGAGACAAGAACCGGGACAGACAGCTTTACGTGCCCTCCGAAGCACGGTAGCGCTCAGATGTAAATGCCACACTTGGTCACCCATCCAAGTGGCGGCCTGTGCAAGCGTTGTTTAGCTTTGCCGATCTGGTACGAACAGCAATCCAAGTCTCGCTATGAGCGCTACATTGAGTCAATATGAGGAAGTGGTCTACTACATCATGCTAACCAGACGAATTGGTATAAGCTTCAATGCAGAGTTTTCCGTCTCTTCTTCGCTCATATACATTTTAAAACTGCAGACATACAAATATATGCATATATGTAGTTAGGTGTACGTTTTAATTACACGCGTGGGTGGGCGCCATTAAAGTCGACAATACGCGCATCAAGCTAATAATCCATTAGTGGTGAACTGACTCCGTGAGACGAGATGCATGTCCGGGGTTTTTATTTGTTGGTATATGGTAGATGACCTGATGGTAAGCTTTACAGCTTACCATCAGGTTATCCTATGGTTACTGGCAAGGCAGCGATAGCGTAATGGAGATACGGACAGACTGCTATGTAAAGAATATCGGGTTTAACTACGCTACGGCGTGCACGAATTGTGTGGTCCTGAAGTAGTTTAAACGACTGCGGATCATGAAGTCTCAGGTTCGATACCCGGGTCGAAAAAGTGATATTGGATTTTCCTGTTAATTTTTTTTTTTTGAGTTTGAGTTCGGAGTCAAAGAGTGCGTGCCTCTGAAAGTACGTTAAGCCATTGGTCTTGCGCCTAATCTTTCTCCGGTGCTTTCGCATGTGGCGTCCCGTCGTACTTTGAGGATGAGGGAATAGAGAGTGCACTAGCGTTTGCGCACACACTGTCCTTCACAGTTGGCTAGTCCCATATGAGACTAGCCGCCGTGGTCCGAATACGGTCTAGAGGACATTATTTTTATATATTATGGCGTGCGGCACTGACTTTTCAAAGTTATGTTCGTATTAAATTGTTAAATATTGCTTAGCCTATGCCTCGGAGAGCACGTTGCCCTTGGTCGCGGCAGTAGGTACTCATATCTTATCTCGCGATAATGTACGAGTATATAGTATGTACAATGTACATACTTATACTACTAGTAATGCCTTTATAGGGACAGTCTGTTTTCTGACACGCTTCTATAAATTCCTGTACCAAAGATGTTCTAGATAAGTGTCCACAACTTTCTCACAAGTAAGAACATTCAAATTCACACCCTTGCCTAACCTAGCGACTGGAAACGGAACTTCAACTGACTAGTTTAACCCACTGGTTATTAACATTCATAAGTGTAACACTTACTCTTCGTGACCTGAATGAATAAATGAGTTTCAGCTCAGAAAGTTCGGTTTGAATAAACTTTGATACGAGAACTTTGATATGAGACGATAAAGAATATGTTCTGTAAGCCTATAATTTATGTGATGAGTAATTAAACAACGAAAGCCGAGTGGAGAGACCGACAGACTGCTACGCAGAGGGTCTCGGGTTTGAATCCACGGCACGCACCAATGACTTTTCGAAGTTAAGTGCGTATTAAATTGTTAATTATCGCTTGCGGCGAAGGAAAACATCGTGAGGAAACCTGCACGTATGAGAGTTCTCCATAATGTTCTCGAAAGACATGTGAAGTCTGTCAACCCGCACTTGGTCAGCGCGGTGGACTATGGCCTTACCATTCTCATAGTGAGAAGAGGCCCGTGCCCAGCAGTAGGACAGTATAAAGGGCAGATGATGATGGATTAAACATACTTAGATCTCAAAACAATCATATTTAGCAGCGATACGCTTATGAAGATACCAACAGACTGCCATACAGGGGGTAACGGGTTGAAACCAAGGGCGCGCATCACGTTTTTTCGAATTATGTATGTGCGTATTAAATCTGACGAACGAATGAATGAATCAAGAGAGGTATGTCAGGATCGTTGCAAATGGCGTTCCGTCGTCTCTACCTACCCTTCCGGGAACAGGCGTGAGTCTATGTACCTATGTATGTATGTAAATCTGACGCTCATTATGGGGAGTCATTAGCATTAATTAACTGACATTGGTTAGCCATATCGTAAGGTATCTGTTTGGGTTGCGGAGGTCAGGCGGCAGTCGCTTTGTATTGTTCTAATATTTTATTAAACTAAATGTTGTTAGAATAAAAAGACCTGATGATACCTATTTTTTTTTATGTGTTTCACTAATGGTTCTTATTATTTTGATCCCGTTATTATAAATGTTATTCCCTAACCAGACATATTTTATCTATATTCCAGATAGGTATATTTTTTATTTTATGGGCGTCTTTATCATCCTTAGATAAACATACCTATACATACATTACATACAATGCCTATTTGTTCAGGTTACCTTAATTATTTAGATAGACTTCAGCGATAAAAATATACATTTTAGTTGATTATTAAAAAATATTCAAGAAATTATTTTCTGGTTTAGTGAACATAGTTCTTTGAATTTTATTGCAAAGATATTTTTTTCAATTTTATTGCAAATTGATCTGAAATTAAATAAACGGAATCCAATATTACATCCTACTAAAAATAAACACTTGTAAGCTTTGATTATAACCCTCCCTCATACATAATACATTTCCATTTATTTAACCATGCATCCACAGCAAACCTCAATGCATATTACATATAACATGAAAAATGAAAAAAAGAAATTCAAATATCGAACCGTCTTCTGTGATCACCAACTCTACCGTCTCTATTACGTCACTAGCCTTGATTCGTATTTGGAACACCTGCGATTTTGCCTTTAGTATTTATAGAAATGCTATCCTTGGCTTCAAAAGAAATTCTTGTACCTACATAACTATCGATTCCAATGGATGCTATTGAGACCCACTCAACATTAAGTGAATCCTCACGATAGCTTACAAATCGCAAAGGTAACGAACGGGCTTAGGAGTATCTACTTAGGCTTAATGCAAGATCCAACCCACTCCCTAAGGGGCAGAGGTGTATATTAATACTTTTTATTTGGTTACCTTGCGAGCAGTGCCATCTCAACACTTAAATTAAGAGATTAAGAACTATTCCGAAAGTACCTACGTAGGAACCTCTCTTTTTACGTTGTTGAATCAGTTGATTGAATCAGGCGTTACTTGGCGGAACTCCATTGTACTCAGTGGCTCAGTCGTTAACCATCGGTCCTGAGGATGCCTCGTGGAGAGGCGAAACACGTGTGGAAGCATAGTCGGCGCATAGAACGGGATACTGTACGTCAGGTATTTTCCTGGAACGCATTTCCGCATTATTCCATACATCCCTTATCGTTTGTCTTTAGAGGAGTTCGGTATTGTCAACCTTTTTCTATTGCAATAGTTGGGGTGGGCAATCCGAGGGTGCGTGGTGGGTTCCTCTTTCCTTCCATTAGGTAAACAGTTTCGTTTAAAATGGTATTTATAATCTTTATTAAAATGCGAATATACCTTTGTTTGTCTGTTCTGTGCTTCCGTGAACACAAAAACCATTTTGATGAAATTTGCCGAGGAGGTAGATTATCCTAAGGACATAGCTTATCTTCCATCCCGGAAAAAGGTTTTATTAAAGATTTTCTAAAGTTTCTCTCTCTAGTAATATTTGCGCCATGCTTATATAGTACCTACCGAACCAGAGTCACTGGAGCGATTCTTCTTAAGTTACCATTGAAGGTACTTCTTTTAACATCTTTAAAGTATTGGCTTAACCTGTTACTAACTAGTTCTTAAATCTTCGTTATCGATTTACTTGTTTCTGAAGTGAAATTTAGATTCGTCGTGATTTGACACTTGATGAAATGAAATCGCGTCAGACAAAAAACAATGACTGGTTTGTCAGTTAATATATAGAATTGAATTACAATAAGGCATGATGTCATTTGATTACAGTGAAAACATGGAGATTGAGTAGTAAGTCGTTACATACTATTTATGTAAAAAATGTTAAACTATTATAAAATATTAGAAAAATTAACGTTAGCCTGGATCTGGTGTCTATTTATTTCATTCTCTCGTAGGTTATGTTTCTGCAGTTTCACTTTTTAGTTTAGGATTCATCATATTTTAGTTCATCCGATTTTCATACAAAAATAAAAATATTTAAATTGAACGCTCTAAATGTTGCGAAGTCTATGCGAAAGCGGTAGAACAATAGCGAGGGGTGCGGGCGACAGGACAACGAAATCTTGAAGGTTTTTTTTTGGTAAATGTATTATGTTTTGTAAAAAGTCATAAAGCAAAAGTTGTTGATTATGATGTTACTAACATAATCCTGAGAGGTGTTTTACAAATAACCCTGTAAATCAAAGTCTTGCGTTACGGACTGACTGGCAGATAAGATACTGCCGAAACTATTCGACGCAAAATACTTAACTTTGTCATATTCCTATTTTTCTTTGGGAGCGTAGGGGTGCACTACGAAGAGATTTGGTGAAATTTCCCGGCGAGAAGAAACGGTTCATTTAGATAAATGCGCGAGCGTGGCTGCGAGCATCCTCAAATAAACTATATTACTGCAAAGTTTCGGTCGTTTCTGTGTATAAGAGTATCAAAGATCCTATGGATGGTTAGATGGATGGATGTATAATTAATTGTATAGCCATCAAACATTAAAAATATTACGTTTATAAGTAGTAAGTTGGAAGTGAAGGTTACAAAAACGAATTTAAAGAGCAAAATCTATGTTATGTCATTGGACAGAAATGAAAAAAGAACTGATTCCGATCTAATTTCCGCAGCTCGATTAAGCATGCCGTTCCAATGATGACACAATTTCAGAGGCCAGTGACAAGGCCGAAACGCTATTATTCATACTTTCCATTACTACTATGTATGTAGAATTGTTTCCTGTAGGCGCATTGCCGGTCGGTTCATTTGGAGACTACAATTACAAAGATAATACGGGAAAATAAAATTGTCGCTGGACTATTACGCACTGGATTTTATTTCAGGTGTCACAGAAATATTTGGCGAGTAAATGCACTACTAACGGATAATACAACAAAGAAGTAATATTGTATCAACATTTTAAAGCACCAAAACTGAACATGAAGTTGGCTGCATCGAAAGGAATGCAGCTAAAAGGAAAACATAATTTATTTAAACAGTGATTCTTTTTTATATAACCTACCTACTTGCTGACACACAGCAACGATCCTCTTTGCCGAGACTTTTTTTTTTTAATTTAATAATGTTCAATATTCGATTGTTACGTTTATGTTGACTATTATTTTAATAATGTCATATGAGAAATCAAATCTTGTGTTTTTCTTTAATTTAACATCGACTGTATCAACAGAAGCTTTTTTTTTAATTTAGTCGTTGTAATTGGTTGGCCAAATTCAAACACAAAAAGTGTTGAATTTGGTTAATGGATGAAGATTGGATTTCCCATCAAATCTAAAACCACTACTTGGAAATTATATATGCAATCTCATTGGACTGCCGTGATTTGATTTAGAAGTCCATACAACTTCAAGATTGTTGTCTGTTTCTTTTAAAATAGCAATGAAAGGAAAAAATATATCCGTAATGCCAATTGATGTGCAAACACTTAATGTAGGTACTTAATGTATCAATCTTTTACATTCATAATATCCCAATCTATGTAATATACCAATAACAGCAACCGAGTCAGGGGACCGTGATATGATAAATGGTTTTAGTCATGGACACCGAAATACCAAAAGCACAATCAAGCTACTGCCTAATGTGAAAATAGTGCTAGCGACAAACCTTGTTAAAAGTCAACCTACGATAGTTTCATTAGATCGGACAACAGAAGCCCTACTATAGATACGTACCCAAAAGTTTATACCATCGGTAATCTGTGTAGCTACAGTGAAAGCGTGGTAAGCCAAATGCGTAAAGCCGATATATCATATCCAACCGACACATGAGTGAATGATCTAATGACTACAGTGACTTCAACGTCACGTCCTTGCTCTGTATACGGGACCTCTTATGCAAAATCTAATCTCTTATGACTGGATGCAATCTTCCATTAACGGGAAGAATCGCTCAATGATTTTTGTCAGAAACAAAATTCTCACGTAACCATCTAATATATATTCATTCTAGCTAAACGGTTCATATTATAAGTACACTCATAACTAATTTTTCTCAAGAAATAGTCAATAGTCCGGTCCCATCAGCGGTCGTACCATTAACCGCTGAATTCAATATTTGATCAATCTATTTTTTGAGATTTTAGATACATATATTTGACATAAGCTCCATATAAAATATGTCAAACATATATCTCAAATCTCTAAATTCATGGATAGGTCGAAAATTATAACCGGCCATAAATCGAAGCTAAAAGCAAACTGGTCCACCACCAAAAAAATAAAATATTCTCGAAACGACTTCACGAACTTAGCTGAATATGCACGCAGATCGTTTATTGCCTGGATTAACATAAATTATGGAAGTATTAAATTAACATGTTACTAATGTTCCAATAATCCAGAAACTAGACGCAGGCGAAGGCGCGGCTACAGCAAGAAGATAACCTAAAATGCCTCCTTTAACATCATCAGACAACAACACCCCAGAAATCCAGCCACGAATAACGTAGAAAATAAAAACAATTGAAATTTTCTTTTAAACCTCATACACATACCTACTAATACCACGGCCATTACCCACACATGTCGCCTCTCTACGCCAGTACATTTAGTAGCAAGAGTACAGTACATTTGTATAGTAACAGCCACAAATATTCAGAGTGGCCGCAGTCATTCATAACCGACCGATGTCACGCTCTAATGTTGCCGCCAGATGTCTATTATGTCCCGACAGAGATTATACCGCAATGAAATGTTTCTTCATAGTATTTCAATAAATACTAAATGGTTAATGGACTCTAGGCTCAAAAACCAATGGTTAAAACCCAATGGTTTTTGAGCCTAGACCTATTTAGCATATAGAAGGTTACCTTAGCTTATACTTCATAATGGCGGTCCGTAGCCTCTGCCTACCTCTTCGGGAAACAGGCGTGAGTCTATGTATGTACTCTATACCTATAGTGAATGAAAAACTAGTTATTCCATCATTTAGTCATATAATTATGTTGTTAAAGTTTCATTCCGAATGTTAGGTAACATCAGATTTCTTTGCACAATTTCCGCAATGGCCCATACAAAATATATTTATGATAACGATTACGTTTCAAAGTTTCAAATTGTCATTCAGGATATATTCCACGTACTTTTGTTTTAAATTCATAATTACGACCAGTACAATCACCTGTTAAGAGTTAAACCTCTTTACTGTATAGGTACTAAAAGGACTTTGTAGGTATATGTTAAGATTCAGGCTTGAGCTTAAAGTGTGTATTTGAATACGGAAACTGCATATACCTATTTAAACAACGGGAACACAAAACAATAATCCAAACTCGGGACATTCATTTGTGTGCCGCACAAAGTTTTGTCTAACGCTCGGCGTAGTTGAAAAGAGGCGAACGATTAAGCTACTACTCTGTCCATGCATTAAAATATATATTAAAACTATTCAGGCGCACCATACAAATCCTTCACATTTGAAACTGAGCCGTCACACCTGGATGGTAATGAGGTAATCTTCATACGAGTACCAATATATAAAATGACTTGTCTTGACTGACTGATGGCTAGTCTAAAATAGAGCAACTTGGCTCCATTGATTTCTACAGGGTAAAAAAAAGCCATAAAACAATTAAGTTCATAAACGTTCGTACAAAGACTAACAGACTGCCCACGGCACGCACCATTGAGTTGTCAAACTAACGTGCGTATTTAATTGTTAAACATTGTAAGGAAACCTGCATGACTGAGAGTTCTCACATAATGCTTTCGGCAGACCTCTGGAATCTACCAATCCGCTCTCAGACAACGGCATAACCTACTCTCATAATAGAGAGAAGCGGCCCGCGCCGCCTGTAGTAAGTAGTTAGATAAAGCTGATGATGATGATGGAAGTTAATATTTGGCAATTGTACCTAAAGACAGTTCACAATCCTAAACCACTATACATAATATGTACACATTGTACATAGCTTACCTCACTAATCTATTAACCGCGATTCAATCAATCCCCTGACATAGGTAACATAGATTCAACACTTTATTAGCTAACGGCCATTTTCAATATTCGATCCATACATGGATTTTAAGATTCGAAATTCGTGTTTGACATATTGTGTATGGAGTTTATGTCAAAAACGAATCTAAAATCTACAGATCTATCTATAGTCCGAATATTGAATTCCGTAGTAAATCGCGTAAATAAAAATCTGGTAAGATAGACCTAGATTTAAGTAACGTATTTGTGACTTAGGCTAATAGAGATAGAATAAGTTTAAACGATATTGTGTAACGTTTCAATCCAGACATGTATGACGTGTTACGGTCGTATCCGGACAAACATTCACGTGTATGCCTTGTCCGGCCTTTGTTTAAGCTTTTTGATGTAAGCCGCCGCACGTAACGTCGAGCGAAACTATATGGAAACTCATCATAGTTTGTTGTGGATGTAGGCTAATATCATAGCCCTTTTCTGTCATATTACGGATCTTAACATTATACATAATATGTCATATACTTACAAATGTTTTTTTTTGCGCTAGTTAGGCCGTATATTGAAGATATTGATTTTAGGCTACAATAACGAGTATGTGGCAAAAAGGTAACCGTCGTATCACATAAGTACTATTTATAGGTACCCACTGTGAATCTAGTGATTCAATATTTTCTTTGCCTAATATCTAAAAACTAGAGGATGGCCGCGGTTACACCCGTGTTATTTAGGGCTACTGCTCCGCTCTCGTTGCTCATAGCGTAATGTTATATAGTCTATAGCCTTCCTCGATAAATGGGCTATCTGACAGTGAAAAAATTTTCAAATCGGATCAGTATTTCCTGAGATTAGCGCGTTCAACCAAACAAACAAACTATTCAGCTTTATATATAAGTATAAGTTAACTTTCATGCGAGAAGACTACAGATATATATTCAAAGAACGGAATTTTATTTGCAGATCACAAGATATGCCTATGTCAGCGTGTCGTGAAAGACGGGAAAGGCACTTCTCTACATTTGTGTAAAACAACAAGACACTAGCGAAAGCGATTGATATTCAACGCAAAGACTAGATTTTTTAGATAAAGAAATACGCCTCTTTGATCGAAAAATAAGTGCCGAAAAGGAATCATAAAGAACGCCAGTCAGAGCCACTGGGCTTTTCCTTTTATAGAATTTAATAATTTATAATAACTAAAGTACCGACCCAATTCTTTCATTTAATTAAGTCGATCGGCTCCAAATAGAATCGGGTTCCGATAAGTGCCTATAAGCTCATTTGCTTTCAATTATGGAGATAGAAGATTCAATGTGTTTTAAATGACGGTAGTCTTATTTATGTTTATTTTTTATTTAAATAAAAAATCTTACTTGACTGATGTTGGTACTTTACGAACATACAATCCACGGACACAAATTATACTAAGACTCAAAACAACAAATTGTGGATCACAAAAAGTTTTATCTGATGTAAAGATCGAACTCGCAACACTGAGTGTAATGTCAACGTAAACCACTACGCCAACCGTACAGACAAAATGTTGAAAATTAATAACATTAAATAATTGCTAGAGAACAGGTTTTTAGGTGTATACTAGCTTTTGCCCGCGGCTTTGCTCGCGTAAATTCGGGGATCTCTAGTTAATGTATATCATCTATGTTCGGGGTAACACGAATCTCCTTAATTGGGCGGATACTTCTATAATTGTCGTTTTAACTGTTTAAGAAATATAACTGCAATAAGTACCTATTTACATATTATACAAACTACTTAGAACTATCAGTAGTACCTACTCAAAATGTTATCCGGTATCAGTGACGTTTCGCTAGAGTGGCCAATATGGCGACTGCGATTTGTCTGTCAGAACCATTAGAATTTACCAAAATACTCGACAATCCGAATTATGCGGATATATGTTGTCCACTCGAAATCTTTATTTTTAATGTTTTATTATTCATGTAAGGTTTCGATCGAGTCTACCGTACCCCTTGACAAAATTATTAACATAGATTTGACATTGCGATGGTAGCGCAGTCTGTCGGTTCCAATGTGAAACATTCCAAAATCAACAACTACTTACAAATAAAAAATTAACTAAAAACATTTTCCAGTGGACTAAATTGTGAATCTAAACCATTCTCAAGTCCCCTTGAAAACACACAAAAAATTTCATCAAAATCGGTCCAATCGTTTAGGAGTAGTTCAGTAACATACACACGCACACAAGAAATAAACAGGATGTAAAAAGACCCTTAACGAAAACTCAAATCCCATGTTGTACCAAACACTACGAACATTTTTACTTCAGCACCATACCTGGGAAATAAAAAGATCGAGATCGAGATCGATATAAAAATAAAGATATAAAGATTTCCTGTATATATAAAGATATTTATTTCGTTTTTCGATTCGCTATATTTCAATGTTACGTAATTTCAGACCAGTTACTTCTTGTGTGTTACTATTCAAAAATTTTTACGGAACCAAACTTTAATGTAAATGGTCGGTGAGAACCTTACAGTAGTTTGTGTAGTTTGTAGCGGTCACAATGTAGCTTTACTTGTTGTTCGTAGTAGACCAAAAAAGCTAAGCTTTGCTTAAATGGTGACCATGGATAGGCGACTACTCGTGAGGTTTTTAGATCAGAGCACGGACGTGCTTCTCGTAAAGCTATCGTTCCTTGTCTTTGTCTCAGGACGTAAATTGTAAGGCCACTATGTAGGCCTACATGTGGTCTATTCACTACATCACCAGAGTTGGTCCCATATCCACACAAAGAAGATGTGTAAAGATGAATAAGGTTACCTTAATATTTACCTACAAATACTTTACAAACTTTTACTTTACCAACTGCAATTAGAGGCTCACTTAACAGAAACTAGAATTGCAACCAAAGTCTAACCTAAAACATATACAAAAATGCTGCTTGTTCGTCCATTTATCGAAGGTTTGAACTGCTTCCAAAAATATGTTGCTCACATTGTTAGCATTGACGGTGAGCCACGGATTAAAGTCGTAGATTCCAATCCTTTTCAATATTCAACTGACAGACAGCGGCCATCCAACAAATATTATTGTAATTGGCTTAGAGCAAAAACTAAATGCTTGGTTTTAGTGCTTTAAAAGATGTTACTTGGTCTGGAGTCTATATCTTTAATGTATTCATAAATGAAGATTCGATTATTCGATATGAATAATACAAAATTCTCTACCCCATTTCGTTCCGTGGGTGTCACAAAAGAATAGTATATAGTAGGACCAATGAAGAATGAAGATGCGAGACAATTTTCGTTATGCTAAAAGTATGTCTCAAGTGTTTTGTCGTACACGGCCACTCGTCTAGCTAAACTCTTTGACCTTTGTACCGTACTTATGTCGTAGGAAATAGGTGTTGCTGCAAATATAATATAGCTTCACTTGTCGCTGCGTGTAAATTAAGTCTCTACATCCTTGCAACATTATTAATAATTTTATTGTAAGTATACATAAAGGGCAGCGATAGCCGAGTGGAGAGACCGCCAGACTGCTACGCAGAGGGTCTCGGGTTCGAATACACGGCACGCACCAATGACTTTTCGAAGTTAAGTGCGTATTAAATTGACAATTATCGCTTGCTTATCGGTGAAGGAAAACATCGTGAGGAAACCTGCATGTTCTCAAAAGACATGTAAAGTCTGCCAACCCGCACTTGGCCAGCGTGGTGGACTATGACCTTACCCTTCTCATAGTGAGAAGAGGCCCGTGCCCAGCAGTGGGACAGTATATAGGCATGATGATGATAATGATGTAAATATATACAATTCAAAAGCCTTCTACTTCATCCTCAATCTAATCTACCATCAACTTCAAATCCTTACATTTTCCATATACATTTAGATTCTAGCACCCCCATGACATATGCTCATAACATTCAGTTACGACTTGTATTACGCCCCGTGCCCGCTTGCCGCAGCATCCAATTGGCTCGCCCGGTACCCGCAGTTGTTACCCTTCGCGGGCGCAATATCGCGCGAATTATGTAACGGTGTTTGTACACAAGGTACCCTTAGGCCTTGATCCTATTGCATGTAAAAATCGCTTGTCGCGCCGTGATAGCATATTAAGGAAAGAGGTTTTTGTGCCAATTTAAAGAAGTTGTAATTGTATAACAAAATTATTGAGCTGGTAAGTCTTCAGCAGTAACAGTAGTCATCGTCATAATTATCAAAGCCTTGACCGCGTAGGCGTCATACTGCAGTTCCCTCAAAATCTGTTCTGTAGTTTTTGGATGAAAACGTAATATACATTCATCAATGCATTCATGCTCACAAAATTTCACGTTTAGGGTAACATACGTATGTCAACGTAATTTACACATGTATGTCAATGTAATTTAAATTTTATCTCGACACAGATAAGGTATATTTCTGTGTTAAAAAATCCTTTTCGGTGCCGTGCTGTGGGTAGGTACGGCGCCTTACGGAGCTCACACAAGCTCCCTTAACCCGCGCTACACTCGCGAACAAAAACATTGCGGTAATACTTTACGTGAAAAACTTGAGTGAAATGCGGCAACATTTTTTTTGGACAGCAACGTATGTACATATTTATGTTGAATAAATATACGAATGTGTTATTGCTGAGCGAAAATAAAATATATGGTAGCGATATAATATTTAATATAATTGTACTGTCATATTTGTCACAGATTTATTCTATAGTCTTAGATATTTGTATGAAAAAAATAACGGCATTAAGAAGAGCTATAAATCTGTGAAGAAGAGTATCACAATTAAGCCCGATGGTAAAAGACTTTTTGTTTGACAGATCGTGATTTCGATTTTCACTCATTCCATTCTATTCAATTTTACAGGATTAAGCTAGGCTAAACAAGAATTTTGGATATTTTCAAAGCAGAATCATAATCCCTAGAATTAAAGATTTATATAGCATTAAAGATTTATGCCTTGATCACTATTGCATTTAAACTAATGATAAGTCATTTAAGTTTTATGATGGTAGGTATTTACTTTAAGCCAGGCAGAAAAACTATTGTATTTGATTAAATCAACCTGCGAAATTTGTTTTAATCGACGTAACAAACGCAACCCAAATCTGCATTCACGTTTCAGAATTCAAACCAGGCATGATTTCAATACAGTCAAGTCTAGGAAACTGATGATGCTTGTCGATCACCGCATACGCAACAATAAAACCGAGACCCGGGTATTAAATCCATTATCGCTACTATTACAGTGCAAACCCGTTCAACAGTTAGACAGCTACACCGCGTTAGAAGAATTCTATTTGAATGCTGAATTTGGTCTAGACAGTTTTCTATTTCCGCTTTCGAATAAAGTAGTACACTCGTTGAATTTTTGCTGCTCTCACATAGATTTTACAGAAAATGACACGTATTTTTTAAGGCTAGTGCCAGCCAACTTAAGGAGCATCCAGGGAAATTATTTTTCTTCTAGAAATTTTCCTAAAATATTATGGAGAGTAGGTAATTCTGATTAGGATTTTTGAGATTGTACAACTTTTATTTATTTAACAAATATTGTCAAAACGGCTTTTATAATTGTAGATCTTTACTATGAGAAATATACTCAACTAGCTAGCTCATGTAATGGAATACACGATAAATGAAGTTAATGTTACTTCTGTCATATTAAGCGTATGATTATCATACATCTAAAGAATAATAAGGCAATTTTCGTAATGTATATCCTCATCCCGCGATCGCATGCCATCGGACACTGACGCATGACGTCGCTTAAGAATCCTATACATGCTCCGGGATCGGTTTTTAAACTTTCGAGTAAACTGAATTGTATTACGATAGTACCATATCAGCTTGATTCATCAAGCTACACAAATTAGAATTTATGCTGTGACTTTGTGCCCTGGCCATTACAATATAAGTTTAAAAAAGGAACCTACGTTATACGAACACGCGGGCTTTACAGGTAGGACAGGTTTTGTAAACAATGAATATAATTTATAAACAACAGCGCCGTCACTGCTTTTATTTCTATGAATTTATTTCTAGTATTCCCGTTTCACTATATTTAAATTAGATTTCGCCCACGTCTCCGCCCGCGTGCATTGTTCACCTAAAACTTCTTCAGCAATATCTTAACATTAAACCTCTATCTATTGGTGAAAACTGTATAAAAATCTGTTCGGCAGTTTAGAGTATCTCGCGTTCGACAAACTGACAAGACGACCGAAGAACTTCCATTTAGTAATAGGTATGTATATAGCCAATTTAAATATTTCAAATGAGCTTATTTTTTGAAGCTAGTTACATACCAGTTTCCGTGGCATACAGTTTGTTAATGCCTATTTAAAAAAAAACAACTTGTACTTGAGAGATAGGGCAATCCTACAATATCGAGCAAAATTGCCGAACTTTGGCATTACGATATTTCTGTATGAAGTATAAAATAAATTTAAATAAAACGAAACTTACTCGAATATTTCACCAAATTAAACATTGGTCGTGCTAAAATTAGCCCAGACATTTCATTGTTCTAATGGAAAATTAATATTTGTTATGCTAATTAATAAATAATATGATTTTACAATGTTGATTTACTAACAAGTTATTACTCTGATCCGTTTACAAGGTCTGCTTAAATTGTAAGTAAAAGTCTGTCATCAGTTAAGTATTATCAACGATCCATCATTGATATTAGGTACTTAATTGAAGTTAATTTATAGGTGCTCGTAGTGTAATTGGGAGATCGCCAAATGCTAATTGGCTTTATAGAGTTACACTGATCAGTTTTAGGGAATTCAAATTCAAAATCTTTTATTAACTTACCTCACAATGTGACGCTTATGAACGTCAAATAAAAAAATACTTTAGGATTCTACATTTATTTATTTATTCTATATTTACTTTATTTATATTTGAAGACACCTACAACTCCATCAGCCGCAAACGAACCATACTGAATAGCGGGTAATGTACGCTTTGTGGTTTGGCACCACCAGATTACGGAAGAAACGTACGTTTGTATTCCACAAATGCCGTAGACAAGCCTGCAGCCTAGCGAATATTAATGAGGCAACTGGGAACGCTGTTTATAGCCGCCGTATATGTTAGAAAATGATGACATAAAACGTTAATGATAGAGCTTTATTGATGCTCCCTCAGGATAGGTGCAAAGATTTAAGCGACTTTTGTATTTAGGGAAGGCTACCACTATTATTCTTATTTTGTTAATGACCATTTATAAACGGGATAGTAAACTCAACATCTTACAACTGGCTGGTAAAGGCCTTGAATGAATGATCTTCTGAAAATCGAACGATTAATCTGCTGGTATTAAATTATTTTTACCGTGTACTCTAGTGAGGCCGAAACTTTTCATCAATCTCTTCAACTTTTTTTTATGAGCCTGTAACGTCCCACTGCAGGGCAAAGGCCTCCCCACTCTTCTTCCACAAGTCCCTATCTTCTCCCTCCTGGAACCAATCCCTTTTGAAGGAGTCTAGTTCATCCCGCCATCGCCGTCTCGGCCTGCCGCGATGTCGTCTGCCTTTTGAGGGGGTCCATATAGTTGTTAATTTGGCCCATTTGTCATCTGACATGCGACAAATATGTCCTGCCCAGCTCCATTTTAGCGTGGCATGGTTTTCGAGTGACATCCGCGATGTTTGTGATGGAGCGATGTTCGTATTCCTTATCCGGTCTCTCTCTAATCTCTTCAACTATATTCCATCAATAAAGAACTAGATTATTCTAATGTATCTATGTATCTAATGACATGTAATATCAGTATACTAAATGATTAATGCAAATGCCGTGACGCAACATAATATGTAATGATATGTTATAAGGTATAATATCGCGTGTGGCCATACCATATTGTCACCTGCCTGAGGTAATGTATTGTGAGTGATGTAACTGTATAAAGTATATTTATTCTGACGCCGCCGGGTAGCTGTCATGTCAAAGGGTACGTAAAGGTGAAGTTATTTGAGGAATATAGAAAATTTCTTTGGAGAAAATAAGACGGGTTTACCGATGTTTTCAGTCAATTACGGGCAGTGGATACAGAAATATTTGTAACATCTAGTTGATATTTATTTTTAGGGTTCCGTATACGATATATGCCAATGGCCTCACCTATCCGAATGTAAACGACTTGTATCAAAAAAATCATTCATAGAGTATTGTGCTTTTCATAGTTATTATATTATTACTTTTGCTGCTATGGCAACAGACAATAAAATAAAACGCCAATTCTATTCTGGTAAAGGGAAAACAGACTATATCGAGCCAGAAGGCTTTTAAACATTACCAGTCTTATTAATAAACTAGGATTAGCGTCAGAACAACTTTACTCCAAGACTTAAGCCAAGATTAGGCAATTATGGTATTAATAAACTAGGAGTAAGGACGAAGTTAACTATTCATAATTTACTCCGGGAATAAAAGTTACTCCGCGGAGACCCATGGTTTAACGCTGGAGTAAGCAAGGAGTGAGCATCTATTTGTCACGGGGTACGGTAGACTAGATCGAAACTTTACCTGAAAACTAAAACATAAAAAATAAAGATTTTTAGTCGACAACATATATCCGTAAAATTCGGATTGTCGAGTATTTTGTTAATTTCTAATGCTTCTGACAGTATTAGAAATTATAATAATAAAAAAGACAGAAAAGTCACTGTCACCGAATAACAGTCATGTTGAGTATCTACTATGTAGTTTGTATACCATGTGTAAATACTTCTTGCAGTTAGATATATTTCTTATCGGTATAAACAGTTTGTTTAAAAGACAATGATTATTAAAGTATCCGTCTATTATGAGAGAATTGAGTTCTTCGAATTTACGCGAGCGAAGCCGCGGGCAAAAGCTCGTAGATTTATATTGTATTTCGAACTTTAATTGAGATTTATATATATAACCCAAATATATTTTCACATTTGTTTGTTGTTCGTTAGAGTACTTACTAGTATCTGATTTTGTAATTTTATTATTGTGGGTTAAAATTAATAGAGATTATTTAATTGAAGATTGCCAACGAACACAAACGCTTGCCCTTGCAAAGGGTAGAAGTTTTTACGGCACAAATTTACCTCTTGGAAGTAAGAACGCATGCGCTATGATAATTGAGTGCGCTGTGCGTATATCTGTCAGTACTGACACATCATACAATATAATGTCATATTGTGCACGGTGATTACATTATTCGCATATATAAACTAATAATTATATAAGTACTACGCTAAAACGGCTGAAACAGTTTTCTCTACTAATATTATAAACGCGAAAGTGTTTATAGATATTATTTATTAGATATTTTGGACATGTATTGGAACATGACTTTGACATTTGACTGTATGCAAGGCGATGTTATTATGTAGATATAATACTAGGTATATAGTGTCATGAATACCTACTGACCGAGCTACTTTGTACCCAATAGTTTCTGAAGTCTTTAGAATAATACGCGCGCGAAGCCGCGGGCAAAAGCTAGTTGTCAAATAAAAGTGTTTAATAAAAAGTTTTTATTCGACCAGGTCATTTTGTTCATTCTTTTTACTTTTAATATCAGTGGGTTGCCATAACGTATACCTTAATCTCAGGGTAAAAATAGTATTGTTACTCCGAACTTACTTCGTATTTATTAATACCGTTATTAACACGTAGCTATTCCATAACTAATCTAGAATTAACTACCCCCGGTGTTACATTGGAGTAAGAGAAGAATAAGCATTTTTTATTAATAAGACCGTACATGTCCAAAGAACGAAAAATTACAGAAGAAACATATGCAACAAGTATGCCAGTTAAAGAAGTAAAGCCATAAAATATATTGCTCGTAAATAAATCTTCTAAGAAACAGTCTCTTGATACAACTTTAAAATCGTGGAATAAATAAGGCACCAAACTTGGCAGACTATGTGTAAGAAGAATAAATAATAAATGGTTTATCGATAAGTGAGGAAGTTTGCACAAAGTTGCTCCAAGTCCACCTGGTAGCCACAAAGTTGGCAACTACAATCGCTTAAAGCTTGGCAATATTCTAGAATCTATGAATCACTTTAAAATATATGTAAATATATTAACAGGAACAGTTATAAACGTTATCATCATCATCATCAGCCCTGGTGTATATACTAATCCACTGCTGGGCTAGGGCTTCTTCTCAGTATAGGAGGACAGAACTCTCAGACATGCAGGTTTATCATAATACCTATTTACCTTCACTATCAAAGAAGCGATAGTTAACAATTGGATAAGTCCGTATCAAATTGTTAATTATCCTTCTTTGAACTTATTGACAAGAAAGGAACCCACCCTTTCTTGTCTCATACACAAGAATTGGAGAATCTAATTCTATTCCGGAATGTTACACAACCTTACACAAATAATTTGATAAAGTAATTATATATGTATATGCCAATTCAACATGTATCACAGAGAAGAATGATTTCGATTGGCTATAAATACATAATTAAATTCCTACTCAAAAGGACAAAGCGATATTGAGATTTATTAGGTTTTTAAATTCTCAAACTCCTTCACCCTAAGTTTCACTGCTAATTAAATTACAATTAAGAAACAGTTGCCTTAATGGTAACCTACCACTGCCCTCTGTAAAGGATGGACGATAAGTCAGAGATTCGTCGACATCACAGTAGCCTGTACTATATAGCTTCAATATATGAAAAGTGGAAAACATTAAATTCATCATCAGCATATCAAACGGTTTCAGTTCTAATTTAGACAAAGCCTCCGTTTCCAACTACTTAGCATCATACCATACCTATTTCATCAGTAATGACTACTAATGACAAAACAAAGACATCATCTCTATAGTCACTCCTCCATATATAACGACCCTTTCTATTCCCCCCTGAATAGAAATTATAGGACAGACAACGCATTTCTTGCTTCCTATGCACTCACGCACATTATGATAGCAATTACGTTCGAACTAGTAAACTGTCTGTCTGCTTATCAACTCTTCACCCCTGTCAGACTATTTGCCCAGGCGTTCACAGACTATATAGGTAATTACTTTAGTAATTAGAACTACTGAAGCTCATAGAAATGATGGATCATATAACGATACGTACAGCCTTCGCTTGGAGGCATAAATCACGGTTTTGTTACGGCAAATGGAGCCTTAAAAGTCTTGTAGTTAAACTTGTAGTAAAGGCTCAGATGGTACAATGTTATTTGAGTGTCGGGCAACTGTGATCGATGTGTGAACAATGTTTGAATCAGTTATTTCAATGTCCAACTGGATGATTACTCTGCTGCATATTTAAAGAAGAATTGAAATGTTAATTGTGGATCCTTGATGACACAGTCCTTTGCACAATTCATAAATAAAATATTTTTCATGCCTGTGTGTTAACACACTATGAGTCCTTATAAATTCTGCTTTAGAATAACTGCTTTTCTATCCTCACGATAAAAAAATTATAAATATTTTTTAATTACAAATTCGTCCGAGATGCAAAAAGATACTATTAGTCATTTGTCTTTCATAAGGAGAGGTAGGATCGCCTGCTGTTTGCTAAATAATCCCGGTGTTACGGTCTGTAAAAAGACACGCATGCCACTACAAGATAAATAAAGTATGCAGCTAGAGGATTCGATCCCGGTCGATTTTTCTAGTCCCGGGATTTCGGGATTAACAACAGTTAAAACCGGGATCCCGGGATAGTCCCGGGATTGTATTGGTAGTAGAAAGTGGTAGCGCAAAAAGAAAGTAAATCATATCAAAATCAACCTTTTATTTTAAATCTTTACTAATTTTTTTATGGTAATAGGCGGCAAACGAATAGACGGATCGCCTAATGGTAAGCAATTACCGCCGCCTATGGACACAAGCAATACCACAGGAGTCATAAGTGCGTTGCCGCCCCTTGGGGTTGGGAAAAAGGATAGGATGAGGAGTGGGATGAGGGAAAAGGAACAGGGGATAGAGCCTTCGGCACTCTCATTCACCGAACGAAACGCAACAGTTAAGTACTGTTACTTTACGTCGCCTTTCTGTGAGAGGGTAGTACTTCCCCGGTCGAGCCGGCCCATTCATGCTGAAATCTGCAAGGCTCTACTACCTTTTAAACTCTACTACCTTTTAAATCTTCAATAACAAAAAAAAAATTCTTCTAACAAAATTAACAAACTAGGCCCTTATAAAATAGTTTAAAAATTATTGCTAAGTTTGTTTATTTTATTTTACAATATACTTAAAAAAAACAACTTCTTAAAATTTGTCAAAAGAGATCAATGTTAATAGGACTCATATTTTAAGTCAAATAGACCAGAAACTATAATTTAAAAATCTAAGAAATAACAACGCATCCAACGTCTCATCCGAAAGCATACTTCTTAATTTGTTGCACAGATATGAAGCAGCGGAAAACGCGCGTTCAGGCTCGATGGAAGTTGGAGGAATCGTTAAACGCAATCAGCTGTGTAAACAAGATGGCCGGCAAATTTTGACGTTTAACGTTAAATGAAAGTAAGTGCGTTTCGTTTCACGCACATTTTTATTGACTTTATAAAAAATATATTAGTCCCGTAAATCCCGGGATTCATTGAATTTAATCCCGAAAATTTCGGGACTAAAATATGATCGGGATCCCGGGACCGAATCCTCTATATGCAGCACCCAAGCCGAAAAAGAAAGAAAAGCATTTTCTGAAAAATACATAAGTTGGTTTGAGCCCAAGGTATAGTAATAAACAAATATATCCGTAAGGGAATAGAAAAATATATTTACATTTTATTACGTTAGACTTACGTTCAATTTATGTATATTTTCTCTATACAAATTCTATTGTAACATGACACGTTTCTAAGTAAAATCACACAGTGTAGTACGAAGGCTTTATATCCTCAATCTGCAAAGTTTCTGTCACAATTTTCAGGCGCAAGTTATAATACTGTACTCCGATCGGCTGAGATAACTGCACGGGTATGATAGGCAGGTATAATTGTGGGATCAACTAATTTTGTTTTCAGTGTCCCATGTCAGATTGAGTAACATGTGCATGCGCTATATTTGTAAGCTGGCCTGTCATATAGAGACCATTTTAATTACATATTTTTCGTATTAAAATTATGCGTACCGAGCTTCAGATCACTACAGGTTTTTCTACAAAAAAATTGGTTGCCTGTAAAGTCGGTATACGGGCGAAAGTTTTACGTGACAACGACTTTGAGTGGTAAAATAATTTTAATGTGAATATTCATTCGTATAGTAGGAAGAAGGATGAAAGACGCGTGCCTTTCACTTTTTATGTCTGTCTCTCTCGCTCTTAGGCGGGACGCGTGCCTCTCACTCGCTCTCATTGTGAGCGCATAACGTGAGCGGAGCGTAACGCAGTTTCTTGAAGTGTCACCCGGCAAACCAATTTATAAGACGTTGTCACGTCAAAATATAGATACCAATTCATCATTTTTTTAAACAATTCTTACGCTGACGAACAAGATCCTGTGCAGCCTTTGTATTCACAAACTTTCAAGGAACATCCAAAGCTTGAATATCAAATATTGCATCACAAAACCTGTGCAAATTGAACTAACAATACGTGACACTCTAGTTTTTAACTTCTACTATTTACCTAACATAGGTTTTTTAGACAAGCTTTACAAAAACTCACAAAAATAACAAGTAACAAGAAATATAGTTAACAATGCCAACATAATCAGGGATGACAATTTAAGCGCGGATATTCGTAGTGGTTAATTTACGTGTCAATTAACGTAATGAACTGTCAGTGTGTGTCGTTTAACGTATCGCTCTGTAACCTAACTGCGATAATATTGAGGAGTGCCTTGTCACCAGCAATCATACTGTGTCTTGCGATTTTACTCAGTAATACTGTAAAGAAACCCCTTCTAGAAATAAATTCTGTCTCGAAAAAGGTTAATAATCAGTCAATTTAAGGACACTATAAACACCCAGACCTCCAGACATTCGACACAAATTATTTGTGGATGACACACAGAGTTGTCCCACTGATCTGAAGCTACAACTCTTGGCGCAGTATACAACTGCACTGCTTTGACTGCACGGTGGCTCAGTAGTTTATGCGGCCGCCTCGCTTTGTTTTACAAACGCTTTAAAATACGGTATAATAAAATGATTATAATTTAAATCTGAACAAAAAAATTTCAATCTTTTCGCTGCAATGTGCATAAACTTTTTCTCTCGATCAATAACCAAACAGCTTGCCCACTGCCTCTTCATCTAAAACTCATGCTCGAATCATGACAGAGAACAAAGCGGATCTCGAGATCGTGCGGTAATAGACGGCGCTTAGTCAAGCCCGGCACGATAACGACCTGAGCCGGGTGCATCCCAAACGAGCTAATTTATGTCCTTAGTGTGCCAATATGTGCCTTTTGCTTCGATGTGAGAATTAAAATGTCTGCATGCCGGCAATTTGGATCGCAAGTTACTAGCCCTTATCTAGTGTTATTGTTAGTTAAGTTGAATAGCATTTTATCTGTTTTCTAAGGTACGGTATGCTTTTCGATTAATATGGAAATATGGGTTTAGCTTCTAACTATTCGGTTTTCATATCACCAGTTTTACTTTTAAGCACAGTGTCATGAAAAGGACACAAAAAGAAATCAAAACACTACTACACTACTGAAAATATTTGAAACCAAAGAGAATATTTTAAGTATAACGTCTTAAACTTATTTTCAGTACAGGAATTGTAAATCTAAGTCAATTACTATTAAGCACAATAGTGTAAAGATAATAAAATTTAATTACTAGTACCATTTAAAGAGATTAAACACTTAAGCGTTGTCCAGTTGTTGTTCGATTTAAAAACAAACAAGGGAAATATTGCTTTATTTCTGGGGCGTTAGAGTATAAAATTGCGAGGGTCCAATTATTTTGAAACAAAGGAAGCTTGATGTTTACGAGGTGTGATTAAACATTCAGCTTAGTTCGGTTTTTGAAACAATAGCGACGATGTTCAGACTCGGACGCAATGCGGCGTTTGCGGCGTTTGCGGCTTGTCCATGTGTTTATTACTGCTACGCGTCATGATTGAGCAATTGGACTGGGACATATGGCATTAAAAATATGATTAATAAAGTTGGAGTTACGAACCGCTGTTAGTGTTATTTTTGTAATTTTTGTAGCCCCTTTATCTGAGCCTTTACGTTATTAACCAAAATACCAGTAAACTAAATCTCCAAATAATCACCACACTGACTGAAATATTAGGTCGGGAGTGGTATAGAAAATGACCTAGTAATGCAGTCAATATAAGTAGTGTAGAATTGGGGTTTCTGGATCACAGATCCAGAAACCCCAATTCCACACTTGAATTTAACACTATTTTAATTTATCAATTCAATCATTTTAGTCAATTTTCATTTTGCATTACCTACTCGATACTCAGATTCAAAATTGAACCATGATCTCCTTCTGTAGAATAGGGTCATTTACTATAACTTCACCAATAAATAAAACAAGATAATATTTATTTCAAAAATGTATTGCATGGTAATTGTATTTATAATGTTATAGTTTTACACCATTTATCTAAACAGAGAACGTTTTTTAAAGCACATGTTGAATCATGATAAATACAACTATACAGATCATGAGACTGTTCATACTGTTTATACAAGTTTAATAAACTAGGACAACCTTTATCTTCTAAGTTATTAACATTATTATTATTTACAATACTTTTTAACCACAACACTTTTTCAGCACCTTTGGTAAAAATACATTTATCTCTTAAAATATTTATAATCAAATTCTGATAATTGAAGTAAGGCACAATTCCTTCATTCCAGTATATCTTTCTATTGCGTTCAATCCAGCTTACTTGTCGTCGTTCTTGTTTAGTCAAATCGTAGAATGGGAATGGAGCCTTTATTAGAAATACTTGTATTTTTTTATCGCATAATATCGCAATTTCTTTTATTATAAATTCGTTTGCTTCTGTTTTGAAACCTTGAACATCTACAATGGCAATCATGACAGCCTGCGCACAATATTACTTAACGGTTTGTATTCCACAAGTCGATCGTTTATAATTAAACAATATGCAGTTGTATTATCTGGTATTAATGTTGAACATTCAAATTCCAGCCTTACGTCTACCGGCCCCGTTTTTAGACAATCATTTTGCCTCGAGCAATCAATGATAAAAAGTGGAGCTTTTTCCTTAAAATCTTCCAGATCAAGTAAGGGATCGACTGGGCTGTTGTAATACGACTGACGAAATTTCACATACATTTCGTATAATATACTGTACTTATTTTCAGAAAACTTTAAGCCTAACGGTTCGTAGGGGTAATATTGAGAATTCAAAAATAGCGTTACGTTTGTTACGTCACAGTGATCAAATAGGGAACTGTCTTTTGATTTATTACTTTTTCTATTAGTTTGTAAGCAGAAAATTACATATCTTGGTTTTTCTAACTGTGAAGTCGTTTTAACTGACCAAGAATGCTTTGTAGATTTGGGGAGTATAGGATATTCATACAAATCCCAATTTCTAAATGCCATTTGAGTAGATTTATCTTTTTCCAAATATTTCAATAGTGTTAGTCGTTCCCGATCTGAGACTTTTATATGTGGCACCCGCCATTGCACTCTTTGAATATCTATTTTAAAATGAGTAATATCATCACTAAGTATGACACTGTTTAAATTTGAATTGCTTCTATTCATTATTAGTTCATGTTTACAATTAATTATAATTTTATTATAATCCTCAGCAAACCCGAAAATTTTATTTAACGGTATTACTGCACTAAAATGACCATCGCTTTTAAATCCGGCCAAATTCCAACCCCATAATGCAGCTACTTTATTTTCTGCTTCGTTTAATGAAATATATGACTTTATTGTTGAAGTTATGCCAGAATTTTTCATACGATCTATTTCAATTCCGTTTATTTCGTATCTGATGTCTTGAAACAAAAACATAACAGGATTATTAGTGAACGTAACAGGTTTTTTGATCGGATTCCCATCTTTTCCGATGAGTTTTGCTTCACCTTCGATGTAAATTGAGCTGGCTGATGGCAGCACATATACGTCTTGTTGGTGTACGGGAATTCTGATTTCATCATTTTCTCTAAAACTGTTATTGTAGGGATTGTAAGAATGGACTTCGTAACTTTCAATCGAAGTATCAAAGTGTGGTAACTCAGCAACCTGTAGTATATTCATATTTGGAATCCTAGGGCTTTAAGAAAATCTTTATTCGGTTTCGTCAATTTCTTCACTTGATTGCTACGTCTTTGCACCTTAAATGCTTTAGAAGAAGTAAGGCGTTTTATATTAACTGCAGGGCTTTTATAATACAAGATCATTTTGTCTTTTTTAAATGAAGGCGTAGTTCAATTTGTTCTTTTCCAAAGTCAATGCACTGACCGGACTGATCAACAATCTTAATAGATATAGATGTAATTAATGTTTTGTTTACAGGAAAATAAATAACGTTTTGTGGTGATTCTATGCACCAATTACCTGTAGCAGTATTAGCTATAAATTCGTGAATTACATGAACTGGTAATCCGTTGGAGTAAGAACCGTACACTAAATCACATTCAATTCTAATAACAGGTAGAATATTATCACGAAAATGATGTACTGAGTTTAATACAGAAAAGTATAGTAAACCACACTCATATTGACCAGATAAACTCAAAGGTGGTTGAAAGTATGAAGTCAATTCTGATTTATTTCCGGAGATAGTTACCGTTATAGACATGCTTACATACTGAACAATGCTGAAGTATCTTGTTTATTTTATCTTGCACCCATCCCAAAAATTCTTCAAAAAGTTTAAGCAAAGATGCCCGCAATTAAAAGGGTGATCACGTTGTATATTGTCATAATTATAGCTTATATTAGAACCTAAGTATCTTATAAATTCTTTTGGGGGTTTAAGATTACCATAACTATCAAAATATTCTATGTAATCATTATATTTTACATAGGCTACCCAATGAGAACCGAGATTTTTGGAAGTATCTAAATTAATGACACCACATTCTTTTTTAAAAGGTTGTGTTGGGAGTTCATCTCGCATAAAGACCCCTCGAAAATAGGGAATACTATTTCCATATTTCAAAATGTCTAAGTTAGATAAAGGACGATTGGGTAGCCGATACTTTAGTTTTTTTGTTTCGATACGTAAATCCCTAGTCCATTTTTATGAGGTTTAAGATGTAATCCTCTTCCGATGCAAAGAGCTTCCATTTTCTCATTATGCCTCTTCAATTCAGCGAAACGCTTTTTAAACATCTTGTATTCATTAATAGTTTTAGCAATACCGGCCGCACCACCTGCTAAGGCTCCAGTCGCCGATAATCCCGCAAAAATTGGAATTAAAGGCAGTACTCCACCAGTTTTTGGTAAAGGAATAATACGAGGAAGTTTTATAGACGAATCATCAATGATTTCTCTTGTAGCAGCCATAGCTAATTCTATTGCTTTTTCCCTGCATTTTGGCTTTAATTTTTGTATATGTTTTTTTGTTTTAGAAATCACATTCTTAAATTTATTTTTCAAATCAAGCTTCATTTTTCTTAAATATTTTGTTTTACGATCATGATGTTTTAAGCCAGCACCAGTTTTAACTTTAGCCAACATAGCTTTATTTACTACATGGGCTGCAATCTTTTCACTTACACTCGCATCAGAAGCAACCGTGCGTTTCCTTGCCATTTTCATTAAAACTAAATCTGCTTTATGTCTATCTTTCAAATTTGAAGATTTGTGATAGGCAATATCGTGTTCTTTGCAATATTCGTCTAATTTATTTATACCCTTATCACCACGTAAAAGTCTTTTCTTTAATTTGGTACCAGGTCCACAATAATTGTATCCTGGTATATGTAATTCAAATGGTAAATTATTTATAAACCAATTGAGAAGACTAATCTCTCCTAAACACATTATAATACTGATTGATCATGAAAATAATGTTTAATATATAGGTTTAATTACAATATATTCGATTTATTAATCCAGCTGTTTTCAGAGCAGGGTAAACCTAACCATTTTACCAAAACCTCGTTTCCTTTTCTTCTAAGAACTTTTTCGACTAAGTATACATTAGGATGTTTTGTCTTTTGAAGTTCTTGAGCGTAGAATGCTCCTAAAATGGGATGACCTCTGATTGTGTCTTCAATTAAATAAGTGACAGGGGTTGTGTTTTGTATTTTTCTAACTTTAAATACTTCTGTCGACCAGTTGGGAGTGTATCCTTTTTCGAATGTACCTTTGTACTTACTGATTCGCACATAATCCCCTACTTTAAACTTACTCTTAGTATTAACTTTTTTTACTAACATAAGATATCTTTTTAATACAAGTGTTTTATTAATATCACTAACCTTTGCTGGAATTTCGTCAATTGTTCGATGTTTGGTGTGGTTATATCTATATGTAACGTTATTGAGTGTTTTATTTATCCAATTATAATTACCCTGTAAACTAAATTCCTTGTATAATTTAGATTTCAATGTTCTGATAAATCTTTCAACTATTGAAGCTTTCTTTGTCGAGAAGGTTGAATAATGATTAATATTATATGATTTCATGAGAGAATTAAATTTGTTGTTATAAAATTCTGTTCCATTATCAGTTTGTAGATTATTCGGGATACGTCCTTTATCCAACAAAAGTTTAAATGTATTATATACGTCGTCTTTATTCTTACTTTTCAAGGGAAAAGTCCAAGCATACTTAGAAAACGTATCAATAACGGCAAGAATAAATCTAAAGCTTTTATTTTCCTTAGAAACTGATTGCATATCAATTAAATCTGCTTGCCATAAATCATCTATATCCTTCATAATAACTTTTCTACGTGGAAAATGTATCCTCGCATTTTTATGAATTTCATTGACTATATCGGCTTTGCTCATAATAAGTTCGGAATTTATCTTATAGTTTGTATAACTCTGAAGCGAGTAGTACCTACTAAGAATTCAACAACCAGATATGCGGGAAGTAAAATATCCACGTTGCGTTAACAATAATTGGCCAATGATCATAATGAATGACTGTATAATACTAAAATAAAAACTATATAGCACATCTATTTATTTATTCCTTTATTACTCGAGCTTCTTTCAATTCTTCAATTATTGATAAAATTTCATTATCGTGATTCGTATTACCAGCATCTCTTGAAGCTATCAACAATTTTAACCTTTCAACCAATTCATTAGGGTCATCCCAATATACCAAGTCAGTTTGGGTTTTATATTTCTTGAGTTTAGGCAAACTACCTCCATGTTTGATATGATATTTATCATTCGAAATATTAGAAAACAAGGGTTTGATTATATCTCGATATTTATTTCCTTTATCACCTCTCATTTGACCCTTAGGATTAAAATCTCTCTTATGCGCATTTGTTTGAAGTAATATATTTTTATATACAATTTTATCTTCGCTCGTTATTGATGTCAGATCAGGTTTTTTTCGAAGCAAAAGTTCTTTCAGGCCTGGAGTTAAATTGTAAGTTTTGTCGTCAATTTTTACCATTAATATATTATTTGCATCCAAACTGTCAATTTTTGAAAATGATACTTTTGAGTTACCTATCATTAATTGGTTATTATCAGTTCTTATTCCAAATGGTACATTTAGACCCTCATAAATTCCGTAGACATCTTCACCCTCTAATGACATTTCTAAATTATTACCTTTTTCTTTGCTGTTAGATGCACTTGCAATATTTAAATCGGCATCATAAAAATCATCACACTTAGTAGAACAACTTTGAATACTTTCATCTGATTCAAATACTTCTGAATTTGTCTCATTTTTTATTAGTTCATTATCCAGCGGTTTCTTTTTTAAATTCACTAATGTTTGGAGAGGCTCCGAAACAGGTTTTAGTATTTTATCGAGGGATAAATTCATTTCATATTCCTGGTTTTTCATCTGTTTTAATTTATTTTTTACTGAGTCAACAGACTTAATTAATTCTAATTTAATTTTTTCCTCCATATTATTACTCGACACTGTATTCAACCAGAGAATTGATAACACTGATCATTTTTAACGAATGTATTTATTTATATCTTCAGTCAAAATATAAAACCGATTTATTATTTTCTGTCTCTGAAAGAACTGACATGATCATAAAAATGCTTTTTATTAGTTATTCAAAATTTATATAGTTGTCAAATGATTGTCTGTATCTGCCATTGTTTAGTTCACAGTCTTTATTAATAGTCAAAAAATCGTACGGTGTCAGCCATATTTTAGAACAAATATTTTTGAACTTAGACCAATCCATATCAGAACTAACATGTTCATCATAAATATACTTCAAGTTCAAATCATCCTGTTTAAAAATAACTAGAAAATTAACATTGTCACGTAGCAACTGCTTCGGTACTTTTGTATAAGTCTGAGACAAATAAAAACAATCTATTCCTCTATGCCTTCCCATTGTATAATAATTCCGTATATTCATTTGTTTTTCACCAACCACATCATCAAATATTATTATAGAATTTGGTAAGGCGTCATTAGGATGAATAACGTCCTCATCGAATTCAAAAGTGAACAGTTTTACTTTTGGTACTCTTGCTAAGATTTGTTTTAGAAAACAATATTTTGGTTGTAGGCTTGTTTTGGAATACAAATAAACATTTTGAAATTTTAAACCATTTTAATGTATTAACAAGCTAATCATGACGTTCGTTTTTCCACAATTCGAGGGACCGCATATTATACATCGTATATTGTTCGGTAGAAGTACGCTATGTTTCGGATGCAGTTTATTTTTTTTCACATCAATATTTTTAACTTCTAAGGATACTGGATGCTTAACCCACTTCATATTTAAATCTAATATATCAAGAACATTTGCAGCTGTATTTATACTATTTAGGGCATCTGAAATCATTCTTTTTCATGATCGACGTTTCATGTAGGAATAAATATTATAGTGGTGAAAATATTAGCCAGTCAACAACATTGATACCGAAGCTGACTGCCCAGGACGCGCCGGACGTACCTACTAGTGCTATAAGTATGTAGCGTCACTCGAGGAGGCTATTTTCATGCATCCCATGCATTGTTTATTAAACATAACCAGATAGTTCCAAGTCAGATATTAGAATAATACGAGTACAATAATAATAATAAGTAGAGGTGTTGGAATAAACATTACAATATATTAAAATAAAACACATAATTATTCAACTTATCTTATATTTTAGTCTTGTGTGTAGTACATAATCTATACATAATATTCTTAGAATTAAAATTATAATTAAGTACTTATGTTAAACATATTTTTTATACAAAATAAGTCAGCTGTTAACAAATGTGGCTGGAATGACCCCAAGGCACAGTGTCAATTTGATTTCTTAGTGTATACCTCTTATCATCTATTCTATTTAAGACTACTTTATTTACTTCTTGAGAGAACAGTACATGTTTCATTGATTTTATCATATTCATTTTACACTTTAGTGTTAGGTTTTTAAATAAAACATCTTTATAGTTATACAATGTTAAACGCTTAGAAATAGGTTTTGATACGCCTTTAGCTTTATTTATTTGTGTGTTTAACGATTTAATACAATACAGCTTTGCTCTTAACCCTATAAATTCACTGATTGGATCTCCTCCTAATTCGTCTTTAAATAATCCAGGTACTCTTTCATTTACTTTTGGTATACAATAAGGATTATTAGTTTCAAAATTACTTGTATCATAATGTGAAATATTATCACGCATATCTTTATAAAAATTTTCAGTATGTATTAGATACAATAAACTGTCTGTATCAGTATAGCATAATTTAACTTTATCACCATATTTACTCTTAATGATATTATAATGAAAATTGTACACATGTTGCTTGGAGTATTCTAACACCGCAAATCCAATATATATTGGTCTATCTAAAATAAGTTTCTCTGGGTTCAGCTGTACGGCTAAAAAGTTTTCGTTGAATACAGTAATATTTTTTAAATTAGGCTTTGTAATTATTTTTTCAGCACCTATTACTTTATTCGTTTTATTCAAATGATCACTCCATTTGGTTATCAATTTAACATCGACATGTTTACGTTTATTTTCAATTGTTTTACCAAATATTGAGTTATTTAAAAGTTTAAAGAAGTCTCTTTCAAAGAATGTTGAAGCAGCCTGTCGTAGCGTAGTATTCAAATCTATATACTTTTTCAAAAAACTTTCTTGTCTAAAACAAAGTATTCTATGAATTTTTCTTAAAATTAGACCATTTTTAAGATATTCTTTTAAATGAACATAATGAATGATGTAGTTATATTTATCATACAAATTTGCAATTAATTTTTGTGTTTTCCCTCCAATAGGTATGAATTTCTCAGGAGCAAAAGGCAAATCACTATGTGAATTATGTAAATGATCTGGCTACTCTATATCTACTTCTAAAATATAGCCATAATCAGCGTTATCTGAAATATCAAATAAATTGAAATTATTTATTTCGTAATGTGACATGAATTTAAATTCTGAAATTGGTAATTTTCGTGTCATTGCATATCCATATAGATTATTACAGTCTAAATACATTAAATATGAGGATGGTTTGGAATTATCGAAATGAGGTAAATAAATGTTATTAGCTTTGGCGTATCGGTGAGAGCATTGAGCCAACCCTCCACGGATACCTTTTTCCAACATATTATACATTTCTAAATCATTAATTAATTCTAAGCGAACACCAGTGTAAAGAAGCATAGCATCCCAACTCAATCCAGGTGATGTTACGTAATACGCAGGATCGAGTTTATAATGCAACAAGCAAATTTTTCTGAAATTTTCAAATACATCACATAATAATAGAACATCACACTTTAAATATAAGTCAGTATATTCACCAAGAGAATTTATGTAAAAGTATTTCCACACTGTTTGAGCATGTTGATAATCATCATCAGATATATGTTTCAACTGTAAAGTGTTATAAAAATCATCCTTTGCAGGAAGTTGTTTTTCTTCGTATTTCTGCCATGAACAAATATATTCATAAGGATAAATACCTTTCTTTTGTAATAAATTGAATTGCTTTTTATCTGGGAAATACGATGATAGATGAATAAAATCACTTTCTGTTAAACTTTTACTCAGATTATCAAGACTTGAATTTAGAAATTGAAATGAATCTATAAATTTAATTTGAATTGGTTTGTTTCCTTTTCCTGTATTTATTATTTTAGTTATGGTTAAATATTTTTCTTTAGTTTCTGCAATTATTTTTATTTCACCATCATATTTAGATAATTCTGTTATGAATATATGAGAGTCATACCCAGCCAAATTATGGAATATAATAGGTATAAATGGACACACTCTATACATTAAATTACAATGCGAATGTGCTGCACCTCTATACTCGCCTGTAATGTGGTCATGATCACAAACTTTATCGTCAAATAATAAATCATTACATATATGACATAAAGTTGCTTTTAAATAACAATCAATTTGCTCGGTCGTGAGAGGTTTCATGGGTTTTTTTTGTTATTAAAATATTATGAATTAACTTTGCCTCTTCTATCAATCTTTTAATGAATACTTCCACACAGTCAGATCCTCTGTATGTTACAAATTTATTCAATCTGCTATCATGTGAGCAACACACATAAAATGCAAAACAAGATGGTTCATGTAATTTATTTTTAACTGTATTTTTATTATTCTCTTCCTCTTTATAGTTCAATAATATACTTTCAAAGTCAGCATATATAACAAAATTAATTTTTTGCTTTCGTTCATAATTTTTAAACTGTAAAATACTGTTTTTGTCAGGTAGTATAGTTAAAATTTTAGAGCAATTGTGGGAATGATACTTTGTTTTGGAAGTAAAAAATTGTAAACATGTTTCACATAAGTACATTGTACCTTTATGGCATGACACTTGTCGTCGTACTAGCCGCAAAAGGTTTTTTATCAAACAATAATGACCTGTGTTTTTATTTTCAAAATATAACAAGTTAATGTGTTTATCTTTTTTATCACTCGTAATATAAAGAGGACCTGTTACTTTATCACGTTCATCCAATCCATATATATTAATACTTATCTCAGAATTATTTTTTTCAAAAAGTTTAATATCTCTTGGAGAAGGAGGAAATGAAATACCTTGCAAATTAAATATTGAACTAAAATGTGGATAGGAGTTCGTCCTGCACACATTATTTTTGGCTGGAAATAATGCAGCAACTATGCTCCATAAAAAACAGTATTCATCATTATTTTGTATATTCAAACAACTCTTTGTATTTTTAATAGCCTTGGGTAATTCCAAATAAGTACCACCCCGCATAGGGGAATACTTATTTATATTTATCTCTAAATGATTTATAGAAACAAATGACCAACCAGACTCACAATGCTCAAATTCGGTAAATTTTCTTTTAAATGTCTCTATTAAATTTAAATATATCTCATTAAAATCAGTACTATGGTATATAATTTCATATTTCGTATTAAATGATTTGAGTTGCTGCTCATTTAATTTAGGTAGTAAAAAATAAGCAAAAAGCTCAAAGTTAACTTTAATGCATGTATTTCTTAATAAGGAAAACTTAATAATTTTAAAGATATCTTTTCGTTTGTCATTTAAGAACATCTCAGGCGTAAGGTACTCGTTTTCTGAATATGATGGATTTAAACGATAAGTCATAATTCTGTTTTTGAATGCTGTAGCAATAATATCAATATTTTTAAACCTTGACTTTATTAAACAATTCGATTTGTGGATATTCGTTCTCTTATGATGTCTGTATTTATGTTCGAGGATATAAATTTTACATTTCTCACAATAAATTGTCTTTGATAAATAATCACGCTCATCAACATTCATATTATATTCGGGGATATCAATTCGACATGTATCAGTATTATCAATAATGTTATCAGAACTTGCTGATGGGTCATCGCTGGGTTGTGTTACTGAAAACAAAAGAAATACGACAGATATCATACTAAATTGTTTAATTGATAATTTAATTATTCGATTACAATGTAAGTTATACAATCCACAAGAGTGCCTACCTACGAAATACAAATAATAAGGTTATAATTAGTACATAATTATTACTATGCTTAAAATAACAATAATAGGTAATTTAAATTATTGGTACGAGCCTATAAATGTCGGAGTGCAGTTCTTGAAATCCTTTCTAACGCTCGCTATATATGCGTTAAGGTGGCGCCAAGACTCTGAATCGTCATCAGTTTTGTTTTTGACCGTAATAATAGAGTGACGCCACCTATTTACGGGTTGGACTCGCTCTATCTCGTCACATTTATAAATTTTCAGTTCTACATAGAACGCACCTTTCTTCTCCTCGTTAATTTGGCGAGAGAAGCCGTTCGCCAATCTCCTCGTAATATACGAGTAAATCGGTGGAGGCTTCTTGTCAGCCGCCACTTGAAGGTCGTCGTCGTCGCTGTCGTCTCCGAACAAGTCACGAGCTGTTGACTTGGTCACAGGAGTGATGGGATGAATGGTGGGCTTATTCTTCTTGCTCGTGGACGGCTGCGACGCACAGCTTGATGTTGGCTTGCGCTTTTTATTTTCTTTTGGCTTGGCCTTCATCTGCACCTCGTCGGACGACTCGTCCTCGGAGGGGAAAAGATGCTCAGCGGTGTGCTTAGACCTGAAAATTAATAGTACAAAGAATTAGTAAGCAGTCAAACTACATCTTTTTCAATTAGTAAACAGTTAATTGTGTCATCAGATAAGTGAATGAAAGAAATGCTTGAATGATTGAATAGTAAGAAAAATATCAATAATATTTTTATTAATGTAATTCATTATTAATGTGTTGAATGAAGTTAGAGCGAATGGCATACTCTAACACAGGCAAGAAATGTAATAATAGGGACCAGTATATTAAATAAAAAGTTATTATATAATAGAAGAAGATTAAGTCATTATTGAAAAGTGAATACTTACATTATGGTAGAATTAGGTAGGTAGTAGAGGTAGTTTCAAGTTCAGATGTGACTGCTTCTAGATGAAGATTTGTTGTGATTCAGCTTCGGCAGCTGCCCTCTTAAATAGTTGTAAATCCTCACTATAGAATCCCATTTAAGGAATAAGGAGTACATAGATAAAACGCTTCGTCAACTCTATCACCAAATATGAAAATAGATTATGTTGCATAAAATCACTTAGTAACATATTTGAGATCATATAATTTCTACTTTATGTGCATAGTGCAAGATACAAAATAACATTCAATTACAGCGTATTATGTTTTATTTGTATTAAAAAGCAATCACATACTATAATTGCACCTGGATTTGTCTCCTCTTAGATGAGATTTATTTTTGATCATTAACTAAATATTAGATTTTGTTCACGCATCTTGAAAAAAACTAAACTTTTACATTATATACAATTCAGTTTGATTATGTAGGTAAGTACATGTAATTATGTGATATGTAGTGTTTGTTTTTACCAACAATTGTATAGAAGATAAACCGGTATACTCGTAGTAGATATTTAACGCAGGTGAAAACTAGCTTTAAAAGACCGATATATTTCTCATACCAAGTATAGAATAGAATAATGACATACAAACATACACACATAAAGGTTCTCCTTTTTTAATCTGCGTAGATACAAAAGAGTATTTTATGTGGACTATGCATTGTACACATCCGTGCACTAAGTGCATGGATGATTTGAGTTGTGCCTCCGTGGTACGACGAGAACAAGTGTAAAATGGCAGCCGGGACGCATAATTCGTATGTTTCACGCCGGTTGCTTTGCCGGTTTCGGTAAGTCAGTGTTGTCTTTAATATTAGGAATGCAAGCTGAGGCGGTATGGTGCCGTATTGTCTCGAATATAGAATTACATTGTCACGTTTGAAGTAAAGATAATTTCGTAACCAATTTGAACTTTATGTCTTTAGAAGAGATTTTTTTTAAAATCTATATAAAGGATAAAATATGAGGGGAAAAATAAATATAAATTAGTTGAATTATAACAGCGAGTGAGAGCAAGCAGCCTATCAATATGTCGGTGAGTAATATTTTATTTTATTTATAATTATTGTGTTGCAATTTTTCGTAATGTTCGCACCGTGATTAAATCATGTTTCACACAGCATTATGGTTACCGAGCTATTGAATATTCAATTCAATAACTGAAAAAAAAAATACAAATACTTGCACAAACACTTTTATAATTCATTTATTTAATTTTATACTAACATAAAATGCGGATGGAATGGCCATCATTCCTGTAAATGACCTGTAGAGAATAGTTTTTGAGTAAGTTATAGTCAAAATAAGTACAAGCAGTTCGATTCCTAGTTGAATTGGTGTTAAATTTATTTCTACCTTTATTTATTCATTCATACACACACCACTCATACCAATCCGAAGGGCCAAGCAGAGGTGTGATACTACATCCACATTTCGCCATTCTATGAATTTTTAGGTGCCACGTAATAGGAGGGGCACGCCTAGTGCCATCATCGGGCACATTTCCAGACTTCGAGCTGCTACTAAGAATTAGGAAAACTCAGTAAACACTTTGCCGATCCGGGAATCGAACCCGGGACCTCTCGATCAGCAGACGCATACGCTATTCATTGGACATTGGGCAGCCAGTATTTTACATAACTCCATTTTGTACTGTTTTGTGTTGGAAAGTATTTTAACAGGACTCATGTTATTTTCAGGACACAGAAGAACTATTCAATTTTATACCCGTGGATCAACCATCAGTTCAACATCATCAGCGACCTGGCCAAAAAACTCTCGGTCTTGCTCGCAAGAGATCGAAAACAGAACAAATTATTTTTCAATACATTAAGAAACCGGTCACGCGAGGGACAAAAATAATAAAGATTGAAATCTACGATGCGGACAGTTTCCTAAATTCCCAACAACAGATATGTAACTGTGAAGCTGATGTGTGCGTTCAGCACGTCGTCAAAACTATATTATTTGATGATATCGCACCTCCGCTCAAATAACGTCACATCTCCAAAAACCATTTTTTTCAGGAGACACGTTTAAAGTTTACCTTGCTTAAATTTTTCACTTTTTGGATCATAATCAAAAAAGTAATCATTTTAGAAGAAAACGTTCTTCAGCGAGTTAGATTGATTTTTTAAGCTCTAGAAATTCATATATTTACTAACCTGAAAATCTTGAAAAAAATGCGAAAAAATGCCGGGTTGTGACACTATATGTACAAAAAAAAACAAAGTTTTACTATAATTTGTTTATTATAATGAAACAACTATATTTTACTTCTTACGGATTACAATAAATTCTTAAATGTACTACACGTATCACACTTAGAAATGTCTTATTTAAAAGGATAATAAAATTTACAAACGTGTAACTGAAAAATAGACAAAATTCTATCAAAATTAAATAATTTATGTACTTCAAAACAATCAACAGTTTTTATAAAACGAGAGCAGAACACCTCTAAAATATTTAAAAAATAAAACAAATTAAGGAACTTATAATAATTTGAAATGGAACTTCTATCAAAATAAAATAATTTAAGTAAGCACTTAAAACATTCAACTGTATAATAACACGAGAGTAAAACACCTCTAAAACATTGAACAAATAAAACAAATTAAGGAACTTATAATTTTAACTGAAAAATAAACAATTCTCTATCACAATTTAATAATCTAGGTACTTCAATACTAATTTTTAATCACAATTTTAAACTGTAAGTTTAAAAATTAACTTCTATCAAAATAAAATAATTTACTTAAGTACTTAAAATAATCAACTGTTTAATAACACCAGAGTAGAATACCTGTAAAACATTTAAAAAAGTAAACAGAATGATTGCTATGGCACATTTAAAAGGGCGAAGAGTAGTTAAGAACTTTTTGTGTCAGAAGTAAATGTGCGCATAATTTGTTTAGTAAAATTTTGATAACTACTTTAAGACCTAACATTACGTTTTGGCTGTGTTCGAACTGCCATGGTCAGTCTGTCCGTGACCACAACCGAAACGTCGGGTTTAAAGCAATTTAGTTTTTAAATTATTAGCTACTTAAATTTATAAAAAAAGCTCATTTAACATAAAAAGTTCTACATTATGCAACGCCATTGTTTGAAACTGGTGTATAAAGACTAATAAAAATAATTAAACTTTAAACTTATAAACTATTATAAAAGTCAGCATAAAAACTAGGAATGTGGTTATGTTATATATATGTCATAACTCTGCATAGGCCAGTATTAGGGCGCAACAAATATGTTTATTGTATAACTTCAATCATATATACTGTTGTAACTCAGTATAGGTCAGTATTAGTGATCAACAAATATTTTAATTGTATTATTTCAATCACATATACTGTCATAACTCTGTATAGGTCAGTATTAGGGCGTAACAAATAATTTCATTCCGTTGTTTCAATCAAATATACTGGCATAACTCGACAAGCATCAGTTTAGTTGCAGAAAAAGAAAATAAATTTTACTTACCTCGCTAACAAAAACTGTCTTGAGTCGACACAGTTCACTTTTACCGAATAACGTACGTATGACCACCTCGCGCAAGTCGTAACATGACACTGTTTATGTTCGCCGCGTCACAACTTTCGGTAAACATTAGAACGTCACTAGTGTCTTCTAGGGACAAATATTAGAACTACGTCTATGACGTTTTGTGAGCATAAAGTATGTGAAATTCTGATAAGAATGGTACAATTAAAGTCATTTAACATTTTATCGAGTTATGACGTTATTTGAGCGGAGGTGCGATATATATTCAAGTACAAGAGAATTAATTGCCAAGATTCAAGAGGATATCGAGCCAAAAACATAGGTTTAATAAAATTATACACTACACCGCATAGTATGTAGGTACATACTTACTTAATATCCACTAAGACATATAAAATTTTCGTAAAGATAGGTATGTAATTCATAAGCGAATGTATTTTACTAAAATATTTCAACTAGGTAGGCACTTTGTAAATGATGTAATTCAAATAATTCTTATGTGATTAAATTATTATATTATATAATTATAATCAAATAATGTATGATATTAATAATTAATGATGATAGTTTATTTCATTGCTTGATTGTTTTATGAGTATTTAATAAAAATAATGAAACGATATTTAGTTTTATTTCTACAATTTAGCACAATTTAAACACCTATTGTTTTATACGAGTATATAAGGCAGCGGTCGACAGCGATGAGCACGCATTCCATTCTCATTAGGTCACAAAGTTGAATCGATTACATATCAACATGACATCTTAGTGATTAGATCATATAACGAATACTTACTTGAACGAATAAGCATTGCCTTATTGTGAATAAGTATTTTTCTGAATGATTAAAAAATTATTGAGTAAGTAATTATAATAATTAATGAGATTACTTATAATATTAATTGACTAATAACCCAGTTCACATCAAGTGTGATTCATATGCGAATATTTACGGGTAAATCGATTTAATGATGACTGCCTCCATGGTCCTGTGGATTAATGGTGGTTAATATAGCATATAGCACAATAGCACAGCACGCTAATTTTATTTCGCATCTAATAGCAAGTTCAGTCGGCTCTCGTTCGTGCTATAAAATAGCATATAGCATATAGAATCAAACATCGCGCCGACGCGACGGCATATCGCACTTCGCACGTTCGCGGCGCTGCGAATTGCGATATTTGCGATCAGTCTTCGCGTGCTAACGCGAGCAGCTAGACGTGAACTTGCGTAGCGCGTGAATTTTAGCTGTTCGTCGGCTCACGCGATTTAAGTAGGCATATAAGTTCGCGAGTTATTTTACGTTCTCAAAAGTTAAGTGTTTTGTGTTTGATTAAAAAAATCTGTGATAGGACACGTAATACTGTGCATCTATGAATTATCCTATAATACATGTGTGTTAAAATGATTTAAATAACTCAATATAATTATATACAGTCCTAAGCCTGAAAAGTATGAAGGAAAATTAATTGACTTATTTATTATTAATAAGTTGGTTAATATTAGTTTGTTGTGCATAATGATTACATTTTATACTTAGAAGAAATGTACAAATATGTATATGTATTGTTTATTCATGTTTAACATTACCGTTCACCATGTTATCTGCCCCACACCACGCGTTAAGTCTTCAGACTCGTTAGGCAAATAACATGTTTGTCGACGCTATATTAACCTACGTTCAAATATAGATAGCGCGACAGCACGCTAAATCGTAAGTACATGTGCTAAAACTAGCGGTCACACAAAGGGTGTTGACGCTTCGCACGATAGCATGATATATTATAGCATTTTTAATAGCATGCTAAAAAAATTTAGCATATAGTTCATAGCATGCGATTGATAAATAGCAGATTCGAACATCATTACTGTGGATAGCGAATGCGACCGTTGATCGGGAGGTCTCGGGTTCGATTCCTGGGTCGGGCAAAAGAAAGAAGACTAGAATAGCTGAATGATTGAATTGGTGACAAAAAAAAAGTCTTATAATTCAAGTGTGGAATTGGGGTTTCTGGATCTGTGATCCAGAAACCCCAATTCTACACTACTAATATATTGCGCTAAATCCAACAATTTCAAGTTTTGATGCCGCAGCAAGAGAATTCTATTTGCTCATCTTACAGCCTTTCGCCTTGACGACAATTAGGAAAATGTCCTGAAGTCGACTACTGCTGGACTTTTTCCTAATTTTCGTCTTTTTTGTTTTTCGCGTGAGTGTGTGGCCAACTCTAGTGTCGCAGTTTTTAGACCGCCCGAAGGCCTCCGACATGGCCTAACGATTCTTATCCTGAGACAAGAACCGAGACCGACAGCTTTACGTACCCTACGAAGTACGGTAGCGCTCAGATGTAAATGCCACACTTGGTCACCCATCCAAGTGGCGACCTGTGCAAGCGTTGTTTAACTTTTCCGATCTGGTACGAACAGCAAGCCAATTCTCGCTATGAGTGCTACCATTGAGTCAATATTATGAGGAAGTAATCTACTACATCATGCTAACCAGACGAATTGGTATAAGCCTCATTGCAGAGTTTTCCGTCTCTTCTTCGGTCATATACAATTTAAAACTGCAGACATACAAATATATGCATATATGTAGTTGGGTGTACGTTTTAATTACACACGTGGGTGGCCGCCATTAAAGTCGACAATACGCGCAACTGACTCCGTGAGATGACGAGATGCATGTACGAGGTTTTTTATTATTTGTGTGTATGCTTATGATAGAAGAGCTCGTGGTATACCTGATGGTAAGCCGTAATGGTAACCGGCAAGGCAGTGACTGCCTAGTGGAGATACAGACTGCCGTGCAAAGGATATCAGGTTCAAACCTATGCTACGGCGTGCACGACCTCTGTGGTCCTGCGGTAGTGTAAATGACTGCGGATCATGAGGTCTCGGGTTCTATTCCCGGGTCGAACAAAAAGTGATATTGGATTTTTCTGTTAAGAATTAACACATAGAAATTCGGAGTCAAAGAGTGCGTGCCTCCGAAAGTAGGATAAGCCATTGGTCTTGCGCCTGATCTTTCTCCGGTGCTTTCGCATGTGGCGTCCCGTCGTACTATGAGAGTGAGGGAATAGAGAGTGCACTAGCTTTTGCGCACACACTGTCCTTCGCAGTTGGCTAGTCCCATATGAGACCAGCCGCCGTAGTCCGAATACGGTCTAGAGGACATTATTTTTATATATTATGGCGTGCGGCACTGACTTTTCAAAGTTATGTCCGTATTAAATGGTTAAATATTGCTTAGCCTATGCCTCGGAGAGCACGTTAAGCCGTTGGTCGCGGCAGTACTCATATCTCATCTCGCGATAATGTACGAGTAATAGTATGTACAATGTACATATACTAGTAGTAATGCCTCTGTAGGGACAGTCTGTTTTCTGACACGCTTCTATAAATTCCTGTACCAAAGATGTTCTAGATAAGTGTCCACAACTTTCTCACAAGTAAGAACATTCAAATTCACACCCTTGCCTAACCTTGCGACTGGAAACGGAACTTAAACTGACTAGTTTAACCCACTGGTTATTAACATTCATAAGTGTAACACTTACTCTTCGTGATCTGAATGAATAAATGAGTTTCAGCTCAGAAAGTTCGGTTTGAATAAACTTTGCGATAGAGAATATGTTCTGTAAGCCTACCATTTATGTGATGAGTATTTAAACAGCGATAGCCGAGTGGAGAGATGGTTCGAATCCACGGCACGCACCAATGACTTTTCGAAGTGAAGTGCGTATTAAATTGTTAATTATTGCTTGCGGCGAAGCAAAACATCGTCAGGAAACCTACATGTCTGAGAGTTCTCCATATTGTTCTCGAAAGACATGTGAAGTCTGCCAGCCCGCACTTGGCCAGCGTGGTGGACTATGACCTTACCCTTCTCATAGTGAGAAGAGGCCCGTGCCCAGCAGTGGGACAGTATAAAGGGCAGATGATGATGAATTAAACATACTTAGATCTCAAAACAATAATATTTAGCAGCGATACCCTTATGAAGATACCTACAGACTACCATACACTGGGTAACGGGTTGAAACCAAGGGCGGGCATCACGTTTTTTCGAACTTATGTGCGTATTAAATCTGACGCTCATCATGGGGAGTCATTTCCATTCATTGACTGACATTGGTTACCCATGACATATCGTTAGGTATCTGTTTGGTTTCCGGAGGCCCGATGGCAGTCGCTTTGTATTGTTCTAATATTTTATTAAACTAAATGTTGTTAGAATAAAAAGACCTGATGATACCTATTTCTTTTTTTTATGTGTTTCACTAATGGTTCTTATTATTTTGTTCACGTTATTATAAATGTTATTCCCTAACCAGACATATTTTATCTATATTCCAGATATATTTTTTATTTTGTGGTCGTCTTTATCATCCTTAGATAAACATATATATACATTACATACAATGCCTATTTGTTCAGGTTACCTTAATTATTTTGATAAAGTTCAGCGATAAAAACATACATTTTAGTTGATTATTAAAAAATATTTAAGAAATTATTAGTATATTTATATATTATAGTTCTTTGAATTTTATTGCAAGGATCTTTTTTTTCAATTTTATTGCAAATTGATCTGTAATTAAATAAACGGAATCCAATATTACATCCTACTAAAAATAAACACTTGTAAGCTTTGATTATAACCCTCCCTCATACATAATACATATTCATTTATTTAACCATGCATCCACAGCAAACCTCAATGCATATTACATATAACATGAAAAATGAAAAAAAGAAATTCAAATATCGAACCGTCTTCCGTGATCACCAACTCTACCGTCTCTATTACGTCACTAGCCTTGATTCGTATTTGGAACACCTGCGATTTTGCCTTAAGTATTTATAGAAATGCTATCCTTGGCTTCAAAAGAAATTCTTGTACCTACATAACTGTCGATTCCAATGGATGCTATTGAGACCCACTCAACATTAAGTGAATCCTCACGATAGCTTACAAATCGCAAAGGTAACGAACGGGCTTCGGAGTATCTACTTAGGCTTAATGCAAGATCCAACCCACTCCCTAAGGGGCAGAGGTGTATATTAATACTTTTTATTTGTTTGCCACTACCTTGCGAGCAGTGCCATCTCAACACTTAAATTAAGAGATTAAGAACTATTCCGAAAGTACCTACGTAGGAACCTCCCTTTTTACGTTGTTGAATCAGTTGATTGAATCAGGCGTTACTTGGCGGAACTCCATTGTACTCAGTGACTCAGTCGTTAACCATCGGTCCTGAGGATGCCCCGTGGAGAGGCGAAACACGTGTGGAAGCATAGTCGGCGCATAGAACGGGATACTGTACGTCAGGTATTTTCCTGGAACGCATCCCGCAACGCCCTTATCGTTTGTCTTTAGAGGAGTTCGGTATTGTCAACCTTTTTCTATTGCAATAGTTGGGGTGGGCAATCCGAGGGTGCGTGGTGGGTTCCTCTTTCCTTCCATTAGGTAAACAGTTTCGTTTAAAATGGTATCTATTTATAATCTTTATTAAAATGCGAATATACCTTTGTTTGTCTGTTCTGTGCTTCCGTGAACACAAAAACCATTTTGATGAAATTTGCCGAGGAGGTAGATTATCCTTAGGACATAGCTTATCTTCCATCCCGGAAAAAGGTTTTATTAAAGATTTTCTAAAGTTTCTCTCTCTAGTAATATTTGCGCCATGCTTATATAGTACCTACCGAACCAGAGTCACTGGAGCGATTCTTCTTAAGTTACCATTGAAGGTACTTCTTTTAACATCTTTAAAGTATTGGCTTAACCTGTTACTAACTAGTTCTTAAATCTTCGTTATCGATTTACATGTTTCTGAAGTGAAATTTAGACTCGTCGTGATTTGACACTCGATGAAATGAAATCGCGTCAGACAAAAAACAATGACTGGTTTGTCAGTTAATATATAGAATTGAATTACAATAAGCCATGATGTCATTTGATTACAGTGAAAACATGGAGATTGAGTAGTAAGTCGTTACATACTATTTATGTAAAAAATGTTAAACTATTATAAAATATTAGAAAAATTAACGTTAGCCTGGATCTGGTGTCTATTTATTTCATTCTCTCGTAGGTTATGTTTCTGCAGTTTCACTTTTTAGTTTAGGATTCATCATATTTTAGTTCATCCGATTTTCATACAAAAATAAAAATATTTAAATTGAACGCTCTAAATGTTGCGAAGTCTATGCGAAAGCGGTAGAACAATAGCGAGGGGTGCGGGCGACAGGACAACGAAATCTTGAAGGTTTTTTTTTGGTAAATGTATTATGTTTTGTAAAAAGTCATAAAGCAAAAGTTGTTGATTATGATGTTACTAACATAATCCTGAGAGGTGTTTTACAAATAACCCTGTAAATCAAAGTCTTGCGTTACGGACTGACTGGCAGATAAGATACTGCCGAAACTATTCGACGCAAAATACTTAACTTTGTCATATTCCTATTTTTCTTTGGGAGCGTAGGGGTGCACTACGAAGAGATTTGGTGAAATTTCCCGGCGAGAAGAAACGGTTCATTTAGATAAATGCGCGAGCGTGGCTGCGAGCATCCTCAAATAAACTATATTACTGCAAAGTTTCGGTCGTTTCTGTGTATAAGAGTATCAAAGATCCTATGGATGGTTAGATGGATGGATGTATAATTAATTGTATAGCCATCAAACATTAAAAATATTACGTTTATAAGTAGTAAGTTGGAAGTGAAGGTTACAAAAACGAATTTAAAGAGCAAAATCTATGTTATGTCATTGGACAGAAATGAAAAAAGAACTGATTCCGATCTAATTTCCGCAGCTTGATTAAGCATGCCGTTCCAATGATGACACAATTTCAGAGGCCAGTGACAAGGCCGAAACGCTATTATTCATACTTTCCATTACTACTATGTATGTAGAATTGTTTCCTGTAGGCGCATTGCCGGTCGGTTCATTTGGAGACTACAATTACAAAGATAATGCGGGAAAATAAAATTGTCGCTGGACTATTACGCACTGGATTTTATTTCAGGTGTCACAGAAATATTTGGCGAGTAAATGCACTACTGACGGATAATACAACAAAGAAGTAATATTGTATCAAAATTTTAAAGCACCAAAACTGAACATGAAGTTGGCTGCATCGAAAGGAATGCAGCTAAAAGGAAAACATAATTTATTTAAACAGTGATTCTTTTTTATATAACCTACCTACTTGCTGACACACAGCAACGATCCTCTTTGCCGAGACTTTTTTTTTTTATTTAATAATGTTCAATATTCGATTGTTACGTTTATGTTGACTATTATTTTAATAATGTCATATGAGAAATCAAATCTTGTGTTTTTCTTTAATTTAACATCGACTGTATCAACAGAAGCTTTTTTTTTAATTTAGTCGTTGTAATTGGTCTGCCAACCCGCACCTGGCCAGCGTGGTGGACTATGGCCTAACCCTTCTCATAGTGAGAAGAGGCCCGTGCCCAGCAGTGGGACAGTTTATATACAGGGCTGATGATGATGATGATGAATTGGTTGGCAAAATTCAAACACAAAAAGTGTTGAATTTGGTTAATGGATGAAGATTGGATTTCCCATCAAATCTAAAACCACTACTTGGAAATGATATATGCAATCTCATTAGACTGCCGTAATTTGATTTAGAAGTCCATACAACTTCAAGATTGTTGTCTGTTTCTCTTAAAATAGCGATGAAAGGAAAAAAAAATATCCGTAATGCCAATTGATGTGCAAACACTTGATGTACTTAATGTAGGTATCAATCTTTTATATTCATATTATCCCAATCTATGTAATATACCAATAACAGCAACCGAGTCAGGGGACCGTGATAAATGGTTTTAGTCATGGACACCGAAATACCAAAAGCACGATCAAGCTACTGCCTATTGTGAAAATAGTGCTAGCGTCAAACCTTGTTAAAAGACAACTTATGATAGTCTCATTAGATCGGACAACAGAAGCCTTACTATAGATACGTACCCAACAGTTTATACCATCGGTAATCTGTGTAGCTACAGTGAAAGCGTGATAAGCCAAATGCGTAAAGCCGATATATCATATTCAACCGACACATGCGTGAATGATCTAATGACTACAGTGACTTCAACATAAGGTCTTTACTCTGTATACGGGACCTCTTATGCAAAATCTAATCTCTTATGACTGGATGCAGGATCTTCCATTAACGGGAAGAATTGCTCAATGATTTTTTCATATTATAAGTAAACACTCATAACTAATTTTTCTCAAGAAATAGTCAATAGTATCATGACCATCAGCGGTCTTACCATTAACCGCAGAAATTCAATATTTGATCAATCCATTTTTTAAGATTTTAGATACATATTTGACTGCTTCTTTGGTCCAGTGGATAGCGTATGCGACTGCTGATCGGAGGTCCCGGGTTCGATTCCCGGGTCGGGAAAAAGTGTTACTAGGTTTTTCCGAATACTCAGTAGCAGCCCGGAGTCTGGTGATGTACCCGGTACAGGCAATAGGCTCGCCCTCTATTACGTGGGACCTAAAAAATGATGGCGAAATGTGGGTGTAATATTTACACCTCTGCCTACCCCTTCGGGGATACAGGCGTGAGACTATAAATAAAGAATAAAAATAAATAATTTGACATAAGCTCCATACAAAATATGTCAAACATATATCTCAAATCTCTAAATTCATGGATAGGTCGAAAATTATAACCGGCCGTAAATCGAAGCCAAAAGCAAACTGGTCCACCACCAAAAGCCATAAAATATTCTCTAAACGACTTCACGAACTTAGCTGAATATGCACGCAGATCGTTTATTGCCTGGATTAACATGGATTATGGATGGATTAAATTAACATATTACTAATGTTCCTATAATCCAGAAACTAGACGCATGCGAAGGCGCGGCTACAGCAAGAAGAAAACCTAAAAGCCTCCTTAAACCTCACCAAACAACAACACCCAGACATCCAGCCATGAATAACGTAGGAAAAAAACAATTGTAATTTTCTTTTAAACCTCATACACATACCTACTAATATCACGGCCATTACCCACACATGTCGCGTCTCTACGCCAGTACATTCAGTAGCAAGAGTACAGTATATTTGTATAGTAATAGCCACAAATATTCACAGTGGCCGCAGTCATTCATAACCGACCGATGTGACGCTCCAATGTTGCCGCCAGATGTCTATTATGTCCTAACAGAAATTATACCGCAATAAAATGTTTCTTCATAGTAATTCAATAAATACTAAATGGTTAATGGACTCTAGGCTCAAAAACCAATGGTTAAAACCCAATGGTTTTTGAGCCTAGACCTATTTAGCATATAGAAGGTTACCTTAGCTTATACTTCATAATGGCGGTCCGTAGCCTCTGCCTACCCCTTCGGGAAACAGGCGTGAGTCTATGTATGAACTCTATATCTAGAGCGAATGAAAAACTAGTTATTCCATCATTTAGTCATATAATTATGTTGTTAAAGTTTCATTCCGTATGTAAAGTACCATCAGATTTCTTTGCGCAACTTCCGCAATGGCCCATACAAAATTTATTTATGATAACGAATATGTTTCAAAGTTTCAAAGTGTCATTCAGGATACAATTCACGTAATTTTGTTTTAAATTCATAATTATGACCAGTACAATCACCTCTTAAGAGGTAAACCTCTTTACTGTATACTAAAAATAACTTTGTAGGTATATGTTAAGATTCAGGCTTGAGCTTAAAGTGTGTACTTGAATACTGAAAACTGCATATACCTAGTAGGCTTTTCAAGGTAATACACAATCCGCGCGCCTAAAGGAGATCTTCCTCTTCAAGAACCTGACACCTACAGCACGTTTCATCATCATCAGCCTTTAATAGTCCACTGCTGGACTAGGCCTCTCCTTTGAAAGGAGGAATTGGCCTACTATACCACGCTGGCCAAACGGGTTGGTATAGGGTTTGTGTCAAGTTTTCCTTCCCTTACAGTGCTGTTCTCTGCATAATATGCTCCCTCTGTCGGCTCTTACGACACCCATGGTATGATATGGGGTGGTGACATTCCGTATTCTTAATCCGTCACCACACGGATAGATCCGTCACCACCTGCACGTTTGCAGTTGTGTTATTTATACGAAATGCAATTATAGGCATACATGATTTTAGTAACCAATGAAGGGGATTTAGTGTTACTGATATTTCAATAAAATCTGGAACTACCTTTGATTATATACATGTACCTACCTATTAATTTTCTTCTTAGCGTGTCGATGGCAATCTAAATTGTATCAGCCCAGAACATAGCTACGAGTATGGCATTTTCAGTAGCGTCCATAAGTTCCTGTAGCGTGCAGGTATTAGGGCACGCAGGACAAGATAGTAAGTGTCCCATTGTTTGTGGAACAGCACCACATTTGCACTCCAGATTGGAATCGTCTATAAATACCATTTATACACATAAATAAAATTGGAGTGTCTGTTTGTAGTATCAAAATAACCGCTTTTTACTAAAAGCATATGGATGTAGGTGTACACGAAACATATACCGAAATTACATTTTTTACAATTTTTGTCTGTCTGTCTGTTTGTTCTTGCTAACCTCTGGAACGGCTGGACCGATTTTGACGGGACTTTCACTGGCGGATAACTGACGTACCAAGGAGTAACCTAGGCTATAAATTAACCGGGTGCGTGAAGTAGTAGTAGTAGCGCAGGTGAAACCGCGGGAAACAGCTAGTAATATATAATAATCCCTACTAAGCAAGTTTTCTTTGCTCCGTCAACCTATTAATAGTAAGTCCGATTTTGTAACTGATTCAAAACTGATCACGTCTATAAAATAGAACAGTAGTTTACTTGCTTTCGATAGCCTATATGCTATGAAAACAGAAACCATTTAGCATGTTACAGTGAACATTCCAGATTATTTCACCAACCTCACACATTTTTGTGGTACTTTCGTTCATGAAGTACGTTTGGAATCGTTGCCTAAGCTTGCCTATTCCGACTCTAGCAACAATCTATCAGAATTAGAAATTCTTCGCAGATTTCTTGATTTCTGTCGCGAATTATTATCTCATTCAAAGCCGAATTACTTTATATACAATTTTACAAGTTCGTATGCTATATTGTCAACTAGGTACAATATTTCCGTATCTGTAACATTGCTAGCAAGCTCTATACCCAATTTATGTGGGCATTTGGAATACTGAAACATTGTTTCCGTGACTTCAATGAAGTTAAATTGTAGTCTGAAAATACACTGCTTGTAATAAATATACTTGCCTACCAGCTACATAAGTCCATTTAAAACGTTAGTTTAGGTGTCTAATTCGGCCCAAAAGATTTGTATTTTCAATATTTTTTAGGTTTTTGATATAAAAAAAAGACTTACCTAAATCATAATTTATAAATTAAAAATAACAGCTATCGAGATGTTTTAATACATAAAAGACCCGGCAAAGGTTGTGAGGTGTGTAGCGACAAGAAGCGACTTTTGAAATGGTCTGTACTTATTTTTAGCTTGTTGGAAGTCTATTGTGTCTATTTTTGTTCTTGTCTATGTTAACATGCTTTTAGACTTCTTTATTACTATAATAGGGTTGTTTCCAACTAGTCAAATCAAGCACTTTTAATGAAATGTCAAAAGCAACCTTTGCTACGGAGTTTGTATGAAATAAGACCTAGTGACGTCATAGTTTTTGCTGTCAAATGGAATGCTTATTATCAATAAATTGTCGATAAAAATGTTAAATAAAGTTTTAACGTTAATTGATGAATGAAACTACCATTATTTTGACATATTTTACTAGATAAAAATACTTGTATAATTTATTTCACTTGCAGGAAACTTCCCTATTTTGCTAGGACCAATCAAAACCAAACTATAGTACTGCTTAAATGCAGTTTAACAATTTTTTAGCTTCTTTATCTTTATAGGCCTCATAAAAAACAACTACTAAATGTTAAAGACGAGACTTAGTCCTAGATTTCTTTTTTAGAAGGGACTCATTTTTAACCCATTTATGCTAACGAAGTTTAGAGACAAATTACAAAAATATATGTTAAGCTACGTATATTAAAGTTTGCACTAATAAATATAGGCCTAAACTTAACACTATATGTACCTAGTCTATATATTTTATAAGACGGTAATTTGTTGCATCAGTTTTAGTACTGAGAGACACTCAACACAGAGAATAAAGACCAGTGTTATAATGAAGTTCATTAAACTACGTATGTGAGTCTGTCCATTGCGTGCGAAATTCTAGTATCACAGGATTGGCAAAATAAAGTACTAGGTAGGTACCCTGGTACATTGTTCTAAAAGAGATATTGTCACGAAATATAGCTATTTAATAATATTTGTTACTTTTATGATTTGGAGACAAAGTAGATCAGGTCATACCTATTGACATAGATTGTTTTAAACTAAATACAAAACTTATGTTCGTTTTTCCGACTGTCCGATAAATTCTAGATAATTTATTGGCAGATACTGTTTTACAAATATCGTTATATTAATAAATTTATCTGCAAGATTAGTAAGAACCCATACGAGGCTCTCACCCGCAAGATAACACTCTTGAACCTTAGAAAACTAAAGATATTATAATTATTTCAGAATACGATAATTTTGAAATAAAAACTAAAATTAGGTTCCAAGATTAATATTTTCTAAATTTAGCTCTCACTGAGCTTTAGACAACGACGAAATATGCCACGGAATATCCACCGCGCAGACTAATAAAATGATATCAGGTAAATTACCATGGCTACATAGGCATGAATTAACATACAACTCAGATTGACGTTACCTTGAATTTATAATGGAGCCCTTTCTTAGCTTACTAGCTTATCCATTTAACCCTCATCAACAAGATACCAGTTAAGTATTCCACAATCGATCGACTCAATGTAGTAAACTTTATTATTCATGTGACATATCAGCAACTAAAAATAAATTTCCACTATCCTCGAAATATGATTTCGGATTATTGCTACAGCTTCCCGTGATGTTTAGAAATTATACCATTGACTGTTCGGATTTACGTGCGGTTATTTTCATTTTTATTTAGTCTACGGGTTATTAATATATAGTAAATACGTAATAGTGTCAGAGTTTTCGTAAACATCTTATATCACCACGAAGATATAAAAAATACCAAGTTAGCACATCACTGTAAAGATTGTAAAAAATAACGCTAACGACCGCCAACGGCAAATACTCAAAATACAGATTATAAATGAACCCGTCAAATAACTCACGTGCAAACTTTTTCCCGCCAACACGAAAGTTTCAAAGGAAACTTCGCGTTCAGCCTCATGTGTCAAACTCACCGGGTGGCGGGGCCGGCGGCGGGGGTTTCTGCGGTGTCCCGGGATCTTCGTGGTGGTATCCTCTGAGCAGCTGGAGGGCGAACTCCGTGCCCACTTCCTCGGAGCGAGGACACGGCACATACGCGTACTGTTTTTTTGTCGGCGCCGGCAGGGGCGCGACGCGGTATTTGCCCCGGTCGGCCATGCGGCGTCTGCCGTGCGGCTGCCTACACCGCCGGAGTGCCGCACCGTGCCGACCTCATATCGATAAAGCTCGCCGTTTGCTACCGGGAAATATTAATTTGGTGCGTAAACTGCTCGAGTTTGTTCAATGATAAATCCGCTCGCCAGTTAGTGTTTGACAGCGATTTATCACGCGCTGTATAAATATGAACTTAGTTATTGCTTTTAATCCTATTGGGGATTTGTTTCTCGTATTTCTATTTAACATGTAACTGTGGCAGAGTTGCGCATAGTAATTCATTGGATAATTTCAAAGTTCATAACATAATATTTTCTTATAAAGTTTAAGAATTAAGTTAATTTCTGACTGAATTTGATTAAAAATGAACTTTAATTTTATATAGGTAGGTATGTGCACCTATGTAGAACATAGTATTTCTTCTTTATCGAATTATTTATAATTATAATAATGAACTTTATACTTGTGTACTAAAGATATAATTGAACTCTAAAATATTAAGTAACATATTGAGTTATTAAATTCGTCAATAATTAGAAAAGGGTCATTAACTTCATTTATAATCCTTCACCTACATCCATTTTCCTCATAAAGCAACAGCACCTGAAACAGACATTGTTCCCCATTCAAAAACAAAACCGCATCGGAACACCGGAACTCATCTCGTGTATACAGCGATTCTTTGTTTTTTTAATTCGCGCTATCTGTGGTCTGTACGTTGCGCGCGCAAACGCGTGCTGTCCCGATGGCCGCACTACGGTCGATAGCACGTGCGCGCTAGGAGCCCGCGGGACACTGCACTATGCGGAAACTTGCACAATAACAAAGCAAGTTCACTGTCGCAGCGGAGGGTTACCTGTCAGATGACGTAATGTTGTCGCTCATCTGTCAGACGTCACGGGTTTTGGAGGGAAAGTGAAGGAAACTTTTCTTATTGTTTTGTTTCGAAATTACTATTGATTAATATGCACATTTAATATTTTATTAAGTAACGAATTTTATTTTATTATATACATGATGTGTACAGAGTTATGTTAATGTCATGAACTAAGTAATTGTTATTTTCCAAATATTTATATTTTATAAACAACGATTATAAATAAGTATTACAATAGGACTTAAAGCTGAAAGGTATGTAAGACTTGGAAGTTACTCTATTCAGTGTTTTCATTTCACCCAATTTTTCGCCTAAGTATATGTATTTTTTGTTTCCTTTTTTTAATTTTCACCAAATTGATACAGTATAGGGAAAGCTATAATAAGATCTTATAAATATTTAGGTATAAGTACCTAAATATTTATAAGGTAAGGTACTCGTAATAATAAAATTAGTAGGTAAGCCTACTAATTTTATTATTACGAGTACCTATAATTTATCTAACTGCCAACTCAAGTTAATTTGCCGTCGTATAAGACTACGAGTTCCGATAGCCTCCTTCCATTATATATTTACAAACTGAAAGTTGCAGGTGCGCTTCGATACAGTTCGCTTTAAGGTGTCTTATATGTTGCTATCTCGCAATGTATACTCACTTAAAAGCTTCAGGAATTATGTGTTCCCAAGAGGTTCAACAAGTAAGATAAACCGTTTTTAATGTGCCACAAAGGAGTCAATTGAATAAGCTGATTTGTTATGATCGGATTATTTGATTTAACATAAATATAGTTGATTGAATCAGGCGTTACTTGGCGGTAGGTACTCTATTGTAAACTAATGAAAAAAGAGGAAATGGTGGTGGATTCCTCTTTATTTAAACATAAAATTAATTTCCTGACTGACGTAAATAACATCGCAGAGCTGGAACTACAAAAAGCTAGAAACATGGAATTTGGTCAGGCTCGGCATTTGGCTTTAAGCCCCACTTAGAAAGAACTTTTCTGCCACTAATAACGTTAGTTTCTCCGCTTGACTTTCGCAGATATGCCTACATTTAACCTCAGACACGGTGCTCTTCCCCCTATGGAGATGTTAGGCCCACCCACCATCCTGGCCAAGTATGGGTGAGCAGACTTTACAGATCTTTAGAGAACAGTACGAATAATTTCTCTTTATCATTTAAGGAGCAGTAGGTAATTAGAATTTGAATATGCTATCTACCTGTACATTATCATGCATTATTTCGCAGTACATAGGCCACTCTTAATTTGCGTAACATTAGCATTGTTACATAACTGGCGAAAAGTGGGTGTGTAATACTCCTCTGACTACCCCTTCGGGGATAAAAGGCGTGAAGTTATGTTATGTTACGTTTAACATTGTGAGTCAATAGGAGGATTTGGCGCTCGTTTTACGGTTTGAAGTCGAGTTTTTTAAAACGCTTCCTGAACACATTTTTTAGTTATAAAGTTCTCTTTATGTCTTAATATATAAAATCCTTGCGTTACTGTCTGACTGACAGACACGCTACAGCCGAAACTATTGGGCGCAGGAAGCTGAAATTTGGCATGTATGTTCCTTGGGGACCGTAAGGGTGCACTAACAAGGGATTTCCCGAAATTCACACGGGATCGGCAAAAACGGGTTAATAAAAAAAAATGCAGGCGTAGCTGCTGGCGTCCTCTAGTATTTTATAAAATTTAAGATACAGTTTATTACACACGCTCATGATTGATAGAAAATGAAATATCTGTTAGTTGCAGCACGTAGAACCTTATCCTATCGACTACAGCAGTTTCTTCTAGCAAAACAATTCCTATCAATCGTAGCGAACACTACCTACCTAGTTGTTTCCGAGTTGAGAAGCTTTTTCAATAGCTGCTCGGTCCATGCAGACGACTCGAATTAATCATACCTACTGTCGATGGATTTATAGTCTGAACTATGTGTAAAGAGAACTTGTGTATATGACTCGTGTCTGGCCTGTATTGTAAGTCCTGTATGCGTTCTAGGCATTATAGGTTCTTTGTTTTATTTATTTATTTTTATTTTATAGGTATTTTCTCCAAGCCTATCATATATTGGTGCAGAGAATGGATTTTCTCTATTTATTTATTAAACTTGCTGTAAAATACGTTACGTTAGGTGGTTTTAATACCGAAGGCTTTTCTCGTAGTCGACCTTTGGGTGAAGCAAAGATGATCGTAGCAGGCATAACTGTTCTGTGGTGGCAGGTGTATTCTCGAAGTATTAGAAATCCTTAGAAATACTAAATATCTAGAAGTATATTCGACTAATCACGCTTGTACGAGATAGAATCAAAACGCCATCATTTTTCTGGTTTACAATTAAGAATTTTCTCTCTATCTATCTCATAGTCAAATAGATTAAATGCTTGCCTATCAGCTATAGGGCTATATCGTGCCGAATTTTGCCACATTTACTTAAATTATTACAATAATGGTAGAATGCGTCAAATGGTCATCTAGCTACTGCATCGTGTACAAAACAAGTAACTGAGGTCTAATTACTTCGATAAGTCTTTCACTGTCCAAGCTGTGCGCCTGTGGAATGATACTTCCTATAGAAATTCGTAGTGCAAAATCACTCAACATATTTAAAGCTATGTTAAAATCACAGTACTTTTCATCCATTTGATATAACAGAATGTGGTTATAGTATGTACTATAATTATATACATTCTACTCGTATATGTGTAGGTATATTCCTAGATGCCTCGTTGGTCTCGCGGCATAAATGTGCGCGTGGGATTGGGAGGTCTCAGGTTCGATTCCCGGGTCGGGCAAAGTGTTATTGGGTTTTTCCGTTAGGAAATTCTCAGTAGCAGCACGGAGTCTGGTAATGTGCCCGGTACGGCAATAGGCTCGCCCCCTAGTACGTGGGACCTAAAATTTTCTGGCGAAATGTGGGTGTAATATTACACCTCTGCCTACCCCTTCGGGGATATAGGCGTGAGTCTATAAATAAAAAAAAAATTGAATTGTGTATGTGTATTATATTTATGTGCACATGTTTGTATCATATTTATGTTTGTATATATACATTATTTTAGAGTTTATTAATTACTCGATAAACCGATTACTTTGGTTGTCTTTTAATTGCACCACACAGTTAAATTAAATACTTACATCGTTCCTGTCTACTCAAAGGTTGTCCGGAAGAGATTGCTCTGTGTGATAAGGCCGCCTTTTGTACAGTTTATACATTTTTGTAGTCATTATGTTTTAAAATGTTTTATGTTGTACAATAAAGAATATTCTATCTTTCTATCCATCTATATTTCAAACAAATAGAATATCTTGACTCGATGATCCGATATGACGATTCTTAACGGTTACAAATCTCATTTATTTTTGATCTTACAGGACAATTTTCACCCAAATTCTCACTAGTGCATAACCTGTGCACCTAAATTCAAACCGTAAATCAAAGGTAAATATTCACTTTTCAATCCATCACAGTATTCTACCAAACATATTGTCTAGCAGAAAGCATAATAGAAACTGCAGACGTGCATTCTCACTGGAATAGTAAACAAAACAATAAAGTGCAGTTTTCATGCCGCGGATGAAATTGTTCGCGCGCGTTACCTGCACAGCACGATACACTTATCAGAATAAGGCCTGAAACTTTAATGTATAACAAACTCAGTTTAAATGTTTTAACGTTTAATACAATCATATTGTTGTGCTGGTTTGCTAGAGAAACAATTTTGAACAGTAATGCTTCTCTTTAGATATTGAAGCTACATAATATCAACTTTGTTTGTTATTAGATTTGTATGATGAAATATGTTAGGATAATTTAAACATAGCCTGATCCCAAACTATTGTTTAAGTAAGCATTGTTATCAAACAACTCATAAATCTACATAAATTCTCTAAAATAAAAAGAATGATATACACACGCATACCAAATAATTACGTAAAAAAAGCGGCGATAGTCCAGTGGTTTACGTAACGGACTGCCGAGAATATGGTCTCGGGTTCGATCCCCAGGTACCCCGGGCACACATCTCTGACTTTTTGAAGTTATGTGTGCATTAAAAATGTTAATTATCGCTCGCTTACTAATGTGCCCTGGTGAAGTGTGGGTGTGTAATACACCTCTGTCTACACCTTCGGGGATAAAAGGCGTGAAGTTAAGTTATGTTAATTATGTTCATTCAAAGATCCTGGGACTCCTGGATGGGAATCGAACTTAATACTAGGCTAAGTTATTCAAATAGCTAGGCTGCCAACTTCAAAAATTGACGCTTTATTAGATTACCAGATGATAGTATGGATGAGCGAGACAGGCAGAGTTTTAACCTCTCATGCTTCATACATCCTTACAAAAAAATATTTCCACAGTGTAAATATTATAAACTGGGTGCTAAAATACAATGTTACCTAGATTACCAGCAGACCACTGTAGCTTACGTATAAACCTGTATGATTCCCTGTACAGTACACAGAACGACTGCCTAGAAAAATAAAATGTTAGCCTCGGATATTGACCTAGAAATGGAATAACAACGTACGTACATAGTGTATCCCCGAGGTAGTAAAGACAGAACTCACATCGACACTTATAGCTTAGTAATAAACCGAGATGACAGACAATACCTTCCTTTCTGATGCTTTCCTGAATAAGATTATACTGAAGATTATATCTCTGAAAAGGTAAGGTATCATGAACTCTCAGCTGAAGTAAAACAGGTCGATACAGCCCGCAAGATGCAAACGAGAAAATTATCAAATAAAATAAGGGAAGGCCTAAACCCTACATATTGATTTACACTGAGAATAAAATATTTTGTTGAAATCCTCCGTGGCCTCGGCTACTCCAGAATCTCACTAAACAAACGACCATCGGTTCATCGAGCTATGTACGTGTCTGCTTATTGCTACTTCAGCTTGACTATCCGGAGAGATTATTAGGGCGTTATCATTAACGCAGTGGCGTAGGAAGGGGGGGGCGGGCGGTGGGGGGGCGGTCTGCCCGGGTGCCACCCATTTTGGGGTGCCAGTCATCCAAAAAAAAGGGGTGACATTAAGAACAATGTGTAAAAACATAGGCACTATCTCAGCACTCCGACAGTTAGCAAGGAATTGTTAGGTGTTGACTAAAAAAAAAGTCATCCGCCAACTACTGCCCCGGGTGCCACCCAAGCTAGCTACGCCACTGCATTAACGTCCTCAAAGCGGAGCGGGCGCGCAACGAATACGTTACGGGACTTACGGGCTCACAACGAACACGCCGCGCATGCGCAACGAATTCTTTACGGACGCGCAAATTCGTCGGTGCTTTCGTTTTCGTCTCCGGCGTCTTCGAAGTAATAAAGCCAACAGCAGTGTTACCTCGTCGAAATCCATTTTGTTACTGGATGTATTGTAAGTCGATATTTTGCTACAAACACGCGACGAAAACGTAACCTAGGTATTTGCCACGCGTCTGCGACGTCCTGACGCTGCGCGTCCGCCCCGCCCCGCAACCGCTCCCAAACCGCTAGGATGATAACGTCCTTATATAGTACTCAAGCTTACTTTTATTCCTTTAGCTACCAGAAATAGTACCGAGATCACGAAATCTAAACAATACAAAGTGAACATGGGTACAATAAGAAGATTCATCGTCCAAGCGTTATCCCGGTTGCATCCAAGACTTACAGGCATTGAAGCCCAGGGTCCGCTTACTAGTACAACCATATGTAACAGAATATCAGCTTTTCTACAGAGCGACTGCCCTGACCTCCGCAACCCAAAAGGATAGCGATATTTCATGGTTTAGACCAGTATCAGTTTATTTGAGAGTGGTGACTCCCTGTAACCACAGTCCAACGTCAGGAGGTACGGGGCAAGCGATAATTAACGATTCAATGAGATTTTTGTGTATAAAACAGAATTAGCTAGCACTAGTAGTAAACTATTCAAGCAAATGAAACATGCCTGTGGGGCGTTCGGACCCACTTATTAGTTAACATTACGATAATTGCGTAATTATCTAAATTGCAGTTACTACTACTAACTACTTAATTTGTTTAATTATCCTGGTAATTTGCAATATACTATGCTATAGGTATATCATGAACGATTATAATGTACTGTATCTAAGAATCTGTACCTACTGAAACTAACGAACCCGGCAGACGCTGTTTTGTTTGTACCTACTGCAACCTACCGAATTCAATTGTATTCTAAAACATAAAAAAATCCGTCTACGTAGGAACAATAAACCATGTCTTGGACCATGTGTAGTGCATGCCTTAGACCTGCCTTTGTGGTGTTTTTTATTTTTTTATAGACTCACGCCTGTATCCCCGAAGGGTTAGGCAGAGGTGTAATATTACACCCACATTTCGCCATGAATTTTGAGGTCGCACGTAATAGGGGGCGAGCCTATTGCCGTACCGGGCTCATTACCAGACTTCGTGCTGCTACTGAGAATTTCCTAACGGAAAACCCAATAACACTTTGCCCGACCCGGGAATCGAACCCGAGACCTCCCAGTCCCAAGCGCACATATATGTGGCGAGACCAACGAGGCAGCCTTACAGGTAGTGTTGGAGTTACGCCAATTTACCTCAGCGTGGTACACGCGCGGCCCTGATGCTTTTCTGAGTCCGGCGATAATGACCAAGAACGGAACTAATTAGATTCTACGATGATGATCGTGACGAAAATAATAACATTAAAATTTATTACAAGAACTGAATTCTCAGCAATTTGGCTTTCCATATCACTAAATTCACTAAGTAATAATTTTATCACATTTAGTATTTTGTTGGTTTTTAACGAGTCGGTATAAAACCTAATTAGGCATTGCCTAAATAAACATTCTAGTTGATGGCGACATAGATAACCTAATTCTTATAATTATTTCGTGTAACTCATCGTTAAGTTCTTTCAAGCATTGTTAACAATATAACCTAATTATTATTTTGACCGTTTGACATGCTAACCTAACCGCACACAAATGTTTTTGAGGTTATATTTATTTAATAAAACTATTTATACCACAACTTTCAGCAGTTCGTGTAATCTGTATAGTTGCCTATACAAATACTTTCAAGGTTTCACGATTTGTACACCTACATATGTATGTTTATGTAACGGGTCACACGTGCGAAATTATTTTCTATATCTATGCTAATAATAAAGCTGAAAAGTTTGTTTGTTTAGTTGAACGCGATAATCTCAGGAGTCGATACTCCGATTTGGCTCATAACTATTTTTTTTAATTTTATAGCCCATTTGCCGAGGAAGGCTATTCGTATCACACGCTAACACGCTATAATGTGGAAGCGGGCAAAGGTTGTAGCTCTCCTCAAACCTGGAAAGCCACCCGACGATCCAAAAGGGTACAGACCGATCTCCCTGCTTTGCCACACGCACAAGTTATTTGAAAGACTTCTTCTAAACCGTCTCACGCCACTCGTAGATCCCCAACTTATAGCAGAGCAAGCAGGTTTTAGACCTGGTAAGTCCTGATGTGGTCAAATTCTTAACCTCACTCAGCACATCGAAGATGGTTAGAGAGATTACAGGTGCGGTTTTTGTGGACTTATCATCTGCATACGACACGGTCAACATCAGAAGGCTCCTATGGAAAGTAGAGAAAATTACAGCTGACTTAGGATTCGTACAAATTCTGGATGAGCTCCTCTACAATCGTCGCTTCCAAGTACACTTGCTCGCAGAAAAAAGTAGATGGCGCTATCTAAAAAATGGTCAAGGTAGTGTACTTGCACCCATTCTGTTCAATGTATATACCAACGAGCCAACGACCAACCTATCACCAATGCCTCTCAACGTTTCCTATACGCAGACTTGGACGCTTACGACTCAAACTCAAACATTTGAAGCGGCTGAAAGAAACCTTACCGCGGCTCTTGACCAACTGGCACAGTACTACGATGAGAATGGTCTAAAACCTAATCCATTGAAAACGCAGTCCTATGTGTTTCATTTACGAAACCATTGCGCTAAAATTGGGTCCTTAATATCCACTGGCAAGGAGTGAGTATCAAACATTGTCCATATCCAAGATACCTTGAGGTCACATTGGACCGCTCACTCACTTTTAGAAACCATTGCCAAAATACAAGGTTGAAAGTGGCGACCCGAAACAATCTGCTTCGCCGTCTGACGTCCACATCATGGGGAGCCAACCCTGACGTTCTCCGCACAACGGGACTGGCGTTATGTTTTTCTGCTGGGGAATAGTCGTGTCCAGTTTGGCATAGGCCTGCTCATGCCGATCTCGTTAGCGTGACGCTAAATGACACGTGTCGCACCATAACCGGCTGTCTAAAGCCCACGCCACTTAATATGGTCTACCCACTAGCAGGCATAGCACCACCGGATATTCGACGAGATGTATCATGCTCTTTGGAAAAGCAGAAGCAGGAGTTGGACCGTCGCCACCTAATGCATGGAAACCACATGCCGCCATATCGCCTCAAAAGCCGAAAAGGTTTTCAACGGCACACTGATCCATTGAGCGAAGACCCGGCGACAGCAAGATGTAAGCTATGGGCCGAAAAGTATCCTCCACCCTCTAACCATGAGCCACAAGAATCCCTTGTGTAGATGGGGATTCAGGGACCCCGACCTTGCCCAATTTGAATGTGGTGAGCTGGAGCAGACAATGGACCACTTGCTGATATGCCCTTCTTGCCCGAGCACCTGCACTGTGTCTGAGCTCTGGGAGGCCACTCCTAACGCAATAAGAGTGGCCGAATATTATGCGGGTCTCATATAGCTGAAACCATTGACACGAAGAAGAAGAAGAAGCTAACACGCTCACGCTGTGAACTACAGGAGCGGAGCAGTAGTTGTAAATAACGCGGGTAAAGAACTGCCGGTTCCACTAGTAAAAATTAACCTGATAACGTTTCGGTATGATTGATGCCAGTGTGACGACTACCCTTGGTCATAGAAAAATCGGATCATCTACAACGACGTAACATATTTTATTTAGATACGTATTAAGGAATTGTAAGAGTGCAAGACTGTTAGTAAATCAAGTTACATTCGTGTGATATTTTGGCGGATTGTATATTTTTTTAAGAAGTTTTCATCCAAGAACATAACAAAAACTTCCTCAAAACAAAACTAGGTTGTTCGATTGCCAACAATTACATAGAACAAACAATAATTTCCCTCGTAATTCGCCACACGTGGCGTGGGCTATGAACGCCATTTTCTTCTCGCCAAGTTTTACTAAAAGAGCTGGCAGAGTTCAAACATTTCCATAATGAGTAAACTTTCATCTTCAACTCGCAGCTAATTAGTATCCGGACTAGATTTCCCCCGTCGGTGAAAAGCAAGACCTTCTAAGTTAAACGTGGTAATTACTGCGTAAACAGTTGAAATAAATAGTCATAGCGAGACTATTGAAATTATAAATATACTAATTTCAACTGAGAAAATTTATACAGTTTTTAAATTTTCAAGAGATATGAACTCCTTAGACTTAAAGAGGACATATCTCAACCAAAAAAATTACAGACACAATCCCATACCATCTCGTGGCATATACCAAAGGCAGGGTATGAGGTAATGTGAAGTGTGGTGATATATTTGTCTTGACTGGCTATTGAAACAGAGATGGCATAAAACTAACTTTGCAATAATTCGCTTGAGAAAATTAGCCATTATTCATAATCATAATTATTTGGGGGCCCAATCATCTTGACTGACTACAGCCGAAACTATTGGGCGTAGGAAGCTAAAATTTGGCATGAATGTTCCTTGGGGATCGTAGGGGTGCACTGAGAAGGGATTTCTCGAAATTCCCACGGGATCGGCCAAAACGTGTAAATTAAAAAAAATGCAGGCGTAGCTGCTGGCGTCCTCTAGTCAATATATTATAATACCTGATTCTTTTTTAATCAAGCAAATTGTGATTGATAATCTTTACATCAGAGAATGAATAATGTGCATTACCTATGGAATACACTCGCGATCCCAGCACACGTGTTACGTAAAATAATAAAGCTAGCGAAATGTGTGTATAATCCTGTTTCTACTGTGAGAACATAACTTTTTACGTAGGCGTGGATGTTTGTTACTTTTAGCTCAAAAAGAACTTTGATGAAATTTTGCAACAATCTAGCTTGTATAGTACGTTGGCTACTGTTGGTATAAACGACAACTAGGCGCAGCCACGGTAGAAGCTAGTACTAAAATACGATGCAGCTATATGATTTAATGTCACTTCTAAATTGCACCACATTGCTAAAATACGGGACATTGTTATTGTGACGAGTTACTTTGTAGATTTATTAAAACAAGCGGCCTAAACATTTCAACAATTTTAAAGCAATAAAGTTGTTTTGGTTTCAAACGACACGAAGGTGACTGCGCTTTCATTATTTCTCGAAACAATCCTCAAACTTAATAATAGTAGAGTTACAAGAACGCACAACAAGCAAAATTAAATCTTATTATAATAGTGGTAGAGTACAATATACAACAAATTGTTCTTTAGTAATATATTGTTTTTGAAAGTGAAGCAAAAATTTTACTCTTAGGAATATTCTGATAGAATTCTGCGAAGGTAAAATTTTTAGGTAATATTTCAAAACAAACATTATGTAACCTAAGCTTGATGGTAAATTTTTGTTTGGCCATTATAGAGCTTAAGTATATTTTAATGTCCCTGTAGGACCATATAATTAAATTAGTTGTTTTTTAAAGTAATACTTTAAGTATATTAAAATCGGCTTGCAATTTACGCTATTTCGGGTCGCTAAGCAAAAAATGCCGGCAGAAAAATACATCAGCAACGATAGTCTAGTAAACAGCGTAATAGACTTAAAATGTTTCTGGTTCAAAATCCATCCATTATAATTGCCAAGTTTCATTACGATACACATAACACAATCAACTTTTTTTTTTTGGAATTATGGTGGAAACCAGACAATTTACGGGCTGACCCCCGCAGACTGGGCCCCTAAAGGGGCTCAGTCTAGGGAGAGTGTGGTGACTCCCCGACGAGAAGCGCCGGGACTACCCACTAAAACCACCATGGTGTTCCTCTATCCGATCCCATTGAATGGCGGGGTCACGGGACCTACGTTAGTATTACTGCCGCGACCCCGCCTGAGCTGGCCCGCCGAAGCGGGCCCCGTCCCTCGCATGCATCCATCTGCATCCATCATACTTGTCCTCATACATCCTCTTTCATACTACGAGCAGAAAAGAACGACGTAGTCTACTAACGCTACGAGAGGCGCACGCGGAACACGTGCGCCGCCTCTCGGGCCTAGCGCACGGCGGGCGTTTCAAAACAGGCCCGCCGCCCGCTGGCGTGTACTCACGGTGGCCGGAGATCGTTGAGCGCCCTCCGGCGACGACGCCCGGTTCTGCGGGTGGAGACAGGTCGCATGGGCTCCCTATCCCGCTCCGCCGCCTCCTTGATCGACATCACCGTCTCACAGAAGGAGGCGGCGGCGTCCCAACACATCTCGCTCCGAACCATGGAACGAATCAAGGTCCGAAGCGAGAGTTCGACCACTCCTATCGCCGCGACTAGGTCCCGGCGCTGCGATGCCCAAGCAGGGCCTTCCGCCAAAGTGTGCAGCGCCGTGTCCTCTACTGGGTCACGGCGATCTCCGCAGTGGTGACATCCGGGCGTCTCCTCCCGGCCAATGCGGTGCAGGAACCGGCCGAAACAACCATGGCCGGTTATCACCTGTGTCAACCGGAAGGTGAGGGTGCCGTGTCGTCTCTCCAGCCACTCGTCGAGTACGGGCCTCACTGCCTCGATGCAGTGAAGCCCCGCGCTGGGGTGCGTGAGTCGCTGTCGCCATTCCGCCTATAGGACCTGTCGGAGTTCCGCCTTCCGCGCCTCGAGGCTCGCTAGATGGCGCTCTCTTGTAAACATTGCTTACGACTGTGCTCCTAACAAATAAATTATAAAAAATCGATAAAACACCTTAGCATCAGTGAAAGTTTCTTAAAAGTGAAATAAAACTCCAAATAACTAGTGACAGTGTTATCTAGGTCTCATATGCGATAGTGCAAAAGTTGTGAAGCATACAAACAACACAATAATAAGTGATATAAAACAAAAACAGTGAACCATCTTAGAACTGCTTGCCAATAAACATGTTCCAGAGTAACCAACACACCATGACAAGTTAGTGAAAACACTGAATCACAGATCTACATGTTTCTGCGAAAAAAAGGATACGTTAGTAGAAAATCTTTTCGAAATTTTGGCGTGTCATTCACTGACAGATAGATTTGTTGAAAATGGTACCATCTATCTGCTCACAGAGAACTAAAGATAACAACGCCACCTATTATTGAATAGCTGGAGTAACTGGAATGACATTGATCGACTATTATTATATTGATTGACGGTGCCATCTTAGTTCAACTTAATTCAAACAGAGGTCACCACATGTCGCAAAACAATGGATGTCAACAATGTAACGATCAGACGACACCGATTTACTAAAGCTAAATCGTTTGAACGATTAAATAGGAGCTCACTGGACTCAACAACTGAACGTTTCAAACCACTCAATAAATGTTCAAATCGTTGAAGAATTAAAAATTGAATTGGATAGCTTGAAAGCAAACATGGGAAGTACTCAGAATGAACTAGAAAATGTTATTTGCGAAAATAACAATTTGAAGACAGTTATTAGTAAACTGCACCAAGAAATCGATACTCTCAAATCACTTCGCAGAAGCCCAATAACATCTCGTAGAAAAAGCCCAAAATCAAAACGCAGAGTTAGCTCAAAACGTCGCATATCTGATAATTTTGGCAATACCCAAACGATAACACCAATAAGGCCGAAATCGCCAAATAAAACCAAAACCCCTGAAATCACAACGGCTCCAGAATCTCCAAAAGAGAACCTTGTAGTAATTGGTTCGAACCCACTAGTACTAGATGGCGTTACTGAAACATCAATATAGTTCATGAAACAAGAACCTAAGTCAAGCTCATATACACCAGCAAAGCCTGACGACAGGCACAATATAAATATATTTGGGGACCAACAAGCTTTAGGACTAGCCAGGAACATACTAAAAACAAGATCGAACAAATGGAATGATAGATATCGCGTATCTTCTATGATTAAACCGTATGCAACCAGTGAACAGATCCTGAACAGCTGCAATGATGATTTTTTAAGAAAGCTTACCCAGGACGACATCATAATCATAATATCAGGATCAAACGACAAATACCCATATAAGTTAATGTCAGACCTATGTAATGTATTATGTATGCTACGCAATCAAACTGTATTCTTAACAAATATTCAAAACAATGCTTTTCTTAACGTGAATATGTTAAACAGTAATATAGAATTAATCGTGAATAACTACAAAAACTGCAAGTATTTAAAATGTCACAACAATGATGACTTTTATTACCATTATGACTCTCATAACTATTTAAACACTTTATGTAAAAAACTAAATATGGAAATAGACCACAGTTACTACCAGAGTGAAATCCTAAATAAAATTAAGTACCAACTCAACATGCAGAAGGTATCAGCAACCACTAACGTAAAATCTAACGGGACGGTAAAAAAAACATACCAATAAAAAATAACATCATACTTTAATAATAACAACAATAATCAACAATCAGCATCCAAAATGATTTTTTTTCGAGAATAATTATATTGACATTACTCTATTTCACCAAAACATAGCCGTGCTGTTAAATAAACAAGACCTACTTGAAATAGCAATAAATAGTCTAAACAGTAACAATACTAATATTGACATTATCTGCCTAAGTGAAACATTCATTAAACGTGGAAATGAAAAAAATATCAAATTAAATAACTACAAGTTAGCATCATACTTTTCTCGACCAAACCAACGTAGAGGTGGTACATGTATACTAATACGAAAAAACTTAGAATTTAAAGAAATAGGTAACTTAATACTACCAATTCCTCTCCATTTCGAATGCTGTGCTGTTGAAATCTCAAACCTAAACCTCATTGTGGTGTGTATCTATAGAACCCCTACGTCGAATGTAAACATTTTTTTAGAGAAGTTGCAGCATCTGGCTGCCGTGCTTAGCAAAAAGACCAACAAAAAGACGATACTATGCGGTGATTGGAACATTGACTTGCTCACACCTAACAAATCATGTAGAGAACTTGACTCGATTCTCACCAACAATGGCTTAATAAATCACATTAAAGTGCCTACCAGGATAAAAGCATGTTTAGATTTAATAGCGAGCAATATACCAGGCAGTAGTTCAAAACTTCATCACCTAGCTCTTTCAGATCATGAAACTGGACAATCAGTAACAGTTAACTTGTCCATCACTGGAAAGCTAAAAAATGGTAACAACGTTTGGTTTCAGAACATAAGGGACCTTAGCAGTGAGAATATTTCAAGATATGGTTATTACATATCGTGTTTGCCCTTCTCAGAGGTATATGAATCACAAGATACGAACCAGGCGTTCGATTACTTCCACGATACAGTAAAACTCTTTTATAATTTATGTTTTCCGTATAAAAGAATCAAACGTGTGAACAAACCTACAAAAAATCTATGGCTAACTAAAGGTATTAAACATTGCTGTGTTGAAAAAAAGAGTCCTTTATCTGAAATACCATCTATATAAAGACAATAAAACACAAAATAATAAAAATTATAAACAATATTCGAAAATCCTCAAAAAATGTATACACCAAGCGCAACGAATTAATAACCGACACTACATTGCAAAATCAAAAAGCAAAGGTAAAGCAGCATGGAACATTATTAAAGAACACACAAATAGCGCAACCAAAAATACCGAAATTAACACAATTAAACTCGAAAACAAAGTGTATAACGACGCAAACCAGATATGTGATCTGTTCAATCAATATTACATTTCCTTAACAAACATCCCTAACCCTAAAAGTAAAGCAACACCTGATATTTGTGCATGTATTCCGCAGAGTAATGACAGCATTTTTTTAACACCCGTAGACGAGCCTGAGGTATACGAAACTATAATGGCGTTAAAAACACGAATGCTACTGGGTATGACGGTATAAACACCAAAGTGATCAAACACTGTGCAATGTACTTAGCCTTTCCGTTGACACATATCATAAATCTATCACTATCACAAGGAGTCTTCCCAGATAGCTTAAAAAAGTCAATCGTAAAACCCCTTTACAAAAAAGGCGACAAATTACAAATGAGTAATTACAGATCCATCACACTAATACCGGTTATCGCTAAAATTTTCGAGTATAATATAGTATAATAATAGAGTATATAATAGAGTATAATAATATGTACCTCTCTTGCAGCTTTCACCCTGATGAAACATATAACACAAAGCCTAAATGACAAGACGGTAATAGCGTGTGCATTTCTAGATATGTCTAAAGCGTTCGACTTTGTCTGCCATAAAACCCTACTTTCGAAGCTTTATAACTATGGCATACGCGGAACAGCGAACACTTGGCTTCAAAGCTACCTGTCAAGTAGAGTACAGTGTGTAGAAATAACGAGCATCGACAAATTCCAACAAAATATATTTCGTTTAACTTACGGCAAAATAAACTACGGTGTCCCACAAGGGAGTTTATTATCTCCTCTCTTGTTTTTAATATACATTAATGACCTGCCAGATGCCATAAATCAAGAATGTATACTATTCGCCGACGATACCACACTAATAATAAAAAGTGAAGATGAAACGACGCTAAAAAACGATATACTTGACACCCTACAAACAACTGTGACGTGGCTAGAAAGTAATAATCTAAAATTAAACATGGCTAAAACAAATAGCATCAAATTTCAAACGTACAACACAATAACGAAGAAATTAAATATTAATTTTAACAATAAACCTTTTATATTTACTAATGAATGTGTATTTTTAGGAATGACTATAGACCAAAACTGTAACTGGAAATCACATATTGATAAAATAGCTACAAAAATTGATCGATACGTCTATGTTTTAAGAAGGGTTAGGCAAATAGTAGACCTTCATACTGCAATGATGGTATATCATGCATATGTGGCGCCTATTTTGCGATATGGGATTATTGTATGGGGTAATTCAGTGGATACAGATATTTTATTCCGAGCTCAAAAAAAGTGTATTAGGTCGATGTGTGGAGCTAATTATCTGGAGAGTTGTAAACCACAGTTTGAGAAATACAAAATCTTACCATTGCCATGTACATACAGACGTACATCTTTGAATTATGCAAATTTGTAAAACATCATTCCGAACTATTTGTTAAACTTGGCGAAAACGAAGGGAGTAGAACTAGACACAGGGATAGATTACAGTTACCACACATAAGAATTGAGGTATTCAGGCGAAATGCCTTTTGTATGGCCATAAAATTATTCAACCATTTAGAGCTCATCAAGTTACCCCCCAATCCACGTTCAAATACAGATTATTTAAAATATTATTAGAGAAAAATATTACTCCATAAATGAATATCTTACAGATAAAATTATTATAATTTAATTTAATTGACATGAAACACAATTATTACATTTTGACATGTTTTTTTTTTTTTGACATGAATATGACATGTATTACCACTTAAATTTTGACATGATTCATACGTTTTACACTATTATATTATATTATTACTTAAGCTACTAATTTGATTCTGTGTTTTACTATTAATTTGAATGTTCTTTGTTTGTATACCGAATTTCATTACCTACACAAATAACGTTATTATGTAATTGCAAAAATAATTTGCATGCCACATGTGGCAGAATATGCTGTATTAAACTTAAAACTACCACCTGCATATGACCATGATCTGGCAAATAAACTTATCTTATCTTATCTTATCAATCTCGCGAGGCGCGGGTTCTCCGCCTAGTGACCGGGCTTCGCGGCGCCACTTATAAAGCGACACCAACAGCCCGGCCTGTAGGTCCCATGGCGGACATCCGGCGAGGAGGGTTGCGGCTCCAAAGGAAACCGTGCGGTAGCCACAAATTATCCTGACGGCCATGGCGCGCTGCGGTGCGCGAAGCGCCCGAACGTTGCGGGCCGTCAGGTTCTCGGCCCAGATGGGACACCCGTATAGGGCCATCGACCGCACGACTCCCTCATATAGCCTCCGGCAAGAGGCGTTCGGCCCCCCTAGGTTTGGCAGCAGCCTTGACAGAACGGCCGCCGCCCCCAGGAGTTTAGGTGCCAAACGCTCAAAATGCCGGTGAAAGTCCCATCGGCTGTCGAGAACGACCCCAAGGTACTTCAAGCTCGTCCCGATGCCGATGCGGACCCCTCCTACCATTATGTTGGCCCCTGCAGGTGGCCTGTTCCGAGGCCCATGAAACGAAATGGCCTCGGATTTCGACAGGGCCACCTCAAGGCCCAACTGCCGGATGCGACTCACTACGTGTGCAACCCCAGCTGTCGCCAGTATGGCTGCCGCCCGGTGCGTCTTACCCTTGGCCGTGACCAACGTATCGTCGGCATAACAGACTATGCCGACGCCGCGGAGGAGCGCACCCCGCAGCACATAGCCTTAGCCGATGTTCCACAGGAGTGGACCAAGAACCGACCCCTGTGGAACACCGCACGACATCTCTCGCCGACACACATAACACAATCTAGAAAAAGGAAATTTAACTTTCTAGATACTATTACACAGTCAAACGTCTTCAAAAAATGAAAGAAGCTAGGTTGTATTTTTTTTTAATTAGTTGCCTCAGAACGCCGCCATTTATCCGATTTGGGAAATTTGGAGGAGGCGGATTTGAAGGAGCTTTGTTTAGGGTCCCGTTGCCAAAATAGCAAAAAACTGAACAATTACAGATTCGCCATGTCTGTCCGTCCATCCGTATGCCACAGACCTTTTATTTTTGTTTAGTATGATATTATGTCTATGACCGATGAGACCATCTCATCTAATTCTGTACAATGAATTTCGATATTAAGCAAAACTTGTAACAAATATAATCTTATCAGTCGGCAACTAAAAGCATTTTAAAAATGTGAGTCCTCTTTTTGCTACATTACGATGAAACTTGTTTGTTTGAATTTGATATTTCTTTAGGCACATCTGATTATAATATTTATTGCATAAAGGCTGGGCGTGTAAAGATTGGATGTTTCCCTTCGCCCTGGGACTAATACCTCGGGTATGTCACTGTGGTCTATTTCCTTTACGATGCCTACCTATGGTTATGTTATGTTAAGTCTGCTGTTTTTGTTTTAGCTTTCAAATACCGACCAAAATAGCCTGCAAGGAAAGGAATGTTTTATATTTCGTAAGAAATGGTGAATGCATGATAGAGTTTAGAAGTGCAGCTTGAGTGTCTAGCCGTAGCCGGCTTAAGAGGCAGATTTTAAAGTTAAGTTATTAGTGCTAGCTTTAAAATCTTATATTCAACATTGAGAACATGAGATTATAATTATTTAATTTATTTTAGTTCACTTCAAAATTAATGTATGAAGGCTTTACGGGACTTTTGCAGTGAAGTTACAATGTAGGGAAAAATTATGTATTTTTACAAAGTAGTCAACTGCAGCTTTTCACTGCGTTATGAATATCGTTATATTCACTGTGCACTTAGACAAATTCAAATTCAAATCATTTATTCACTGTAAATAGGGTTACATAAGATATTTGCATTCAAATAATTATATAATATTAAGAACAAGCCCATTTAGCCATAGTTCATGAAAAATATATATTTGCATGCGCAAATATATATTTTTCTTTTCTAGTTATAATGTGGTCAAATTAGTAAATGAGATACGTTTAAGCAATAGGGTTATAATGTTGCATCTATACCAGTACTATTTCCAATCCAGAAACTCTTTAACGGAATAAAACATTTGTTGTCGTAGCCAATTTCTCAAATCATAAGATCTCAATACATAGGAATTTTGTTATATATTTACAACAGGCCACTGGTTGTCTCAGAAGCGGTCACCCATCCGAGTGATTACCTCTGCTAATGTTACTTTACATTGCCGATCTGATACCACTGACAAGTAAAGACATGAAATGAGGCTATGAGGCATGCTAGCACTAGGCTCTTAGATAAAGGTAACAGTTTCATCGCAAGGAAAATAACAACGCTATCCATTTACTAAATAATATTGGGCAAAAGTGAATACACGATATGATTATGATCTAAATAAGTACAAAGACTCACGCTTGTTTCCCGAAGTGGTAGGCAGAGACTACGGAACGCCATTTGCAACGATCCTGACATACCTCTCTTGCTTCATTCACTCCCATCAAGTTTCTAATGCATGCTCTTCTGTTTAGGGTACTTCTGACCTTATTATGATCTAATTACTAATTATCAAAAAATCGCGGTACCACCTTTACTTTAATATTCGCTGAAACCAAACCAAGTATGTATGTACAAGCTGAATTTCTTTAGTTTAGCTACTCTATTAATCCCAATTCTAGCGAGGCTCTACAAAAGAATTTAACTACGTTTAGTTCCAATTCTTTTTTATGAAGGTTATAGGCGGCAAACCCACAGTGGGAACGTCGTTAGCGATTTCAAGCAACGCCAAAAAGGAGACACAGGAGCGTTGCCATCCTTTGGGATGGGAAAAAGAATAGAAGAATGACCGGGAGAAGGGAGATGGAGGAGGAAATCGGGCCTCGGAACCTCACTCACCGAACGAAAAACAACAACATATATACCTACTGTTAGTTTACGCCGATGTTACGTGAGAAGGTAGCACCGACTGCCCGTATCAAGCCGGCCCATTCATGCTGAAATCAGCAAGGCTTTACCACATTTGCAAATAATTATGAATAAAATATCTATGGTTGAGCATTGTGTAATCTACAATATTTCCTCGGTTCGAATCTCCGTGGGTGGAGTACGAAATAAGTCGACATCGTTAAGTTTATCAGAAGGAACAACTTAATAAGTTGCCGCAGCGGCGCGAGCGGTAAAGAGCGCAATGTTGGCACCGTTCCCTTTCGCACTATTAATTCAGACCCAGCGATTGCCTTTACTTCGTTTACGATGTTTTCTGCTTGTTCATTTTACATTTAAAAACATTATATTCTCGACATAATATTGGGAACTGTGTTTCTTCGTGTAATTTAGCAATAATATGTAGGTATGTATCTATTCATATATATGTAGGTATGTTTATAGTTCTCTGGTTACCAGAATACAAGCTCTGCCTAGTCTGGTATGAGATAAACGTGGGTGAGTTGCACTAAAATATTATGTTTATTTCTGTTTTTGACGTTAGAGGAATAGTCTGCCATTATGGAGCCGTACACCAAGACACGAGTAAAATGGCAGAGGCCCGAGTTTTAATCATCTATAATGTGATTTGATAAGTACCGCAGCATGTATCGGACTATTGGAATCTCATAAAATTAGATTATAAGGAAACTGCGATTACAAACGGCACATGCTAGTGGCAATCTGATAGCATTCATCCACTTGGCGGATAGTTTATTATTATTTAACAATTCAACATACATTCCATTCATCTTAAATTTCATGTAAAGGTAACGAGTGATTCACAAACTGAACTAAGTACTTCATTCGTTTACGTTTTTTACGCAAAATGTTAAGTATTCAGCGCCATGTTGTACATACAGTCTGCGAACTTTGCGGATCATACTTTTTGCGTAGAAAAGAAAAAACAAACGTTGTGTGAAAGAGCAGAGCTACGGAAAGTATTATTTTTTTCTCTTTTTTGTGTGCATTGTTAAATAAACAATGCAAGTGGTGAATTCTTAAGTAGTTAATGTTTGTGTTTCTCTCTTTAGATTACTTCAAATAATACAACTATAGCTGGTAAATGAAGGCTTTGCTCCGTGGTATTTACTTTGCCACATCGGCTTTCTTTCCTGAAATTTATTTTTTGCTTTACACAAACTTCTCACTATTTCGGTTTAGAAAAAAAAGATAAACGGACTACATTCCGCTTTCGCATGACATTGAGATTTTATTGGTATTTAATTCGAGTTCTTGCAGAATATGTTGAAAGAGATGCCACTCTTTGACTTCTTGATAGTATCGCTACGGTGAATTTTATAGTATTTTGTAAATTGCGCCTTCTTGTCTGTGTCCCATTTTTACTTTTACATTTGTCTTTTAAGACAGCAACAGTTTGATTGATTTTGTTGAAACTTACTCATGGAGGTACCTATTTTTTTTTTCTACTTAAGATTTAAAATAATGTAATATTTGTTTTTATTTTATAGGCTTACACCTGTATCCCCGAAAAGGTAGGCAAACAAAATTAAATCCACATTTGACGGTGTCAGAAAATTTTAGGCCCACGTAATAGGAGACCAGTCTATTGCCGATAACGGGCACATTTCCAAACTCCGTGCTGCTACTGAGTATTCAGAAAACTCAGTAACACTTTTGCCAAACCCAGCACCATCAGCAGACGCATACGCTAGCCACTAAACCAGTCAGTAAGGCAGTCAATAGTAATGTCATAGAGTATAATAAATAAATTATTAATAAAAATAATAAGAGGCAAAAAAGGTTGGGTTATACCATTTTCGCCTCTGGTTGCTACATAAACGTACAAATTATAAACATCCTCTCACTATAATCCGGTCCATGAGATTGTATTTTAATGACAGGATCGTTTCGGCTCGTCGGACATTGAATTATTTAGCGGCGCCTTTGTGCCCGCGAACCTTTCAGTTGCTTCAGTGTTTCATTGAATAGCTATTGACTTTCCACTTGTTACGTCTTGTTACGATTGTATCATGATTATATTTTGTTAACAACTGTGTCTAGGTAGGTTTATTTAAAATGGATAGTTTCTCTTGGTGGATAACGCTATGGTTTTGATTCCTTCATTAATATTACTATACCTACTACTAGAAAACCCGAACTGTAAATACGCGTTATTTAATTGCCCTGTTTATGAACTGTCGCACAGCTAGGCGTGGACTCTTCTCGTTCTCGTGGAAGTGTTAAGCCGTAATTCACCGCGCTGGCCAATGCGGGTTGGCAGCCTTCACTTGTATTCCGACAATATTGTAAGGAGCTCTTAGACATGCAGGTATTGCAAGTCTCCTGAAGATGTCATATTTCCTTCACCGCCTAATTAGTGATTACTTACCTTTATATACCCACGCCACTAAGCCAGTGCTACGATCGATTCATGATTTATTTATGTCTTTTTTTAAAAGACTACTCCCGCAGTAGTATTAAGTTCTGATTTGTGGAGGATTTTTAATCAACAACAATAGACCAGTCAGACTGAACCTAAGAGACTTGGCGCATTTACCGCCTTAAACCAAAACACCATCCCTGCAGTCTTGTTTTATTCGTCGGAATGCAACGCTTCGCTGCACTGTGGCATTTTTAATATAACGCTTCCATTTTGAAGTCAGCAGTGACCGACAGCTTCGCATTCTCTGTGTGCCTTGTGACTTTTTATGACCAGTCTATAAACGGTAACAAACGTCAGTCAAAATACTGATGGTTTAAGCAAGTTTTGTCGTTTGAAGAAAAAAACACAACTAGAACCTTATAATACTTTTTATTGTTTTTTCAAAGTATTCACCACGTAGCTTAATACACTTTTCCATTCGCTCAAACCAATTATTATAATATTTATTCCACTCTAAAGTGAAGTTGTTCGAAACGGCTGACTTGAAAGCGTCGACTACTTCTTCACCGGACTGAAACCTTTGACCACGAAGACTTTTCTTAATTTTAGGAAATGTAAAGAAATCGTTAGGGTTTAGGTCAGGAGTGTATGGAGGATGGTCGAGAATTTCTACTTTTTCCTGCTTCAAATACTCAAGCGTTTGACGAGCGGCTGTGTGAGCTTGCGTTGTCTTGGTGCAGGATGATGCGTCGCTTTGAGTTAGATTTTCGAAGATCGACGATGACTTGTGGTAAACAAACTGTGGTATATCACTCTGCGTTAACCGTTCTACGATCTTCAAGTGCAATAGTCGCAACAGGACCGGTTTTTCCAACGAACGTGGCCACCATCTTCTTTGAAGTGCTTCGAGAATGAACAACTTTAGTCGGCTTTGGCTTGTAAGGTCCCCTCTCTATTATATTCTATTCTCTTTGTGTAATCCTATATAACCATGCACATTATTATAATAAACGCAGTATATTCTCAGCAGTCCTAGTGTTTTATTCTGATTACTCGACCCCTACCGTACATGGCGACCCTGCCGAAAACGTCTGCCATCCGAGCGTCGCGTATTTGACACCGGCTAGCGTTCACCGGCGCCGATCCATATATGGTCGAAATATTATGTCAACCTAGTGGACTTTGCATCATGCATCTTAACACGCAGTTACGACTCTTGCACTTGTTGCCGGTTACACGTGTCGCGACAAAATCTTCCAAGGTCAAAAATGGGCAAAACGCAATCCAGGGAAGAAGTGATTATTGCACAAAATGCAGCGGGTTCTAATCAGGCGACCGTAGATGAAATCCGTTTTCACCTAAGTACCGCGAACACCATACTTTCCGTCATAGCCTTGATTATTGGCATTGGGCTTATTTTCGTCGCATATAGAATGTATAGGAAATGCCATACGCGCTGGATGCAGCAGGAAATTTTTCGGAATAATTTACGTCGGTCTATTTTTCGAGGAAAGCGAGAGCGTGAGCGTGAGAAGAACGACGACAATGCGATATAAGGCGACAACAAAACGAGTGCGGTAAAAACATAAAATTAAAAGTGCGATAAAATAATCTAAAAGTGCGTATAAAAAAATGGTGATATGTGGTTTCAGTGGAAAAATAAATAAATATACGAATTATAAAAAAGTGGTTTCAGTGGAAAAATAAATAAATATACGAATTACAACAAAAAATGTGAGTGCGCGTTATAAAATTTAAAACAAGCGTAATTTTCAAAATATTATCCGTGCGTCAATTATACGGTACAGGAATCGTTGGAAGCGTCGGACAATGAACAAAGTATGTTGTAAGTTAAGATACGTTCATAAAATTAAGTCTAGTTAAAGCATTAATAATATCTTTAATAAATAATGATAATTATAATATCTAATAAAAATATGTGTCAAATAATAATACGTGCTGATACTTATTGGTAAGTGATGTTTCAAACTTTAAACGATTTATATCAAAGCTTAAAGGCTGTTAGACAATATTTAATTAAAATTGGTCCTAATAGGCGCCAGGGGAATATTTTAGTAGAAAAGTGGAAAGAAGCAAGTAAGTTATATGATAAATATACATTAATATTAAATAAAATAAATTCAGATATTACGAAAGGAAAATATAGTTCTACTGACGCCAATTTAGTGACCAAGTTGTCTTCTGATTTCGAATTATTATACGCTGAAATAAAGCAATTGTGTTCACAAGAACAAACTTTATCGGATTGTAGTTTAAAAACTATTTCAAATATGGAATCATTCAATTTGAAAACTGCTTTGTCTTTGTTACCTCAAATGACCGATGACGAATTGAATACAAAGCAATTAATAGATAACATAGAATATTACGCATCTGTACTTAAAAATGATGATTGTAAAACTCAATTGATTCAGTTAATACTTAAGAGTAGATTGTCTCAAGATGCCAAACTAAAGTTAAATACAAATTATTCGAATATTACTGATTTAATAAAGGATATGCGAACGGAGCTTTTGCCTCAAAATCTGCCCCTGCTCTTCAAGATAAATTGCACCGTATTAGACAAAATGATTTAAATATTCAGGACTATGGCAAAAAAATATCAGAGTTGTTTGTTGAACTTACGATTGCGCAATCCAACGGTAACTCAGATAATTTTAATCTTTTGAAACCCGTCAATGAAAAATACGCCATAAAAAAATTCGCAGATGGATTACGTAACCGTAGGCTCAGCACAGTTATTTCAGCTAGGAACTACACGTCCTTGAAAGACGCAATACAGGCTGCCAAAGAGGAGGAGCCTGAGTCGACTTCTACATCAGGTGACCTCATGGGTATGTACCAAAATAATTATTCTAGACCATTTTCCTTTTCAAGAAGAGGCCAATTTCATCGTGGTAATAGACCAGGTTTCAATACCAAGGTTTTTTTAAATCGTGCTTCTGGTCATCAAGGTCAAGCATACAGAGGCCATTCGCAGTCTTCAAGAAATATGTCTACCCGGAGACCGTGGCAATCCAGAGGTAGGTACAATAATAATAAACGTGGAAATCAGTGGATACGCAACGAACGTATACGAGTAGTGAATAGTGAAGACTCAAATGAAAGTAATACGGATATGCCTGCAACAGAAAACAAGTTTTTTCGTGAATAAATATAGTAACTTTAATATTTTAGCATGTAACAGTGATTGTTGGGTGAATTTATTCATACATAATATCTCATATTATTGGTTAATTGATACGGGTGCTACTATTTCAGCGCTAAAATATAAACATGCGCTCGAGCAAAATCTTCCGATCCATAATGAGAAGATTATTATTAACGGAATAGGAGGCAAAGTCCAAGCAATTGGATACAAATATTTACAATTACACTACGATAATCTTTCCTTTAGGCATAAGTTTTATATTTTTGAAACATTACCTTGTAGGACGCATGGTATTATCGGACAGGATTTTTTAAATAAATATAACGCAGTAATTGATTTTAAAAATAATAATTTAGTTTTGTGGCCGAGTATGGATAATATGCTTACGTTGCCTTTTGCGCGTAAGGACAAAAATGCATATGTAATAGCACCTAGATGTGAACAAATACATTACATTAAAACAGACTTAACTGAGCAATGCGTTGTTTGTTGTAAAGAGTTAGATGATGGCGTTTTCTTAGCAAATTCCATAGCTACTCCGTGTGATGGTTTTCTCCCAATTAATATCCTAAATACAACCGAAAATACAGTGACTTTGAATAATATTGAGCCGACTATTCATAAGTTAGCTGATTACACGATATGTTCATTTGATACAGTCGATAAGAACGCCAAAAGAGTAAAGCAATTATTTTCACAATTAAATTTAAAACATTTAAATGACGAAGAGCAAACTTCAATCGAAAATTTATGTGCCAAATATGCAGATATTTTTTATTTACCGGGTGATAAGTTATTGACTACAGATATTTATAAACATACTATTACATTAAAATCAAAAACTAGCCCAGTGTTTACAAAACCTTACCGGTTGCCATACTCGCAGCAAAACGAAATTAAAAGTCAAATAAATAAATTGCTAGATGATAATATTATAGAAAGGTGTAATAGTAGCTGGTCTAGTCCATTATTGTTAGTACCGAAAAAAATGGACAGTAGTGGTCAAAAGAAATTTAGGTTGGTTATCGACTACCGAAAATTGAACAATTTAATTGAAGATGACAAATATCCTTTACCGAATATGTCCGAAATATTAGATGCACTGTCAGGAAGTATATATTTTACACATTTAGATTTATATAATGGATTTTATAATGTTGAATTAGACAAAGACAGTAGAAAATATACTGCATTTTGCTCTGGACAGTACCAAATGGTGCGTATGCCTATGGGTTTAAAAACAAGTCCAGGATCTTTGTCGCGCATGATGAACATGGATATGGCCGGTCTTACATTTGAAAAATGCTTCATTTATTTAGATGACCTAATAATTTTTTCCTTGAACACGCACAATAAAAACCTACAGGATGTTTTTGAGCGCTTGCGAAAAGTTAACCTTAAATTAAATCCAGAAAAATGTGATTTTTTGAAAAAGCAAATTGTTTATTTAGGCCATGTTGTGTCTGGTAATGGAATTTTGCCAGATCCATCAAAAATTGATATTGTAAAAAATTACCCCTCTCCGAAAAACCTTGACGAGCTAAAAAGGTTTACCGCATTTGTCAATTACTATAGAAAATTTGTCCCTAATTTTGCAAAATTGGCTTCACCATTATTTAATTTGTTTAAGAAAAATGTTCCTTATATATGGAACAGCGCATGCCAGAAAGCATTCGAAGACTTAAAGCTTGTATTATTTCACCACCTGTCTTGCAATACCCCGACTTTTCAGAGCAAAATCAGTTTATTGTGCAAACAGATGCATCTAACTATGCAATAGGCGCAGTTCTATGTAATAAAGACCTTAAGCCAATATCCTTCGCTAGCAGAAATTTGAATAAGGCCGAGAAAAATTACCCTACTATCGAGAAGGAATTGTTGGCAATCGTTTGGTCAATAAAACATTTTCGCCCCTATTTATATGGTAGGCCATTTAAAATACAAACGGATCATAGACCGTTAGTTTATTTATTTACAATGAAAGACCCCTCTAGTAGGCTAATGAAATTTAGACTTCTACTAGAAGAATATAACTTTACCGTAGAATACATAAAAGGTACAGACAACGCAGCTGCAGATGCCTTGTCGCGTATCAGTATAGACATAAAGGATTTAAAAGAAGTAAACAACAATATAATGAGTGTCATGACACGGGCGCAAAAACGAAAACAAACCTCTAGTATATCAGGTTCTTTGGCGGATATCGACTCCCGTAACGATTGGTCTGATCAACCGAAAGTTGTGGAGACGCATATTACTCCAAAGGATTCTACAGAGCTAGTATTTATTGAAGAAAATAAGTTACGTAATTTGCGCAAAACAAATAATATTAGTTACGAAAGCGCTACGTTTTGCTATATTCCGGAAAATAAAACAATTTATATAAAATACAAGGACTCTCCATCACAAATTACGCCAGCCGAATTTGTGAGAGAACTTGATATGTCTTGTAGACAGATAGGTATTAAGGAATTATACTTCATTGTCAGTAGTGCAAATGATATTTTTATACGAAAGTTATTGCAAGAGTTAAAAGGGTACAAAAGTATAACTATTCCTCGTTTATATGTATTAAAAAACGTCACTAGAATAGATAATAAAGACGACCAAAGAGTGATATTGAACGACTTTCATCTCTTGCCCACAAGTGGCCACGCGGGTATGAGACGAATGTTGAACAATATAAAAAAATATTATTTTTGGCCAGGCTTAGAAAGAGACGTCGTACAATTTGTAAAACGATGCGATGGGTGTCAAAGAAATAAACATTCTATACCAATAAGGGAGCCCATGGTTATTACATCAACAGCAAATAATGCATTTGAAAAAATCTACTTAGATATTGTTGGACCGTTAGATCGCGATGACAATAATCACTCTTACATATTAACGCTACAGTGCGAATTATCAAAATTTGTCGAAGCCTATCCACTGACTTCTAAGAGTACGGTTGAAGTAGCTGAATGTTTTGTTAACAACTTCATTTTACGGTACGGAATCCCACAAGCAATAGCAACAGACAGAGGTACCGAGTTTATGTCCTCTACGATGAACGAGGTATGCAAACTATTACACATTAACAAAATAAACTCGACTGCGTATCACCACCAATCTATTGGCGCATTAGAGAATTCACATAAACATCTTGTTTCATATCTTCGTATACAATGTGATAACCATCCCGAAATGTGGAGCAAATGGCTACCATTTTGGTGTTTTTCATACAACACTTCGGTTCATAGTGAAACCAAATTCACCCCGTACGAGCTGGTTTTTGGGAAAAAATGCTCTCTACCTAGTAATTTATGTAATATTGTCGAACCATTGTATAATTATGATAATTATCCCCTTCAACTAAAATTTCGTTTGCAAATGGCACAAAAAGAGGCTAGAGACAATTTGCTCAATAGTAAAATGCACAGAAAACAAAAATATGATGAAAACAAGAGACCTGTAACGTATAATGCTAATGATTTGATTTTAGTTAAAAATGAAACAGGTAGTAAATTAGATAGTATATACTCTGGACCGTATGTGGTTGTCAGAGATATATCACCGAATGTGGAAATTATAAAAAATAACAAGATTGATATAATCCATAAAAATCGCACTAAATTATATTACTCTACTTAGAATTAAGTTACATATTAATCTTTATACCTATTTTTATTATAACACATAAATATATAATCACAAAAAAATGTATTCTTCTTATAATATTTAACCTTTCTAAGGGTAAGGGTGTAAAGTCCCCTCTCTATTATATTCTATTCTCTTTGTGTAATCCTATATAACCATGCACATTATTATAATAAACGCAGTATATTCTCAGCAGTCCTAGTGTTTTATTCTGATTACTCGACCCCTACCGTACAGGCTCGTCTTGAAAGACCCAGATTGTAGATTGTTGTTTGGAATCAGAATCGTAGGCATAGATCCCAGATTCGTCACCACTGATGATGTCGTAGACGTGATTAGACTCTCGTCGCTTGAACGTCTGCAGAGTTTTCTTACCCCATCTGACGCGAGCCGCCTTGTGATCGTCGAAAAGCAGATGCGGTATCCTATAGATGCGGTAGATGCCTAATAGACACTCTATCTCTCGATACGGCACGTGACGATCTTCGAGAATTAGTTGTCTCGCAATGATGTTATCTTCAGTGAAGGCGGATTTTGGGCGTCCTTCGCGTGATTTGTCACTAACACTAGTATGTTCACGCTGGAATTCTAAATACCAGCGTTCGACAGTCCGCAGACATGGGACTGCATCACTGAACACAGATGTTAGCTCTTCAAAACAATGAAGCCGTGTCAGGCCTCTTCTAAAGTTGTAGAAAATTATTGCACGAACATTTTCCTTAGAAAGATTCATTTTCGTACGTAACCTGACAGATTCCAATCGACGCTGTGACTAAACAATAGCGTTAATCCTAGTACTTTCAACTATTTTGAGATTCAACATTTAAGCTGCGCGTCCACAGGATCGGAATCGGAGCGTACGGAGCGGACGGAGCGGACGGAGCGTCGTCATTTACAAAATGCCGATGGGGTGCGTCCACTGCATTCGGATTCAGCATCGGCAATTTAGGTATTTTTAAAGCAGGAGGATAGTGACGAGGATATTGTTGTAGATTAATTTTCGGAGATTATTATACATTTGATGAATATCATAAATAATGAATATCATAGATTTTTGGGTACATTCATATGACTCTACTAAACTAATTAAAACATCTTCGTTCATCGTGAATAAGTACTTTTGCCTACAGTTTAACGTCGCAAACACGTCAGAACTTGAAACGCTCGGAATCCGTATGATAAAACAGCACAGCACAGCTTAAAGCTGCGCGTCGACCGGATCGGAATCGGAGCGTACGGAGCGGAAGGATTTGTTGCTTTGTATTAATTTCTATGAAACTGCGTGCACTGGATCGGCATTTCTGCGCCAGACACCGGTATTTGTGCTGATGACGTCATCCGCAGTGAACGCATCATTCGGATTCCGAGCGTTTCAAGTTCTGACGTGTTTGCGGCATTAAACTGTAGGCAAAAATACTTATTCACGATGAACGACGATGTTTTAATTACTTTAGTAGAGTCATATGAATGTACCCAAAAATCTATGATATTCATTATTTATGATATTCATCAAATGTATAATATTCTCCGAAAATTAATCTACAACAATATCCTCGTCACTATCCTTCTGCGTTAAAAATACCCAAAATTGCCGATGCTGAATCCGAATGCAGTGGACGCACCCCATCGGCATTTTGTAAATGACGACGCTCCGTCCGCTCCGTACGCTCCGATTCCGATCCGGTGGACGCGCAGCTTAAAACACATTCGAATATAGAACAGTTCCAAATTCAAAATTGCCAGAAAATATGGCAACGACTGAACTTAAAAGGCATGCCTAGTAAACGTAATAAAATTTGTGTTCTTGTCCTGAGTTCGTGTGTAAGTCTAAAAAGCAAAGCAGGTCTATACTCGTAAATAACTAAGTGGTCCACCTCAAATTTAACTAAAATAAAAATATAACATCATGTTCCTTATTCCAGGAAATTGTATTTCAATTCCTGTATTGCTTTTATTTAACTGCCAATGGCTTCGTTACCCATGGATAGAGCCAATCAGTCTCAAAAAATTGACAAAGTAAATATGATTTCAAATTCTTTGAGCCATTCAGTGCATGCCACATTCAATTACAGACAATGTACCTTTTACAAAGAGCCATCATATAAAAATATATGTATGTCGGGCAGTTCATTCCCAGTAATACTGACAGTCCCTAGGGATGTTTTGATGTTCCCTGTTCCCAACGTAAGCTCTCCGTACATTCCAGTCAATTAACCGACCTCGTATACTGGTGTATTTTTATTAATCCCCAAAGGCATTCGCTCCAACTGTATCTCAGTTTTAAACGAACATTTAAAATGCTAACGAAGTGCAATATTAAAATAGATAAAGAGAAAAGTAGCTCCATCTCGAGATACTAAGACTCTTATAGTTTTTAGTTTTAAATTATTGGACTATGAACTCCCGGAAGTCTTTTACTTTGAATGTAGTTTATAAAGATGTTTATTTTTATACTGCAGATTGCTTCAAATTGCAATAAGGATGAAAATTTACTACGAAATGCGTGCTTTGGTCAACGTTAGCTATGCTATTCGCGTAAAAACTGAATCGCCTCTATACGTTGCAACAAATCGTCGTCGAGGCAGTTCAATATTTAATCATTGTAGGATTTGGACTAAATAAATCAGCGTGCTGAACACCGATCGCATTTTATATTTGTAACAGCATTGTACGCAAAGCTGTTTTACCAGTGCACCACTTTTGATAGAACATAAAGTTCAACTTGACCTAAAGCCGCACTACACTTCCTAATTGTAAACATTCACTACTTAAGCCTAGCCTCCAGACCATTGACCCTGTTGAGCTCAATATACTACGGAATTCAGTATTCGAATTATAAATAGATCAGTAGATTTTAGATTCATTTTTGACACTTTTTGACATAAGCTCCATACAAAATATGTCAAACACGAATCTAAAATCTACAGATCTATCTATAGTTCGAATATTGAAAATGGCCGCTAGTCCTGATTAATATCAACCCATATGCGATGACTGATTAGTGTAGAACGTTATTCGGTTTTCCATTTTTTTTCACAGCCCGATTAATAATATAATTACACATAGCTGTTGAAATGTTATGTGGGTATTTCAAATTTAGCTAAGTATATTACTTAGTAATGTTTTGCTCTTACACTTTGCCTCTACCTAGTCTTGGATAAGATAACAGTAAATTTTCAAATAATTTATTGGAAAATGATTACCCCCTGTGCAGCCGTAGATTCTATTTGTGTCCAGTTTCTTCTTCTTGTTATTCACGGATTGCAAATAACTTAGGTAACTGGCAACTGACGTTTTCGTTTCAGTAGAAATCACAAAGTTACTTAAACTAATATCGATATAATTCTACGGCACTGCGCAACAAAGCAAATGCGATTTTCTACTACAAACTGTGTTGACAACAGGCATCTGGATCCGATGGCAACTACCGGGTACGACAAGTTTACTGTACTAAGAATGGTTCGTCTCAAAAAAAGTACACCCCTATGTACCTACGCATCATCATCATCATCCTGCTCAAGTCCACTACTGAATATAGCTCTCTCCCATGGCACGCCACTTCCTCAGTTTTCGGCTCTCTGTGGTCAGCCATTGCCAGCCATTTCGTATACATCGTCACTCCATATCCATATACATATGTAGCGCCTTATTGACTCATACCTAACACAGACGGAACTACTGGGCGTAAGAAGCTGTTTGGCATGTATGTTCCTTAGGGAGTGTAGAGGGAGCACTAAGAAGGGATTTCCCGAAATCCCCCCGGGATTGGAAGAAACTGTATGGGCGTAGCTGCGGTCATCGTCTAATTTAGGCCGACCTCACATTGGGCGTCAGCGTTCCTCGAGCGTACGCCCGGCGTGCGCTCGGCGTTCACTCTGTAGTACAAAGTGAACGCCAGGTGCACGCCGAACGGACGCCAAGCGTACGCTCGAGGAACGCTCATAACCAATGTGAGGGAGGCCTTAAACGTAAACTATATTTGCTAAAGCTTCAAACCTCTGGCGCTTAACTATTCAGCTGTTAATATACGAAACGTGTACTAAATGACGTGAACTGACATTTTAAACGGCTAGTTAGATAACTAGCCGTTTAAAACGAAAACTATGCCTTCAAGCTCAATAATGAGATCATTTTTGAGCTTGAAGGCATAGTTTCCGTATTTTCTGTGTTGTGTCAGTTTTATGAAATGAGTAGCCAGTAACGGTTATTCTATTGGCTCTACATGCACATGTACGTTCTATAGAGGATGTGGAAGGTCTAGAACTATATTTTATCTGTCTGTCAACATAATCTTCAATTCGGTATTTGGTAGTTACGTTAAACTAATGTGTATACTGCACAATGTGAACGAGTCTTACGTATTGAAAATGTATTTCTTAAGCACATAAAGTGTGTGTCTTCTCAATAACTACTTTTTGAATCAGGTATCCCTCAAATACACTCAAACAAAATAATATTTTCAGAAGTAAAACAGTACAACGGAAATCGTTCCTAGAAACACATTTCCGCCAGGTTTAAATTGAAGAGAAAACTTTAATCTCGAACCAAAGCAAAGTTTTCATTACTGTAGAAGTTGGTTGTGTTTCAGTAGCATCATGTCCCTAGTCGATCAGAAACAAAGCTTTTCTTATGTAGCTTAACTACTTTTTAATCAAGGTTGCTTGTGACTACTGGGCACAGGTTACTTTTAAGAAGTTGTTCGCCATATTTTACTAACATGTAGCGCTTATAGTGAGACATGATTTGCCATTCGTAATAGATCGGCAAGTCAGGAAAAGTAAGTGGAGGTAACAACGTGGATGTGTGAGCGCTTGTTGAGGTATTTACGTCTGAGAACAGATCCCGGTTCTTGTCGCAGCACATAATCGTTCCTCAATGTCGGAGGCTTACCGCTAGAAATGCCGGCACCCGAGTTGGTTACATACATACTCGCAAAACGAAGTAAAACCAACATGCTCGTAGGTATAAGTACATCCACACAGGTTTAGCTTTATAAGGCCCAGGAGATCAAGATTTCATAGAGCAGATCAGATCAGAGCGTTGATCGCCGATTGAATTAGTTTTGGCGGCAGTTCCTTGGCAGTAGAGCACTGTAGCTCTTAAGTTCTATTTCACGTCTTTCTATAGTTTTATTTCAAGTCAGCTCTATGCTGCGATTGCTGTGCTCGATTGCTCCACTTTGTACATAGACAGTCGCAAGTAGCGAGCACCGAGTCATTTTTGGACACTCAATGTTGACTGCAATACAGTAGTTCGAAGAAGGCGGTCTCCAAAGCATTGCCGTGTTACTGTAGCTGCTAATCGTGCAATTTAAAGACAGTGATTGATGCAGGTAGTCAGCTGAAAGTGACGTAGAAGATGTTTGTAGTAACCGACAGTTTGCCGATCCTTATACATTTTAGGAAATTTAGTACGAATTTAGACTCATGAATCTTACGTGCGATTGAGGTTGTCCGCACTTGACTCGCTTCGATTTCTGAAACGGGAGACCTATTCCGGGTTTGAAGACGAATGCGTTCCGCATTCCAGTCGCACTACACTAGTGACCATTGCTAACCTCCATGGGTTGCTTTAAGAATATGTAAGGACAAATTTGTCCATCGAAGGACGACTCGGATGAGGTCCATTCGTGTGCAGACTCAAACTAGGTCCTATGATCTTGAAGTGGAGGGATCATTGCACCGAAGACTGATCAAACAAGTTAAAACACATTTAACGCTAAGCCACCTGAGAATTACTAATGTGTGTTGCCAGCCCTTTATAGTATTCACTGAAATTATTCAATTTGCGGCAACATAGCAGGCTATTTATTTCGGCAGTTGTGCATAAATTGTATTTATGTGACGTTTCACATTGCCGCAGAAACATTTATGTGTTCTTAAATACATTTCCAACGTATTTGTTGCTAATATTTTGAAAACTACTTTTCGTAAATGTTTTTGTTAAACCTTTACAAATATAGTCTTGAATGCTTTTTCCATACTTATTCTTCTAACATTCGTTTAAAATTACATCCGGATATGAAATAAAGGTTTGGCGAAAATGATATTGTTATTCTGTTAGGATACAATTTTCTTGAAAACAGTCTATCAATTGGAAATGCAAAGCAAAACCAAATTACAGTGACGCATAGCTCTATCAAGCAATATTAAATATTCAATATTTTTTATGTCGCAGGTATAACAGTTTACTTTTGCGACATAGAAATAAAATGATGACTGCTGTAGAAATATATTTATTTCAAGTTATATCTATCAACAAACACTCACAAGTCGCCCGTCACTCAAATAAACTCACGTAACTTTAAATTGCCCATAAATCACTAACAGCTTACAATAAACATTATTATCAGGTCACGCAACAAAAAAATCTAATCGTATGATGATGATGTTTAATCGGTTAATAATGATACATGATATGTTAGTTAGCAAGCATCCTACACCATTGGAAACAATACGAAATAAGCTATTCGTCACACAATACTAATCAAAGTAGAATTTGTATTCAATCATATATTTTTAATCATAATCGAATTGAAAACAGAATTGAAATTCGAATTAAAAATGATAATAGAAATTAAACTCAATATTTAATGGAAACATAATTCAAATACGAATTAAAATCAAAATAAAAATAATATCCCATAACTTAATCGAACAGAATTAAATTTCGAATTATAAATCAAAATAGAAATTAAATTCAATAAGTATTTTAATAGAAACAGAATAGAAATTCGAATTACAAATCAAAATAGCATTGAAATTTAACATTTATTCCGTGGTTAATATAACATATTTTTGGTCGTAGCTCTAATTAAACTTGGTGACGAAGATGATGATGATGATGTCCGGCAGGTGGCGTGTTCAGCAGAGGTGCATGTCTGTGAAATTCTTCTTGTCCTTGTAGATGGGGCCCCAAGCGCCATAGTCCTTCTTCTGCTCGGGTTTCTTGGCTGGTTGGTATTGGGGAGCCTGGTAAGCCAGTTTCCTGGAAAGAGCGAAGAAAAAATGATTAATAATCGATATTAATTTATACTTTGTCAGTAGTGGGCCGCTTGCACAATGCGTGCTAAACAATAAACATATATTATGGATATTTATTCCTGAATGGTTATTTCAAAATTAAAGTTAATTTCTAGCATTTTCTACAATAAATGGAGTCGTCTTCTTTGATGCTTCGTAAGTAGGTACGGTATGCCATGGTCTTAACACAAGACATCTATAACATCGAATATAGCAATCTGTAAGGAATTCTTAAAAACTGGATTTTTTTCAACGCGCTCGAGTATTTACGTTAATTTAAGACAACTTGTTTAATGACGTCACGATTTAAAAATGAATAACTATTTTTTATACCTACCACTAGTGTATAATGTTTCCATGAATCAATAGAATTTGTGCGCGTGTAATTTAGTATGGTTTTATTGTCCGTGTGGTGACGGATTAGAATACTGGATGTCACCATCCCATATCATCACATGGGTGTCGTAAAAGCCGACAGAGGGAGCATATTATTATTGCAAAGAACAGCACTGTAAGAGAAGGAAAACTTGATACAAACCCTATACCAACCCGTTTGGCCAGCGTGGTATAGTAGGGCCAACTCCTCCTTTCAAAGGAGAGGCCTAGTCCAGCAGTGGACCGTTAAAAGGCTGATGATGGGTAATTTAGTATTATTATTATATTAGACGGGACTTAACATAATAATTGTAATATTGCTGTAACGGTAAATCCTTTTTGTTTCAAATCGTTGTGTAATGAGTTTTTTAAGACATTTAGTTAAATGTCTTAAAAAAAGTTTTGATGATCAATTTACATTTTTTATTCCAGCAACAGTAGACCCATACTATTCTTGTGCGTTTCTGTGGTATGAATATAGAACATAATAATGTTCCTTATTTAATTCCACTATTGAAATCCGTGACCGTTAAAGGGCTACGAATTTCAAAAATTGGTAAGTATATCAAATAAAAATTTCAATCTAACCCAAGAAAGCCATATTTAAATGTACCTAGTGAAGGGAAATGTGAAATAAGTACCTATACATTTCCGTTTTCTTGAACACAGCGCTGGCGTGATGCCAGCTCTGAAGATAGATGGTCGCATTAACTTAGCAGGTGGATTCAGTGATCTCTTCTTTTATGGACCATCATACTTGGTGCAATGGACCACAGTTTTACAAAGATCGAAAACAATTTCATATAATTCAAATTAAAATTTTATTCGACAGAAATATTACTGTAAATTCTACTGGTGCTATTCGTCCTTAATTTCGTTCGTTTTTATAAAGAAAGAATTACGACAGGAAAGTAGCCATCTTTGTTTTCAAAAAAGCATTTCCATTTTTCTATTTTGTATAAGGTAGTATTAGTGACCGTTTCTCAAGTTTAATAAGTATTTAATGGTCTATGCCATATGAATCTCGAGTAGAGTTTCTAAAATTCACAATCGTCATCATCTTAGCCGAAAGACAGTGCACTGCTGGACATAGGGCGCCTTCGAGGATGATCTCATTTATTCAGATGATAACAATTATTTACAGTCTAGAATAAGTATAATAGAGAAGTACTTACTGCATGGGAGCAGTCACGTCGAACGACTTGCAGGCGTAGTTAGCTTTGGAAGCGGTTTTGCATTCGTCTCCGCGGGCCATGGTCGCTAGCATCTATCTCTTTCACGCAGGTATTGCTGATGCCGGTGGGAGGGAGATGGACGATGAGATGATGGGTGGCGGTGACCGAGTGATCTACGGTACGTGCTGAATGTGCGTAAGTACTGCGTGTTCCAGACGGTTGCCGGTGTTCGCCAGGCGACTGCCCTTTCTGGTGCACAGGTTTTTAGCGAGTCTGGAAAGAGAAAAATATTTCATAAATTAACGAGTTTCACAAGAGCATATGAATGTGGAGTACCTAATTCGCCAGAGTTACCCTAACTTAGATTAAGAATAGCTAGTCGTCCCCCCCATGGGATCTCCACCTTGTTGTGGTGGGAGGGCTCAGCCGCTCTAACCGTGGATTGGTCACCCGCGGTGAAGCTAAGAGGGATCCAGGAGGGGATGCTCCGCGTGGGCTTGACGGAGGCCTGCGCAGGATGCGTCCAAAGGGGCGGGTGCGAGGGACAGTTCTTCTGTCCCTCGCAGTCGGGTGCGATCGCGGGAGGAGAGGCGTGTCGGTGTTGCGTTGCCGCGCGCCCTATCTCCCGCGACCAAATGGGGGCGCACCATCGTTGCGTCGCGGTGGGGCTGCAGAGGAAGAGGAGATGCGGTGTTGCGTTGCCGTCCTCCCTATCCTCTGCGGCCGCTGAGTGTTTTGGCGGCGGAGCCCAACACCTTCATCCGCCGCCAAGGGGGTTTTGTTCGGGGCCCGCCTGACTATCTGGCGGACCAATACCCGTCGGGGGTAGCGAGGAATGCTTCAGCGATACCCGACCCTCCGACACACGGGTACGTGAGGAACACGGCTTGGTTTTTAGTCAGTAAGAGTCTGACAGTCCCCTTCGTCCTTCCCCCAGGGCGGAGGGACTCCATGAGGATTTTCCAACCCGACACAAAAAAAAAAAAACAAAAAAGAATAGCTAGTCGTTAGAAAATAATTATACAAACATGCGATTAAACAGTATTTTCTTTTATCAAAGAGACCGCTCATATAGAATACCTAGGCCTGTGTGGCAGGGTAGTTCACAATCATTCAAGCAACCGATACATAGAACACATAAACTAGAAACAACAAAATCATATCGATGTGTCACAAAGTGTTTTCTCGTATGGGGATCGAACCCACGACTCTCGGCGCTATGTTAAGAGGTTAGGAGGCCGCTTTCACCAGTACGCCATCCGTGCAGTAAAAGTTTAAAGAGCGTCAATCTTTCATTTTAATACTACCATTACACAAGATTGCACAACAAAGATTTATATAAAAATACAATTGTACCGATTTACAATGACTTCCTATCTAAGCTACAACTATTTGCAATTCAGATGAGTAAAGTTGACACTTTATACAAGTTATTAAGAATATTAAAAGTTCTGATGTTTCGAGAATAACGGAATTCCTACGAGAGATAAATTTTAATTGGCTCCGAAATGAGATATTATTGTTATAAAGTTTTAAATTACTTTTAGAAATTCTACCAAAAAATATTAATTTTTCTATTGTGCTTGTTACTGAATTAAGCTATGTAAACGGGGCATTAATCATTTAAAATTGTAAATGTTAAGACATGATTTATACTGCATTAATTATATTTTCGAAGACGCCTTAAGCTGTTGGTTTTCCAACGAATGAAAATAAAGTAAAAAGGTTAAATATGAAACAGTTTTCACTTATATTTTAATTAACATATCTACGACATTTTCGGGTAGATCAGAGCAGAAAAGACGTTCATAAATAATTGTGTAAGTAGCTGGTGTCAATTTAGGTGATCAAACAATATTTCCAGTATATTAAACATGGTACAAATTACTACGTTTGTGGTATAATTTAAACATTTATAAGCTCACACAGACCTCCACAGTTAAATACGAATACTAAAGTTAACAATAACAATTACGCACATTTGTTTCATTTACAGAAACGATCTGTAAAAAGTCATCCCACAAAAAAATAACAAAACATTGTTGAACAAAATTACAAAGCCAGACGGCGCTTGACATCATAAAATGAAATGACAAAACAGTACATAATTCCCTTGATGTCTACCGAACCTTTTTTATCGTCCCATGGGACATTGCGGTATCAGAAGTGGTGTTTTTAGAAACTGCGGACATAAATCTGAAGAAGAGAAGAAAATTCTCAAGGGTCAATTAAAAATAAAAAGCTTCTATCCTACTTCTAACAAAAAAACGTCAATGATACTAACAAGCGAATCCCTAAAACATTTGAAAAAAGTTGTTTGGAAGGGTGATACCATTTCAAAAAAAATCGCTTCGTTCGGTTCTAATTTTCAAGAAAACATTGTGTTTTGAGATAATTTCTTAAATGCTTTAGTTGGAAGAAAAAAACACGTGGTTTTTTAGAAATAGTATTCTCATTTTCTTTGAACACGTCGGCAGTTAGTGTATTCGATAAACCACCCTACCAAGGCATATTCATAGCTATGCTAATCACTTTAGGGTTCATATCTAGTGTAGAATTCATTAAGGCTTCACACGGGTGTCGCTTGACCTTCATACACAGAACTATTGCTATGCGTTGCATATTAAATTGCATATCATTTGCACTTAGCCTTTACTAGCTTTTGTCCGCGGCTTAGCCCGCGTGAAGGTCAGTTATCGGGACAAAAGTAGCTCATTTGCTATTTTATTGTTTAAACTATATTACTGCAAAGTTTATCCGTGGGACAGTTTATAAAAAAGGCATAATCAAACCTGTTACTTATCGTCTCATTATTATGAATAACTTTTGTTCTGGGACATTAGTTAAATCGCAAAATCGCTTTTCAATACATTTGTGCAGATTAAAGTTTAATTTGGAATGAAATAGCAGATTTTTTTGCATTTCAACAATGAGCTAAAATAAAAATTATCCTTAACATGAGAACCATCACTTCTAACAGCCGGTTTTAATATTGGATCCATCCATGTATTTGGAGATTTGACACATATGTTTGACATATTTTGTATGATATAGGAATTTAAACTTTCGTGGTCACTATCATCACTTTTTACTGTTCCTACGGTATATATACCGCGTACATTTGTTTTGAGTAACCCGTAGGAACAGTAAAAATTGATGATATTTTGTACGTATCTTAAGTCAAAAATGAATCTATAATCTCAAAAAAATGATAGATTATTGAATTCAGCGGTAAGAGGTTATGCACTAGGTATATAGCATAACCTTGTTGATTATAATTTGCATCACAGATAATATATTACACTAAGCAGATTTTATTAGTTTGCAAATACCGGTCGTTCCAGGTGATGCAATATCGGCAGTCCTTGTATCATCTGTTAGTCTCATTTCAATATTGTTTACGCGGAATATCTGTTTGGTATTCATTTATTTTATTTTATTAAAAAAGAAATTACTAAGACGCAAATAGGATCGGTTATTGTGTGTCCCGTGAACTCGGTTGATATTTGATACTAGTTATGGTAATTAGTTGTAATTGGTGTTACTTTGTTATGTAAGGAGGATGAATCGTATTGTAGTAAATTTAATGTAATTTACTAATATAATAAAAGGATATGTCGCCGCTTGCAAACGTGTGCATATAGTGGTAATAATCACTACATCTTAATATCCAAAAAAAAAAATCCTTGCGTTACTTAATGCGGTTACTTAGTCCGTGTGGTGACGGATTAAGAATACGGATTGTCACCACCCCATATCATCCCATGGGTGTCGTAAGAGCCGACAGAGGGAGCGCATTATGCAGAGAACAGCACTGTAAGAGAAGGAAAACTTGATACAAACCCTATACCAACCCGTTTGGCCAGCGTGGTATAGTAGGCCAATTCCTCCTTTCAAAGGAGAGGCCTGGTCCAGCAGTGGACTTAAAGGCTGATGATGACAGCTGAAACTATTGGGCACAGGAAGCTGAAATTTGGCGTGTATGTTCCTTGGGGACCGTAGGGGTGCACTAAGAAGGGATTTCCCGAAATTCCCACGGGATCGGCCAAAACGGGTAAATTTAAAAAAAATGCAGGCGTAGCTGCTGGCGTCCTCTAGTAGTACATATAAACAAAGTCTATCTTCTGTCTGTCTGTCCCTATGTATGCTTAAACTTTAAAACTACGCAACGGAAATTGAAGTGGTTTTTTTTAAAAGATAGAGTGATTCAAGAGGAAGGTTTAAATGTAATAATACATGTCTAATAAGCATTGCATCGGTGCGAAACCGGGGTGGGTCGCTACTAATATCTAAAATAATATTCCAGCATATTTTATACTCACAACATCATCTTGCCCCAAACTGAGCAAAGCCTATCAGTAGCATGTACTATGAGTACTAGACAATAGATACCTAAATATATATAATATACTTTTTTTGTGTAGGTATACATAGTAGTAATACCCTGACCTAGAACATTCATGTTCATGTTCACAAGTGTTTGACTTGAGCATCAATCAATCCGCGAAACATAGCAGATTCAATTGCTTTATAATCAAAAAATCTTTACCTAGTTATATTTCTACTTTCTCCTTTCAATAACAAAGTTTCTGAGCAAAAACAATTTATTCACGTCAAATAAATTCAATATTGTTTTATGATCAAAATGTTAATCCTGACAGTCATTTTCTTTTTGGCGAATAGCAACAAAGAAATAAGTACAAGAAGTGCTTTATGTTATAATTTAAAGTATTTATTGGTATACTTATACTTAATATCTAATGAATCACGCACACATCAAGCACGTACCTATGGCACCAATGGCACTAGTTTAAATTCACCTTGCCTCTGCCAAAGTAATCATACTTTAATAGTACAGTCGTGAACTGTCACAAAAGCCCAGTTTCACTACCTCTGTAAAGGCACTAAGTTCCAGATAACTTAAAAATAGAAAGGAATTTGTATGTACTATCTGACAAATAAATTTAACAGGAACTTAGTAGACAACGCTGAAACTGACCCTTAGTGTAATTTACAAGTTATTGCTTCAAGTACAGGCGATCTTTTGTTTCCGAATATTTTATTTACAGTATTGAATTCAGGTTTCAACTGCGGGCGCAATCGGATAAAAATATCATAAGTTAAACCATTTTAGTTAAATAGCAATTTTTTTACCATCTTTGTGCTTCAGATTTTAAACTTTTTCATTACATTTTTTGTAAAAAATGGGCTTGCCAGATAGCCACTAAGAAGCCTAATCCTTTGTCCTTCTCAATAATAAAGAAACTTGATTTTCATTGGAATATTTCAGCATACATCTCACATTATACATATAAATAATATACAAAATCATCTCGTTACCATATACAGTATATTATTATATAAAACAAGTTAATTAATGATATTCTCAACTTGCGATCACGTAGTCAGTCGTGGATCACTCGGCGGGCGCGTGATACGACGCGGTAAACACACAACCGGTATAACAAGATCTGCGTCAGAAGTATTAACATACAACATTATATGTAACACGTAGAAAGCAAAGAAACTTCGGTTACTTCACTCTAAATTAGAAGATTTTTTCATATGTATATGTAACGGGTTTTATTCACGTATCTAATTATTAAGAAAAAGAAAAGAGAAATGGGAAGCTTTTATTTATGATGTTTCAACCGATATGTCGGTTGAAACATCATAAATAAAAAAAACATCGGAATGTTTCAGCATGGTTGCACGAGCCGTCATCATGGGACAAACCGCCACATAACTATTAGTATGTGTATAAATCGTGAAATCGTTTTCATTTGTCATACAATTTCTGTTACACATTAAAATATACTAATAGACCAAGTCGAAAGAAAGGGGACTTAATGTTTTAGCTCTATATATGTATTTATTTGGTATGTACGTTTTAGTAGTGCATAAACTACTCGACCGATTTTGGTGAATGTCCGACCATTCATGATTGTAGGTCATTCAAAGGCTTCACTTAATTCCAAAATGAAGTATAGTGTGCTAGATCTTTAGTCTTAGCTGTCTAGGTAGGTAAAGCTTTACTTAATTAAGTATTCATTACAGATTCAAAAGTTTTTTGTTCATCTTGTTTACGTTTTCTTCACCTTTTGAATACTTTGTGTAGTAGCCTTGGACACCGGAAAATGTGACCCCGTTAACTATTAAAGAACTTGTTTTAAAACACTCGTGTAATCAAAAATCGTTACAGAAAATAGTGTAGGTATTCGTATTAAAGCCGATGTACCTATAGCTCACACTTTTAGATATCATTGGTGGTAGAACAAAAGTGATTTGGGACCACTTGATCCTTTAGTCGACTGAAGATAGATTTAGAAATGGAAAATCATAAATCTAAATATTTATATAGCTCGTTGGGAAGAGTACTCTGTAAGCTTCCACTACCTACCCTAATGGTTCAAAACAATGAGAGATAAGATGAGAACCCTCAGACACGCGAGCTACCTTACAATATTTTCCTTTACCACAGGTACTAGTATAGTATTATATTATATTATCTGTGCCACAGTTTTCCTCATAAAGTTGGAACCCGAGACCATCCACGTGGCAGCCTGTGAGTCTATCCACTATTGCCTATTTAAAATGTAAATGGTACAATATTACACAGCGGCTTAATACTTCTTTAAGCAGTCTCTGGCATAAAGCTTACTTGCCGTAATGAAAAAAAGCTGTTCATTGCTGCTCTTTAGGTCAAGTACAGACCGGTTCAATTCAGGCTTATCTTTAAAACATAACGTTAAGCGACTCAAATGGAAGAAATACGGCCTTAATCCGCCGATATGGTCAAACACCGGTTACTAAGTTATACGAATATGCCGTGATTTAAGCGTGTAGCACGTTTTACTGACATACCTATTATATTGTTTAGTTATTCAGCATTATTTCAGGCATTTTTCTCTTTATAATAATAATAAACAGAATGATTATCATCATCCTAGCGTTATCCCAATCACAAACCACTATACCAAAGACCAGACCCAATATCTTATCTATCCATTGTCTACCCCAGAATTTAGGAGATCGTAACAAATTTTGATGAAATTTTGGCCAAGTCGTGAACAAAAGCTTGTCTTTCAAAAGAATAGAAACCAAAAAAGCAATCTTACAATTTACTTAAACCGAAAAGAGCTTAGTCACGTTTACCGTGCCTTTACTAGATTAAAAAAGTAATATAAAAAGAAAATCACATTGGCTGTGGTTTTCAGTGTAGAGCCAAAGCCGCAAGCCTTGTTTTCTGCAGTTGGTTTCTATAATCTAATTACTTTGAAATACATCGAAAGAACTAAACTCTGACTTGAACTTATTTTTACCTTTTGGTAAGGTATCATCAATTTGTAAATGATATTATGTAAGGCTTTCGTGTTACAATACACAATGTGATAACTAAGACTTATATACTTACGACTTATGTTTAAATCAACTTAAGACTTATGTTTAAACCAACACGAACTTGGAAATTATTTTGTTATGACCATATTAACAGACAGTTAATTATTATCATGGTAATTTATTAACTGTAATTTGATTATGTGTTAGTAATGTATAATAAATTAAACAAGCCGATACCGCGGTTTCATTTGTGTCAAGTTACTTTTTTAGATGTTACATCCGTTCACACTTTTCTTCTTTCTTGCGTCTACCATTTTAACTTACTCTTTAATGACATTATGTTATGCATATATCATTAGACATGTTACAGAAGTTACAAGACAGTACGATAATAATTCGATTGTGCATTCAACTTCTCGTTTGGAACTAACTTCAGTCAAATAAATGTGTCGTTGCTCTCGAACGCCCTTAAAACTTGTCCAGTGAAACTAGTCCTCGTGCATTGTGCATTGAACTCTCAGTTATTGCCAAGCAGTGGCCGATGCTGTTCAGAACATTTTCACATTTACTCGTACTTATTCACTTTTGCAAATTTTATGAAGTAATCTAAGGCCAATGTCCCCACTCTTCGTTAAATAACGTTTAAATTACTGACTGGAAAGCACCACATAAATTTTGTTCTGTTTAAAAATTAATCAGAAGAGAGCATCTCCATAGATGAAACGCGTCGCGCTGCGCAGCGCCGCGAGATGCATCGCGCAAATGTGTATCTTTCCGTGTTGTAAATAAAGTATATTTTGAGTTACTGTGCGCGCATCCTCGCGTCGCGTCGCATTTCGGTGTGAATTGACCCTTAGTCTCAAATATATAACAAATGCTCTTTATTCCAAAAGTCAATCCAAATTAATAATACTAAAAGGTGCTAAGATTATGATTATAATTATAATAATTGTTTCATAATGTCAACGACGTAGTTGATGAAATATATTCTGACTTATATAAAAAACGATGTTTACTTGGTTACTGGCAAAATTAATTAGTGTATGTTAGGATGCCAACAAAATTCAGGTTCCCAATTATATAACTTATGTTAATAATCATAATACAAGGTTAAAGATGCAGTAAACAAACATTTTTATCCTTAAACACTATTTAGGTATTTTCTAGTGTTATTACTATTATCAAACATGGCGAATACACATTTGAATGCCGTAAGCAAGTAGGTACTATAGAACTATAGAAAGAAAGAAAGTAAGTTTATTGTTGCAGTTTTTGCATGCACGTTTGACGTCAGTCAGTGAAAACACAACTAATAAGTATAAGTTTAGTCTCGATGAGTACAAGTGACTAATACTTAACTTAAATCTAAATGAAAAGTGTTATGTTAAGCTATGGTTAGCGATGTTTACCTCATTTTTCAATTAAACTTATTTTTCTTTTTAACGGGCTTTGTCGAGCTTTAGACGGTGCCAATTTTGTTTTTAAGTAAATGTATTTGTCGATAAGATCAATTAGGTATTAACTTTATCATCGCTATCCTCGTAGTGTTGTCCACAAGTGCAAGTACAGCTTAGAAAGGTTACACTTGCACTTGTGGACTACAAAATGTAAACCAAGCTGACAGAATGCTTTTTAGGGTTCCGTACCTAAAAGGTAAAAAACGGGACCCTATAACTAAGCCTCCGCTATCTGTCTGTCGACAGACAGACAGATAGCGGAGGCTTAGTATGGTGACAGACATGTCACCAGGCTGTATCTCATAAACCGTGATAGCTAGAAAGCTGAAATTTTCATAAATTATGTATTTTGGTTGCCGCTATAACAACAAATACGGGTTCCCATACAATAAACGCGGTTCTTTTCGTATTTTTTGCTCAAAATTACTAACGGTAACAGGTAGACGCTTAAAATTTTCACAGAATATATTATGTAGGTAGTTGTCCTTTCAAAATAAATAATTAAATTTAATAAAAAGTAAATAATAAAGACGGGCTCCCATACAACAAACGTAATTTTTAAGCAATTTGTTACTCGATCTTAATAACAAAAAAAACAGTTATAAACTTAAAAAATATTTAAGTATACATACAACAAACGTGATTTTCTTTTATAACGGAACCCTTCGTGCGCGAGTCCGACTCGCACTTGCCCTATTTCTAAGAAGCCATTACCGTCTGACCTTCGGAACCAAAACGGATAGTGCCATATTATATAGTTATAGTAGATAGTTCCAGCCTTCTGAGGGAACTAACTAACTATAACTATATACTGTACTACCTACTGTAGTGTCGAAGATTTTCATGTCAATCTGCATCGAGTCGTGCTTAAAGTACAGTCCATGACGTGGGACAATTAACAATTGCATATGCACACATAACTTCGAAAAGTCAGTTTATCATGCCATGGATGTGCGTAATCGCCCAGCATTCTCTCCCCTGGCCTCAAATAGTAACGCTACATTACATATAGTGCACATTAAGGAATAATTAAACCCAAAAGTACCAAATGTCACTCAAAATGAAATCTTATTCTGACATCAAAACTTTTTTACATTTCTACATAGATATCTAAATCGAACTGCAACACTTTGAGCATTACATACATTAACATGCAAAGGTCAATAAGATCACCTCGATACATACAAATGGATGCGGATTACAAATTTATGCGCACACTGCAACACACGGCAGCAGCATTAAAAAACTTTAAATTAATTTTCACAACACTATGACAAGAAATTTAGAAGTAAAATCATATCTTATTTCTACATAGCTTTCCACAATCAACATTAAAAAGTCAGTTTCATTAGACCTCATTTCATTTTTTAAGTTTGAAATATGCTATCCTAACCTTAAACCGGTACCGGAACTGATATAAAATCGTTTATATAATAAAAACGTTCCGGATTTCCACACACCCGGAACACTTGGTCCGTGCAAATTTATCTCAGCATATTTACATTATGGTCACAATGTTTAAATGTTTAATAATAGTATCCTGTTCTGGTAACACCGCTGAGAAATTTGAAATTGAAATATCAGACAAATCATTACCGAATCCTTAATAACATGCTAAAGGACAATCAAATCAACTTTGATCCTTCACAACAAGTGATAGCATATGGGTTTGCAAAAGAAAATACACAAAATAAAAATAAGGCAGATAGACGAAAAACTGCAGAATCGTTTTGCAGATACGTGACATGAAAAGGGTTTTACTATCTTTACTAAAGAGAAGCCAAAACAGGCAGAGAGATGATCTTAGCGAATAACGAACTTATAGTTTGTAGATCAAAGAAGTGGTTCACATATTCCAAATATTCTGATGAATGAATTCAAACTAATCTAAAAGACAACAAATTTGAATAATAATAATAACTATCACATATTAAAAAACGAATCTTTACAGTTAAAAGAATGAAATGTAATAAAAATGAAAGAGTGGTCGCAACTGACATGCATTTTGAAAGCATGTCAGCGATTTATTAGTGTCCAACTGTCCACCAATGGTAGTTATGAAATAGACGTAGTGACACAATTTTTTTATCTATTTAAATTTATGTGAAACGTGTGCTTTCGTTGGCAAGCCAAATGATTCGTTTTTGAAGATGAAACTGCTGTGATAATGGGAATGATAATGTTAAATAGCACAAGTTTACTAACCTGGGTAGAAATTTGTCGGTTATCGCGTACTTTCTCTTAGTTTTTGTCATTGACACCTACTAATTTTAAAATAAAATTAGAAAATATACTCCGAAAAGTAACAAATTTTGCGGCCGATCTTAGACGGAGCGACACGAAACTGGTAACGAGTATCAGTGAACAAGTATATATGTATGGACTCTGTGATACCGGTTTCTTAATAACGTCACAGACGGCTCCGCTCAGTGCCACTATACGTGATCACCTATTTATTGTATTTTATACTAAATCCTCCGGCATTTTCCATTAGAAACTGCTTATAACTAGTTTCTATAAAATTGATATCGTTTCCGAATCATTTGCTGGGTTTTGGTTGCTCTGTGTCAACGACCGCGACGATAAAACCGCTCAAAGAAAGTAAGGCGACTGAATGTTTCATCTCGAATTTTTAATCTTGATCAAATATGTATAAATCAAATGAATACACAACCAGAGCCTCTTATCAAATCAAACTTAACCAAGACAAAAAAAGATCTAAAAGAAAATAACAAAAATCTGTCTGCAAGAGACGAGCTTTGCTTTTTTTTTAATTTTGGGTTACTTAGTCGCTTCTATTTGACTCTGGTTTAATGTCTAACACATAACTTTATTTTAAAAATATTGTAGGTACCTTAGAATCCAAAAAGGAAAGCTATTATCTTATTTTACTGCCCATCTATCGTTTTCTTAGGAACGCGAATGAAATAAGTACTTGGTTTATGGTTTTTGGTACTGTAAATACATCAAGATTTTCGTCAACTCTAAAAAACATGAAGCTTTTGTAAGATTTTAAGTAAAGTTAAAAGAGTATTAAAACTAAAAAGCTTTTTGCGATTAAAAAATGTAGGTAGAATGTATGAAAGAACAGTTTGTAGTAACGTTTCGAAAGAGTCCTGGAATTGCGTGTCGGGGTGACACTTACCCAGTTTCAGTATAATATTGTAATTTGTTAGAATTTAAAAACTTCGTGTAGTCTGAAACTTATTTTAACTAGTAACCTTTCTTTCAATCATGTTTGAAATGTCAGGTCACGCGTGCTATTTTGCTCGGCGAAGTTATTATTACAATACATTTATTAGTTTGTTGAATGAGTTAGATCCAAAATATCGTACTTAATGTTTTAAGCTTTGTTCAGAAGATCTGGACCTAATATGATTATCTTTAGTGTAGAATTACAAATCAACTAGATCTTGCAGACGGTCACGGACTACCTTTTAGAAGATTTGACTTCAAGATTTTACTTACTCCCCATTAAATAAAGACTGTTGGAGAGGAGGGAGACCTTCGTGACAGCCGGGAATGACAGCTTAAATTGTTTTCCCGAATCACTGGACAGCATTAATTAACAATTCAGCTAATACGCAAATGACTTTGAAGAGTCAGTGGTACGCCCCGTGTTCTTGTATCCAATATAGCAGGCTGTTGGTACCTAATATAACAGCCACTGGGCTATCACTGCCTCGACTTTTATTTAATCTGTGCCATATTTAAAGTCTTACCAGAAAATACCAAATAAATTAATACCTATTAGTAGAAAAATTTACAAAAAATAGTTTCTTTTTCTGAATTAACCAACCCAAATTTTCATAACTTCTTTTATAGTTAATTAAGTCCGTAAAATTTCATAAATGTTAAAAAGGTCAAAATACATATTTGGTCATAAAGCGAGTAAACAAAATGGCATTATATGTAGTAATTAAAGTTATCATAACGTTGTAAATATTACGATGTAACGTATGGGAGGTGCTTTTGTTGCGGATATGAGTTTTGTTACAAAAGATAACAGAGCTCAATGACTTTATTACCCTGAAAATGTTTTGTGACGAGCTAATTTTAAATAACCTGTATGGCTCAAGTAGATATATGGGTATTATGCAAAGTATATCATCAGTCTTTGTCGACAGCCCTCATTTTGGTTTATAAAATAGTAAAGTAAGATTAGAACAAGCAGCGATAGCTAAGTGGAGAGACCGACAGACTGCTACGCAAAGGGTCTCGGGTTCGAATCCACGTCACGCACCAATGACTTTTCGGAGTTAAGTGCTTAAATTGTTAATTATCGCTTGCTTATCGGTGAAGGAAAAACATCGTGAGGAAACCTGCATGTCTGAGAGTTCTCCATAATGTTCGCGAAAGACATGTGAAGTCTGCCAACCCGCACTTGACTAGCGTGGTGGACTATAGCCTTACCCTTCTCATAGTGAGAAGAGGCCCGTGCCTAGCAGTGGGACGATATAAAGGAGTGATGATGAAGTAAGATTAGAAATGCATAGACTAGATTTAGTTTACGATGGGGCTGGCATGGTCCAATGAAAGACCAAAAGACCCGAAATAAAAAAAATAAGATAAAAAAGTTAGAAGACTATTTTAGTAATCATCTCATCATCTCATGCTTTTTGCTGCTGGACTTAAGCCTATGCTAATTTGGTTCACAGTAGCACTGTATCCTCGCTAATATTTGCTACGTGTATTTTCCTTAGTAGAGAAAGACATGTTGCGATGATTTGGACATTTGAAACGGATGGATGAAAGAAGAATTATGAAAGAAGAATTGCGAAAGAAGTGTATCGAGAAAGAATGAATGGAGATGTCGGTATAGGACGCCCAAGACGGACTTACGCCGACCAAATTGGTGACGTACTGCGGAAGGCCCAAATCACGAGTACCCATAACCGATGAGCATGCATGACGAGGTTAATGAATGTCGAGGAAGCGAAAGAGATATGTTTGAACCGGAGCATTTTGCGTTCCATTGCCTCTGCCTACCCCAATGGGAGACAGGCGTGACGTTTAGAGATTTTCCTTAGTCAGCTCTTACGACATCCACCATTGTAGCCACTAAGGGTGAAAGTAAAACTCGGTACTGACATCTCATATTCTTAATCCATCATCAGACATATTATATTATATAGTTAGAGTTTGCAAACGAATAGGTCGTATTCGGACCGTTCGTCGATGGGAATACGACCTTTTTACATACATTATCTAAAAGCACCAAATCATCCTGGATATTACGGCTAGTAACGGTAAGTAGTATTAAACTCGGGACAAGACCCCTGCTCGCCTATGCTAACATCATCTCATCATCAGTTTCATTGCCCGTTTTTTCTCGTGTTTCTACCTATTGCATTGCGAACGTGGCAGTAAGCGTAAATGTAGAATCATCTAGTAATTAACTTCAATTTAGTTTGGGACTAGATGGTGTTGTGTGAAAGTGGTAGAATATTATTATTATACTAGAGGACGCCAGTAGCTACGCCTGCATTTTTTTAAATTTACCTGTTTTTGCCGAGCCCGTGGGAATTTCGGGAAATCCCTTCTTAGTGCACCCCTACGGTCCTCAAGGAACATACATGCCAAATTTCAGCTTCCTGCGCCCAATAGTTTCCAATTCTGTCAGTCAATCAGTAACGCAAGGATTTTATATATTATGATTATTATTATTATTTATTACGTTCATATCGTCACTTTGTGGCATAAATGAATAAATGATTTTAACTTTGACTTTGACATCATACAACCTTTCATGGTCCACTGCGATGATCACCTCTCCTAACCTGGGTACAGTATCATTGTAATTATGAGTCAAAAGGAGAATTTGGCCTATTATATCACGCTGGGCAGACGAGTTAGTGTAGAGTTTGATGTATAGTTTTCCGTCTTCCCAAGAGTGCTAATTGTTTCGTGTATTTTACTTGGATAAAAACCAACATCACTCTTAGTGGTGAGTTACTTAGCATTGAATATTGTGACTTTGTAGATATTATGCATTAACTTGTATCTGTGCTGCTTGTAAGCTACAGTTACGTTTTGTTTCCATTATGCTACAACTTGTGAAGCCCTCTTTAACAGGCCTTCAGTTGTGAGACAGTTTTCATATATAACACAATATCTGGAAACCGAATGGTTCAATAGTTTAGGCTGTGCATTGTCAGTCAGTCAGTAATCAAATAATCTTATATACAGAAGATGCCTAAGGTATTGACAGGCGAATGCACATCTTACTGGCATCTAATTATATAATCATAGTATGGTTAAGTCATAACTCATAAGATTTGTGATCCAGAAGAATTATTATCATAAGTCAACGTTAGTCATGTGTACTAGTAGTTCATCGTCCATGCAGAGATTCTTCCATAGGTAATGATTATTCCATAATAACTGGTTTTCAATATAATAGCATATTATGCACATTACAATGTATGCGCTATTTATTCAATTTATCTAGCTCTCAGAACCTAGTAGGTACAAAGTTGCAACAGTGAGACTCTATTGCAGATCGCCCTAACATTGATTCTTTTGTGTTACTTTATGATATAGGATGAAAAATCTACAGTCATCTACAATTATATTTGTGAGAGTGAGCTTCTTATAAAATTCAGCATTAGCTGGTGTTTCTATTTCATAAGAAGCGCACAAATAGAGCTATTCCCGCCGCCCATAGCCACCAAGTACACTAAGAGAATCAAAGGTGCCATGGCATCCTTTAGGATGGGAAAAGGAGTAGGTAAGCAAAAAAGAGAGGCATTGGACTTTGGCCATTCTCACTCACGGAACGAAATTTAAAGGTATAACTTATACATACTGTAAGTTTAGCTCGATATTCTGTGCGAGTAATATACCTAATTAAGGACCTTTAGAGGGTCGGATCATTTTAACTATCAAGTCTATTCTCCGGAGTAGGTATTCCTACTTCGGCGCTATTTGACGACCGGTTGGCGAAGCGAGAGTGTAAGCGACTGCTACGCCGAAGGTCGCGGGTTTGATTCCCGCTCAAGTCAAACATTTGTGTGCATGAACATGGATGTTTGTCTTGGTCTGGCTGTTTCTATGTATAATATGTATGTATTTACAAAAAAAAGTATATATGTATGTTTATCCATTATCTAGTACCCGTAGTAGGTACAAGCTCTGCTTAGTTTGGGACTAGATGGTGATGTGTGTATGTGGTAGAATATTATTATTATTTTTTCAGCACCTAAGGAATTCCACTTCAGGACCAAAGTTTAGTAGTTTTATGCTCTTTTAGGCAACATAAAGTTTACTTAAAAATCCACTGCTTCAGAAGCAAGCTCTGTGAAAATACGAGCAAGAGTAGTATTACATAACCATTGCAGTTGTGCTTTATTGCACGTGTACCTATATAGTGGTGAAGGATCAGGTTATACAACTTCATTAGCCATTATAATAAACGTAATTAACATACCTACATTACTGCGATGCCTTGCACGAATGCCCTTGTAGGACACGAACAAATTAAAATATTGAGATTCAGACGTATTGTACTTTTGTTTGACGTTATAAGAATTGAAGGATATTTGATAGTAGCACATTGAACTGTGCCTGTATTACTTCTTGTTTAAATATTTTTATTGCCATCTGCTTTTATACTAGGAATGGAATGTAAAAGCCCACTAGATCTGTTGATAAATAATTAATATCAATTTATGTTATCTTAAACAGTCCACTGCTGGACAAAACAGGTCAAATCCTCCTTTCAAAGGAGCGGCTTATCCTTTGATAGGCAGATTTCACCTATTATAACACGCTGGATTTGTATCAAGCCTGCTTTCTCTTATAATAGTGCTATTCCCTGCATAATATGCTGCCTCGATCGGCTCCTACACCAGCCACGGTATGGCTATAGGCACGGTATAGATATTCTGTTTTCTTAATCCGTTACCACGCTCTTTTATCTAAGGATATGCTTTACCGGCAAATCGTGTACTTTTAATAAGCAAAAATTGGCCGGTTGGCCCTTATAAGCTCCGTAACGGAGCTTGTTTCATATAGTAACTAAGCAACTGAATCTGTTATGCCTTTCAATATATGTATTATCACACACCCGAATCCTAAGCTATTACGCAGTGAAGACAAATCTTTCGGATACCTGTGATTGCACCAGCTGTCCATTACCTACCCGGGTTTGGCTTTAAAGTAAGTGAGTACTAGCTAGCATCTACCACAAAACAATTTGTAAAAAAAGGGGGTCGATACATAGTAGAGTATACGTATAAATATATTATATAATTCTGTTGACAAATATTATATTTCCAAGAAGTATTAAATTAGTCGACTCTGATATACATGTGGTGTAGCTCGTGTCAGTCGCTTAACCGTAACTAAACATTAGCATACTCGCCTCGTTTGTAAGTGTATACGATTATCCTTCGTAAACTTGTTCAATCTGTATATATAAAATCCTTGCGTTACTGACTGACAAGCTACGGCCGAAACTATTAGACGTAGGAAGCTGAATTTTGGCATGTATGTTCCTAGGGACCGTATGGGTACCTACACTAAGAAAGGATTTCCTGAAATTCACGAGAAGAAACAGCATAATAAAAAAAAGGCGGGCATAGCTGCAGGCATCATCTATTCGTTTGATAAAATAGGATTTTAGAACTATACATTTTCGTTCGTATATATTGGTCTTTCTAGTCGTTCGTACCCCGGGACACTTTAACAGTCTTGTTGTTTGGACGATATATATTGCCCGAGGTCTTTTGACTGCACATATGGCATAATTCTAAAAGGGTTAAGCATCCGCCTAATCATTTGGCACTCAAAGATGTTGTAGCCTTAGTACTGACACAGTCAAATAATCCATACAGTCGTTCGACGAACGCGTCTAGACGGGTCAATCGTGCGGGGGCCAAGAGGTGAGACGCGGGAAGAGCGGTACCTAGTTACGTATATCGCCTTAGTTCGTAACTAGGTACATGTTTTTGGGGGCTGGCACGTGCTTGTTTTTTGTTCGTTACTTATTTATTTGCTTATATATTAATTAAGATGGTGCATACGACTTGTGCTGTGAGACATTGAAATTCTTTATGCTGTTTAAAGATTTAAATAAATAAGGATTTAAAAAATCTGCGATATCATCAATTTACTTATACCAAAAAAGAAAATTTCATTAACTATAATTATTTATATTATTTTGAAATGTATGTTCCTATAACTACTTAAAATTACAGAATAAAGTAGCAATTATTGTACGTAAATAACATGGCAGACGTAAGGAAATATGCGTTGTAAGGTAATATTCGATTCTAGTGTGATTTTAATTTCATTCAATAAGTACCTATCACATATAATTATGTATCTTGGTAACGGTGCATCCTAGCTCAAAAATAACCATATTTTTGGCCCCCTTTTATAAACTCCACACATGTTCTCCGTAATCTCATAGCCCGGTCACCCATCCATAAAATGACCGTGATGTCTATTGCTTTACCTTAACGTAGTTTGCGCAAAAAAAATCTGCATAATACTTCATATCGATAACATAGGCTCTGCAAGCCGATCCCAAGGTTACCCATCCATTAAACCACCGCTATGTCAATCGCTTTATTTTAACTTGGTTTGTACGAAAAATGCTTTATATTCTTAACCGCCTCCACGACACCTGCGGGATGAAATAGGTGCTGACTGACACTTTGTATGCATATCTGTCACCGCACGAAAAATACAACGTGTTTTATAATAATTATTTATCGTTAATTATTGTAATATAATAAATTAGCTGTTTCCCACGGTTTCACCCGCGTTCTGAGGGAACTTCTTCGCGTACCCGGCTAATTTTTAGCCTAAGTTACTCCTTGGTACATCAGGCCAGTGAGGGTCCCGTCAAAATAGGTCCAGCCGTTCCAGAGATTAGCGAGAACAAACAGACAGACAGACAAAAATTGAAAAAAAATTCATTTCTGTGTATGTACCGTGTATACATCCATATGCATTTAGTAAAAAGCGGTTATTTTAATACAAACAGATACTCCAATTTTATTGATATGTATCAGATAAGTGATTTACACTATATTATTCATGTAGCGTATAGCAATTGTAATATTTTTCTAAAATAAATAGACGGTGTTTGAATAAGTAGGTATTGTTTACATGTGGCAGCCCTAGCCTACTTACCCTTGTCTAGACGTTGTCGGCTTTTTCTACGAGATCAAAGGCGTCAAACTACTGTATGTCTTTATACTGTGGTACTGATATTGGTTAATAGGTTTTGCGTTTCACAAATTAAAATATCAGAAAGGTTACTTGGGAATACACAAGAATTTTGGATTTAAACTTAAAAATCATACGTATGTTGGAATTCATTAATTCCGTAGAAGATTCTCCGACGTCACTGTGAATGTAGCGAGAGCTTTTTTATATCTGAATCTGAACCATTAACGAGACATTCTTTAGCATTCAATGCCATCGTGCTAGACAAATTTTGTTTCTTTTTTTTGTTTAAAAAAGAAACAAAACATTGCCTTGCCTCACAGGCGTATAAACCACAGAAGTTTAATATCATGTTCATATTTATTTTATCTCAGGTTCTATTTTATTCTGCATTTCTTTACAAGTTTTTTTATTGTAATTAATAAAGTGTGATAAACACCGACAAAGTATTCAAGACCAAATTTAAAGCTCTGCTGTCGTCTGCAAGACTTCAAACTCTATCTTGCTAGAGATTGTACCTACAGAATTATCCCTTCCTAATAAACGTCCTGTTACTGAAATATATCCTACGTAGCTTTATCACGGTGGTATTTACAAGCATTTAAACAAGAGACATAGCCAGAAGAACCGATGGCCGTTGGAGCAGAAAGGTTCTGGAGTAGCGGCCCCGCACTGGACGTCGTAGCAGAGATAGGCCTCTCGCAAGATGGACTGATGATCTTGTTGGGATCTCGGATAGCGGATAGATGCAGGTGGCTCAGGGTCGGTCCTTGTGAAGAGCCTTGGGGGAGGCCTATGTCCAGCCGTGGACGTCTTTCGGCTGATATGATAAAACAAGGGACACAAAGAAGAACAGCGTTTTGCCCGTGTGGCGCAGTGCTAAACGGCGAGGCGGGCACTTTAACAGTAATATTGTTTATATTATAATTTTTTTATAGACTCACACCTGTATCCCCGATGGGCTAAGCAGAGGTAATTTTTTACACCCACATTTCACCATACTATGAATTTTAGGTCTCACGTAATAGGGTGCGAGCCTGTTGCCGTTACCCAGGACGTTGCCAGACTCCGTGCTGCATGTCCGTATGGATTGAGGAGCCACTTCAGATTTAAAAAGGAATCTCGCCCCCTTATTTAGTAGGAAAGTAAATAATTTTGAAGGCCGAATTCTGAAATTTGTAGTAAATTATGTCTAAAGTTATATCAATGTGAATGTGGCGCCTCAATCCAAACATCTGAATTGAGGAGCCACCTGTAACACGGAAAGTATTTCATGTATATTTTTGAAAATGTTGTATCATTTAGTAGCAATTCTGTATAGTGTCTACTAAAAATCTGAGCCCAGTACTGTTTATATTCAAGAACATACAATACTTTTAATGTGGCTCCTCGATCTTTACACAAGAGCGTGAATTGCCATGAAAGTTATTGGTCAATTTATATTCCACACTAAAGACATTTAGTAGTAAGTGTGTTCGAATTTGTAGCATATGGACAAAGTAGTAGAACTGAGTAAATTTAATAAATAAACGCATTTCAATTGGCTCCTCAATCGTGACATCTACATAATAAATAATTGACTGTACTTACCTGAGATCAAAACGGAAAAAAATACCGGAGACACTAACATTTAGTATAAATGCCTACTAAATATATATGCACAGATCAACATTGTATATGTTCGGTATCTGAAAAACAAATTACTTCTGAATATTCCTTACAAATTTGCTATTAAGGGTGACCACGTTATATTAATCAAACTAGGATGATTCATTTTTTTAATTTAATTTTTCGTCAATATTCGGTATGTGGGATACACACATTTTATTAATATATTTTTTATAAACAATATTTATATATTTTTTATTGTAGGTAGTATGAATTTATTTATTTTTACTCAAATATATATTATTTATTTATAACATACAATACTTAACATAATTACACAACATAAAATATCTATTTAATTTTTATATATTGATAATCAATGTCGTGCCGGTTGACCGTAGTGCAATGGACACGCACAATCTCAACCGGCGAGATTATTTCGAAGTATAAGTGTGAGGTAGAAATGTTTTGTACTACCTACATGAAAAATCGTATGGGATTAAAAAGCCTGCTACCGGGCCACACCCAATGACTTGTAAAAAGGACATCATACGATTTGTATCGAATATTTTTTCTACCGCGCGTTTGAGAAAAGTACCAATTAGTGTTCATGTACATTTTCTATTTCTATTTTATGTTCTTGTGTTCGTAAATCTATCCGTGCGTTGGTCCATAATTAACTCTGTCTATATACTGTGCTCTTTCTTACACCTTCTGTTCGTGGCTGTGCATTTTTGTGTTGTGTCGAACATTATAGTGCTGGACAAACCGTGAGTACTTTTATTTGTGAACCCATACACACACCTCACACAACCACACTGGTGACCCCTGTGAATAATCGAACAGTAAAATGAGTAACAGTGAATCAGGACAGAAACCCCCAAATAGTGACTCTCACGAAATATTTCGCGTAACGGTCAAGCTACCTCCGTTTTGGCCTGAGGAGCCCGAATTATGGTTTGCGCAAATAGAGGCACAGTTCGCGAACGCAGGCATCACCGCGGATATTACAAAATTCCGCTATGTCGTGGGACATTTGGAACCTCATATCTCCAAAGAGGTCAAGGACATTATAATGTCACCCCCCGCCCAGAATATGTATGACAAGTTGAAGTCAGAACTTGTGAAACGGCTTTCGGATTCTCAAGAACGCAAGGTGAAGCAGCTTCTGATGCATGAGGAGCTTGGCGATAGAAAGCCATCACAATTTTTACGCCATCTCCAGAGTCTGGCTGGTCCCAGAGTACCAGAGGACTTTCTACGGACTATTTGGAGCAGTCGACTGCCGGTTAACATCCAGCCATTAATAGCCTCGCAGCCGCAGGCTACTTTGGAGGCCCTTGCTGAATTGGCAGACCGCGTGCAGGACATTGCCTCGCCACCACTACACGTTGCTGCGTCATCTCATTCAGGACCTACGGTGAACGAGCTGGCATGCGAAATTGCAGAACTGAAACGTGCGATGAAGGACCTGACAATGCAGTTACGAGAGAGTCGACCAAGGCAGCGCCCTCAGAGCAAGAGTCCAAAACGCAGCCGATCATCTACCCGTTCCAATTCCAACTATAGGAAGTTTCCCCTTTGTTGGTATCACAACAAATTTGGTGAGAAGGCCCATTGTTGTGTAAAGCCATGCGATTATAAGGCGGGAAATGCCCCGGGCGGTCGGTAATGGCGACTGGCGATTGCCCAAACTCTACTGGTCGCCTGTTCGTCACAGACAGAACTTCGAAGACGCAATTTCTGGTCGACACCGGAAGCGACCTCTGCGTCTACCCCCGCTGTCTGCTTCGAGATCGTCGTGCACCAACGAACTACCAACTGAGTGCCGCGAATGGTTCAACCATAACGACGTATGGTTCTGTGGACTTTTGTCTAGATTTAGGTTTACGTAGAAACTTTAAGTGGCGATTTGTTGTTGCTGATGTCAGCAAACCTATTATTGGCGTAGATTTCTTGATCTTTTACTCTTTAATTGTTGACTGTCGTAACCAACGATTAATTGATAGTAATACTAACATTTCTACTTTTGCCTTGTATCGTTCAGATGTCTCTATATCTTCTATAAAGGTCAGTACTGGCGATACAAGGTACCATAAAATTCTTTCTGAGTTTCCAGAGATCACACGGCCAGCCGGTATACAGCGCCACACACCATACAATACGGTACACCACATACGTACGACCCCAGGCCCCCCAGTAGCTTGTTCACCGCGACGCTTAGCACCTGACAAGCTAAAAATCGCTCAACAAGAATTCGAGCTGATGTTGGCCAATGGCACTGCTAGACCTTCGGAGAGCTCCTGGTCATCTCCCCTTCATCTAGCTCCTAAGAAGGACAACGGCTGGAGACCATGCGGTGATTACCGAATGCTCAACGCTCGTACTATACCCGACAGGTATCCAATTAAACATATTCACGATTTCGCTCACAGCATTTCAGGTTGCAAAATTTTTAGCAAAATAGATCTTGTGAAGGCCTTTAATCAGATACGGGTCAACGTAGATGATATTCCGAAGACGGCTATTACAACACCCTTCGGACTTTACGAGTTTCCGTATATGACATTCGGTCTACGCAACGCTAGCCAAACTTTCCAGCGTTTTGTCGATGAGATGACCAGGGGGCTTGATTTTTGCTACTGTTTTTTGGATGACTTTCTTTTATTTTCCCGGACTGAAACAGAGCATGAGGAGCATCTACGTACTATTTTCGGTAGAATGAGAGACTTCGGCATGGTAATTAACACAGCTAAGTGTGTCTTCGCTGTACCAGAAGTATCTTTCTTAGGTTACAGTATCTCCGAGAAAGGCACTAAACCACTTGACTCAAAGGTTGAAGCCATACAGAGCTTTCCTCCACCGAAAGACGTTCGCCAACTAAGACGATTTCTCGGCATGATCAACTTTTACCGCAGATTCGTTCCCAAGGCAGCGGAGATTCAAGCCCCGCTTCATAACCTCCTCACTGGCAACAGTAAAGGTTCTCTTCCTGTCAATCTTACGGGAGACACGTTAAAAGCTTTTAAGGACTGTAAGGAAAGCCTAGCTAAAGCCGCCATGCTAGCTCATCCCGATTGCAATGCCAAACTCGCATTGGTAACCGATGCATCGGATACAGCAATTGGAGCGGTATTACAACAGCTAGCTTCTGATAGCTGGCAGCCTCTTGCATTCTTTTCACGAAAGCTTAACGCTACTCAGACAAAATACTCCCCATATGACAGAGAGTTGTTAGCCATATATGAGGCAATTAAATATTTTCGCCACATGCTTGAGGCAAGGCACTTTGTTATATATACAGATCATAAACCACTTTGTTTTGCCTTCCAAGATCGAAAGAAGACATGCTCGCCGAGACAATTCCGCCATTTAGACCTAATATCTCAGTTCACCACCGATATTAGACATATATCCGGCAAAGACAATGTCGTCGCCGACACCTTATCTCGTGTGGAGGAACTGCAAACTCCAGTCAGTCTTAACCATTTAGCGGAATCGCAATTGTCGGATCCGGAATTGCAAATACTTTTAAAGGATGGTTCTTCCTTAGATTTAAAGGAAATTCAAATTCCTGGGAGCCGTAGTAATTTGTACTGCGACGTTAGTACACCGTCTCCCAGGCCCTAAGTTCCACGCCAGTTGCGTAAGCAAGTTTTTGACAGTCTACATTCCCTCAGCCATCCTGGCGTTTCAGCTTCAGCAAAACTTATAGCTGAGCGTTTTGTTTGGCCAGGAATCAGAAAAGACTGTAGGGAGTGGGCTCGTGCTTGTATACCATGTCAACGTGCTAAGGTAAGCCGTCATGTGACAGCTCCATTAGGTTCATACAACTTACCCCGTGCAAGATTCAAGAACATTCACATTGATCTTGTAGGTCCATTACCTCTGTCTCAAGGCTACAGATATTGTCTGACAATGGTCGATCGTTTTACAAGATGGCCTGAAGTCATCCCTATTGTCGACATTACAGCGGAGACAGTGGCTAAAGCTTTATTGTCAGGATGGATATCTCGTTTCGGATGTCCTGAAACTATTGTTACAGACCGAGGCCGTCAGTTTGAGTCGGCCCTGTTTGAGCAATTGACCAAAATTGCTGCATTTCAGCACAAAAGGACAACGGCGTATCGTCCCGCGTGCAATGGTCTTGTCGAACGCTTTCATAGGCAGCTCAAAGCCTCTATCGTTTGCCATGCTAGTGAGAAGTGGACTGAGTCACTGCCGTGGGTACTTCTCGGCGTAAGAAGTGCGTTTAAAAGTGATCTCCAAGCATCTTCTGCCGAATTATTATATGGTGAACCACTTAGATTACCTGGAGAATTTTTTACTCCAAGTCATTGCGGTTCAACCGATGTCACGGAATTCACTACCAGAATTCGGTCATTTGCCCAAAAGCTACAACCCGTGCCAGCATCTCGCCACAGTAAAGAAAACATATTCATCTTCAAGGATTTAGCGACTAGTGATCATGTATTCCTGCGAGAGGACGCATTACGTGGCTCCCTACAACCGGCTTACACAGGTCCACATAAAGTTCTGGCTAGGGCTGACAAAGTTTTTAAAATTTTATTTAAGGGCAAAGAGGTTACAGTCTCAATAGACCGTTTGAAACCTGCCTACATTTTGACTGACAAACTGACAGACCATAACGACATAATTTCAACTGATAACGTTCCTAACTTGGTTCCTAATCATCAGACTCGCTCTGGTCATCGTGTCAGATTTCCAGATTTTTATCGCCCTTGACGGTCTCTGGAGGGGGGTCATGTGGGATACACACATTTTATTAATATATTTTTTATAAACAATATTTATATATTTTTTATTGTAGGTAGTATGAATTTATTTATTTTTACTCAAATATATATTATTTATTTATAACATACAATACTTAACATAATTACACAACATAAAATATCTATTTAATTTTTATATATTGATAATCAATGTCGTGCCGGTTGACCGTAGTGCAATGGACACGCACAATCTCAACCGGCGAGATTATTTCGAAGTATAAGTGTGAGGTAGAAATGTTTTGTACTACCTACATGAAAAATCGTATGGGATTAAAAAGCCTGCTACCGGGCCACACCCAATGACTTGTAAAAAGGACATCATACGATTTGTATCGAATATTTTTTCTACCGCGCGTTTGAGAAAAGTACCAATTAGTGTTCATGTACATTTTCTATTTCTATTTTATGTTCTTGTGTTCGTAAATCTATCCGTGCGTTGGTCCATAATTAACTCTGTCTATATACTGTGCTCTTTCTTACACCTTCTGTTCGTGGCTGTGCATTTTTGTGTTGTGTCGAACATTATAGTGCTGGACAAACCGTGAGTACTTTTATTTGTGAACCCATACACACACCTCACACAACCACAGGTACAAAGATTCTTCATACGTTTAGGATATTTAGTACCTAGTCAATTTCGACATAAGAGAATGAATTAATATTAGTTGGTTGGTGCTTTAATGAATTATACAGTGAGACTTATAGTTGTCATAACAAAACATCTCATCATTCGCTGGGTAGTGACATTTATAGTGGCCCATGCCAGCTTCGCTAATCGCAGGTATAAATTCTATAACGCCTATTAAACTATTTAAGTTACTTGAAATTATTATAGTTTCTGGTACCTCGTTTACTCTAAACCTCAAAACAGAAATTATATTCAGGTTTAAAGGTAAAAATGCGGTGTGTGTAGATATTGGGGTAAATTGGCATGAATCATTAGTACACTTGTCTTACGTCAACCGGCATCTTACGTGGGTAACAAATGTCTTGCCATGCTACCTCCGCCGGGTCCCGGTAAACGGGGAAGGCCAAAGAAATGCTGGCTTGACGTCGTAAGGGATGATATGCGTGCCAACCAACTAACCACCAGGGATGCTGAAGACCGTGCGAAGTGGAGGGGACATAGCCGGAAAGCGGACGCCGGGCTCGGAAGGCGTGGGTTTTGGAGCGCAACCGGGACAGTGCTAGGATGATGATGAGACTGGATTGGTTCAGAAACTCGATCCGAAGAGGCTACATCACACACTGGTCTACCATTACGCGCAAACATCAAATCATACGGTTTAAACCCAGTGGTATCGTTTACTGTGTTATTTATACCCCAAATAACATCGGGCAGACAGTTTGCCTAGTTGTTAGCTGCCTCACTAGGATCAGTGGCACGTAAAGCATTTAGTAGGTATAGTGCGATTAGTGCGTTCAACTTGTCCGTTGGCACGCGGGCAACCAATAGCATTTAATGTATGTTTGAATTGTTTGTCCGTTTCTACTAGTAAAAGCTTTTCCATGGTCCGTTAATAACCTATCTGGATAGCCAAACAATGCAAAAGTCTTTCTGAGTATTCTAATCGTCTCTACTGAATTAATTAACTGAGTAGGTTCCGCGATAACAAATTTTGTAAATGCGTCTGTAACAACGAGCATATACTCATAACCTTTATTTGTTCTACAGAATGGACTTAAATGGTCCACGTGATTTATCCTAAAGGGTTAGGAATTGGATGTAACGTGCCTTCCTTTTTACCATACTGTATTACTGTCCCTTTCCATATGCACATTGAAGGCAGGATGTTACATACTTTCTGATAAAACGTGTCATTTTAGGAAACCAAAAATCACTTTTAATTAGATCCATGGAACGTTTTATCCCTACGTGGCCTATTTTCCACCTAGAGGGTCCAGGGACCACAAGTTGATTACCGTTAAGTGTCTTTCTATACAACCTACCGTCTGATATTTCATAATTATTTACAATGTCGAGTGCGGCTGACCCGTTTAGCTGTTCGATAATATTTTTCAATTTATCGTCTTGAGACTGGACAGTATAAAACCAATAATTCAAAGCTATTTATGTTCAAAATGAAGGACACATTTACCCCAATATCTACACAGACCGCATTTTTACCTTTAAACCTGAATATAATTTATGTTTTTGGAATCCCAAGTTTAGAAGATGCAATTTGTATTGTAGAAGAAAATAACGTTTGCACGTCTTTTAACCACCAAACAGTGTGTAAATATACGGTATCAAAAACAGTTTCATTAGAACTATCACTACCCAGCGAATGATGAGATGTTTTGTTATGACGACTATGATTCTCCCTGTAAAATTCATAAAAGCACCAATTAACTAATATTAATTCATTCTCTTAAGTCGAAATTGACTAGATACTAAACATTCTAAACTTATGAAGAATCGTTGTACCGAATATTGACGAAAAATTTAATTTAAAAAATGAATCATCCTAGTTTGATTCATATAACATGGTCACCCTTAATAGCAAATTCGTAAGGAATATTCAGAAGTAATTTGTTTTTCAGATACCGAACATATACAATGTTGATCTGTGCATATGTATTTAGTAGGCATTTATACTAAATGTTAGTGTCTCCGGTATTTTATTCCGTTTTGATCTCAGGTAAGTACAGTCAATTATTTATTATGAAGACGTCACGATTGAGGAGCCAAATGAAATGCGTTTATTTATTAAATTCACTCAGTTCTACAACTTTGTCCATATGCTACAAATTCGAACACACTTACTACTAAATGTCTTTAGAGTGGAATATAAATTGACCAATAACTTTCATGGCAATTCACGCTCTTGTATATAGATCGAGGAGCCACATTAAAAGTATTGTATGTTCTTGAATATAAACAGTTCTGGGCTCAGATTTTTAGTAGACACTATACAGAATTGCTACTAAATGATACAACATTTTCAAAAATATACATGAAATACTTTCCGTGTTTCAGGTGGCTCCTCAATTCAGATGTTTGGATTGAGGCGCCACATTCACATTGATATAACTTTAGACATATTTTACTACAAATTTCAGAATTCAGCCTACAAAATTATTTACTTCCCTACTAAATAAGGAGGTGAGAATCCTTTTTAAATCTGAAGTGGCTCCTCAATCCTTACGGACATCGTGCTGCTACTGAGAATTGCGAAAAACTCAGCAACACTTTTGCCCGACCTGGGACCTCCAGATTAGACGCAAACGTTATCCACTGGACCACGGAGCTTGTATATTGTTTAATCATCATCAGCCCTTTATACTGTCCCACTGCTGGGCACGGGCCTCTTCTCACTGTGCGAAGGGTAAGACCGTATTCCACCACGCTAGTCAAGTGCGGGTTGGCAGACTTCACATGTCTTTCGAGAACATTATGGAGAACTCTCAGACATGCAGGTTTCATCACGATGTTTTCCTTCACCGATAAGCAAGCGATAATTGACAATTTAATACTTAGTTAACTTCAAAAAGTTATTGGTGCCTGCCGTGGATTCGAACCCGAGAACTGCGTAGCAGTCTGTCAGTCTCACTACTCGGCTATTGTTTACTGTGGTACAAATTATATTATGAAGTGTAATGTATCTTAGAGTACCAGAACTATAATATATCAATCAGTGAAACTGGCTCTAATATGTCTATACCATCATAAACAATAGTTATATCAAACAGTGTATCACTACCATGGAAACAGTATCATTCATAATGTGGAAAAACGGGTCGTGACGTAGCCAGTTCTGAATGGGCGATCGTACTAAAATTGACCTTGCGATTATATCTAGCGTCGCTGCGTGGAAACAATAGTCATGTAACGAATACTTCTAGATTTTACCAAAGCTATTCCGATACCTAAGAATCGTGTCCCATTTACCTAAGATGTTGTTCGACTGAGCTCTAAGGCAGCGATAGCCTAGTGAAGATACCAACAGACTGCCATGCAGACGGTATCGGGTTCGAATCCACGGGGCGCACCAATGACTTTTCGGAGTTATGTGGGTATTGAATTGTTAATTATCGCTTGTCCCGTGCCTCGGAGAGTACGTTAACCCGTCGGTCTCGGTTGTCATGAAGATCTTTGACAGTCGTTATAGGGCGTCAGTACCTTCTCAGTAAACTGACACTAGTCTTAACCATGGAATATCGCTATCCCTTCGGGTTGCGTAGGTCAGACAGGCAGTCGCTCTGTGGAAAAGCTAATATTCAGCCAAATCCGGTTAGACTAGAAAGCGGACCCCAGATTTTAACTGGGATAACGCTAGGAGAATGATGATGTTGTTCGACTGAGCTCTGCCTGAAGCTAATCAACTCAATCTGCAAAAAACTTAAAAAATACTACTACGAGTACAGCACTTTAAACTGTTAATCATCGTTTGCCAAACTGTTAAGAAATGCATCGGGAAAACATGGTCTGAAAGTTTTCACTTTTCCATGACGTTCTCGAAAGACAAGTGAAGTCTGCCAATCCATACTTGGCTAGCACGGTGGACTATCGCGTCTATGGCTCCACCCTTCACATGGTGAGAATAGGCCTGTGCCCAGCAGTGGGACAGTTTATATTTAGGGCTGATAAATTACATTTACAGGTAGTAGAGCCTTGCTGATTTCAGCATGAATGGGCCGACTCAACCGTGGAAGTACTACCCTCTCACAGAAAATCGACGTAAAGTAACAGTACTTAAACTGTTGCGTTTCGTTCGGTGAGTGAGAGTGCCCGAGGCCCTATCCCCTATTCCTTCTCCCTCATCCCACTCCTCATCCTATCCCTTTTCCCATCCCCAAGGGGCGGCAACGCACTTGTGACTCCTGTGGTGTTGCTTGTGTCCATGGGCGGCAGTAATTGCTTACCATCAGGCGATCTGTCTGCTCGTTTGCCGCCTATTTCTATAAAAAAAATATATTAAAATATGTATATGTGTGCACAACTTTACAAACATATCAACAATGGACACAAAAATACCGGAACAATATGTGGATAACACAATATTTGTTCCGTATGAGAGTCGAACCAGTCCAATTATGTAAACCGGCGCCGTGTATTCAGTCACGTTTATACCTTGTTATGAAATTTATATTTATTCTTAAAGATAACAAGAGTGGAATAATACCCACAATATTTGTTTCTGTAGTGTTTTCTCAAATGTCATAGCGACATTTGTGGAGTGGTTCCGTTCCAATTGAGCGCGCTGTTGTGGAGCTGATCCAAATCGTTTGTATTATATTTGAATATTAATTTGAACGTCTGGGTGGCGATGAATGAGGAATGTAAGGGGTCACTACCGCATTTAATTCCATAGGTGTCCGAGGCGACTAATAATATACGACAACGAATACTCGTTTGGTGATCATATTTAAGCACACAAATGTTTTTACACATTAAATCGATTTGCTTGTTGGTTTGTAGTTAGTGATCCTGACTGATCTGACTAAATACTTCCTTCTTTACAGTAGGAAAAATATTGTATTTTTTGTGACAGGTCGCAAACGAGCAGACGGGTAGCCTAATGGTAAGCATTTACCGCCAACCATGAACACCCGCAACGCCTAAGGAGTCACAAGTGTGTTACTGGACTGGGTCGGAAAAGCAATAGGATCGAGATGAGAGAGAGAAGCTAAAAGGGATGGGGCCTCTGGCACTCACCTAAAATAATGCATCAGCAGATATTGTGAGAGGTATAGTACTTTATCAGTCGAGACAAACCATTCATGCTGAAATCAGCAAAGCTCTACTACTCATTACATACTACTACTTTCTTAGATATCATTAAAACGAATGTACTTTGTAAACCATTTATACATATAAATAACAGTTACAATAATTTACATTATAAATGCATTATCAAGTAATTTTCCACACTACATACAAGCACATAAGGATCACATTAGCATACAGTTACATGTGTGTATTTTATACAGATGTTACTCGACATAAGGCTTGATGACAGTTTCCTCGTTTCGCCGTTTGCGCCTGTTGTATAGATATTCCAAGAGTAAAACTGTTGTTGCTGAGAAGAAACCTGTAAAAGTAAAAAAAATGTTAGTGAACTAAGGGATGCCCGCAGCTACACCCGCAAATTTTTTTAAATCTTTTAGTTTCTTCCCGATCCCACTTGAATTTTGGGATATTCCTTCTTAGGTCCTCATAATGACCATGCCCATACATGGCAAATCTCAGTACCTATCATCCGTCTTATCGGTCTCCCTGTGTGTTTTTGACAATCAGTCAGTAACGCAAGAATATAATAATATACAGTTTAGTAATTAAGTATAGATCTGTAGATTTTTGATTCGTGTTTGAAATATTTTTTATGGAGCTTATGTCAAAAACGAATCTAAAATCTACAGATCTATCTATAGTTCGCGTACTGAATTCCGTAGTTAACCTGCTATATCAAGAAGTACAGTTTATTTAAGTTTAGTAGCTAAATATGACTGCACGGCTGGCGTAGTGGTTTAAGCGGTCGCCTCGCCGCTTGACACTGCGCCGAGTGTTGTGGGTTCGATCCCCACACGAGGCAACACTTTGTGTGATTCATAAATTGTTGTCTCGAGTCTGGGTGTTCATTGTGTCCGTTAGTTGTATGTTTGTAAAGTCCCCCGCGACACAGGATTTAGTCCTAGTGCGGGAGTTGTCTTTAAAAAAAAAAAATCAAGACTCTAAAGTGCTCTTAGTTTACAAATAAGTATTTGAGTTTTCTTAAGGAAAGGTGCACTGGTGCACAAGGTACCTGAAAACATTCCGTAAAATTTGCCCGAAATACTTGTGCTCTGATAAATTGCATAATTATAGTTAATGCAGACTGTGCACATTCGCAGGAACTTTAAGGATGTATGTGTTTTTTCTAATAATTTACTGGCTTTTACTAGTCGCGAAAGTATTCATCATAACCACGGATAATTTAAAGGTATCTTTCATATTGTTACGCAGGGCGATATTTTAAGAATAACGCCAACGAAAGAGAGAACTAGAAGAAAAGGGATATATTGATGGTTTAAAATGTTCCACCTATTCTCTACTAGATGGCGTTGCTGTTAAATACTGGAACAATCGTAACGAGTAAACGTGGAAATAGAGATTTTATTAGTTTGTAATTAAGTGTGTTTTTTGTGGTAAAATAAATAACAGTTTTATTGGCATAGTGACTTTAATTTAACGCCGAACCCCAGCTCGTAATAATATTACAGAAAAATCACATCTAACTGAAAATTCATTTCAAAATACAACAATGAATTTCGAAAACTGTCTAAACGTCAGGAAGAAAAATTAAAAAGTATGTTGAATACCGTGAAGTTAGTGGTATGATGAATTCAGAATACTGTTGAAATGCTTTGTTTCATATTCCTCGCTTGTCAGGTTCGTATGATAAATCTGAACAGTCCGCAGTTTCTGCAGTAGAATGATGCAGAAAACAAAGACGAATATTATTTGTAAAATTTCATGCTTTCAAACTTTTACTATTTGATAACATAGTTATTGTATGTAACAAATCTAAATCACGGAATTATACTACAAGTGAAGTATACCGATTGAAAGCATTCACTACTAGTATCTATATATATAAAAGAAAGTCATGTTAGTTACACTATTTATAACTCAAGAACGGCTGAACTGATTTCACTGAAAATTGGTGGGGAGGTAGCTCAGAACCAGGAAAAACACATAGGATACAATAAAATGCAAAAAATAATCTGGGAGGGATTTTAGAGAGGGTCGAAGTTTGTAGGGACAAACCTCCTACCTATTGACAGTAAGAACGCATGCGCTGTAATAATTGAGTGCTGCGCATGTGCTAGCTGTCAGTACTGTCACATTGTACATTGTCATATGGTGCATAGACTAATATATATTATAACTGGAGATAGACTGGCAACTGTCTCTTAGCGTTGAGCGCCACCTGAATGCCACTCAAGGAACTAAACGAAATATTTTTTTTTAGCTATCGCTATAACATACGTATAATGCGTTCATCTTTACCTGGCACAACTAGTAAACAAACATACCTTCATCACAAATCACAAGATTGTGGCCGAATCACGTAATATATGCTACAAGAAAATATTTACAATGTTGTTCAAATACCAACACATTATTTTCCACCTAAAATAGCTTCATATTTCTCTTTTAAAACATATTAATTTAAAGAAAATCGTAATTGTGATGACACTTAGAACCACAGATTATTACGATGTCTTATCAATATGACATTTGACTGTAGAGATGGGATGAAGTGAATGATAAAATTGAATGATTATAGAAAAAGTATTAATATATTGTAATCCTTTTATGGTAAACGTAAAGAACATTCAGATCCGTATAAAATAATTTCAGTAACTAAACTGAGGTCTATTTTCATAAGGGCCTAAATTAAAAGATTTTCACTGCAAACAATATGGATAAAACAGTTAAGTCGATAAATATAATAATAATATGCTTATGACCGACCCGGCTTGCTTTTGTGGATTTGTATGAGCTTTTCATTCCGACTATTATTTCTCTTGATCGACAACCGGGCTACGTACGAAGGACCTTGAGATTGCAACTGATTGGACTCTTGTAACTAACCGAGAGATAAAAGTAAGTGTAGTAGTGTAGTTTTTATATCAGGACAATTAATCTTAATAAATAAAAGTCTATCTCAGATAGACATAACTGCTGCACCGATTTAGCTAATTCATTTTTGTTGTGTTTGTATGAATGAAAACATTTAAAAATGGATGAAAAAGTAAAATATGCGTTAAAAAATCTCCATACAAAACAGCGGAATTTAAAAATAGAATTACTCCGATAGAATTGACTAAGTTTCTTTTTAAAAATATGTATTTTGTGCCCCATTTGTCAGGCAAAGTCCTCTCCTTCTTCTAGTCAGAGATGGGCAAAATGTAATTTGTAACCATCATCATGAAAACATTTACCGAAAGTAATCTAAAAAGTATCCATTCTCTGATTGCAGTCAGAAATCGTAACCACGACTACATGATATACGGGCGATAGATGCCGCTAATGCTAATTGTTGAAGTCATTATAATGACAAATAGTGTTTACATTCACTTACCAGTATTAAGTTACAAAGGCATTTTGCCTTAAATTCAGATACGATTTCAATATAAAAGTGGTTGATGAAATGGCAGCCAAGGAAAATATTATTGTTGTTCGCCTTCCGCCTTATCATTGCGAACTAAACCTAATGGAATTAATATGGGCACAAATAAAATCGCATGTTGGCTGCAATAATAAAACTTTTAAGATGGGAGAAATAAAAGATTTAACAAAAGAGAGCATTGCCAAAATTGATGCTGAATCGTGGAAAAAATGCATCGAACATGTTATCAAACAGGAAAATAAAATGAGCCCATTGAGCATTCAATGGGTTTATTGATGATGCGACGGGTGGAGTAACCCCCAGATTCATAATTAACGTCACATCAGAAATAAGTTCTTATGAAACCACAACGTCTCTCGACACTGACGATCTGACATAATATTTGTACCTTTAAAAAAATAAAACCTTTTACATGAACTAAATACCATTTGTATTTCGACTCTCATCGAAAACATTAAAAGTTTAAAATCTCTATCTCTAATATGTTTTATTTCATTCACTGAATGAATTTTAAGTGAAACTTGATTTAGTTCATGCAATGTTTCCCATCACTAGTCTTACGGACGTACTTATCGGTCCGCCATATTTGTTTACCATTTTTGCCAGATAAGAATGAATGCACTATAATTGTAAGTCAAATGTTCGTGATATTTCCCATGTAACGTTTTCCCAAAAGAAAAACGTTATTACATGGGAAATATCACGAACATTTGATTTTTAATACAATTTCAAAGTTCACGAAATATCATTTCGACTGATTTACATTAAGAAATTAAACACTTTACTAGAGAAAATAAAGATGTTAATTCCTAATCTGAATCGGCCAAATCAGTTACAATGTATAGTCCTGCTGTATAGGTATATTTAGTTAGGAATAAATAATGCAAAAATATAATATCAAATGTATTTATTTAGCTATACACTAATTTTTACACCAGTTTGTGTTTCTCTTTTTCTGCTCTTTTCTTTAATATATTGATTTCGAGCCTGTTGTATAATAGGATCCATTTGATCATGGTCTGCTGTACCATAATTATAGAAGCTCTTGCCAGTAAAATGAGCAGAACACTACACTGAGATATATGGTCCAAACTCCTTTAGTAGGGCCTATCTTAAGTATGTCACAAACACTTACACAAACAACACAGATAATGCTGAAATAGGTATTCCTGAACATTATACGTAGGAACTGAAGCTCAACTCGACGTAAATACCAATAAAATACCAAGAATCACAAGAAAAAAACATGTAAACACACAGCCGGCAAATTTTCTTGTGACAATGACATTACTGACATTTAGTTTCATTTATTGTTTGTTTTTAATTTATGTAACGGTTTCCATTGTTTGCCAACAAAAAATATTTGTGGTCATGCAAAATTGTTTCAAACTAGTAAAATAATTATAATAATAATGGTAATAAAAGTAAGTTTTTTTTTTATAAATAAATTCTTATTAAACTTTGGATTTATCGAAGAAAATATCAATTTTGACAATTTGTGTCGAGTACCATGGCAACACGGACAAAAAAGGTCCCTCGATTGGCAATTAGATGGCATTATTCACAAAAAAAAAAGTTGTTCGTCAGTTACCAGGGCATGATATGGTGCACTGCCATTACTTCGTGCGCTTAATTATATAAACTAAAAATTATTGTAACAGCCTTGGCTAATCCCAACTAATATTAGGTATAAATGCGAAAATGTGCATGTATGTACAGTCAGCATCAAAAGTCGATGACCACATTCAGATTTTCAAAATCAATGAACATTTTATCACCCATAAATCGCTCAACAAGAAGGGCGCCAGTATTGGATGAACATCATTAAAGTTCAAAACTAACTGAACACTACTTGTCAAAGGTCACTGAACACCATTTTGTCAAAAATTGCTGATCGTTATAATATTCGAAAACATTTAGAATCATCAGTTTGAATTTATACCATCAACGTTATTATAGATTTTTTAGTTCGATTGAATTGTAACCTTATTTGTAATGCAATAAGACTTATTTTCAAAAATCACGTAGATTCCGTTCAAATTCATACCGTCGACTTAGTTTATGATTTTTATATTTATGATTGATTTAGAACCCAATCCGAGGGTCTAGTACGAAATTTACACGGTGATGATAGGCTAGTCGACGGGAACAATTTTCATACATTTCCTTAATGCACCCTCTATCGATCGCTACTACCCGATAAGGGCGCTTTTAGAAAATCTATGGAAATAGGGTTGTTTCCAACTAGTCAAATCAAGCACTTTTAATTAAATGTCAAAAACGACCTTTGTCAAGGGTTTTGTATGAAATATGATAGTGACGTCATAGTGTTTTGCTGTCAAGTAGAATACTTATTATCAATAATTTGACGATAAAAAAATGTTAAATTAAGTTTAAACATTAATTGACGAATGAAACTACTATTATTTTGACATGTTTCACTAGATAAAAATACTTGTATAATATATTTCACATGCAGGAAACTTCCGTGACGATCGCGTGCAAAAGTCGTGGTTTGTTTGAAAAACAAACTCTTGGTAGACCCCCTATATACATATAAGACTCATTTTTAAAATTCACACAAATTCTGTTTTAATTCAATTCTTTGTAAAACTGTTTACCCTTGAATGTAAAATAATAATTCTACTTAATTATCACTTTGTATCGAATGTAAACCATTGCAGTTGCAATTATTTATCTCTAATATATTAAATTCTCGTGTCACAGTTTTCGTTCCCATACTCCTCCGAAACGGCTTGACCGATTTTGATGAAATTTTTTGTGCTTATCCGGTATCTATGAGAATAGGCCAACATCTATTTTTCAAAAAAAAAAAAATTTGCAAAACAACGTTTGCCGGGTCAGCTAGTCATCTATAAAATATTGTATTAGCTTAAAAGACTATAGTATATATAAAATTATTTACTTCAAAATACTTTTATATTTAATATAATTACCTAATCGCATTAGTTTATCAAATGTAACGACCTCCTTTATTTAGTTCTCGGACGTCACTGGCCGTACCTACTGGCCGAATGACTGGTGACGTGGTGTTATGCTTTTTTTACCATAACTTTGTTTAGCGACTTTTGAAAAGTCATGGTCACCTATTTATGCCCTTTTAAGATATTCATTCATTTCTGGCGCTTGTCATGTTGAGCAATTTAGGTATATTATGGTGTACAGCGATATTGAAAATTTAAATGTGGTCATCAACTTTTGACGCTGACTGTACCAATTTCACGCTAAACCGGCTGGACCAATATTCTCTACTCATAAATGCGAAAGTGTCTATAGAGATATATCGGACCATGGCATGTCATAAATACGGACCAAATTTCTTCGTACCCTATAGAATTTCTGAACTCCTTACAATTATCAGGAGTACCTTCACGCAACGTGAGACTGTACGTTGGTGTTCCAGTCCTGTTAATGCGGAATCTTAATGCACCAAAGCTTTGTAATAGCAAACGGCTACAAGTAACACCTAGGACGACACATTATAAAAGCTCTTCGCGATGAAGGGTTCCGTAGTGGAAGTATCCACTTACCATAGCCATTATCTTCGACTAACTGTAAATAGTATTTTCGTTGGAAGTTTTTATAACAATCTACAGCATATATTTTTTTTTAGATTTGTCAGTCCTTTACTTTAAAAGTAAGAGCGACACACACACACCCATTTTACCACTTTCGAACCGTATATCTTTAAACGATTGACATTGAGAAACAATGGTTTTAGGAACCACAAAGTAATTTTTAACGACCCATTTTCCACATCAGTTCCATATGTGAAGAACCCCCTTTATATTCAATATTTTTTTATTTTCTATAACGTCGTAAAGCGGTTCACAGAATTCATCTACCTACCAATTTTCAAATGTGTAAACTGAATAGTTGCGGCATGAAGTGGCTGTGACATACGGATAGACTGACAGACATAGCGCGTCTATAAGGATTCCGTGTTTAGCCATTTTTTCAGAAAATTCTCAGTAGCAGCTCGCCCCCTATTAAGTGGGACTAAAATAAATCTGGCGAAAAGTGGGTGTAGCTATATACATACCTCTGTCTACCTCTTCGGAGATATAGGCGTGAGACTATATGTAGGTACTTTGAAAATAAGCTAAGATTGACAATCATAACTAAAGGAGAAATACCAAATACGGCCTGTAGCGGCCAGAAAGTTGTGAATCGTTGAAATTAAACATATAATTTTTAAAATTTTTACATCGTTTTCGTTTCTTGATAGAGTATCGGTGAAAGAATTTAGTTTTTAAAGATTAATTATTTTGAATAGGCTATGGTAATAGCGGATGAATGTCTTATGTTGCCAGCATTAAAAATAAAATGAAGTATGGTAGGCAGAAATTGTTTTAATGAAATAATATTTTTATTATTATATTAGAAAACAATATATTTTATTAGTTTATAAGTATATTTGTAAAAAGAATCAAGAAATATATAATTTATTATACATTCCATAATTATTAATCGGTAAAAATCGTTTTGTTTTTTAATCGATAGTAGAAATATTTTTTCAAACCATTTGCAACACTTTTTTTATCTGTTATGTCATTCGTGTTGCTACTGTGTATCGTAAATATTTTGCTCTGATTTATTGGTGTTTTCGTACGGTTTTAATGTAATGTAATTGAATATTAATTCAATAATAATGATCAGTACCTTCTACCCATGCTAAGAATATGCAGCGGTGTTTGTGATTGTGGTTAGCTTTTTTGGACGAGTATACATAGTACGAGGTTCCCTAGTACACAGGTGATTATTCGTTATTATTGGCCACTCTTTATGTAGTTTTTGTTCTTTAAAACGCAAAGACATACTTTTATTTACATCTAGGTATTATATTTATGTTAAAATTCAATTTTGAGGTATATTTAGTTGCGGAATAATTTCCATTTCAAATATCTCGTATCTTATTTCCACCAAAAGTTATTTAAAAAGAAATTATACAGGTTAATTGAGTAGTCATTTATCTTCAAAACACACATGGTGTCGTGTTTGGCCGTGCCAGGCCCATAATGTATGGCCAAATGGTACATCTCCTTTTTTATCAGAAAAAAAATTTATAACATAAATATTCTGTTAAAGTAAGTAAAATTTGCAGAAATCGCCAAGAAAAGCGGAAAGGCTCGCCCCAGCAATAATACGTCTTTTGCAGCATTCGTATTATTCTAACACATTTAGACACTGGTCACGTGTTAGCCCCTTACTCGTATGTTAGCTAAATTATTAAAGCAAGCTGAACCATGGTGTATGCAAACACATATTTTGTTATGTACCTTTGTGACTAGTATATTCTGCTTGTGTTAGGATGACGTAGTTTGTTTTAGATTTGCTTGTGATTGATGATTTCAGATTTGGTTTGATTTTATCGATGACCTACGCAAATAGCTAATACGAAATGTGAAAACTCTGTTTAAGTTTTTACGGTTTAGTCACTATATAGAGTTAATAAAACTCTTCCTCTTAGTAAACTCTGGTACATATCAATTACAACAAAATTATGCATCGTGCATGCAACCTTAAAAGGAGATTTTGCCAGCATTTACTCAGGAAAACTAAAAATTAATAGATTTTGTTACATATGGTTAATTTTACAGTAATTTTCTAACCCTGAAACTTTACTGGGTAAATATGACAAAGAATGATTGTAAAGTCGCAGCATGAAACAATAACGACGACTTTCTATAAGTCATGGACAAGATTTTAATAACCATTACATTATTAACATTAGATTTATTAAATGGTTAGTCTGGCCATAAGTACCTGTGTAAAACTTACTAACGAAATTAAAATAAGTAGCAACCGTTTTCATTAAGTCTTTTTCGAATATTCCAAATCTAGGAAATTGGTAATATATATAGTACTTGTTTTGTGATGAAATAATATGATTTGTTGCTCGTTTTAGTAATAATAAAGCATTAAATTTACCCATAAACAACACGAAGAAGGATCCCTGCATATCACTGAGGTTGACTGTGTGGTTGTTCACTTCTTGTGCCATGGCGGATGTCTTCCAGCAGCGGTCTCGCTTGGGCAAGTACTCGTTCAGCCAACGAGTGATAAGACCCGCTTTGTGCATGCGATCTAATCTGTAGAGGATATCACAAAAGCCATTGATTTAAATCAAAATAGCGTTCACAGAGTTTGTCAAACAGCAATGGAACATAATATTTATATGTATAGCTCTCCGATTATTCAAGCAGGCAATGGGGAGGACTCCTAGCTTGAAGAATCTACGGTCGTTGGACAAAACGTTCTAGAGTTCCCTCCACGCATCGGACGACGCAGGCCCCTCACAAGGGCCGATCTTGTTCGGATCACAGGAAGCGTTAGATGCCTTGAGGGACCTAAGACCGCAGGACATCTTTCGGCTGATGTAATGAGGATTGTATCTTTTTCTTAATTAGTTTTAAGGTTAGAGCAATACACTATAAAAGTAACCTTGTAACATTTGTTTTTTAACCTTTTTGTTATTCTAGATTATAATAGTGCGCAAAAAAACAATTATGAACAATCTATATAATATCCATCAACCATCTATATATATAATCATGTTTACTTACTCTTTATTAATAACTGGAAGATAAGGGCTCCCCGCAGGAACAATCATTGCCACCTTTTCGTCTAAAAACTCTTCAGCACCTAGGAGAATACATCGTCAAATAAGTAATTTGCAATGTGCATATTGAAACTAACCATAGTTACAATGGTCGTTTTAAAATTTCATTTCTCTTACTACAGACAAGCTTATTATAGCTATTAATTTATTAAAAAAAAAACATTGTCTGCCTGGCCAACTTTTTGTGTAACATAAAATCATGCAAGAAGTTACTGAATTAGTCAGTATTTCTCAATAGCAGTGCAAATAAGGTCTTGGTATTTATGGTTTCTACCTATACCAACCCGTTTGGCTAGCGTGGTATAGTAGGCCAATTCCTCCTTTCTAGTCCAGCAGTGGACTGTAAGGGGCTGATGATGATGATTTATGGCTTCTTAGTGAAAAGACTAATAAATTGCTACGCAGATGTTCTCGAGTTCAAAAGCGCGTAAACCACTGTCTTGCCGAGTTTTGAGCGCTCTCCTTATTGGACTGAAAAGACATATGAATTCTGGAAATCCGCACCCACCTAACCCTTCTCATCCTGAGAAGAGGCCTATGCCTAGCAGTTACTGTTGGTCAGATGTTAAACAAAGCTGATGATGAAAATCTTAGCTATTGCATCTTCACCTTCAAATGTAAACGATACAGAAATATTCCTTTGTCAAGATCAGACACCCATATTTATATATTTATGCACATATCTCAACCGCTTTTACACAGTTCTCAATATTTGAAATTGAAAATACTTCACTGGTTGCAGTTCACATTTTACTTTTCCAGGAACAGATAAACGTCGGATTCGTAGGTTTTATTTTTAGGTACGTTGTTACCAGACGTAAAATATTTGTTTTACATACATAAATAACTTCTTGACATAAATAACTTGTGGAAAAGCTTTTAAGTGTTTCAGTTTTCGCATTTTGACTGCACGGTTGGCGTTGTGGTTTAAGCAGCCTCGCCGCTTGACACTGCGCCAAGTATTGTGGGTTCGATGCCCACACGAGACAACACCTTGTGTGATACATAAATTGTTGTTTTGAATCTGGGTGTTCATTGTGTCTGTTGGTTGTATGTTTGTAAGATGCTCGTGACACAGGATTTATTCCTAGTGCGGAAGTTGTCATTTTTAGAATAAAAGAAAAGAATTAAAAAAATGTGTATCTTTATTCTACCGTTACAGTGCCATTAGCCTAAGTTTTACAAAGACTAGAACGAGAACGTAAATTAGTGTATAACATAACAACAAAGAATAAAGAGTAAAAGAGCTTAATTACCTATCACATCTAGTGGAGACGAGGTTAATAAACTTCACATATCTATGAGGTAACTCTGTGTCATATTTGCCTTATCTAATAAAGATAATATTAATCAAACAATACACTCATAATATTATATAAACCATGGGGCCAAAGCGTGACCCTTGCGGCACACCAACGATCTCTTTACTATTTGCTCAAAGTTTATCACGGCTTAACAATGCAAGCTGGTTTACTTACTGAGTGAAAAATCGCATCGATCTGATGCCAGTCGGTCCGCTCTCATCAGGTAAGTGAGACGCAGCTTCCAGTCTATGATGACGTGGCGATTGTGTCGGACGCGCTTCAGGAGTCCGGAGCCTGCAACTGTATAGAATATAACAATATTTATAAACCCTAAGAATAAATCCAGACAAACTAGACAGAAATATCAAATTGTGGATCATACAAAGTGTTATCACGTATCCCCATACACAATAACACTTAGTATGTATGTGGTATAGTATTATATCTGTTAAATTAGATTTATAAGCAGACAACAGGCTACTTGGATGTAACCAGGACCACGTTAAAACGATGAAGAGCTTGTAGAGAATTGCTGTTTACGGAGTTTTTCTTGACAGCAAAAACTCGGATTACGGAGTCACACTGCGGCTTAAATTGTTAATTATCGCTTGCTAATCGGTGAAGGAAAACATCTTGAGGAAACCTGCATGTCTGAGAGTTCTCCACATTGTTCTCGAAAGACATGTGAAGTCTGCCAACCTGTACTTGGCCAGGTATAGTGGTGGACTATGGCCTTACCCTTCTCATAGTGAGAAGAGGCCCGTGCCCAGCAGTGGGACAGTATAAAGGGCTGATGATGATGATGATGATGACTGCGGCTTTTATGACAGGCAGAGATATGTGTGTTACCCTCAGCTAGAGGCCGAGATTCGAGGCCTACTCTCTAAACCAAACGCAACGGCCGTTTGTCAAAAAGAACAATGTTGATAATAGAGTAATAGTTTGACAGTGCAAAAAAGCTCAGCGTTGTGCTCCACCGCATGTGTGCCGGCCGCCAAGAATTGGTATATTTTAAAATCAAATCAAAAGCATAGTTTCATAAAACAATATAGAAAATACATGCTTACTTGCCGCTGTAGAGCCGTCCATACCGGCAGCGTTCGTCACAAGTTCGGCTCCCTTCAAGAGTGCCATGTATTTCGGCTCGTCCGAATTCTGTAAAATAATCGAGTCTATATAGCCTTTTGCAGTCCACTGCTGGACATAAGCCTATTCTGGTTTGTATCACAATAGCATTATGAGTGGCCTGACCACACTGGCCAGATGGGTGGACTTTGCTTTTGAGTTGTTCGTGAATTGTAAATATTTTTGAGTACGAATCTTTGTAAATACAAGGAAGAAAACAAGGTTATTTAACAAATGTTGAATATTTATAAACTGATTTATAAACGGAGGTGCATAGGGTTCCCACCAAGAACTTAGGGTCCCAAGCCAACCTCACCTGCAAGTGGTGCACCTGCCGATCAACGGACGAGGCTCTGGCAAACAAAATATGCCGATAAGCGGCAATAGGCTCGCCACCTATTATTACGTGTGATCAAAACACTGGCGAAAAGTGGGCGTTTAATATGCCTCTGCCTACCCCTTCGGGGAATCAGGCGTGAGTATGTATGTGTTATAAACTGACGCCAATTAACATATCGGACCAGAAATATTTGCGGTGTGATTAAGAAATTTACCAAATAAAAGTACCTATTTGATTCAGAAAGGGTCAATGATACCATAGTTTAGACTATACTATGTGCGCTGTAGCATGGTGCGGATGATAGTTGCTTAAATGACGTTGACATCCGTCAGTACCACATGACTAGGGATGGGACGTATGCAATTCATATTTATCAATCTAACGATTCTCGCAGCATAAATCTAATTCACATTAATAGTGTGAAAAAAGCATCTAGTTCTCATTGGTGAAGTGGCTGAATGAAAATGAAGTTACAGCAGATATAAAAAAATATTAAAGGCAAAGCTTATTGCCTTAGTACGGCGTCATAAGCCACCAACTCCTACCTATGCTCTGGACGAAATCGCATAAGAAAAATACGACCAGGTCCCTCGACTGTCCCCCCTACCATTACCAGTATAACGCTATTAAGCTGCTTTGGGCCCAAATAAATGGTCACGCCACAATAAATAATACTTCGCCACCATTTACGGAAAATTAGAGGTTGGTCCTATTACAGGAAGCCATCAACAATGTTCAACCTGAAGACTGGTCAAAGGTTATGAATAAAACAAAAAGGGACTTTATGTTTGTTCCTGATTCTGATATGAGTTTAGACAAATAAAATATCTTTTTATATATGTTCTATTGTTTTATTACTCTTGCTATATATAGACTTTTTACAATAATAATCAAACTGCGCGCAATATACATCTTAATATATAAAATCCTTGCGTTACTGTCTGACTGACAGACACGCTACAGCCGAAACTATTGAGCGCAAGAAGCTGAAATTTGGCATATATGTTCCTTGGGGACCGTAGGCGTGCACTAAGAAGGGATTTCCCGAAATTCCCACGGGATCGGGCAAAACGGATAAAATAAAATGCGGGCGTAGCTGCGGGCGTCCTCTAGTTTTACTATAAAAAACATCGACTATGCATCGTAGTTACGTTATATGCATAACACTTTGCTTAATTTTTCTTTCCATTAGATTTTATTTGTATACTAGAACATTCTGGTTGGGTTTAATTTAATTTACTACCTACAGTAATTAATGACTTAATTTTTTACAAATGTGGTACTGCTGAAATACTAAGTCATAATTTGTGATAATTTGTGAATCGCGGCAACATTCAAGAGTGAAATGAAACGTTACTGAAACTGCCACCCTCACCATACTACAGCGCAAATAGTAGAGTGTCATTTTATTCAAAGGTACTGACTCCCTATAAGGACCACCAAAGATCTTCATGATAGTCGGGAATGACGGCTCGACGTGCTCCTCAAGGCACGGAGCAAGCGATTTAATACGCACAGACATTCCGAAAACTGGGACGCGTCTAGGATTCAAACCCGATACCCTCTGCAAGTCAGTCTATTGATTATCTCTACTAGATTGTCGCTAGATAAATAGAAATATGTTTCTTCATACATTTGCTTATATAATGATATATTAAACCAGCGAATAATAATGGTATTTGTATCATAGACTAATATCATTAACAACAAAAATGTCACCGAGGACAGTTATCCAACAGCCAAAGTCGTCAAATGACGTCAACCGGCACCTTAGTCATAGCAACGAGTCTATGATGACCCCTCTACGGTCAAGCCGCACGCTAAAACCGCGTGCTAGTATTATAACATAGATGTTAACGACTTGAGAAATGTAGACAAGAGTTTGATAATCACGGCCAATGTGCGTGCTCGATATAGTAACAGGTTGGGTAGCTTTCAAAAGCCCCGGACATAAAAGTGTTCATTTTTGGTCTATTTTTTCCTGTTGTATGGACTGGCCTGTCATCTGTCGGTCTAGTGGTTAGTGACCCTGCATGCTAAACTGAAGGTCGCGGATTCTATTCGCAACCAGACAAGTCGACATTAGCATGATGATGAGTTTGTTCTGTGTGTGGATGTAATTGTTTGTTTTTCGTGTGAGTGTGTGGCAAACTCTAGTGTCGGAGTTTTTCAGACCGCCCGAAGGCCTCCGACATGGCCTAACGACTCTTATATTATTCGACAAGAACCGTGACCGACAGCTTTACGTGCCCTCCGAAGCACGGTAGCGCTCAGATGTGAATGCCACACTTGGTCACCCATCCAAGTGGCAACCTGTGCAAGCGTTGCTTTACTTTGCCGATCTGTTACGAACGACAAGCTTAGTCTCGCTATGAGCGCTTCTGTGGATGTAATATAAGTATATTTATTAATTATCTGGCTCATATAATACAAAATCTGCTTAGTTAAAGATCGATGGCCGTGTGTGAATTGTTAATAAATGACCGAGGATAATAAATAGTTATTTGTGCAACAAGAGAGCAAAGTTGTTTTTTGTTTCTGTTGACTGCACGGTTAGCGTAGTGGTTTAAGCGGTCGCCTCGCCGCTTGACACTGCACCAAGTGTTGTGGGTTCGATCCCCACACGAGACGACACTTTGTGTAATCCATAGATTGTTGTTTCGAGTCTGGGTGTTAATTGTGTCCGTGGGTTGTATGTTTGTAAAGTCCCCCACGACACAGGATTTAGTCCTAGTGCGGGCGTTGTCTTTAAAAAAAAAAAAATGTTTCGAGTACTGATTTTGAGTCCCGAGCAAGCGAAGGATTCTATGATTGATTCACGAGCGTAGCGAGTGAATCAAAGTTAGAATCCTGAGCGTAGTGAGGGACTCAACGGCACGAGATGCAAAAAACTTTGCTCTCGTGTAGCACACACAACTTTTCACCTCAGCAGTGAGAACACATATTACTTAGGAGACATAAAATTCTGCATTAATCACTTGTTGTTTTAACTCTCCTGGTGTTAAAGTACAGTCATCATCGCTAGTTTCACTCATCTTTTTAGATTAAGTATTTTATATTAATATAATTTAACATGTTATGCTATACGCTATCTGCATCAACGAAATGTTTACTTTATTCCCGCTATTTTTTTAAATCGCGTTTTGATACCGCGTTCTTGATGTTTATTTTTCTAATGTATCATTGTTGAAATTCCAAATAAAAATGTATTGGTTAAATACCAATTTTATACTATTAATTAGACTTATTTTTATTAAAATCCAATAATATATTAAACATTTAAACAATAACATTTAAAAAACAACATAATTACTTTATATATAAAGATTTGTATATCTTTAAATTTTAGGGTATAACCATGTATAACGCGTTTCCGTGTTTTCTTTGAGGTCGAATTCCAAAATCGAATTTCGAAGGAGTTTGTTTTTTTCACTCGCTTTTTATATGCATGTGAAAGAGAGAAAGCACAGTAAAATTCGAATGTTTCAAATTTATGGCTGAACAATGTCAATTCGTGGCACTGAAGATTGAAAAATTAAAAAGCTACCTTGCCTCACGCTCGAATCAAAATCGCGTTTTGTTCACTGTTGTCTCGCAGCAAAAGCGGCATGTTTGAGCTGCTGTGGTGAAAATATTATTATATTATATGCGCATGGAATTAGTCCCGCCTACATTCCCACTACCGTGCTACATGCGTAGCCAGGTTCAGCCACAAAAGTTCCGTAGAAAGTTAAACCCGCTACGAATTTAATCGGAAGTACATTGAAAATATGCTTATCTATCTATAAACGAATATATTTCTAACACATATGAAACAGGGTAAGTTACAAGCAGGGTGGATGTTATGAAGCAACGTCCTAAACTTGTGGTAGGATATTACTTTTGCACTCAAAGAGTTCAAAAGTATATTTATCGAACTTAATGTTCGTAATGATCTATCTATAAGTAACGTAAATCATTTTCAAAGACTATTATTAGTTATCCTTAACTGGAGTCTACAGGACGGAATTGCTTATGGCACCGTGTAGTCCTAAACCGGCACCGACAATAATACATGTTGTGAGATTGATGATGTGAGATTGATAATGAGTTAAATAGTAGTAATCAAGATTGATATGACATGCACACAATATACTCGTAATAGTACCTTATTATTATAATGTAAAGTACCTAAATGTTTTGAGATGCATCAGGTGTCTGGAAGATGGGCCTTAAAGCGGGACACTAGCACTAGACCTGTCGCCGCACATGCCCACCGGCAGGTCAGCAAACATGTCCGCCGATCTCGATCTTATAGGTCTACTAGAGGACGCCAGCAGCTACGCCTGCTTTTTTTTTAAATTTACCCGTTTTGGCCGATCCCGTGGGAATTTCGGGAAATCCCTTCTTAGTGCACCCCTAAGGTCCCCAAGGAACATACATGCCAAATTTCAGCTTCCTGCGCCCAGTAGTTTCGGCTGTAGCGTGTCTGTCAGTCAGTCAGCAACGCAAGGATTTTATATATTAAGATGTAAGTTGCAGATTGCAGAACATTGCACGGAGTTATAGCGTCTAGCAAATTCCTCTCTATGGCAAGTTAGGAAATGAATGCCGCCAGTCTACGTTATAATTTTATTTCAGGGATTGCTCCAACACAAACTTACAGCATCGAGCTGACCAATAACATTATTACGTAGTATTATTATCAGACTGGCAGCGATAGCCGAGTGGATATACCAACAGACTGCCATGCAAAGGGTATCAGGTTCGAATCCACGGCGCGCACCAATGACTTTTCGGAGTTATGTGGTATTGAATTGTTAATTATCGTTCGTCCCGTGCCTCGGAGAGCACGTTATGCCGTCGTTCCCGGTTGTCATGAAGATCTTTGACAGTCGTTACAAGGCGTCAGTACCTTCTAAATAAACTGACACTAGTCTAAATCATGGAATATCGCTATCCCTTCGGGTTGCGGGGTCAGACAGGCAGTCGCTCCGTGGAAAAGCTAATATTCAGCCAAATCCGGTTAGACTAGAAAGCGGACCCCAGACTGAAATTGGGATAACGCTAAGAGAAAAGATTATTATCAGACTGCAGATGTAATAATTTATATCTCTCACCCAATACCATTTTAATTTGACCGCCGAGTAACCTTAGACAGTAGGTAAGTATGTGTTTTGTTGCAGCTATTATTTTTAGAACCTAACTTGCTAGGTACACCTACTTAACATACATCAATATTCCGTTTAATCCAAATATCAAAGTTTATTCAAAATATTTTCCAACTCTACACAAATTCTCTCTTCTTGCTCGGATAGGCTTTCTTTCATAGTTTCACCTCCCAATAGTTATAGGGAGGTGAAACTGCATGCACATATTTATAGTACACTGGGTGTAAGGGACGGTGTACCGAAAACTGATATCAGTGATTCAGTATACATTATACTGAGACCCTTGGCGGTCGAATTTTCCGAAAAAAATCTAAGAACTCGACAATTTTCCAATAAATTGCGATGTAAATAGGAACACGCAAACTCGCACTATCAGCTGTTCCGGCCCTACAGTGGCGGGTGGTAGCGGCAGGGATTACGATGTACCTACTGGTGCGCTTAGGGTGCTGTGCTGCGGCCGCGCGCCGCGGCCGATGTCACGTCAGAGTAAACGCACCATGTACATGGTTAATTCTTAGAATTTTACAAAAATATTAATGCGGGTCGACTATAGTTACTATTTAACTACATTATATGGCAAAAAATGCAAAAGAAAAATCGGAAAATTCATGAAAATTTTCCGGAAAATTCTACCACCAATGGCCTCAGTATCATGTACTGAATCACTGGTATCGGTTTTCGGTACACCGTCCCTTACACCCCGTATACATTCAGTTGATTCAGTATTCTATAACATATAACATACAGACATACCATTATTACCAATGTAAAATCCATCGCTGGTTTATTAGCCACCATTGGTAATAATAAAACTAGTTAACGTCCTTGTGAGGTCAATGAAATTAATAAAAACAACTTTCGCGTATGGATAAAATGTAAATGATGAAGAGACCATAACATGTGTAGTAAAACCAATGCAACATATATTATGTAGTTCGATTTCCACCTAGGACGAAACTTTATGTGATTATTTGTTCTGTATCTGGGTGTAAGTTTTAGGGTTCCGTACCTAAAAGGTAAAAAACGGGACCCTATTACTAAGCCTCCGCTGTCTGTCTGTCTGTCACCAGGCTGTATTTCATAAACGGTGATAACTAGAAAGCTGAAATTTTCACAAATTATGTATTTGGCTTGCCGCTATAATAACAAATACATACTAAAAATAAAAAAATAAAATATTAAGGAGGAGTCCCATACAATAAACGTGTTTTTTTTTTCGAATTTTCTGCTCAAAATTACTAACGGTAACAAATAGACGCTTAAAATTTTCACAGAATATGTAGTTATATATTACCTTTCAAAATACCTAAATATTTAAATAAAAAATTAAATAATAAAGGGAGACTCCCATACAACAAACGTAATTTTTAAGCAATTTGTTACTCGATCATAATAAACAGGTAGAAACTTAAAAAATATTTAAGTATACATACATCAAACGTGATTTTCTTTTAGATAGTACGGAACCGTTCGTGCGCGAGTAGGACTCGCACTTGCTCAATTTTTTATCAATAATGTACTTATTTAACAAATATATACCTTTTTAACGTGGAGGAAATCCTCATTGGACTATCCTCCGCCAGGGGTAGACGGAGGGGTGTGCCGGACTCTTACCGGCTAAAACCACCACGGTCATACTTCTCGCACCTGTTAGGAGGGCTACGGGAACTCACGCCATTCTTCGCGCGAGGACCTAGATATGTTTTTCAGGTAGCGATGATGCAAGATCTGCTTAGTTTGGGATCAGGTGACAATGTATGTTGATCCACAATTATTTTTGTAAACTGATTATTATGGTATTTCTCTTTATATTGTTCTAACTTTTATTTTAGAACAAATAATTATTTTAGACCTTTACCTTCAATTCCATCTCGAGATAAGACCCCTTGCTGATGGACCAGGTGTAGAGAGCCTTGTTTTCCAGCAGCTCACCGATGGTGGTGACAGGCACCTCCTGCTTGGGGAACGTGAGGAAGGCCACCAGGTTGCCGGAGTAGGTCGTGACTACTACCAGGACTACGAGCCACCAGGTGCCGACGACTAGCCGGCCGCTGTCTGCTCGGGGAAGGTACATGCCACCTGGAAAGAAATCTTTCTATTTATGTGGGTCTTACTCGTGGAGTACTGTGTGGAGCACCAGTGACTTTTTGGAGTTATGTGCGCATTGAATTATAAATTATCGCTTGCCCCGTGCCTCGGAGAGTACGTTAAGCCGTCGGTCCCGGTTGTCATGAAGATCTTTGACAGTCGTTATAGGGCGTCAATACCTTCTAAATAAACTGACACTAGTCTTAACCATGGAATATCGCTATCCCTTCGGGTTGCGGAGGTCAGACAGGTAGCCGCTCCGTGGAAAAGCTAATATTCAGCCAAATCCGGTTAGACTAATAAGCGGACCCCAGGTTGAAACTGGGATAACGCTAGAAGAATGATGTACTCGTGGAGCACTGTAATGAGAATGTTCAATTCTATCAGCCCGATAGATTTGAGCATTCTCTTGTAAAAGAACATCGAGCATTTGACGTTTTTTAATTTGACGAGCTGAGCAACAAACAGAGCCAAACATCCCAACGAACATTTTCACGATCTTTCTGGCGAACAACACTCTAATAAGCAAAAAGCTCGAAGCTAATTTACTGTTTTCTGCGTTCTGGAACGCACGGCAATATGCTCGCTAAAACACCCTAGTTTATTTTTCTGTTATAAACATTCGCAAGAATGGTTATTACAGGTGAATGTTCAAGAGCGCCATAATGTTAGGTATATCATAGACGATTGGCGACTCGTGTGCGTATAGTATAGGTACATAATAGGAAAGATGATTGGAAGGTGAAGTAATTATATTCTGTGAAGGAAGGCGTAATGTAAGAACCCTAGACCGAATAACGTGGGGTCTTTCTCTGAACGGTCAGAACGGTATAAAACTTCGTGCAATCTACAAAGATTTTCTATGTCCCGATTGTGCTATGTTCGTTGCTTGGATGTTGGTAAAGTTTTCTTGTTTATAATAACACTACGTAAAATGATTCTGCTATAGTGACACATCACGCACAGTGAACCGGACCCAACCATGCGGATCTTCACAAACATAAGTACAGTAAGTAGATTATGGTACTTACTTCCTTGAGCTAGATAGATTCATAACCAACATGGACATGAATCTATCTTGCTCAAGTCTATCTTGAGCCATTAAATTCTACTCCATTCATTAAGTACCTACCTAAACTAAGTCGCTCCTAGTAATTAATAAACTCCATACTATATTTCACACAGCTTCACATACCTTGTTGCAATAAAGCACCATAGATGTACCAGAGACAATTATGTATAGTGGCGAGGCCTCCTTGGCGAGTGATCTCCATGGCTTCGTAGCAAGGGCTCATGCGATGAATGGCGTAAAGCGTTGGACCCATGAGTATTACTGCTAGTCCAAGGCACAGCCATGTCTAAACGATAAAACAAAGCAAGAAATAATTTATAAACCTTAACCTTACAAAACAATAAAATCGGCGAGCAATTGATTATTTCTTTTTTTTTGGTCTCGGCTGATCGCCGAAACGTTTGCACCGATTTCGGTTGTTTGAGTGGTTGACAGTTTATTTAAAGTAGTTTAGTTTAATTTATTTTAGGAAAAGTCCATGGTTAGGTAGCCGTGTAAAAAATTACTGAAATGAAATTATTAGCAAAAACCAATGGTTATATGGCAATATTAAATTAATTATATAATATGTATATTAAATTAGTCGTATAATATTAAGTACGAAATTGCTGGGGCTAAAATTGAAAAAATACTTACATCAGTAGTGAAGGGTAGTAGGAAAAGCAAAGCTCTACTAAGCTCCCTCGGTCGCGCTATGAGGAATGAATAAGACTGTATGCTCACAGGCCTCGTGTAATTTATACCTGAAATAAAATGCCTTTGTAAGTGCCACTATAGAATGATGAAAAATATCACATACTAGATTGTTTGACAAGATTGAAAAAACAATTTTATTGTTGATATGCCTAATCATTTTTAAATTTTATGGGAGCCAATTTGAACATCGTTATATTGATTTTTCTATTATTCGTTATTTTAGTGGCAATCTCAATACACACTCTGTCAACTTGAGTATGGTGCCCTAAAACTAACCCTTCTTCACCACAGTTCTTATCTACAGGTCGATAATTTTGTTCAATAAGTAATTTCAGACTTAATCTCACGTACTTTACAAATGTTCCGTTATATTTGAAAACAGGAAGCAAGTCGAATTTGAATGTAAACTTTTAAGATGTCACCACCAAAAACATTGTATTCAGGGTCGAATTAACTTGAATTTTAAGTCAAAACTTTCACCTGAGTGAACATAACGAGGAAATCCAAGCGGAAATCTCGACTTTACTTCAAATTAAAGTAGGTACAGAATTCATCTGATATATGTTGGCTCCAATCGAACTAGCTAGTATTCTCATGCGATCGGGGAGCTCAAGCCTCCCAGCGTAGTAAGTACTTTGTAGATAGCCTATAGGTATGCTAAACAGTTGAGGAATATATCGCAAGATTAAGTCATCGGGTCTGCCAGCCTTAATTGGTCTATACTCGGTCAGTTCGCGTTCTCGGTGTTTCGCAATATACTTAACTCTGATTCCCGTGACATTGACACTGCTGAAAGTCCGAGGTCCATCAGGTTCTCCTAAGGTCTTAAATAACAATGCGGGTACTAGTACTTAACGATATTCTCTAAGAGGTTAATACATTCTTAGATTCATACCATTTACACTCAAACTACCATCATTATCATAACAGTCTTTCGCTTTCAACTGCAGGACATAGGCCAGACTAGTAGAGCCATGGGACTCTAATAATCTCTTCAATACCAGTTCCTTACCAGGCATAGGGTCCGACAGAACAGTAAACGAAGCCGCAGCCAGTGCTGCTTGCCCCCTAGCCACAGCTGTCATGGTCCACTTGGCATTCATATTGTGCATCGTCTGTAATCAAGCGAGTCAATGTAATCGGACAACTCGATTAAGCGCTAATTACAAAGGAAGCGGTACATAATCTAACTTCTCACCGTTTCGTAGAATTTACACGATGTTATGTAGGATTTTGGAACATTAGAAAACTTTATAATCTATTTAAATTATACCTATTCTGTTTTAATAAAAATATATACTTATAGATTATAAGTATATATTCAAGGCAGCGATAGCCGAGTGGATATACCAACAGACTGCCATGCAGAGGGTATCGGGTTCGAATACTTCGAATCCACGGCGCGCACCAATGACTTTTCGGAGTTATGTGCGTATTGAATGGTTAATTATCGCTTGTCCCGTGCCTCGGAGAGCACGTTAAGCCGTCGGTCCCGGTTGTCATGAAGATCTTTGACAGTCGTTACAGGGCGTCAGTACCTTCTAAATAAACTGACACTAGTCTAAACCATGGAATATCGCTATCCCTTCGGGTTGCGGAGGTCAGACAGGCAGTCGCTCTGTGGAAAAGCTAATATTCAGCCAAATCCGGTTAGACTAGTAAGCGGACCCCAGATTGAAACTGGGATAACGCTAAGAGAAAAAAGATATACTTATAGATTATAAACTACGTAGTATTATATTGTAAGAGTGCGTCGCTAGTCTACCGTGGTAGAAAACGAAGCGTCACTGAGAAGTAAGTAATCTGGAGCAGGATTCAAAATGTCGTGTCGCAATCGTTCTCATTCTCAGTGGTTCAGTTTGTTCTAACTTGACGACGGGCACAGTAACACAGTTTCTTGTGTTAGTCGCATTTTCATAGAATTAAAACAATAACGATGTACTTTATCTGCTTTCGTACGCATATGTATAGGCGACCCAACGTTTTTAAGTTTTTAAGCGAATAAGTGGACGATAAAATCCTTCATACATAGGAGCTTCTTATTTTAAAAGGTTAGGAACGGTTAACTGTACTTACATCACCCACCGTTGTTTCATTAGAAAAATCCTCTTTGTTAGCTTTCGGTAAAATTACTTTTATTCTGAAAATAAGTAAGACAAATCAATATAAAATAAATATTTTACGTGTGAGTAAGCCTTGGAATGTGGAGCACAAACGCTCTAGTTAATTGTAATGTAGCGTTGGCTATTACAAAAGGCATTCCATATGATGATGGAATATTCGGAGCATGGTATTATGATGAACAGTCTCATATAGCTGCACTATTACGACTGGCGGAGGTACATAACAATGTTCACAAACAATCAAAACTATAATGTGTGCATCCCGCACGTATGCAGACGAACAGCAATTGTTGTGCTAATGTATACCTATTGGACATATTATGTAATTTTGAACGAAAACCATCTCGATAACAGTTTGGCATTGAAAAATGCTGTGCGCTGCGTCATGGAAAATTGTTTTTGTGATGTGGTCTGCTTGTTTTCTTTATTGAACGTTATAACAAAATATTATATCGTACAATGAATAAGCAAAAAGGAAATTAGGTAGATTTAACAATATTAATAAGATTCATCTTTCTATGGCAGTTTTTAATGAAATTAGAAGCGATACCTACATATTGCATTGCTAATCTTAATAAATGCATACTAAATTAGTTAAAAAAACGGAATTTGCAAGCCAAGACTTGATGACATTGATGCTGCCTACATTGCTATACGTAGTATAACTTTTACCATAGCATTTTATAAAAATAAATTAGCTACATCTAACCCGTAAAAACGTAGGTATTGTTTTTCTAAATCGGATCAGTAAGAGAAGACGTTTTTATTTAAATTGCTAAAACATTATCCTTTCGTTTGGCTTTCCCATTGTCAAGTAAAAAGCGTACATATTATATTTAAATAAATTGATAATAAACAGCATTATTGCTTTAAAATGACTTGACTTCGAAGTATTTACTAACGATTTATTCATCCAGTATGACTAGCAAAATTTTGTCACCTTATTGCAAGTATTATGAAATCCGGATCGATAAAAGTAAAACATTAGGAAATCCGGGTGATTACAAATGGCACCGTCATTTTGCTCAACATTATATCTGTTCTAGCAAATAATGATGTAAAACTTACGTAAAGTTTTTATTAATGGCGAGCTGGTCAATAATGTCAAAGATAAGTCCACTGTATTTTACTATTGCTCCTGATTCGTTCCGCTCCAGAATTGTCCACGGAGGGTTCTGGAAAGATTTTTTTTTTTCTTTAAGTACTTCTTATGATGATGTAGATTATGACGTCGCAGGCAACGTCGTATATGTATAATATGTAGGACGCACTACAAAATTATAATAAAAAATAGATGGTAACAATCATGCATGGTGCGTTAGAGAGGAAAGGAATGAAAGTGAATGTAAGTAAAACGAAAGTTATGGTTTTTGAAAAGGAGGAATGCGTTACGGCTTGTAATGTTATGATCGATGGACAGCGAGTGGAGCAAGTGAATGAGTTTGTATATTTAGGTACGCTGTTTACAAGAGATGGTAAGAATGTAAAAGATATTGAAAGAAGAGTTAATGCAGGTAATAGAGTGAATGGAGCTCTGAAGGCGTTTATGAATAGCCAAAACGTGTCCAAAAAGGCACGTTTGGCTGTGCATAGAGGGGTGCTAGTACCTACTCTTATGTATGATAGTGATAGTTGGGTATGGCAGAAGAGTCATGAAAGTAGAATAAATGCTGTAGAAATGAGAGCACTGAGAAGTATGTGTGGTGTCTCTCTGACTGACAGAGTAAAGAATTGAGTGATAAGAGAGTGTTGTGGGGTAAAAGAAGGTGGAGAGGATGGATGACGAAAGAATGACCAAGGAGATATATAAGACAAGTGTGGAAGGGACAGGACATATTGGAGACATCCTAAAAACAGGACAGGTGAGAAGTACCCTGAACAGAAGAGCATGCATGAGGAATCTGATGAGAGTGAATGAAGCAAGAGAGATATGTCAGGATCGTTGCAAATGGCGTTCCGTAGTCTCTGCCTACCCCTCCGGGAAACAGGCGAGAGTCTATGTATGTAGGTATGTATGTATGTATATATGTAGATGTCAACTGGTAGAGTCGCAACTGAAAACATGCGTAGGGCGAATTCTCAACTCTCTTGTTTCGTATTTATAATCTTACGATCTGCACTTCTGTGGGATTATAAGATGGTTCTAGTGGTATTTATCTAGGTATTCATTCATTTAGGTAGGTACCAACGTATTATCGCAGGTTTTTGATGGTCTCATATCAGTAAGTCAATTATGGGCCTAAATGTATCTCATTTTTAGAAGCAGGAGCAAGTCCAAATCTTAGAATCGGCTAATAGAAATCGTCCAAAGCCTGACAATTATTTGCAAGTCCCATACAAACTTCTAAAATCTAAATATACCAGTTTTGAAATATTTCATACATAAAAATTATATAAAAAATCCTTACGTGGTAAGTAATGATGGGCAGTTGCTTCCCTCTGAATCCATGATGGATGTGTGGAAACAATACATCAGTGAATCTGACTGCGTCGATCGGCCGCCAGGTTCCGACCTGGAATGTAACACCTATTAATTACCCATTTCGGCCATTTCTAAACATAAAGTACTGTTACACAAACATTGCATTGGGATTGGGAGGTCTTGGGTTCGATTCCCGAGTCGGGCTAAGTGTTATTGGGTTTTTCCGTTAGGAAATTCTCAGTAACAGCACGGAGTCTGGTAATGTGCCCGGTACGGCAATAGGCTCGCCCCCTATTACGTGGGACCTAAAAATTACATGGCGAAATGTGGGTGTAATATTACACCTCTGCCTACCCCTTCGGGGATACAGGCGTGAGTCTATAAAAATATAATATATACAAAAACACACTGACATAAATCACCTATGGACAGAATTCCGATTCAGGGGTAAGGTAGGTTATGCATATAAGTACCTAATTGCATTACATCATAATAAATATTTATTTTGTCTTTCATATTATATGAATCATCCCCTAGACTCTTGACACACAAAAAAAAATAACGAATATTCCAAGGCGTGATTATAACAACACCCTGATTTACCATCAAAATGTAAGGACTCTTTGCTGTTGTTTTACATTCAGACGATATTGTTATTTTCATAAAAAATATCTCAAATATCATTTGTTTGGAGGGGATTCAAATTATTTCAGGGAGGAACGAAGGCCTGCAGGTTTGTCTTAAAAGTCCAAGACTAGAGTAGTCTACTCCCACAAAAATTTGATGTGATTCGAGGCAGTAATTTCTATTGCAAAGGCATAATTTTTTTATTACATTTTTGTAAGACTACTGCCGCAGTAGAAAATTCCTGTGTCGCGGGTGACTTTACAATCATCCAGTCAACAGGCACAATGAACACCCACACTGAAAACAACAATTTTATATATTAGTCAAAGTGTTGTCACGTGTGGGAATCGAACCCACAACACTCGGCGCAGTGTCAAGCGGCGAGGTGGCCGCTCAAACCACTACACCAACTGTGTAGTCGTTGTCATTGCTGTGATACTATTATTTCTATGAACACATTCGCTTCACAACGCATCTGCTCGATATACTCACATTCAAAAGTTCAATCTTGTCAATAACGCCAGTAGACCGGTTCATATTAGCGGTGTCGTCGGGGTTGTCAGAGAATCCTCTGTACGTAGCTCCCCAAGTGTCCGCCGCTAAAGCTTGCCACATGGTGCAGTTGCCGCAACTGCTCTTAGTCGACATGTGTTGCTGCAATGAATATTGTGAAACGTATTTATATATTATATTCAATTTAATTGTATTGTATACTAGCAGTTGCAGGCCGCTTCGTCCGCCTATAGCTTTCTACCCTTACTGTCTCATATGATTGTGTTCTGAAGAAGTTTGCGACAGTCAAGCTGCCACCGTTTGTGAATTTTCTTATTTCTTGTATTTTTTTATAGTTTCACGCCTATATAAGCGTCCCTGAAAGGGTAGGCACATGTCATATGTGTAATATGTATGTCTTACACCCACATTTCGCCTTATTAATTCTAAAGTTCCACATAATAGGGGGCCGTTACCGGGCACATGGCTGGAGTCCGTACTGCTACTGAGAATTCGAAAAAACTCAGTAACACTTTTGCCCGACCCGGCAAAACGAACCCGAGACCTTCCGATCAACAGACGCATACGCTATCTGCTGGACCACGAAGGCAGTTAGAGAATTACCTTACTACTTTGATATTTGTGAAAGTTTGTGAGAATGGATGTTTGTTACTCTTTCACACCGACATAACGTAACGGAACAGACTTTAATACCCCTTTGTAGTGGGATAGCATATGCAGAAGAATAACACATAGGCTAACTTTTGTCACCCGCGAAGGCGCAGTCTAACACCCTATAGGTATATAATTAAGTCCGTTGCCTTACCTGCATATGTTTTAGTAGCATGTTCCGCCTCTGTATCTTATTCGGTCTAATAGCTTCCCACTCCTCGTCTGAGACCTGTGCCGCGACGTCAAACTCGTCCTGGACAGCCGCGTCTAAAGCCGATATGAACGCGTTCATCATCTCCTGACAATAGCAGAGTATACCATTCTGGAAGATAAGAGAATCACGCATTGAAAGAAAGAAAATATCCTTTATTTCTTTCATTGAAATTTTGATTCGTTTGAGATTCGGTATAATTTAGTAGCTAGGTTAACGTTCTCAAATATTTTAAATGATTCTAGCTTTAGTAATAAATTTTGTATTTAGTGAGAAATTACAAATATGTAACAACAAAACATAAGACATTTACAATAACTGCTCATGTAGATTTACAACACGATGCAAATACCATCTTTGCGTAGAGACGGAAAACTCGACATCAAACCCTATACGGCTGCCTCGTTGGTCTCGCGGCATAAATGTGCGCGTGGGATCGGGAGGTCCCGGGTTCGATTCCTGGGTCGGGCAGTGTTATTGGGTTTTTCTGTCACGAAATTCTCAGTAGCAGCACGGAGTCTGGAAATGTGCCCGGTACGGCAATAGGCTCGCCCCTTATTACGTGGGACTAAAGTATATCTGGCGAAAAGTGGGTGTAGAAATACACCTCTGCCTACCTCTTCGGGGTTATGTATGTATGTAGATTTACAATAGTTGTAGGGAAAGTCAGCTCAAAACGGGCTCAAGAGGCAAAGCGGCCACGCTTTATTTTTCACTTATTGGTAATTATAGCGTGGAGTTGTCGTTCTGCCCGCATTACCAATCTCCCGCCCTACACCGATTAGCCATTTAGTAGCGTAAGGACCGAGCGCGTGGTTGCAGTGACGAAATATAATATTTTGGGTGTTTTGTTAAAAAAATACAAGGTAAGTTCTACCTGCATTGGTGAAAGTTATATATGTTTACTGTTGCTTATCTATTTAGCTATGTTTGTGTTCTGTTCTCTTTGAAGGATAATAAATAATGTGATAATAATAAAATTAGTTATAGAAACAAAATGGCCGAAAAAGGCAAAGCGGCTCGGGTAAAACGGCCAACTGACCGCTTTGCCCTAAAATAAATCATTATAATTTGATAGATAATGCTTTATTATTGTATAGATGGTTAACAACAAGAAAAAATTGGGCAAGTGCGAGTCGGACTTGCGCACGACGGGTTCCGTACCATTATCTATAAAAGAAAATCACCTTTGTTGTATGTACCTATACCTACCTAAATATTTTTGAAGTTTCTACCTGTTTATTAAGATCGAGTAAAATATTGCTTAAAAATTACGTTTGTTGTATGGGAGCCCCCCTTTATTATAAACTATTTATTTATTTTATGATTTATATTGAAAGCTAATATACAACTACATATTCTGTGAAAATTTTAAGCGTTTACCTGTTACCTTAGGTAATTTTGAGCAAAACTACGAAAAAATCACGTTTATTGTATTGAACCCCCCCCCCCCCCTCTTAATATTTTTATTATTTTTATTTTTAGTATTTGTTGTTATAGCGGCAACCGAAATACATAATTTGTGAAATTTTCAGCTTTCTAGCTATCACGGTTTATGAGATACAGCCTGGTGACAGACAGACAGTCCAGGTCCCGTTTTTTACCTTTTAGGTACGGGCCGTACCTAAAAGGTAAAAAACGGGACAAAAATGGTAGGGTGCCGTACCGTACGGCACCCTACCAAGGCGTCACGGGAAGAAAATGTGAGGGCTCGGGCAGCTCGGGCAATTAAATGTATCGCAATCAAATAGGTACGGTATCTTTCGCACAAATCTCTCTCTTTACAACAATATTTACTTTACACCAGGAAGAAGAACTCTTAGAGTAGGTACTTGTTTCGGACACAGACAATACAATACCCTCGTTTCGGACAAACTCTTATTTGGCCTCACGAAGGAAGATTTCGAGCAGCTCGTGTTTCAATATGCCGAAGCAAATAACTTTCCATTCTCAAAACTGATTATGTTTAAAATATGTTATAATAAACCACAAAAAGCTGATTATATTATTATGAAAAAAAATAATTATATTTATTGTGGTATTTTTATTTCATCAGGAAAGATACGTTTCCAATACTTTTATGTGTACTTTGGGGTGGCCACATTGCCCTTACCCCCATGGCCGCTTTGGGCGACCACACGGGCAAAGCGGTTTTTGGACAAGTTATCGTAATTCACATATCACATACTCATTTTTTAATTTCCACGAATTTGAGTTTCGCATCATAAAACTTTAATAAATTTTCTGGCTATTAGTATTAAATTCAATTCAAAAGTCTATCGCTTGATAGATTTTTTCAAACTTAAAGTTAAGTTGGCCGCTTTGAGCTGACCTCCAATCTACACAAGCAGCGATAGTTGTATAACTACAGATAACACATATTTTTTATTTTCTCTGAATAAGAAGATCAAACACCAAAAAAGCAGGCTACTCCGACGCACTACGTCAGTGGCGAAGTTTGTGGATCCGATTACTTTATGAAACAAAAACCAACCTGGCCGTTACCGTGGTCAGAATTAATTATAGGTATATGTTTTGAGCAATTTTGAATCGCACAGATCAGATCAGTGACAATAATATGACAAGCGGTCATCTCGCCGTATATTCTAAGGGCCTGGTCACGAGATCGGTCTAAACGGCGAGCGGCGCGGCACAGACGATGTACATGGCGCGTTTACCCTGAGGCGGCAGTGCGCCACGTCACAGTAAACGCGCCATGTAAATCGAAAACGCTCGCCACTAAGCCGGGTGTTGAGACTTTGATTCTCACCTGGGACAAACCTTTGTGCGATCTAAAAAGTGATGTTCTGGGTTTAGGGTTTCATTGTCTATTCTTTAAATACTTGTAGAGCCTTCATTAAAAATACTCGATTTACGTATAGGTAGGTACCTAAGTCGAAACATGTATGAGTGCCAAATTTCAACTCAGTTGGCTGCAAGGCATCGAAAAAGCACACGAGTAAGCATTTATGGGATTTTCTTTGTTTGTTTTTTTGTATGAAAGTTAAAAAATAATAATATAAGAGTATGTATTTAAGCAAACAAAACAGTACAAAAGTCGTTCAATTTTATGCGAGTTGATTTAAAATCGTTTTTCTACCACAATCCACAATCAGAACAACATTGGCTCGCACGGGATTGATGTCGCGTATTGCTTGTTAAATGCACAAATGTTCGTACATTTTATTTTGTGCGATCCAATTCCAGAACTGATTGTGCTCGTGGCGACTGCATTGCGTCGTTTTACAGCCAATTTATTATTTTAGATCTTTGTTCTAGATTGCGAGTCATGAATCTGTCGCTGGCACTGCTAACACCAAATCACAAAGTCGAACGACTTTCTGTCACCGTCTTAGACTGCAACTCACAACGCAAACATAACTAAGGCAGAAACGTATTATTTTTACACTATCCAAGCAATGTCGAGAAAATATGTTAAATCTGTTGGATAGATCGCGAAATGGAGAAAAGGACAATAAGAAGACCGCTCAGTGGCTGAAAGAAACGCAGCACGATATAGCTATATCATTCACTCGCGCGTTTTGTGTGATCATAAAATTAAATAACAATTTTCTTTCTATGATTTCATCAGTGATAGTTTCAGATCAAGTAGCACATCGTTTAGAATTTTGTATTTAGATACATACATACATACATACATAACGTCACGCCTTTTATCCCCGAAGGGGTAGGCAGAGGTGTATTTCTACACCCACTTTTCGTCAGATATACTTTAGTCCCACGTAATAAGGGGCGAGCCTATTGCCGTACCGGGCACATTTCCAGACTCCGTGCTGCTACTGAGAATTTCATGATGGAAAACCCAATAACACTGCCCGACCCAGGAATCGAACCCGGGACCTCCCGATCCCACGCGCACATTTATGCCGCGAGACTAACGAGGCAGTCGTATAGGGTTTGATGTCGAGTTTTCCGTCTCTACGCAAAGATGGTATTTGCATCGTGTTATCCCTTAGTCGCCTCTTACGACACCCACGGGAAGATAGGGGGTGGTGACACTTGTATTCTATGCCTCCAACCACACGGCATACGGCATTGTATTTAGATATTGTGTTCATTTCTAAATGCAAACATTTAATCAAAAACTTGGTCACAGTTTGTAAAAATTTGCATCTGTCATCTGTCAAATTTTAGTTAAAAGCCGCATTCTTCCTCTCAAGTGGACATATTGACGTTCTTGGAGTTCGTGCCAGATGTCATGTCCCTAGAGTTACTGTAGTATGTTTATTTATTTGTTTAAGCTGTTTCAAAAGCTTATTCTATTAATTAAAGTTTGGTCTAACCAACCACGTAGAAAGCTCACACACAAGCTAACACACCCAGTGACAAAAACCACCAACCGAACGCCATTTAATCATCATCATCAGCCTTTAATAGTCCACTGCTGGACTAGGCCTCTCCTTTGAAAGGAGGAATTGGCCTACTATACCACGCTGGCCAAGCGGGTTGGTATAGGGTTTGTATCAAGTTTTCCTTCTCTTACAGTGCTGTTCTCTGTATAATATGCTCCCTCTGTCGGCTCTTACGACACCCATGGGATGATATGGGGTGGTGACAATTCGTATTCTTAATCCGTCACCACACGGACTATTTAATAAAACTGCTAAAATACCAACATACCTTACATTCCGGGCTATCCTCCGTCATATTAAAGATAAACGCCAAATTCTCCCCCTCATACAGGTCGTTGATGAGGCCGCTGAGGTTGCCGTTCTTGGAGTTGGTGTCAGATATGACGTACAACCACTGAGCCATCGTGTTGGACATGAGCAGATCGCGCGCCGTCTCCGCCATGGTCGTCATCACGTCTGAGGTTACCACCGCTATGAAGTTCTGTCCTGGAACATGGATCGTTGTTAATATTCTTACGTAAGGTTTAGTTTTTAACTATACACTATGTATATTGTATAACCTTTCTCAGGCTAATTATTTGCAGCATATTCTGTCATGGTAGGCGATTACTGGCCGATCCCGACTACTTGTCTAGACTCTGAGTCAACATCGAAGGTTTGTATCTTATGTTTAATCACCAATGTTCGTATAATTATTTATGGACGTGTACGTTTGTGCTTGACGACCTGTATGAGGCAAGGCCAAATGCCATCCGAGTGGCCGAGTTTTCAGCCAAATATATTTAAAGTGTTACCATCGACACGATAAGTAAGTATAATTATTTATCAATACTTACCTGCGTGAAGAGATATGATTTTGCGATCACGCCTTGTGAAAACTTCGAACTTGATAAGGTTAAATTTTTATGATTTTCCTACTTTAAACTGCTAGTTACACACAGAGATGTATGTAAATCCTAACTGTAAGTCTTCTTTTACATTTGCGAAATATACCTATTACTGCCTGTTTCGTTTTGTTACCACGGCGGTGCTAACTAACGCCAAACTCAAGATAAATGTACCTAAACGAATAGGTATCTACGTAGAAAAGCCATAATCATCATCATCATCATCATCAGCCTTTAACAGTCCACTGCTGGACTAGGCCTCTCCTTTGAAAGGAGGAGTTGGCCTACTATACCAGTACCACGCTGGCCAAACGGGTTGGTATAGGCAGAGACGAGTAAGGTATAGGGTTTGTATCAAGTTTTCCTTCTCTTACAGTACTGTTCTCTGCATAATATGCTCCCTCTGTCGGCTCTTACGACATCCATGGGATGATATGGGGTGGTGACATTCCGTATTCTTAATCCGTCACCACACGGAAGCCATAAACACGTGATAAATCTTACCAATATATTTGACAGGTAGTTTCGACAACACTCTGTACATTTCCTTCCGCCTGAGATACTCGTTTATTTCGTGTCTCATCTTGAACACGCTGACGGACACCGGCGATGCACTCTCATCATCTATCTGTGAGGTAAGTGACTGGACCACTCGGGATACCATATCCCGACCTGTGGCGAAACAGCGTTTTGAAAGCAAAGCTGACTGGGTTTAATGAAGCGTAGGTATATATATTTTTACAACTTTTTTATGACTAACCCTTTATAGACCGCCAGATAACCACAAATAAGATCTAAGAATTTTTAGCTTACTAGTAGAGCCCTGCTAATTTTAGCATGGAGGGACCGGCTCGACGCGCCAAGTTCTAACCTTCCACATGTAAAGGAACAAATATCTATAGTACTATTGAATTTCGATCGGTGAGTGAGAGTACCAGAGGCCTCATCCTCCTCCTATTCTTTTCCCATTCCAAAGGCCGGTAACGCACTTGTCCAGCAATCCTCTGATGTTGCGCGTGTCCATGAGCGGGGCAAATCATCAGGCGATCCGTCTGCTTGTTTGCCACCTTGTTTTGTACACAATCAGACTAAAACGTGGATTGCTAATGTAGAACATGCGCTCAGAAACACGATAATAGTCAGATGGTATTACACAGTGATCTATCGCAATGACCGCATTTACGGCCATTTTCAATATTCGATGCACACATGGATTCAGGGCCCGATCCAGGGGGGGGCAAGCCGGGCATTTGCCCAGAGCGGCAAAAATGAGGGGCGGCAAAATTGACTTATTCCTATCTTCCAACCTAACCATTAGCCATCCACCACCCAGGTTTGAGAATTTTACGCACCATCTTCCAACCTACTTAGTTTTTGTTGAACACTAAGAAGAAGTTCGGATGAAGTTATTAGTTAGAAGTATTCTAGTTTCTAAGTTAGAAAAAAACATTTTTTTTGTATTCTAATTCTAGTTTCTAAGTTAGAAACTAGAATACAAAAAAAAACATCCAATTTTTCTGCCGATTTTACATTTCTGAACTGGCAACCCTTTCAGTCTGTTTATGTTTGATGGCGATTTCCCTCAAACTTTCGGAGGAATACCCATTAGCTAGATTCGTACAGCTCGATATTTAAGGGAATCCCTTAAATATCATAAATAAGCACGGAACAGAAAATATAGTTAGTGGAAGTGCTAAGTAGGCGTGGCACGCGTGCCACAATTAGGTAAAGGCCTTGCCACACGGCACAATTTTAGGTACGTCCGAACTTGACTAAATCACTTGATGAAATCGTGACGTGTAGACGCCAGTCGTCCAACTCAAGTTCATCGGGTGGGCAGTACCACCAGATTTTAACCAATCGGGTGGACGGAATGAAAATCAGTGATTTGATTGTGTCGTGTAGACGGGCAAAGCCAATTCGATTGAAAATTTGATCAGTGGTAAAATTGTGCCGTGTGGCAAGGCCTTAAGCGTTGTAACGCCTGATCCCAGTCACGTTCAAACATCGCGTCGAGTTACAGGAGAAGCTGCTATGGCAGGTAAAGGGGCTATTGCAACTTCAAGTGTTTCTACAGAATCAACATCTATTTTAGATGTCGACCCAGCCACGTGGCCTAATAGATTAACAGATGCAGAAAGAATATATTTGGTAAATAGAGGTTCTCACTCTCACTCAGACCCACTGTATGAATTTGAATTTCCACAAGATATAAATGGTCGTATAAGAGAAAGCTTAATAACGGTGAAGAAATTTTGAGAGATTGGCTTGTGTATTCTGTGGTCAATAATTCGTTGTATTGCTTTTGCTGTAAAATCTTCAATACTATTATTAATAATTTCCGGTCTATCTGAAGATGGCTACAAAAATTGTAAGCATGTAGGTGATATGCTTAAATCTCATGAGACATCACAAAACCATGCAGAAGCATTAAAATCGTGTCGTATGATAGATGCCGAGTCACAGAGAATAATAGAATCAGAAATAGAACACTGGAATAGAGTATTGTTACGAATTGCCTCAATCATCAAAATGTTGGCTAAAAATGGCTTGACTTTTCAAGGTACTTCTGATAATCTGTATCAACATAACAATGGTATTTTTTTTTAAACTAGTAGAGTTGTTAGCCGAATTTGATCCCGTTATGCAGGAACATGTACGCAGAGTTTTGAAAAAAGAGGAGAAACAAGTAACTTAAGTAAAACAATTCAAAATGATTTCATTATTACAATTTCAGAAGGCATAAAAAATATATTATGGAAGCTATCATTACATCGAAATATTATGCTATTATTTTAGATTGTACTCCAGACGCTAGCAAAACTGAGCAGATGACCATGATAATTAGGTATGTTTCTATTATTCAATCCCAAGACCATCCAAGAACGTCAGAGATTGTAATAAATGAAAGTTTTTTAGGATTTATACCCATCGAGAAATCTACGGGTCTGGCATTAACAGAAATTATCGTGGAACAATTATCAGCACTTGGATTGTCTTTAGAAAACATAAGAGGGCAAGGGTACGATAAGGGATCTAATATGAAAGGTATTCAAAGTGGCGTCCAAGCAAGGATTAAAAACATCAATCCACGGGCATTTTACGTTCCTTGCAGTAGTCATTCTTTAAACTTAGTGGTAAACGACATGGCAAAGTCCTCACTGGAAGCTACAATTTTTTTTAATACTGTGCAAAAAATATGTTTTTTTTTCCACTTCAACATTAAGATGGTCAATTCTTTTGAGGAATGTAAAAGGTATTACTCTAAAACCACTTAGTGACACGAGATGGGAAAGTCGAATCGAAGCAATAAAACCACTAAGACATCAAATAGGGCAAGTTTACGATGCATTATTTAGTGTTTACCAAAACACGGATATGGACCTCCGCACGAGACGAAGCTTCGGGTTTGTTGAACCAAATTAAACAGTTCAAATTTTTATGTTCTATTATAATAGGGTAGTTTCCAGGGTAAAAATAATTACATTTTATTTAGTCCGTATTTTAGATTTAAAAAAAGTATTGGACACGTATTTTTTCTTTTTTCGATTAAATAAAAAATAACAAAGATATAGCCCATTAAAGTTACGTGTGACGTCATCTAGTGCGAAAAAATGCAGCACGGTGTGACGTTATACGTAACTTTAATGAGCTATATCTTGGTCATTTTTGGTTTAATTTACAAATAAAAAAATACGTATCGCTTATTTTTTAATAATCGGATCGAATCGAATTTTTTAATAAAGACGGACTTATAACATTTTTTTCGTCAACTAGCCTATTTGGTACGAAACTTTGAATCGCATAAACCCTGTTAGTAAATTAATGCAAAGTAAAGAATTTGACTTAGTTTCCGTCATTAAATTACTTAAAAATACAAAAGACTTCTTTGTCAACTCACGTTCAGATGAGTATTTTACTCAAGTCCTTGAAGACGCCAAATCCTTAGCTTTTGAAATTGATTGCGAGGTGATAGACTTTGAAAATGTGGCTAGACCTCGTGCACGATCCAAAAAAAGCAATTTACTTATGAGTGTGTTGACGAACCAATTATTGAGCCGCGTCAAAAATTTAAAATTGTAATTAGTATTTTTTCACATAATGGATACAGCCATAAACTCGTTAGAATTAAGATTTTCCCAGATTTCTGAGCATAGTAAACATTTTGCTTTTTTGTATAACATATATGCCTTAAGAGAACTCCCAAAAGATGAATTGTTAGAACATTGTAAGAACCTCGAGGCTATTTTAACTCATGAGAACTTAAGCGATATAAATGCATTACAACTTTGTGAGGTCAGTCCTTTGTATGTTTTTAGATGGTAATTTATCTCCTCAAGATGTTGAAATTTGTAACCGATTTAAGATTTGGCCCAAATTAAAAATTATTGCGCTCAGGATCCTTTTAACTCTACCAGTAACAGTCGCAAGTGCTGAAAGAAAAGATTTTCTAAATTGAAAATAATAAAAAAGTATTTGCGATCCACCATGAGTACCATGACACAGAATAGATTATCGGGATTGGCTATGATTGCAATAGAACACAAGCTTTGCGACAGTATAAACTTATCTGATACTATTAAAAATTTTGCAGAACAAAAAGTGCGAAAAAAATTACTTTAATTACGAGGTAGGGTTGTGTAAATTAAACAGTTTTTCGAAAAATATAAATTCTCCGAAAAACTGTTTAATTTACACAATTTTATTATTTTCTAAAATACTTAACTGATTTGTTTTGTAGTAACATAACTAAATGTTTTTTGTCAGTATTAAATTTTAAAACAAATCTTTTGTTGTGTCTTTTTTATACGTACCTACCGTATGGGTATTCCTGAAAGCGCAACTATTTTTGAGCGCAACTAAAAAAGCGCAACTACTTTATTCCACAAAGCGCAACCGCGTCGAAAAATAGTGAAGGGGCATAACAGATTCTTAAAGGACTATTTACTATCGATAGGCTTTGTAAATCGTCTGCCCATTTTTTATTTATTATATTATGGTGATAGTTTTAAAAGTACCAGGTTAACAGAAATGAACAGAGGTTAGAAGTGTTTATAGAATCTGGTAACAAATATCAATCAGTAAAATGTTTTGAAAAGTACCAGGCTAACATAAATGAACAGAAGTTAGTAGCCTAATAAAAACCTGGTTTTAAGGTTATGAATCAGAAATAAAGCACTGGATGGTATAGGTAAAACTCAGGCGCACAGCAACAGCTAAAGTATAATAAAATGTCCTGTCTTATCAACTATCGATATTTTCCGTTTGTTTATTGACCAGCACTATTGCATCTTGATATTTAGTTGCGCTTTGTGGAATAAAGTAGTTGCGCTTTTTTAGTTGCGCTCAAAAATAGTTGCGCTTTCAGGAATACCCCACCGTATGAACCTTAACAAATACATATTAACAGATTGACCATAATAAACAATTAAACAGCTTGGTCCTAATCTTTTTAACTTCTGAAACAATTTTGATGGAAAATGTTTATTGTTCCTTTAGTTAAAGGGCCATCATACATAGGCAAAATTTGCCCGAAACAGGGAAATACAACACAAGGGTAAAGAGGCCCATTCGCAACAGTGAGTCGCAATAGGTTGTTGATGATGATGATGATGATAAAGTTGAAAGGTAGGTACATAACTATATCAATAATGAAATATATCAATCCATCTTATTCATCCATTCAGTAGTTTCTGTGAAATTCTAATTAAAAGACATACAATGTATGTCTTTTAAACTTTAAAGAATATATATATTATACTTAACATAAAAACACTCAACTTTTGTATAGGTAACTTCTTCAGAAGGCCCAATAGACTGACGTAAATATTATAGGTAGGTATAATCCCAACAGTATCACGTATTTTATGTAGGTAATTGTATACTTAGCAACCCCCAACAAAATTAACTCATGCATGACTTATGTGGTTTTCTGTATGTAAAGGGCGGCAAAAATGATCTTTGCCCGGAGCGGCTAAAAAGCTGGATCGGGCCCTGCATGGATTTTGAGATTCGAGATTCGTGTTTGACATATTTCGTATGGAGCTTATGTCAAAAACGAATCTAAAATCTACAGATCCATCTATAGATCGAATATTGAATTCCGTAGTTAGTGTGCCGATCAATCTACTGTTCATATTTGACGTGTTAAGTTCACCAATTGGTTAGGTCTGCTGCCGTAGTAAGGAGCCCAAAGTAACTTACACACAAAACCTCAATGCACAAAACAGTTGACTCATGAATCACTCATGATGTATACGCTGTTAAACTGATTCGAATAGGTTAAAGTCGACACGCAATACCTACACTATTTTTTTGTGATTGCCGAGTTAGTTGCCCACCTAATTAGCACTGACAGGCAATGTTTACGAGGTCATAAAATTAGATTACTGCGCAAGGTGTAGTGGTTTCAGCGGTTGATGTTTAGAACTATGCCTAGTGTTATGGGTTCGATTCCTACACGAAATAACTGTTAGTGCGAGTTCACGAATTGCTATTTCGAGTTTTTGTTTACTTTATGGACAATGGAAATTAAATACTTGTAAAGTCCTCCGCTACACAGAATTCTACATAATACGAAAGCTGTCTTTTAAAAGAAAATAATTAGCGGTGATTGACGAACTGGTGACACATGGCAGCAAACCGGGTATCTTACTACGCACGGGTCATTAGGTATGCTTTACTACCTATACAAATAGCAGTGGGCCACGTCAAGAGCCTGCTGGTCTTCCTCGAAGAGCTGGGGTGGCTCGAGTGACAAGACCATTCCCACCCGCACGAAAATACTCGCCAGGACGTGGAGTTGCGGAAACAGCCCGTGCCGTCAAGTATCAAGTACCTATACAAAAGTAATCGATGCAGGATTCAAAGAGAGGACAATCTAGCTCGGTAATGATGGCGACGCTTGTGGACCACAGCATCGAGATCCGAATGAGATGAGATCTAATCCAGCGGAATCTGCTGTCGTACAGTAGCAGTCTGGCACAAATCGTCTAAATTGAAAGCGCACATAAGAATTATTGCCGTGCCATTACTGATCAGGATCAAAGAAAGACAAAGATAAAGAGCAAGTTAAACTTTTTTACAGACAAATGAAGTACTTACTCAATGTTTCATCATGTAATATAATGGCCGATTTCCATAAGAAAGCGTTGGACGTCCTCAAATCTAAGAGCAATTGTGGCAGTTCCTCGCCAGGATCGGAGTAAGTGACAGTTATAGCTGATCGGGAAGGTAACCTTGGACAGTCCACTTCTGTTAACGCAAAGAGTAGCAATTCTTCTTCTTCAGTACGAGAAAATAAATCCCAGGTGTCTTCACAAGACGCAATACTGAATACTGCTAGGAAACCTAAAATAAATTTGGTCTCTTTACTAACTACCTTTTGGAACAGGTCAATCAGGAGAAAAAACTAAAAGGCTTTTCACAAGGTAACGTGCATACGAATCTATCTTAGCGCATTTGTCAACTTTTAGTTTATAAATGAGTGATTATAGAGGATTTTAAAATTGACATTTGCATGTGAAGTTATTATACAGTCACAAACTATAGATAGAAGAAATTTCAAGCTCCTCGAACATCAATCACGGAGTTCTTAAATATCAGCTATTGGCGCCCAACATTTGCTAACATAGGTATTTTTTAATTTTGTTTCGAAACTTGTCCAGTAAATACCCCTTTTTTTGTATCGGGTTGGAAAATCCTCATGGAGTCCCTCCGACCTGGGGGCAGGGTGAAGGGGACTGTCAGACTCTTACTGACTAAAACCCAACCCATGTTCCTCATGTACGAGGGTCAAACTGAAAGTTCTTAGAAAATCAAAAACTGATTACATTAGCCAGTTATTAGTTTTATTATATCTTTTCAAAATATTGTCCATTGACGTCAATACACCGCTGCATGCGATGGAACCACTGGGAAAAGCACTTTGCCCACTCGTCCTTAGGGGTCTCTTCAATGGCATCGCGATACGCAGCCACCGCTTCTTCAGCATTCATAAACCGCTTTCCTTTAAGTTTTTCTTTAATTATTGGAAATAAATAAAAATCACAAGGCGCGAGGTCGGGGCTATACGGCGGGTGACCCAGTAATTCAACGTTTGATGTCGCCAAATAGTCGATCGTTCGCTTGGCGGTGTGCGACGAGGCGTTGTCGTGGTGAAGGAGAATCCTACTGCGAGGTCGTTTCTCTCGAACTTTTTCCAAGACAAGTGGCAAACAATTGGTAGTGTACCATTCTGCAGAAACTGTTTTTGATCCTCTAACACAATTGTTGCGAAATGACCTATCCTTCCAAAGAACGAGGCCACCATTTTTTTCCCGCACTTCGATCTCTCTTCACTTTAGTTGGCAACTCCTCGAAAGGAAACACCCACTGAGCAGATTGTCTTTTGGTTTCAGGATCATAACAGTAAATCCAGCTTTCGTCACCTGTTAGTATGTCGAACACAGCATTTGAGTCACCTCCGTTAAATCTTTCAATCATTTTACGGCACCAATCCACACGATGGAGTTTTTGAGCCTTAGTCAAATTATGAGGTATCCACCGGGCGCAAAGCTTCCTGACCGCTAAATGTTCGTGGAGGATTTTGTGCACTTGACTCATACCGATGCCTAAGCTTGTCCGAATCTGCTGACAGGTCACTCTTTTGTCAGTCTCTATCATACGCCGCACAACACAGATGTTATTTTCAGTCGTCGCCGTAGAAGGCCGTCCCTCACGTACATCATCAGTGAGATTAGTGCGACCACGTTTAAACTCATTAAACCAGTTGTAAACAGTCGCACGAGATGGGGCTTCATCGTGAAAGGCCAATCGTAGTCTATCATAACTTTCTTGTTGACTTAAATGACATCGAAAGTCATAAAAAATCATTGCACGAAAATTTTCTCGTGTTAAATTCATGTTGACGTGACACAGACAATTTTCAATTTGCCGCCAAATCGTAAAACAAATGACAAATGAATGAAATATATACTCAGTAATATTGGCAAAGAGTTCTATTTTCAAATTTTAGAATATTTTTTTTATTATATTGTTTATAAGTGGCCAGTTCTAAGAACTTTCAGTTTGACCCTCGTACCCGTGTGTCGGAGGGTCGGGTATCGCCGAAGCAGCCGAAGCATTCGTCGCTACCTCCCGACGGGTATTGGCCCGCCAGATGGTCAGGCGGGCCCCGAACAAAACCACCTTGACGGCGGATGAAGGTGTTGAGCTCCGCCGCCAAAACACCCAGCTGCCGCAGAGGATAGGGAGGACGGCAAACTGGCAACCCCGCATCTCCTCTTCCTCTGCGGCCCCACCGCGACGCAATACTGGTGCGCCCCCATTTGGTCGCGAGAGATAGGGCGCGCGGCAACGCAACACCGATACGCCTCTCCTCCCGCGACCGCGCCCGACTGCGAGGGACAGACAGAACATGTCCCCCGTACCTGCACCTTTGGACGCATCCTGCGCAGGCCCCTCCAGGCCCACGTGGGCGTCCACTCCCGGGATCTCTCTTAGCTTCACCGCGGGTGTCCAAGCCATGGTTACTGAGCCCTCCCACCACGACAAGGTGGAGATCCCACGGGGGCAGTAAATACCACCTTGCTTTTATTCCTTATTTAAATTTATAAAACTTCATTCTTTTGTCACCGCCACAGTCTTCACAATATAATTAGTACTATCTATTCTGTGATATAATGCACAAATTATTTTCTTAATTAATGTTGTACTTTTAAACTCTTTGCATAACGTTAGATGTAAAACATAGGTATTTATACCTTAAATTAATTAAATATCGCGAATAAGACCCGTTTAAATTAAATTGTATGATGTATACAAATCGCGAAAGTTTAAAATCGATTTTAACGTTAGATGGTCATGAAGCGTTTTGTGTTAATAATGTTTTCTTTTTACTTGCGATTTATATAACTTTCTAAACTAACGAATATTACTTTTAAAATTATTCCCAATATTTCAATAAACTCCTAAAATCATTAACGTCGTTAACAACCATATCATTGACCCTACATTTTACAATTCTTACACAATCTGTAGGTACCTCTGTTGAGACTAATAGCAGTCCACGAATAGTAATGTACAATGACGCCTCCATGCTTCAGCTCAACCCTTGCCAGCTCCTTGATGTAATCCTTCAGGTCGTCTAGCACTGATTGGTATTTTTCGCCTAAGTATGCGCGATCTATAACTACCGCTGAAAATACACACATTCTTCTTAAGAGCTCTTATAAAATATTAGAAAATTTCCTTTGTTATTTCTTACTAGCCGTTGCCCGCGGTTTCACCAGCGTCCTGAGGGAACTACTTCGCGTACCCGAAAAACCCAAATATCTTACGGAACCCTATTTTTTCTAAAATAAAATATAGTTTATGTTACTCGCAGATGATGTAGCTTTCTAATGGTGAAAGAATTTTTAAAATCGGTCCAGTAGTTTTTGAGTTTATCCATTACAAACAAACACAAAAATACAAATTTTTCCTTTTTATAATATTAGTGTAGATGTTAAGTTCAATTTACTTATGATATTATTGCGCTCTAATGTGCAAGTCTTGTATGTAACTGGGCTAACGCTTAGGACATGATGATGATGATTAAATCCTTGTAATTATGTATGACAGTTAATATGAAATTGATGAGAACTTTGAAACTTGCTTCGAAGTCACTAAACTCCATAGGAGTTTGGTGTTAAAATTACTTTCTTCTTCAGTAAACTTAGTCTGCTTCAGAAACTTGTGCCGGAAAATGATGTTTCTTCTTTTTACACAGAACACAGGATATATTTTTTAGAACACAAGTTGACCAAATTTTTAAGTAAGTATATAAATTAAAATAGTATTATTTTATAAATCATCTTACCTATAGAAGCATTCGCTGTTATCAACGACGGAAAATCCTCTCCCCGCACTGGGGCTAACAAACACATCAATCCTAGAGCCCATAGTTGCATTTTGCACCGTCACAAACACTGTCCAATTATGACACTCTCCAAGTGAAACACCAGTCATACCTACTTCGGACACGGATAAAGTAATTATTGATATCCAATCAAAACCGAGCTGTTATTATTAAGGGTCCGTTAATACTAGTGTAAATGAGGACGCAGGCGGCTCATGTTAACATTTGATGTGGTTTGCACGAATGTATGTCGGTACTGAAGACAGACAAACGTGGTTCTACGAACGGTATTGTCTGGAGGTAAAGGGTGTAGCCAAACTTATTGTCAGGATTAAGTCAGTCAGGCAGAGCGGGTGTTGATTCATTTAGAATCAATAAGTATTTAACCACTTATTTAAAAACATCAGACTTCTGAGACTTAATTATCAACCAGAGAGTCGTGCGTTTGAACGCAATAGCGTTTGTTCATAATTTAGTATCTAGGGATGTTATAATAAATTTGGCTTCGGATATTAGATCATGTTACGAACGTATTAGATCGCGTTTTTTGAAGGGGTTTCGTTATACACGGGTACTTTTCCAGAGTAGCTAAATGTTGATAAATTAAACAAATTTATCTCAAAACAAAGACGATGAAAATGCAAACGTCCCGTTCCTTATCTGCCTTTTGCTGCCCTTATCTTATTCGCACTTCATCTACGTCTCTTAATTTTGGGGGCAATTCATGGTTTGATAGCGTCGACTCTCATTTCGGCGTCTGGTCGTCCCATGTAGAAAGATAGTAAAACATAAGGAAGCAGTAGTTATAATATTGTTAAATAAGCATTGCCAAAGAAATGTGAACAACCTTAAAGATATTACTGTAAGGAATCGAAAAACGACGGTGAGCAAGGATAGCAGTATTTAATAATAAGCAGTACCTATGTAGGTAATTAAGTTCCATTTTAGAGACAATAGAAGACAAGACATACAGTCATGTTTCAATATTCATTCATACTACATATGCCATAACTTATAAGTCTTATAACTAATACTGAAAAAAAAAAACGGGCCAAGTGCGTGTCGGGCCACGCGCAATGTAGGGTTCCGTAGTTGCCCTTAATGGCCATTATTGATAATAACTTCTGTTTCACATGGGACTAAAAACGGGCATCTTTAAGATTAAGCCAGCGCTCCCAATGTAAACTCACAGAATTTACATTGGGAGCGCTGGATAGATGTCTACTTAGCCGTGATAATTTTCCTTTTAAATTCGTTATATGTACTACATTTGTGATTTTTTTCACCTCTTCCAAATTAATAGTTTAGGCGGCAGAGGGGGGGGACACTTGAGTCTAACAATTTTTTTCACTTCAAAGCTTGATATATGACAAACCAATCACTTGGTCGAAAAATGATTTGAGCAAACTAATAATATTTTTTTAAAACCTATCCAATGATACCCCACACAATGGGGTACTCAACCAAAAAAAAAATTCAACTCCACTATATATGTAGGGGAGATACCCTTAAAAAAAATATTTTCCTAAATTTTATTCTACAGTTTTGTTGCAATATTGTATGTCTATATTCATGTCAAATATCAGCTTTCTAGCACCAGGCGTCTTTGAGCTAGACTGCGGACGGACAGACGAACATGACGAAACTATAAGGGTTCCTTGTGGACTACGGAACCCTAAAAACAGGTCCAAATTTAGCACCCGAGCAAAGGCCAGAAAAATCTTTTACAAAAGATAAACCTGATTCACAAAAGTCAGAAGATAAACCTATTGTTGATTTTAGGTTCATATTTACGTAGGCATAAGTCCCAATTTCACGTTTCTACGGATAATTTCACGGATCTTTCATATAAATCCAAAATTAGACATTTGTACTTACTCTCTGACAGGTTCATTAACAGGAACATAACAAACTGCGGTAAAACTGGTCATAAAATTAAATGTTACAAGATTCCTGAAAGTATTAACAAGAGACCTACTTCTGATATACAATCGAAACACCCTAGCATTGCAAGTATCAGTCTGTAAAAGGTCAGCGGCTTATCAAGAATTCATTGTAGGTAATTACGCGCGCTCCTTACCGCTGGCAATAGGCTGCCGTGATTCTTGCCTTTCATACTCACGTCATCTTATTTTGACATTAATAATTACCATGGATAGAACTATTATTAGTAGCGATAGCCCAGTGGAGTGATCGACAGAGGGTCATGGGTTTGGACATACCTAATGCGTATTAAAATGTTAATATTGTTACGAGCTGGGGTTCGGTGATAAATTAAATCGCACTATGCCACAAAACTGTTCTTTATTTTACCACGATTTTATACACACTTAATTTCCAACACTAATAAAACACACTATTCACACCACTAAACACTTCCGACTCACTTAATCTTCGCTTCTTGATCGCTGTGATTATTCAACGGTAACTGTCGGGAACAGTCGATACAGCAACGCCATCTAGTAGACAGTAGATGAAATACCTTTAAACCACCGATACATCCAATCTCTTCTAGTCCTCGCATTCACCGACAGATGGCGTTATTTTCAATTATCGCCATTCGTAACAATATTATCGCTTGCTAAACCGTGAATGGAAACATCCTCGGCTGAGCTGCATCTCTGAGAGTTTGCGATGAGAGGGTATTGAGTTTCAAAACACAGCGGGAACCAATCGAGAAAACTGTCTTTTGCATCAGATATTAGACCCAGGCTTCCAGTTTTTGTCACAAATATTAGGACAACGAACAAAGGATCAATACCTATAAACTTTTCAGATACGTATATTTTGCAGCAACGTGAGCTGAAAACCCCTGCACGCAAATGATTACAGATCATCTACGTATTCATGCTATAAAAGAAGGTGAGATAGGTAAGATGTAACTCGATCGCTCCTACGCAACTTACAAATTTTATGATCGAACTCCGCCAAAATTATGGAAACATTTTCTTGGTCAGCATTGACGAATTGAGTTCCTTAGAGAGTAAACGCTCATTAATGGTCTCACTTCGGCTTTCCCTCTAGTCTCATATTGGGTTATCATATCACCTAATGCACTATCTTCTGTATACATAAAATTCTTGGGTTACTGGCTGACAGACAACGTACAGCTAAAACTATTAGGCGCAAGCTGAATCTTGGCATGTATATTCCGTGGGAACGGTAAGGGGGCACTAAGACGTGATTTCCCAAAATTACCACGGGGTCGGTTAGAAACGGTTAAATTTAAATAAAATATGCGGTCGTAGTTCCGGGCATCCCTTAGTTTTTTATAAATCCCTCACTTGTTCCCGTCGTTCTTGTAAATACTTGTAACTCCAGCTGGAGATACCAACAGACTGCCATACAGAGGGTATCGTGTTCAAATCCACGGTGTGTTCGAAGTCACGTCTTATCGCTTACCATGTGCTTCCGAGATCACGTTAAGCCATCGGTCCCAGCTGTCTTGAAGATCTTTGACAGACATGAGATAGAGGGAGCCAGTAGCCTAGCCTATAGTGAAGCTGGTCTAAACCATGGAATAACCATAACGCTATCCCTATAGGTAGGTTGCAGTCGCATGGCAGACGCTCTGTTGATAAGGTAATTAATATTAAATAAAATCTGGTTAGACCAGTAAGCGGACCCTGGGCTTCAACTCTTAGACCCAAACAGACTAACACTAGCATGATGATAACACATCATTATCATAGTCATACCTACATAGATTAATCTAAGTGTCCACGTAAGTAATAGGTACCATAACAATTGAAGTCTGCCAACCCGCACTTGCCCAGCGTGGTGGACTATGGCCTTACCCAGGCCTATGAAACTTCCCTACAATCCCGTAATTAAAAAAATATCCATACAAACTAACGCCATCTAGCGCCCGGGGAATGTCATTTTAGCTTTTATATATCTAGAAATATCTGTTGCGATAACTCAACGGTAATTTAACTAATTCTGCCAAGAGCTGCGTGGTGCAGTAGAAGCGTGCCCATAGTTTAGTAGTCCGTGGGTCGAAACCACGCATAGCAAGAAACTTTTAGTGATTTTTATATTTTTTTACTTTTAAATTGCATATTATTTTACATAATAGTTGTTTTTACTTATTTATTAACACTGAAATTAAGCATTTTATTTTGAAAAATGAATCCACTACTAACGCCATCTATACGATCGGAATAAAAATAAAATTGATTTGTACGCCATCTAGTGGTCGAGCATGCCTATTGAACTTCAATTTCGAACTGTGAGTGGCTTATCTATACCAGTATAAGTGTATAATCTATGGCCTTACCCTTCTCATGGCGAGAAGAGGCCCGTGCCCCGCAGTGGGACAGTATATAGGGGTAATGATGAGGTACCATATCTACTTATAAGTTTGCCGATTTTTAGGGTTCCGTACCTCATAAGATAAAAAAGGAACCCTTATAAGATCACTTTCTTGTCCGTCTGTCTGTCTGTCTGTCCGTGTGTCACCACTGATTTTCTCAGAAACTGATGGACCTAGCAAATAAAATTTATACCAGATACTGAGGTCTATGGTTCCTATTAGGTGTATAAAAATCAGGGTCCTGGGTCAACCCGATAAAAAGATACCTATGGTCAAAATTATATTTTTGCGAAAACTTGTAAGTACCAAAATTAACCTTAATTTTCAACTCTTTTTAATTTTTAGAATGTTTCCTTTACTGTTGCTGTAAGACCTTAGTTTTAACCAAAATTGACAATTCTAGGTCAACCGTAAGTACCCTATAGGTTTTGGGTCGAAAACCTATATGGCAGTTCCCGTTGAACTAGAATCACGAAATTTGGCCAAAAGCAGGGTCTACAGCACATAGGAAAAATACAAAAAAAATCGAAAACCTTAAATTTTTTGTTACAACACATATTTTTTAAATAAATATATATACCTAAAGGTTTGTACGGAACCCTCGGTGCGCGGGTTCGACTCGCACTTGACCGGATTTATTTATAATGGACGTTATTAACCATACTCGTATTTTTTTTACCTACTCAGTACCTAGGTTTCGATATATTACAAAATAGTACCTGCCTTCGTGGTCCAATGGATAGCGTATGCGACTGCTGATCGGAGGTCCCGGGTTCGATTCCCGGTTTGGGCAATGTTTTACGGGGTTTGTCCGAATTCTCAGTAGCAGCATGGAGTCTGGTGATGTGCCCGGCAACGGTAATAGGGTCGACTACGTGGAACCTAAAAATTCATGGCGAAATGTGGGTGTACTATTACGCCTCTGTTTACCCCTTTGAGGATACAGGCGTGAGGCTATAAAAATTGTACTTAGTACCTTTAATAAATTAGCACAAGGACGGGTCAAACGCAACCTACTTTTAAAGGCAAATGCCAAGGATTATAAATGAATTATTTATTACTTGAATCAAATGAAATCGTATCGAAGAAAATAAGTAAGTACAGGAAGATTAAACCTAGGTCAGCGCTAAGTTACCTATTACTCATTTAATTTACTTGGCTTTTGTTTCTACACTACCGCCTATTTTAGCGATTCACAGATTTACCGACCTAAGTCTTCTTCCTCTTAGCGTTATCCCAGATTTCAATTTGGGGTCCGCTTACTAGTCTAAATTTGGCTGAATATTAGCTTTTCCACAGAGCGACTGCCTGTCTGACCTCTGCTGCAACCCGAAGGGATAGCGATATTCCATGATTTAGACTAGTGTCAGTTTATTTAGAAGGTACTGACGCCCTGTAACGACTGTCAAAGATCTACTACATGACAACCGGGACCAATGATATTACAAGAAAAAGATAGTTATGTTACCTACGTAGTAATCAATTCGTAGAAATGGTACACTAACGCACACATCGATAACTCCATATTTTATTTTATTTTCGGTTGACAAGATGTGTCAGTTTCATTTTGACGCCGGCTCGCGACGTCACACACACATATGTCAGACTTACCAACTGGTTTATGTTTAGCGTCCTGCTTTTGATACGCCTTTAACATATCTACTTCTTTTTACTTTTGTAACATCATTGACCGGGACCGATTTACTTAAGTAAGAACTATTATTACCAGCTTCTTGAAGTCTTACAGTAGCTCCTTGATGCCTCCTCTATAGGCAGCGATAGCCAAGTGGAGATACCAACAGAATGCCATGCAGAGAGAGGGTATCAAGTTCGAATCCACGGCGTGCACCAATGACTTTTCGTAGTTAAGAGCGTATTAAATTATTATTTATTGCTTGTCCCTTGCCTCGGAGATCACGTTAAGCCGTCGGTCCCGGTTGTCATGAAGATCTTTGACAGTCGTTATAGGGCGTCAGTATCTCTACATAAACTGGCACTAGTATAAACCACAGATTATCGCTATCCTTTCGAGTTGCGGAGGTCAGACAGGCAGTGGCTACGTGGAAAAGCTAATATTCAGCCAAATCCGGTTAAACTAGTAAGCGGACCCCAGGTTGAAACTGGAATAACGCTAGGAGGATGATGACAGTAGCTCCTTTGATAGATATCAACAGAGAGACACTTTATAGTATAGGTATCGTCAGCTATGTTAACCTATGTACATACATACATAGACCCACGCCTGTTACCCGAAGGGGTAGACAGAGACTACCTCAAGAAAGTAAAGGGTACTTAAACCTACGTGACACATCTGGGTACATTCCTGAAGTTGAAAGTAAGTAGGTAGGTAGGTACCTACCAGTAAAATGTGTAAACTTTTGTAAATGTTTATGAGATTTGAGTATCCTACCAACGCCAGATAAGACCGGGACCTGTTGAGAAACTCAATCACTTTTTGAAATTCACCGAGTCAACAATAGATATCATCCTCCTCATCAGTCTTGTAAATAAAATCTTGCTCTGCTGGGCACTGGCCTCTGGTCATTGTGAGAACGGAAAGCCCTTAGTCACGATTACGAGGTTGTTTTCATGTCAATATTAGCCTTTGTCAGTTGTTCCAACTATCGGTCCTGTAACGTATAGGCATAGATCGTCTGCATACTGCAAAATTTGGTCGTCGCAAGTCAGATATGTAGATACCTACTGTATGGGACTCAAGACGGACCCCTGCGAGAGTCCACGCTAAACTACACGAGGCCCATAATTTACAACTGCTACATGAAGGCTAACTGTACGGGCAGACAGAAGGTTGCAGATAGTATGTAGCATCTTTGCCGGGACACTCGACCGAAATTTACTCCTGAGCGCAGAAAGAAGAACATTATCGTATGCTGCAGACACGTCCAAAAACGCTGTCAGCACAGATTCATTCTTACTGAAGGCTACACTTGAATCCATCATAAATGCATATTTTTTGCGTCAACCAAATTTTGATTCCATTAGAAAACCCTTAGTTTCTTTAAACTAACTATAACTTTGCAACTCCAGCCTATTTTTTATTAGATGTTCGAGTATTTTGCTAATAACGGGTGAGAGGGCAATAGGGCGGTAGATTTTCCTTACTCTAAGGGCGGTAGTGACATAAAGACAATACAAGACAAACATAAACAAGTCAAAACCTTAATTATTCTAGACTAAACGAAGTGCTCAGTTTTAACATCTGAATCACGATCAGAGTTTTGCCATTGTCGAGAATGACGCCGTGGGCGTAACTAACGTTGATAATGCCTAATAGAAATTGGCGGCTGACTTGACGATTTAAAAATGGAAGGAATATCATTGGGATACCGTCAAATCCAGGAGCAGAGTCTCGGACGCGTCTAAGCACTGCGTTCAATTAAGAGATTGTAAAGGGATCATCTAAGGCAGGGTTATTTAAAGTGGGGTCCATGGACCCCTTAGAGGTCCGTAGTATGAGTAACGGGGGTCCGCAGTGGCTCAGTTATACTCAACATATTTATTTGGAATTTGCATTAAACTAATGTCTTAAACGAACTCGCAGCGACGAGCGTCGGGAAGCTAAAGTAAATTTTAATATAAATTAGACTAGTTTTTTTACCCTTAGTTTCGTTATTAGGGGTCCATAGATTTTTTTTACATTCTCAATTTGAGGATGTAAAAAAATCCTTTTATAGTCACGGACTACTTTGAGAATTTCAAATAATTCTATAGTCACGACTATAAAAAGTTTAAGAACAGGGTTTCTTCTAAAGGGATGGCTGATGGTGATTGTGGTATTAATTGGAACTAAATGTTCTTAAAGGAGCGGGGCATAGGAGGAAGCAAGTTTATTGAGGAACGAAGTAGCTACATCACTAGAGATAGAAGGGGAATTTTGAGAGATTATTAAAAGTTTTAAATAAAATGTATCCCATACAAGTGAGAGTGGAGATGAGGGCGAGGGTTAGGCGACAACTCGCCCGGTCGAAAACTCGCCTGCGGGCGAGTTGTACCGTTTGATCAGATGTTGGGGTCGTACGGGCCCGAATGTTTTTTATCACTGGGCCAGTTATACCCCTGAAAAATAACTAGGTGTCAAGTGGCCCACTGATGTACAGTCTTATATAGATCTGTTAGATGCGTAATTTCTTGTTGTTACAAATCGTCAGGAGTAAAACAAACTATTTTCTTTTTCACAAATTCTATACTATACTCCCAGTATGTGTAGAATTTGGGTAGGTTATGTTAGGAGTTCTTGTGACCCAAAAATAGGAGCCCTGCTAAGCAGGGCCCCGTCAAATTAGCTTAAAAGACATACCTAGTTGGATGTCAATGTTATGTCAATGTCAGAACTAAATTTGAATCACCTGACTGATTTTATGTCCGCTTTGTTTAAAGGGCTATGATAGAATCCGCTAAATACCTAGTTGGCCGTTGAGTGGCGCTTGCTCAATCAACGTTCGGCCTAGTCATTCAATTAAATGTCGTGATTCAATGAACGCGCTAGTCATTCAATCAAATAGCAGATTCCACCAGATGACTGCGACATATTTTTAGATGTATTACATACTGGGAGTATAGTATAGAATTTTTGAAAAAGAAGCTAGTTTTTTTTTTACTCCTGACGATTTCGAACAATAAGAAATTACTCATCTACCAGATCTGTACAAGAATGTACATCAGTGGGCCACTTGACACCTAGTTATTTTTCAGGGGTATAACTGGCCCAGTCATAAAACTACATTCGTGCAAAGAATATATACACTACGCGATTCGGGCGAGTACGGCCCCAACATCTGATTAAACGGGACAACTCGCCCGCGGGCGAGTTTTCGACCGGGGGAGTTGTCGCCTAACCCGAGGGCGATAGAGAGTAGCAGAATTGCTTTCATACGTCGAGCCGTCTTGATTTTGCAACCATATGTCTATACTCAATTAAGCTGCTGATTATCTTAGGGTTCACATACTTTTGCCATAGAGCATAGATATTTATATAGAGGCACACATTTTTCTTATGGGCACTCTGTAGACAAACTCTGTGACCCAAATTGCCGCTTGGCGGCGTGGCAGTCGCGCTGTGACAGCTGTCTCTATGAGTGCAAGAGAGACGAACTGACGACACCCGCCAACACGCCACTTGGAATCGGCACACGAAATCCTTAAGAAATGCGCTTCTATTATGTAAATCTGTATTCATTGCTTTAGCTCAGTCTTATTAATTCAAAAGTTAGGATGCATTAACAATAGAGGTCCTTCCCGTCCAGCATACGCACCACGAGAAAATTATCTCTACACGTTTACTCGTGTTTATGACGATTATCTCTATTAACTCGCTGACTCTAATGGTGAAAGCACACTTATCCGAGCCGAACGCGTCGAACGCGTCGACCGAAACGAATTTTAGAATTCTTTATATGCAATCTCATGAAACCTCGCACACTTGTCCGCGTCGAATCGTCCGAATCTGGAAGAACCTCAGAAATCCTAGAAGAATTCGAATGACGTCATCAGATTCGGCGCGGTTAGTGCGGTCGATTCGTCCGATGCGCTCGCATTCTATCAGTTGGGTATGACAGAGCAACGCGCGAGTACTATTTCCGCATTGTTTCTTCATCTTCCATTAATAAAGCACTGACAAATAAAAACCTCGTCAAGATCCATCACAATTCACATGCAATAACAGTGTGACAGGCGTAAAGGAAATGGAAACCATTTGTTCGATGCGCTCGATTCTTTCGGCGCGGTCGATTCTTGCTAATGTGCGAGGCCTCCTTGACTTCGATTCGTTCGACGCGTTCGGCTCGGATAGGTGTGCGTCCAGCATTAGGGATCTCTGTGACCCTTTTACGTTGAACGACAGAGAATTCCAGTTGCTTTGGCTTATATCAAAACCAATGGCTCTGTTTCTCATAGAAAGGCTTGCCACGGATCTCGAGCCTCATTCAGATGGCCTGCCTGTCTATTTAAAGATAAGTTAATATCATTATTATCGAAGCTGCGCATGGGACCTCATTCTTATTCAACACAGTAGGTAACAATTTGTTAATACTTTGTAGGTATTGACATCAGTTTCGATTTTCGAATTAAAACTAATCAACTTTTGAAATAAACAATACAGTACATACCAAGTACATACAAATTACAAATGTCAAATACTCAAATAGTACATAATATGATAAACTATAGAGGTGGATACAAGTCTTTTGAGCCATTTGAGCACAAATTGAATGAACTAAACCGGTGTGGTTACATTAATAAATGCCGTAATTGACATTCTATGTTTCAAAGGGCAACATCGGTTACTCGTGCAACGAGAGCGAATTCCTCGACGTGAAGCTTGTCTATCGTGGCGCGCATGTTAAAGAAAACGAGATATTAACCGATAACGACAATATTTCTTCATTCACGCGTGGGATATCTCGTGGTGCGTATCCTAGGCGGGCTGGACGATTAACCATTATCTCTATGCGATTAACATCTGGAACATGGTTTCGTTCAGAAACCTGCTGTCATTAAACAATGAGCAATGTCATTAATGTCAATACTGTACTGTCACTTTGACAGTTATGGGAAATAAATTCTTTACGTGTTCACCGAAATCGCAAAAAATTACAAAATGCCGAAAGAATATACAAAATGTTTTATAACAGTTGGAACAACAAAATTCGACTTACTGTGCGATTACGTAATGACTGAACCCGTACTCATAGCACTGAAGAATATAGGCTGTAAACAAATAACATTTCAGATCGGCAATAGTAAGTTTAAACCTGGCACATACAGGAAGGAAGATATTGAAATATACATGTACCGATTCAAAGACTCCATTCAGGATGATATAAAGGATGCTGATTTGGTTATAAGTCACGCGGGAGCCGGGAGTTGCTTGGAAGCTTTGGAAGCCAACAAACCACTTCTAGTTGTTGTAAACGAAGACTTGATGGACAACCATCAGTTAGAACTAGCAGAGAAGCTACAAGTCGACTCTCACTTATATTATTGTACCTGTGATACTATAATAAGCACATTAATTATGGTAGACTTTAGCTTATTAGCTCCATTTCCAAAAGCTGATCCTTCAATGTTTCTAAAATATCTGGACTTTATTTTCAAAGTTCAGAATATTGATTGATTGTTGGAGTATATGAATAGTTTAATGTTTAACTGTGCAGCTAATAATTGCTGCAGATAATTAAAATTCCAAATTATGACAGCTTTATCATTTCTAATTTGGTACTATTTTTAGATTATTTAATTTTCATGTGTGATATTTGCATATAAGTAAAAATGGTCAATGAAGAACAACATTCAAGATGCATTTTCATCTAAGATTCTTGGGCTAGACCAGCTTATTTTTAGGACATCCATTCTACAAATCTTACTTTTTTAAGTTGATGACGATGGAGGAATGGATTGTTTGTTTGTCACTCTTTCATATTATAGCTATGGATTTTGAAACTGTGCAGTAAAATAGGCTATTCATCAGCATAGCACATGGGCTATTCTGGGGAAAACTGCAGGAAGAACTAACTTATAATATTATGTAATAAATACAAAAAAAATTAATAAAATATGCATGTTTGTAATTGTTTGTGTACATTTGGAAAGGTTTAAGCAATTCATTGCATCTCTCATTTTAGAAAACTTCTAGCTTGGCAGCTTACAAATATTTCACACCTCCCACACTAAGTGAATAATTTTAAGATTTGTCATGTGAAGTGTATGCAGCAATGTTTTAAAAAGTCAAGTCATTCTGTTTATTTTGTTTAGTTATTTAAAAAATAAATAATGTTGTATATTTCTTTTTAAAAATTTAATTATAATACTAAATTTTAGTTAACATAGTGTTATAACTTGTGTAACATAAGTGTATAACCTAGCCAAATGGAGTATAATCGATCCGGCCAAAACGCAGCGTGAATGTGGCATCCCAGAACAAACCATGAGCCACCTGCTGGAGTGTCCCAAATGCCCGCACAGATGCTCGGAGGTCGATTTATCCAAGCCACCGACAATGCAGTTGCTGTGGCCACATACTGGGCTGATGCCATTTGATCTCTGTACCATCGACTCGAGAAGAGGAAGAAGAAGTGCCACAAAAGTTAATAGTATGCCATTCTCAACGGTTGCCGGTCAAACGCGTGACTCTGAAACCAGCCTTACATGCAGTGAAGCAAGATCTGTCAGCAGTTATGAATTTCATTAATATTTATGATTATTAGGTTCTTGCATTATGTACTCACTGACAGGTAATAAACAGGCAAAACTATTAAAAAGCTGAAATTTGGTCTCTATTATTGGGCATAGCTGCAGGCATCCTTTAATAATAGATATTTTTAGTATTTTAGCTAAGTAAATACAAGTGTAAGCAATACTAATTGTCAATATCAATATTCTTTTACATTAAATTTAAAGTACAAATTCTAGTGGATCAATTTTACTTCTGTATATCAGGTATCAAATTTCACAAAATCAAATAACAAAGTAATTCTTATCACACAGCAAAAATATATTGTTGTTAAGGTAGTATATAAGATGCTTAAAACAATTTTGCATTATAAAAGGTCAATTTTATTACGATGTTATTCAATTTTCATGTTAAATTCTATTATAAAATAAATTATTTTCGCAGTATAATTTAATTTTATTGGGAAAATACAGATCATTTACAGCTATTCACAAAACAAAAGTACAGTACAGTCAAGCATATAAATTAAAGTGATGCATCAAGGAATTTTGGAAATAATAGGACACAACAAACTCATTAATTACCTTTTTAATAAGTATAATATATAATTACGATAATTTAAACTAATTTCTTGGCTTCAAAGAAACTCTTGAGATGTCTCATCTGCCAGTAACCGATGCCAACAAGGACACCAGTCTGCATGAGAGACCACCATAAGACACGCTGGTTTGTGCTCTCTGATGTCTGTCTGAAGCGCTCCTCCCGATGCTGGAATAAACAAGTATTTCAAATGAGAACCTTATATTTATAGAACACTAGCTTTTGCCCGCCGCTTCGCGCGCGTTAAATTCAGGGTAACACAAATCTACTTTCAGTCTCAAGATGTGTGAAGACACTCCTGATTATTCTAAAGACTTCAGAAACTCTGTAGGGTACAAAGTAGCTCGGTCAGTATTCATCACACTATATACCATTATATCTACCGAAAGTTACATAATAACATCGCCTTGCATACAGTCAAATGCCAAAGCCATGTTCCAATACATTTCCAATATATATCTATAAACACTTTCGCATTTATATAATATTAGTAGAGAAAATAGTTTCAGCCGTTTAAGCTTATTATATAATTATTAGTTTATATATGCGAACAATTGTATGTAATAGGTCAGGGCAAAAGTATTTTAGTATTTCGAATGTATTATTAGTAATCAAACCTCTTTGGCTGTACTGAATGTAACTGGCTGGTATTTCAACGTGCACAATATGACATTATGTATGACGTGACAGTACTGACGGATATGTTAGCACATGCGCAACACTCAATTATTAGCGCATGCGTCCTTACTTCCCAGAGGTAAATTTGTGCCGTACAAACTTCTACCCTCCCTATAATCCCTCCCAGTTTAATTTTTGCAACTGATGGTAGCCTATGTCCGTCTCCATGGTCCAATATATCTCTATATTAAATTTCAACAAAATCGGTTCAGCCGTTTTAGCGTGAAAACGGAACATACATACATACATACACACTTTCGAATTTATAATATTATAGTAGGGATTATTCTGAAACTCAAACTTGGATGGGATCAACCAAACAAACAAAATATAATAATTATCCAGATTTCAAAAAAATTCAACCAGAATCATTGAGAAACTCTATAATTTATCTTCCTATCTTTAACATCTTTGAAAATACTACAATGCAGAATAATTTTCATACTATTTAATGGGCCTTTAAAATTAGAAAAAAGTAACTGGTATGTAATGTACTTTGTTTGATTTTGACTTTTTTTATTATAATCGAAAACAAACATTTAAAAACAACTTTTAGTAATATACACAAAACCTTTTCGACTTTGCAAAACAGACTGATGTAGCAGGGTACTATTTTATATTTTTTCTGTACTCAAATAAACATTTCCCTTATCTTATGTGAGGCTTCAATAGTAATTAGTTATATTAATGTTTTCAGCACATGCTAAGACTGTTCACAACATTCATGGACACAAGACATAGTTCAATCTGATAAGTTCTTATTAAGGTTCTTTGTCAGAGAACACACACAAATTTTGTTATAATTTTCTATTTATCTGGGAGATAAGGCCTATTCAGAGGTGCTTAAACTGGGCATAAGGCCGCGCGCACTTTGGACACGCATTCGATTTATACGTGCGATTGTGGTCGTACGAATTGAGTGCGCACTCTGCATACGTTTTTATTAGTCAAATGAGCAGTGATCTAGTGCTATCGGATTTGTGAAGGCTGCTTTGGTTGGAGCGCGATGAATAATATGTATCTTCACGACAATTCTCTTAGGACTAGAAGACTGTGGTGACGTTGTCACTATCGTAGAACTGAATTGGTGCGTGAAATATATTTAAAAAGACACGATTTTGGTGAATTTCATCATATCATGGAAGACCTATAACATCACTTATACAACCACTTTGGTCCCACAAATATTTAATTATGTTTGTGAATCAGCTTTAATTAACTTTTCTACATCCTTGTTAAAATGTACAAATGTGTTTTGTAATCCCAACAAGTTCGGATTGTTTTCAGACGTCTGAACTACACTTAAGTACACGCACGACTAACTCGCACCCAGTCTGCGCGCTCCCATAGTACTTGGAATATCAGGATCATTCCCATGTGTTTATATGTGTACGCACAAGTAAAAATCTAACGAAAACGTGTCCAAAGTGCGCGCGGCTGAAGTCTTGTGATTTTGCATTGGATTTCCTAGCATGTATGTCTTTTAATTTTCACGTACCCTCTGATAGCTCTGTTCCTTAGTGATTTGGTGAACTTGGTCAAGCAACTGTCTGATCCTCAGCTGCAGCTCGGAAAGCTTGTCTTTATGTGCCACATTGGCATAGTCCACTGCATGCTCTCCAACTTGAATGTCAAGGTGCACCTGAAAAATCATATACTCTGATTAGATTTTCTTACACATTCAGATTAGAGGTTTGTATATTCTGTTTCAATTAGGATGCATAAAACCTTTTTATGTAATGTCTGGTCTTAAATGATAACAAGGTTTTTCTTTAAGTCATTTAAATTGGATCAAAATCAACCATCATATCACTCAGATTGGATTGATATCATTTGTTTATTTTTTCTTGCTTAAAGGTACTTACAGTAAATTGATAAGCACTTTGTTTCAAATTATGTATAAGCCAGAAACATAACTGTACAACAAAGTTATCTATCATCAGCCTTTAACAGTCCACTGCTGGACTAGGCCTCTCCTTTGAAAGGAGGAATTGGCCTACTATACCATGCTGGCCAAATGGGTTGGTATAGGGTTTGTATCAAGTTTTCCTTCTCTTACAGTGCTGTTCTCTGCATAATATGCTCCCTCTGTCGGCCCTTACTACACCCATGTGATGATATGGGGTGGTGACATTCCGTATTCTTAATCCGTCACCACACGGACCTGTGATCCTGTGATGTGGACAAAGTTATCTACATTTATAGTTATTATTGAATGTACCTTAGTATTGTTTACTCAACTGTTTAAACATACAAGTATTCTCAACAAAGTGGCATAGGCTTCTTTATTACCTACAACATAAGTATGTCATAACAAAATTACATGCCTATATTTCAAATAATTCAATTGAAGCAATAGTGAAAGGTACTTACTCTGAGTTGAGAACCGCTGAACCAGGATGTGCTGTTGGAGTACATACAAATAACGTGCTCGCCCGGTGTGACTGACGTGAATGATATCATGCCTTCGGAAGAGTACACGCGAGACATCAACACTTTATCGTTAGGATCTCTGACCTCCACATGCATACCGATCCCAGGGGTCGACGGCATAAAACCACCCGATCTTGGATCATACAGCTCCACTTTGTAATTTACTGAAAAAAGAACAACCTATAAGAAAATCTAACCAGGACAAAAACAAGTCTAAATCATTGATAAAGCATTTACCAATAACAGTGGTGTCGTCCGGAATTTCTTCTATAAAACATTTTCGTTCTCCTTCTGCTATGTGGAAATATAAAGCCGATGTTACATCTATTATGAGAAATAGTGCAAATAACGAGGATAATCTAAATAATTCCATTTCTCCAGTTTAGTAAAACAGTCGGCAAAAATCGCTAGATGACATGACACACGTCACCCAAAATAAACGTCACTGCTGAACGCGTTTAGATTTTTGCAAAAAATGAGATGTTGAGCATTTCCAACACGGTTGATTCGCAGATTTATATTAAGTTATTTATTAAACTTATGAGTTAAATGGTTCTATTTATTATTAGAATATTTAGTAATTGTGTAGAATTTTATTAGAGTGTATGATGAATTATTTAGTTGGACACCTTTGGTACTTGCAACCTCAGAACAAGGACTAGTGTTGGGGTGTGCGTCAAAATGGCAGGACCAAGTCCCTGCTTAAAAATTTAGCTCAATACCGGGTTTGTTTTTCAGACATTTTTAACTCTGAAGGTGTAAGAAATACAGCATGAGGTCAGCGACGGTGAGACGGTGAATGATGTCAAAATGAGCCGTGTTCTGTGAGTGTGCCGATCACTGAGATCTGAGATCATCTGAGTGCGGCACACTGTGTATACTCGCACACTCACTGAGCCACTAATCACCAGTGCCAGCGTCGCGGCTTCGGATCTTTCGTGGTAGCACAGTGTGCTAGCACACTTCGGAAAAGAGTGACTCACACGATCCTCATTTTGAAAGAGTGTGCTACCCATCATTTAATCATCATCAGCCTTTAACAGTCCACTGCTGGACTAGGCCTCTCCTTTGAAAGGAGGAATTGGCCTACTATACCACGCTGGCCAAACGGGTTGGTACAGGGTTTGTATCAAGTTTTCCTTCTCTTACACTGCTGTTGCTGTTCTCTGCATAATATACTCCCTCTGTCGGCTCTTACGACACCCATGGGATGATATGGGGCGGTGACATTCCGTATTCTTAATCCGTCACCACACGGACATCATTCCGTCATCAACCCATCATTTAATAGTGTGAGTAAAATTGTTAAGTATAATTTGAACGAAAAGTATCTTATTTCTAACTATCCCACTAAGCCCTTTATTGTCTCCTCAGACGAACTAAAAAGATTATCTGAGGTTTTACACCCCATTTAAGGCGCACGCAAACTGTTCGGACGCGACTTACTGTCGCGACAGTAAGTCACACGACACGACACATAGTGTGCACACCCTTTCGGACGCGGCTTTCTGTCGCGTCCGGGTCCGATACAACCAAGGCTAGGTAGGAGTATATTTTTCTTAATTCAGGGCACTAGCAGTTAGCACTATTAGAATATATTATTGGTAGATCTTGAAGTAAAGCAGAACTGTTGAAAGTGAATTTAACATTTTTTTACTATATTCGGTATGAAATCAATATTAAGGCCAAACCATGAACAATATACAGATGACAGTAAACGTCCGCGGACGTTTACTGTCATTTTCCCAGATTGCCATCGGACGTCTGAGCGCTCAAGGTCACGTCCGCGACAGACGTCCGATAGTGTGCACACTTGAATGGATTTTCCTTGTCCAGATCCCCTTCTGTCGTGACTTACTGTCGCGACAGTAAGTCACGACCATAGAGATATTAGAATAGAGTGGCAGAACAGTACCTAACTCAATACTGTGTCGTGTCCGTCGGTGCGAGAGAGAACACAACAATAGAGGCCCCTTGCATCTCTCTCTAACAATACATGCACAACATCAACATTACGCAGTGGCGTGCTACCTGTAACTATTATTTATATCAGTTTATCAGTAATCAATAGTTTAAAAATATATGAACATTTTTGTCACTTCAAACTATCTTCGTGTATCAATAAAAACAACTTTTAAACTATTGATTACTAATAAACTGATTTAAATAATAGTTTCAGGTAGCATGCCACTGCGTAATGTTGATGTTGTGCATGTATTTGATGATGTTGTTAGAGAGAGATGCAGGGGGCCTTTAATGTTGCGTTCTCTCTCCCACCGGCGGACACGAATAGGCCCCACTCTGCCACTCTATTCTTAATATCTCTATGGTCACGACAGATAGTTTGTGCGGGCCTTTACTTGCTTGCGCCAAATCGATCATAACTTTCTGTAAGCATATTTAAGCATGCTTGCTGTATGGTGAAACTGGAACGCGCCCAGTGTCAAAACAAGAAAAAACAATAAAATGTCAAGATTGTCATTTTGAGTAATTCGAGTGTGGTGTTTCGTGGTGGTGACGTTTCATTTTATTTCTAATGATTGACGAAATGGTTGGAAAATAGAAACATAAATAACAATTTATGACGGCAATATCGTAATAAAGAAGTGCTTTCGTCATTAACTGTGTTTAATACTCATTAAAATCGTATAGGTAGTACTAGGTTTTAGAATAACATAAACATGGATCCATTCATAATAGCTGCTATAATTAGCGCAGTTGTTATCGTTCTGCTATCTATTGCATTTATTCGCGTCGGATCACAAGTCAAACCACAAGGTAAACAATACATACTTTCTATGTATAATCTCTTTCTCTTTTTAAGTTTTAATTTTATTCTGAGAGGAATGTACAAGCTGTCAGCTGTTTACTTTCAAATATGTGTCCTTACCATTATAATAAAAACAGAAGTTATTTTCGTAATGGGCCTGTTGGTCTAGTGGTTTGTGACTCTGAGGGCTTTTTCTAAATCAAAGCTGGCTTGCAGATTTGATTCAGAACATTCAAAGTCAAAATCATTTATTCATCTAGGTCACAAGGTGACGCTTATGAACGTCAAATTTTAATGTACATTACTTAATGCTTCTACATTTACATTTACTGCCCATTCTCAAAGCAATAGGTAGAACCACGAGAAAGAACGGGCAATAAAACTCGTGGCCACTCTTTTTAATCGCCAGTGTTATGTTACATATTTTGTTTTTGTAAGGAGCTGCAACTGTTTCACATTGTAATTAGTTACTTGTAAATATAATTATATTTAATCTATGCACTGAATACAATTATATGTCTTGTATCTTGGTCCTATTATATTTATCTTTAATATGTTTGAAAGATAAATGTAATTGTTTCAGTTATCGGGTTGTGAGTAAGTTTAGAATGTTATTATATTGAAATTGTACTTAATAACCTTACAGGCTGATTTTAATGGATTTTAAACTTTTGCAATTTGTATACATCATACAATATTATTTAGCGAGTCTTAGTCACAATAATTTAGTTATTTAATTTACAGGTGGTGCAAGACCAAGAGCTGTGGTGCAAAGAGATGGAGGCCCTGGTAGGGTTCAAGCTGTAAGGAATCAGCGAGCAAGGATGAGAGCTAATGGTAACCAAATTTGAAATCTTTAACATAAAATAATATAATAATTATGAGTTATAAGAAAAGGACTAAAGAAAATATACAAAGCAAATAGTAAGTTTGTGAAGAGCTTCCAAGACTGTATTTATCTGGCCAGTGTAGCATAGTTGGCATAAGGAACAAATGTTCCTATTGACTCACATGCTATTAAAATACATACATGTACTAGCTTTTGCCCACGGCTTCGCACCCGTTATTGTATATGGAGTTACACAAATCTCTTTTAATGTACGAATACTTTAATATGACAAAATATATGCAGCACTCAATTAACAGCGCATGCATTCTTACTTCCAACAGTTAGATTTGTGCCCTACAAACTTTGACCCTCTCTACAATCCCTTCCAGGTTAATTTTTGCAACAAATGGTAGCCTATGTCCATCTCCATATTCCAATATATATCTATATTAAATTTCAACAAAATCTGTTCAGCCGTTATAGTGTGAAAATGGAACATACATACATACATACACACTTTCGAATTTATAATATTAGTAGGGATAAGTAAACATTTAACTCAATATTACTATTGTAATAAAAAGGAGCAAGTAAATTAGATTAGATTAGATATTGATAGAGTAAAATTCATATTTTTTATAAATTAAAACAAATTTTGTTTTTAGCTGCTCGTAATCAAGCAGCTCTAGAAGAGGAACCAGAAATAGTTGATGAACCTGATGAGGACAACCCTCAGGAGGCTCAGAAAGTTGAATTTGATGACAAAATGGGAGCCAAGGTAACTCGTCAATATTAATCTATATTTTATTTCTTTATTAGTACAAACTTTTTAATTAGTTTGGCCACAATTATGAAGCTGCAACTCTGAAGTAAATACATTTAAATGAATTAAAAATCCTATGAATAATTTTCTAGAAGATTAATTTTATTGGTGTCTAAAGTATTTCTAATATAATTTTGATGCTTTATCTACCTTCAGAAAAGAGCAAAATTAGAAGCAAAGATGGAAAAGAAGAAAGCTAGGGAAGCAGAAGAACAAATGAGGGAAATGAAGAAGAAAAAAGATGAAGAATTGGAGCAAGAGAGAAAGAAAATTGAAGAAAAGCAAGAGGTATAGTAGTATTATTTTCTATTCACTAGACTTCTCCATGTTTAGGTACTCTCAGACACAATCACTAGCCATCAACAAACTGCATTAAAAATAGAGCAAAGGCCGTAATCACAGATATAGATCTACATAGATAACGCAATTATCACGATATGTATTGAAACCAAGCGTGCCGACTTTTTAATACCTACTGTGACGTTGCCTGTATCACGAAGTCGAAGCGATGCGCGACAGTATCGCTTGTGCGATATTCATCGTCTCCTAATACACAACGTCAGATCAAACGTCCGAAGCAAACGCCGCAACGTAATGTGAATAAAGTTTACTTAACGGTAAAACGGACGCGCGGGGACTGAAGTTAGTGGCGACCAAGCTCGACGCTTGGTCGGAGTTCAGACACGCGAAGTGCATGCATTTGCGTTATCTATGTAGATCTATGTCTGTGGCAGTAATAGACCTACCAGAGAACAAATTTCTTATAGAAGTTATTCACACATTCTGGTTGTTCCCTCAATGCTGAGGATCGTGACTATATGTCAATTTTCTCCACTCGGTCCGGTTCTGCGCCATATGTACCGCACCCTGTATCCGGCCTCCAGTCACCTCTTTGAGTTGGTCCACCCATCTAGCTGGCGCTATAGAAGTTATAGATATGGATAAAATACACAAATGCACTGCTGTGATAGTTATTAGTTACAAACATGGTAATATTATGTAATCACTAGCCAGAAATAAATTGTTTCCATTCCTCTTTAACTCATTCATAAACATTAGACAAAATTGATGTGTACAATATTGCTTTGTACTTTTCCTATATTTATAAATTTTGATCAAATTTAAAATTTGTGTTTGTTTAGGAGGAAGAACGCCAACGCGAGGAGGCTGAGCGCAAGGCCGAGGAAGAGCGTAAAAAGCGCGAACAAGAGGAGTATGAAGCGATGAAGGCAGCCTTCACTGTCGAAGGTGAAGGATTCGACGAGAACGAGGAACAGGACAAGGAGAGCTTGCTGAAAGACTTTATTGACTACATCAAGGTAAATACGCAGTTGATTTATCTATTAGGTAGTTAATGCCTGCTAACATCTCAGATTACAGGCAGCGATAGCCTAGTGGAGATACCAACGGACTGCCATGCAGAGGATATCGGGTTCGAATCCACGGCACGCACCAATGACTTTTCGCAGTTAAGTGCGTATTAAATTGTTAATTATCGCTTGCCCCGTGCCTCGGAGAGCACGTTAAACCGTCGGTTCCCGCCGTCATGAAGATCTTTGACAGTCGTTACAGGGAGTCAGTACCCTCAAATAAACTGATACTGGTCTAACCCATGGAATATCGCTATCCTTTTGGGTTGCGGAGGTCAGACGGCAGTCGCGCTGTGGAAAAGTTGATATTCTGTCATATCTGGTTAGACCAGTAAGTGGACCTCGGGCTACAAGGCGTGTAAGTCTTGGATGCAACCGGGATAATGCTAGGGCGATGATGATGATGAGTTAATGCCTGCTAAGCATCTAATTGTATAAAATGTAATTTACATCAGATTTTACCAGCCTTTTGAATGCTGTGAAAAGCATATGGAACTTTTCATTGAGGCCAAACAGCCTTCTTTCCTCTTCAGCTTTTTATTTTTGAAATTTACTTAAGCAAATCTGTATGAATAGGATGACTAGTCTTAGGGCAGAATAATAGTGCTTAAATACACCGTATTTTTTAAGTCAGTGTTTTCCCGTAAAGTGTGTACTCAGCTCATGATATAGAAGCTACCTATAATATTCATATTACTTACAAAATTTGTAAAAAAAAAAACTGAATTAATTTTTCACCAAAATTATTTTTTCATAGCATTTACTTATAACCTAAAAAGTAGCTCACTCTTCGTTCACGACACATATTAGTCCTATGAAATGCTGATTTTAGAGAAAATTGTTAATAGAAAAAAAATGTATATTTTGTAGAATAAATATTATAGGTAGCTTCTGTATCATGGGCTGAGTACAAACTTTACGGGAAAACACTGACTTAAAAAACACAGTGTATAAGAATATGAACTTATTTAAAAATCTATTGTAATGATATCAATTCTTATTTCTACAGGCGCAGAAAGTTGTTTTGCTGGAAGATTTGGCGGCACACTTTAAACTGAAGACTCAAGCTGCTATTGACAGGATAACAGATCTGCAATCCTCTGGCGAGCTCACTGGTGTCATAGATGACAGAGGCAAATTCATCTATATATCACAGAAAGAGCTAGAAGATGTGGCCAAGTTCATAAGGCAAAGAGGAAGAGTATCAATAACTGACTTAGCAGAATCTAGTAATGAGCTGATAAACTTGAACCCTGTAACAGTACCCTAGTCCTGAAGAAATATTTTTTTATGTTGTTCATTTGTTGAAGAGTTATTGGATGTAATTAAAGAATAAGATATATTGTTAATACAAACATTTATTATAAAACCAAAAGAAATGCATATTTATTCTGTTATTTCATAACCAAACATGTCTCTTCCCTTCTCCAGAAGCAGTAGTGATGATTCCTTGATTCTGTCTAAAACTTCCATTAACTTGTTTTTAGTAAATACTTTGTACAGGCATCTGTTTTCTCCAGCAATCAAATTGCTCAACTTGACAGCTTCCTGATGGTCCTCAATATTATCATTGCTTTGCAAAATTTTTAGGATCAAAATAACCACTTCAGGAATGCACAGACGTCTCAAAGTCTCTAATTGTTTAGATCTTTCATGCTTTTCATCATCACTGAACTTTTGAGAGGTGGTGCTGTCACTCTCATCTTGCAACCAACCTCCTGGGAATAACAGTACATTGTACAGCAGGTTTTTTGTGTGTTTTGCTTGATGCTGAACCGCATTCAACCACCGTGCCTTTTGTTGCTCCACCTGAGCAACTCTCTGTTCATGATGTACCTTGTCAGAGAAAGATGCATCAGATTGTAGAGGTTCCACATCCTTAGGCTGTCCACTGATGAAGTGCCTGTACCATGTAGCAAAGCTTTCCAATGCCTCCAAATATGCTTTCAAACACAAATGTTCACGAAGTTCTGAAGCATTAGAATTAATTTTGCTCGCAAAGTCTGGGAACATTTTGTGCACATTCATAGCACAAGCAAGTGCGGCATCAGTGTTACTGATAAAAATAAATGTGCGAATCATTGCATTGCTCAGCCACAATGCCTCTTCATACTGGTTTGAAATAAGTGATAACCATTCAAGAGAAGTTATTACCTTTTGTATCAAAGTTTTATCCTTTTCAACTGCACTAGTTTGTGTAAATGTGAGATCTAAATTACCATAGCCTTGTTGAATGTCAGCAATTGCCTTTTTGATAGCCACACGAGCTGAAGCTGCAACATCAATGCCTGCATTGAGTCCTGCTTTTACAACTCCTTGTCTAAACTCACTCTTGTAAATGTGATCCATGAGTTCAGCATACAGTTCAATTTGTCTACTAACTGGCACATTAGATGTGTAATAAGCAATAAATTCAGGGCATTCAACTGAACCATCAATCAATTTATCAACAAGTTGTGTCACATATTTCTCCAAGATTTGATCTCCAATATCATGTTGAGGATCTTTGCCCATTTGCCTCAAAATCAATACAAGATGAGCCAAAAATCTAACAAATCTCTCATCGCTATTCTCAATCCATAGCAGAGCATCTTGCATTATAGCTCTAACATGGCCAAGCATTAAGTAGCGCTGGCATGTCTGGTACAAGGACTCTTTTTTACCATCCATCAAAGATTTTACAGCACTGAATACTTGTTGTAGGGATAGTTCTTCAACTTGAAGCTCTGACTGCAGTAACTCAAGAACATCTGATGGAGTAGTGTTAGCATCAACAGTAGCATGGTGCTCATGTAAAAACTTATCTACCCTCGCTTCAATCTGCACTCTCAAATGAGCCCAAAGTAAGTCTTCCCAGTTACCCTGACAAGCTGGAAGTGTACTAGGCAAATGACCAGACAAGACTCCAACGGTGGCTCTGTAATGTATGTTCTCAGTAGTATTATTGGCTAATCCTAATGCACACCATTTCCACAAATCTCTAGAAGGATTGCCAGATATATCTATGGGGGAATATGCATCTTCTTTGGGCAAGTAGTGCAGTAGTATCCAGCCTTGTAGAACAGCTCCCCTCCATGCTTGGCCAGCACTGATGCACAGGGACACAGCTTCTTTGAACTTACCACACCTGACTTCTGTAAATATTCTTTTACATAAATCATTATCATCTTTTTGATCATCAGAATGAACTATTTTCTTCTGACGCCTGGGTGCATCTGGATCCATGCAGGTAACCATTGCTTTACTTGTTTCTTTGTTGAACAAACTGGATCCAATCAAGAGTTGATGCAAAGTATTACCCCAGTGAATGTTATTGCTTATGATTGGTGCTGAAGTTTTTGTGGCTTCCTCTTGGTATGCTGCAGTAGCCTCCAGCCAATCCACAAGTAATTGTAACAGTCTTAATTCTGAATCGCTTCTAAATAATGCATCAACCAAAGTTTGCTGGGACAAAGTGGTTTCTGTGATCAGACTATCTAAAGATTCTGGATGTTCTGTTATTGAATCTGCATATAAACAATGAAGCAATTTCCAGCTATTTGCTTCTTCTGCCAACCAGTAGTTTTGTGCATTATATCTATTCCAGGGTTCAACTGACTCGAGAGCGTCACAACAAATCTGAGCTAACCTCGCTAGAATATCCAACACGTTACTGGGGCGACTTGTCTGAATAATCTCGTAAAAAACTTCGTTCAATCCTTCTGCAGATAGACCAGGATTCACTAATATTGAGGATTCATCTAAAACTTGCCTCAGACTAGTGTCGTTAAGATTTTTGAATATCGAGGTATCGTTCAAAATCGGTGATATATTTAAAGTGTCTTCTCTTCCGATAAGTTGCCTGCCTCTTTTATTTTTCAATGGTGTAAACTGTGTTGAGTGTAAATTAAGTGTTCTATCATAGTTCGCCATCACAAAAAGTTTTAAATACACAAATTACTACACCAAGACACCAATACACAGAACCGCCGAAAACAAGCGCGGCGACGGATGACATTAATGACATTTGTGAACTAAAATTGTGACATTGTTTGATTATAGCAACGTTCAAAACGCATAATCTCTGCTAATCCCAGTGTCATACAACTTGTTCTCTTGTGATTGATATCAATTTTATCTTTAATTAAAAATACAGAGATAATTTATTTATAAACTGTTAACAAAAATATACCCAAATCAAAGCAAAATAGCTTATTTTGAGAAAGTTACGCATTTCTTACGACAACATTTTTATAAGAGTGGTATTTGAGCGGCACTCAAGACCCACTTTGCGAAAGTTACTGGGTTTGGAAATATTACTAAAGTAAAGATCATTTTTTTATAAACTAAATAGTACATGGATTATTTTCTACTTGTTTATTAATACTAATATTTCTATAAGCCTCCTACAAAATGAATTTCACGATCATATCACTAAAGAAAACTATATATTTTCTGCATTTCTATCTCTCATTCTCTATCTCAAATTTCCATTCCCACTCTAGACGTCGTCGCGTGCAAGGGTAAGAAATAAATAAGTAAGTAATTTGTAACGCTACAAATAATATTTTTTCCTGAGAAATACAGTAAATTAAAATATGTTTATTTCCACTTTTTTATTTTAATACTAATCTAATATTATCTTGTAAGTTGTTTGAAAATCTTAGTTTCACAAAAACTTAATTTTCATTTTGTTTCTGTTTTTGGAATGATAACTGTAACTATATTTTGTAGGATCCTCAAGTGGTATCAATAATATTGTATTCCAATTTTAATATGATCTTATTGTTCTGTAAAATATGATAATACCTACACAAATGTATGATCATTGGTAGGTAAATATAGGATATTATTAATTTAGTATCAGGTAGACTACCAACATTCTTTGTATTTGAAAATGAATAATATTAATGAATTTTAGCCTGATGTAGATACTAATTTAAATAATTGTGTAAGATTTTTCAATAAAAGGCAATATCTTATGATTGATAGGTACTCATTTTATATATTTTACAAAGGGAAATTGTATAAAATCTAGCTAGGGAACTATTTCTAGTATCATCACATACAAACCTACAATATTTTGTTAAGGATTTGGAAAATTTACTTGTCTTCTAAATTAGGTAAATGGTATCTATCACAGACTGTAATTATGCATGTTCTGCAGCTATGTGCAGTTATTTACTTACACAAATGTGAATAATAATTATTGTATCTTATTTTATAAGCTGATCAGGAATTGCTTAGATTTGGGTACAATGTATATTAAAAATAATTCTATTGTTTTGATAGACTAACAATCTGCCATCATACATACTTATGTGCTATATAAGCATTATTAGCGTTACAAGACATGATAATTTCCATGTCACATAAAAATACCTCAATACAGGCTTTATTTGTGGTTTTTTTGTGTGACATGAAAATTATCATATGTAAGATATATGTACCTACACAACCAATACTTGCACCAGGTATGAATATAATTATTTATACACTACAGATTAGGAAAAGCAAATTTTGCACAGTTTTTATAAGATCATGACAAACCAGCGGGTCATAAGACCGCATTAAAATTATTATAATTCATAAATAAACTGTGGCTTTTTGCCGAGTTGTTTTCCGTATCAATTTTTGTGTTAAGTGTAATCAAACAGAATAGGTACCTAGTAGTTGTTAATTGCGAACAATAGTTCATATTACCAAAATTATTTTTAAATATTCTTATAAATATTTATGAAATCTATATCTTCAAAACATTAACATTACAGTAATTGTTGAAGTAGGAAGTTTAATTTACATTTGTAAGTAACTAAAGAGTTACCCAAATGTTAAGTAAAATATTCTTTATAAGTTCACTATCTTTTTAATATCCAGAATGGTTGGAGGATAGACTATCATAAAGCATATCCAGCGGTGCAATATTTGCAACAATTTATTTTGGACAAGTTACTTGATTTATACAACTGTGGTAATATAGCTTAATTGTATATGTATAAGCAAGGCATTAAGAAAACCAAGTAAATAGGATAAGCTGAGCTGACTACAAGGACCATTCGGTAAATCTTAGTCAAGAAACTGTTATAAATTCAAAATATAACTTCATTGAGGGACTCTTATGTTGTATGCTACATGCACCTTGATGAGCTATTGCATACACTGTGAATTTTCTATAAGCTATGCTATGTTATCATTATTTGTACAAAAATAGATTTTTGTTTTTAAGTTATTGACATTAGTGACATTATTTTTTCCTAACTTCTGTGTCAACTAACTGTCAGTAGTGATATCATTGAAAGGATTGAAATTTTATTTTATTGTTATTTTATGTGTATGTATGGTATTTCATTGCTGATTTCTTTTAATTATAGGCTAAAGAACCTGTATGAAATGTGGGTAACAAGAGTTCACTTGCTTTTCCTTGATATGCAAGTCCAACACAGACCAATAATGTGCAGTGTTATAGAGGTAAGAATTCATATTTTTAAAATAATTTTACAGCATTATAAATGTGAGAGACATGAATTATGTGTTTATGATGTAAATTTGGATCAAGCAGTTTAAAAATTTCTTAGACCGATGACCATGAGAGCATCAATGGCACATATAAAATAATTATACATAAATAATAGTTTAATATAAATATAAATTTGTGTGAGGACCCCACAGTAGCCAAATAAATGTATAGAAAATATGTCTATACAATATGTAGACCATGTTTTACCTTATTTCATTAACACATATTACTTCATGAAGAAACAATGTATTTATTGGGAAATACAATGAAATTGTACCAGATAAATGGATTATATTTCCAATACATAAAATCCATGTATATATTTATTAATAGATATTGAGTTACTGGATTTTCATAATAGGTCTATCTGGTATTCCATTAGTAGGTACACCTGGTAGATTCAAACCAGCCTGGTGAGATCAAAGTATATGTAATTAGCACAAATATTTCTATATATAAATTTTCTATTATTTATGATCATACAAATTCAGCCTTTGAGCATTTTAAAACATATTTTTATGATGACCATACTTCCATAGTACCTAATAGTAATTTTCTGTGCTTGATCTTGTATTGTTGTGGCTAATGCTATTAATTCATGTCACAATCAAGAACTTTCAGCCAGCAGCTAGCTCAAAATTGTATTTCTTCATTAATTCATAAATATCTTCATATAAATATATTTATATATATAGTATAGGATAGGATAGTATTCAACAGCTGTGTTCTGTCAGGAGTCATTATTAATGACTCCTGACAGAACACTTTAATGACTCATTAACATGTGCTTTTATCAATGAAATATGAATACGAATCAAGATCATGTTTTCGAAAGGTAAATATTACATTCATAAAGGTACTCAAGACGGAAACGGAACGTTTACGTAAAGCTTGGTGAATGAAACGTAATTAGGACATTTTTTATACCAATAATAATCACTCCTGTCCACTAAAATGTGGTCATAAAAGCTTATGCATGGCACAAACATCTGGATAGTTACGTCCTATGATTTTTAAAACTATCTACATGTTCACACAATCATTGTTTTACAATAATTTAAACTCGGCAATAATGCGAATGCGACATGTTTCATTAGTCATCTCATTCTCACGTATTATTTTTTTTTTCAATATAAATGACAAAAATATCATAATTGTCTGAGACGAAACGTTTAGTTATGCTCGAGTTCAATGTAGCCTATCGAGTCTGGAACGCGGCTAATGATTTTCGATGCGGCCGGAAGTGCACTGTTTACTTTTATGTGAATCGGCAAATAATTTTAAATTAAAATAACGTAAACACAAGTCAGTGCATCTAGTCAAATAAATTAAAATTTATTTTGTCCCATATTTAATTAAGAAACATCGGTTTATTTATTTTTGGTAAGAAAGAATTGAAATTGATATTAAAGCGTGGCGGTAAAGTCAATAATCGTTTACATTCATATTATTTCTATACATTTTTTATGAAATATAAGTTCATTGTTAATCTATAAAATTAAAAGTTCTGTTTATTAATTGTAATAAACTAACAGATTTTTATTACGAAAATCAATCATCCTATTAGTTCATTACTAATTTGACTTTACCGCGCAAGTACTTTTTTCAAGGACGTGTTTGTTGTCTCTTTTACACCAATCGCACTACGCGAACGCGAGTCGTGTGCGGCAAAACGTTTCGTCACTGGATCTTGGTACCTACCCAGTTCACTAGTGTTTTTTGGCCTGGTTCCGCCATTATTACTACAAAAAATCTTCATTGTCACTATATTTTGGAGCTTATCGTGCAAATGGAATACAAAACAGACGTAGATAGACCTAATAAACAATAAAAATAGTGTCCGCCGAAAGTGTTTTGGAAGTGTATCATTTCCTGTTTCATATCGTAGAGAAACAAGCAACTGCGACCGCTAGCGTACTCTTTTCGTTATCACGTGGGTTATATTTCAAATTATGCGGCTTTGTGTGACGGATTTTTTATATTTCTAATTGTGAAATAACCTGCAGAAAAATGTGTTATGTGAATAGAAAAAAAACCGGTTCATAACCCTTCATAAACGTTGTTTTTCAGAAGCGCGCCGAACCGCAGTCGGCTCGTCGCTCTTTTCGGCTCGACATGGAGCCGGCGGGGGACTGATTCCTTGAAGAATGTTAACAAAGTGGTTATCTAGTGAAGTTCAGTGTGGTGTTAGTGTTGTGAACTCGAAACTGGTGTTACATAAGGACGGAATGAACTGTAGAAGAAGCCCGCCCTGACGCGGCGGGCGCCAGCGTCCGCGGCGGGCGAGGTGCGAGTGATGGCCCCAGCATTGTCTATCGCACCTCGAGAGCCGCTTAATCTCGACACCAGCATCGTGGAAGAAAACGAGAAGCCGCTGTCCCACCGGAGACGGGCGCTCGCGTCCGTCGATAACCTAGCGACACACATGGAGGAAGACGACATGGGCCTCCAAAACCAGCCTAGCCTCGCCAAAGACTCACAAGAGATGGAACAAATCCTGGTAGACTTAGGCAATACTGATCTAGTCCAAGCTGACCTACTGCAGGCCATCAAGACATTGGAGTCTGGTGGAGATGGCCTTTCTACGGGTGATCCAGAAGCGATGTTCCCTCTATCAGGGTTTGATTTGGCTGAAAATGTTGATTCAGAAGGAGATTCAGTTGAGGATAAAATAAATGCAGTACAGACACGTCTGGAGAGACGTTGTGCATTTCTACAAAGAAGGCTGAGAATATTACAGGCTAGAGCTATAGGTAAAAGAGTGTCAGAAGAAGCGGCTCAAACATTTGAGAAATGTAGCCGTGCTGCTCGTAAAGATGGTGGAGGTAGACCTGTTGGATTGAAAACATTTTTGAAGTCTGTAGAAACAACTTCAGCTTTACAGGCAGGCGCGAGCAGTAAGCCAGTTACTGGGCCTAAATATTACAATCCTGGAACATCTAAAGGTGAATCATCAAAGTCATCAAGTATAGGAGTACCACCAGGCACCTTGGCAGGGCTAGAAGACACTGCTGGTGCTCTGCGCTCACATCTATCAGCGGTGAAGCATGAGCTGGACTCGGATGCTACAGCCTCCTCGTCAGGTGCCGAGAGCAATGATGAGGCTGTGTCATACTCAAATCCACATCAACAGACATTACCAATGTAAGTTATAGTTTGTAAACTTAAAATTAATATTGGTATTGTAGATCTTAGCCCTCTTTGTTAGTATACAGTCCTACTATTTTAAGATTACTATTATGTAGGAGTTGATTAGGTAATGCCTATGTAGATATTTAGCAAATATGCCCATTTCCACAAAATTACAGGTGTGATGATAAGTATGTTTAGGCTGCAAGTACTTGAAACTAATTTGAGAAAAACTTAGGGTATTGAGTGACCTAAATACTTAAATGTTCTAGTTTTAATTGGATGAATTAATTAAATTCTTAAGTCATGAACAATTAAGATTTTCCTGGTTAGACATTAATTATCTGTTAAAATCATCTATTATGTTGTTGTAGTAGGTTTGTATATAAAAAACAGTCCAAACAAAAGTATAGGGCACTGTAATCTTATTCAATCTACACAGCAATTTGTCTTAGAATGGCCGGATGCAAGCTCATTGCTTGATTCAGATCAATAAATTCTCACTCAGTCACAATATTTCATCTAAGGTGCTCAAAATTTCAAAGTAAACCTTGCCCTACCATTAGTGCCTCTAGGGAAACTGGTTTTAGTTTCAGAGTAATCTAGTTATAGCTAATAATTTTAAACATCATTAGGCAGTGATAACATCAGAGTAATAAATAATAAATACAATATGAATGGATAAACTTTCATCCTTTGATAAGTGTATACACATACATATTTTTGTATTTTACTAGCCTTATTTTGTACAAACAGGAAAATAGACTTGATAAATATCATAAACACCTTTTTGCTTATTTCTATATGTATGCCAGAGGGTTCTTGGCAAGCTATTTTGATCTAAGACAGTAATTTCATCAGACCTAAAGTATTGCATCATTTTTAAATCACTTACATAGACTACCTTGGGGTGGAGATTTACATATGAGACACAGTCAGTGGGGTGTGCAAACTGAAAAGAAATGAAATTCTATAAAAATATTACACAATTTTATATTATTTTAAATGTTCGAAGCATATTGATGCATCTTTCTTGTGTATCTGATTAATCAATGTCTAATAAATTGTTTGTTGTTTACATTGCATAAATTAAATAAAGTATATTTAGTTTAGTTTAGTCTAATATTCTCTCATATCTGGTTAGACTACAGTGCATTGACTTGGTATGAATAGTCATCATTAACAGATAAACATCTACTTATCTGCAGATAGTGAGACAAAATAAACATTAGTAGTATACTACACCATATAATATTAACAAATTAGATTATTCAGAGACATTATAATAGATCTCAGGATTAACTAATAATAGTAATAATTAAATAATTCATCAATTTAATGGTAGAGTGTACTTTGTCATAACAATGAAACTAATCATAATTATCTTCATCCTAAAAAATAGGCTTCAATCTTGATAATAAAAATATTATTGACAGAATTATGTCATAGGTAAACATGCTGTTAGATAATATCATTATTTATTTAAGCTTGTATTCTCTCACTCAAACTATCAATGAATCAGCCTTGTGAAGTTCATAGACATCTCTTACTATTTTTGTTATAAAAGAGGAATATTAAGATATAGAATATAGATCTCATATTGTAGTATTTATTCACATGTAAGCTATTGCTTGTATTATTTCAGCTTGTTGCATAACATAAAAATGTTTTGAATCAGACATGTCTCTACATGTTATAGTTCTTGTTCCCCTAGCTGCCAAGTGTTTCTGACACATAGCACAGCTTCAAAGAAATATGATCTCAAAGTGGCAGGAATGTATCAGATCAATTTTCATTAGTTAGGTTGTTTATAATGTAAAATCATTACTTAGACAGATTTTAATCACATTTCAAACTATGAGTTATAATGTGTTCTTCAATCAATCAATCATTTTTTTATTTCCACTCTTACCATATATATACTGACAAGGCAGATATTATTGCAGCTAAATAACTAGCTTGGCTCTATATTGATAATTCATACAATTATGAAACTGAGTGATGCTAATTATTTTCTAACTTGACTCTTGTAAGCTTCTCTATTAATTAGTAGATAATTTGTAGAATAGATATCATTTAGATAATATATGTTTATTTAATGATTACATGCTATGATACATCATCTTTAAAATGTAATGTACCATCAAATCAAGACTTAGTTACTAGAATCTATAAAGTAATAGACTTACACACACACACACACACACACACCTTTTTATCCACAGAGAAATAGCCATAGTTTTCAAATAACATAAACATTGTTATTGAATGACATTTTATTCTTGCTGGTTCTATAAGTGGCCAGATTCTGTGCTATGTCAAATTTGCCTAAAAGAGAGATCTAACAAGATGATCCAGTTAAAGAATTAAGCATACAATTGGTGTTTTACTGTAGTGTTATAGGAACAATAGTCAAAATACAGCAACCATATTAAAGAAAATCAAATTGCCAGTTGTTTAGTGGCACATTTTAATTTCACTTTGATAAGCATTGCTATCATTCACACACAAGCCCTTGTAAACTGTGCTGTTTGTAAAATATTGTAGTATTAGCTATGGTTATGTATGTAACATTGACCTGCTTACTATGAGTGTTTAGATTTCTGACATTAGTTCAAAATTGCCACATTAGCAAAACAAAGGGTGATGAACTGTTATGTCATTAAAACTTTGTTTAGGTATATAATTATAGTTTATTCATACTCATGCCCAGATGCCCATGCCCTGTTGGAGTAGGCAGAGACAATGGAATGCCACTTGCTTCTGTCTTTACAAACCTCATGGGCATCCTCTACATAATTATAGTTAATTTATGTATTTTTTGGAGAATATAAGGCAAAATATAGTATTTAATCATTTACATATTTATCTATATTATGTACTTAAGAATATATTTAACATGTTCACTGTCCAGCCAAAATATTGAAAGTAGCTCTCACTTCCAATTAAATTTTTCGTTCCTCTGTACTGATGTAATTGCATTCATACCACTTCAGGTTCATAATGGCCATTAAAGTATGGTGGGGATCTTTTAACCCCCCATTTTCAGAGTGACCCACATGTATGTCATGGACGTAGAAGCTAACAATTCAATGACACCCATGTGTCATTATGTATTAAAAGTGCAGTGACCCACATGTATGGCATGGACTTCTTGTTCCAACCAAAAATGACCCACATGTGGGTCATGGACAGTGAACATGTTAGTCTGTTTATCAGTTATCTGGCTGGCATAATATCAATACCTGTAGGCTCACATGTGTAAAGGACACAAAGGATAGATTACTATGTGTGTGAAATGTCTTAGGAAATATTATATTAATTTTTATGAGTTCATTTAGCTTTATGCATTATTTGCAGAATATATCTTAAGGTACAGAATAATGTTGCCAATCATTTATTAAATTAATCACATGTAGACACATGAAAAGGTGAAGGTGATATTTCTATTTATAGAAATGAACACCTAAGATTAAACAATTGATGACTCAATTATTTGAATGTTGGGCTTAACTACTTAGTTGATCCAATGTAAGTTGGATTATGTATCATGTACTCCTAGGTCATGGTAAACTTTGTTTTTTGCCATCCATGTAAGTGCATAGAAGAGTTGAAGATAATTGCATAAATTTTACACCAATAACATTTGAAAAAACAATTTTTCCATCATAATAAACTGCATAAGTGGATTTCATCTACATGTTTGCTGCATCAAGGAATAATTAAAAATATCTTATATATAGTTTTTCTTGGCATTCAAACTTAATCCATATGCAGTTGCATAAAAAATCCTTATTATTACAAAACAAAGACTACAGTTATATAATACCAGGTTAAGTAATGCTTGGGAGTTGAAAGAAATAGTTTTGAGGTACTTAGTTACTTTATTTATTTTTAATCAACATGACTTCCAAGACTGCCTCCGTGGTCCAGTGGATAGCGTATGCGACTGCTGGTCGGAGGCCCCGGGTTCGATTCCCGGGCCGGGCAAAAGTGTTACTAGGTTTTTCCGAATTCTCAGTAGCAGCACGGAGTCTGGTGATGTGCCCGTTAACGGCAATAGGCTCACCCCCTATTACGTAGGACGTAAAAACTCATGGCGAAATGTGGGTGTAATATTTACACCTCTGCCTACCTCTTCGGGAATACAGGCGTGAGTCTATAAATAAAAATAAATAAAACTTCCAAGATTCCAGACAGATTTACAAAAAAATATCAATAGTCTTTGTATAATCAATTTTACTAGACTAAATTTCGATTTATACTGAGCCCATGTTTTTTACTACGAGGGTCAAACTGAAAGTTCTTAGAACTGGCCACTTATAAACAATATAATAAAAAAAATATTCTAAAATTTGAAAATAGAACTCTTTGCCAATATTACTGAGTATATATTTCATTCATTTGTCATTTGTTTTACGATTTGGCGGCAAATTGAAAATTGTCTGTGTCACGTCAACATGAATTTAACACGAGAAAATTTTCGTGCAATGATTTTTTATGACTTTCGATGTCATTTAAGTCAACAAGAAAGTTATGATAGACTACGATTGGCCTTTCACGATGAAGCCCCATCTCGTGCGACTGTTTACAACTGGTTTAATGAGTTTAAACGTGATCGCACTAATCTCACTGATGATGTACGTGAGGGACGGCCTTCTACGGCGACGACTGAAAATAACATCTGTGTTGTGCGGCGTATGATAGAGACTGACAAAAGAGTGACCTATCAGCAGATTCGGACAAGCTTAGGCATCGGTATGAGTCAAGTGCACAAAATCCTCCACGAACATTTAGCGGTCAGGAAGCTTTGCGCCCGGTGGATACCTCATAATTTGACTAAGGCTCAAAAACTCCATCGTGTGGATTGGTGCCGTAAAATGATTGAAAGATTTAACGGAGGTGACTCAAATGCTGTGTTCGACATACTAACAGGTGACGAAAGCTGGATTTACTGTTATGATCCTGAAACCAAAAGACAATCTGCTCAGTGGGTGTTTCCTTTCGAGGAGTTGCCAACTAAAGTGAAGAGAGATCGAAGTGCGGGAAAAAAATGGTGGCCTCGTTCTTTGGAAGGATAGGTCATTTCGCAACAATTGTGTTAGAGGATCAAAAAGCAGTTTCTGCAGAATGGTACACTACCAATTGTTTGCCACTTGTCTTGGAAAAAGTTCGAGAGAAACGACCTCGCAGTAGGATCCTCCTTCACCACGACAACGCCTCGTCGCACACCGCCAAGCGAACGATCGACTATTTGGCGACATCAAACGTTGAATTACTGGGTCACCCGCCGTATAGCCCCGACCTCGCGCCTTGTGATTTTTATTTATTTCCAAAAATTAAAGAAAAACTTAAAGGAAAGCGGTTTATGAATGCTGAAGAAGCGGTGGCTGCGTATCGCGATGCCATTGAAGAGACCCCTAAGGACGAGTGGGCAAAGTACTTTTCCCAGTGGTTCCATCGCATGCAGCGGTGTATTGACGTCAATGGACAATATTTTGAAAAGATATAATAAAACTAATGACTGGCTAATGTAATCAGTTTTTGATTTTCTAAGAACTTTCAGTTTGACCCTCGTAAATGGAGAGAGCGTTTTTCATATTTATGATTTTGACACATATCAATATGATTAACATGTTTGCATACTGCTATTTCAGTGAGAAACGTGCGCTATGGACGTGGCAGCGGTCCCGGGCGTCGATAGCGTACCGCTGGGGCTGGCTTCAGGCGCAAGTGCAGGAGTTGGAGTACAGGATCAGACAGCACAATGAGTTGCACCATCAGGTAAACAATACACCATGGTCTATAGGTGATATTGTCTATGCAATTTTATCTGCTGTCTTTAGCTTAATTCGACAAACGATTGTGTAATTTGCGAAAGTATGTCGTGTATGAATAAATTACGTTTATTTGCCGAATCTTCATAATTTGTAAAAAGTACTTTACGAAACAAAATTCATTCTTAGTACAGCTAAGAATAAATTTTGTTTCGTAAAGTACTTTACAAACGTACCATATATAGACAGACATATAGTAGGTGCAGCCAGACTCAAAACAAAAAATCGTGAGTAACACAAGTGTGGGTTTCGAACTCACGACACTCTGCATAGTGTTAAGCAGCGAGGCGACCGTTTGACGTTTCGAAGCTTTGCGCGCAGTCAGAACTATCATAAACGCGTCAATCTATTATGATAGATATTTAATACTCTTTTACGAAAAAAATTCTGAACGATCTTCGATGAAACTATGCAGTAATTTATCTTATAGGTACATCAGATGAGTTCATAGGCTACCTTTTGCCGCGGTAACTGACACCCACGCACCACGCAGGCTATGACACGTTCCGAAGCGATTTATCAAATACTAGCCGTTTCCCGCGGTTTCACCCGCGTCCTGAGGGAACTCTTACGGACCCCTATTTTTCTAAAATAAAATATAGCCTATGTTACTCGCAGATAATGTAGCTTTCTAATGGTGAAAGTATTTTAAAATCGGTCCAGTAGTTTTTGAGTTTATCCATTACAAACATAAATACAATTTTTTCCTCTTTATAATATTAGTGTAGAAAAAAATCTTGCCTCTTATTTTCAAGCAATTGAAGCACACTAAAATGATAAAAGAAATTAATGTATCCTTATTGCCTTTACGTTCCAAATTGCCGTGAAATGTAAACAGTGCGGTGCCTAAAATATATTTGCACATTAGGTGATTAATTTTTCCGCGTCGAAAGAGTTAAGCGAGACGAGAAGCATGCTGACCCTTGATTAAAATATATCTTGAGGTCAGTGACCGCGTACTGAACTTTGCGATAAGCGCCTGTTCAAAAATATTATGGTTTTATGACTCACTCATTAAGATCGACTGCTAATAAGGAATGTAGATTGAGGATAACCTGTGGATATGATTAATTTCTGTCAAATCTGGTTAGACCGAAAAGTGGATCTGGAGTTCTAAGGCGAAAAGACTTTGATGCAACTGTGATAACGCTAGGATGATGATGACAACGATGGATAACCCTGAATGAATACACAAATATGATTTTATCTTCTATTCGCGGCTACAAATAGCTATATGTGCTATTTTAATTTCTAATAAGCTATATTACTGCAAAATTTCATCGCCAACTGGTCAGTAGTTTTCCCGTGAAAGAGTGAGAAATGTCCATACACCCATTCACACAAACTTTCACGTTTAAAGTAGTGGTAAAAGAGTAGAAAAAATACTTATTTGGGAAATAATTTATTACTAGATTATCTATTGCCCGCAGCTGTGGCGAACATGATATGAGAAATCGAAAGACATGAAGCGCGGCGTAGTGTTATCGCTATCTGTGTTTATTTAAAAAGTATGCCTCATAGCTCATAGGTGACATGCGTGTTTGTGCTTACCACCTACGATGATTCTGATTTGAGGCAGTGATATTCACGCTTTAAGTTTTTTGTTTTCTTTTTCTCGTATGTGCGGACAACTTTGATTTCGGTGTTTATAAACCGCCCAAAGTCCTCCAAAATGGTCTAACGATTCTTACATTGCCCTGAGACAAGAAAATAGGCTACGTTTTGTAGCACTCTAAAAATATGCTACACAGATGGTCATGCATCCAAATTAACACCTTTGTAAACTTAGCTTAACGTTACCGATCGATTACGGACGGCATTTAAGTCGCTAGAAGTCTTCAGACATCATTCTGTCGAGTAAGGTACTTCCGTTACCCGTATTTTTTTTCTTTCGCGAGTTCTTCACCATAATATTTATGTAACGGGTCTCGGTATCAATATCTTATCTATACTAATATAATAAAGCGGAATAGTTTGTTTGTTTGTTTGTTTGAACGCGCTAATCTCAGGAACTACCGGTCGGATCTGAAAAATTATTTTTGTATACGATAGCCCAGTTATTCTGGAAGGCTATAGGCTATATAACATAGCGCTTCGACCCTTTGGGGCCGGGCAAAAGGCTAAAACATAATGTCGGTTAATCTCAGGAACTAGCAGTCGGATTTTAAAAATTGTTATTGCCTATGATAGCCCAATTATCCCGAAAGGCTATAGGCTATATAAAATTACGCCACAACTTTTAGGGGCCAGACAAAAATAATAAAATGGTCAAACGAGAAGGGGGAGGGTTGGGTCAAAGGCAAAAAAAGGCTAAACGAATAGGATACAATCTATATGGGTATCGTTTTTGAGTAGGCTATATAACATAGCGCTTCGACCCTTTGGGGCCGGGCAAAAGGCTAAAACATAATGTCGGTTAATCTCAGGAACTAGCAGTCGGATTTTAAAAATTGTTATTGCCTATGATAGCCCAATTATCCCGAAAGGCTATAGGCTATATAAAATTACGCCACAACTTTTAGGGGCCAGACAAAAATAATAAAATGGTCAAACGAGAAGGGGGAGGGTTGGGTCAAAGGCAAAAAAAGGCTAAACGAATAGGATACAATCTATATGGGTATCGTTTTTGAGATTTTCGGGACGCTGATTAATAATATGAAATTTATTTAGTGATCCAAGATGGCGGACGGGAAATAAAGATGGCGGATGAGAAAATTTTAAATATCAATATGGGTATCGCCTTCGATATTTTAAGGGGTGGAGAATCGAAATACAACATCTATTTCGTGATCAAATATGGCGGATGGGCAATCAAAGATGGCGGATGGGAAAATTTAAAAAAATCAATATTGGTATCGTCTCCGATGTTTAAAGGGATGGGGAATCCAAATACAACATCTATTTCGTGATTCAAGATGGCGGATGGGAAATCAAAAATGGCGGATGGGAAAAATTAAAAAATCAATATTGGTATCGTCTCTGATGATTTAAGGGATGGTGAATCCAAATTCAACATCTATTTCGTGATCAAAGATGGCGGATAGGAAATCAAAGACGGCGGAGAGAATTTTTTTTTAAAGTCGATATGGGTATCGTCGCCGATATTTGAAGGGATGGGGAATCCAAATCCGACATCTATTTCGTGATCAAAGATGGTGGATGAGAAATCAAAGATGGCGGATGAGAAAGTTTTAAAAAATCAATATGGTTATCGTCTCCGATGTTTTAAAGGATGGCGAATCTAAATACAACATATATTTCGTGATCAAAGATGGCGGATAGGAAATCAAAGATGGCGGATGGGATTTTTTTTTTAAATCAGTATGGGTATCGTCTCCGATGTTTGAAGGGATGGAGAATCCAAATACAACATCTATTTCGTGATCAAAGATGGCGGATAGGAAATCAAAGATGGCGGACGGGAATTTTTTTTAAAGTCGATATGGGTATCGTCTCCGATATTTTAAGGAATGGAGAATTCAAAACCACCATCTATTTCGTGATCAAAGATGGCGTATGGGATTTTTTTAAAATCAATATGGGTATCAACTCCAATATTTAAAGGGGTGGGGAATCCAAATCCAACATCTATTTCGTGATCAAAGATGGCGAATGAGAAATCAAAGATGGCGTATGGGATTTTTTTTAAAGTCGATATAGGTATCGTCTCCGATATTTTAAGGAATGGGGAATTCAAAAACACCATCTTTTTCGTGATCAAAGATGGCGGATGGGATTTTAAAAAAAAATCAATATGGGTATCGTCTCCGATGTTTGAAGGGATGGGGAATCCAAATACAACATCTATTTCGTGATTCAAGATGGCGGATGGGAAATCAAAGATGGCGGATGGGAAAAAATTTAAAAATCAATATGGGTATCGTCTCTGATGATTTAAAGGATGGTGAATCCGAATAAAACATCTATTTCGTGATCAAAGATGGCGGATAGGAAATCAAAGATGGCGGACGAGATTTTTTTATAAAGTCGAAATGGATAAATATCGGAGACGATACTTTAAGGAATGGGCAATTCAATATTATATAAAAATCTATGTTTGTTTTTGCATCATTTATAGACTGTGCAATGATAAGAGATTAAGCGCTAAGTCAATGGTAACTTGGAAAAGGGGCTTAGCAAAAAGGGAATTCAATAAAAACTCTTAAAAAGGCGATACGGAGTTCGCTGGGTCAGCTAGTACTAATATATAAAGCTGAAGAGCTTGTTTGTTTGTTTGGTTGAACGCGCTAATCTCAGGAACTACTGGACCGATTTCAAAAATTATTTCAGTGTTAGATAGCCCATTTATCGAGGAAGGCTATAGGATAACATCACGCTATGTACCACGGGAGAGGAGCAGTAGCCTTAAATAACGCGGGTGTAACCGCGGGCTCATCTAGTTAATATTATAAAGCTGAAGTTTGTTTGATTGAATTTCAGGAACTACTAGTGCGATTTGAAAAATTATTTAACTGAACTATGCTTCTATGATTATATTAATTGCCTGTTAGTCTAAATGGAAAGTAATTAGTAACTGCCTCTGCTTTTGCCTGGTCAATGTATTTATAGAAAGCTTTGCATGCTATATTTTTGACTTTGACTATATTTTTGATTTGTTTGCCAGTATTGGTGCACCTAGAGTGCTACAAAAAAGTATAATGTCATATAATGTAGTTGTTTCTGGTATAAGTCTTCCTTGTATATCGTTGACACCTTATGAAATATACCTTTTATCATGACCATACCTAACCTAACCTAATACCGTATGACTGCACGTATGCCATAATAAGTGGTTTTATAATAATAGTCCTTTTATTTTCCGGCAATTAAGACCCATAGATAGGTTACAGACTAACATACATACAATATAAATTTTATTGTTAGTGTTTGCTCGCTGCGCTTAAAGGCTGCTACACACAGTGCCGGCGGCTCTTTCAGAGCGTCTGTGCTGACGGCATCTGCCGTAGAAACTTGCACAATGCCGCACTGCTTATAACCACACACAACATTACCTCGTGAATGCCGGAAGCAAAATGACCTTGCAAGTTGCATCCCGCGTGGTACGCCGGTATACCCGGGCCTCCATGCCGGCAGCCTTGTTTGCCGCCGGGTGCACCGACCGCGGCTTGGCCGGCGGCACTGTGTGTTTTTAGTGTTGTGGATTCTCCCTTCTTTCGCAGGGGACTTTCCTAAAATTCCCCTGCTAGAGAGGGTATATTCCAACCGCTGATGCTATTTTTACAAAATAATTATGAAGTTTTTTGTACACCTACTAGAATAATTCACTGCTTGGAAGGAAGATTTTATACCACACTCGATCTTTGGTATGCCCGAGGGCCTATACCCATAACTTCTACATTCATATAATCCGATCGACGAACTTAAAATATAAAATTCTTGTATCCTAATCCGTTTACATTATGAAAACAACTAAAATATATGGAGCGTACAAATAAATATACTAGAACTCTAAAGAGGCCTTTGTACAATGCAAAAACACTAAGCAAGCGACTATGAGTAAGGATATCGAGTATGCGCACATGGCGTAAACTCAAGGTCGCCAATATAAAACGTCACAATAGAGCTAGATTTTTTATTAGACCTGATATCTAGAAGCATTGTGACGCTATTTATTCAAGGTATTATCGAAATTACGTCATAACAAAATTACTCTTTGTTATTTTAGGACATTATATCGAAAATATTTAGGTTTTGCAATGTCTAACGGTTCAATTGGTTTTGAATTATTAATACATTACGGTTTCAAACATAGTGAATGGTCAGAATGGTATATTATTCCTACATTTTGTTTAAATGACGGCGTTATTCATAAATGGTAATTTGTAAATAGACTTACTTGGTTCTGACTCAGCGTTCAACTCAATAATAAATCTGGTTGGACTTTATTTTTGTTGGTTATATTGCACGTACCGTTCATTTTAAGAGACAAATTCGATAATTTTATTATTTGTCTTATGAATAGCCTTTCTTATAAAATTAAATCATTAGACTTTTTAAGGCATATTTATGAGCTCAAACTTAAATACTCTCGTCATTGTGAACGAATGAGGTATTTAGGCTTATGTGTCAATCAATTTGTCGCTTATTTATCTATGTGGGCAAGGTCAACAGGATAAAAATAACAGCCCGCCGAATATAATATAATAATATAATATAATATTCTACCACATACACACATCACCATCTAGTCCCAAGCTAAGCAGAGCTTGTGTTATGGGTACTAGATAATGGATAAACAAACATATATTTTTTTTAGTAAATAACTAAATACATACCTACATATTATACATAGAAACACCCAGACCAAGACAAACATCCATGTTCATGCACACAAATGTTTGACTTTAGTCTTGAGCGGGAATCGAACCCGCGACCTTCGGCATAGCAGACGCTTACACTCCCGCTGCGCCAACCGGTCGTCGATATGGAACGAGTATTTAGGATTTAACCGCAGCAGTAAACCCGGCACCTATATTATAGGATAGGCATATACATACATATACCCATAGGCCTATGAGTATGCAGGCATATATGTAGGCCTCTTAACCACTGTCTTATTGCACATCAGGGGCCCAATTCTCCTAAATAAATACAGTTTCGATATGATGTCAGTGTCATACTTACGTCACAAAAAGCGTATTCTTCTAATTTATCTGATATTTGAATATAATTGTAACGAGATCGTATGTGTCAACGACGAACTGTTTATTTTAAATTATACGATAATGACATTATATTATCAGAATACTGCTTTTGAGTCCATTCATGTAGATGTCCAGATGTAGCGCTCGTAGCGAGACTTGGCTTGCCGTTCGTAACAGATCGGCAAAGTTAAGCAACGCTTGCACAGGTTACCACTTGGATGGGTGACCGTGTGTGGCATTTACATCTGAGCGCTACCGTGCTTCGGAGGGCACGTAAAGCTGTCGGTCCCGGTTCTTGTCCAAGGATAAGGATCGTTAGGCCATGTCGGAGGCCTTCGGGCGGTCTAAAAAACTCCGACACCAGAGTTGGCCACACGCTCACACGAAAAACAAAACAGTCCATTCAAAATATAATATCAATGTCATATAAAAATACGAGAATATTTGCATGCTCAATGGGCAGAATGTATCTGAACTATCTATGTAAGACCTCAACCATGTACACACATTCAAAGCAAATAAAGATTTCAAAGTTTGGGCCAGTTATAAAGATGGGATAAGGATTTTTCCCCTATAAAGCTAATAAAATATTCCAACTCCCAAATATTCACCTTTTGTTTTCGAGCAATTTACCGATTGTGATGTTAAAAAGACCATTATGTCAATCTCATCCAATGCTGTTGGTAGTGATTGTATTAGCCGAAACATGATCCTTCCTATCCTTGATGAAATCCTTTTTGTCCTCTGCCACATACTGAATTACTCGACTACAAGCCGTACCTTTCCCTCAGCATGGAAAGAGGCCCAAATAATTCCTCTACCTAAAAAGCCAAAACCCTGTTCCTTTTCTGATTATCGTCCTATATCCATACTACCATTCCTTTCCAAAGTCCTAGAGCGCCTCATTCATAAACAACTATGCACATTCCTTTCTAAAAATTCTCTCCTAAATCCCTACCAGTCCGGTTTTCGTCCTGGACATAGTACTACCACAGCATTGGTTCACATCACTGATGAGATAAGACTGGGTATGGATAGTGGAAAGCTCACGCTACTTTCCTTACTTGACTTTAGCAACGCGTTCAATACCGTTGATTTCCACATCCTGCTTGGCATACTTCGCTCTATTAACATATCTCCAACGGTGGTTGACTGGTTTCATAGTTATCTGTTTGGTCGCCGACAGCGTGTGCGCGTTGAAGACACGTACTCTTCATGGTGTAATACAGCTGCCGGTGTACCGCAGGGTGGCGTTCTATCTCCGTTACTCTTCGCAATTTTTATAAATTCTATATCCCGTAATTTAATTTCGTCCTACCACCTTTACGCAGATGACTTACAAATTTACTCGCAGGCACTCCTAGAATCATTAGCAGACGCTTTTTCTTCAATAAATGCTGACTTAACGCAAATATGTGAGTGGAGCAAAAAGTTCGGCCTCAAGGTAAATCCCTTAAAAACGCAGCTTGTTCTTATCGGCAGTCCTAGGATGATCTCGAGGGTCGATTGGTTAATGTTGCCTGAGGTTAAATTCGACGGTAAAATATTACAATGTACAGACCATGTAAAAAATTTGGGCATATATCTGGATAGCAATTTAACATGGGGCCATCAAATACAGGAGACCAGTCGTAAGTTGTTTGCGTCAGCGGGTTCCTTACGTAGGCTGCGGAATTTTCTTCCCTCAGCCACTAAAATTGCGCTTGCTGAATCTTTACTCCTTCCAGTACTCGATTATGCCGATGTCAGCTATCTTGATCTCACTGAGCAGCAACTTGACAAACTTGAGCGTCTCCAGAATTTTTGTATAAGATTCATATTTGGTCTTCGCAAATATGATCATGTATCAGAATTTCGTAACAAACTCAAGTGGCTCCCAATTCGTCTTCGCAGGAATACTCATATTCTTATATTATTGTATAACGTTTTATTCGATCCTAGCACTCCCCTGTATCTCAAAGAACGTTTTAAGTTCCTCCATGACACACATTCAAAGTTCCTGAGGTCGTCAGAGAATCTGAGACTGCACATGCCAACGCATTCAACAAACTTCTTTAGTAAATCCTTTGCTGTCCAGGCAGTGCGCTTGTGGAATGCGTTGCCATTAGAAATTAGGCAAGCAAAGTCAATAGGCATATTTAAAAAGGCTTTAAAACAACATTTCCTAGCTAGTAACTAAGTCATTGTTTATAGCATGATTTTACTATAATATCTAAACTGTAATATGTATGTATGTATATTATTATGTATGTATGTATTATTTTGTATATGTTAATTTAAGCAAGTAACTTTATTACTACACCATTGAATTATTATATTTCTCTAGTCTATTTCTGTCCATCCAAAGGTTGCCTGTAAGAAATTGCTTTTAGCGATAAGGCCGCCCATTGTGCATTTAAATTGTAAACTTAATTATTTCTCTTGTCTCTGTAAAATTTCTATGTATGGTGTACAATAAAGTATTATCTAATCTAATCTAATGTGAAAATCATGTTATACTAGATGTATAAATAAAATAACGAGTACAATAAATACGCCATAATTAAAACTACATAACATAAACATAACATAACTTCACGCCTTAAACCCCGAAGGGATAAGCAGAGGTGCATTACACACCCAAACATCGCCAGTTGTTGCGGTCCAAATGTAATAGGGGACGAGCCTATTGCCATTGACCGGGCACATTGTTAAGCGAGCGATAATTAACATTTTTAGTACACACATAATTTCGAAAAGTCAGAGGTGTGTGCCCGGGGTAACTGGAGACCGCACCCGAGACCATCGTCTTGGCAGTCCGTTACGTACACCAGTCAGCTATCGCCGCTTTTTATCATTAAAACTAATGATTTCATAAATCGCTGAAAATAGTCGTGTTCTACAGTGGGACCGCGCCTTAGCAAACGTAGTGTAGGACGCCATTGGGTTAGCTGGAGTGACGATATACGCAAAGTGGCTGGCAGCGGCTGGACACGAAAAGCTGAAAATTGGGCTCAGTGGCGTGCGCCTGGAGAGGCCTATATCCAGCTGTGGACTATGGCAGGCTGACACTGCGCCGAGTGTTGTAGGTTCGATTCCCACACGAGACAATACTTTGTGTGATCCATAAATTGTTGTTTCGAGTCTGGAAGTTCATTGTGTCTCTAGTATGATTGGAAAGTCCCCCCATGATTCAATCATAGTGAAGGAGAAGTCTTTAAAAATAATAAAGCAAGTCGTGTCACAATCATGCCTCACCGAGTCTTGTAAGTTTGATTCCTTCAGGAAAACTAAGCTTCTTCAGTCTTTTGTCTTAAGGACGCGTTTAGGCTTGTATCAAAAAACCACATATTTCCGGTACATTTTACGACAATTTTAGATAATAACTAATAAAACTAATGATTACGATAAATTGATTACTTTTTTATCTATAAATCAATTTGAAAATAAATAAAAAAAAATTAATTAATATTAATGTAAAATCGATTCGAAACGGCCTCTTAAATCAAAAATAGGCATATATTATACTGCTATTTTTGGGTACAATTTTCTTTCTATTTTTACATTTATTTAGATTTTCAAAGATAGAATAGGGTAGTAAATATAGTCAACTCAAAAACAATTAGATTTTTTTTTTTCAAAATATTGTAAATTGACTCAAAAAAAGCAAAAAATCATCTTACATTTTTCTTCTATTTTGCTCGCATACGTGTGTCTTAACATGTGGCAATAAGGTTCGTTTTATTTAGCCACTTTCTTGATTTATATATCCAAATTCTGCAATGAGATCTCAGTCTGCGCTTGAGCGCCGTCGGGAGTGGACTCTATGTCGCTTGTCGCTGCAGCCCGAAGACGAAAAAAGCAATATACGAATACAAAATATTCGCTAAAATCAATTTAATACTTCTCGTATTCTGTGCGAATTACGTACGAGGGTCAAACTGAAAGTTCTTAGAACTGGCCACTTATAAACAATATAATAAAAAAAATATTCTAAAATTTGAAAATAGAACTCTTTGCCAATATTACTGAGTATATATTTCATTCATTTGTCATTTGTTTTACGATTTGGCGGCAAATTGAAAATTGTCTGTGTCACGTCAACATGAATTTAACACGAGAAAATTTTCGTGCTATGATTTTTTATGACTTTCGATGTCATTTAAGTCAACAAGAAAGTTATGATAGACTACGATTGGCCTTTCACGATGAAGCCCCATCTCGTGCGACTGTTTACAACTGGTTTAATGAGTTTAAACGTGGTCGCACTAATTTCACTGATGATGTACGTGAGGGACGGCCTTCTACGGCGACGACTGAAAATAACATCTGTGTTGTGCGGCGTATGATAGAGACTGACAAAAGAGTGACCTATCAGCAGATTCGGACAAGCTTAGGCATCGGTATGAGTCAAGTGCACAAAATCCTCCACGAACATTTAGCGGTCAGGAAGCTTTGCGCCCGGTGGATACCTCATAATTTGACTAAGGCTCAAAAACTCCATCGTGTGGATTGGTGCCGTAAAATGATTGAAAGATTTAACGGAGGTGACTCAAATGCTGTGTTCGACATACTAACAGGTGACGAAAGCTGGATTTACTGTTATGATCCTGAAACCAAAAGACAATCTGCTCAGTGGGTGTTTCCTTTCGAGGAGTTGCCAACTAAAGTGAAGAGAGATCGAAGTGCGGGAAAAAAAATGGTGGCCTCGTTCTTTGGAAGGATAGGTCATTTCGCAACAATTGTGTTAGAGGATCAAAAAACAGTTTCTGCAGAATGGTACACTACCAATTGTTTGCCACTTGTCTTGGAAAAAGTTCGAGAGAAACGACCTCGCAGTAGGATCCTCCTTCACCACGACAACGCCTCGTCGCACACCGCCAAGCGAACGATCGACTATTTGGCGACATCAAACGTTGAATTACTGGGTCACCCGCCGTATAGCCCCGACCTCGCGCCTTGTGATTTTTATTTATTTCCAAAAATTAAAGAAAATCTTAAAGGAAAGCGGTTTATGAATGCTGAAGAAGCGGTGGCTGCGTATCGCGATGCCATTGAAGAGACCCCTAAGGACGAGTGGGCAAAGTGCTTTTCCCAGTGGTTCCATCGCATGCAGCGGTGTATTGACGTCAATGGACAATATTTTGAAAAGATATAATAAAACTAATAACTGGCTAATGTTATCAGTTTTTGATTTTCTAAGAACTTTCAGTTTGACCCTCGTACAAGTAAATTTCTTTTGTATAAATGGACATTATTACTTTATTTTCTCCGTTATGTTGAGTCAGGATATATTTCGGTATTTAGATATTATTTTGTTTCTTGCGTTGAAATCTGGTAAGATTATCTGGACTGATGGTATACCATCCCGTTCAAGTGTTGCAACTGGAACTCATAAAAGAGTAGACCTAGTTATGCCAGGTTGTGCTCATTTTATTTGTTTTGGTGAGACCCTACCACTGGTACTAGTGAAGTAACCTTCCAAGGTTATTCGATGAGTCTTGCTGGTACTCATATGTGAGTAAAGCTACGCATGCCGAGTTTGGGCTCATTTTGTTTGTACATAAGAGACCCTACCACTGGAACTTATGAAGTAACCTTCCAGGGTTATTCGATGACTCTTACTGGTACTCATATGTAAGTAGAGCTAGGCATGCCGAGTTTGGGCTCATTTTGTTTAGACATAAGAGACCCTACCACTGGAACTTATGAAGTAACCTTCCAGGGTTTTTCAATGACTCTTGCTGGTACTCATGTGTGAATAGAGCTGGGCATGCCGAGTTTGGGCTCATTTTGTTTGTACATAAGAGACCCTACCACTGGAACTTATGAAGTAACCTTCCAGGGTTATTCAATGACTCTTGCTGGTACTCATGTGTGAGTAGAGCTAGGCATGCCGAGTTTGGGCTCATTTTGTTTGTACATAAGAGACCCTACCACTGCATTTTATGAAGTAACCTTCCAGGGTTATTCAATTACTCTTACTGGTACTCATAGCTCAGTACAGCTAGGCATGCCGAGTTTGGGTTCATTTAGTTTGTACATAAGTGACTATACCACTGGAACTTATGAAGTAACCTTCCAGGGTTATTCGATGACTCTTGCTGGTACTCATGTGTGAGTAGAGCTAGGCATGCCGAGTTTGGGCTCATTTTGTTTGTACATAAGAGACCCTACCACTGGAACTTATGAAGTAACCTTCCAGGGTTATTCGATGACTCTTGCTGGTACTCATATGTGAGTAGAGCTAGGCATGTCGAGTTTGGGCTCATTTTGTTTGTACATAAGAGACCCAACCACTGCAACTTATGAAGTAACCTTCCAGGGTTATTAGATGACTATTGCTGGTTCTTATATGTGAGTAGAGCTATGCATGCCGAGTTTGGGCTCATTTTGTTTGTACATAAGAGACCCAACCACTGCAACTTATGAAGTAACCTTCCAGGGTTATTTGATGACTATTGCTGGTTCTTATATGTGAGTAGAGCTATGCATGCCGAGTTTGGGCTAATTTTGTTTGTACATAAGAGACCCAACCACTGCAACTTATGAAGTAACCTTCCAGGGTTATTGGATGACTCTTGCTGGTTCTCATATGTGAGTAGAGCTAGGCATGCCGAGTTTGGGCTCATTTTGTTTGTACATAAGAGACCATACCACTGGAACTTATGAAGTAACCTTCCAGGGTTATTCGATGACTCTTGCTGGTACTCATGTGTGAGTAGAGCTAGGCATGCCGAGTTTGGGCTCATTTTGTTTGTACATAAGAGACCCTACCACTGGAACTTATGAAGTAACCTTCCAGGGTTATTCGATGACTCTTGCTGGTACTCATATGTGAGTAGAGCTAGGCATGCCGAGTTTGGGCTCATTTTGTTTGTACATAAGAGATCCTACCACTGGAACTTATGAAGTAACCTTCCAGGTTTATTCAATGACTCTTGCTAGTACTCATGTGTGAGTAGAGCTAGGCATGCCGAGTTTAGGCTCATTTTGTTTGTACATAAGATTCCCTACCACTGGAACTTATGAAGTAACCTTCCAGGGTTATTCGATGACTCTTGCTGGTACTCATATGTGAGTAGAGCTAGGCATGTCGAGTTTGGGCTCATTTTGTTTGTACATAAGAGACCCAACCACTGCAACTTATGAAGTAACCTTCCAGGGTTATTAGATGACTATTGCTGGTTCTTATATGTGAGTAGAGCTATGCATGCCGAGTTTGGGCTCATTTTGTTTGTACATAAGAGACCCAACCACTGCAACCTATGAAGTAACCTTCCAGGGTTATTCGATGACTCTTGCTGGTTCTCATATGTGAGTAGAGCTAGGCATGCCGAGTTTGGGCTCATTTTGTTTGTGCATAAGAGACCATACCACTGGAACTTATGAAGTAACCTTCCAGGGTTATTCGATGACTCTTGCTGGTACTCATATGTGAGTAGAGCTAGGCATGCCGAGTTTGGGCTCATTTTGTTTGTACATAAGAGACCCTACCACTGGAACTTATGAAGTAACCTTCCAGGGTTATTCGATGACTCTTGCTGGTACTCATATGTGAGTAGAGCTAGGCATGCCGAGTTTGGGCTCATTTTGTTTGTACATAAGAGATCCTACCACTGGAACTTATGAAGTAACCTTCCAGGTTTATTCAATGACTCTTGCTAGTACTCATGTGTGAGTAGAGCTAGGCATGCCGAGTTTAGGCTCATTTTGTTTGTACATAAGAGACCCTACCACTGGAACTTATGAAGTAACCTTCCAGGGTTATTCGATGACTCTTGCTGGTACTCATATGTGAGTAGAGCTAGGCATGTCGAGTTTGGGCTCATTTTGTTTGTACATAAGAGACCCAACCACTGCAACTTATGAAGTAACCTTCCAGGGTTATTAGATGACTATTGCTGGTTCTTATATGTGAGTAGAGCTATGCATGCCGAGTTTGGGCTCATTTTGTTTGTACATAAGAGACCCAACCACTGCAACCTATGAAGTAACCTTCCAGGGTTATTCGATGACTCTTGCTGGTTCTCATATGTGAGTAGAGCTAGGCATGCCGAGTTTGGGCTCATTTTGTTTGTGCATAAGAGACCATACCACTGGAACTTATGAAGTAACCTTCCAGGGTTATTCGATGACTCTTGCTGGTACTCATATGTGAGTAGAGCTAGGCATGCCGAGTTTGGGCTCATTTTGTTTGTACATAAGAGACCCTACCACTGGAACTTATGAAGTAACCTTCCAGGGTTATTCGATGACTCTTGCTGGTACTCATATGTGAGTAGAGCTAGGCATGCCGAGTTTGGGCTCATTTTGTTTGTACATAAGAGATCCTACCACTGGAACTTATGAAGTAACCTTCCAGGTTTATTCAATGACTCTTGCTAGTACTCATGTGTGAGTAGAGCTAGGCATGCCGAGTTTAGGCTCATTTTGTTTGTACATAAGAGACCCTACCACTGGAACTTATGAAGTAACCTTCCAGGGTTATTCGATGACTCTTGCTGGTACTCATATGTGAGTAGAGCTAGGCATGTCGAGTTTGGGCTCATTTTGTTTGTACATAAGAGACCCAACCACTGCAACTTATGAAGTAACCTTCCAGGGTTATTAGATGACTATTGCTGGTTCTTATATGTGAGTAGAGCTATGCATGCCGAGTTTGGGCTCATTTTGTTTGTACATAAGAGACCCAACCACTTCAACTTATGAAGTAACCTTCCAGGGTTATTCGATGACTATTGCTGGTTCTTATATGTGAGTAGAGCTATGCATGCCGAGTTTGGGCTCATTTTGTTTGTACATAAGAGACCCAACCACTGCAACTTATGAAGTAACCTTCCAGGGTTATTCGATGACTATTGCTGGTTCTTATATGTGAGTAGAGCTATGCATGCCGAGTTTGGGCTCATTTTGTTTGTACATAAGAGACCCAACCACTTCAACTTATGAAGTAACCTTCCAGGGTTATTCGATGACTATTGCTGGTTCTTATATGTGAGTAGAGCTATGCATGCCGAGTTTGGGCTCATTTTGTTTGTACATAAGAGACCCAACCACTTCAACTTATGAAGTAACCTTCCAGGGTTATTCGATGACTATTGCTGGTTCTTATATGTGAGTAGAGCTATGCATGCCGAGTTTGGGCTCATTTTGTTTGTACATAAGAGACCCAACCACTGCAACTTATGAAGTAACCTTCCAGGGTTATTCGATGACTCTTGCTGGTTCTCATATGTGAGTAGAGCTAGGCATGCCGAGTTTGGGCTCATTTTGTTTGTACATAAGAGACCTTACCACTGGAACTTATGAAGTAACCTTCCAGGGCTATTCGATGACTCTTGCTGGTACTCATATGTGAGTAGAGCTAGGCATGCCGAGTTTGGGCTCATTTTGTTTGTACATAAGAGACCCTACCACTGGAACTTATGAAGTAACCTTCCAGGGTTATTCGATGACTCTCACTGGTACTCATATGTGAGTAGAGCTAGGCATGCCGAGTTTGGGCTCATTTTGTTTGTACATAAGAGACCCAACCACTGCAACTTATGAAGTAACCTTCCAGGGTTATTAGATGACTATTGCTGGTTCTTATATGTGAGTAGAGCTATGCATGCCGAGTTTGGGCTCATTTTGTTTGTACATAAGAGACCCAACCACTGCAACTTATGAAGTAACCTTCCAGGGTTATTCGATGACTATTGCTGGTTCTTATATGTGAGTAGAGCTATGCATGCCGAGTTTGGGCTCATTTTGTTTGTACATAAGAGACCCAACCACTGCAACTTATGAAGTAACCTTCCAGGGTTATTCGATGACTATTGCTGGTTCTTATATGTGAGTAGAGCTATGCATGCCGAGTTTGGGCTCATTTTGTTTGTACATAAGAGACCCAACCACTGCAACTTATGAAGTAACCTTTCAGGGTTATTCAGTGACTCTTGCTGGTTCTCATATGTGAGTAGAGCTAGGCATGCCGAGTTTGGGCTCATTTTGTTTGTACATAAGTGACCCTACCACTGCAACTTATGAAGTAACCTTCCAGGGTTATTCGATGACTCTTGCTGGTACTCATATGGAAGTTAAGCTAGGCATGCCGAGTTTGGGCTCATTTTGTTTGTACATAAGAGACCCTACCACTGGAACTTATGAAGTAACCTTTCAGGTTTTTCAGGTTTATTCGAAGACTCTTAGTGGTACTCATATGTGAGTAGAGCTAGGTATGTTCCAGTGGTAGGGTCTCTGATGTTCATACAAAATGAGCCCAAACTCGGCATGCCTAGCTTTACTTCCATATGAGTACCAGCAAGAGTCATCGAATAACCCTGGAAGGTTACTTCATAAGTTCCAGTGGTAGGGTCACTTATGTACAAACAAAATGAGCCCAAACTCGGCATGCCTAGCTATACTCACATATAAGAACCAGCGATAGTCATCGAATAACCCTGGAAGGTTACTTCATAAGTTGCAGTGGTTGGTTCTCTTATGTACAAACAAAATGAGCCCAAACTCGGCATGCCTAGCTCTACTCACATATGAGTACCAGCAAGAGTCATCTAATAACCCTGGAAGGTTACTTCATAAGTTCCAGTGGTAGGGTCACTTATGTACAAACAAAATGAGCCCAAACTCGGCATGCCTAGCTCTACTCACATATGAGAACCAGCAAGAGTCATTGAATAACCCTGAAAGGTTACTTCATAAGTTGCAGTGGTTGGGTCTCTTATGTACAAAAAAAATGAGCCCAAACTCGGCATGCCTAGCTATACTCACATATAAGAACCAGCAATAGTCATCGAATAACCCTGGAAGGTTACTTCATAAGTTGCAGTGGTTGGGTCTCTTATGTACAAACAAAATAAGCCCAAACTCGGCATGCCTAGCTCTACTCACAAAAGAATACCAGTAAGACTCATCGAATAACCTTGGAAGGTTACTTCACTAGTACCAGTGGTAGGGACTCACTAAAACAAATAAAATGAGCCCCAACCTGGCATAACTAGGTCTATTCTTTTATGAGTTCCAGTCGCAACACTTGAATGGGATGGTATACCATCAGTCCACATAATCTTACCAGATTTCAACGCAAGAAACAAAATAATATCTAAATACCGAAATATATCCTGAATCAACATAATGGAAAAAATAAAGTAATAATGTCCATTTAGGTATATAAAAATAAGAAACTTATTTGTACGTAATTCGCACAGCCAGGCCTATAACACATAGATACATATCACAAAAAATTCTAAGTCTCAAAGTTATTTAGTTGAACTACATTTCCGCAAGTTACCGTACGTAGTACGTACTGTTGCCGCCGTGTCGCTGTAGTGACGCGATTTTGTACCTACTAATTTTGTAAACGCGTCCTTAAGGCAAAGTTTTGTTTGCCAAGATATACTTATACTCCGTTAATCTTCTATTCCAGGTCCGCGAAGCCAAAGGCCCCGTAGAGTTCGAAGGCGAGCCCGTTGGGTACCAGGGTTCCCTGCCGGGCGCGGAGACCCCTGAAGATGGCCTCGCGACCGAGACGTGTGCCCGCGTGCGTCCCCTGCGTAGAGAGACCTTTAAGAAGAGGAAACTGCTACAGATGCATAACTTGCATATGGCCTCTAGCAAGGCGGCGAAACCATCTGATGTTAGGTGAGTTAGCTTACATATTCTTTAGCTGTTGCTCACAAAGTCATAGTGCTAAGTTCTGTTGTTGACAAAATATCATCAGACTTTCAAGCTATGTTTCGACCCGGTATGTTGTCAAGTCGTGGGTGGGCAATCGTCTATGCGAGAAATTCTTAGCATTTTTCACGTTATACCGGACCGATTTGGTTGGATGCACTGAAGTCCAGACGTCCGACGTTTGCAACAATAATAGTTGCGTCCAAGTTGGGTGTAAATTTTACTGAAAGACATACACTGTTGCGGCTGTTTTGCCGGCATTCCAACGTAACAAAACCTAACTGCACGTTCGCATGTATGTCAATAACATTCATTTAAGTATCATGCTTGTATAAACTCTATGTAGTTTTAACTAATTGTTCATTTTTATCTACAGATGCAGTTGCGAGCATCCAATAGAGAGTTGTTCAGTGTGTACCGGTCGCGCCGAGCCCAACCAGCCGGCGCCGGCGTTCAGCACGCAGAGTCGCCAGCAGCGGCTCGCCAACATCGACGCCAGCTACCACCCCGTGCTCAGCGACCTCAAAGGTAACTACTACATGGTGTATGTAGCGATAGAGAGTCGTTCAGTGTGTACCGGTCGCGCCGAGCCCAACCAGCCGGCGCCGGCGTTCAGCACGCAGAGTCGCCAGCAGCGGCTCGCCAACATCGACGCCAGCTACCACCCCGTGCTCAGCGACCTCAAAGGTAACTACTACATGGTGTATGTAGCGATAGAGAGTCGTTCAGTGTGTACCGGTCGCGCCGAGCCTAACCAGCCGGCGCCGGCGTTCAGCACGCAGAGTCGCCAGCAGCGGCTCGCCAACATCGACGCCAGCTACCACCCCGTGCTCAGCGACCTCAAAGGTAACTACTACATGGTGTATGTAGCGATAGAGAGTCGTTCAGTGTGTACCGGTCGCGCCGAGCCCAACCAGCCGGCGCCGGCGTTCAGCACGCAGAGTCGCCAGCAGCGGCTCGCCAACATCGACGCCAGCTACCACCCCGTGCTCAGCGACCTCAAAGGTAACTACTACATGGTGTATGTAGTGATAGAGAGTCGTTCAGTGTGTACCGGTCGCGCCGAGCCCAACCAGCCGGCGATGCAACCTAACGTTCGGCGCGGTTGACACTAAGTCTCCCTCCTACCCTGTATCAGCCCTTGAATAGGACTTCATAACACGTCGTACCGTCCAATATAAGACTATAGGTTTTCATAACATATTGTTGTATCCACAGAGGTCCCGTTGTCGTGCCACATGTCAGCTGTATCGTCCCGCGGCTGGTTCCGTGCGCGCTTCACGAAGGCCACGCGCGGCGCGCACCACGCTTCCGCCGTCCCCCGCGCGCCCCCCGCGCCCGCCGCCGCCCCCCCGCGCGTCGCCAGCCCGCCGCACCGAGCGCCGCGCAGACACCCCACACGTAAGTACTCCTCGCTGGCCTTCCTCTAAGAGCTGGAGTCACTCGAGTAACAACAGTTATTGCCACCCATACGCAAAATACACGCCAGGACGTGGAGTTGCGGAAACGGCCCGTGCTACACCATACCTTACATCTCGCGCATTCTATATTGGCCGCCCGGAAATTGTTCTCTACTAGCTGAGCCCGAGTTACCTGCCATATTTAGGACTACTACATATAAGCGTCGATAGCCTAGTGGAGATACCAATAGACTGCCATGCAGAGGGTATCGGGTATAAATATGCCTTTAGTTTGCAGAGTTCAGAAAGGCAGTCGCTCTGTGGAAGAACTAATATTCAGACATATCCAGTTAGACTAAAAAACTAATCCTAGGTTGCAACTGGGATAACACTAGAAAGATGATAGTGTTGATTTAGGATTACTGCATCCATAACTGACACTGCATGTTTTATCCTTCCTCTATAAATAAGCTATCCAACAGAAAACGAATTATGCCAATCAAACCAGTAATTCCTGAAATTAACGCATTCAAAAAACTCTTCTGCCTCATAATATTAGTTTAGATGACAAAATCCCACATGTACAATCAGACAAGAAAGAAGTGAACTAAAAGTTTCAAACTTTCAATGACATGAAAGTAACACTAATATTGAAGTTGAACTATCGAAATATTGTTTTAAAGGCAGATCTACCTTGATATTTCATGACGTACAAATAAATTTTATCTGTACACATTGCTACATTTTTGACTAACTGGACAATACAATATTGCCCGCCTTTCGTTCCCAAAAGGTTTTAAAAACGTGCCACCAATCACGTGCAGAGCGTTACCGTGCTTCGGAGAGTAGATAAAGTGTCAGTCCCGGTTTTTGTGTCAGGACCTGAACCGTTAGGCCATTTCGGGGGGTTTATACACGCCAAAACAAGAGCTGGCCATACGCTCACACGAAACAAACAACACAAGCCTAATATTAAAATCGTCGAGGCTTAAGTATTAATTCTAATAAAACTATTCCAGGTTTGAGAAGAGGTCGCCCGCCACTATCGAGGCGAAGGGACAGAGACAGGGATGAAGAAACACCCGCGGGACATGAAAGGTAAAAATTGACAGCAAAATTCTATCATATTTAGGGTCTATTCATTGTCATGCGTGTTGTAGGCCGCACGCAGAACAGGGGGCCAATTCTGCTATTTTTATATGACATTGATATTATATTTTGAATGGATCTAAAAGCGGTATTCTGATAATCTAATGTTATTATCGTATAATTTAAAATAAACAGTTCGTCGTTGACACATACGATCTCGTTACAATTTCATTCCAATATCAGATAATTTAGAAGAATACGCTTTTTGTGACGTAAGTATGACACTGACATGATATCGAGACTATATTAATTTAGCAGAATTGGGCCCCAGATATAAGTTCTTGTGTCACAATTAATGGTACAAGTGACAATAAAAACACATATTACTCCTCTGTATACCACTTCGGGGATACAGGCGTGAGTCTATAACATAAAAAATAAAATAAAATGATACGATAGGTATCTATTGCGTGGGTTCTAAATTTAATTACGTGGCGAACTGTGGGCTAAATATAACCCTGCTTGCCCTAAGAGGATACAGTAGTGAGTCTATAATGAGTCTTACCGCTCGGCCACAGCCCACAGCGGCGGCGGCAGCGGCGATTTCGATGTACATGAAATAAAAATGAACACGCGTTTACTCTGAGGAGACATCGTTCGCCGCGGTGGCGTAGCAAAGCGCGCCATGTACAGCGAAAACGCTCGCTGCCGCCGCCGTAGGGTGTGGCCGGATCGTTAGTCGTTATTGTACAATATCTAAATGTATGACGTGTTGTTATGTGTACTTGTGGCTTGTGGCTTGTGGCAGGGTGCGCGGGCGCTCCAGCACGGAGTCGCGCTCGTGGCGCCGCCAGTCGTACGACATCGACAACATCGTCATCCCGCAGAGTGTCGCCGCCAACACGCGCCCGCAGATACTCACCTACAAGGAGATCATCACGCCCAAGTCAGTACCAGTACCAGTACCACACATATATGCTTACTTTATGTTCTACTTCTATATACTGAAGTCTATTAAGAGCAGACTCGACAATAACTCCAAGTCTGAAATCACAAAAGCATTAGCAAGATAATATATACTAGAGGACCCATGCTGCTCCACAGCATATTTTAATATTATAAAAAAGCTCTTACATATGATACCTGCTCTTACATATCTTACGTATGATGAGTACATTGTAGCCTTATTTAATAAGTAAAAAGATGATATTCTTACCAAAAATATAATATATCACAAAACTTCTTTTCTCACAACATCGGCTTTGCATTGCACCTTAGGTATCGTGAAATTTCCACCTTGGCATTACTGAATGGGCCGCATTTGCCGCGCAATAGGGATATATATAATATGTATAACTGAACATTGACGAAAGAAAGTTCTTCAATATGACTGTGCTGCCCTACCATTCTTTCCATTAGGACACTGTAATGTCCTTCGTCCAGGTGCCCAGAAAATAGCAAGTTATGAACAATTTCGCCAGTACCATAGTCAGTAGTCGTATTACTGTTTTCCAGGTGAACTCTGAATTGACACTCGGGATATAGCTCACTTACACTCTGAAGTTCAGCATGCCCTGCGTACTGTCCATTGGCACCCATCACACGTTTGTAATCTGTTGCATTTGTAATGGTCTGGCCATATGCTTCAGTGAAGTTACTATATACATCCCACTTATTGACAATGTTATCAACAGTGGCCAAACGAATTTCATAATGTTTATTCTCACTTCCATATACAATAAGAAATTGCGCGGAATTAGCAATTACCGTCACCAAGAATGGAAATCAAATTGAAAATTGTTGATGGTAGAATTAATCAAATCTGAACCCGTTTCCACCCGTATTTTTTTAGCAGTAGGAGGGCCATCCGGTACCAAATCTCCAACAGAGCTGTCATTGACCAAGATTCTTTGTTCAAGCTTTCTCTGAGCATTTTTCAATTTAATTATAATTGAAAACACAACTACTCCCAAAAAATACGTTAATCAGAAACTTAAGTAACTAACTTACGCTAACTTCACTTTTTTCTTTATCTGTCAATATTTTATTATCAAAATTAAAAATATAGATAAATATTTTTTTTTTATGTAAGAAAATAGGTTTTATTTCTGTTATCCAGCTAAATATTTCTGTGAGAAGCACGATTTATTTTGTTTTGTGTATGTATGGGTGTGATTAATCCATCATAATTTAGAAATGTAATAATGACGTTTATAGTTTTGGTAAAAAATTGTACTTTTGGTAGGAATGGTAGCTTTGGTAGCAATTGTAAGTTACATTGCTACCAAAACTACAATATATGCCAAAATACCATTTCTACCAAAACTACTATTCCTACCGAAAATACTATTCCTATCAAAGCTACTATTTGTACTAACATTATCTTACCTACCTTTTTTTTTAAACTACCATTTCTACCAAAACCGCCGGTGCTGTCAAAATTACCTACCTTTTCTCTCAAAACTACTATTCTTACCAAAGCTACAATTTCTACCATAACTACCACGTGTAATAATATAACTATATGACAATAGTACTATGAACCGCTGTAATAATATGGTCCACATATAAAAATTAAGATGCCCGAAGAAAGTCCGTAATTTAAAAACAAAAATTTTCCTAAAATAAAATGTAAGGAAAATTCCTCAACATCAGAGATCAGTTCATCCAACAATAAGGGTTAACTGGTAACATTCGGGGAATATTACCTGCCATCAGCGATTATTCACTTTAATGATAATTTGACCAACATCCGGTATAATTTTACACACTACCAAACTCACACCCGTATGAAAGTAAGGCAAGGTCACCTTAAGGAGGCATAACGTTTTTTCCTGGCAGTTACCGCAAGGAACGTATTAGATGCCATAAAAATATTTTTGAATTAAGAACCGTCCATGTAGAGAGAAAGCAATGGAATCTTAAGAAATTTATAGGAAAATATTGAAAAATAAGTCACACTATCTATATAATATTGAAAAATATATCACAATGTCCACACCTATCTTCCTTCAAACTTACCCAATTTAAATGAGCATACCATCAAATGAAAGAGCTCTTTTCAGCGCGTGTTTAAGGCCTATAACGAAACGCCTACCTTAATGAGAACCAGATATATAGAAGCGGAAAGTCATTGACTACGGCTACGAAAACGTAAAAAATGTATGGAAGAAGACTGATTTGCATATCGCTCACCTAGCAGTATAATGGCACATTTACAAAAAAGCGAAATTGAGTTTTTACGGCCTAAGTGTTTAAAAGTGTATAATTTATAAAGCGGTAAAACGGCACGGTGTTAGTTTTCCTATTTGTTGAGAAAGGGCGTTAAGTGTCAATGTAGTACTTAGTACGTTCCCCCCGCTTCCGCGCATAACAACGGCTTATTTGTCAGTTGTGCCGGGCGAGGTGCAATCGCTTCTTAATCTGTCTTGGCGTAAGTGGCAAATGTGACATTTTATTAACGTAGTAAGTTAGTAGACATCAAAAAATTTTCAAAACACATTTGGCAAAATGGCACATTTGACAAAGGAATGTGACATCGCTATTTAACATAAACGCGAGTATTCCATGCGCAAGTCTAACTCACAGCTAACTACAGAGATACAAAGCTTGCAATGCTTATAGTTTTGTTTACTGCTTAGTCAATTAATAAAGATACTTAAAACTTCCTTAAAATTTCAGAGCAGTAAGGTAAACCTTGATTTGCTTGGCAGTTTTTGCTTGGCAGTTTAAGTTTTTTAGATAAAGGTACGATAGTGAAATCCAGATCGGATTTCACTATCGTACCTTTATCTAAAAAACTTAAACTGCCAAGCTTTAAGTGCTTTTACTTTTAGAACGGAGAGTAACTATCTCACCATAATAATTATGATGATAAAAAAAATATGATTATTCCCTACGTTTACAATTAAGAGAAGATTCGTGATTATTCTTTATTTTGTTTATTATAGTTTGATGATGACTATTTCTTAACGTTTCACGAGCCAAATATAGGTTATTATAATATTTTAGTCAAACTTTTTATGTAAGTATATTTATTTGAATAAAATTACAAATACGAATATTAAAAAAATCTGAAAATTTCGGGAATCAAGGAAATGACACAACATTACTATTTAAAAATGTATTTATTCCTTTTCGAAGTATTCTCCGCGAAATTTGACACATTTTTCCATACGATGGAACCAATCATTGAAGCAACCATTCCATTCGGAAGTTGGGGTCTCCAAAATGGCCGTTTTGTAGGCGTCCACAGCTTCTTCAGGTGATGAAAATCTGTGTCCACGCAATTTATTCTTTATTTTAGGGAAAGTATAGAAATCATTAGGGCTTAGGTCGAGGCTGTACGGCGGATGGTCTAATAATTATATTCTTGCTCTAAAAACTGTTTTGTTCTGTGCGCGGTATGAAAACTCGCATTGCCGTGACGGAGGATGATGCGGCGGTTGCAGTTCTCTTTACAGAATTCAGAAACGACCTGTGGCAAACAAATGCTAGCATACCATTCTGCATTAACCGTTCTTTGTCCCTCAAGAGGAATAGTCGTAACATAGCCGGTTTTGGAGACAAATGTGGCCACCATTTTTTTTGCAACACTCCGTGAACGAAAAATGTTTGTTGGCTTTAACTCATTTTGGAACACCCAAACTCGTGACTGGTTTTTTTTTCGGGTTCGTACGCATATATCCAGGATTCGTCACCTGATAAGTACGATGTTGTATACAGCATTTGAGGATCCTGCGTGGAATCTTTCGAGAGTTCTGACGTACCAAGGAACGCGAGCCGCTTTTTGCTCTTCACAGAGCGAATGTGGTATCCATCGGGAAAACAACTTTGTTACACCTAATTGTTCATGCAAGATTATTTTTATTTGACTCATGCCAATATCTAAAGTTGCCTGAATTTTGCGGTATGTCACATGTCGATCTTCCTCAATCAGCTTACGCGCAGCATCAACGTTTTCTTGGGTGACTGCACGTCCACGTTGAAATTCAGCAAACCAGCGATAAATTGTGGTTTTGGATGGGGCTTCATCACCAAATTCAGAAATCATCCGATCAACACACTGTTTTTGTGTTAAACCACTCCGAAAGTCATAATAAATCATCGCTCTTGAATTTTCTCGAGTCAATTCCATTTTCTCAACGACTAAACAAGTTTGACAAAACCTTGTGACAAGACCGAGAATAAATAAATAATAATTTATTTAAATAAATAAATGGTATTCGATTTTTAAAACCAAGGAGTTTTCAATTAAAAAGATTTTAATATGACAGGAACAGTGGAAATATTTAATTCCCGATACTTTTAGTGCAGCCTATGTAGGTATGTTGATTTCAAATAAAAACTGTTGTTTTCTATTAAGCAAATGTCTTTATTTCTTGGTTTTCAGATCCTGTTTAATTATAGCTTTGGGGGCATATATGACATTTTTGGCAGTTGTTAAAAGTATAACGGCACAATTGCATGGCTGTTCTTCTTTTTTGACTGTTATGAAGAAACTCCTGGAAACCTGAAGTGGATTTTTTTATCCCTAAGTATCTATTAAGGTCTATACTAGTTGCTAAAACCATAATATTCATTATATAACGTAAAATGAAGTCATGACTTCGTTTCAAACATTTGTAAAATCTTTGAACCTCATTTCTGTAAAATAAGAAAAATGTAGATGTGTCATTATACCGCTAGGTGTGCGATATAACTTGATGACTGCAAGTTAGGTAATTTTCTAATGCTTGATGACAAATTTATGCAGCAAGAGCTTTCATTTAAAAAAAAAATCATGCGAATCGGTTGGGTAGAACGGGTTGGCCGACTCGTATTATAAAACACAAATTCTTTTAATACAGGGTGTAAAAAGACCCTTAACGAAAACTGAAACCCCATATAGTACCGATTATTACGATCATTTTTTACTTTGGCACCATACCTGGGAAATTACTGGTTCAGGAGATATTGAGGCTCAAGGTCACGACTTTTTTTTCGAATTATTCCAAAATCGTGTTTAGAATGATAAATGTACACTTTCTGCCAAATAAAAATAAACAAAATTTTCAATATTTCCCTAAAATAAACGACTTTAAAGTTCCCGACGCGTAGTGTATGCGTACCAGCAATCAGCTGCGAGGTCATTCGCCTCGGCCGCGCGACCACGTGATCATAAACTGCCGCCACCGCGGCGCACGGTGTAGGTAGATACGGCCTGCGTAGGTACGATGTCTGCAAGTGCGCGCTATTCATTGCTGGTAATAAAAGTTGTAAATTTTTTTAAGCTTAAAATTTTTTTTTGTTTCCCAGGTATTATTTTCGCGTAGTATGACTTGGCATGATGTCCAAAGTAGACTTCGGCTTGGTGATGGGTCTTGTGACACCCTGTATATAGATGATACTATAAAAGACCGTATATTGGTAAATGATAACTTTTACTAGTAAATTTTCGCATTTACCTTGAAATCCTTTCATTCACCAATTCAATTTTATAGAAAAGACATTTTTTTTTCGACTATAAGCGTTCGGAAAATGCTAAGTTTTACCAATGACGTTTGGTAAATGTTGATTTTGGGCATCAGACAATGAGTATGTGTTATAAAACTGCGCATCCAAGTGTAGGAGAGCTACGAAGCAGCACTCTAGGTTCCTAGAAAGAGCATTACTTAAAATATTACTTTAGTTGTCTGTCTCTCAATAGCTAGCTGAGCTATTTTCAATGTACCCTCAGTTTCTATTCAGCACGTCCACGTTTCAGCGTCATCATTACTGCTATTACGAACACTGTAAACCATTTCATGACAATTCCACATTGATAATAATTTAAAGACTTAACTAATTTGATTTACTACCAAATACTCTTCAATCTCGATGAGGATTGTAGAAAGGATTACGAGATGAAATTATTTTATGCAATATCCAATTTCAGATGGCGAGTGATGGAAATTCCAGAGACGTCCATGAACAACGGCGTCATGAAATCAACGCGGATGTCTATGGAGAGTGATGTGAGTTATTTTCTTGATTATCTATTTATTACAGACAAACAGTCTTTTTAATAATGGTATAATATACCTCGGGATCTGTCCATGTATTCGAATTTTCTTCATGTAAAATCTTATGCCAATCAAAACGGGGCAGGAGGTAGGCCGATTCTTACTTTTACTTATTGGATCTTCCATCCCTTTAAACACCAGTTAAAATCATCTTACGTAATAAATTGATGGCGCCTAAGCCGCTATATCCATAGGTATATTCTGTGATGTAGTCGATGTAGACGATGTATTCGCCAATTTGAGATTGTAAATCTGCAGCGTCTGTTATAGGCATAAGACAGACTATCTGTAACGCACTTTTTGGTCTGTGAAAACAGAACCTATGCAGACAAGCAGTAAAGCATAGGCGTGCAAATATTATTAATACTTATATATTTTTGAGACGAACAGACGTCTCAGTGCTCAACAGGTTTAATACCGGTAGCAATCACCTACATGTCCGAGGCACTCTAAATAAAGACTTCAGAGCCGAGAGGCTTTGCATGATGAAGTCTACTCTTAGACCTACTGCGCCTCAGCTAGCAGTGGGATCCGAAAAGTTTCAACTGACACTTTAAAACCGTTTCGGACTGCTGGAAACCCATGGCACTGTTGACGAGAAAACCGACGCCGTGGTCAAAACGCTACAGGATGTGTCTCGAAGGGTGTTTCCCGGAAAAAGCGTTAACAAGCAGAGTAAACTCTCGCTCGAGACTCTCGAACTTATGAAGCAAAGAAGGGGTATGTCATATGCGCAGACGTCTTCGACGGATGGAAGAAACCTAAACCGGAAGATCCAGAAGCTGGTGCGACGTGACCTCCGATGTTTCAATACCCGCGCCATTACGGCTGCGATTGAACAGAATCGAGGCACCAAAGTTCGCTCGCCAGCTTGGTAGAACTCATCTGTCGAAACTCAATACTGCGGATGGCAAAACCGTAACCTCCAAGTTCGAGATTCTCGCTGAAATTGAGAGTTTCTACAGGGTACGCATCACGGATGCCTAAACCCACGAGACCCAGCGATAATGACCACAGAGCCCACAGATATAGATCTACATAGATAACGCAACTATCACGATTTGTATTGAAACCAAGCGTGCCGACTTTTTAATACCTACTGTGACGTTGCCTGTATCACGAAGTCGAAGCGATGCGCGACAGTATCGATTGTGCGATATTCATCGTCTCCTAATACACAACGTCAGATCAAACGTCCGAAGCAAACGCGGCAACGTAATGTGAATAAAGTTTACTTAACGGTAAAACGGACGCGCGGGGACTGAAGTTAGTGGTGACCAAGCTCGACGCTTGGTCGGAGTTCAGACACGCGAAGAGCATGCATTTGCGATATCTATGTAGATCTTTGTCTGTGACAGAGCCCAACTCACGCGCCATTACACGGAGGACATCCCTGATGTCAACCAGAGCGAGGTAAGAGTGGCTCTCAAGCAGCTTTAGAACAACAAGTCTCCAGGGGATGAAGGAATCACCACAGAGCTCTTAAAAGCAGGCGGGACAGCAGTTCTGAAAGAGCTGGTGAGCCTCTTTAATTCCGTTATCCACCAAGGCCTAACATCTCAGGCGTGGAGCGGGAGTGCGGTGGTTCAGATTTTCAAAAGAGGTGATAAAACCTTGCTGAAAACTATAGACCCATTTCATTCCTGAGCCACGGCTACAGGTTGTTCTCGAGAGTCCTCACAAACCGCCTCGCCAGAAAACTCGACGATTTCCAGCCATAAGAACAAGCCGGGTTTCGAAAAGGACCGTAGACCACATCCATACTGTTCGGTAGATCATACAGAAGACCAACGAGTACAATCAGCCGCTGTGTATGGCTTTCGTGGACTACGGGAAAGCCTTCGACTCCATCGAAACCTGGGCGGTTCTGGATGCTCTGCAGCGGTGTCGCAACGATTGGCGCTACATCGAGGCGTTGAGATGTTTGTATGACACCGCCATTTTGACCGTCCTGCTCCAGGACCATAAAACCAGCCCCATCGAGTTGCGACGAGGGGTGAGACAGGGGGATGTTATATCCCCTAAGCTTTTCACCAACGCACTCGAAGACGTCTTTAAGACGCTGGACTGGACTGGACGGGGCCTAAACATTAATGGCGAGTGTTTGAAATAGAATTAGTTTTTATTATAAGTCAAATCGATTAGATCGATTGAGTAACATTTTGTTTAGTCTATTGAAAATTTCTGACAATGGTCACACTGAACTGTCAATTTTTTCATTCTTTGTCGTTTCCCGCGGTCAGCGAAAAAAGCTAGCTCTGGATAGATTTCGTGTTGTGAGCGTTTTGATCTTGTATTTAGAACCCGTTTGATTGCCACTTCCTTGATCAATAACTGGCACCGGTTAATTGTGATAAAAATAGTATTTTAACGAACATTGTAAAACTTGAGTGAATCCGATGCACGTGGTTGGTGCCGGAAGAATTTGCTGATTGAAGACGCTGCGTGGAGTCTGGTAAAGTAAAGATAATTCACTTGCTAATATTGGCCAATTTTAGTCTCGTGTGTGTCTAACTTGCCTCCAGGACTCCACTCAAGAACATCACCAGGAGATATTTGGTAAGTAAGTTGTTTAATTCTTAGCGCCAAGAAACTTGGCCCATGTGTTAGATCCTTTGTCTTGGGCTAAGACTGGATGAATTAATCGCTTCCACTGATCTCTGTTAAAAAAAAAATACCCATTCTTAGCCCGAATTCTACACATAATTTTTGGTGCAGAGCTGTAGTTGAAATTTAGCCGCTGTTGCATTACTGAGTATAAACTCAGATTGGTATGAGCTTGTATCTTATCACCTTGTAGACAGTATTGTAGTGTTTGTCAGGTCAGTTATTGTCTAAAATACATAATATTTAATTGTATAAGTTGACCTAGATAATTTGAAACACATTGTCACATAACCTCAATCAGTAATTGTTGATTTGTATTGTTGAATAATCTAACTTAAATTTGTTGTTGCATTAATAAGTCAGTTTGTTTGGATACATAACAGCTGTATGTATCAATAAATTTAGTAAATTTAGTTTATTGCATATATTCATAAACATAACAACCAACTTGACCTTGCCACTTGGGCGGGTCACATTGGTAGACTTTGTTTTGTTATAATATAAAGATAATATTGTTAGGTAACACATATTCTGTGCTTACTTCCTATTGTATATCATAAATAACACAGTTAGTCTGTCTGTTGCAAATAATTCATTAATTAAGTTGAAGTTTCAACTTTATTAATTTGTTATAAGTTATAACTTTGATAACTTTTGTGTTTGTTTCAATATACTGAAACCTTTAATTTTGTTGGGCAGTAAATACCTGTCACTTGCCTGCACTTGCAGTAAACTGGCTAAAACTTTGTTGGTTTCAAAGAATTAAGAAAAATTAAGTTTTGATTGTTAATTTTATTTAGCGCTTGTCCGGGCTCTTTTGAATTTTGATTATGTCAGCTATCAAGGACTTGCGTGCGGCTGCTGGTGCTATTGCATCAGATTTGCGCTGGTTTGCCTCGGCCAATGCTTTAGTGAACCGGCCTGATCGCCAGCAGGCCTTACTTCAGAGGTACGAGCGGATTGACGATCGCCTGGCAAGTGTGGAACAGCAATTCCGCACTTTCAGCACTTGCTGTCTTGAAGTGTCAATCAATGATTTCACCGCTGACCAGCGAAATAAGGTCAGCGAAGACTATGCCCAGGTCTTAGACCTGTATGATGCTGTCTCCAATACTGCGAGACAACTAGTTGCCGATAGGGAAGGGCAACCCGGCCTGAAGCAGGAGCTTCCTAGGTCAGCACCAGGGCTGGTGAGTAGGCTCCCTACCTTGGACCTCCCCCATTTTGATGGCTGCCTAGGAAGCTACCTGGGCTTCGTTAATTTGTTCGACAGCCTGGTCAATGATAGGGCTGACCTTCGGCCGGCACAAAAGTTGGCCTATCTAATGTCGGTTCTGGATGGGGAGGCTAAGGGCCTCATCCAGCATCTGCCCGTGTCTGACGAGGCGTACCAGACGGCTCGGGACCTAATCACCCGTAGGTACCATAATAAGCGTGGCCTCGCCGACACGCACATCGAGCAGATTTTGGGTTTGCCGACGCTCACCCGGGTCTCTGGGTTGCGCACCCAACTTTTGAACCCGCTTTTGGTGGCCATCAACGCACTTAAGTGCCTTGACCTGCCCGTAGACCAATGGTCTTATCTATTGGTGCACATTGTACTGAAAAAGCTGCCTGCCGACCTGAGGTCGCGTTTTGAACAGCGCTTTGGTGGGGATAGCGCGACCCATCTGCCCCCCTTTGCTGACCTGGAGAAGTTCCTGGAGGATGAGTGCCGGGTCTTGGACAACTCCGGTGGTGACACGCCGGCTAAGTCGCAGCCGCCCAAGGTTAAGGAGCAGGCTCGCGTTCACACCCGAGCCAGTGTTGACCGGCGCCCTCCTCGCTTTGCAGTCACGCAGAGCCCAGCGGAGTGCTCCTACTGCAAGGTCACGGGGCACAGAACGGCCAGTTGTAGGGCATTCTTGGACCTACATGTCGCCTCTCGTAGGCGCATCGCGAATGCCCGCCGCCTTTGCTTCTCTTGTTTGGGGTCCCACTACCAGCGAGATTGCCCAAACTCTCGCCCCTGTCCTCACTGTGGAGGACAGCATTTGGACATTCTCTGCATGAATGCCAGAGAGGTAGGCCGCTTGTCCAACCAGCCGACGCCGCGCACGGGCGGGTGTTTTGAAGGTGGCAGCCGAGGCTCACCGGCGCGTAGCCGAGAGTCGCCTCGCTCAATTGATCGCCACTCGCCCCGCTTGGAGAACCGTAGCGTGCGCACGCCTCCTCTCTCTCGCGCACCTGAATGTGCTGTTCAGCGTCACCAGCACCATGACTGCTGCCCCAGGTATTCCCCTCCTTTGGCGGAGCGTCCCCGCCTTGACTCGCGCCCACCTCGTTTTGGGCGGGTGCGTCACTATGACCCCCCACAGATGGCGCGCGGATCGAGTCATCGCGCCTTTGAGGACTTCAAGCCGCACCCTCATTTTGACTTGCCAGGTCCTGGCCAACGGTCGCCGCCCAGGCAACAATAGGTCATTGACCCCTGCCCTATAACGCCAACCTCCCCCATTGAGACCGTTATCCTACCAACGGTTGCTGTTAGGGTCTGGGGACCCACGGGGACCTCTGTTGTTGTCCGTGCTATATTGGACACAGGTTCACAAGGTTGCATTGTTTCCACTTATTTGGTAGGGCAGGTTAAATTAAATATGGGCTCTTTTCCGAATTGTATACGGGGCATAGGTGACGTAGCCTCTAATGTTGAAGGGCAAGTTAAAGTTTTGTTTGGCCCTGTTGAATCTTCACACCCGAGGATTAAAACCTCGGCTATTGTGCTGAAGAATATTTTGGGTATGCATCCACAGAAACAGCTACCCGCTGCTGTGGTGAATTTGACATCGGGATTGGAACTGGCAGACCCCAAATTTGACACACCGGGACAAATCGACTTGTTGATTGGCTCTGATGTCCTCGGTGGAATTTTGATTGGTGGGAAACGGGTCTTGGTGCCAAATAGTTTGACTGCCATCCCGACCATATTTGGATTTGCTTTGATGGGCCCTGTACCTAAGGACCCCCCTCCACCTGAACTTGATAATTTGTTGGCTGTAGGCTCCGCTCTCTCTGATGCGGTTCAGAGGTTTTGGGAGGTAGAGGAGCCCCCTCAAGCTGCCCGTTTGAATCCAGAACATGAGGAGTGCGAGCTGTTCTTCCAGAACAACACTGGTCGACTCCGTTCTGGTCGGATTATTACGAGGCTTCCCTTCCTGTCTGTTCGGCCTCCGCTTGGTGAGTCACGACCTTTAGCCGAAAAGAGGTTGTTGGCCATGGAGCGCCGCATGGGTCGTGATCCGGAGCTCAGACAGAAGTACATTGAGTTCATGAGGGAATATGAACAGTTGGGACACATGTCTGTGTCAAATTTGGATTGGCGTTCGGTGGAGCATTACTTTCTCCCGCATCATGCGGTATTGAAGCCATCGACTGGCAAGCTGCGCACAGTGTTTGATGGTTCTGCGCAGACTTCAACAGGCGTATCCTTGAACCAGTGCTTGCATTCTGGTCCCAAGTTGGTCAAGGACCTTTGTGACGTCATCACCAGCTTCCGACGACATCAGGTTGTCTTTGTGGCCGACATAAAAATGATGTTCAGGCAGACGATTATCCACCCTGATGACCGTCGCTTCCAGCTGATCCTTTGGAGAGAGTCTCCTCGCGATCCCATGGTCGTCTACGAGCTCAATACTAATACGTACGGGTTAAGGTCAAGCCCCTACTTGGCAATACGTTCTCTTTGGGAGCTCGCAGACCGCGAAGGCCTACGTTTCCCACGAGCCTCCGCCATCTTGAAGGACGATATTTACGTCGATGACATTTGCTCGGGCGCCTCATCAGCGGACGAGGCGATCCTTCTGCGGGACGAATTGATAGGTATTTTGGCCTCCGCTGGTTATGAGTTGCGCAAATGGATTTCCAACTCACCAGCGCTTTTGAAAGGCTTGCCAGAGGATCATCAGCAGGATCCACATTTGTTTGAGATTGTTGACAACCCCGCCATGATGGCTGTTCTCGGCGTTCAGTACAGACCAGTCCAAGACATCTTTACATATAACGTAGACTTGAAATTGCCGTGTTCTTGGACTAAACGTCTCGTATTGTCTACTGTCGCCAGAACCTTTGATCCGAACGGTTGGATCTGTCCAATTATATTTTGGGCAAAATGCTTCTTGCAGAAGCTTTGGACAGCAGGATTGACCTGGGACGAACCTCTGCACGGCACTCTTGTTGAGGAATGGACCTCTTTTGTATCCTCACTTCCTGCCGTCAACGAGATCTCCTTGCCTCGTCCCATCCTTCCTCCCGGGAAGTACAAGGCCTCCCTTCACGGGTTTTGTGACGCCTCGGAACGTGGTCACGCCGCCGTGGTGTACTTGCGCACAGTTAGTGCCTCAGGTCAGGTGAGGGTTTCCCTGATCATGGCAAAGAGCAAGGTGGCACCCCTTCGGACATCTCTGACCATTCCAAAATTGGAGCTCTCGGGAGCAGCCCTTCTTGTACGCTTATTGAACCACGTGTCTAACACTTTGGGTAAAAGCATTTGCATTAATGGGACCTACGCCTGGACAGACAGCCAAATTGTTCTTTGTTGGTTGAAGGCTTCTGTCCACACTTTGGAGGTATTTGTCGCTAATCGCGTTTCCCAAATCCAGAAATCCGAAGTCAAACTTGTTTGGAGATACGTGCCAGGTGAGCTCAACCCCGCTGATTGTGCCTCGCGCGGATGCTTGACGCCTAGTTTGATAGGTCATTCGCTGTGGTGGGGTCCGGAATGGTTGAGTCGACCAGAAATTGATTGGCCTCGAACGCCAGTTTTGAATACTTCTAATTTGCCGGGTCTACGAACACTCGCTCTTGAGAAGGTAGAATGCGCCTTCGACCCCGATTTTTTGTTGAATCGTTACAGCTCCCTCGACAAGTTGTTAGGTGTCACTGCTTGGATAAAGCGTTTTGTTTTTAATTTTAGGCACCCACAACAGAAACGACTGACACCGTTTCTCTCACCACAGGAACGACAGGAGTCCCTCACCTTTTGGGTTCGTTCTGTGCAATTGGCGCATTTTGAAAAGGAGATTGCTATCCTTAAATCAGGGAGATCGAAATTGTCGGGAGCTGTATCTAAATTGAACCCCTTTTTGGACGAAACGGGTCTCTTGCGCGTTGGAGGGCGTCTCAAGAACGCCAACCTCCCTTACGGAGCACGTCACCCCCTTTTGTTACCTAAGGACGGTCATTTGGTACGCTTGTTGGTAACTGACCGTCACCTTAAAAATTCGCATGCTGGTTGTAATGCCTTGTTGGCCATTTTGCAACGCGAATTTTGGATCTTGTCTGCCCGAAGAATTATTCGGAGTGTAGTCTTTCGCTGCATCCCTTGTTATAAGCTCAAGGCTTCCACCATGCAGCCGTTGATGGGGGACTTACCGGCAGATCGCGTAACTGAAAGCAGGACGTTTGACGGTGTTGGCACGGACTTCGCTGGTCCCTTCTTGGTGAAAACGTCGACACTTCGAAACAGCAAGACTGTTAAGGCCTACTTGTGTGTTTTTGTTTGTCTTTCCACAAAGGCCGTTCATTTGGAACTGGTCTCCTCGCTTACGACCGAGGCGTTTGTAGCCACATTTGACAGATTTGTATCCCGCAGAGGGCTGCCTTCCTTGATCCGTTCTGACTGCGGCACTAACTTCAAGGGCACCTATAATTATTTGAATGATGTTGTTAATTTCCTTGAAACCAACAAAGCTGATATAGGTGATAGGCTTGCCCGACGTGGGATAAATTGGTTGTTTTCCCCACCAAATTGTCCACACTGGGGTGGTATATTTGAGGCCGCCGTAAAATCGGCCAAAACACACTTGCGCAGGACAATCGGTGAGTCTGTTCTTACATTTGAGGAACTCGCAACTGTGTTTTGTAAGATTGAGGCCGTTTTGAACTCTCGGCCATTGTGCCCGATCTCCTCAGATCCGAATGATTTGGAGGCCCTTACGCCGGGCCATTTTTTGATTGGTCGCCCACTTGTCGCCTTGCCTGAGTACCCCTATATTGATACGAGACCTGGTCGTCTCTCGCGTTTTGAATTGGTACGCCAGATTACTCAGAGCTTTTGGAAACGCTGGAATTTGGAATATTTGCACATACTCCAGCAACGCGTTAAGTGGACCGACAAGACCGATCCACCCAAGATTGGAGACCTCGTTTTGATCAAGGAGGCTAACCTTCCGCCACTCAGATGGCGCAGGGGGCGCATCCTTCATTTGGTAACTGGGGCTGATGGAGTTCCCCGATTTGCTGAGGTCTTGGTGGACGGTTCGATTCTGAGGAGAGCGGTTGCAACATTGTCACGTCTACCAACCGATTAGCGGACCGGTAGGCCGGTCCGGGGCGGGTGGATGTTTGAAATAGAATTAGTTTTTATTATAAGTCAAATCGATTAGATCGATTGAGTAACATTTTGTTTAGTCTATTGAAAATTTCTGACAATGGTCACACTGAACTGTCAATTTTTTCATTCTTTGTCGTTTCCCGCGGTCAGCGAAAAAAGCTAGCTCTGGATAGATTTCGTGTTGTGAGCGTTTTGATCTTGTATTTAGAACCCGTTTGATTGCCACTTCCTTGATCAATAACTGGCACCGGTTAATTGTGATAAAAATAGTATTTTAACGAACATTGTAAAACTTGAGTGAATCCGATGCACGTGGTTGGTGCCGGAAGAATTTGCTGATTGAAGACGCTGCGTGGAGTCTGGTAAAGTAAAGATAATTCACTTGCTAATATTGGCCAATTTTAGTCTCGTGTGTGTCTAACTTGCCTCCAGGACTCCACTCAAGAACATCACCAGGAGATATTTGGTAAGTAAGTTGTTTAATTCTTAGCGCCAAGAAACTTGGCCCATGTGTTAGATCCTTTGTCTTGGGCTAAGACTGGATGAATTAATCGCTTCCACTGATCTCTGTTAAAAAAAAAATACCCATTCTTAGCCCGAATTCTACACAGCGAGTACATATCCCACCTTCGATTTGCCGACGATATCGTTTTCGTGGCAGAGAGCCTGGAAGAGCTGAGCGAGATGATCGAAGCTTGCTTAAACTCACGACCGTTGTGTTCGTTATCGGAAGACGTGGACGATCTGGAATACCTGACACCTGGTCATTTTCTCATCGGCGGTCCTTTGCTATCCCGACCACACATAGAGGAAAATTTTAACGAGTATGACTTAAGGAACAGATGGAGACTAATAGAACAAATGAATCTACATTTCTGGAGGCGTTGGTCGAGCGAATATTTACACCAACTGCAAGTGAGAAGCAAGTGGCAACATCCTAAAGAAAATCTTAAGGAAGGCAGTTTAGTGTTGATCAAAGAGGAAAACTTACCAGCGAGTAGATGGGCTCTCGGAAGAGTAACAGAACTTCATCCTGGTGCCGACGGGAGCGTCCGGGTGGTTACGCTAAAAACTAAAAGTGGTCAATTGAAACGCCCTGTTATAAAACTTTCGCCGTTACCGCAGAGAACCGACATCGAATCTGTAAATCAAAGTTACGGCAATAAGAGAGAGAAAGAGAAGAACATTCGAACTGATCATAAAACGACAAGGTGTATAAAACCGAAGAAGTTTGGCGTACTCTCACTTGTACTTATGACTATGATAGCAATGACGGGGATAAACTCAATTGAAACTGCACCTGTCGCACCAAACTTTGTAGTGACACAGATACAAAATGATCACCCTATATACTTTGATGACACTGGAAAACTCCAACTAATACATGATGAGTGGACTCTTGTGGTATACTACAATTTAACATCATACTGGCATGCAACAAATAAAATCAACTACCACATCGAACAAATAGATAAGCTTTGTAGCAGGATATCCTACGAATATACAGCTTGCGAAACTGTTGTCAACCACTTGCAAAACGAAATGCGGCATCTAACCGAATACAACACCATGCTTTTATCGCAGCATTCGAGGCAAAGAAGAGGCTATTTCGACGGCGTTGGCAGTCTAGCGAGAACACTATTCGGTGTCCTAGACCAAGACTTTGCCAAAAAATATGAAAGGGACATTCAAAATCTACACGATAACGATAATTATTTGCTCCAATTAATGAGGAATCAGACACTTATAATAGAATCCGAAAACAATGTTATTAAAAGTAATACCGAATTCATGAATAGACAACTGAATATTATGCATGCCTACATGAACAAAACGAGTAATATTATCTCAAAAATAGACAACAAGGCACAAATGCTATTCACGGCAAATGATATCAACTCTGCTGCCGTGACGTCAACATTGATATTGAACAACTTGAACCGAATACAAGAAATGCTTATGAACGCTCTCGGCAACATCTACAAGGGGCATTTGGATACACATCTGTTTTCAGCATCTCAATTGATTGAACAGCTCAATATCATATCCGGAAAACTACCACAAGGAGTTTCTTTACCAGTTCAAGATATCCAAAAGGATTACAAGCAGATTTTTGACTTGATTTATGTGAAGGCGCGATTGACAACCAATTACATACTATTCGAACTACACATTCCTTTGTTAAGTGACGGAGACTACAACATATACCGTGTAATACCCATACCATTCCAAAGCGAAGGACATTTGAGAATAGTAAGACCTGAATCAAAATTCATAGCCATTAACTTCATGAAAAACTGCTACATAACAATGGAAGAGCAGGACATGCACCAATGTAACTCGTACGGAGAAGACAGGTATATATGCATTTCGAGGCAGCCTGTATACAGCTTACATGACAAAAACGCACCTTGTGAAGCTAAAGTTTTTAGCCAACAAACATCATTGTCATGTGTCATCGTTGATGTAACTTGCAGGGAGACCTGGGTCAAACTACACCAACCTAACCTGTGGCTGTTTACGTTATGCGATAAACAATTGATGCGCGTCACGTGCAGCGATCAAGTTACACCGGCGGTCATTGACGGAACTGGTATCTTAGCATTGAAACCTAAATGCATACTACAGAAAATGGATGCTACTATATTTACTTACAACCAATTAGGAAGTAAATATTACATGGAATCAAATATCAACGTGCCAACAATAAATTCAACTATAAACAACATTTTTGACCTTGGTTGGAAAAATGCACGTTTGAATATTACGGAGCCTGCAATATCTACTGCAGTTGAATTGACGAACATACAACAACAGATATCCTATCAAAAGGAACACGAGAACTTACCTGTGACGTCCTTGCTGCTGGGAGGTATCGCGTCCTTATTTGGCTACAGTATCGTCTAAAAACTCTGAGCTGAAAAGAGTCTCAAGCAGAAAGAAGGCCGAAGGAGAGACTAATGCTGCAGTGGACATCGAGATGCGAGAGATGCGCCACCTGCCGTCGACATCGGAACCCGCCAACAGCGTGGTACAGCCGGAACGTCGCTTCGATTTTAATATGTCTAGTTAAGATTTAATAACTGTGTATACTACTTATTTTATTAATTTTACTAACATAATTTTATAATAACTTATAATATTTGTAATAGATGCTCATCCACTTTTCCCTCGGGAGCATGTACGGTTAACGTACAGACGTTTAGCTTCCGTACGCATTTTGCTTACATGCGCGACCTACATTACTTTTCTTTATAACGTGTACCTAATAATAAGTATAGTTAGTTGATATATCGATCGCCGCGGATTAGCATCTAAATCGTAACAAGTGTAATACTAACAATAACTTTAGAAATAAACTGTGATTTAAGTGCAATCTGTGGTTTGTGTCAACTCAACCCATAACTCTAACTTCAACTTCAAACAACCTCGACTCTCTGCACCATACAATGCCGCACAGCTTAAATGGAGCCTCTCGATGGGTCGGTCTCGGCATGAACTCGGATAAAACCATGTTCAAGTTCAGTTGGGTTGGGCAGCGTTTGGCAAGCTACGTCGAGATTTCTCTTCGCCCCTACCGCAATGCCTGAAGACCAAAGTCTACAACCAATGCCCCCTACCTGTTATGACGTACGGTGCCGAGACGTGGACACTCACAGTGGGACTAGTCCACAAACTCTAAAGTCACGCAGCGAGCTATGGAATGGGCTATGCTTGGCGTCTCTTTGAAGGATAAAATCCGCAACGAAGTTATCCGACACAGAACCAAAAAATACCGACATAGCCCACAGAATTAGTAAGCTCAAGTGGCAGTGGGCTGGCCGTATTTGTGGAAGGACTGATGGCTGATGGAGTAAGCGTGTCCTTGAGTGGAGACCACGACTCGGAAAGCGTAAGGTAGGGCGGCCCACGGCTAAGTGGACCGACGACTTGAAAAGGGTGGCTGGGACAGACTGGATGCGGAAGGCTGAAGACCATGTACTGTGGCGTGTGTTGGGAGAGGCCTATATCCAGCAGTGGACTGTCGATAGGCTGATTGAGATTGATATATACAGGGTGTAAAAAGAACCTTAACGAAAACTGAAATCCCATGTTGTACCAATCACTACGAACATTTATTACTTCGGCACCATACCTGGAAAATTACTGGTTCAGGAGATATTGAGGCTCAAAGTAAGTATGGAATTTTTCTAATTAGGTACAAAATCGATGTTTTTACCCTGCCAATATGTTCTTTCGATGCCCGGCTATGACCCTATGTATCAGTAGGTATTTCGAGTATTGCACGCGGGCTCTTTTAATCGGTTTAAAAAATGTGAAATCTTAAAAAAATTGTTTCCTAGGTATTCTTTTTAGTTAGTATGACTTTGCATGATGTCCACAACGAGAAAACTTCGGCTTGGTGATGGGTCTTGTGACACCCTGTATATTTGCGCGCCACAGACTCGATCGTACAAATAGAATGTCGTCTACGTTGCACCATACTGTAGGCATCATAATATTTGTTGGCGCAGTACTCCCTACATTTGAAGCCTGGATCGAGAGAAGTGGCTGCGTCACGTTCAGGTTGACCCAGATACTCACCGGACACGGATGTTTCGGTGAGTATTAGAACCGAATCGGCCGTCAAGCGACGCCGGCATGCCACCACTGCGGCAGAGTGACCTGGACTCTGCCCAGCATACGTTCTCTGAGTGCCCTGCATGGGAATCCGAGCGGCGAGACTTGGTCTCTGTTATCGGAGGGAATCTTTCTCCGCAGACCGTTGTCCAGGCTATGTTGGCGGAAGACATCGGTGGGATGCTGTGGTCTCCTTCTGTGAAGCGGTCATGCTCCAGAAGGCGGCCGCCGAGCGGGATCGCGAGAGAGCCGATCCCGCTCCCTGACTCTTCCTTGGGGCCGTGGGCAATCAGAGATGGCAATCTGACTGCCCGACCACGAACGACCCCGTCAAGACAGCGGTCTCAGATAGCCGAGGGACCACTGTACTCGCACATTACGAGGTAGCGAAGGGAGGACACTTCCAGAGACTGAGCCCTACTACGGGACAAGCTTAACGGGACCCAGGAGCAGCACACCCGCGTTCCATGTGTCCCATTCTTTTGAGCGCTGAGGCGGCTATCGTGGTGGTTTAACTCTGTAAACCCGGGTTCCGTACCGGGGAGCCCGACATACCCTCTCTGCACGCGGAGAGGCACTAGCAAAGGAGCTTCCCCACGCAAAAAAAAAGGCTTCATAATATTTACATGATCTGTGTGTTTAGGAGGAGGACGTATCAGACCTGGCGGTGCAGCTCCGCCACACGCGCGCCGAGGGCCGCGAGCGCGAGCGATACGTGCGCAAGCGTCGGCGCCGCGACCAACAACACGAGCTACTCGAGCCGCACGACCAACCACTCGAGCCCGCGCACTACTCCACGTACGTGGCGCCGCCCGCCCCCGTACTGAGAGAATCACCGCCGCCCGCCAACAGCTATGCACCCGACGAGGCGAGTATCTTACTACTTACGTGCGACCAACAACACGAGCTACTCGAGCCGCACGACCAACCACTCGAGCCCGCGCACTACTCCACGTACGTGGCGCCGCCCGCCCCCGTACTGAGAGAATCACCGCCGCCCGCCAACAGCTATGCACCCGACGAGGCGAGTATCTTACTACTTACGTGCGACCAACAACACGAGCTACTCGAGCCGCACGACCAACCACTCGAGCCCGCGCACTACTCCACGTACGTGGCGCCGCCCGCCCCCGTACTGAGAGAATCACCGCCGCCCGCCAACAGCTATGCACCCGACGAGGCGAGTATCTTACTACTTACGTGCGACCAACAACACGAGCTACTCGAGCCGCACGACCAACCACTCGAGCCCGCGCACTACTTACTCTTACGTACGCGGCACCGTAATTCAAAAAGGTTTCCTATCTCGATATGTTTTGTCATGTCTATTCTTTATTCGTCACTATGTCTTCTATCATTATTTGCATAGCATCATCACAATTAACATCATACCTCACTACTAACAAACACACGTAACTAACCTTAACTGTGAATGTTACTCCAGACAGTGAGACCGTACACACCGCGCTCGTTCCCGCTGGCGGACGACTTGTACGCGGACATGCTGGCCGCCATGCCGGCCGGACACCGCCCCGCCACGCCGCCGCCCCCGCCCCGCACGCCGGACCACGACGATGACGTCAGCAGCTCGCTGTCCCCACTCTCACCCCCCGGGGTCTTCGATGGCGATGACCCCGACGACGCTGAATGGGACCCCCACGCCGAAAAAAGCGACCGCCGGAAAAATTCCTTCAGGTGAATCGTCACAGCTGCACCTTTGGTTCCATTTCTGTTGTCGATTGTAGCACATGCTACCGGTCCCGGTCACAAGATATTACAGGCTGTGCTCTGAGAGCCGCACGCCAAACGAAACTACCGTCGGAAAAATTCCTTCAGGTGAATCGTCACAACTACACCTTTGGTTTCATTTCCGTTGGTATGTCGACTGTAGCATATGCTACCGGTCTCAAGATATTGCAGGCTGTGCTAGCTACCTAGTGATTGTTTTGAAAGCTATACCTAGCAGGTAAAGGATAAGCTTTAAAGGCTCGGCGCCTGTACTGTAGGTTTATCGTAAAGATTCCTCGGGCTCGCTCGATCAGTGAATAAAAGAGGTGTTTCCTATGTAACTTGACTTACTTTCACGTAGCTCGCGCTACGGATATAGTTTTGTAACCGAACTAAGTGTTAGCAGACACTCTTGATTAATAAATGTTTTACAGTAAGATTATAATTTATAATAATGTGCTTGTTTACACTTAGGCCGCGCGCACTTTGGACACGTTTTCGTACGAATTTTACTCGTGCTCGCACACGTATGGACGATGCCGGTATTCCAAGTACTATGGGAGCGCGCAGACTGGGTGCGAGTTAGTCGTGCGTATACGTACGTGTAGTTCAGACGTGCGAAAACAATCCGAACTTGTTGGGATTTTAAAACACATTCGTACGTTGTACGTAGAACACTGCTCATTTGACTAATAAAAACGTATACAGTGTGCGCACTCAATTCGTACGACCACGATCGTACGAATACGAATTCGTGTCCAAAGTACGCGCGGCCTTACTGTAGGAAATACGTGTCGTTCTTTGACAGTATATCACGGACTTTATTCAGTGTTGTTCATAAAATGCAGGCTATTATATACTGGCACTCTCTGTGCCTACTACACTTATCTGTGGAGAAATAATTGATTCGATATATTCTATACAATATGTGTTAAAATTTTGTTAGTAATTGATAAGTTGTAAAATTGCCATTAATGTAACAGTTCAAAAGGAAATCCAAATGGTTAATTTCGGTATTTGTAGTTTGACAAACTAGCATTACTGCGCGAATGATTTCTGGTAACCGTTGTATTTGTAAAAATGTATAGTTCTATGAGGAAATATGTTCTTTTAATATTTTAAACATATGTTTTTATATTTTGTGCTATTATAGGAGCACCCGTTGTACAATAACATGCGAAATGCACTTGCTTGCAAAGTGGAAACGATTGGTTTATTATCTAAAGAGCTGTCGAAACAACGCCCGAAAAATTAATGCTCAAACCTTACTATTTGCATCTCATGTAACGAACAAAAGACTTTTATACATTTGAAATCGTCTTTCGGGATACGTACCATGTACAAGTATCAGATATGTTGAAAGACAATTTTAAATTAATGCTGATGACTAAGAAAGTTTAAAAGACTTTTATAATATACTAAATAGTTTTGTTTTGCAAGTGAGCACATCTTTACATTCCCTTCAGTTCAAACGGTTTGTTTATATGGAGGTTAAATTTTATTTAATATTAAGTTTGCATGAAGTTAGATGCTGTATCAAAACTCATAATGAGGTATTATTATAAAGAGTGTGTTCACGTAAATAACATTTTGGCTGCAATTGAGTTACTAGTTTTTTCTAGTTATAAATAAAGCCCATTTGCCGCTAAGCGCTTGTGTACATATAATTATATTATGGGGCACTGATAGGAACTAATAGACTGGCTTTATAAATAATTATTTGAATCTCTTAAAGAGTTGAAATCGAATGTTTGATAAAAAACGATACCTTACAATTTCCATTTGCTTTTGTTTAAAACGTGTATAAAGTTTAGTTTAATTTACCTTGGTAATTATTGCCCGCATTTTAGTTGTTTAAATAAGAACGAACATTCTTGACAATAAGTTGCTTTTTTACATGTTTTTAAAAAGAAAATTGTTTTTTTTTTATTAATTTGGTGTGATTGACAGGACATGGGCTGAGTATCGGCGGCATGTTTAATATTTAAATGAATGTCCTAGATACCTGGTTCTATAAGTGTACCGATAATAATCCGAGGCACTTGGTATACGTTAATTTAAAATAATAATATTCTTGTAATTTATCAGAGTGCATGTTGATATAAAGACTGCTTGGTTGGTTCACATATGGGGAAAGTGAATTGAAAATTTTAATGAAGTTTGTTCAATGTTCTTAAGAAGCCAAAGTCTTCTTGTTATTTGTAATTAAATAAACTTAGATGTAAGTTTTTCTAAGGTGACTCGATTACAGAAAATGAATTGAGAAATATAGAATTAAAGAATTATCTTTTGTTTTATTTATACTCCTCATAGTAACATAGATGTCGCATATCTACTTTCAGGACAAACACGCGCCTACTGTAGGTACACTTTTCTGCACATCACTTGCGAGTTGCGACCATCTAGAACGCGCATCCGTCTCAATCAAAACACAATTTAGTTGTGCCCGATTTAAACAGCCAACATGAACCAATAAACTTTATATGTATCCTTACCAATTACATCCTTAGGTTCATAGTCTTCTAGACTCGACTGCAGCGCAGCTGTTGCTGCCTCAATACTGGCATCCGAGCGTTGATTTTTCTATTGGCCGATTCTATAATCAGTAGGTAAATAAGTGCCTGAATTCATCGTTAGTAAATCTTGTTCTCATAAATAATGTATCCAGAGGCCCTAGCCAAACGGCATTCGCTTTGATATCTACTTTCGCTAACGCTTGGTTGCCATCGTAACAAGGAATTCCTTCTTCGTTGACACGTGATATAACGAAGGCTTATGTCATTTCCATACATTTTTGCACTTAGCGATTATCGATGTCGTTGATCGAATGCCATTTGGCTAAGGGGGCTGGATTGTTTTCTCATCGACATATCAGTTTGTATTTGTCGTTCGTCATCTTCAGCAAGAAGTGCTATTGATACTAAATTCCAGTCAATTGGACGCCTCGGTATGACGCGGCATGCCACGACGAGTCGCGGCATGCCGAAGCGTCCTTCGGGCTGCCGATACATGCCGTGCCGTGACGTCAGTGCGCGCCGGCCTTAATGATGGGCAATAGAGGTGAATATGCTATAGGCGAAAAAAGTTGACGACGGCGACGATACGTCTCTGCGCCAGTGTGAGCTGAACCTTAGCAATAGTTAGTTTTTAAAGAAACAATCGGCAACGTCGGGACGTGACGACCCCACCGCCCACTGGGAGAGTTAATCTGACGAGTAGATACTCGTCATAGTATCTCCCCCAGCGCAAGCAGTCAACCGAAAGATGGCGATCAAACCATTCGAACCTGGCGGAAGAAAATCCTAGATGCTAGATGTGCAGCAGCGTCCAGCACTAAAGACTTCCGCCACTGCGATCGCCAATACGCCTGCCAAGCGTGGCGATTATGGCAAATCCCCCCCATCATGAACCACACCTATAAAAACCGGCCCCTAGTCCCCGGCGGCCCCGCTAGTCCTGGTTATGGTAGCGGCCATGGTAACGGCGGGGCAAGGGGTGCGAAGAATCTCCGGAAGAGATCGGGCTACCACCACCAACAACAATTGGCCCTGGCAACACTGAACACGCGCACACTGCGGACCGACGAGAAGATTGTCTAGCTGGAAGAAGAATTGAGCAAGTTGCGATGGGATATCATAGGCCTATCCGAAGTCCGAAGACAGGGGGAGGACTCGATAGTTCTCAATTCCGGTAACTTGCTCTTCTACCGGGAGGGCGACCAACAGTCCCAAGGTGGTGTCGGGTTCATCGTCCACAAATCTCTCGTGACCAACGTGGTAAATATCGGGAGTGTGTCGAGCAGGGTAGCGTACCTTATACTCAGAATATCCAAGCGGTATTCGCTGAAGGTCATACAGGTATACGCTCCGACCTCGTCGCACCCCGATGAGGAGGTGGAAGCCATGTACGAGGATATATCTCGGGCTATACATGGCTACAAAACCCATTACACCGTGGTCATGGGAGATTTTAACGCGAAACTGGGCAAACGCGACGGTGATGAGCTGAGAGTGGGGCAATTTGGTTATGGGCATCGGAATTCCCGGGGTCACTTGCTGGCTAGCTTTATGGAGAAGGAAGGACTCTATATGATGAACTCCTTCTTCAAGAAGCGAGAATGCCGCAAGTGGACCTGGGTAAGTCCAGACGGTGCAACCAAAAATGAGATCGAATTTATCATGTCTACGAAGAGGCAGATATTCAATGATGTCTCCGTGATCAATTCACTTAAAGTGGGGAGCGATCACCGAATGGTAAGAGGCACATTGAATATCTGTACAAGCCTCGAACGGTCGAGGTTGATAAAGTCCACGCTCCGACCGGCACCGGTTCATATCCAAAACCCCGAGAGCTTTCAGCTCGAACTCAAGAACCGTTTCGAATGCCTGGGCGAATGCGTAGATGTGGACGAGTACAGTAACGGGTTTGTGGATGCTGTCCATAAAACAGGGGCTAAATTCTTTAAGCCCCAGAAAAGCAAGAGAACCAGCAAGATCTCGGATCCGACCCTCGAGCTGTTAGAGGAAAGGCGCAAGATGGTTCTGCTATCCTCCGACGACATGCTGAAATATCGGCACCTGAACAGACAGATCTCTAAGTCTCTGACTCGCGATCTCCGCCAATACAACACAAAACGTGTTCGTGAGGCGATCGAGCAGAATAAGGGTTCCAAAGTGTTCCAGAGGGATCTGTCTGTTGGGCAGAGTCAGCTGACAAAGCTGAAGACGGAAGATGGCAGAATCGTGTCATCCAAGCCTGAGCTCTTGGAGGAGATCGAAAGGTTCTATGGACAGCTATACACGACAACGCAACAACCCGCAAGCACTCCAGCGTCAGACCCTAGAGCTGGATTGACCCGACACTATACCGAAGATATCCCGGACGTCAGCATGCACGAGATTAGTGTGGCTCTCAAACAGCTCAAAAATAACAAGGCGCCGGGTGATGACGGAATTACGAGCGAGCTTCTGAAGGCTGGCGGTGCACCCGCTAGAGAAGCCCTTCGGAAGCTATTTAATTCCGTCATTCTCGAGGGTAAAACGCCACAGGCGTGGCACAGAGGTGTGGTGGTGCTTTTCTTTAAGAAAGGGGATAAAACCCTCTTAAAGAACTACAGACCCATCACACTTCTGAGCCACGTCTACATTCTACAAGCTGTTTTCGAGGGTCATCACGAATCGTCTCGAGAGCAAGCTAGACGACTTCCAGCCTCCCGAACAAGCCGGTTTCCGTAAAGGCTATAGTACCATAGACCACATACATACGCTGCGGCAGGTTATACAGAAGTCCGAGGAGTATAACCAGCCTCTATGCTTGGCGTTTGTGGACTATGAGAAAGCCTTCGATTCAATCGAAACCTGTGCCGGATTGACTACCGATATATCGAAGTGCTGAAGTGTTTGTATGAAAACGCCACTATGTCAGTCCGCCTCCAGGACCAGAGTTCGAAACCTATTCAACTCCAACGAGGGGTGAGACAGGGGGATGTCATATCCCCGAAACTGTTTACCACTGCGCTGGAGGATGTTTTCAAGCTTCTGGACTGGAATGGACTCGGCATCAACATCATCACTCACCTTCGATTCGCAGACGATATCGTAGTCATGGCTGAGACCATGGAAGACCTAGGCACAATGCTCGATGGCCTCTGTAGAGTCTCCCAACAAGTAGGTCTTAAGATGAACATGGACAAGACGAAAATCATGTCGAACGTCCATGTTGTACCTGCTCCTATTCAGGTTGGGAACTCTACGCTCGAAGTTGTCGACAAGTATACCTACCTGGGACAAGTAGTCCAATTAGGTAGGTCCAACTTCGAGAAGGAGGTCAATCGTCGAATCCAACTCGGTTGGGCAGCGTTCGGGAAGCTACGACATATCTTCTCGTCCGATATCCCGCAGTGTCTCAAGACGAAAGTCTTTGACCAGTGTGTGTTGCCAGTGATGACTTACGGATCAGAGACGTGGTCGCTCACTATGGTCCTTATCAGAAGGCTCAAGGTCACTCAGAGGGCGATGGAGAGAGCTATGTTTGGAGTTTCCCTGCGAGATCGAATCAGAAATGAGGAGATCCGCAGTAGAACCAAAGTCGCCGACATAGCTCTCCGGATAGCCAAGCTGAAGTGGCAGTGGGCAGGGCACATAGCTCGAAGAACCGATGGCCGTTAGGGCAGAAAGGTTCTGGAGTGGCGGCCACGTACCGGACGACGCAGCAGAGGTAGGCCCCCCGCAAGGTGGACCGACGACCTCGTCAAGATCGCGGGAGGCGGTTGGATGCGGGCGGCTCAAGACCGGTCTGCGTGGAGAACCTTGGGGGAGGCCTATGTCCAGCAGTGGACGTCGTTTGGCTGATATGACTATGATGAATCAGCAAAAGCAGCTGAGAAGTTAGGTTCTTCCGTCCTGTAGGAATCTTTGATTTGTGTGTTTATCAGCGACACATCATAGCAAGCAAAGATATAGTAGGTACTTAAGTGGTTACGGTTGAAACAAAATAACAACAACATATTGCATTGTATATTTTATTTTGCACTATATTATAATAGCAGCATACAAATAGTAAACGATGACTAGTATGCCTAAAATACTTCAACTACGCATAAAATTCATTCTACACATACATGTAATAACTATAGAATATAAATAATAAACATTGACAATTTCACGACAGTAACATTATAACGATATCAACATTTGCAAACATTGAATAATACTACTGTGTGAGATGAAAAAGTGTATAATTATAGAACAACATTATTATTGTATAAAATTACATTACAAAATGGCAGTGATTTTGGTGTTGCCACTAAAATGGAAACGAGCAAAACATGTTATTTCCAATAAAATAAATTTGATAATAATATTTGGGTTTATAAAGTTACTAGACTTCGCCCGTGTGAATTATACACCTAAAACCTTTATCATAAATCACACCAATAGACGGTATGGTAGGGTTGCTTTAGATCACGTCATTCCAACAGTAGGTACCATCGGCTACACCCAATTCATAAGCTATATACACCACTGTTTTTTAATTAGTACAAAAACTTTAACCTTTTGAACGCCAGAGCAAATACACATGAACCTGCCCTCAACGCCAAGCCACAAATTTCGCGCAAATACCTACGAAAAAAATAGGGATTCCAATACTACATCGATATTTCATTGTATTTTTATTTTCGTCTCCGATTTCAGAATATAATGTCCTTGTAACATTGAAATTTAATTCCTAATTACACTTCCTCCTACTATAGTTATAGTTATACATAATTTGCAGAGTTTTTTTAACACCGTAATAACAGTTATGAGACGACAACATAATTAAATGTAATAACTATAGGCACAGCACTAGTCTTTATCTGCTGTCTTCTATTTGTGACCATGGCGTGGACGGCCCGCCATTTGTATGACTATTTCGCTTCCGAAATAAGGATGTAGCAACGTAAATCTCGCTTATCGATGTGTTCCCGTACCATATTATTTTAAAATAAATAAAACGGTTGTTTTTAATTAGGTACATTTATAATTTTTATAATTCCGAATGTTCAAACAGTTTAAGTATATGTATCAGTATAGGCACATGAGTAGATAAACGGAACAGAGACACAGCTTCATACAACAGCGTGAATCGGTTGCACTACTACAAGCACGCGGCTTATGTGTGCGTGACCACTGGCCGCTTGTCGTGTACGCGGCTAGACTGGAAAGAACCGGTTTACGTAGGCACAGGCAGTTGACAATCTTAGGGTTATTACGACGCACGTTGTTTGTTTTGTACGTTGCAAGTTTTAATATTTGAATGTAAAAAGTGGTGTTTTATTATTAATAATGGTTGTTTATTGTACTGTGTGTATGAATAATACTAGATGAAATAATTAAATCATTATAAAGATTTTAACAATGGTAACGTACAATTGGGTTTTTTAATTAGGTATAACTCCTGATAATTTTGTCGCATTTGTTGAATTGCTCGAGCAAAAGTTTCGCGAATATTTCGATCTTGAAATAAATATTGTCAATGATGGCAATGAAATACTTAACAACTCATGAGTTGTGAAATTGTGTAAAAGCAATTAATGTTTACAAAACCAATGACTATTAGAAAGTGATCGGCCATCGATAGGGATTATAAAAAACAGGTGCATGTGATTTTCGACCTTATTGACGTAACTCAGAATTTATAATTTTAATGACGTATCAATATCAGAAAGCAAGAAAATACAAAAAAAAGTGTCGTCATGGAAACTACCCTATTAGGGTAGTTTCCAGGGTCAAAATAATTACATTTTATTTCCGTCCGTATTTTAGATTATAAAAAAAATATTGGACACGTATTTTTTCTTTCTTTGATTAAATAAAAAATAACAAAGATATAGCCCATTAAAGTTACGTGTGACGTCATCTAGTGCGAAAAAATGCAGCACGAAGTGACGTTATACGTAACTTTAATGAACTATATCTTGGTAATTTTTGGTTAAATTTACAAATAAAAAAATACGTATCGCTTATTTTTGAATAATCTAAAGGACGGACTTATAATTTTTTTTATCAACTAGCCTATTGTCAATAAGGTCGAAAATCGCATGCACCTGTTTTTCGTAAGCCCTATTGATGGTTGATCATTTTATAGTCATTTGTTTTGTAGACGTTCATTTGTCTTACACAATTTCTTTTTAAACTTATTTTAGATACCTATCCCCGTACACACAATGGCCCAATTAAGTGGCTAAGTGCGAAAAACACCTGTCCAACTAACTAACTAACTAACTAACCTATCCCCGTGGTAAAACTAGTGGCCATAATAGCTAAAGGACATTCCTATGTTTATTAGCAAAATAGATCATATTACCAGAAAATATTCAACACTATTAGTGGTATCGTTGGGAATGTCAAATAAATCACGTCGTCACATCGTGTCCTTGGTAACAAATGTATATTTTTATTCCGTGCTTTTAAAAGTTTCAGGTGCATGCCGTTTTTGGTTCCACTCGCTATTTTATTTACAACTGTACTTCTGCCGTATAGCGAATCCGTCGAGTCCAAGAATCTGTCGAGTTGGAAATCTGTCAAATCACGAATCTGTCCAATCCAGAATCTGTCCTATATCGAACAAGCGATTTGTCTTAACCTATTGTGACAACCCTACCAAAATAGGTAACAAATTTACAAGCTCTTAAGAAGCTGTCTCTCTGTTCGGTTTATTTACTCATTTGGTATAGGTACGTATAAACATAAAAAAATATCTATAGTTGTTTCACGAAACAAGAACATTCCCAAATGTACCTATCTAACTTATTTTTAACAAAAATAATTTACATTCGGTCTACTAGCACCAATACTGGGCCACATACCTACTGATATTATCTAGGTTTTTAATAAGATTAATTTTTGTTTAAAATAAAAACAGAAAAAAATTACTGTAGGTACTTCCTTAGGTACCTTTAAATCATAGTCTATCATAGCCTTCGTCATCAGGATTCAGGAACTCCTTCTAATATGCGAAGAAGTTCCTCCGTAGTCATTATTCGCACTCATTATAACAGTCAGTATAAAATAAATAATAAATATTTTAATAATGTTTACTTTCTTCACTATTTCTGATCGCCTGTGCTTGTGACGTCACGATGCTGTCGTCTATTTGTGACCATGGCGTACAAGGCACTGATAATTCGGGTTGTATTAGGGATGCGCCTGAGTCAAGATTAGCGAATATCGAAATTCGACCCAGCCAATTTTATCTTCGACTGTGTAGTTATTAAAATGTTTTTTTAAGTCTGATTCTATAAAACTAATGCTGTTTTATCCTCGTACTAAATTATATCTAAAATTATACATTGTAGAAGGAAGTTTTAAAACGATCTTTGATGTAAATTTTTGATATTATCTAACTTGCGCTACATCACTAGCGGTCACATATTTGTGACTGTGGCGTGTGAGAACATACTTTTTTAAGATTTGATTTCTTACTTTTTAACGTAAAATGTCTCAATATCTATAATGCTATTTAACTCGTTTAACAGAAATAAACAAGCATTAGAACTTCTATTTTAAGGTAATATAAATAAACAGGCATTCAAGTAATGTTCAAATTGTTTATTTCGTGTTTTTGTATACCGCTTTTTCTGTCACGTATTTGTGACGTTGGCGTCCAGGGACATTTTTTGCTTGTCACATATATGTGACCATGGCGCTCAAAAGGTTAAGGACAGATTAGCGAAGATATTATTATCATATATGTGTCGTAAGAATTTCATAATATCAATAAAGAGCAAAGTTATTATCATTTGTTTATTGTAGAAAATCTCACTTAAATCATAGTCATATTTTACAATCCATTCACTAATTCATTGATAATATTCCATCCTGCTCATTCGCATTCTCTCTGTCGCACTTATGATGTAGGTAGCCATAGAAAATAAAATGAAGAAAAATAATAAACGTAGGTACATAGTTATTTTTTAATTTTGTTAATTTTACCCTCTCCTTCATACTTCATTCGGGCTTAGGACCGGTAAAATTTATCGTTTAACAAGTAATTAAGTACGGAGGTATGTAATTAGAAAGCAAACAAATATCAAAATAAAAGGTGTTCTGGACAAAAAGAAAAGAGTAATTTTGGCGTATTTATGAAGTTAGAATCATTTGCTATTTACAAATATTATTTTATTATCATCATGTCAGCCTAGAGACGTCCACTGCTGGACATAGGCCTTCCTCAAGGTGTGTGGAGAACACAGACCGATTTTGAGCCGCCCGCATCAAATTATTATTTACTTAAGTAAGTAGTATTTACTAAACTTACAAGTATTTCCATTGTCCTTCGAAATGTCCACCACCGTTGTCAAAAGCATCCAATATGCACTGTTTTAATTGTTTGACACTGACCGGCTCACTTTTGTAAACTCACAATAAGATGTCCATGGGTACACAGCTGCACTCGCGATTTTTTCGCTCAAAAAGTACGCACGAAGCATAGCTACATACTCCCGTGATATGAACTGATATGATAGGCCATCGCGTCGGGCAAACGTAGACAAACAATTAACTTTTGCAACTAAATTAGATACGCTCACTTTCGCTAGCAATTTAGCACTGTTTGTCGCATCATCGGGGCGTGGCGCAGGCGCAGAGGGGGGCAGGGGGTAATTTATCAATGGTTCATTTTACTATGATAGTAAGCGGGTCGGTGATAGTATTACTTATGCATTTACCAATTATCACGTATTTTTGTGGACAGTTTTGAGACAGTTCTGGGACTTAGTGTTTTTATTTTTTAACTACATAAATATGATCAGTTAAAGATACTTAGTGCTCTGTTAAATTTTTTGTACTAATTAAAAAATAGTGGTGTATATAGTAGTGAGAATAAACGCTCATCAACGCATCTCCATTTTAGCCTGCAGCATACTGTTGTGTAAATGTATATCCAACCAAATAAGGGCTGTACCTAGTCTTCTTATTTTGACAGTGGCAATCCCTTTCAATATAACATGCGCTCTAACGAAGTAAAAGGTCCGTGCGGTACAGACCTTCCCCTATAGGCGTTCGGGGTGTACCCACATGAAACCCCAAACCTTAAAAGAAGTAAATATTTGTTCCAGTCAATAATTAAACTAAGTCTATTACATTTTTCTCATTATGGTCTGTAAACGTTTTAAGTACTCATGAATATAATAGCTTACATTCTAAAAATTGTATAGAAAATTCTACATTTAACCACAAACATAATACACAACTTAAATAATACTTTACAGGATTAACATGGCACTATTTACGCAAAGTTGTGTGCACACTTGAATATCGCAAAGTATGCACCGAGGATGCTGCAATGTTATCGAAAATAATCGAATGAATTACAATTTTATTATTCGAAATGAATAAAATGGGCCACAGTGGTTATCGTAAATTTTACGGCCGCTAAAAGGCTTCGGCAAATTAAAACACATGTACCTACTAGAATTAATATTGCCTACCATACTTATAATGTTAGGCCAATATAAAAGCTGTCCCATATAATCTGCTGTGCACGGGCCTCTTCTCACTATCAAAGGGGTTTGAATATACTCCTTTACGCTCTTCAAATGAGGGTTGGCAGACCTTGAAATTATGGAAGTATATACATCTGCCTCGTTAATATTTTTTTTTACCATTTAAATCAACAACATATGAATATCATTCGAAACTTTTCGATAACAATCGCGCAAAGCCTATATGAAAAGCGTATACAAAGCATCCAAACAAGAAAGAAGCACTATCACTTATTCTTCTTACCTCCTAGCTTACTTATACCGTAAAAAACTTATGATACAATCACAAAACCGTAAAAATAATACTGTATAATAAATCATGAATGGTCAGAGCTACACAGCCATCTTACAATTAAATGCATATTGGAATGTATTACTTATCGAAATCGTTACAAATTCTAACAATACTTTTAAAATCTCATCGGTTTTCTTAACCTAGCTTTTGTAAAAAATTAAGTAAGACGCCGATTATATACAAATAATAATACAAAATGAAAATTCATTCGAGATTCTTAATACTAAGCGTAACTTAAATTTAGCGAGGTTTATATCTTAGGGGCAAGAAAATTCGAAATCATCGTATCGATAATCGGTCACCTTTATTCTTAAATGAAGTAAAATGGGTAGATACAGGACGCCATGTCGCGATATAAGCAAAAATATATTAGAACCTCCAGTAAAGAGGACAGAGACGATTGGAGGAGTGTAGGCGTTTGCCCAATAGTGGGAGAGTTGTGAGAATTGACATATTAGAAAATACCTCCAGTAAATACGCGTCCATAAGGCATGGCACGCTAACACTTGGTTCACTTACACATGGCATTACTTTTATTTACCTACAGTCAGTCTTCAGAGCTTGTCTTAAATTTGAGGTTTTCTTATTTTGTCTTTATTCACAATAAAGTGTTCTGTATCTACCTGTTTACTTGATCTAAGCTTCTTTAATGTATTTATTTTATAATATAACTACAGCCAACATTGATGAAAAATATTTTAACTAATGTAATTTTTGATTCGTCAATCTGTTATATCGTCAATTTATAATTCTGAAGCTATGTACTTTTTCTTTCTTCCTTCCATACAAATATTCCCACATAGTTATTTGCAAAATGTAAGAACAAACTTTTAACATAAATTATTATTCTACCACAGATTTGGCTGCAGTATAATATGGAAGTAATTTACAACACAAAAAAAATAATTTCAAATTGACTTGACGGTTGAGCTGCCCAATAGCAAAAAGTCCATTTTTATTTGTAAGTATGCAATTGAGCTCAAATAAACTTGCAACCACAACGCATATAGGCCTTTTTTTCATAGGTGTACCCATTCAACTCTATACATAAAGCTGTATGTGAATGGTACGATTTAGGATTATCATATCACCCTTGCCAAATAAATAACTTAAATAATTGTGGTTTGCCGATCTGGAAGTCATGATAATACTTAATTTACGTTTCTTTCTTCTAATTCGAGTTTCCACCCGAATGGATTGCATTTAAGTCGTTGGGAGCATTTTCCATACATTTTCTATTTTTTTTTTGTATGCATTTTCTCTAGCAGTTAACAACAGTCAGTAGTGATCACCGGAGAGCTTTTATTCCGAGGGTCCATTTTGGTTTGCGAGAGATCTTACGAAAAGTTAATATAATTTCCTGATTGGTGATTTGATTTAAATTCAGTTGCACAATCTTCTACATTACCTTATCCCGGTATCCTTTTCTCTATTCAGTTAATATTCCTAGACAGGTCCTGTATCCGCCTTGCGTTGCAGTGCCGGCAGTACAGATGGTCGTCTAGCGGGTAGCATCCTCGGCCCTCTTGTCGCGAACACAGCGAGGCTCCACAGTCCTCGCACGCATAACAGGAGACGTGGAAACTCTTGTCTAGCGCCACTATCCGTACTGTTTCTTCGGCACCGCCTTCTGGCACGATAGGTTCACGGCAACGTGCGCAGCGGGGCGCGTACCTGGAAATTATTGACATTCTTCTTTAGTTACACGATTTTATTTTTTTCGATTTCTATCCGACCGATTATTTTGACGACCGCGGTCGTCAAAATAATATCGGACTGGTCGACCGGTTGGCGCAGCGGGAGTGTAAGCGGCTGCTACGCCGATGGTCGCGGGTTCGATTCCCGCTCAAGTCAAACATTTGTGTGCATGAACATGGATGGTTGTCTTGGTCTAGGTGTTTCTATGTGTAATATGTATGTATTTACAAAAAGAAAAAAATACATATGTATGTTTATCCATTATCTAGTACCCATAGTACAAGCTCTGCTTAGTTTGGGACTAGATGGTGATGTGTGTTTGTGGTAGAATTTATTATTATGGTTCTCATTTCACGGCTATTCTTCTAACATATCGTTTTAAAAGAATAAACGGACCTTTGGAAGGCTTACACGGGGATATGGATCCAACGTGCAGAGGCCCGTAGAGAACTTTAATCTAAAATGGGATCGGACACATTCCGCGGAGCCTCCACGACTGCACTACTAAGTACAGCTATGGACTAGCCGCAGCACGTGGTGGACTATTGCTATGATGTGAAGCCTAAGCTTAATTTAATTGGGTTATGGGGATGGGCGTTAAATGGACTGGTAATAATGATGCCATGGATGAAAAACGGCACCTGCCAGTAATACTCTAATAGTATCCGTCTGAATGGCAGGTGGTGACTCGCCACCTCACTGGATGGGCCCTCTCTAAACAGCCGCCCAAAGCAAACAAACTCTGCCATAAAGACAGCCAGAGGGCAACATCTTATTATTATTATCCATCATTCTATCATTTAACTTTATCAACAGACCATAGTCACATTAAGAAATACAATTTAAGACCCATAAAATAAAGGTGTAAGTGCTTGTTAATTTGCACAGTAGTCGATTTGGAAACATTGAGATGTAAGAATACACATTTCCCTATCTGTAGTCGATACTGCCAGCAGGAATTATTATTAACACCAGTTGAGAGGTTTTGCCTATGTTAGTCTTTCTTACAACTGAGAATATTTATATATGCTCGCTAATACTGCTGACAAAGCCTCAACAATATAAGTTTAGAGTATACTGCCTTACCTTTTATGGAAGTCTTCAATACAATGTATACGATTCACAGCGTCAACTGTGAAAGGTATGCCATCGAGACTCTTCTGACATACAACACATGTGAAACACCTTGGATGGTAGGGCTTGCCCGTCGCTCGCAGTATACGGTCCAGAATAGGATCGCCGCATACGCAGCATTTCTCTAACGTGTCTAGGTAGTCCCGTTCGCACAGGGCTTTGCCTTGTACCGCGTAGAACGGACGGCCCTGGAAAATTAGGTTATTTTTTTATTATTTTTTAATAGTAGGAAAAAATGTATGCCAGAATATTGATTGACAGAATAATAAATGTGACGAATGACAAGATATGGGATGTGCAAGCAGGATTTCGGAAGGGAATGGGATGTACGGATCAAGTCTTTTCCTTGCGCTTTATACCGAAAAATGTCTGGCAAAAATCCAGAAGGTATACTGCGCGTTCATAGACTTGGAAAAGGCTTATGATAGAGTGGATAGAAAAGGAATTATAGCAGGTGCTATCTATGTATGGGGTGGACAATTTAATAATAAGAGCTCTGAAATGTCTGTATAGGGGTTCTAGAGCCTGTGTAAGGATTAACGGTGCCTATACAGAATGGTTTGATATCTCCAAAGGTGTCAGACAGGGGTGTGCAGCTTCGCCCTGGTTGTTCAATCTATTCATGGATAGCGGCATGAATGATATGAGAGAAATTGAATGTGGGATCGATATGGTAAGACTGCGTGCTAAGTGCCTCTTGTACGCCGATGATCAAGTTATTCTTGCGTCATCGGCGAATGAGCTGCAACAAATGATGGACTGCATGAAGGAGAGCCTTAAAGCGAAGGGTATGAAATTGAATGTAAGAAAAACGAAACTGATGGTGTTTGAGAAGGATGAAAGTGTGACTGAGTGTAGTATTGCGATTGAAGATGAACATGTTGAACAAGTTGATGAATTTGTATATTTGGGTAGCATGTTTACAAGAGATGGAAGATGTGAAGGAGATATTGAAGGAGAGTGACTGCGGGAAACTGTGTGAATGTAGAGCTGCATGCCGTTATGAACGGCCAGACTGTTCCAAAGGAGGCGCGACTGGCGGTTCATAATGGTGTACTTGTGCCCACGGTGATGTATGGAAGTGAGTGTTGGGTATGGCAGAAAAAGTATGAAAGCAGAATCAACGCAGTTGAAATGCGATCACTGCGTAGTATGTGTGGGGTGAGACTGATTGATAGAATTCCGAATGCAGTAATACGAGAGCGCTGTGGCTTGAAAGAAGATTTTGTCACGAGAATTGACAAAGGAATGTTGAGATGGTTTGGACACGTGGAGCGAATGAGTGAAGAAAGAATGACGCACCGAATATATGAGGCAAACGTGTACGGGCAAGCCGGTCGCGGTCGACCTCATAGGACATTCGTCGACGAACTTGGTGACGTTCTGAAAAAAGGAAAGGTCCGAAGCACCTGGAACCGGCGAGCATGTATGAAAAGAGTAATGAATGTAGAGGAAGCGCTCGAGGTTTGTAAGGATAGAAGCAAGTGGCGTTCCGTTGTCTCTGCCTACCCCGACGGCAAAAAGGCGTGAGTATATGTATGTATTTTTTAATAGATAGAATGATTCAAGAGGAAGGTTTATATGTATCATTGACACGGGCGAAGCCGCTGGCGACGTCTAGTATAAAATAAAGCAGCGATCGGCAACCTTCTGGTAGGCAAGGGCCGCAAGGAGGCAAAATAAACTAAAGGCAGGCCGAGCTTTTGGCAATAACTAGACAGCATTTTTACAAGTTGTAATTTTGACTTCAATTGCATTTTTACTGTACCGTTGGCAAAGCGGAGACAGGTGACATGCCGCCCTTTGACATTGATGCCCATTCCAACCCACTGCAGCGAATTGAAGATCTCCTGCAGCGTTGATGAAGAGTTCCAGGTATATAGTGTCAAACCCTCCTACCTTTCGAAGCTGGATGGATCTTGTTTAGTTGTGGCTTGAATAGAAATCGTTGCCATTTGGTTCTTTTATATTCAACACAAATTTCACCACATATTTTCAATCCCCATGGCTGCGCTGCAACGATCACAGAGCAGCCTAGGTTTCGATGGAATCAAAGGCTTTTTCGGCATCCACGAAAGCCATCATCTTGTTGAACGGCTTCACTGCCTCTTCACACACACATCAGCTTTATGCAGTCCACTGCTGGACGTAGGCCTCCCGCAGGATACGCCACAAGAACTGATCTGCCGTTTTCGCCATCCAGCCACTACCAGCTACCCTCCTCAAGTCGCCATCTGGCGGGGGAGCGCCCAACACTACGCTTGCCGAGACGTGGCCTTCACTCAAGAACCTGCCTACTTCACTGCCCATCGGTTCTGCGTCAAATGTGGCCAGCCCACTGCGACTTCAGTTTGCTACACCTCTGTATTATGTCAGTAACTTTGGTTTTCGGCCGAATAATCCCGTTCCGGACTTTGTCCCTCAGCATTGACCGTTCCATAGCTCTCTGAGTGACATATAGGCGGTGAGCTAGCTTCACCGTCATGTCCACGTCTCAGCTCCGTACGTCATGACTAGCCGGACACATTGGTTGAACACCTTGGTCTTTAGGCATTGTTGCAAAAATGACTCGAAGATATGAAGCAACTTCCAAAATGCTACCCAGTCCATCTGCACTCTTCTGATGATTTCACTCTCAAATTTGTCTCTGTCTAGCTACGACTGTTGACCCAGGTATACATACTCCTAGACAACTTTGAAGGCTACACCTTCCATATAAATTGGTTCTTGAGGCAGTATTGAGACCACGTTTTTTGCATGTCTAACAGTCATTCTGCCATAATTACCAGGGCTTCGGCAAAGCGGAGATGCGTTAGATGCCACCCATTTACATTGATGCCCATTCCAACCCATTGCAGTGTTTTGAAGACATCCTCCAGCGCGTTTGTGTAGAGTTTCGAGGTTATAACATCACCCTGTCTTACACCCCGATGCAACTGGATGGGTCTTGTCTTGTGGTTCTGGACTTGAACGGACATCGTTGTCATTTGGAAGAAGCCGTTCACCACCCCACCTATCTCCATTCAACTTGGCAGCGCTGCAAAAACTCCAGAACAGACCAGGTTTCGATGGAGTCAAAGACTGTTTCGTATACAAAAGCCAGACACAGCGGCCGGCTGTACTTTTCGGATTTCTGTATAGGCTGCCGAACAGAATAAATGTGGTCCACGGTACTACATGCTTTACTTTTACGAAAGCCAGCGTGCTCGGTGGCTTGCAGGCGTCAAATCTAGGTAGGACGGTTCGTCAGTGGCGTAGCGTGGGTTTCTGCCGCCCGGGGCCATTCGGCAATTCGCCGCCCCCTTTTTACCCCAATGTTTCTGCAAAAGTGTAACGTTTTTCGGGTGTTGGTATGTTTGTATGTTTATTAGTAGGTATGTCCTTTAGTTTGGCTTTATACGCTGAACGGCTTAAAGGATTAAAAAAGAAATGTTGTCATTTGATTCGTCTCAATTGCACGAGAGCATAGGGTATAGTAATTTTACGGCAAAACGTGGCAGCTCTCAGCGGTGTTAATGGGTCGCGCACGGCAGCGGCTGTTTCTCTGCTGCAATATATGTATAGCTTAGTCTAGGCCTATAGGGTATAGTAATTTTACGGCAAAACGTGGCAGCTCTCAGCGGTGTTAATGGGTCGCGCACGGCAGCGGCTGTTTCTCTGCTGCAATATATGTATAGCTTAGTCCTAGACGCCTTAAAAGATTTTAATAAGTTAAATGTCGATGAATTTCCGTCATCACTAGATGCTTTGTTGTTTTTAAGAGCCGACTACACCTCAGTAGGGCGGGCGCTGTGGTCGTCAGTCTGCCCGCGAGGTAAACAAGTGTCGATAAAACATTTCAACGTCTTCGAGAATCTCGAACTTTGAGTTCACGATGCGGCCATCCGCGATTGTAGTGTCGTTTGATTGTGTCGCCTGAACTGCAGAGCGAAGACTTATGATTCCCGGGTTTTTCTCGATCGCAGCCTAGATGGCCCGAGTGTTAATGCGTCGTCGGTCTCGGTGCGTAAGATTTCGTATTAGTCGTTTTACGGCCTGTCCTTGCGGCGAAGACAGCCGACAGGATGGCATTTCGCGTCTTTTTCTCATCAGTTCGAGAGTCTTGGCTGGCAGATTAGACTACTCTTTCGAGACGAATCTCCTAGTGCCGTGACCACTGTGGCCGTCTTCTGCTTAATGCTGTCGGTGGCAGGAGCAATGTAAGTCTGAGAGTAGGCTTCATTGACTGGGCCCTTTCAGTTCTGAGGTTTACCTATATTAAAATCGTACTCGTTGGTGATCGCTTCAGGTGTTTATCGTATTGATCACCGTCTTTAAATATGTGGTTTCGGTCCGTCTTACGTAGTCTTTCGACTTGCTTGTCACATTATCGCGGTTTGGCCACCATTGGCGTCTTGGCGTCCACTGCCTGTGAGGCTTCTTCTTACAAAAGGACTTCATTATGAAAAGGCTCTCTGCTACGAAGTAGATAACTAGCATTAGGCCATAGGATTCTCGTGCCCCACGCCGTGGTCACCGATTTTCGTTTCGCCGCGTTCTTGTACTTCCACTTTCACGTTGAATTACCAAGCTTTGGTCTTACTAGGTATTGCCTTAACAGTGTCCTGGTACCTACATGGCCTCAGCTACCTCGTAAGGGTGAGTTGAGTTGCACGCATATATATACTTGAATCATCACCTTTAGGCCGCCCCAATTGGTGAGTTTAAGTACGAGGTACGCTACCCGGGTTGACACACTATGACACTACGGACTTCCACAAATTGTTCCTCTTGACCAGGAAACCGACGCCGCCCCAAGAGTAGGTCGCCTTCTCGATGGTAGCAAAAGTCACCTGACTCTAGAGTTACCATGTCCTCCCCCTATCATCGGACTTCTGATAACCCCAGTATGTGGCACGTTATGTGACTTAATTGTACCGTAACTTACGAGGTGTCCTTTTGCCCTAGATTATGTTCGTTGTAAGACGCAAGGTACACTGTATATAGTTGATTTTGGTAGCCTGCCCGTAGCCCGAGAGTCTTACAGAACACATGCACCGCCATACCCGCCACCACGTCCTTGGCCGGGAATAACTAAGCTGCCGGGAATTGGGGCTGTTGCGTCCAAAAATTAGCAGAAGGCGTTTGTAGTATGTGAAATAATCGGCTTTGATTTTAACGCAAATATCATAAATATTGGAATCAAAGTTCAAATAGCGTTTACTAAACAAACTAAAACTAAACTAAGCGTTAGTTAAACCGCAGGTGTGACTATTGTCTTAGGAGACTTGTACCTGCTTTCTTCCCTATTCAACTACAAAGATTATGTCGTATTATTTTATCTGGCACGGGTCTGCCCTATTGCCCTGGCGCCTGTGTGCGCCAGTTGCGCCATAGCAATAGGGGCGGCACACATTGCACACAGGGGCGGCTCGGCCCTGATATATGGATTTATATTTACTCATAACAGGCTCGCAGATCACCGAAATATTGCAACCTATTCAAGAATTAATAAACGGACACAAGCAAGTCTTCACGTACCTAATGAAAATAATGATGATTTTGTTTTCAATTGTTGTTCTTTGTACTGCGCCCGCGCTGCCGCGTGGTCCTACCGGGATCGTGTCAGTGGCGCGCGCCAAGTATTTAAAAATTAGTTTATTTTCGCGGCGTCTTTTGCCGCCCCCTTAAATGTGCCGCCCGGGGCCATGGCCCCCCCGGCCCTCCCCCACGCTACGCCACTGCGGTTCGTGACTACTCTTGAAAACACTTATAAACGTGGCTCGGTACTGTTATCTGCCTAGAGTTTTTGAGAAGCGTTCTGTCTTCTTTTTTGAAAAACAACGCCACAACATACCCGCTCCACGCCTTTGAGGGAATCTCATTGGCTATTACGGAATTAAATAACCTATGACAGAATTAAATAATTTGAGACACATGGTCGTATACGGCCTCCACCTCTACATCTGAGCTACTTGATGTCGGCGCATATACCTGTACTGTAACACATTAAGAAAGTATCTCTCGGTCAATTTTATATCCGGGTCGAGACGCTCACATCTCATTCACGTTGTCACGGAGCGCTTTATTAACGAGAAACCCTACGCCACCTAGGGATCATTGGCCTTCCTTCCTGAAGTAGAATAGATGGATAGGCTTGATGCAAAGGTTATCGTGTCCTCCCCCTCTCTTCGGAATGCTGATAGACCCAGACCATGCCCCCTTATCTTGCCTTAATGTATCTAACGAATTCGGAAGCTTTCATCAAGCCGTAAACTACGTCCATTGTACGTAGCCAGGGTCAGTTGGTGTTGGCAGCTGTCCGTAACCCAGGGATTTTTAGCACCTTCTACCCTCCCGTGACAAGGACCGCTGTCGTAACTTGGAATACTAATGTGGCCAGAAACTAGGTGCCGTTTTCCTTGGCAACCTTCCAGGGGGGTTTTTAGCTCATAGCTAGGAAGGCGTGTAGACAACCGCAGTTTGCTAAGCAGTGCTTACACATGGGAACGTTAATACTCTGCCTAAAATCATTTAGCTTTAAAGATCATCTTTAAGCTCGCATGTGTCTGGTCATCTAGTGGAGACATGGGGGCATGTGAGACATACAGATTTTTGCAGTAATGATATCACTATTAGGGGTAGTCAGATTTGTCAGATGACTCTTGCCCAGGACCTTCGACCCTCGAATTTTCCCAATCGTCCGTGTACGAAACTAGTGTTACAGCTTCGGAGGTTACGCTTAACCTAGTTCCAGATCCTTTGTAAAATGGTTGAGTGAATTTGTAGATACTTAAAAGGCTGTCTGATGTACCTCATTAAATTCGCATCAGTTGTGCTATTCTCAGCCATAGGGCGATTTAGTTCGATTTATAAGACATTTTTTACAAAACATTCATGGGCCGCAAGTAGGACCCTCGCGGGCCGCATGCGGCCCGCGTGTTGCCGACTGCTGAAATAAAATATTAATATAGGTAGTCAATACCTCTGAATAATCTGACATTAAAGTTAACCAAAAGAAAAAAAAAAACTAATGCAAAAGGGTGCATAGGGTTCCCACCAAGAAGTTAGGGTCCCAAGCCAATCTCACCTGCAAGTGGTGCACCTGCCGATCAACGGACGAGGCTCTGGCAAACAAAATATCCCGATAAGCGGCAATAGGCTCGCCACCTGTTACGTGGGATCAAAACACAGGCGAAAAGAGGGTCTTTAATATGCCTCTGCCTACCCCTTCGGGGAAACAGGCGTGAGTCTATGTATGTATGTAATCTAAACCATAAAATATGGCTATCTTTGGGTTGCGACAGTCAGACAGGCAGGCGCTTTGTGGAAAAATTTATAATCAGTCAAACCTGGTTAGGCTAGTAAGCAGATCCTAGGTTACAATAGGGATAATGCGACGAGGATGATGATGATTGTCATATACCATTACTAGAAAAATACCAGCAGAGACCAATAGAACGGGTTTATAAAAATTATTTCTTCTTAAAATTATATGAGAATAATGAAATGGTTAGCCTAACTCTAAAGGATAATCCATGGTTCAAATCTTAGCAAATTGTAATGTAAATATATAAAATTTTGTTTTTCAGCAACCAGAATCTGCTACTTACACAGTGTGCAATATTTTGTGTATGGGATTAGGTATAATAGAGTTGAAGTTTGAACTTCTATAGATTTAGTAAGTATTTTTTGTTTTTTTTTGGATATCATAGATTAACTAAATATACAGGCAATAAGAACAGAATCTGAAACATTACTTACTTAGACTACAAACATTTACTTACTTGTAAATTAATTCCACACTGGTGACAGCAGAAACATTTTATGTGATAAATCCTTTCCATTGCTGTGCAGCCAGTGGTCTCACCCATAATCTTCTCCCCACACTTGTAACAATTACCGCAGTACAACGCATCATCTGGCTCAGGTGTCGGCTCAACTGTAGTCCCCACGTAACCTCCGTACAAAGATGTACCAGACAGCTGACTGCACGGTCTAGGGTTAATTGGCTCATACAGAGACTCATATGTCGATGATGTCTGAGACCCACCATATGTAGAAAAGTCCTGTGCGTTCACAGATGCAGAAGACGGCGGATAAGCGGAACCCGGTCGTCGCAACTCACTGTAATTCGACTGCGCACCTAAATCACTAATTCTTGACACTTCAGACCTCGTATCTCTATCACCGTAAATACTATCACCACCGTAAGCATTCCGCTGCATCATCATGTTAGAATACACATGGTTAGTGCCCCCAGGGGGCAGTAAATTACTATAAAGAAGAACATCGCCGCTCCGCACTCTGCCAGTATTGTTTCTCACAATGCAACTCTTTACAGGAACTAAATTAGAGTATGTGGAACTCGTGCGACTGCCATATTCTAGTCTAGAGGAGTATGACGGTTCGCAGGCAGATTTTACCATGCAACTTTGTGGTATTTGAGGTAAAGGCGGCTTATTTTTTTTAGGTGGGATTGATGGTTTCTTCATCGAAGCGATAATATCATCTTGAAGCTTCGCCTCTAGCTCGTTCGCATATATTCTCAAGTCAGCTAGTTGCTTATCTAGCTCTAGCGTATTCATGTCTAACTTTTTACCCGCTAGTAGTTTAATAATTATTTATTTTCTTCATAAATTGGTGCAAAGACGTTACGCCCTAATTTATTGTTTGATGCAAAACTGACAGTTCTTTATTATTATCTGTGGGCAAGGAATGCTGGTTTTGCATTCCGTTCCACGGTATTTAGATATTTCTTGGCAGTAGTAAAATAAAATAAAGATCTCATGCGTGTTGCTATAATATATTCTTTCATTGAATTACATATGGGCAAGGACTTTGATGTTTTTTACGCTGTGATTTCTTTTTAAATTAATATCTTCTATATTATATTTCCAGATTTTCACACCATACTTTAAGGTTCTTTATGTCCTGAGGCATATTTAGATTATACATAATAGATATCCTGCGGCTCACACTATCGCGGGCTTAAAGTATAAATATTCTAAGATCACGTAATTATTAATGTAAGTACTCCGCGACATTGCGAGCCCTTGTCTCCAGATCCGGGCGTCGAGGGTCTCAAGAACGTGAACTCTTTCTTGTAAGCAGACGGTGAGCCCGGTTTTTAGGGTTCCGTACCTAAAAGGTAAACAACGAGACCCTATTACTAAGCCTACGCTGTCTGTCTGTCTGTCACCAGGCTGTATCTCATAAACCGTGATAGCTAGAAAGCTGAAATTTTCACAAATTATGTATTTCGGTTGCCGCTATAACAACAAATAATAAAAATTAAAAAACAATTAAAATATTAAGGGGGGTCCCATACAATAAACGTGTTTTTTTTCGTCTTTTTTGCTCAAAATTACTAACTGTAACAGGTAGATGCTTTAAATTTTCACAGAATATGTAGTTGTATATTTCCTTTCAAAATAAATAATTAACAAAAAGTAAATAATAAAGGGGAGCTCCCATACAACAAACGTAATTTTTAAGCAATTTGTTACTCGATTTTAATAAACAGGTAGAAACTTAAAAAGTATTTAAGTATACATACAACGAACGTGATTTTCTTTTATAGATGATGGTACGGAACCCTTCGTGCGCGAGTCCGACTCGCACTTGCCCAATTTTTTATAAGATCGGTACCTACCCTCTGAATTATTATAGCGGAAATCTATTCCTTCAACATGAGCCGGGTGACTGATCCGCTCATTTTGGGTGAAGAATGAGCTCGTTTCGGGGCAGTGATATCGTCTAGCGGATAATTATACTAACAGACTGCTATGCATAGGTTATAAAGGATTTGAATCCACGGCGCGCACCACTGACTTGTCGCTTGTACTAAATAAATAAAAATCGTTTACTGTACCTACATTTAAATATTGCAAATATGTAAAACTTCTGACTCCAATGAACAATGAACACCAAGACTCAAAACAACAATTCACGAATCACACAAAGTATTGTCTCGTGTGGGGATCGAACCTCACACTGTGCGAGTGTCAAGTGGCCGCTTATACCACTACGCTTACCGCTATAAATAATTGTACAATAGATAAGTGGGCATTAAATTGTTAATAATCATTAGCCCGGTGCCTCGGAGTGCACATTCCTAGTCGGTATTTGGAGTCAGTTACCTCTAATTGCACATGAATAAAATTGACACTGATTTAAACCATAGAATATCGCGAAGGTCAGACTGCAATCAGACTGCAGGAAAGTCGGATAAAGGTGGGACGATGATGAATAGGTAGTAGGACCCCCCCGTAGGATCTCCACATTTGGCGTGGTGGGGGGTTCAGTAACCGTGGTTAGGTCACCCACAGTTAAGCTAAGCGAGATCCCGGGAGTGGACGCTCCGCGTGGTATTGACGGGGGCCTGTGCGAGGAACAGTTCTTCTGTCCCTCGCAGTCGGGCGCGGTCGCGGGAGGAAAGGCGTATCGGTGTTGCGTTGCCGCGCGCCCTATCTACCGCGACCAAATGGGGGCGCACCATTGTTGCGTCGGGGTGGGGCCTCAGAGGAAGAGGAGATGCGGTGTTGCGTTGCCGTCCTCCCTATCCTCTGCGGTCGCTGGGTGTTTTGGTGGCGGAGCCCAATACCTTCATCCGCCGCCAAGGGGGTTTTGTTCGGAGCCCGCCTGACCATCTGGCGGGCCAATACCCGTCGGGGGTAGCGAGGAATGCTTCGGTGATACCCGACCCTCCGACACACGGGTACATGAGGAACACGGGTTGGTTTTGAGTCAGTAATAGTCTGACAGTCCCCTTTGCCCTTCTCCCAGGGCGGAGGGACTCCATGAGGATTTCATCGGATTCCAACCCGACAAGAAAAAAAAAGGACGATGATGAATGGGCTCATAAAGGGTTTTCCACCGTAAGCAAACCAAAACCATGTTAAGTACTAACACGGATCCAAAGCACGTATGAAACAAATGATACAATGATATAATATAATGGACATGCCTTAAAATGGCCACTCAATCCAAATCAATCTTTTTGTGTTTGTTCAATGATTCTACTGTGTGTTAGAGAGTTTAAAACACAACAATTTATTGCATGCCCAATTATTTTTAATTGTTGCGATAGCAAACTGCTAATTGTTCTAAGCCTAATTGGCTAGACTGGGGGACTTTGTTGTTAACTTTAGTTTTAGTAACTATTTTAGTTAAAAATGACGTACAGGATATCCCCTAGGTTTATAAGTGTTTTTCTAATACTGCAGGTTTGCAAAGTTACTAAAATCTGGTGGTTTGACAGCTGCAGAATGTTATACTTATACATTTTACAATTACAGATTGTCGAAGTTTATTCACAAATGTCGGGCATTGAAGATGATGGTAAAAAGGAATTATTATGCTATTAAACATAGACTTAAGCACAGCTTTTACCATAGGACTTACGAAATAAATTAGCGCCAAAAAGGAATTACTTACCTATTGCTAAATGAATTTTCAGCCGGCTTTGTTGGTAATCATGGCAATCTGTATATAAAATACTTGCCTTACCGACAGACTGATAGAGAAGCTACTTATATAACTATTAAGAAGCTGAAATTTGGCATGTGACGTATATCCATTGAGGACTGTACGGTTGCCCCAAGAAGGGATCGGGCAGTTACAGTTTAATCATAAAAAAGCTGTTTTTTTTAATTTAATCCTTTGGTTAAATACACACATCAACAAAGTCTAGGGATATTTTATATTTCATCAAATATCTAAAAATCTATGAAGAATTTTCTGATACAGTAAATAGAAGAATCATAGATTATTTTAAGGTCTTTAATAAAAATAAAAAACATTTCGTGTTTTTTTTTGTTTTAAATAAAAAAAATATTTTTTTTAATCATCATGGAAAATTAGTATGATAACAACAAACATTTCTTCTTAAAAAACTATTAATTTTAATAAAAATGGAAAAAATCTTGTAAAATCTAATCATTAATAATCAGTGTTGCCACCTCTTACATTGATTACACATCGACATCGATTGTTAATACTTAAAATTAAATTGTCAATGTCTTGCTGCGGTATGAGGTCCCATGTCCTTTGCAAGTGTTCGTAAAGTTGTTGTTCAGTCGTCAAATTTGGTGGAAAATCTCTCAAAGCTTTTCGTTGTAACATGTCCCAGGCATGCTCGATAGGATTTAAGTCGGGCGACTGTGCAGGCCAATCCAAAACTTGAATATCGTGCTCTCGGAGAGCGGTCGATACCAGCCGCGCCGTATGGCAAGGAGCATTATCGTGCATGAGTAGAAATTCATGGCCTATTTGAGTTCTGTGTGGGACAATAACGGGCTCTACTACCTCCTCGTGGTATTTTTGTGCAGTCATGCTGCCTTGTATCCAAACGAGTTGGGTTCGTCCGCCAAGACGAATTCCTGCCCACACCATGATTGTCCCGCCTTGGTATGGGTGGACCTCCTGAGGGTGCCGTAGACGGCTAACTCTCCCTGCAGCTCTCCAAACGCGTGTTCTTCGTGAATCCGGGTGAAACCCAAACCGGGACTCATCGGTGAACAGCACCAAAGACCATTGTTCGTCACTCCATGGTAAATGCTCCCGAGCCCACGAAAGCCGCCGATCGCGATTGCCACGTCGCAATGCTGGAACACGCAATGGTCTTCGAGCATGAAGATCAACTTCATGTAACCTTCTTCGCATGGTTTGGTCGCTTACCAGCAGCTGGTGGTCCTCCTGGAGCCTTTGCACTAGTTGCAGCGCTGTGATATTGGGTTGTCTTCTGGCGGTCATTTGGAGAAATCGATCCTGTCTCTGCGTAGTAACACGATATCTACCTGTATGCTGTTCGGCCACATCTCCAGTACTGCGATAACGTGACCACAACCTTGATATCACATTTTGACTGGTATGTAGGGCCTCAGCAACGACGCGTTGAATTGCACCATTTTCTAACATGCCCACGGCTCGTAACATTTCATCTCGATTCAAATGACGACGTGACATGACTTTTAAAGTTCGTACGTCACGTTAAATTAAAAAAGAAAAACAATTAAAAACCCTTTTCATTAATAATTATAATAAAACAGTTTTAACTTTCTTTAATGTAACGAATTACTAGCAAATTTGCCGCCATATTTTGTTTATTATTTTGTTTTTTTTCTTTCCATGTTCAAATTTTGAAAATAGAATAAAAGAGGTTTTAATCTGTATATAAACTTTTTGTGGAAACTAACAAGGTTCTAAACTATAAACTCGTAAATAATTTAGGATTAAGATATCCCTAGACTTTGTTGATGTGTGTATGTTTGTCTGAAAGAAAAAAATTGTAATTATTATTAGTATTATTACAAAAGTATGTACCTATCCAAACCTAAAAAATATAAACCTCCAGAGGTTTGAACTGTACAGTTACGAATATGATCCTCATGTTAAGCAAAGTTTGGCAGTTCTCAGTCTTGCAAGTTTATCGATACGATGACTTTCTATTCATTCATTTCAGACATGAAAAATTCCAATGAGCCAGTCGAAGAAGAAGTAAGAACCTTTCTGTTTTTATTTTTATTAGTTTAAAATTTTAAATTTAATTACAAGTTAAATTATAGCGAGCCTATCGATTTGAATTATAATCCTATTGTTCTAGTGGCACATGGATTTTATGCCTGTAAGTAAATTAACATTTCTCTTTACTTTGCTATCATTAAGTACGTAGGTACTGTATTGCTATTAACAATTTTTGTATTATTCAGACGGGCTACCTACCAGACAGTGTATACAGAGAGCTGGCATGGTATAGTATCCTCCAAATTCAGCCACTGCATCACAGCTCTAAATATAAGGTCGCTGCACAACTGATTTGGCAGCACACACTTGGTAGACCACACGTTATCATGGAGAACCCACCGCAGGTATAACTTTTTCTGCTTTGGCGAAAGTTACAATTTCTTATGTGATCTTATTGCTGGAAGTTTGCAAGACATGAAGGCACGTACCAAAACTAAATTAATTCTAGATTCATCATTCATTTTATTTGCAACTTGAATTTCAGAAATCATTTCTGCTTTTTCTGCGGCTACGAAATCGAATCTGGAGCTAAGCTATTATATCTTAGCCCTAGTTCTATTTTAAAACGATACATAAAAAGTTTTCTTTTGTAGTCGACCCAATCTCCAGGCAAGGTAAGTAGACAGATTCTGGCAGAGGAAGCTGCCAAGTGGTCTCGTGAACAGCGCGCGGCTCAGGAAGTACTGATGGAGAACATCAAGAGTGGTGGCAACGGTCTCACTGTCAGGACTGTTATAGGCGCTCAGAAGAAAACTGTTTATATCATCCAAAATGGTAAGAGTGAAGTAAAATATTCCTTTTAACTAATTGAACATGCTTTTATGAGCTTAGCCGCACACAAAACATTTTATAGCCAAACCTTATTTCCTCCTTTTCAAAGGTAGCTAATGTTAAACGTAGTTTTGTAGACGATGCTTGTTTAATTCCACAACATGGACCGATCCAAAGTAAGTATACTCTGTTCTTAAAATAGGTAGGTACAATAATTGATATTTTTCAGGTAATTACTACACATGCCCAAATAACTCAGAACCAGATTTGGACGCATACAGAGTACAAGCAAATATGCATGAGCGAAAATGTACTTTCGGCAGGCAGTCTGTCCCTGTGCCTTTAGATCCGTGCATTGAGGCTGAAGTCGCACCTATAGAGTACTCTTTCCATGAAGGATGGATGTTTTGTCTAGGAAATGGGGAGAGAGAAAATAATTATTTCCAGAACGGCACATTGGATTGCGGAAACAAAACTAAAGTAAGTGTTATTAAATTAGCTTTGAACGTAGCCTATTTTAATAAGAACAAAATGTAACGGTTGGTAATGGAACACATTTTGTAAGTATTGCCATGTAATTTCCATGGGAGTAACCGAGGATCCAATTATGATTTTATTTTCTTATTTTGATGTTGTTTATTGCCTACTTAAACCCTTTCTACGCATAACCTGGTGTTTACTGCAAACTGTTTGACTGACACTTTGGATTTTCAGGTCGGCGTACAATCATTTTTGGACATGTGTGCTATTGATAACAATATTGTGATAACATTCGACTACTTTGGCGATGAGCCACGAAAAGATATGATGCACAATGCGACATTGTGCAGCACTTGGGATCCTTGTCGATTATCTTACCTGTATCGACTCGAGGTAATACTTTTTTGTTTAAATAATAGTAGTGAACACAGTCAGTATTCAGCGTAAAATATTATTTATGATCCGTCCGATCAATGTTTGTCCGTGTGGTGACGGATTAAGAATACAGAATGTCACCACCCCATAGCATCCCATGGGTGTCGTAAGAGCCGACAGAGGGAGCATATTATGCAGAGAGCAACACTGCAAGAGAAGGGAAACTTGATACAAACCCTATGCCAACCCGTTTGGCCAGCGTGGCATAAGAGGCCAATTCCTCCTTTCAAAGGAGAGGCCCAGTCCAGCAGTGGACTTTTAAAGGCTGATGATGTGTGATCAATGTTGTCTGTAAAACTTATTCATCTACAATTATTTATTTGTATCCGCCTCCGTGGTCCAGTGGATAATGTTCTTTCTAATACTAATCAGAAGTGACCGGTTCGGGCAAGTGTTACCACCGTAACAGCAATAGGCTCGCCCATTATTACGTGGACATAAAATTAGTAACATGGCGAAATGTTGGTGTAATATTACCTACTACCGCATCGGAGATAAAGGCGTGAATCTATGAATAAAATATTATTTAGTATCTCTATAATATGCTCTAAGCGCCTAAGGTCACCGAAATCACTGGATTTACCATGACACCTACCTACTTATAATCTATCCATATCTGTTTTCTTGTGCCATTTTTATCCTAGTTTGAAATGTTTTAGTTGCCTCCGCCAGAAATGGCACCATCATTCCCAACAACTACAGAAAATCCATGTGAAAGTACCATATGTCCAGAATGCTTGGAGGAAGACTTTACAGATGGCGGTTTCGTTTTGCCAGGTATGTATTTGATTCTAATTAGGTATAATTATTATGACAATAAAATTTATCACGAAAATTCCATTCACAACAGAACTATCATCACCATTTTTTTTATTCTACAGATGAGATAATGGAATCAGCAATGAATAACTAATACCGTCGTCGAGAATTTAAAATTAATAAATTGTGCTTTGTAGTCTTATCAATTATTTATTTCAATACATCACCTGCCTATCCATCGATTGCCTAGTGGAGATACCAACAAACTGTTACGGAGTGGGTCCAGCCTAGTGTAAATGCTAGTGTGAATGGGCTTTACCAATAAAATATTAAAACTGAGATATTATGGAGTAGCTAGTATACCATTAGCCAAACGGAGCCAAACCAAAGCGGCATCATATAAGATAAATAAGTTTTACTGGTAGTATCTATTGGCGATGCTAACATTCTAACTAGCGACTTTAGCGGCGAAATTTACAAATTATCTATGTGCGACTCTTTCACAGATCATTACTACCTACTTTTGACACTTTTGACAGCATAACCCCGGAGCAAAGTTGTATTGAAAACTGTCAAAAGTGTCGTACAAAGACAACTTCTAAATTTTGCCACTAGAGGCACGCGGATAATCTTTACATCGCAAATAACGAATTGTAAATTCTATTTTGTATAAAAGACGTTTAAGACAGTTAAAAAAGCCTATGAACTTAATAGAAGACGACAAATTAGGTACTGAGGTATACCTACTAGATCGATGAAATCGCAATTTGCGATAGAATTGCCTGCATATCTACTATTAGTTTTAAGGAATTTATTTAAGATATTCTCATAGTGTAATATAGGTGTACAATGTAGAATTTTTATCCATCGGATAGATGGATAAAAATAATTAATACACTTTATAGGTACTTATTTTATGAACGTAGTTACTGTTCTGAGTGAACGTGGCTGTTTGTGACAGTGTGTTAACATTGTCAATGTGAATGTCACAGGTTGTCAATTTTGTCATGTCATGTCATGTGTCACGTGTCAAATACAGCATGAATGAATACAGCACTTGTGAAAATGTGAACAGCAAAATGTGAATTGAATTTGTATTTATTGAATCGATTACGAAGCAAGGCTTTTAGCTTTAGCTTTTATAGTAAATATAAATTTATATCACAAAATAAATATGGTGGTGCTACATAATTTTCAAGACATTATGATCTGTGTACCGGATGCTTGCAGTTTTAGTTTACCAGTGTTCAAACAAAGTGGTTTGAAAATTAAATTCAACTCTGACGAGGTATGTTTTATATATCTATATATTAAGATACATCAAAATACTTATTTGAGTAATAGTTTGGGACTTGGGTGTAAGTTAGTATATTTGAGGTTGGGGTTAGGGGCACATCTCTAGACTTATAATTTTTTTTAATTAAAACTTAAGTACAATGTTTACCTTGACCCGTAAAATGTTGTATAACTAATAACTTAATTAATAAAATGAATAAACACATATTTAATGAAACATTTGGATAAAAAAAAAATTGTAAGATTACCTACTAAACATACAAAATAATATTTTTATTTACAGAATGAAAGCCCAGTTTATTATGGCCAGCCACCTCCTTTGCCATTTGCGGACAGTGAAGTGTTTGAAGCCAGTATCACACAGTCAAGGCGCCTAACAGCTGAAGATGGAGACTGTAAAGCTGTTTATGAAGTTACATTTGATGTGGAAGTAAGTTATAAATCAAATCACTGCACTTTTTCGTGTTATTAACACATTATACACTAAAAAATAATGACCAAATCTTGTAAAATATTGTCAATAAGTCTCTTAAGGTGGATGCAAGACCTTGTTAGGATAAGTTCATTTGTGGTTGGACTGTGGAAAAAATAACTATTAGTATTGTTTCCCCTAAAGTTTTTAAATTGCACTGGATAATCGCAATGGGTCCAGTTAAACTATAACACCTTGTATAAAATTACATTGACTGCATAAGCCAACACAAATAGTAATATCCAAGTTTCACTGTAGGTGCCAAAGTCATTTCATAGACAAAGAATCCTAGTCAATGTTGCTAGGTTTAGTCAGTCTTAATTTTTATTTAAGTAAAAAATTAATAATATAAGCTTTTACTGTTAGTACTTGCAGAGTTACTATAATAACTTAAAATCCACAACATATTAGGTACTTACACTCAAACTAAAACCTTAAAAAAATAATTTTCAGGGCAGCAACTTCAGTTTCAAAGCAGGTGACACAATTGGCGTGATTCCACGCAATGATGAGTCAGACGTGAAGTTTGTTATGAGTCATCTCAACTTGATCTCTAAAGCTGACAAGAGCTACACATTATCTGTGGACACAAGTGTTAAAGGCAGTAAAATTCCTGTACATATACCTGTGAAGTCTACTTTGAGGCATGTCTTAACATACTGCATGGATCTAAGGACTGTTCTAAAGAAGGTATTGAATTTTATTTGCATTAATAGATCTTACCATTATAGAAGTATGTCATGTATTTTTATTGGTTAATGTTTTGCTTATAGGTCCATTTTTCTATAAGGTATCTCTTTTTGCTATACCTACTTAATAATTAAATTATAGTTTATTGCATTCCTGATCTGGCAGAAATAACTATTTGTGCAAAGACTGCAGCTGTATCACTTAGTTCTTTATTTGGTTACCAGATCTGTTAATCAATATCTGTTGATGGGATTTTACCATGTTACCATGTTGGATGGGTGATCACAGAGACAGTGCTGTTTTATCATCGTAAAGAAAAAAAGTGTTATTTCATGAAATTTTCTATGTTTTTCTTTCAGTTGTTTCTGCTAGCACTATCAAAGTACACTGAGGATGAAAAAGAAAAGAAAGCCCTAGAATATCTATGCAGTAAAGAAGGCTCTGCAGCATATACAACTCATATACTAAACAAGGGCCTGTGTCTTCTCGACATATTCACCACCTTTAGAACTTGTATACCACCCATAGAAGTTTTGTTAGCCAACCTACCCAGACTTCTACCAAGACCTTATTCAGTTGTCAATAGTGGCTTGAAAAACAATAAAGAAGTTACAATATGCTTTTCTGTGATGACAGTTAATAGAAGAAAAGGATTGACAACTGGCTGGCTAGAAAATATAATTCTAAATTCAGATTTGAATTTAGAAAATCAACTTAATAACTTGAATTTGAATGAAGGTAGTAATGAAAATAAAATATCTATTTATCTTAGAAAGAATATGAGTAAATTCAATTTACCAGATGATACTGAGACACCATTAATTCTGATTGGTCCAGGAACAGGAATTGCTCCATTTATTGGCTTTTTGGAAGAAAGAGAATTTTTAAAAGAAACAGATCCTGAGATAAAGCTTGGAGAATCATGGTTGTTCTTTGGATGTAGAAATCCTGATTTAGATTTTATTTATGAAAATGAGTTGAATGGTTTCTTATCTAGAGGAATTTTGAACAAGCTTAGGACAGCATTTTCAAGGATAGATAATGCTGAATATAAATATGTTCAGGTAAGCAAACATGATGTAAATCTTATAATAGACATAATAACAAGATTCTCTTGATATACAGGGGATGAGTCTTTATTGATTACTACTAAGATGGATATAGAAAAGCGATTATGTTTGTAACAAGTTGAATGCTCTATCATATAGGCGCTGTTCAATTCCTACACAAACTTTATTTAGAATTAATAGGTACCTTAATATAAAATATGCATAGGACAAGATCACAGTACATACGACACAAATAGTAATCGATTCGTCCCTGATCGCCCGCCAGGTATGCCACCGGTAGTTTTCTGTGTGGCGTATGACACACGAGTCGTGTAAATTTTTTATCGTCGTCGTAATTAGGTATGTCAGTCAAACTTGACCAGGTCTCAAAAGTTAGAAAAACATCACGAGATTTTAACACATGGCTCATGGCACAACAAACGTCCTATCACATTGATCTATCACTTACAACAACACCTCAATGTCCTTTCATATCTTAAGGCTGGCGCGCACTGACGTCGCGGCACGGCACGGCATGGCACGGCATGTATCGGCAGCCCGAAGGACGCTTCGGCATGCCGCGACGTGCCGCGGCATGCCGCGTCATACCGAGGCGTCCAATTGACTGGAATTTAGTATCAATAGCACTTCTTGCCGAAGATGAAGAACGACAAATACAAACTGATATGTCGATGAGAAAACAATTCTGGATACATTATTTATGAGAACAAGATTTACTAACTGTGAATTCAGGAACTTATTTACCTACTGATTACGTCGTTGCACACTGCGGGACGCCGTGGCATGCCGCGACGTGCCGCGGCGGGCTGCGGAACGATTGTATCGAAACAAAGTAATATGAATTCTAAACTCATTGAAGTAAGAATAAAAATGACTTGATCAGTAATAAAATCCTTTGCCATGCCGCGACGTCAGTGCGCGCCGGACGTTATGGCGTTTGGTACGATAGGCGTGCCACGTAATATTTCTTTGCCGCCACAGCTAGTTTTCGAACAGCTAGTTTGCCCAGAGCAAAATACTCACTAGTCCCGAAATACAATATACGTGGGACACTCAGAAAGTTTTGCGACACTAAGAAAAAATGTTTCATAAGTAAATATATTTTTATTACATCTTTTCAAAGTACTCTCCACCAGCCTCTATACAAATTTTCATGCGTCTGAACCAGTTTTCGAAACACTTTTTCCAATCCGCCGCAGACACCTCGTTTACAGCCTGCTCGAACGCTGAGAGCACATCATAGGTGACGAAAATTGTTTCCCTTTGAGCAGATTTTTTACTTTTGGGAATAAGAAGTCACACGGTGCTAGGTCAGGGCTGTAAAGAGGGTGGCCCAGGAGTTTGACCGGTGTGCTGGTTAGGAAGTCCCTAGTTTTGATTGCGATGTGCGCATTATCGTGGTGGAGCAGTAGCCCGCGGAGCCCTGTGTTTGGTCGCTTGTTGCTCTCAACAGATAAAACTTCTGCCAAGCATTTGATAGTATACCATTCGGCGTTAATGCTTCTATGGTTTCGTAAAGGAATTGACACCAAGTAGCCAGTCAAATTGAAAAAGCTCGCGATCAAAATCTTCCCCCCGCTTCTAGGTCGCTTTACTATGGTAGGCGTTGATTCGTTTTGAAACACCCAAACCGTCGACTGGCGCTTTGTTTCTGAATCGTTCTGATAAATCCAGAATTCATCATCTGTAACGATGTCGTAAACACGCAGAGACGAGCCTGCTTCTTGTCTATCATATCATGGCACCATTCCACCCTTGCCTGCTTCTGAACATCGGTGAGGTTTTGCGGCACCCAGCGTGAAACTATCCTCCCCACCCGTAGATGCACGTGTAGAATCTCGTGAAGGCTTCCTGATCCAATCTGCAGTATATGCTGAATCTCTTGGTATGTAAATCGTCTATCGTCTTGGATGAAATTTTTCACTGCAAGCGTTTTCTTCCGTAACAGCCGTCAAAGGGCGACCACTTCTTTCTTCATCCCCCAAAGTTAGTCGACCGCGCTTAAATTCATTATACCAACGATACACGGTTGCCTTAGAAGGGCCTTCATCGATGAATGCCATTTGAAGTCTATCGTACGATTTGTCCGGTTTCAGGCGCGGTGTTCTCGACGCAAATCCATCCACAAGCACACGGCAATTTTAATTAGCTCGCAAAAAATGTGGAGGGAAATTTTGAATTAAGAACGTACCTATTTTTACTTATAAGTAATCATATTTTTAAATAAATTATAACTGGCCAGTCTCACATACATAAAAACTTTTTCTCGCAATACTTTCCGAGTGACCTGGTATTTAATTAACCTTACTGTGTTTACCGTTTACGCTATTTTCCTTTTCTATCATAATAGACTACGAAGTACGAATTCACGTGTGCTTTTACCTTTCCCAATCTTATTTTAGAGATACCGAGTAGTTCGACTGCTCGGGTGGAATACTGGTTCGACCCCGACACGAGACGTCACTTTGTGTGATCCATAAATTGTTGTTTTGAGTCTAGGTGTGCTTTGTGGTTTTATGTTCGTGGTTACACGCGACAAGATTAAATGCCCAGTGCGAGAATAGCTTAAAAAAGATTCTGTTAAAATAAACAAAGTTCATGTAGTTTTGTCAAATATTTGATCACTAAAAAGTGTGTTACGAAGACACAGAATTTTTTAGTTATGCAAATGTGTGTTACCATAGGCATTTATACAATTTAATATAAATAAACTACTTTTCCTACATATTACCATTGAGGATAAATTACACAACTACAACATCCATTTTTAGCAAACCGCTAAAATAATGTAATATAATGTTTTAATGTGATTATCTGTTTCTACAGGATGCGTTGACACACAATTCCAAGGATGTCGTCAGACTAATAAATGATGGCGCGAAAATATATGTTTGTGGTGATTTAAAAACTATGGCGGAACAAATAAAAGAGGTTCTAGTAAAAAGTTTCATAGAACACGAGAACATGCCTATTGAAGCAGCTAGAACGAAGTTATCAGAAATGCAAAAAGATAAAAGATATATTGTCGATGCGTGGAGTTAATGTTGACTTTATTTAGGCAATTACTTCAATTTGTAAAATTAATTTATCTTGCAATATTTATTTGATGTGATAAAAATTACATGTTTTGATAAAATCATTTCCTTGTTTTATTATTGTGCACTTAAACTCTAATGGAAGTATGATAGATAATAAAAAGTCATATTATATTTTACAAAAATAATTTAATAGGCAAATTATATTAATAAAATGTTCAAAAAGTGTCCTTTGTATATAAACTTATTATAATAGCGTACTAGAGTCATACATTCTTTATCACTCTGCTGTACCGAATAATGAATGCATACTGCATGATGCGTAAAACGTAACGATCACATCGAATCAAGCTAGCTGTAATACATGATCACATGTTAAGCTGATCACAAGCTAATGGGTCATCTTAAGGCCTTGCCACACGGTACAATTTTACGTCCAACTTGATTAAATCACTTGATGAAATCGTGACGTGTAGACGCCAGTCGTCCAACTCAAGTTCATCGGGTGGGCGGTACCACCAGATTTTAACCAATCGGGTGCACGGAATGAAAATCAGTGATTTGATTGTGTCGTGTAGACGGGCAAAGCCAATTCGATTGAAAATTTGATCAGTGGTAAAATTGTGCCGTGTGGCAAGGCCTTTATGGTGCTAATATACTTGAGCATTCACCTGTAATGAGTTTTCTTGCGAATGTCACAAAACAGAAAACAAACAAGTGTTTTAGCGATCATTCTATCGAGCGTTCTGGCGAATGGAGTGATTTTTTTCGACCCTTTTGCTGATTAGAGTGGTCGCTAGAAAAACCATGAAAATGTTCGCAGCAATGCTTGGCTCTGTTCGTAGTTCAGTTCGGCGAAGTAAAAAACGGCGAATGTTCGCTGTTCTGTTACAAGTGAATGCGCAGATGTATTTAGCGCCATTACGGGACATCATTAGATCACATCTGCCGCGATCGTTCCGGTTCACGCACATAATTACATAAGGCGAGGTACACGCCGGCTGAACGATCAAAGTCTACTGAATAGTTAATATGCACTTCCTCAATTGTCTTCAGAACGGAGACATAAGTGGCCTCGTTGAGTCAGCGGTGTGTATTATCCTTTAATTCAATGAATGGCGCACCTCTAGGCTTGACGTGACATACACACGTACCTATATTTATTTTGATCCATGTTAGGCACCTTGAGTATATTATAAGACTTAACTATTTACGAACGTTCGTCCCGTGTGTACCCAGCACTGATTGACTGCAATTTGCAAACTGAACGTGGGATCGCGACACAATAGGTACGAAATTACGACTCATTTCAAAGAAGTAGGTATATTGAAATTCCTTTTTGTGCGTCACGATAACAGGCAAAAGCTACTCTCAAACAGCCAATCTGCACTTGGCTCCTGAAATAAACTATTTACTGAGTCAGCAGTACCATGTATACGACATCATTATAAAGCAGAGCATTCATACATTTCTTCGTTGTGTTGGTGAAAAATGCTTAAAACTAGTTTATAGTAAAAATTACACCTAAATTAATGCTATATGAAGCAGGCACTTATGGCGGAGAAATATATAAACTAACATCTCCCATAAGTATCGTGGTTCCCAGAAATTTCACTTAGTTAAAAATATATTGATACTGATATAATACTAAAAAAATCTCAAAAATACATTTGTGAAGGGCATGTTTATCCTTAAAAAAATCCGTTATATTGCACTTTTGTATAAAAAAATCTTAGAAATAAAAATCAATAATCATTGAATCCTATTCTTGGCTACTAGACCACACAATTCGTAGTAACTAACAGTATTTCATAAATTTTGAAACATATAAAACAAAATGCTCTGAAGACTAGGATAACAAAATTCAATTCCTATCTCTTAACGGGACCATGAACAATAAATACTGCCGAATACAAAAGTCCAATTAAAAATACTTACATAATTTTACATCATAACCTAATAACTGGCCAATCTACATAACATTTATAATGTAGCATAAAAATTCAATCGAACACTGTTAAAGCAAAATCTAATATGTATTGTCCTACGAAATACAGCATACCTAACAGTATATTTTATGCAAATACATACATAAGTTATTTATAACACTAACACATTTCCTTATTTACCGTGACCAGACTATTTCTTAACAGAAAATGAATTTCACACTACAACCAAATGTGTGATAATCAAAAATAGTTTTGTAATAAAGATAGAATAGAGAAGTTGTTTCTCTACAGAATCGGTTTGAACACCGCGTCATATTGTTAGGTCAAAACATTTCCTGTTATCCGTCGTTTATATGCGACAATGACACATTACATGACGAAAATATTACAGAGGGAGCAAAGGGAGCTACTTTGCAGTTAGAAGGATAGTTGTGCAATGAATGTTCGTCCAATGTTACTGGCCGTTCGCATTGAACTGTGGAGAGCTATTTGAGTGCAAGACTTTTTATTGTTTGTAAACAAACTGAGGAATGCGTTTGCGGCCAGTAATTAGGATTACGGATCTCGACTGAATTGTATGAAGTTATGGCACATAACCTTGAACAAAGATCATCAAATTTTACATTTCGAATAAATCATAAAAAAAGAAAGTAGCCTGGTTTGAGAATCCACAAACTAGTTGGAGGAACACCACCTTATTACTCCACAATAGAAAAGCTGGTGTTTAACAATAAAAACTGGTACGAAAGTCCTCAAAGGCTATCAAAATATATCTTAATCAAGCGACAATCAAGCTGTTATTAACAGTCGTTATTCTATTAGAAAATAGTGGCAATGATTGTTTCTAATGTGTTGTTCATTTATATTGTGGTAGGAATAAAAGAAAACATAAACATTCATGGCACAATAATAGGTGTAGATATTTGAAATTAACGACATATTTCGGTTTGTTTATATTAACTTTATCGACTATGGCTAGAGTATAGTTGACATCTATAGTCTATGACATAGAAACATATTTCCGGCCACAATTTAAGGACCATAAGATTTTTAGTTAAGGAATGGCAATTATACTATTTAAAAATGCAGTACTGTAATACAGTCTTATTTTTGTCGTTGGAAGTATATTCTAAAAGTCTTACGTGATACTGTTATTCTTCACATGGAATACGAGGGAAATGGAAATAAAGAAATCGAAAGGAATGTGAATCGGCAGCTTTACATAGCTGTTGCATTTGGTTGATATGGTAAAATAAAACATTATAAAAATAACACAATGCAAATGATTACGACTAGTTATATAAAAAAAAAGTTATTTCGTTTATGTACATTTTTGGTAATAGCCTATCTGTATACCAATCACGAAGTAAGTTTGTAATTAATTGCAAGCTATTTTGACATTCCGACTACTGCAGGTCTAATAGTAGGTATTAAGAATGTAAAAAATGTTGATATCAAAAATGCTGTGTCATAATATTATTCAGCATATTTTGGTTGTCATGAACTCATGTTACCTACAGTGGTCAGAGCCAAGAATAGCGTAGAATTCATAGGCATAGATAATAGATTGAACAAAATCTCGCGATAAAAATCTATTTATTTAGATGTATTATTATTATTACGTGTTCCTCAAATTCCCAATGATCGACTTATTGACGTCATCTCCACACAAATATCATAGAGAATATACTGCCTATTTAAACATGACCCACTTATGACATGAGTTTTGACAGCGTTGTTTTTGCCTCTTTTTCGAAAGAAGTTTGGAACCATTCAAAGCTGTGATGACTCTTCCTCCATTGTCTATGCCTATTGAATATTTTGACTAATCTTCCAAAATTCAATTTTCTAGTTAATATCAGTCCGAAGCATTCCCAAAAGTCTGATTAGTACTTACAATTATTAGAAAAATACAAAATTTTGGACAGATTACATTCTTATTAAGTAACTAACTTCTAGCCTGATAAGCCTAATTTGTAAGTGTCAATTCGTGTTTCATAATTATGGCATTTTGTTGTACATTCACAATAAGATTCGTTTTATTCCCTCAAAATATCATTAGGGGAACAGTGTTGTGTGAATATCTATATCAGTAGTTGATATCGTATCTGTACGAGTCTAGAGATAAGACAATAGCCAAACGCGCCTAGCATGCTTACGAAACAAATATCTTGCGATTTATGCTTAAGGCGTTAACATATTGTATAGCTCAATATCTATGAATAAACATCTATGCTAAATAGAATGCTCCCGTCCACCTCTCGAACGCTGTACTTGAAATACTCTTTTATATTCATCTCAAATGCCCGGTTTACAAAATATCATACGCAATTAAGTATTGCCTATTCCAGTCATAATCGTGTAAAATACTATGCAAAACTTGGCACCTCATTATCCATAAAGAACATACAAAATTGTAAAAAGCCTATAAAAGGGTAATATAGACAAAAATGGGGAATGGAAGAAATTTACCAGTCTCAGTCATAGTTCTTGTGATGAATCTTCTGTGCGGCCCTGATGAGTGGCGTCAGTGTTCTCAACTCCATGGCGCAGTTAAGGAACGGGTGTTGGAGTAGCTCGTCAGCGGCTGCCCGTAAATCTACATCTACTTGTAGACATTTGTCCAGGAAATCCTGGAATTCTGGTGATAACTTTTCCCATCTCGGGATTTTAGGACGTCCTACAGCCGCTATTAAATATAGGGCTCTCAGCGGAGACTCTTTCATGTATGGCGGTTCTCCTTCTATCATTTCGATGGCCATTATACCGAGGGACCACACGTCAACCTTCTTGCCGTACTGCTTCCTCGTCACGACCTCAGGGGCCATCCAGTATGGAGTACCCACCATTGTTTGTCGCTTCTCATCACCGACTATATTTGCACAGAAACCGAAGTCAGTTACTTTGACAGTACCATCCATGCCGAGTAGGACATTGTCCGATTTAATGTCTCTATGGATTGTGCCCTTCGAATGAAGGAAAGCTATGGCTTGTAAGGTTTCACGGCATACAGCGGCAATCTGACCTTCCTTCATCACGACTTCAGTGACGACATAATTTAGAGATCCTCCCTCGAGTAGCTCCATAGCCACCCAGAGATGGTCGTAACTGAGGAACGCGTCGAGGAAATTGACCAGATTCTTGTGGTTGAAACCTTTCAGAACGTTAATTTCATTGAGTATTAGTTCTTTTTTGCTTTGTTTAGTTAAGTCTATGTCCTTGATCGCGACTTTCGTATTATCCTTGCTATCTATAGCCACGAACACGACACCTGTGAACAAGCAACATACTTACATTAGATTTAGGCTTTGAATTAATTGAAATGTATGCAGTGTCTTGTAGATTGCCTAAGAGCAGTTTCTAATTGCGTAGTCGATATGACGAAATTATATTTATGGACAATATGTCACGTGTTTTATCGCAAAATATAATAATTGTGAATTAAACGCTCAGCCGAATAAAATGCTTCTCGTTTAAACTACTTTAAACGAGGAAATGTCCAGTCATATACTAAGCTATATCGTAGCGGACTAGCGGATGCCTGCGAAATGGAGGAATGATACTCCACACGCGTGTGCCTTATTCTAAAAAATTAAAAAAGAGATTCACGATTATTGAGATGAGTTTAAGGATTATAATCAATATAATTAGTTGGTTAAGTATAACTAGTTCTAGACATTTACGGGAAATTTTAATGAATAATATAAAACGTAGAATTCGACAAGAGATTATAAATAGGTATATCATGAATTTTTTCGTCGGATTCTGCTTCATGTTAAGGGCAAACTAGTTTTTGCCATATTATTATCTCCTTTAGACAGTAAGTATTGGTAGGACATAAAATTATGCATAGCTGTAATTTAAACAGAAAACGTCACAGCATTAAGCGCCGTCCTTCTGCTTCAATACAATCTCGAACATATCATTCTTGTATCTTACATTCTAATCGTAGATAAGATTATTGTACAATAAACCCATAGTAATTATAATAAATTGTATCACATGTTTGCGATATCCATAATAATTCATTGAATAAAATAAGTACATAAGATATGTGCAACGAAGATTTGAACATGGACATGGTTCAATATTTTACACCATAGTGGTTCATAAAGCTAGAAGTACGAGTAGAGAGGAAATTTGAGGTCCTCTATTTAGAGATTACTGAACCGATTTTAAAAAGCTTGGTACCTATTAGAACATACTCAAGTATTTTTTTTATAGACTTAAGCCTGTATCTCCGAAGGGATAGGCCGTAGGGTATTGTATTGTCTGTGGCCGAGGTGTAATATTACACCCACATTTCGCCATGAATTTTTAGGTCCCATGTAATAAGGCGCGAGCCTATTGCCGTTACCGGACACATCACCAGACTCCGGGCTCCTACTGAGAATTCGAAAAAACTCAGTAACACTTTTGCCCGACCCGGGAATTGAACCCGGGACCTCCGATCAGCAGTCGCATACGCTATCCACTGGACCGCGGAGGCAGTCTATACTCAAGTTTATTGAAAATATTAAGATATTTTGAGAGGTTTTATCAAACTATGACATACTAGAAAGACGACAGTGGTCATAATAATAATAGCCACAGTCCACAACCATCACCTAAGAATAATACGTATAAAACGCAGATTCTTAAAGTGACGTAGACAGTCCAGTTTCCTTGTATCCAACATTGTCAGTCTACACTAATATTATAAAGAGGAAGAATTTGAATTTTTGTTTGTAATGGATAAACTCAAAAACTACTGGACCGATTTAAAAATTCTTTCACCATTAGAAAGCTACATTAACTGCGAGTAACATAGGCTATATTTTATTTTAGAAAAAATAGGGATCCGTAAGATATTTGGGTTTTTCGGGTTTGCGAAGTAGTTCCCTCAGGACGCGGGTGAAACCGCGGGAAACGGCTAGTTTAATATAAACAAAATACTCGTTTCTAAGTTTTACATAACTTTCCGTTTTTACTAAATGGTTGCCATCCAAAAGGCACAGGGTCGCGCCCTGCTTGTTGTTTAACTTGTTTACGGCTCGACTGTCTGCGACGATCGACCAGTAGGTAAGGCTGGACGGAAATCGGACTTTGGTCACGCAACTTTTAACATTGCACCTTACTCCGATACATTCACTACACATGTTGCGCAAATTTTCCACACTTTATTCAAATATGAGTCATGTTTTAGAATAACAAGGGGTGTATGAATGAATGAACCTAAGTCAGTGTAAATAATTAAGTCTACTAAGTACTTGACGCTGGTTGTCAACGATCTTTTAATTATTTTTAGTTTAGTAGCTAATAATGAGCTTTAGACCTGAGATAATCGATATGAATTTAAAAAGTGTTAAGTAACGGCTGACATAATAACATATTATCTTCGTAAATTGTAACTAAGAACTATGTCAATCATGTCAGCTTTAGAACAAACAAAAACGCATAATAATCGATCCATTCTTTTAGGAGCTATGATTCCACAGACATATCCCCCCTTTTTGCATCGCGGTTAAAAATATCGTAAATTGGTAGAACTTTAAGCTATATTATAAAATATGCTGTACTTAATAAAATAAAATGCATTCAACTTCGTACGTAATAGTAACATGAAATTTCATACTATAATAATATGGACTGCACTTTGCCTAAAGGAAGGTAAATGTTGAGTGTAATAAATAAATGATTGCAAACAAAACATTCTGGTTGCAATAGTTCTAGGATTATCCGAGTACTATCACAATCAGTAGATACTACTTCGATAGCTGCCTCGTAAGCTACGAGACAGCTATCGAATTAGCTACGAGGGGTTTGACTTAGTTTGGGATTAATTGAACGTGCGTTGTCTAGGATATTATTGGCGATATTTCTATTTAACCAGATATTTCAATACTAGATGAGCCCGCGGTTACACCCGCGTTATTTAAGGCTACTGCTCCGCTCCTGTGGCTCATAGCGTGATGTTATATAGTCTATAGCCTTTCTCAACAAGTGGGCTATCTAATACTGAAATAATTTATAAAATCGGGCCAGCAGTTCCTGACATAAGCGCGTTTAACCAAACAAACTCTTCAGCTTTTATATTAGTATTTTATTTTCAGCAAAATATAAAATTAAAAAGACTACAATACTATAATAATTAAGAATAGTCTCAGTGCATTGACATAATCAATGTAGGTACTGAGACTATTCCTTCTTAATTAAATATTTAAAACATTTTATTAAACAAGGAAGTATTTCCCCATAGGGCAGTACAGCCAAACTCAGTTGCGTTAGGCATTTGACACAATTGGTTACAATAACCTGATGCCCAAAACATAGAACATACAATAATAATTTTCCTTTTGAAGAATTATGGAACAAAAACAGCTGTGCTACCTAGTACCTACATAGATAAAATCAAACACGACTGAGAACATTGAATTTTCATATAATTAGTATTGAATCGTCTAGGCATCTCCCAAGGTAAGCTATTTGGCCCAACATATAATTAATTTTTTGTGCAAATTTACCAACACTACACGCCACATATGTAGATAATATTGAATTACCGCAATTAACGTTTCCCGGCTGTTCCCAACAAAAGTTATAAAAAGCGGTAGATAAAGATAACAACAACATTTAAACCGCAGACGACATTCACGCCTATTTGTTATTTCTAACCATCGTATACTGCAAATTGGCTATACTAAATACTGGAAATAACTTGATCAGTTTGGACAGCAATTTTATAAATTCCTTGAACGCAATCAAGTGCAATGCAAGTAAGATCGCAAAAGTTAGTTAGGGGTTAAATTGGCACCAATTTCAACAGCAAAATAATTTAAAAGCTTCAAATAGGATTTGAGGCACTGCAGGGACGTCTATAGGCGGTTTCAGACTAGCGTTTTATACGCGCGTATAAACTCGTTTTTGGAAGCGCGCGTAGGCGCGTATAGGCGCGCCTTTTGGCACACGCGCAACTCGTACGAGCGTTGACGCGCTTCTAAGCTCGTATAAGCGCAAGCCGTCAGAATCCATGTTGACACTGACACGATGTCACTACCGTTTCGAGCGAACACGGCGAAATATTCCCGTTAACGCGAGTCTTTTTTGAAGCGCGTAATGTAGCGCGCGTGTAATCGTATGCTGAAACGACCGTATACGCGCAGAAAATACGCTAATCTGAAACCCTACTATCACAGCATAGTAATTTCCAGAATTCATATATTCTTAAATATAAAAATACAAGCCCATTACACTGAATATCATCTAGCTTTGAGTTTGAAATCGGATTGTGAATAATCAATGTTTTCGACTAAACAGTCGTCATCCACGGTTTTCTGTTGCTTGCCAAAAACGTGAGTCACGACATTTGGAGCCCAAATCATTTATGGATTACTACGAAATGCAAACATTTTTCAGCTATCTTATAAGACTTGTGATTATTTAGTCAGGATTAAAGTTTGTGTATAAATACTGGGGCTTTAGATGAATGAGGCAAGACGATTTTTACAGGGGTTTTCCAATCGAGATTTGGCTTACACCCAGAGGTCGATGATTAGATACAATGGCAGCAAACGGCGGACAAAATTTTAACATATTATACTTAGATAAATATTTTATTACGTCGACTTTTTTATTGTGCCTAAAAATTGTGATTGTTAACACAGTAAGAGAATGCTTCTGTCATGGGTTTAACTTTCTCACATTTAAATAAAATAAAATATATAAAGAACTAGCTGTTTCCCGCGGTTTCACCCGCGTCCTGAGGGAACTACTTCGCGTACCCGAAAAACCCTAATATCTTACGGACCCCTATTTTTTCTAAAATAAAATATAGCCTATGTTACTCGCAGATAATGTAGCTTTCTAATGGTGAAAGAATTTTTAAAATCGGTCTAGTATTTTTTGTGTTTATCCATTACAAACAAACAAACAATCAAACAAACAAACAAAAATACAATTTTTTTCTCTTTATAATATTAGTGTAGAGTACACAAAGCTCCAAAACTATTTTTACTTCATTTAGATAAATATTTAGTGGTGTGAATACATTTGTACTTTATTGACACATTTTTTTGTTAACTTTTTACATCATCAGCAACACAAATCTTACAATGCAAGAAAGAGATCTTATCTCATTCATCAGTTACTGTCGGCACAATTAACACATCACTGCCAATCAGTCATTGAGTGTGCTACCTTCATGGTATACTTAACCTCATTTGTATCAAGTTCATGCTAACTGTTCAGCAGATATTATCACGTATTTACTATGACAGTGACTCATTGATTCAATACATATGTTTAAGATATGGTGTAACAAAACAATATACATACTTTATTTATAACTAGAGGACGCAAGCAGCTACGCCTGCATTTATTTTAAGTTTACCCGTTTTGGCCGATCCCGTGGGAATTTCGGGTAATCCCTTCTTAGTGCACTCCTACGGTCCCCAAGGAACATACATGCCAAATTTCAGCTTCCTGCGCCCAATAGTTTCGGCTGTAGCGTGTCTGTCAGTCAGTCAGTAACGCAAGGATTTTATATATTAAGATAGGAATTCCCCTTGTTTACGGCCTATTCTGAATTTTTGATACAGCTTTATGACCCTTGTTTGTTTTTGGTGTGATGGTGTGGCCAACTCTGGTTTCGGAGTTTTCAGAACGTTCGAAGGCCTTCGATATGGTCTCACGATCATTATCCCTGGACAAGAACCGGGACCGACAGCTTTACGTGCTCTCCGAAGCACGGTAGCGCTCAGATGCAAATGCCACACACGGTCACCCATCCAAATGGCGACCTATGCAAGCGTTGCTTAACTTTGCCGATCTGTAACGAACTGCAATCCAAGTCTCACTATGGGCACTACTTTATGACCCTGCTTTTATAGCTTTTTATTTGGCAGAAAAGACAGCAGAGCCGTTGCGTTGATGAGTTTCGCAGTAAGTAGTCTGGATATTATGCTCTTATTATTACCTGGCATGCTTAATTAAATTATGCCAGTGAATGATAAAAGTATTTCAACACATGCAAGCTATTGGCCATCATGGAGACATGAGACAGACAGAAGAGAGAGGGCTTACTCTGTAAGCAAGAAAGGAAAGGGCAGATATTAACTAATACTAATTAATAACATTTAGCAAATTGACTAGGTACTTGAATTGTATTAAGTACATTATTTTAATTTAATAAAAAGAAATTGGCAAGTACGAGTCGGACTTGCGCACGAAGGGTTCCGTACCTAAATATTTTTTAAATTTCTACCTGTTTTTTAAGATCGAGTAACAAATTGCTTAAAAATTACGTTTGTTATATGGAAGCCCCCTTTTATTATTAACTTTTTATTTATTTTGAAAGGTAATAGTACATAATACAATTACATATTCTGTGAAAATTTTAAGCGTCTACCTGTTACCGTTAGTAATTTTGAGCAAAATATACGAAAAAATACACGTTTATTGTATATTATATGTAATAAAAATAAAAAATGCTTATATTAAAGGGTTTAATATTTGCATTTTTTTATTTTTAGGTTTATGAGATACAGCCTGGTGACAGACAGACAGACAGCGGAGGCTTAGTAATAGGATCTGTTTTTTACCTTTTAGGTACGGAACCCTAAAAATTATAAGAAAATTAGAGAAGAAAGAAGGATTATACATGGCCGACTAAATCAAGTCACCTTCTATATTAAAAAGACCATCTTCAGGTCATAAATGATAAAATTTATAAATAAGAAATATCTTTATGTCATAGGAAATTGGTTTACACTAATTGTGTTATCTTATTATTTTAAAAGAGTACAGCAACTAAAAAATATATGACCAGAGATACAAATCTGTATAAAAAAAAAAACTAATTTTGTACAACTTACACATTTATGCATGTACACCCCATTTACATAATGATTATTCCATTTGGCAACAGTGATTTCTGACTAGGTTCTTCAAGAACCATTTCTAAGAAACAACTTATACTCAAGTACTTCTTGAAAATTGTAGTGTCAGTGTAATTATTGTATTCCTTGGACTAATGTATCTGAGAAAATATTTGTTGCTGCTAGCAAGCAATACCCTATATTTATACAAAAACAAACCACTCATGTAATACCATTGATAACATACTCTAACTTTAAGATAATAGCTAATTTTTAGAATCCACACCTGGATAGAAGAAAACATGATTTCTGAAGACAAATCTTTCCTTTGCATAACAATACTCTATACTCAACAAGTAACATTTACTGATGATTACAAATTGAAGTACCTTTAAGTAGGTAGGTAGTTGTTTATGTCAGTACCCGTCTTGTTGGTATGCTTCATCGTTAGTACACTAAAACAACAGTATGCTACATCGACAGTAAATCAAATCGATAGTACGCTGCATCAATTACCCGAACCAGTAACTCCTAAGATTTACCAGCATGAGTTGGTAAATGACCAAATTTTTAAATAAAAAACACTAAGGTGATGGAACTCTACTTCGCAGGGCTTCTGTTTTTGGATTAAGGGTCCCAAGAGAACCTAACGTAACCTACTTACTTGAGTTACAGTCTCACCTAACCTTCATGTCTTTCTGTCTTGGCAAATTGTGATTAAAAACTTAAAAAAATCCTGTGTTTTTTTATTTAAATCTTGCCCCATGCCCAGCAGTGGGACAGTTTATATACAGGGCTGATGATGATGATGATTACAAAGGTTCACAAAAGATAACACCTGATAGTGGTCAATAGTACCTGCTGCCTTAGGTACAGCGTTGCATTTATGTCGGGGAATTCTGATGCTAAATGCTTTTAGGTTATGCTAACCTTAAAAAGTCAATCTGGCTTGGTAATTGACTTCAAGGCTATATGACTTATGGAAGGGTCAAAGTAACCAGCTCACTCACATACCTCTTGTAATTTTTTACCAGAATATGATAAATATTCATATTAAATATAACAATAATAAATAGTAAAATAAAGTATAACAATAATAAATAGTAAAATAATAAATATGTGCAATATCCATACATAATGATCTGGAAACAGTTTCAAAATGTTTATGGAGTTACATATTTCTGTAATTAATTAATTTTAATGATATACTTCTACGGTATAATCTGGCAATCTTGTGAGAATATAGCACAAAACTTGCATAATAATATGTTAATTGTCTATTCTCTAAAGTCTAATAGAATAACATTTTGTCTATATAAAATGCAAATAATAATACGAAAACCACATCAATGTCCTTGATATAATATGGAACTTTGTAAATATACAGGGTGTTACATATCCATCCGTCCGATCAATGAAGGAGTTGTAGAGTAGCGTAAAATGATGAGATATTTGTCATTATTTCACGGAAATTCAACATAAAATTTTCCCATGTAAATTTAATTAATTTTAAATAATATCATATCAGATTACCCATGGCAACACTAAAGACTCATAAATCGTATTACCTAAAGTTCATAAAAATTTGACGGCAAAAGCGGCGCCTTTGAGTGCATAGGCCAACCGACCGCCTCCTTTGACAAAAGCCGCCGCCGCGCGTCATCGTCCTTAAAGGCTTTGTCAAACAGCGAGCGGGAAGGTAGCGTGGCGCTGGCGCGACGCGAGGCGAGCGGGTCGTAAGCTCAGCGCGATAGCCACACCGCCGGCAACACGCCGAGCCGCGCTAGCGCCCCGCCAGCATCGCGTCGCGCCAACCAGGAATGCGTCACTTTTTGTTAAAATGTCGAGCGAATCGGACATTGAAGAGCTACTTCTTTTGATTGCTGCATCAAGAAATAAGAAAAAAAGAAAATGGGTTCATGAAATAAACGCTACTAGAGAAGAGCATGGAGAATACCACCGGTTATGTAAAGAGCTCGAGTCCCACGAAGAAAAATTCTACACTTACTTTAGAATGTCACGGAGTAGCTTAGAAGAACTGTATAACGTATTGAAGCCAAATATAGAGAAACTTGACACGAATTGGAGACGGGCTATAGGTCCAAGAGAAAGACTTGCGATTTGTTTAAGGTAATTTATTTGGGTGCATAGGGTTCCCACCAAGAACTTAGGGTCCCAAGCCAACCTCACCTGCAAGTGGTGCACCTGCCGATCAACGGACGAGGCTCTGGCAAACAAAATGTCCCAATAAGCGGCAATAGGCTCGCCACCTATTACGTGGGATCAAAACACTGGCGAAAAGTGGGCGTTTAATATGCCTCTGCCTACCCCTTCGGGGAAACAGGCGTGAGTCTATGTATGTATGTAATTTATTTGACATTTTCACAACCTTTTGTTGGAACTTCTACATAACTATACAAGTTTAGCTGTTTTGTGGATTTTTGTTAACATTTTTTATAATTTAGGTAATATTTGTAATCAGTCTTTGAACTTTTATAATTATTTAACATGATGGATGGTCATATTTAAAATCAAATATAGTAATATGACGCTGTGTACATACATACTCCATTATTTTAATTTAAAAAATATCTTAGACCTCTCATAAGTACTAATATGTAATCAAATAATTTTGGAAATGAATGTCTTAGCAGCTTGCTTAAATACTAAAAAGTCTCTTTAGGTCACCTTTGTGATGATACCTAATAAAATAATTAACAAATCAACACCTAATACACTAAAAAATCTCTAAGCAATTACTACTTAACAAAATAATTCGCAAATCAACATTTTGTAGACTAAAAAACAATAATTCACAAATCAACATCATATAAACTTATGAATGTGTCTAAGTTACTCAAGTAAGTTCTAATAAAATAATTAACAAATCACATAAAATTGCAAATCAGTCTTATCTTTAAGTTTAGGTTACCTACCATGAGAGAGTGGCATGAATGAATATGAACAACTTTACTAGGCTTGCACCGAGGAACTGTATTTTTTCTAAATTTTAGAGTTGACTCCATAGTAATAATTATTCATATTCATCGGTTTCAAACAACAAAATCAACATTATTATAAACTGTATGTATCATTTATATGTCGTAGATCACTACGTCTTCTTGTGTGATCACATTTTCTGTGACATCTGGTATCTCTATTACTTGCTGCGTTGTGGTGAGGCATAATGGTTCGGTTATGGAGTCAGTACTAATAACTGAATATGCAGGAGAAGCAATGTTATGTCCTTGCGAACTTGGGTCTACGAGTCTCGTGTTGATTGGTGAGTTGGATTCCAGATTCGAGTATTCCATATCTATAACAGAATTACTGTTGGTGGTCGTGGATGAATGAGTGGTATTTTGTAGATGCTTCAATTCTGCTTCTGCAAATAGTTTTGCTAGGTTTACCTTTAACTCAGCTTGGACTACAGGGGATAACTTTTTAAATGCTTCTGCATAACTTCGAAATAAATAATCTATGGCATCTTGTTTTGTCGTGGCATTATCTTTTTTTCTATTGTTCAGATAGTGAAGTATTTTATCTAGGTCTTTTGTTTCGGCATCTTCATTTCTCTTGCGTTTAGATAATTGTGGAAAAGGTGGTACCGAGGAAGAAATCGTAGAGGACTGCGGCGTTGGAGTTAAATTCTGCACTTGTGTTGCGCTTGTTTGTGGGAGGACCTCTGCTGGTGGTGGCGAAGGTGAAGGATTTCTAGAAAAGGGCTGAGATGGCAATGATGCTGTGTCAGTATCCGGTAATATTGAGGTTTCTTGGCTATTGAGTGTTTCGTCTGTTTGCTGACTTTCAGTAGTAGCTGATGAACTTCTTACATTAGTGGAGGATTTACGATTCACATTAAAATCATCTAAAAAACGTAAATGCTCGCTCCACACGTAATTGGTTACAATTCTACCTGAACCTGTACTCCCTTTCACTTGTTTTTTATTTTTATAATATCCGTCTCTTATTGTTTTCCATTTTTGTTTTACAGCATCACCTGAAAATACTAAAAATATTTAAATATAAATAAAGAATAATCAAAAACGCTCACAAATTTAATTGTACTGCTTTATAAAACTAACAAATAATTTAATATATGGATCATCAATTACATTTATAATTTGTTTTACAGATTCTTGGCTACTGGAGATTCCTACCAAACAATCGCGTTTTCATTCCGCGTTGGGCGTTCTACAGTAGGCTCAATTGTTAAAAATGTATGCTCAGAAATTTGGAGCAGTTTACAACCCATTTATATGCCTACACCAACTGAAAGTATTTGGAGACAAGCGGAAACTGGCTACAGAGAAAAATGGAATTTCCCTAATTGTGTAGGCAGCATAGATGGTAAGCACGTCGCAATCAAATGTCCTCGTAAAAGTGGATCGAATTTCTTCTGTTACAAGAATTTTTTTTCTATTGTTCTGCTGGCAATCGTCGATCCATTTTATAAGTTTATCGTTGTTGATATAGGAAGCTGTGGTCGCTTCAGTGATAGTGGAATCTTTGAGAATTCTACTTTTTATAGAGAGTTTATAGTTGGAAAAACTCTTTTACCACCAAAACCTTTACCAGCCATGAATGAGCCTATACCACACGTATTAATAGGTGACGAAGGTTTCGCTTTAAAACCATACCTAATGCGACCTTTTCCAAGGGCTGCAGCATTGCAAGACGAAAGAAAGAGAAATTTTAACAAGAGACTCTGCAGAGCACGACGTGTCGTAGAAAATGCCTTCGGAATTTTGGGAGAAAAATGGCGGGTACTTCACAGGCCCATAGATTGCTCTGTTGACACCGCCGACGACATAGTTAAAGCAACTTGCTGCCTTCATAACTACTTGAGAACAAAAGAAGGAAGATTTACTGTTGAAGAAGAATCCACATCAGACCCCGGACCCGCTTTACAAAATATTAGACCAACGAATCAAAGATCCTCTAATGCAGCTTTTCAAATTCGAGAGAAATTCGTATCCTACTTTAATCAAAAAATAACCTAATAATCACTCACTATAATAATTTAATCGAGCTTAATTTATTCGTGTCCTACTTTAATCAAAACATATAATGACCTAATAATAACATAACCTTATATTCACTTTAAAAAATAAATATTTTGTAGGTACTTACAATTTTGTTTGAGTTCACTTGCAATACTTTCCCAAATCAGCGCTTTTAAAGTGACATTTTTATAATCTTTATTACTTAAATCGTACAGAATTGAATTTTGCCGAACACAATTGATCAATTTCTCAACGTCCATGGTTGTACTTGAACAAAAATCTGTAATATTTTGCAACTAAAAACGCCACGCCACGCCGTTCACTCCGCGCCCAGTTCACGTCAAGCTGCGTGTGTGCCGATCGTCATAGAAACACTAGCAACACAGCGCGGCCGCCCCACCCCGCCCCGCCAAGCGAACACGTCGCGACGCGCTCCCGCGCCACAGTTTGTCATCGCGACACGGGTTGGCGTGGCGTGTCGCGCCCCGCCAAGCTCGGCTCGACTCGGCGCTAGCGTGGCGTGTTTTGTGTGACGACTTCCATACATTTTCATACTAAGTTAGCGCGCCACGCTAGCGTCCAGCCCCGCCACGCTCGCTGTTTGACAAAGCCTTTACACGTGCCAAGTATTATTTTAGGTATAAACAGATTTTATGCACTTGATGCAACAGCTGATCTTTTGCTTCGACGGTTTAGGTAATATTCCGTAAAACAAAGTACAGTATTAAGGTTTTCTTCGTTTCGTGCGAGTGCGAGTGCGTGGCCAACTCTGGTGTTACTGTTTTCAAACTGCTCGAATACCTACGACATGGCCTAACGATTCTTGGATGCGGCTTTACGGGCCGTCGGAAGCCCGGAAGCGCTTTCATGTAATGTCACACGCGGTCACCCATCTAAGAGAAAATCGTCGCGCTATGACTACGGTACTTACATTAATAACTACCTACTTTTTAATTGGTTTAATCTTACGTAACTAGGTACCTACCTTAATTGATAAAAATATCAACTTGCTGTAAGTTGCGACGGTCATTCTCCACATGTCCGCCGCCCACGTCCAGACACTTACGGCACCTTTGCACCATATCCGAACGCACACTTCTTAACACTCCTGGGTTTAAACTTCGGAAAGCAGAAACGATACGCGCACGCATTTCTTCTTCAGTGTCACACGGTTTTTGGTACACTATTTGTTTAACGTGTCCCCACAAGTAAAAGTCTAAAGGCGTTAGGTCCGGTGATCTTGGTGGCCACGAGATAGGCCCGCTTCGTCCAATCCACTTGCCAGGGAACTGTGCGTCAAGATACTCACGCACAGCTCGTAAAAAATGAGGTGGGGCACCGTCGTGCTGGAACCACAAGCTGCGGTGGAAGCTTAACGGCAACGAATCTAACTCGTCACTTAGAACTTCCCTCAAAAATCTTAAATAATTGGTACCGTTCATGGTTTCATTTAAAAAATGCGGACCAATAATACGGTCGCCGAGGATTCCCGCCCACACATTGATGCGCCAACGATGTTGAAAATGGCTTTCTTTCATCGCGTGTGGATTTTCAACAGCCCAGACGTGTTCATTGTGACAGTTGAAAACACCCGTCCGCACAAATGAACATTCGTCGGTAAATAACACGCGCTCCAAGAACGTAGCATCCTCTTCTACTTTGCCAAGTAGCCAGTTGCAGTATTGTCTTCTGTGGGCATAGTCCGACGGCATAAGTGAGTGAACACGTTGGTAGTGAAAAGGATGCTGTCCGTCTTCTTTTAATATCCTGCACACTCGCGCGTTACTGGTGCCCAGTTCACGTGCCGCACTCCTGGTACTCTGCGTGGGATCCTCAGCGAATAATTGTAAGACCTGTTCCACTACACCATCGCTACTTTGTGGTCTGCCACCATGATTGCGATTCGAATCATCGCGAGCACTGCCCGTGTTGTACACCCGGTGGTGAAGCCGTTGAAACGCGCGCTCCGACGGCACGGGTAGACCCCGTGGTCTGGCATACCGCTCCTCGTACTCCCTACGAGCACCTGCATAATTGCATTCACTCCTACCTAAGCACATCAACATGTTAAAGTATTCAGGGTTTGAATATGACATACCTAACGAATCTACTATTTCACGCGGAAGTCTAAACAAAAGGAAAGCTAGCGAAAGACTGAGTGTTCAAGTAGGCAAATAGTTAATTCGTAAATCAAATAGGTAAATAATTAGAGATGTAACAAATGGTATTCACTGGAGTACTGTTTCTATCGATATTTTATGTTATTGTTTACCTGATAGAATATCGGTAGCTAAACCCCTAAAACGTCAGCTTTGTGTAAATTTATGTTTTTATTTGCTGTTAATAAATAAAAACATTCCATGGTTTAGACTAGAATCAGTTTATTTAAGGGTACTGACTCCGCGTGACGACTGTCAAAGATCTTCATGACTGTTGCTCCGACGGTTTAACGTGCTCTCCGAGACACAGGGATATTAACTATTTATTACGCACGTAACTTGGAAAAGTCTTATTATCTTATTATGTATGTATTATTATTGATGCGCGCCGTGGATTCGAACCCGATACCCTCTGCACGGCAATCCGTTGGTATCATCACTAGGCTATCATTGGCCTAGTAGCCTAGCAGGCTATCATTCTAGTTTTAACATGTCATGTTAAAATTAAATAAATCGATATTATCTCTTGATTGTAAACATCACTAGAGCGGTCCCTTTGTGTACGGCGGCTCGCTTGACGGTAAAATTGCACTATTTTAAAAAGGCGGCATGCCCTTTGACACGGTAAGCGGCGAAAGCCGACAATTTTTAATAAATTTAAAGGCCTATCCACACGACACAATTTTACGTCCAACTTGACTAAATCACTTGATTAAATCGTGACGTGTAGACGCCAGTCGTCCAACTCAAGTTCATCGGGTGTGCGGACCACCAGATTTTAACCAATTGGGTGGACGGAATGAAATTCAGTCATTTGATTGTGTCGTGTAGACGGGCAAAGCCAATTCCATTGAAAATTTGATCAGTGGTAAAATTGTGCCGTGTGGATGGGCCTTAAGAATCATAAAGGATTCCGCTATTGAGGGGAGTGTTGTTAGTTTACAGAATTTTCGCCAATTGCGGGGTAATGTTTCTCGTTAGCACTGAGCTAAGGAAATTTATTCTGATGTTTTATGATGACCTAGATTTTTTTTATTATTTTTCCTGGTATGCCTGATAAGTCAGTAATATGACCTTTCGAGATCAGACGGGGGTTTATGAAACACACTGTATGTTGACTGATCTATTTGATTGTCTAAGGTATGAATAAACACAATACTTAAATTTACAACAAGGGCAATAGCACAGGCAATCAGTCAATATCCTAAGTATTAGGTCATTGTTACAGTAAACTAAAGTAAAACAGTACAAATATCAACATTACCTGAAGCGCCTGCACCAAGCTGCTTGATCCTTTCAAATCTCACATAGGGGTCATCCTTATTACATATATGCTTTAACTCCTCATATATTTCCTCGTCACTAAGGGTTGCATATCTCATTTCCTTCTTCCTCAACACCGGACTCTCTTCTGGGTCATTTCCAATAAGAGTCAAATCCTCTACAACAGCTGTTAAATCCATTACTGCATCCTTTTTCTTTAAGCTCTGTTTGATAGGTGCAGCTGGCATGGTTTGTCTCTGAGAGAATATGTCTTCATTAGTATATGGTACTTCCTCCTCACTACTCTGACCGATCGACAGATCCGATTCCTGGCTCTGATGAGCGTTTTTATGATCTAGTAACTTCTCAATTTCCATGTTTTCCTCCGTGATCGCTTCTTGCGTAAGGAACGGTTTGAAAGGCTCATCGGGCGCCTTCTCCTTTTTGATTGTGTACATATGGAACTTGACGGCTTGGATAGCCGCATCAGGGTTCTCACTTTGTTCGGCTGCCGTAATCTGAGTATTCAAAAGCCTCAACCAGGAGTTGGGCAAACCCTCCAACATGCCCGTCTCCGAGTTCTTGCTAACGTGTACATGTTGTTTAACATTTGTTGGCATACCAATATCAGTCGCTCGCTCCTCTCTTTCCCTGTGCTGCTTTTTAGAGAAGAGTTTCCCAAACACACCTCGGCTCGATCGCCCACTCATTTTGCTTTGATTATTGTCTGTCTAATAACAACTAGGCCATATCACTATCACGTTTATAGAACACAAAGCTACATTGCTCGTAAGACACTTATTAGCAAAGGCGGAATATTAGTTTTGTTACTAGATAGGAGTGGCTTTGCAGTTTACACGGACGGATCGTACCATAGGACGGCGACCACTTTATCATCTGTCAAATGCAAAGAAAAATGGAGAGAAAATATTACATGCATTCGATTTCACGCAAGTGTCACAAAAAAGTGATGTACTACGAAACATTCATTAATAAAACACTATTTCTTTCAATGTATTAATTAAAAAGAATAAGTTTATGAATGAATTTTAGGCACAATTTTTCATAAACCCCTATTTATTCAATTTGACAGATGTCATATTTACCTATCTTTTGCGTGCTACGAAACGTTGCAGCTCTGATTTTTTACATTGGTAAGCTCGACCTGCTCGACATATCGTCCGCTGCTGATAAAAAGGAATTTCGGATGATTCATTGTCCATCCGCGAAGAATAAAATTGAATCTTTAGCAACATTGAAATGTAGCGATATGTACATACTTTTCATATTGTTTATCAATGATCAATTCAATATAGTCTGATAAGTTGATAACTTCACATAGGTAATCTCAGCGTCGTTGTTACCTTTTGAGGTCGTTACTATATTTGCGTAACGCGTTAGACAGGCTTTGACTTAGCTACTTCTCGAATATAGGTAGGTATATTGAATAAAAAAGTATCATCCGATTTACGAGGCAGGCGCTAGAATCAAATTGGCGCCGCTTCTGATAAGGGTATTTTATTTCTTGGGCAAGCTTCTAACATACTTGTATCCGGCAACCTACATTGTATAATACGTAGGTATAATCCGTATAATTAAATTAAATCAAAATAATATTAGCTAACTCCTTAAGTCGGTAAGTCATTTTATGAGAAGAGATAGTTTCAGCCCTCAGGACCTAGTCCCTATCTGTGTAGAAGGTATAACTAATATACCTAGTCTAACTAATGTCATTAAGATTGTCTGCAATGATCAGAATGAATAAGCGCCGTCATGTACGTATATCTAATTAAATAATAAAAAACGTAGGTAGGTACCAACATAGCTACTTATGTATTTAAATGTTTGTCAGTAGTTATAACTATGTACCGGCATCTAAACAAATTGTATGTGGTAAATAGTTGAATCTATCGTAGTCGAGTCATAGCTACTCAAATTCGTATTATGAGTCACGTAATCACGTTATTCCTAGAAGTCATTCAAATAAGAGACACTTTTCTTAATATGCTTTTAATATAGGTAACTAGGTAGGTATACCTACCTTCTTTTAACGAATCTGTACATATAAATAAAATTGATGTGTCTGACTGTGATTTCAAAACAACCATGTTTTTTTCGAGTCCGAAACGACCCTTTTTAACATTTTTGTCTGTCTAGACAGACAGACGTCTGTCTTTCTGTTTGTTCGGGGTAATCTCTGGAACAGCTGAACCGATTCAAATGACAAGGTAGAGGACTTTATAGCGCTACATACCTATACATACAATTTGACCCGGTAGGTAGCGCTGTTATCACGATACCGACTCAATGTAGTATATATTATCATATTATTATGTGTATCTTTTCAGTTATTATTAACTTTCGAAATAAAAAAAATATTTGGCTGAGATGTAGTTTATTTATTTGAGGCGACCACTAAGAATGAATTTTACGAAAGTGCTTGATTGAGGAGGTTGTAGGGTTCGCGCAAAGTATGAAAGTTAAAATAAAATATTATTACTATCCGCGTGCGAAGCCGCGAGTACCAGCTAGTAGTAAAATAAAAATATAAAGGCTTAAGAAATGTGGCCGAGCCAGGGTGCCGCCCGCTTCATCGCTTGACAGTTGACACTGCACTGAGTGTTGTGGGTTCGATTCCCACGCGAGACAAACTTTGTCATCCTCCTAACGTTATGTCTAGTTGCAAACCGGGGTCCATTTAGGTACTAGCCTAACCGGATTTGACTGAATATTAGTTTAGGTATCCACAGAGCAACTGTCTGTCTGACCGGCGCAACCCAAAGGGATAGAGACTGATATTTTTTCATATAGATTATCTAGACTAGTGTCAATTTATTCAGTGGTACTGGCTCCCTTTAACGACAGTCAAAGAATGATATAAAATGACAGCCGAGACCGATGGCATGATGTGCTGTGTGTCCGAGGCACGGGGCAAACGATAATTGACAATTCAATACGGAGATAACTACGAAAAACCAGTGGTCCGTGTCGTGGATTCGAACCCTCTGCATGGGATACCCTCTGCATGGCAGTCTGTCAGTATTGCCACTAGGCTATTTTTTGCTAGAGGACCTTTGTTTGTCAACCTTCTTATGTGGTTGATTCGAGTCCTTCGTTTCTGTTGGTTGTAGGTATGTTTGTACATACCCCAGCGACAAAGGATTTATTATCCTAGTCCGGGAGTACCTCACAAATAAAACGAGTTATCCCTTTGGTTTGCGGAGGTCAAACAGGCAGTCGTTCTGTGGAAAAGCTAATAGTTAGTCAAATCCGTTTAGACTAGAAAGCGCACCTTGGGTACAGATTGGGATAACGCTAGGAGGATAATGACGCTGACCCTGTAGGTACTGAACGCGTTTCTTAGGGTTCCGTAACCAAAAATAGCAAAAAGGGACTCTAATTGATTCGCCATGTCTGTTTGTCTGTCTGTCTGTCTGGCCGTCCGTCCTTATTTCACAGCCGCTTTATCCCGAAACAATTGAGACTACATAGGTAGATGTTGGCACTCTGTAAACAGCTACGCGAATACTTATTATACAAAACTGGAGGATGCCCGCGGTTACACACGCGTTATTTAAGGCTACTGCTCCGCTCCTGTCGCTCAAAGCGCGATGTTATATACTTAGGTAGACTATAGCCTTCCTCGATAAATGGGCAATCTTACACTGAAATAATTTTTCAAATCGGACCAGTAGTTCCTGAGATTAGCGCGTTCTGCCAAACAAACAAACTATCTCAACTTATGTATTAGTAGGTATAAGACAAGATTAAAAAAAACATAGGAATATAAGAGTAAGAGAGGCTCTCCATACATGGAATAGACATAACAAAATTTGTCTTTAGATAGATCTTTAAAAAATAAATTGAGGTTCCTAATATCATTGTTTCATAAAGTCAATCGTTTGAAAGATAGGCGAAGGCGATTCCAAAGGGGTAAAATTGGCGTCCCTCCAATCTAACTTTTACAGCAAATCGAAAAAATATTTGCTTTTTGTAGATAATTATCTGCTTTAAAATTTTGGTCTAGTCTAATTTTTTGTTTACGACAAAACTTACGGTTTGGCTGAAAATCGCAAAAAAACCGTTTTGGTTACTTTTTACCCCGTGTAATTTTTTTCTACGGGTCGGATAAATCAGGCCTTTTTAGATCTCATTTAAATAATGTTGTTTTCAAAAATCCTACAATTTTTAAGATGGGTGCGAATTACTGTAACCACCCCTGATTTTTGGTCTAATTTGAACGGACTAGAAATCATCTAGCTAGATGGTAGAGACAGGCACCATCCAGCAAATACTCTACCTATTTGAATAGCAGCAGCGAATACGAAATAAGAAATTATACAGGTAGTAGAGCCTTGCTAATATTAGCATGAATGAATGGGCCGGCTAGCCCGGGGAAGTACTACCCTCTCATAGAAAATCGACGTAAAGTAACAGTACCTAAACTGTTGCGTTTCGTTCGGTGAGTGAGAGTGCCGCAGGCCCCATCCCTTATTCCTACTCCTACTCCTATCCCTTTTCCCAACTCCAAGGGGCGGCAACGCACATGTGACTCCGTTGGTGTTGCTTGTGTCCATGGGCGGCGGTAATTGCTTACCATCAGGCGATCCATCTGTTCGTTTGCCGCCTTTTACCATAAAAAAAAATTATTTAAGTACCTACATTGTGTCAATCATCATCATCACCATCAGCCTGACGTAGACAATTGCTGGATAGGCCTTTCCAATGGCATTATTATGTCTAGAAACAGATATTAAAAGTAAAATCACTTGCACCTGTAGGGTGTAGAGCAGGTGAAACATTTATTCTTTTTTGGGATCGCAAATATGTGCAGCCTGTTGAGATAATTATATTTTTTTGTTTTATTTATGTTTAAGTAATATAAAGGCAGCGATAGTCTAGTGGAGATACCAAAATACTGCCATGTAGAGAGTATCGGGTTCGATTTCACGGCGCTCACCAATGACTTTTTGGAGTTATGTGCGTATTGAATTGTTAATTATCGCTTGTCCCGTGACAGTCGTTACAGAGCGTCAGTACCTTCTAAATAAACGAACACTAGTCTAAACTAGGGAATATCGCTATCCCTTCGGGTTGCGGAGGTCAGACAGGTAGTCGCTCTGTGGAAAAGCTAATTTTCAGCCAAATCCGGTTAGACTAGTAAGCAGACCCCAGATTAAAACTGGGATAACGCTAGGAGGATGATGCTCAAGTAATATATATATTCTTTATGGGCTTTATACTTTACTAGAGGATGCCGGCAGCTACCTTCGCAAATGTTATTTATTTTTCTTTTTCTGCCCGATCCCGCGCGAATTTCGGAAAATCTTTCTCAAAGGACCATGGGCAAAAATGTATGAAGCCTGGGCTCACCCACCAACAGAGATGAGACCACTTTGAATATACTTGTAAAGCACTAAGTAAATATAAAGATATAAACTCATATTTGCGAAGAATCCACGGAGTTATTTTGCTATAAATATTTTTTTCACCACAGCAGCTCAAACTTGCCGCTTTTGCTGCGAGACAACAGTGAACAAAACGCGATTTTGATTCGAGCGTGAGGAAAAGTAGCTTTTTAATTTTTCAATCTTCAGTGCCACGAATTCACATTGTTCAGCCATAAATTTGAAACATTCGAATTTTACTGTGTTCTGTCTCTTTCACATGCATATAAAAAAGCGAGTGAAAAAAACAAACTCCTTCGAAATTCGATTTTGGAATTCGACCTCAAAGAAAACACGTTCGGAAACGCGTTGTAGGTACCCTTAAATTTAAAGATATACAAATATCTTTATATACAGGGTGTCACAAGTCACAAGACCCATCACCAAGCCGAAGTCTACGCGTTTTGGACATCATGCCAAGTGATACTAAGCAAAAATAAAACCTGGGAAACGACATTCTTTTTAAGTATTTACTGTTTTCAAGCCGCTATAAAACATGCGCGCGTGCAATTTTCGAAATACCTACCAATTTATGGGTGCATAGGACATCTATAGAACAGGTTGGTGGGGTATACGCATCGATTTTGCATCTAACTAGAGGACGCCAGCGGCTACGCCTGCATTTTTTTTTAAATTTACCCGTTTTGGCCGATCCCGTGGGAATTTCGGGAGTTCCCTTCTTAGTGCACCCCTACGGTCCCCAAGGAACATACATGCCAAATTTCAGCTTCCTGCGCCCAATAGTTTCAGCTATAGCGTGTCTGTCAGTCAGTCAGTAACGCAAGGATTTTATTACAAAAATTCTATAGTAACTTTGAGCCTCAATATCTCCTGAACCAGTAATTTCCCAGGTATGATGCCGAAGCAAAAAATGTTCGTAATGATTGGTACAATATGGGGTTTCAGTTTTCGTTAAGGGTCTTTTTACACCCTGTATAAAGAAACTATGTTGTTTTTAAATGTTATTGTTTATATGTTTAATATATTATTGGATTTTAATAAAAATAAGTCTAATTAATAGTATAAAATTGGTATTTAACCAATACATTTTTATTTGGAATTTCAACAATGATACATTTGAAAAATAAACATCAGGGACGCGGTATCAAAACGCGATTTAAAAAAATTGCGGGAATAAAATAAACCACAGACTATAAGGATACTACATATAAGATGGTATAAGTAAACATTTCGCTGATGCTGATAGCGTATAGCGTAACGTGTTAAATTATATTAATATAAAATACTTAATCTAAAAAGATGAGTGAAACTAGCGATGATGACTGTACTTTAACACCAGCCGTCTTATTAATAAAATAAGATTAGCGGCAGAACAACTTTACTTCAAGACTTAAGCAAAGATTAGGCAATTATTGTATTAATAAACTAGGAGTAAGGACGGAGTCAACTATTTATAATTTACTCCGCGAGTAAAAGTTAGTCCGGGGAGGCCCATGGTTTAACGCTGGAGTAAGCAAGGAGTTGGAGTACGTATAATTTTGTCACGGGGTATGGTAGACTAGATCGAAACTTTACCTGAATACTAAAACATAAAAAATAAAGATTTCGAGTCGACAACATATATCCGCAAAATTCGGATTGTCGAGTATTTTATTAATTTCTAATTCTTCTGACAGTATTAGAAATTATAACATAAAAAAAAGACAGAAACGTCACTGTCAACGAATAACAGTCATGTTGAGTACCTACTATGTAGTTTGTATGCCATGTGTAAATACTTCTTGCAGTTATATTTCTTATCGGTATAAATAGTTTGTACGACAATGATTATTATTAAAGTATCCGTCTATTATGAGACAATTGTGTTACTTCGAATTTACGCGAGCGAAGCTGCGGGCAAAAGCTCGTAGTTATATTGTATTTCCAACTTTCATTGAGATTTACATACATAACCCAAATATATTTTCACATTTGTTTGGAGTTCGTTAGAGAACTTACACTAGTAAGTACTCTCTCTAATCTGATTTTGTAATTTTATTATTGTAGATTAAAAGTAATACCTAGAGATTATTTCATTGAAGATTTAAGAATGATAGAAGTAATTGGAGAAATATTACCATTCATATAAGGCATGTGAAATTGTATAAACCTCGCAATAACCCTTTTCAAGACCTTGAAGAAGATGAGTTTAAATTGTGATTGGTGCCAAAAAACCGACATAGATAGGGTTTGCCACAAGCCAAATACCCTATCCGCATGTTTGCGTTTGTGATGGTTTGCCGGGGTTTGGCAAGCGTGCCGATATGTGTGTTGTGTCTATGTTCGCTTGAGATAGTTGTGTTGTCAAAGTCAAAATCCTTTATTCATTTGCGTCACAATGTGATGCTTATGAACGTCAAAATAATAAATTTCAAAATAATTATTTAAAGATTCTACATTTACTGCCACGTTTGCAAAGCAAGGGCGTAGAACCATGAGAAAGAACGGGTAATAAAACTCACGGTCACTCTTTTGCATCGCCAGGTTTTGTATAATACACATAATTTACATTTTGTAAGGTGCTGCAACTGTTACACCTTCTATATCACTTGTATATATATATATTGTACATAATAATACTCAAGCATAATACTTAATTTCAATTTTGATGTTCATTTAAAAATATGAAACAGGAGCATCCACTTACATTATGTATGCCTAATAATGCAGGCAATCCGCGAAAGTGGTCAGAACCATGATGGAAATGATGCAGTTAAATATTAAAATTTAATATATAAAAACTTTTTATTAAATAAAACCATTTAATAAAAAGTTTTTATTCGAGCAGGTCATTTTGTTCATTCTTTTTACTTTTAATATCAGTGGGTTGCCATAACTTAAACCTTAATCTCGGTGTAAAAATGGTATTGTTACTCCGAACTTACTCCGTATTTATTAATACCGTTACTAATACGTAGCTATTCCATATCTAATCTATAATTAACTACTGCCGGTGTTACTTTGGAGTAAGAGAAGAATAAGCAATTTTTATTAATAAGACTGCAGAAGAGTTAAAACAACAAGTGATTAATGCAGAATTTTGTTTACAATTTATTCCTGTATTTTTTTATGTCTCCTAAGTAATACGTGATCTCACTGCTGAGGTGAAAAGTTATGTGTGCTACATGAGAGCAAAGTTTTTTGCATCTCGTGCTGTTGAGTCGCTCACTACGCTCAGGCTTCTAACTTTGATTCACTCGCTACGCTCGTGAATCAATCATAGAATCCTTCGCTTGCTCGGGACTCAAAATCAGCACTCGAAACAAAAAACAACTTTGCCCTCTTGTTGCACAAATAACTATCTCCTACCATAAATAAACTATAATCCTGCAAAGTAATGCTGTTATGGCATTGTAGTTTTTGTTGTTTCACATCTTTAACTAGTTTATATATAGTTTTGGAATATTTTTAACAGCGTATCAAAAATGTTATGTAACACACTAAAGTGAGTTACGCAAAAAAACTTTATTATTTCACTAAAATACTGACTTGCACACTAAAAATACTATTTGTACACCAAATATGATGATCTTTTTACAAAATATGATTTGATATGAAAAGTTTCGTCGGCTCGGGAAACTTATCCACTCAGAAAACTTAATAGGTTATGTTAGGTTCTCTTGTGAACCCTGCTCCCAAAAATAGGAGCCCTGCGAAGCAGGGCTTCGTCAACTTAGCTTAGTGGTGCAATTAGTATTTTTGGTGGAAAATTTGTATTTTTGACTAACAGTTAAATATGATCCTTTTAATTCTATGTGCAAAGAATACCTAAAAAATAAAACAGCTGCTAACAGTTAAAATATTTTTATTAACATTTCAATCAATATCAATAATAATATCGTTTAGGTGACCTGCCGGTGGATTAAATTGTATGTGCCGAGAGGATACACGAAAACACACAGATAACATACATACATACATACATAGACTCACGCCTGTTTCCCGGAGGGGTAGGCAGAGACTACGGAACGCCATTTGCAACGATCCTGATATATCTCTCTTGCTTCATTCACTCCCATCAGATTCTTAATGCATGCTCTTCGGTTCAGGGTACTTCTAACCTGTCCTGCTTTTAGGACACACAGATAACACTGTGAGAATCACGAAACGACTGACTGAGAGCAGACGGCCGCGGGGCAGTCGTCCGAGAGGTATGAGAGGGAAGGAGAGTTTTGTAAATCACACGGGCGCAAGCGCATCTATTGTTTACCATTATTTTAAACAGTGGCGTAGGAAGGGAGAGGGAGCGGCGGGGGCGGTCCGCCCCGGATGTCACCCTTTTTGGGGCGCCACCCCGAACTCGACTTTAAGAACAATGTACAAACATATAAAACACATAGGCACTAGCTCAGCACTACGATTCGGGAGCAGTTAGCCCGTAATTGTTAGGTATCGACTAAAAAAAAAAGAAAACGGTCAACCGCCAACTTCCGCCCCGGGTGCCACCAAAGCTAGCTACGCCACTGATTTTAAAGTATGAATATATTGTTACTATAACAGGTTTATGACTAACAATTGTATTTTTCTACAAAATCTATTTAAGTGCATATCTTTTTTCTGCAATGGAATTGAAGGTGGTGCTGGTAGTAACAATTTTAGTACGAACAAAATCCTTTCCAATGGCATATGCCATAACTCTGGTGGACACTGAGCCCAATTTGACGCATGGTCCTTTCAGCTTCTTGCGCTCTTTAGTTTCGGCGTTGGATGTGTTCTTTGTCAGCCAGTAACGCAAGAATTTAAATTTTACAGATAATCTAGTATCCATAGTACAGCTCTGCTTAGTTTCGGACTAGATGGTGATGGGTGTATGTGGTAGAATATTATTATTATTAAATTATTATCTTAATAGTCAATTGAAAAGTTTAGCGTGCATTTATCAGAGGACACAATTTTATTTTACAGATGTGTAAGGAGAGCTAGTGTAAAGCTTGATCCAAATTTGTGGGGTTGTAGGTACCTCTTGTCCCTCGGCCGCCATCTTGGAAAGAGAGCCGATGCAGATGGTTATCCTTGATTACCTGGTAAACTATTGGCCGCACAAAGAATATGTGAAAGATTAGTTTGTTGCAAATTAAATTCTCTACAACTTTGGCTCTGAAACTTTGGTCATAAGGCCAAAAATAAAAAGTTATATCTTTATAATTGTTGTATTTTGGTAATTTTAGCGTTTTTCCGTTATATGTGTGTCCCCAGTCTTTGAGATGAGCCAGGCGTTGGCACAAGGTCTGATCAAGCGCCAATATTACTTTTTTGAATTTTAGGGGAAAGTCGCATTTTTGTCGGTAATTCATAATATTCCTGAATGAATGTTGATATTTCTACTAATGTGGGTGGGAGTGTCAGGTGTCCCTAAAACATTTAGGTACTGCAGAACACATTGTAGTATCCTCTGGCAGCCAGACTATCAACTTCAGATGCCCAGGGATGGAGTTTGTCCCTGTTTTTATCAAATCCAGTTTTTAGGGTTTTTAGGGCTATCTTTCATTTTACGGCTAAATGGACAAGGGCTGCGACCCCAGAAACTTGGATTTATCATAATACTAACCCCCCTTTGTGTGACAAACACCATGTTTGATCACAACAGGATACACATGTATACGCGTGAGGCTAAGAATGTTAGAAGAAGTATGATTGATTTTGTAATTGTAGATGAACGTTTGAGAAAGAATGTGTCAGATACAAGGGTGTATCGAGGGATCGGCATCCACACAGACCACTTCTTGGTGATGAGCCGGATAAGTGGACTCTTTAAAGGATGGCGACACCGAGAGAATTATGAAAATAGGGTCCTAGAAAGAATAAAAGTAGAAAATCTGCAAGAAAAAGATGTGAAAGATGAGTATAAGCGAAGATTGATAGCAAGATTTGAGAGGTTCGATGGCATAAATGATATGGAAGAATTATGGCAATCTTTTAAAGAAGAGATAGTATGTGTAGCGTCTGAAGTATGTGGTGTGATCAAGAGACGGAAAATACGAAAGGTTAAGAATACATGGTGGGACAAGGATGAACAATCAGCAGTGTCAGAGAAGAAGAAAGCTTGGTTAGATTGGTTGGCTGCCAGAGCAAATGAAAGAATGGGAAAGGCAACGAGTGATGACATAGATGAAGCAAGAAAGGAGTTTGTTAGGTCAAAAAGAATTGTGAAAGAAATTGTTAAAAGGAAAAAAGAGGAAAAGAAAGATGAGTTTGATAGTAGACTATCTGAAGATTTCCGGAGAAACAAAGTTTTTCTAGAAATCCGTTCGTGCAGTTCGAGGAAGAACTCAATCCTCAGAATACACGTCAATCAGAGACAAGAATGGAAAGATAGTGAATGGTGAATAATGCGTGCTGAAGAGATGGAAGGAGTATTTTATTTTATTTTATTTATTTTATTTTATTTATTAGGAATAACAAGTAAATAATAAATTTTGAAGGTCTATTTGAAAGAACGGCGATAGAGACATCGATCGACGAAATTAATGGTAATAATAGCAATGATGAAAGCGATATTGGTGTGGATGAGATTGTGAAGGCGTTGGGAAGTATGAAATTAGGTAAGGCTGCAGGATATGATAGGATTGCAGTTGCAATGCTGAAGGCTGGACAGGGCATCATAGTTGGTCAGCTGCAGCGCTTATTTAACTTGTGCTGGAGCACCGGCCGAGTACCTGATGACTGAACCACAGCGGTAGTTGTGGGAGGGAAAAGGCTCGCAACAAGACTGCAAGAACTATAGAGGCATTAGCCTTCTCAGCATTGTTGGAAAATTGTATGCGAAGGTACTGATTGAAAGAGTTATGGAAGTAACCGACAAGAAAATATGGGATGTACAAGCAGGATTCCGTAAGGGTATGGGGTGCACGGATCAAGTCTTTTCCTTGCGGTGCGTAGCCGAAAAAATCTTGGCCAAAGGTCAAAAGGTCTATTGCGCATTCGTGGATTTGGAAAAGGCTTACGATAAAGTGGTGAGGAATGAAATGTGGTCGGTACTGTCGATGTATGGGGTGAACAGCAGCCTCATACGAGCTCTAAAATCCCTTTATGAAGATTCTAGAGCTTGTGTGAGGATAAATGGGTCGTACACGGATTGGTTTACCATCGAAACAGGTGTTAGACAGGGATGTGTAGCGTCGCCGTGGCTGTTCAACCTCTTCATGGACAGTTGTTTGCAAGATTTGAAAAATAGTGACTGTGGATTAAGGATGAATGAGTTACTTGTCAAATGCCTCCTTTATGCTGATGATCAGGTTATACTTGCGTCTTCAGCGGAGGAGTTACAGGAGATGGTAACAATCATGCATGGTGCGTTAGAGAGGAAAGGAATGAAAGTAAATGTAAGTAAAACGAAAGTTATGGTTTTTGAAAAGAAGGAATGCGATACGGCTTGTAATGTTATGATCGATGGACAGCGAGTGGAGCAAGTGAATGAGTTTGTATATTTAGGTACGCTGTTTACAAGAGATGGTAAGAATGTAGAAGATATTGAAAGAAGAGTTAATGCAGGTAATAGAGTGAAGTGAATGGAGCTCTGAAGGCGTTTATGAATAGCCAAAACGTGTCCAAAAAGGCACGTTTGGCCGTCCATAGAGGGGTGTTAGTACCTACTCTTATGTATGGTAGTGATAGTTGGGTATGGCAGAAGAGTCATAAAAGTAGAATAAATGCTGTAGAAATGAGAGCACTGCGAAGTATGTGTGGTGTTTCTTTGACTGACAGAGTAAAGAATTGTGTGATAAGAGAGTGTTGTGGGGTAAAAGAAGATGTAGTGACAAGCATCGAGAAAGGTATGCTAAGATGGTTTGGACACGTGGAGAGGATGGAGGACGAAAGACTGACCAAGCAGATATATAAGGCAAGTGTGGAAGGGACAGGACGAAGGGAAAGACCTAGGCGGACGTTCTCTGACCAGATTGGAGACATCCTAAAAACAGGACAGGTTAGAAGCACCCTGAACAGAAGAGCATGCATGAGAAATCTGATGGGAGTGAATGAAGCAAGAGAGATATGTCAAGATCGTTGCAAATGGCGCTCCGTAGTCTCTGCCTACCCCTCAACAAATGCACGTTAAGCCCAAAAAAAATTTACATTTCAATGGACTATATGGTGATTAGGTACCTACTTATTTATTACGAAAAAAAGCCCTTATATAAAACGAAGATAAAATTACTTAGTTACTTACTATAGGTACCTAGTAAGTAAGTAAGGGACTACATATATCACAATTAAACAAATAAATACAAATACTTATAGGACCATGATGAGAGATCGTTGACCAACATTATTGAAGAAACAGTTTACTCGGCATCTCCTTACAGATAGTCCCTAGGTACTTTGTATAATGGCATTATAGTACCTATGCGGAGAATTAAATTGAACTAAATTGTTTGAGTCTGAATCTGAGCAAAAGACGTGACTGAAGGGTCAATGGCCAATGATAAGTTCAATTTAGCTCGAGTGGACTACAGTAGGTTGTAAACAGCTTAAATTCCACTAACTGGTCCGGCACTACAGAACTAAGCGCAAGATTTTATGTGCAATAAAATGGCAAGTGGATCTTCTATTTGTATCACTCGTTCCGTCCCCGCTGCCTCGCAGTTTGAGAATAGTTTATGAATGGTAAAGTATTGTTACGAGCTGGGGTTCGGTGATAAATTATATACTAGCGCATTCTAGATGTTTCCACAAAACTGTCGAAATAATCGCGAACAGTCGATACTCGATACAGCAACGCCATCTAGTACAGAGTAGATGAATTATCTTTAAACCACCGATACATTCAATCTCTTCTAGTATTCACTATTCACCGATAGATGGCGTAACAGTATTTAAAGAGACATAGTTTATATAGCTCACAAATGAAATAGAAATTGTTAGTTTTTTTGTACTAGGTTTCTATTGATTGGATTGGATTCAGGTTCAGGTATAGGACGTAGAGTGAAAAAGGGCAAGGGTTTTGAAAGAAGAGAGCAAGAATAGCTTTGTCTTCTTTCTATAACTGTCTAGAGCCTAGTACTTAAAACTGGTCGCTAAGGGCTAGGTTACCTTCGTAACTACGCCGTTCATTTGCCGTTTTTCGAGTCATTCATTAATTTGGTTGTTTCGAATCTCATCTTTATTTCGGTTGCTTTAATGTTCGTAAACTCATCAACGATTTACGATGGCGTTAGCAATGAATACAGATTTACATAGAAGCGTAGTTCTTAAGGATTTCGTGTGCCAATTCCAAGTGGAGAATGTCTTCAGTTTAGTTCGTAGTTGGCGCCGTTGGCGGCGCTGGCGTAGTTTTCCGTCTCTCTTGCTCTCGTAGTTAAGATACACAGGGGGCACGTTCGTCTCTCTTGCTCTCGTAGCAATTTGGGTCTCAGAAAGTTTGTCTTCAGAGCGCCCATAAGAAATGCGCCTCTATGTAAATATCTGAGCTCTTTGGCGTTAGTTTCTTTTAGATTTACTGAGGCAGCCATAGCCTAGTGTAGTTACTATCAGACTGCCTTGCAAAGAGTATAGAGTTCGCATCCGGTGCGCTCCACTGACTTTTCAAGTTAAGTGCGTAACCTATTAAATTGTACATTATCGCTTGCGCCATGCATCGGATGGCACGTTAAGCCGTCCGTCAGGCTGTTATGAACATTGTTGACAAGGACGCGTTTACGCTTGTATCGAAAAACCACATATTTACGGTACATTTTACGACAATTTTAGATAATAACTAATAAAACTAATGATTACGATAAATTGATTACTTTTTTATCTATAAATCAATTTGAAAATAAATAAAAAATATTTAATTAATATTAATGTAAAATCGATTCGAAACGGCCTCTTAAATCAAAAATAGGCATATACTGCTATTTTTGGGTACAATTTTCTCTCTATTTTTACATTTATTTAGATTTTCAAAGATACAATAGGGTAGTAAATATAGTCAACTCAAAAACAATTAGTTTTTTTTTTTCAAAATATTGTAAATTGACTCAAAAAAAGCAAAAAATCATCTCACATTTTTCTTCTATTTTGCTCGCATACGTGTGTCTTAATGTGTGGCGATAAGGTTCGTTTTATTTAGCCACTTTCTTGATTTATATATCCAAATTCTGCAATGAGATCTCAGTCTGCGCTTGAGCGCCGTCGGGAGTGGACTCTATGTCGCTTGTCGCTGCAGCCCGAAGACGAAAAAAGCAATATACGAATACAAAATATTCGCTAAAATCAATTTGATACTTCTCGTATTCTGTGCGAATTACGTACAAGTAAATTTCTTTTGTATAAATTTTAATGGACATTATTACTTTATTTTCTCCGTTATGTTGAGCCAGGATATATTTCGGTATTTAGATATTATTTTGTTTCTTGGGTTGAAATCTGGTAAGATTATCTGGACTGATGGTATACCATCCCGTTCAAGTGTTGCGACTGGAACTCATAAAAGAGTAGACCTAGTTATGCCAGGTTGGGGCTCATTTTATTTGTTTTGGTGAGACCCTACCACTGGTACTAGTGAAGTAACCTTCCAAGGTTATTCAATGACTCTTGCTGGTACTCATGTGTGAGTAGAGCTAGGCATGCCGAGTTTGGGCTCATTTTGTTTGTACATAAGAGACCCTACCATTGCATTTTATGAAGTAACCTTCCAGGGTTATTCAATGACTCTTACTGGTACTCATATGTCAGTACAGCTAGGCATGCCGAGTTTGGGTTCATTTTGTTTGTACATAAGTGACCCTACCACTGGAACTTATGAAGTAACCTTCCAGGGTTATTCGATGACTCTTGCTGGTACTCATATGTGAGTAGAGCTAGGCATGCCGAGTTTAGGCTCATTTTGTTTGTACATAAGAGACCCTACCACTGCATTTTATGAAGTAACCTTTCAGGGTTATTCAATGACTCTTGCTGGTTCTCATATGTGAGTAGAGCTAGGCATGCCGAGTTTGGGCTCATTTTGTTTGTACATAAGTGACCCTACCACTGGAACTTATGAGGTAACCTTCCAGGGTTATTCAATGACTCTTGCTGGTACTCATGTGTGAGTAGAGCTAGGCATGCCGAGTTTGGGCTCATTTTGTTTGTACATAAGAGACCCTACCACTGGAACTTATGAAGTAACCTTCCATGGTCATTCAATGACTCTTGCTGGTACTCATGTGTGAGTAGAGCTAGGCATAACGAGTTTGGGCTCATTTTGTTTGTACATAAGAGACCCTACCACTGCATTTTATGAAGTAACCTTCCAGGGTTATTCAATGACTCTTACTGGTATTCATATGTCAGTAGAGCTAGGCATGCCGAGTTTGGGCTCATTTTGTTTGTACATAAGAAACCCAACCACTGCAACTTATGAAGTAACCTTTCAGGGTTATTCAATGACTCTTGCTGGTTCTCATATGTGAGTAGAGCTAGGCATGCCGAGTTTGGGCTCATTTTGTTTGTACATAAGAGACCCAACCACTGCAACTTATGAAGTTACTTTCCAGGGTTATTCGATGACTATTGCTGGTTCTTATATGTGAGTAGAGCTAGACATGCCGAGTTTGGGCTCATTTTGTTTGTACATAACAAACCCAACCACTGCAACTTATGAAGTAACCTTTCAGGGTTATTGAATGACTCTTGCTGGTTCTCATATGTGAGTAGAGCTAGGCATGCCGAGTTTGGGCTCATTTTGTTTGTACATAAGTGACCCTACCACTGGAACTTATGAAGTAACCTTCCAGGGTTATTCGATGACTCTTGCTGGTACTCATATGTGAGTAGAGCTAGGCATACCGAGTTTAGGCTCATTTTGTTTGTACATAAGAGACCCAACCACTGCAACTTATGAAGTAACTTTCCAGGGTTATTCGATGACTATTGCTGGTTCTTATATGTGAGTAGAGCTAGGCATGCCGAGTTTGGGCTCATTTTTTTTGTACATAAGAAACCCAACCACTGCAACTTATGAAGTAACCTTTCAGGGTTATTCAATGACTCTTGCTGGTTCTCATATGTGAGTAGAGCTAGGCATGCTGAGTTTGGGCTCATTTTGTTTGTACATAAGTGACCCTACCACTGGAACTTATGAAGTAACCTTCCAGGGTTATTCGATGACTCTTGGTGGTACTCATATGGAAGTTAAGCTAGGCATGCCGAGTTTGGGCTCATTTTGTGTGTACATAAGAGACCCTACCACTGGAACTTACGAAGTAACCTTTCAGGTTTTTCAAGTTTATTGGAAGACTCTTAGTGGTACTCATATGTGAGTAGAGCTAGGTATGTTCCAGTGGTAGGGTCTCTGATGTTCATACAAAATGAGCCCAAACTCGGTATGCCTAGCTCTACTCACAAATGAGTACCAGCAAGAGTGATCGAATAACCCTGGAAGGTTACTTCATAAGTTCCAGTGGTAGGGTCTCTTATGTACAAACAAAAGGAGCCCAAACTCGGCATGCCTAGCTTTACTTCCATATGAGTACCAGCAAGAGTCATCGAATAACCCTGGAAGGTTACTTCATAAGTTCCAGTGGTAGGGTCACTTATGTACAAACAAAATGAGCCCAAACTCGGCATGCCTAGCTCTACTCACATATGAGAACCAGCAAGAGTCATTGAATAACCCTGAAAGGTTACTTCATAAGTTGCAGTGGTTGGGTCTCTTATGTACAAATAAAATGAGCCCAAACTCGGCATGCCTAGCGCTACTCACATATAAGAACCAGCAATAGTCATCGAATAACCCTGGAAGGTTACTTCATAAGTTTCAGTGGTAGGGTCTCTCATGTTCAAACAAAATGAGCCCAAACTCGGCATGCCTAGCTCTACTCACATATGAGTACCAGCAAGAGTCATTGAATAACCCTGGAAGGTTACTTCATAAGTTGCAGTGGTTGGGTCTCTTATGTACAAACAAAATGAGCCCAAACTCGGCATGCCTAGCTCTACTCACATATAAGAACCAGCAAGAGTCATCGAATAACCGTGGAAGGGTACTTCATAAGTTCCAGTGGTAGGGTCTTTTATGTACAAACAAAATGAGCCCAAACTCGGCATGCCTAGCTCTACTCACATAAGAGTACCAGTAAGACTCATCGAATAACCTTGGAAGGTTACTTCACTAGTACCAGTGGTAGGGTCTCACTAAAACAAATAAAATGAGCCCCAACCTGGCATAACTAGATCTACTCTTTTATGAGTTCCAGTCGCAACACTTGAATGGGATGGTATACCATCAGTCTACATAATCTTACCAGATTTCAACGCAAGAAACAAAATAATATCTAAATACCGAAATATATCCTGAATCAACATATGGAAAAATAAAGTAATAATGTCCATTTAGGTATATAAAAATAAGAAACTTATAGACATTAAGATTAGATTAAGCTACAGAAACTTATTTGTACGTAATTTGCACAGCCAGGCCTATAACACATAGATACATATCACAAAAAATTCTAAGTCTCAAAGTTATTTAGTTGAACTACATTTCCGCAAATTACCGTACGTAGTACGTACTGTTGCCGCCGTGTCGCTGTAGTGACGCGATTTTGTACCTACTAATTTTGTAAACGCGTCCTTAAGGGGAGTCAGTACCCCTGTATCTGACATTGGTCTAAGCCATGGAATATCGCATAGAAATATGGAATATCGCTATCCTTTCTGATTGCGGAGGTCAGACGGCAGCCGCTCTGTGGAAAAAATCTGCTCCTAAAACATCATCATCGGGCCTGTATACATATAGTTTGTCCCACTGCTGGGCACGGGCCTCTTCTCACTATGAGAAGGGTAGGGCCATAATCCACCACGCGGCCAAGTGCGGGTTGGCAGACTTCATATGTCTTTCGAGAACATTATGGAGAACTCTCAGACATGCAGGTTTCCTCACGATGTTTTCCTTCACCGTTTAGCATGCGATAATTAACAATTTAATATGCATATAGCTTCGAAAAGTCATTGGTGCGCGCCGTGGAATCGAACCCGAGAGTCTCTCCATTAGGCTATCGCTGCCTAAAAATATACCTACAGCTTTTTTGACGTGCCTAGTTTCTTATGTTCAGCAAAATCTAGACGTTTTGCGTTTACCGGTAATACTGATCCAAATACCTGAATGACTGGCAGCTCCAGAACCCTGGCGTTGCGGTCAGAATCACTAACTAATACTTAGACCAATAAGTCAGTAGTACATTATACTATATTTTAACGCACACGGTAAGAAATAATAATTACATAATTAGAATACTCAGATGGATCTCAACTCACATAGATTGAGCATTCTCTTGAAAGTTTTCATATAATTTATGGCCAAAGAAGTCCGAAGGATACTAATCTAAACTAGTGTTGCTCTCTCTTTCTAGAATTCTGAAAAGAGTTAGCCTGCTCAATTATTCGCTTTGTGTCTTTATACAGAATGGCCAATTTTATGTAGGTATTTCATGAAAGTACCTTGAAGTCCGTCTCTACGTCCATAGGTAAGTTACACCCGGCTACTCGTCAAGCTAGCAGACACTTTGTCCTTTGTACCGTTCTTACGGACTAGGAAATAAGGATTAAAATTACACTGGAACCGTGCTGGAACTTTTAAGCTTTACGTAATTGTCGCTGTGTGTTCATCTAACCGCAAATAAGGGTACTTGTATAATTTATTTCCTGCTAGTGAAATAAATTATACAAGTATTTTTATCTAGTGAAACATGTCAAAATAATAGTACCTAGTTTCATTCATCAATTAATGTTAAAACTTTATTTCACATTTTTTATCGTCAATTTATTGATAATAAATATTCTACTTGACAGCAAAACACTATGACGTCACTACGTCATATCTTATATTAATTATTAATTAATTAATAATATAATATATATATATATTTCTTGTGTGCGTGACTGATTGACTCTGAACTCCTCCTAAACGACTGGACCGATCTTGATGAAATTTTTTGTGTGTGTTCAAGCGGACTTGAGAACGGTTTAGATTCACAATTTAGTCCACTGGAAAATGTTTATTTACTTAATTTTTAATTTGTAAGTAGTTGTGGATTTTGGAATGTTTCACATTGAAACCAATGGACTGCGCTGCTATCGCAGTGTCAAATCTTATATTAATAATTTCGTCAAGGAGTGCATCGAAACCTTACCTGAATAATAAAACATTAAAAAATAAAGATTTCGAGTCGATAACATATATCCGCAAAATTCTGATTGTCGAGTATTTTGTTAAATTCTAACGGTTCTGACAGACAAATCACAGTCGCCATATTGGCCACTCTAGCGAACCGTCACAGATACCGGATAACATTTTGAGTACTACTAGGTCTTAGTACTAAGTAGTTTGTATATGTAAATACTTTTTGCAAAACAGTTCTGTTAAAACGACAATTATAGAAGTATCCGCCCAATAAAGGAGATTTGTGTTATGCCGAACATACATAGATGATATTATTATACTACTACTAGAGAACCCCGAATTTATGCGAGCGAAGCCGCGGGCAAAAGCTAGTTTCATACAAAATCCCTTGGGAAAGGTCGTTTTTGACATTTCATTAAAAGTGCTTGATTTGACTAGTTGGAAACAACCCTATCTATTATTTTACATTTAGGCTCAGTTCACACCGAAATGGCAGCGGCCGGAAGCGAAGCGGAGAGCAGTTTCAGTGTCATATAATTTTAGTCTTTATCACCATAACTATAATACATAGAATCACTTGACAATCCGCGCCGCGTCGGCGCGCGACCGCTCTAGCGGGCGCGAGCGGCCGCGAGCATGCGCGGGAAGGCGCGGGCAGCCGCGAGCATGCGCGGGAAGGCGCGGGCAGCCGCGAGCATGCGCGGGAAGGCGCGGGCAGCTGCGAGCATGCGCGGGAAGGCGCGGGCGTCCGTGTACCCAAGAATCCGCGTTTCCTCTTCTTCTTTTTCAATTATACGTGCAATAACTATTAAATCCAAAATATTCATTTTCACAGCTAATTACACACGTGTTTCCTCGTTATATGTAGAATATAAACTGCGCATAGGAATAGCGTGAGCCTGATCCGTGACGTGAGCTGCGCGCGGCCGCGAGCAGTCGCGCGCGGGCGCGAGCAGTCGCGCGCGGGCGCGCGCATTCCCGGGCAGGCGCGAGCAGTCGCGGGCAGCCGCAAGCCTTCTCTTCGATGCCGGCCGCTGCGCGTCGCTTCCAGCCGCTGCCATTTCGGTGTGAACTGAGCCTTAATCTATCTCCATCTGAGTCCTCATTTTCCTACCTGCCATGGATCTGGTTAATTTTCACTACACGTCGAAGGTGCAGTACCTACAGATAATTGGTTTATACGAACTTTAACAGAAGGTAAATATATCGAATAGTCTTTATTCCAGGCGTATAAAGTTCACTTTACTAAGTTTAAAAGCTAATCTAAAATTGGGCATACAACCCTTCAGTGTTTGTTTATAATTTTTTTAAGTGATTGGAAAAGTTGATAATTTTTTATCGATATCGATGCAGTGAAAACGATTTTTCAGTCACCAAAAGACCTACCACCCACCGGTACCTACTTATAATATTGACAATCGAAGACAAAGTGCATTATATTTAGGTATATCTATGTTGTATTCATTGATGTGATAATAAGGATTCAACTCAGTCTATAGAGGCCCACTGCTGGTCATAGGCCTCCCCCAAACCTTTCTACATCATAAAGTTTTCACGGTAGTAGAGCCTTGCTGATTTCAGCATGAATGGGCCGGCTCGACCGGGGAAGTACTACCCTCTCACAGAAAATCGACGTATAGTAACAGTACCTAAGTGCGGTTTCAGATTAGCGTTTTATACGCGCGTATAAGCTCGTTTTTGGAAGCGTATGTAGGCGCGTACACGAGCCGTCAAAATCCATGTTGACACTGACAAGACGTCACTACGGTTTCGAGCGAACACGCCCGTTTACGTGAGTCTGGTTTTTTGAAGCGCGTATTGTAGCGCGCGTGTAAGCGCGTATGCTAAAATGACCGTATACGCGCAGAAAAATACACTAATCTGAAACCGCCCTAAACTGTTGCGTTTCGTTCGGTGAGTAAGAGTGCCGGAGGCCCTATCCCCTATTCCATCTCCCTCATCCTATCGCCACGAGGCGGCAACGCACTTGTGACTCCAGTGGTGTTGCTTGTGTCCATGGGCGGCGGTAATTGCTTACCATCAGGCGATCCGTCTGCTTGTTTGCCGCCTATTGCTATAAAAAAAAGTTGTAGAACACTGCTGTGTATCTGGAAATTACATATTATTTGTTTCTCAAAGCCATAAATACTTGCACTAATTATTACCAATGACATCAACTGCCTAAAACGAAACGAATCAAAACGTTCGGGTGTGAATTTATTAATGTCATGATCCAGATTCCGATAACAGACATTCTATTTATGTTTTATGCCGCCATTCTTAGCCTTGCTCCAAATCTCAATTTAATTACTTTAGAGGAAGTAGTAAATAAATATAGTAGGTATTTATCTAACGTCCTGTGACGTGGATTCGGAGAGGCATATGTTCAGTAGTGAACTACGGTGGGCTGATGATGCTCATGTTATGTGTGACTTCAAGGACATCATAATGGTGTGTGATATCATTTCGTTCTCTAACAATTATGAAGCTATTGTATTTGATTTTGGGTCTGAATCCAAAGATCTGAAACTAGATAGATTTTCGTGAGTGTGAGTACTAAGTTTAGTATAGATAGTTTCAACACTTGGGTTCACCTATCGTTAATTACTAAATCATCATCATCGTCCTAGCGTCACGCTGGTTTCGTCTAGGGGTTTCGCTCTAACGCTTTCTAGTTTAACCAGATTTTACAGAATGTTTAACTTCCTCCAGAGCGCCTGCCTTCTGATCTCCGCGATTCAAATGGATAGCGATATTCCATGGATTAGGCCAGTCTCGCTTAAAAACCACTGTAATATATATGTCACTGCTTACACCTTCCGAAATACACGGTGTAATTCTATAAATCTCCTATTCACACATTGTTCATTACACTACGGAACACCTCGTACTCACCTTGCTACACTATGCGTTATTGGCTTAATTATATCATAAGGCCGTAATCTTATTTTCAGCTAGGGATTTGAAGTAACCCAATACGCGTACGTGAATATAGCACGTACTCAAACAAAGAAACAGTGACCGCATGTTTCATTATAATGTAACAGATATTTAAGAGTAAACTGATGTTCGTGCTGTAATTATGATTAATAAACACGGTTATTGTGGAGCCATGTTCCATATGTGTCGTACTCATGCAGTTCATCCTTTTTAATGAATAATTATGGTGCCTTGTTGTGCTGGATTTTTGCTCGGGTAGAGAGTTTTGTGGTATTTTTTCAGTCTGGCAATATAGATAAAGGTATATGGACCTAGGGCCATCGGTGCCGCAATGCGTGCAGTGTGGGTGTCTATTTGTAAACAAACATAGCTGTGATCTTTAAACTAAGTTGCTTGTACTTTGCGAATCTACTGATTCATGCGGTGGTCATTAAGGCATAGGATCCTCAAATTCATCTTAAATTAATCGGCTCTATGTTTGGAACATACGGAAAATATTCAGGAACAATGGATGGGTCTTTTTTCCATTTAACATTAAATCTTTTCTTCAGTTGAAAATTCAATTGAAAAAACTCTTGAAAACTGTACTTCGGCAGACCGGCTGGGTCTGCCGAAGTGCGGTTTGACTAGTTAAGTAAAACTAAATGATTCATTACATTAAATAAATACCTACCTACAATGTTAAGTGATTTGTGAAGGTATAAGTATCTATTATTAACCACCACTCAGTTTTAATTACATAGTTGTAGATAAGATCAATAATAGAGCAGACGGATAAATTACCTACTATTATCACGGACGATCATTTAAAAATAGAACCTCAAGGTTAACCGTCAAACTTTTTGTCCAACTTTCTTAATCGATAACAGTAGAACATCACTATTTCCAAATTTAAAAATTTAAATTAAAAAAGTTTGTGTACATCTGTGCAGTAAAGTCAAAGCTTAAGCGCGAACAGAGACGATATAGTAAACAATTCTTTCTGACGCTGACTCTGTGTTATTTTTAGGTCAATAGCTTTTGAATTTGCTCATCGCTAGTTGTACCAATGAAAATGTATAGCGCTATGCGTGAACGCACCAAGAATAAACGCACGTTCGATGTTTAAATATGATTTATTTAATTAGTGGTTAATAGATTCCCTTAATAAAATATATTCGTGCAAGTATGTACGGATCTTACTCATACATTGAGGGTTCTATACGAAGTTTTATTTGAATATACAAATACGTACCTACCTAATATCTCGAATGATAGACGCATGAGCGAAACCAACTATGTAATTTATTATTAAAATACAACGACCGCATTGCCCACATTAGGAATAAACTTATGCCGTTTTCTTAGAGATCTCTATTAACTTTTGAGGGCATCTGAAAGTTGAAACGATCATACCTAGCTATGCAGTATTTGTGAATAATAGTTTTTAATTTTTTATATAGACTCACGCGTAACCCCGAAGGGGTAGGCAGAGGTGTAATATTACACCCACATTTCGCCATGAATTTTTAGGTCCGACGTAATAGGGGGCGAGCCTATTGCCACTACCGGACACATCACCAGACTCCGTGCTGCTACTGAGAATTCGGAAAATCCCAGTAACACTTTTGCCCGACCCGGGAATCGAACCCGGGACCTCCGATCAGCAGTCGCATACGCTTTCCACTGGACCACGGAAGCAGTGAGTGGATTTATTTATTGAGGGAGCAGTGACACACTCAAGTTTGAAGAGCGTTAACGTTTGTATATTATTATGTCCCGGTAAAGTACGCTAGCCTCGATTTGCGTCTCCCACCACTAACGAGACGTCGAGGACACCGCTATGATTTTGGTTGGCGAGCCCTATCTGAACGGAGGACTTTAGAGGAGAATCGCACACACCTACTTTACAAGCCCTAACCGGGCTTCGTAAAGAGTTTTCACCACGACACTAAAAAAGGACTAGGCTGAGGAGTCAGAGGGTACAGGCCACTTCAAGCGATAAAGCTAGGAAACAGCCTTCTTGTCTTGAGTAGGAGGTAATTACGTTATTGATTGACCTGTTGGCCTAGTGGTTAGTCACCCTAATTGCTAAGGTATTAGGGTCGATTACTTCGATTTCAACCATGGACAAATTAGTACATAATGATGAGCACATTGCTATTTACGCTGAGGGTTTCTGGTAAAGAGAATTAAAAAGAGATGAACAGACTTTTTAGTGTTTCGTTTGGCAAAGCCTCCCTGGTCAAGTTTCAAGCCTTATCCAAATCAAATACTTGGATCGACCATTACTGGGACTCATAGGAAGCATTTGACATCGGACACGTTGCTTTACTATCTACTCACAAAATAGAATTCTGCTGTATACGCAGCGACAAGTCCCTCTATACAGAAGTTGCAGACTGCTGTACGATTTTAATCCTTATTTCCTAAGCCACAAATGGGTGCATAGGGTTCTCACCAAAAACTTAGGGTCCCAAGCCAACCTCACCTGCAGGTGGTGCACCTGCCGATCAACGGACGAGGCTCAGGCAAACAAAATATCCCGATAAGCGGAAATTGGCTCGCTAGTCGCCACCTATAACCTGGGATCAAAACATGGCGAAAAGTGGACGTTTAATATGCCTCTGCCTACTCCTTCGGGGAAACAGGCGTGAGACTATTTATGTATGTCGCACACCTAGCGGTATAATGACACATCTACTTTTTTCTTATTTTACAGAAATGAGGGTCAAAGATTTTACAAATGTTTGAAACGAAGTTATGACTTCATTTTACGTTATATAATGAATTTTATGGTTTTAGCAACTAGTATAGACCTTAATAGATACTTAGGGATAAAAAAATACACTTCAGGTTTCCAGGAGTTGCTTCATAACAGTCAAAAAAGAAGAAGAGCCATGCAATTGTGCCGTTATACTTTTAAAAACTTCCAAAAATGTCATATATGCCCCCAAAGCCATTATTAAACAGGATTTGAAAACCAAGAAATAAAGACATTTGCTTAATAGAAAACAACAGTTTTTATTTGAAATCAACATGCCTACATAGGCTGCACTAAAAGTATCGGGAATGGAATATTTTCACTGTTCCTGTCATATTAAAATATTTTTAATTGAAAACTCCTTGGTTTTAAAAATCGAATACCATTTATTTATTTAAAAAAAGATTCTCGGTCTTGTCACAAGGTTTTGTCAAACTTGTTTAGTCGTTGAGAAAAATGAATTGAATCGAGAAAATTCAAGAGCGATGATTTATTATGACTTTCGAAGTGGTTTAACACAAAAACAGTGTGTTGATCGGATGATTTCTGCATTTGGTGATGAAGCCCCATCCAAAACCACAATTTATCGTTGGTTTGCTGAATTGAACGTGGACGTGTCAAGCTCAGTGATGATCTCCGTCAAGGTCGTCCAAAAACTGCAGTCACCCAAGAAAACGTTGATGCTGCGCGTAAGCTGATTGAGGAAGATCGGCATGTGACATACCGCGAAATTCAGGCAACTTTAGACATTGGCATGAGTCAAATAAAAATAATCTTGCATGAACAATTAGGTGCATAAGGTTCCCACCAAGAACTTAGGGTCCCAAGCCAACCTCACCTGCAAGTGGTGCACCTGCCGATCAACGGACGAGGCTCTGGCAAACAAAATATCCCGATAAGCGGCAATAGGCTCGCCACCTATTACGTGGGATCAAAACACTGGCGAAAAGTGGGCGTTTAATATGCCTCTGCCTACCCCTTCGGGGAAACAGGCGTGACTCTATGTATGTATGTATGTATGAACAATTAGGTGTAAAAAAGTTGTTTTCTCGATGGTTACCGCATTCGCTCTGTGAAGAGCAAAAAGCGGCTCGCGTTACTTGGTGCGTCGGAACTCTCGAAAGATTCCACACAGGATCCTCAAATGCTGTATACAACATCGTATCAGGTGACGAATCCTGGATATACGCGTACGAACCCGAAACAAAAAACCAGTCACGAGTTTGGGTGTTCGAAAATGAGTTAAAGCCAACAAAAATTTTTCGTTCACGGAGTGTTGCAAAAAAATGGTGGCCACGTTTGTCTCCAAAACCGGCCATGTTATGACTATTCCTCTTAAGGGACAAAGAACGGTTAATGCAGAATGGTATGCTAGCATTTGTTTGCCACATGTCGTTTCTGAACTCCGTAAAGAGAACTGCAACCACCGCATCATCCTCCATCACGACAATGCGAGTTCTCACACTCTCACAGCCCCGACCTAAGCTCTAGTGATTTCTATACTTTCCCTAAAATAAAGAATAAATTGCGTGGACAGAGATTTTCATCACCTGAAGAAGCTGTGGACTCCTACAAAACAGCCATTTTGGAGACGCCAACTTCCGAATGGAATGGTTGCTTCAATAATTGGTTCCATCGTATGGAAAAATGTGTCAAATTTCGCGGAGAATACTTCGAAAAGCAATAAATACATTTTTAAATAGTAATGTTGTGTCACTTCCTTGATTCCCGAAATTTTCAGATTTTTTTAATATTCGTATTTGTAATTTTATTCAAATAAATTAATATACTTACTTACATAAAAAGTTTAACAAAAATATTATAATAACCTATATTTGGCGCGTGAAACGTTAAGAAATAGTCATCATCAAACTATAATAAATAAAATAAAGAATAATCACGAATCTTCTCTTAATTTTATTGTAAACGTAGGTAATAATCATATTTTTTTTATCATCATATCATGGTGAGATAGTTACTCTCCGTTCTAAAAACAAAAGCACTTAAAAGTTTGGCAGTAGTTTAGATAAAGGTACGATAGTGAAATCCAGATCCAAATCAAGGTTTACCTTACTGCTCCGAAATTTTAAGGAAGTTTATTTTACCTTTAAGTATCTTTATTAATTAACTAAGCAGTAAACAAAACTATAAGCATTGCAAGCTTTGTCTCTCTGTAGTTAGCTGTGAGTTAGATTTGCGCATGGAATAAATAGCGATGTCACATTCCTTTGTCTAATGTGCCATTTTGCCAAATGTGTTTTGAATTTTTTTTAATGTCTACTAACTTACTACGTTAATAAAATGTCACATTTGCCACTTACGCCAAGACAGATTTAGAAGCGATTGCACCTCGCCCGGCACAACTGACAAATAAGCCGTTGTTATGCGCGGAAGCGGGGGGAACGTACTAAGTACTACATTGACACTTAACGCCCTTTCTCAACAAATAGGAAAACTAACACCGTGCCGTTTTACCACTTTATAAATTATACACTTTTTAACACTTAGGCCATAAAAACTCAATTTCGCTTTTTTGTAAAATGTGCCATTATACTGCTAGGTGAGCGATGTATGAAAATACTGCGCACTTGATCAAAACACGCACCAACAAATGGCATTTTCTAAATGACGGAGATATTGTGATAATCGAAAACGAGAGATGCGATAAGTATATTGTGTATTACTTTAAAATTGAGATAATATTATCTAAGATGAAGATATCTTCATACTTTCTATCTAAATCATAAAAGTATTTCAATATTGAATTACTAAATGTTAAAACATTTTTTTTAAATTTCCTTTTCATCAGCAGCAGTGTAGGTACAGTGAAACTGTAGTGCTGTTCAGTGATGTGAAGATAAGTTTACATTTCAGAGTTTGTTAAAGTGAGTGTTTTTACAAGAAATGTAATAAACTTTGAAACAGTGCTGTGACGCAATAACCATAGATTACAAAAATATGTGGAGAGTGTAGGTATCAAAGAAATATATAACCTTATGTATGATGTGATGACCATGCAAGGTGAGCATGCGTGGAGCACATGTGTATGATATAGAATTTAAAAAATACTTTGAGAAGAAGGTATGATTTCATTTTAAGTTGTCATTTGTGAAGAAGACAGGCAGAAGCATGGAGGTATCATTATACAATTGTATGGACATAAACTTTTCAAAAATTTAGGTATCTTTAGCATACTATGTATAGAAAAACATTTGTATAGTACCTGCTTTACGTATGTTTCAATGTTTTAAAACTCGATAACTCTCTTCTCACCTATGCTAAATTGCAGTAGGTAGGTAGGTCCTCATCCTTCTCCTTTTACCTAGGTGATAATGCTCTGAATGTATCTTGAGAGTTTTGTTTGCTGCATCTCATTCACATCTATACGTACAGATATTTGACTGTGCAGATAGTGACAGCTGCAATGGTCAAGGTCATTGGTATTCAGCGTCTGGTAGGTAGTAAAAAATGTCGGATTCACATGTAATTGTTAATTACACACGTACCGCGGTTATAGCGAGATCTGCGTGACTTATTGATTAGATCGCCGATTTAGTTGCTTGGCTGTGCATAATTGTGTGTGTTATGCGGCATCTATGTTCTTTTGGTTGTAAAAATTTAATATCATCATCATCATCAGCCTGCCGTAGTGCACTGCTGGATATAGGCCTCTCCACTGGCTCCCACTGAGCCCGATTTTCGGCTCTTCGTGTCCAGCCGCTGCCAGCCACTTTGCGTAGGTATATTATCGTCACCTCCACCTAGCTGGAGGGCGTCATACACTACGTACAAATATACAAAAGCGAAAATATGAAATACGACTTTGACCCAGCTAGACACATTAACATAAACGTTTAAATGAGTAATGAGGCAGAATGTACTTAAAACTTATTTTATTAGTTTCATGTTTTTATAACAGGCTTTGTGTTTTTGCTTTCTCTTCGTCGTTACAACGAAGGCATAAAGTTTCATTGTTCCTTTCTCAGCTTGCGTCTATTATCTTTGCAACGAGTTTACGTATATTATCACGATTAACTTAATGAGTATTTAAATGCATATACCTATAGGTATTGGTACGTATTCTTTATCATTGTAATATGCCTATCTCTGTTCAATTTTCTTTCCTCCGACACACTTCATTGTTCATAGATCTTACAAATTTACAAACCGACCAAACTTAAGTATCTTAGAGTATCTGTAAATTTACCTAATTGAAAAATTGGGTATATCATGGCTTTACTCTTCTTACAATGAGAAGAGACCCGTGCGCAGCAGTGTGACAGTTTAGGCACAGTCTAATAATGTCTTTATACTGTGGTTTAGGTATATACAGGGCTGATGATGATTTTATTGTATTATAGTTTCATTAATTTTTAAGAGCACAGCGAAAATACGTATGAAATCAGCAATAAAAGTGAGTCTTACTTTTATCAGTTTGGTGCAGATGCATTCACCTCATATAAACTAAATAAACATATTTTAATCTTCATCTCATCTTAGGTACGTCATATCCTGAGTGACATTACAAACTTATCTGAAAATAGAAAGTATTACGTTTTATTTGTTTTAAGTTATTGTCCTTAGTCTTTATGTTCATAAATAATTTTGTCAGATAACTCTGATAAGTGATGATGATACTGACTTCCGCTCCGCTCCGCTCTATTTTTTAAAGCAGGTAAGTTATTTTAGGGTTACCTATTGTCATACAGACTTTCAGCGTCCACTGCTGGACATAAATCTCTCCTAATTTTCGTCACAAATTCACAATAGCATTAGAGTTCATAGAAAGATTTGGCCTATTAAATATACCCGTGTAGGTACCTAAGTAAATTTTGACGTCAGTGATTTAGTGCCGAGATAACCATGGGTCAGCGTGATTTTTATTCCACTTTCGTTGTAGTCTACGTATGTTCAATTCACTAGAGTTCAACGACATTTAATCGTGACTATTTTAGTCCTTCTATAAAACGTAGTACATAATATTTAGCAAGTGGTATTCTTGTAACTACTTACTGTTCCAAATCGAAATGATGTCAACTAAGGCATTTTTAAAGCGACAATTTCTGCACTAGGAATAAGACTATATTGTATCTGCCGGCTTTACAAAAATTCAGCAAGGCCCACCTAGACCAAGAAGAACAATTTGTGGATCACACAAAGTTTTGTCCCGTGCGAGTATCGAACCCGCAACACTCGGTGCAGTGCTGCAAGACGAAGCGGCTGCTTTAACCACCGCAAGCCCGCCTATGCCAAAATTTCGGACAGCCGACCCGTCAATTTGGGCTATCATAACAGGATGCGCTTAATTTTCAACGCGAATCCGAGAGAATTGTAAAATTGTTTCACTATTGCATGACGCGCGCGACGCCGTCACCGCTGTGGCTGGGCGGTCGCCGCCCACTGAAACGCCAGTCTCGACGTCCACTCCGTGCGGTCCGCCTGTCGTTTCCCACCGCGGCAAACAAACCCCTATTTATAAATATAGTTTAGAACCATATGTAATCAAACTCATATTAGCACGTGATACGAATTCCGCGCCATTTTTGTGTTTTATTTTTTTAAGTATATTTCGAGCGGGAAACGACGAAACGCGACTCGATTCGTTGATTCTATGTTCCGAAGTTAAATTGTGTTTTGGACAAACGGGGTGAAAAATGTTAATGGTGCATTTTTGAGGATATACCTACCGTGGATTCTTTTGTAAAAGGTATATTTTTGTTTCCTTTTATATAATTAAGAACTATTTTTGTTGCCTGGACTAAAAAATTTTAATTTTCTACGAACTTTAGTTACCTAGTTTTAGTTTACAGCACGTTTATTAAAACTATGAAATAACACACGTATTGTGTAAAAACCTGTATTTTTTTTACTATCCAATCATTTAGGTATTCATAAAGTAATTATCAGTCAAGTAACTTGTAAATGATGATCATTCTGTAATAGTTCATTGAATTTTCATTAGATTCGCAGAACTATGTGAAGTATACATGCACACGTAGGGCGATCAATGTGCTTCTGGGCAAAGACCTCATAAATAGTTTAGCTATATTGATGATAGCCGGCCGCTATTAAAGTGATCGGATGGCTGGCTCATTCGACCGGCAATATGATAATAGGCTGTTATCTATTCAACCGAGTGGTCGTATCGCGAAAAAAGGCTTTCAATTGGATGGAAACTGCATTCGTACAAATCTAAATTGAAAAGGATTCGAACGAAGTACGATTGAAAGTAGTCCTATTGGAGGATCGCGTGACTTCATACCCTAGGGTAACGACCGGACCCCTCCCAAACTTTTTATTTGGTCTCCTTGACGTTTGAAATATTTACTCCGTCAACACATTATGGCACTTTATTTTATTTAATAGCTAAGTAATCGATATGAATTTGTTTTCTATTCTAATGGTGCCCATCACTATCGGCTACCGGCGAGTCATTGACGCTTAAATTATTTGTCTATGGAAAATAAACAGTTGATACAGTAAATAATATCTTTAATTGTGAAAAATGTTTCTTTTATCAAAACTATGGAAACAGCTTTCTCTACAAATATATACCTAGTTGGTACGTTTAAAATTTAGTCAGTTTCATTTTCTTCATGGTTATAAATTGGTTAAAAATTGGTTTATTCAGAAAAATAAGGTAGCGATAGAAAAATCACTGTACCGCTTTTATGCAATCTTGCTTTCTTTTTCTAAATGCGTACAAACAGCATATCAATTTGCTGTCTGTCTGTCGCGGGGCCCGAAGTGTGTCATCAACAGAAAGACATTGACATGATTCTATTTGCTGCGGCGTTGTGTTCGTTTTTTCCCAACACTAAAATAGGCATATCATTCTATATCCTCATAATTAAAGATTTCATCATTGTTAACTATCGCTTTCCCTGTGCCTCGGAGAGCAAGGAAAATTCTTGGTACCAGCTGTCATTAAATTCTTTGACACTCGTTAAGGAGAGTCAGCAGTGTCAGTACCCTCAAATAAACTGATACTGTTCTAAACCAACATATATTTGCCAACATATATAACTATCGCTTTCCCTGTGCCTCGGAGAGCAAGGGAAATTCTTGCTCTCAGACGTCATTAAATTCTTTGACACTCGTTTAGGAGAGTCAGCAGTGTCAGTACCCTCAAATAAACTGATACTGTTCTAAACCAACATATATTGCTATCCATTTGGGTTACGGCAGTCGCTCTATGGAAAAGCTGATATTCTATCATATCTGGTTAGACTAGTAAGCGGAACTCCATGTCATCTTGGATGAAACCGGGATAAAGCTAGGACGATGATGATGCGTCTATTTCGACATATCTATTGAAAGGTTGAAACCATATTGAAAAAGCACGGTGAAATTAATTTATCGTAGTTTAAAAAAGCTCAAGTGCTTGATGTGCCACCCATGTCTTCGTAGTGGTAGTGTACCTATATAAAGAATCAACCAAAATATTTGAATTATTAAGTTGGTTAGTTAAATATTTATTCATAAAGTTATGCTGCAATAATTTCCCCTACAATTTCGATATAAGAATAATAAACGATTTTATTTCTGTAAGAACGCATAAAAAAGAATTTATTAAAAAAAACATGATCCATATCCATCGTTTATTTATTTTCTAGCAGTGAATTTCTTACTAGCAATTTTGTTTGCAAGTAACATTTAGCTATATTTTTCCTGCAAGACGGTATTATATTATCTGTGCTACAAGTAAGTAGGTACGATTTAGCGCTTTTGATAAAGAAAACCTAATCAGCGCACGTCAGCGAATGTATTGTGAGCTTGTGACAGTAAGTGAAATGCTGCATCCAAATAGATCTAATTGTAGAGTTACTGCTGCTCTAAAATTTCAATTTCTTGTATAGATTTTATTTTCTCTTCTTTGTACAATATATCGAAAAATATAAAGTAAGTAGGACACAATCATCAGGTACACACGACGACACGTGAAGCTAGACATTGTTACTGCAAAGTATCAAGATCCCCTCAGTTTCTTTTACAGAGAGTAACAAATATATACATACATCCATCATCTATCATCACAAACTTTTGCAGTTATGTTAAACTAGCTGTTTCCCGCGGTTTCACCCACGTCCTGAGGGAACTACTTCGCGTACCCGGTTAATTCACAGCCTAAGTTACTCCTTGGTACATCAGCTATCCGCCAGTGAAAGTCTTGTCAAAATCGGTCCAGCCGTTCCAGATATTAGCGAGAACAAACAGACAGACAGACAGATAGACAGACAAACAGACAGAAATTTAAAAAAATGTCATTTCGGTATATGTACCGTGTATACATTCATATGCATTTAGTAAAAAGCGGTTATTTTAATATAACACACGGACACTCCAATTTTATTTATGTGTATAGACTATATTATGATGCCTGCAGCTACTTACGCCTGCACATTTTTTTTAACTTATCTGTTTCTGCCTGATCCTTGAGAATTTTGGGAAATATCTTCTTAATCATTAAGAAGATATTTCCCAAAATTCTTAATGCACCCCTACAGTCACCAAGGAACACACATGTCAAATTCAGCTTCCTGTGTCAAAAAGATTTCGCTGTAGCTTGTCTGTCAGTAACGCAAGAATTTTATATACATAGACTTACGCCTGTTTCCCGGAGGGGTAGGCAGAGACTGCGGAACGCCATTTGCAACGATCCTGACATACCTCTCTTGCTTCATTCACTTCCATCAAATTTCTCATGCATGCTCTTCTGTTTAGGGTACTTCTGACCTGTCCTTTCTTTAGGATGTCTCCAATCTGCAGGCCGATTCAGAATGTCACGACAAGTAATCGTACGATATATCAAATTATTGTCTTCGTCTTTTAGCCGCCTATCAGAGATATTTTGAACAAATATTCATTGAATTCGGTTTATTTTTTAATTTACTTCATACTAAATGCATAAAATTGATAGGAAATGCGATAGTTTTGACAAAAAATGAGGTAGCCCGTTTGACAATGAACGGAATCGAATGTCAAATGAGATATCGAACGATTCTGAATCGCCCCCCGCCCTGGTCAGAGACCGTCCGCCTATTTTATATATACTTACAGAAATATAGTTACCGAGTTGTAAGATATGTGGATGCTATGATTGTTATGAATTAATTAAAAACTTAGAACTTTCTTCCCACAGTCAGCTAAATCAGCAGTTATTCATGTGGTTATGCTATAACAGTTGGTACACAATAATAAATGATTTTCTCAGAGTGTATAATATATACGACAACTAATCATATTACCCAGTTCTCGTGTTAACGATAGCGTGTTATTACGCCGATGTCAATACTTTTTTAACGGCACCGGCGAGAAATTAGAGACGGTCGTTTATCAAAATGATGTACTTAGTATACGTTTATTCATCACGAACTTAGCAACATGTTATTTGCATTTTAAGAGAACTTTGAGTCTGTGAAATTTATAGTTTAGGTATGCTAGATGTTTTCCGGATAGTTCAGATGGTTAAGCGGACCCCGGTCTACAAGACGAAGGTCTAGGATTGCAATCTGGACAACGCTAGGATGCTGATTGATCGCTTTATTTTCTGTATTTTATTGGTTTAGATATAAGTAAGTAGCTAAATTCGAATTCTGCGTAAATTTTAAGCATTTTTGACACTCGGCCTGAGATAAAATATAGCGTAGGAACATAGCCCGACAAACGCCGCCTTTTAAGCCACTCCAAAGATTAGTTCGGACAAATAGAAAGTGGGACAGAAGTATCAAAAAACTTAAAAAAAGTGTTGAATGTCTTACTATCTTGTAAATAACTATACATTTATATGTATAGATTTCAGAGCATCACTCATTGATATACCATATAAGTACGGCAGTAGGTATATGTACTTGGGTTCAAAAAGCAGGACCGGCTGGAAAAACTCTAGATTTAAAAGTGTTTTTCTTCTCTATCAGCTAGTCAGTGGCGTAGGAAGGGGGGGCGGCGGGGGCGGTTCGCCCCGGGTGCCATCCTTTTTGGGGTGCCACCCATCCAAAAAAAGGGGTGACCGCCCCGGGTGCCACCTATGCTAGCTATGCCACTGCAGCTAGTTACATACTTACTATTTTCTTTGTTATAAATGTTTAAACCTTTATTTTTGTATACCAAAACAAATTCTAACTAAGTACTAAGCAATAAATAAAATAAGTAAGCAGTTATCCGCGAATGCGCAATATTTTTTACTTTCTTTAAAACAGGAATGCTTGGCAGGAAACTCAAGGTTTCTGCAACGTAGAGAAATTACTTTCTCTACAACCTATGTAATCTTATCTAATGACGTTTGAGTATTTACATTCGTAATTGATGCAATCTATGCGGGTTATTACAATGTAGTTATACGATTAGCTGACAAGTTCGTAGAATTTGTACGCAAAATTGTAATATAATGTTTGCAGGTGTAATTGTAACATTTTTAATATCATTGTGCCTGTACATTACTATGTCAGGTTTACATAAAAAAATGGAAGGCTTCTGTCATGGCTCGTCCAACATTTTCATGTTTTTTCTTATGACATATTGTTTCAATATAACAAAAAACTTGAGAAAAGTTTGTTGTGTTTACAAGTACTTTGTGAAGTGTATTTCTTGTGGTTTTGCTATTAGATTTACCATGTCAATTTTGCATCAGATTTTCCATTTCAGTGTCCCGTTCTTTTCAATAATGGATTCTTAATACAATATTCAAAGCTTAATAAATATATGTCCATGTAATATGGCGTTTTTGTTTACTTGCGGTAGTAAACTGGCTGCAAACCATTTAAGTAGCTATTTCTGATTACATGTCGTTGGCCCTAGGTGTCGCCAAGCAGGTTCTAAAGCGCGCCGCAGTGGTTCCGTCTAAGCCGGTCCTAAGCTCATTAATGTTTTAACTTCACTGTTTTTCCTATAGGAGCAATAAAGGTTTTTATGTGAAAGTATTAGAAATTAATGATCCCTTTATCGTTGACCGAGAATTATATGAAGAAATTAATTATTTATGTTGAATGGCTTGTTGGTCTTTTAGTTAGCGAACTTGCCTGCTAAACTGGGTTCGATTTCCACCCAGTTCAGATTATTGTATCATTGTTTTGATCAGTGTCTAGGTGTAATCTGTCTTTATTATGTTAGTATCTAATAAGTAATATAATTATAATATGATAGTAGGTATTTAAGAATATATAAGATTTTTTATCTGGTAAATATAGGACAGGCTTTAGAATTTGCGATCAGATATGGTCGTTTGTACCATTGGCAAAGTGTTATTGAATTACTTGATTGAGTTGAAGAGGGAGGCCGTAAGCTAACGTGTTTTTAGCGCAAATATAGCTTTTGTTAGTATTATCACTATTATTAAAAGTTTGGGCTTAGCACATACATGTGAAATGTCAACATATTACCAGGGCTTGGAAACGTTATTTAAAATAACGTTTTTAAAACGTTTTGAACCGTTCTTTGTATGTCATTTTGTTCGGAACGAAAACAAAATGAGAACGTTATTTCCGCGGGGTAAAAACCGGTTTATTCCGCAGGACGCAGCCGCGTACGGTGTGCAGCGACAAGCATGAACTTGTTTAATTGGATCGGGTTCCGCCTAGCGTAGTATGATAAATATGTTATATTTTGATTTCATTGCATCAGTAATTCCAATGCGCTTCTAACGTATTGATCGAGATTGTGTTGTGACTTGCGTTGCGAGTGATTTGTTAATAAGTGGTGTTTGTTTCTTGCTCACAAAATGGGACGAAAGAAAAAAAAACTAATTTATTCATATTACATTTACAATGATGAAAGTAACAAATCAAAAAGGTCAGAAATGTGTGGCCGTAAAATATCAACTGAATGAAATTCGTGATATTCGTAGTTTCATATTTATACCTGTTGAATCCAAAAATATAAAAAAACGGTTTTAAAACGTTTATTAATCAAAAACGATTTAAATTATAATTGTTCTTCAAAAACGTTTTTATAACGTTCTGTTCGAACGTAAACGAAACAAATCGTTTCTTAGGTATTTAAGACGAAAACGTTTCGAAAAATATACCGTTATCCAAGCCCTGCATATTACTATTGATTTTGCGTGATGCGGTGACTTGAGCATGCTTATAAGGTGTCAAATTTTGAGAGCAATTTACATAAAGTTTCAGAACGGCTCATTCACATAGGGCATGCAATATCGGAAAGTTATAAATTGCGGAACTGATTACGATATTCGAGTGTCAATTCCGGAATAGCTGATATGTAAGTAAGTTCTGTAGTAATTGATCATGAAGTAAATAAAATCATTAGTTTGCTTCCTTGAACGTTTTTCTCTCTAACCTTCATAGTTGCCTAGAAGAAATCACTCTTTGTTTTTGTTGTCTGTGACTTCTGTGAGTTTACGTAAATTCAAACTGGGAACTGAATGGAACTATTTTTAAATAAATAAAAACAAAAGAACAGAAGGCGATACAAGTGAACTCTTTAACAAGGTATAATTAAGTCAGACAGGATTTTATTCTAAAATTAGTGCATTCCTCGACGCAGATTAGTCTTTCTTTTTCTTATTTTAACATCGCCCGTAATAGGAATTAACTCTGTAGTACGTTGGCTTTAACAAATATTTCAACAATGTGCATACTCTTCGTGTGGTGCCGGATTAAATATCAGCATTATTCCGTTTCATTCCGTGTGGTAAGGAAAATACACCAAGCAAATATTATCTTTGGAAAGAGATGAAAAATCGACATCAAACTCTAAGCTACGCCGCCTAGCCAGTGTGTGTAGTAGGCCAAATTCTCCTGTCGTATTGTGTCCACCGCCACAGCTATGTCTAGCAGAGGACTGTGAAAAAAGATACATCATCATCAGACCTTCATCTCCACCAAACAAAAATTGCCAACTTGTTATCAATACGAAAGTTGAACATTTTCTTTGGTTGAAACTCGGCTCTAATAGGTATACTTTGTTTCCAACACGTGTTGATAACACAGTAGCTGGTAATTTTTCTTTTGTGGCGACACTGCCAAAGCTTTTATGATGATTAGCATGAATTATTATCCAGAATCGACTCAACCATGTGTGGATTGGCCGCTTGGCGCAGTGGGAGTGTAAGCGACTGCTACGTCGAAGGTCGCGATTTCGATTCCCGCTCAAGTCAAACATTTGTGTGCATGAACATGGGTGTTTGTCTTGGTCTGAGTGTTTCTATGTATAATATGTACGTATTTACAAAAAAAAAGTAGGTATATATGTATGTTTATCCATTATCTAGTACCCATAACACAAGCTCTGCTTAGCTTGGGACTAGATGGTAATGTGTGTATGTGGTAGATAATAGAATAGAATATATAGATTGCACTAAGTTTTATCACGGCATCAAATACTCTACACTTAGCTCAGTACCACATAGTGTCGACCACTGAAACGACTACAACGTCGGTCCAGTTGTAAAAGAAAACAAAGAAATCAAAGAGAAATTGTGTCAAACCTTATAAGATTTATAAGTAAATAGTGTTAGTTGTAGCATGAATTGTCGACCCGCTTATAATCTCGTGATTTATTACTGGCGTAAGAATAATTCTTATCGTTGCCGGTAATATGACGTGCGTGAAACACCGGTTGGCGTAAACGTTTGTGTGTCAAAATAACACGCCATCTTAGCTATAATGTTTGTAGTGCCAGTTTTAACAATTGTTAAAAAAGTTATACCACAGAATAGATAGTTCTTACGAACAGAAGCACCACTTCGCAAACCAATTTATAGAAATTGCGACTCTTGCTACTAAGCAAGAAAGTGCAATTCAGCTCGCATGAGCACTCAGTACCTAACGCGATATTGACCTAACTATTCCCGCTCTTTTCTAACACATAACGCTGTCGCTGTCTGGCGCGGAGCGGTGCGCTAGCTGTCGCGCTAGGGTTGTCGACTTGCCGCTGCTACTATAATATTTATTCATCGTCTATCTACCTACTTGACCACGTACCTAATAATAAATATTTATACTATAAGTATCCTATCCCACTATTTGAGCTCGTAGAACGAAAACCACAAAAATTCTGGTGGTTTACATTTTCACTATACTAATTCTTAGTTATTTCCTAAACGCGTAGACCGATTTACATGATTCAAACCGATAAAATGGTTTTTGAACTAGATCTTTAATTTGACACACATAATCGTTGAGATATCTCAACAAATAAAAAGTACAATTTTCATGTTGCTCTCGTAAAATAAATAAAATCAAAATTTCAAGTTGCTTTCGACACACATCCGTTAAATGAGCAATACTTTGCACCAGATTTGTGATGTGAACATTTTTGTTGTTAACTATTAAAATTCACGTTATTAGCTAGCCCTGCGCGCGAGCGGTGACGGCGCGGCGTGGAAGCCGCGCGAAAGTGTAGGCACTTATCGCTGTAGGTACGGCCGAGTGAAGGAGGCCTGGTTATACTCAAATTATTGTTTTATCATGTTTTGACTTTATGTCATTATTTTATGTCATTATGGCAGCGATAGCCGAGTGGATATACCAACAGACTGCCATGCAGAGGGTATCGGGTTCGGATCCACGGCGCGCACCAATGACTTTTCGGAGTTATGTGCGTATTGAATTGTTATTTATCGCTTGTCCCGTGCCTCGGAGAGCACGTTAAGCCGTCGGTCCCGGTTGTCATGAAGATCTTTGACAGTCGTTACAGGGCGTCAGTACCTTCTAAATAAACTGACACTAGTCTAAACCATGGAATATCGCTATCCCTTCGGGTTGCGGAGGTCAGACAGGCAGTCGCTCCGTGGAAAAGATAATATTCAGCCAAATCCGGTTAGACTAGAAAGCGGACCCCAGGTTGAAAAACTGGGATAACGCTAAGAGAATGATGTTTTGACTTTATGTCCATGATTCTATGATTTTGACTTTTGGTTTATAACTGTGACGTTCAATGGATATTAATAGTTCGATGGTCCTACAGAATAAAATTACACATTTTTAAATAAATGGTTAATTATTTTTTTATTTGCCTTTTGCCTTACCTGTTTATGAAATGCGAATCTAAAAGTACTAATACAACTACTAATTGAACATTACACTAGAAATAAAAATAATCCTTGAGGAAATACATATTATGCAAGTGTTGGAATTATGAGGAAGAGAATCACAATAATAGTTTACACGGATTGTCAGCGTCGCAAATTGCAAATAGAAACACCGAACTTCTATTTGAATTCTTTGGCGCTTAGAGACCTATGCAGGGGTATACAAGACTAAAAAATCTAGCAGGCGATGACAAACACTACTGGAACTACTGTTTCTTATTCATTCTTTCGGTGACTATAGAATGTTATTAGTTTAATAGTGTCGCATAGACAATGCTGGCATTAAGTTGTCTTTTTTTATAGTAATAGGCGGCAAACGAGCAGACGGATCACTTGATGGTAAGCAATTACCGCCGCTCATAGACACAGGCAACACTACACTTATTACTATTATTATTATATTACTTTACTTTCTTAGGGCTGCCTTACTCATACCAATGTAACTTTTACCAATTTCTTTCTAATTTTGAGTTTATCCAGAAGGCCTTAATCTCGTTATTTTCTATTTCATGTCGCCTCAAACTCAGTTAATACTTAAGCACAACATTTGCCTCAGAGCCAAACTGATTAATTATATTATTCTTATGAGTAAAAACCTTTATTTATCACCTGTGTTTTTAGATTTATCTCTAGTAAGAATATAATTTTAATGCTTATAAAGTAGTTTTTACACATGACTGCAAACTACACAGGCCTGATTACGTCATAAACCAATAAAGTAACTGTCATATGGCTGTCAAAACAGAAATTAAACACCACGTGCAACGAATGTTTCTGTGTTAGTGACATAAATCACTCACGTGACAGCCTTCAGTGTTTTTAGCGGGTAGATCGAAAAGTTTACATAACATCACGTATTGCTTCTTTTTATTTAAATTATTTACAGATAGCATATATTTTTATGCATACCTAATAGAGGCCTGTCTACAAAATATAAACACCTGTTAAACTTAATCTATCGTAAATACAAACGCCGAACTATCAGAACTTTTTCAATCTACAATACAATGTTATATATCTAATAGTAATAAAATAATATAAAGCTGAAGAGATTGTTTGTTCGTTTGCTTGAACGCGCTTATCTCAGGAACTACTGGCTTCATTTGTAATTTTTCTTAAGTGTTAAATAGCCCATTTATCGAGGAAGGCTATAGGCTATATAACATTACGCTATGAGCGACGGGAGAGGAGCAGTAGTCTTAAATAACACGGGTGTAACCGTGGGCTCATCTAGTTAGTTATATCGATAATGCAAACTTTATAGGATTTGAAGGCTAGTGAAGGGAGACCCTGAAATTGGGATAAGTACCTATAGTTTATCAGCGCTACATTAAAGCAAATACCTGCGGTAAATATGTACGCAGTAGATTCATTTTATATTGATAAACATATACAATATAAAACAAAAACAGTACCAAGCATTCGACAACATTATCTGCCTATTCATGAAAGTTGTTTAACAAACAATATACGGGCACAAACATCTGCAACCAGCTTCCGTGAATAACTAGTTTTACAAGTAATCTTAACATACCTAAAACCTTCTTGTATTTCCAAAACAAACAACGCCGGTCTTCGTATTAAAACAAGTGCAGCAGTGACATTATTAGACAAGGTCGCACAGGTAGTTAGTCAAACAGAAACTTGTTCGAGAGGTGTGTGGGATGCACTTAGGCTGATTTTACATTGACATCTTTAGATAGAGATCTAAGGAACATTATGCAAAGCCGCAGAAGGTGCTTTAAGTAAAAGCAGTGAACAAATTTTCAAAAGTGGATTTAGTATTTTATTTGGGTGGTGCTTGTCTTGGTTTTTTAAAAGGAATAACGGAGACCGCCTGCGCCAATTGACGGGCTGAATCTCGAGCAGGGTCGTGGTAAGGTACGTTAACAGCGATTCGCATGACTCTGCCATTCACTGGACTTGAAGGACTGCGGTGGTTTAGTCAGTTGGGCTCGAACACTTTTTTTTTATTTTTTTATTTCTGCCGAACAAATTGACTGCATGCTGCCTGATGTTAAGCAGTCAGGGAAGTCCCATAGTGATGGCCATATGGCCACTTTAGGAAAGAGTCTGATACACCTCCGCCACCTCAACTCAGTCGAAAACACTCTTAGCGCCCGGTCACGACCTACAGCGGCGGGCGGCAGCGATTCGATGTACATGGCGCGTTTACTGTGACGCAGCGCGCGGCCGCCTCAGAGTAAACGCGCCATGTACATCGCCCCTGCCGCGCCGCTCGCCGCTTAGACCGATCTCGTGACCAGGCCCCTACGACCGTGTGGAGGAGTCCAGACGGTTCAAAAAGAGTTACCACCGCGTCATCAAAACAAGGTTTTATAAAGGGAAATAAAATCTCATCATGTGAGTTCTCAGATCAGATGCTTTTCAAAGTGTGGCTTTAGCATGACTTCTATCGTACAAGTGGTGCGCGTCAGATTTTTCCATTTATAATTATATTCATCTGCATTATGGAAATTAACAAGATCTTCGGCGGACTATTCTTATGAGATTAAACTAATATGAGTCATAATATATACGTTCTCTGAATAATTATATTCATTTCTTTATTCTCTAGGTCACGGTCTATAACTTTCTTGGCGGGGTTGCCAGATTGGCGGCAAATATGAATATCTTATGTGTGTTATTATGTCTTGTTTCGCGTAACTTCCTCAAAATCCAAACGTTTCTAAAATTTATTTTTCTTGTTTTTTTAGCGAGACAACCTCCGCACCTGGTATAAAGCCTAAAATGGGGTAGAGTCTACAAACATAAAAAAATCGGGCAAGTGCGAGTCTGACTCGCGCACCGAGGGTTCCGTACGCATTTTGCCTTTTTTGAGGTTGAATTACGCTAGTCCTCTAAATCTGTATGAGCGCCCATACAACTTAGAGGACTAACTTAGATGGAGTCTACTATGTATGTATGGGGACACCCTTAAATTTTCCACTTTTATTTTATTTTTTGTAATTTTTCCTTTATTTGTGCTGTAAGACCCTGCTTTTGGCCAAATTTCGTGATTCTAGTTCAACGGAAACTACCATATAAGTTTTCGACCCAAAACCTATAGGGTACTTACGGTTGACCTAGAATTGTCAATTTTGGTCAAAACCAAGGTCTTACAGCACAAGTAAAGGAAAAATTCCGAAAATTAAAAAAAGTTAAAAATTAAGGTTAATTTTGGTACTTACAAGTTTTTGCAAAAATCTAATTTTGACCATATCTTTTTATTGGGTTGACCCAGTACCCTGATTTTCATACACCTAATAGCAACCATAGACCTCAGTATCTGGTATAAATTTCAATTTGCTAGGTCCACCCGTTCCTGAGAAAATCGGTGGTGACACACGGACAGACAGACAGACAGACAGACAGACAGACAGACAGACAGACAGACAGACGGACAAGAAAGTGATCTTATAAGGGTTCCTTTTTTTACCTTGAGGTACGGAACCCTAAAAATGGACATAGAGAGCACCAAAAGTCGATGCAGCTATTTGTGAGTCACACAAGGTGCGGTTCTATCTGAAGATCAAAAACACAATACTCGACTCAATGCTAAACGGCAAAGCGCCAGTTTAAAAACTAACCTATCCAAGAAATAAAAAAAATAATACTAGAAGAAGAGATAAAACATATGTATCTCTGTCTGACAACCCTACTAGATCTCACAAGACAGTAGCCACCAGTAATAAGCAAAAACTGTTATTACCCAAGTGATACAGATGCAGTGAACATTAAATATGCAAGCGCTGATTAAATAGTATTCCAAACTGCTCATAAGGAGTCATAAGTATGTTAAATGCATTTTAACTAGATAAAGTTTGTTACACTTTAAATCTTAAATGTAAATGTTTAAACGGCCGCCAAGTGCCGTAAAAGAGAGATCTCCATATTCCCCAAGCATAGAAAGTATGAAAGATATAAGCGTTTGAAATGTATAGAAGTAACTTGAACAATGCGCTAATACAACGGTTATGTAATATAGTAGTGTATATTGATAAACAAAAGTGCACGGGTTGACGTCACAGTGAGCTTTTCGAAGAAATGAGCTGGAATGAAATATAGAGAAACAGAATAGATATTAAAAGATCTGCTGATCATTCTGACCTTCTTTGTTATTGGATTGTGTAGAAGATATATAGTGAAGCAACAGTGAAATACTGCATAATAAAATTACTTTATTTTATATACGGACAGTATGCATTGTCCCGAAGTTTCGATCGGCTACACCGGTCGCAGTCACGGGATGACCACGTTAGGTTATTTCAGAAATTGAATTATGCTTCATTTTTCAGTAACGATTCTTATGCTATGTTTATTTGACTATTTAATTGAAAACTATTTATAGTCGATAAAAAAACAATCATTGAGAGACCAAAGGATTCATATAAATCAACTAATAAATGGGCTAATACTTAGGTGTATTGTTCACTTCAACATTGTGACCTTAGTAAAATAAAGTAATTAAAATCCAAACATACTTACTACTTTATGAATAAAATTGCTTTTGTTATTATTTAGATATATTTAAATAAGTTACATTAAAATTCCAACCTCTAATTAACGTTAAAACTGTATTTCCGCCACTACTTAAGATGCCATTTCACAAACCTCACATTTACAATAAGCTTGTATCAGTGTCGTAAAATACGTCGGTATCCAGCCATTTTGAATGTCAGATGTGAAGCACAGTTGGCACCCCGCCATAAAGTATTTAGCTAAAGTCCAAGAGCTTTGAAGGACGATATCATATTTTAGATTTAATTCGGATGATGTGGATCACTCTTCTGGCATCACCCGAATGTAAATAAGGTTTGTGTGAATAAAATGGGCTCAGCTTGCGTAAGGCTGAATGTGTTTTACTGTTGCTTCATGTGGAATGTCTATGAATGAACTATTATTTTGCTTTTGACCCAGATTCCTATTTTAAATTATTTTATGTGTAATGTGGAGTCAATTGACCCTGGAGTGTTCTTTAGTTATGTGTTATGTAATAATGAAATAGAAGTAAATTCAATGTTTGGTCCTAGCAAAATGTGTGTAAAAGTTATTATACGCAAACTAATGCCACATTTCTTTTCATCACCTGTCTCATTCATCATTTGGTACAAATGGCTAGTCGAAATAAATAACTATTTTCGTTGATAGATATTATCACCCTACAGTATTTCGCAGTCTACTGCTGGACGTAGTTCTTTTCTAATCTGAGTTACAATAGGAGACAATATGCGAATTTAGCCTACTATTTGCTGATGTAGTGACAAGCATCGAGAAGAATATGCTAAGGTGGTTTCGGCACGTGGAGAGAGTGGATGACGAAAGACTGACCAAGCAGATATATGTAGGTATAAGGCAAGTGTGAATGGGACAGGACGAAGGGGAAGACCTAGGCGGACGTTCTCTGACCAGATTGGAGACATCCTAAAAACAAGACAGCTTAGAAGTACCCTGAACAGATGAGCATGCATGAGGAATCGAATGAAATGAATCGAAGTGAATGAAGCAAGAGAGATATGTCGGGATCGTTGTAAATAGCGTTCCGTAGTTTCTGTCTACCCCTCCAGGAAACAGGCGTGAGTATGTATGTATTTGCTGACCGCTGGCCAGACGGTTGGATAAGGTGTTAATGTTAAGTTTGCCGTCTCTTTTCTTTAGTTTTCCTTTCATTTTCCTTAGTCACTTCCTTCGACTCCCTTGGAGTGAAATGGAGTACTAACTTTGTATTCTTAATCCGTCGCTACACGAAGTGAAAGATGGTCGAATAATGTATAAATCTAGGCATAATTATTATGATGTTATATTAGACTGCCTCCGTAGTCCAGTGAATAGCGTATGCGACTGCGATAGGAGGTCCCGGGTTCGATTTCCGGGTCAGGCAAAATTTGTTACTGGAATTTTTAAAATTTTCAGTAGCAGCACGGAGTCTGGTGATGTGCCCGATAACGGCAATAGGCTCGCCCCCTATTACGTGGGACCTAAAGATTTGTGGCGAAATGTGGATGTAGTATTACACTTCTGCCTACCCCTTGGGGAATACAGGCGTGTGTCTATATATATATATATATATATTAAGTCCTCGTTTAGCTAAATGTCCTTGTGCGATCATTCTGTTGGTACCTTTGTCAGCTTATATAAACAGCTCAGTAATTTCCGTCTTTACCGGATCTACATATTCTCTTCGATGTTGGAGTTCATCCGCTATTGTAATAAATAGCCATAGACATATATAATAATATGTACCGTTGATTATAAACATTGGACTCAACTAACGATCTCAGCTTTTTTGAAGCTCGACTTCGTAGGTTTATCAATGTAATTTTCTTAGATTACTGTATGATCTATCATCCTCATCATCATCATCAGCCTTTAACAGTCCACTGCTGGACTAGGCCTCTCCTTTGAAAGGAGGAATTGGCCTACTATACCACGCTGGCCAAACGGGTTGGTATAGGGTTTGTATCAAGTTTTCCTTATCTTACTGTGCTGTTCTCTGCATAATATGCTCCCTCTGTCGGCTCTTACGACACCCATGGGATGATATGGGGGTGGTGTGTATGATCAATATTATTATTATATTATTGTTAGGTAATTTTACATAAAGCGCCTTTTAAACGAGTTCCTTCTTGAGTAGGCATATTACCTGTTTGATTTGGCTGAACGTATCAACACATGTCTTCAGTCATGAGAAATTACGGTCGCGATCTGCCCATGTTTCTAGATGTGACGAACTTAGAATATAAAAAATATATACAAGACGACGAATAAAAAATAATAGTACAGTAATGTCTACTACCGCGTAAAATAATTGTTTTTTAAAAAGAGGTAAGTAATGTTTCATATTTTGTGTAAATTCAAACGCGTGCATTTTATGAATAATGCAAAACTTATTTATTGTTAAATCAACGTAGTAAACCAAAATGTAACCAGTGCGGAACTGATTGTATTTCTCACGTTATTCTATTTAAATAGCGTTAATGCTAATTAGCATTAGTTTGAATAAAAAAACATTAAGAAGAAAAAAAAATGTTGTTGACCAAAACATTGTAGAAAACCTACATATTTGAACCTCTTTTTTTTCGTGTGAGTGTTAGACCCACTCTGGTGTTGGAGTTTATAAGCTGGCTGAAGGCCTCGGACATAGCCTAAAGAAATAAAGACTCAAGAACCGGGACCGACGGCTTTTACGTGCCCTCCGAAGAGTCCGAAGTACACATGTTATACACAGTAAATTCCAGAATAATCTGTTATTCATCCAAGGAGTGGCCTGCTGTGACGTTGCTTAGCTTTGCCGATCTATTACCAACGATAAGTCACATCATGTTATGGGCTTTTATTGTTTTGCTTACCACGACCGCTGTAGAGGCCCGAAACGTTGGAGAAAATCATAGGTATTTATACCTCAAATTAGGAAACGCGATTAAGACCAGTTAAATAATCTTCTTGTATGATCTTAACTATTTCGTCCAGCCCGTAAGTTCGGTTTATCCTAATATGTTTATAAGTTCATCGACCGAACGAAATTACTTCAAGAAAATCTAAATATTTATGTTGGGTAGTCGGTTGCGTGGTAACAAGCGAAGGGTGAACTAAAATGAATTAGAAAACTACTTGATACCGCTGCTTTGCTTGCGTAGACTTGTTTATAAAATTAGATGGATATATATGTAGGTAATGCTTTCTTTTACACCGGATACAAGTTCATCTTACGAATAAGAATTGAACCAAAAATTTTAATTAACGTATTGTCCGAGTCTTCTGTGACCACAGTTCCAGTAAAGTAGCCGACACGTCTTCTAATCTAATATTTCGGTTTATTTTTTTTATAGACTCAGGTCTGTATCCCCGAAGGGGTAGGCAGAGGCATTTCACCATGAATTTTAAGGTCCCACGTAATAGGGGGCGAGCCTATTGCCGTACCGGGCACATTACCAGACTCAGTGCTGCTACTGAGAATTTCCTAACGGAAAACCCAATAACACTTTGCCCGACTCTGGAATCGAACCCGAGACATCCCAATCCCACGCGCACATTTATGCCGCGAGACTAAGTAAAATCAATATATCGCGATAAAATTCGTAAACATTGGTTTATTTTCAATCTATTATATCCTAGATTTGCAATCTGCTTGTACAGGTTCCATGAAAATCAGATAGTTTTAGTTTCGGAGTAAGTATACCCAGAACTAATAGACGAACACAAAGACTAAGATTTCATAAACTGCTTCTAATTTAGGTATAGAAAAACATACATTACAAACTTAAAAACTACTATTATTTTGCCGTTACACATCGACACCTTAGTTTTGTTTTTTTAATTACGTATACAAAAGAATAAATTCAAGATGTATGCTGTTGCTATGACGCTTATTCCGTTGTATTGACAGGTTGCTGTCATTCTGGCTTGTGATGATTGATAGGCACTTTTGCTAATGTTTAGACTTAATTACTGTACTAACGTTTTATATTCTTGGAAGAGAAATCTCCAAGCTGTGCGAGATACCCCTTTGTTTATAGTGTATGTTAGACTGTCTTAGTCTTGTCCGTCCGTGTGGTGACGGCTTAAGAATACGGATTGTCACCACCCAATATTATCCCATGGGTGTCGTAAGAGCCGACAGAGGGAGCATATTATGCATAGAACAGCACTGTAAGAGAAGGAAAACTTGATACAAACCATATACCAACCCGTTTGGCCAGCGTCGTACAGTAGGCCAATTCCTCCTTTCAAAGGAGAGGCCTAGTCCGGCAGTGGACTGTTAAAGGCTGATGAGACTTTCTTAATTATTTATTAAAACTTAGAGCTATGTTAAGAAAATGCTGTAAAGTTGTTGGATAGTAGTCAGCAGGCGTCATGGATCTTTGAAGGAGACCCATATTTTTTTTTGCTTGGTAGGTTCTACCACAAGGTGGATGAAACGGCGACAGGGTAGGGCTAGAAGGAAATGGCGGGAACAAATGAACGCTTTTCTAAAGGATTGGCAGGAGCTCGCATGTGACAGGAGTAAGATAGAAGGAGAGGACTTTGTCCAGCAGTGGGTCACAAATTAAGCTCGTATTATAAAGAAATATAAAAAATAATCTTGCCAGTATTATAGGGTGATCATAGTTAGTCGGCAGATCAGGGCTATAGTCTCTATCGGATCTCTTTCATCTCAGTGCATATGCAGTAAGTTCATCGCTTACGTTCACAATCTACAAACCGTAATAAAACATTGTATAATTATATATGATGTTCCTGTACAACATCTGATTGTACTGAAAACAATATGTATTATTGAGAGCAGGCATAGGCTACTGAAGATCTAAGGGTAGAAAAAACGGCGCGTATCACTGATTTTCAATGTTATTTTGTGCCTCGGAGGGCACCACGAACTCATAAAGTTATTTGACCGTGTATAAGTATTTAGGACGAAATAATAATATTATTATGATTTAGATGACACGCAAGGTTATTCACACTGGGCCAAATTGGGCCATTGTACTTGCGATGTATGAATTAAACTGAGCATAAAGAATTTCTAACTCCCACAAGCGTTTCGCATCCATATGAATTATTAATATGTGTACTCTATTTTGAGGCTTTAACCTTGAAGTCACGATTTTATTGATCTATTGATGTCTGAATGGACGCTGAAGTAAACTATTACCATATGCGCTGAGAGATGGACTGGAATTTCCTAAAGGCTGTCAAATCATAACGACATAAAACGGGACAAGGGTCGTAAATATGGCTAATTTCATGTTCTTTCAGAGAAACTCATGACCAAAGGTTATGGCTCATGATAGTTGTCGCCGTGTTGCAGCTGCGTTGTTATGGTGCCGGTATGGTGTACCATATATTAAGACGTACAATCGGACAACTTCCCGCTAGACCACCATAAGGGCGAGAATCGCTCAGCACATTGCAACATTGACTCTCGTATACAAAATAAGTTTCTAGTGTGCCTCGACTCTACGAGCGAGCCAAGGGATTTTTTTCAAACTGGTCCACCGCTGACTTGTTTGACTGTACCTGTTTTTTAGAATTCTAAAAATCATAGAACATAAAGAGATAGCTCTCTGAATGACATTGTCTGCTTGTCTTTAATTTTATTTGTCTCTTTCCACAGAATGGGTTTTACTGTGAATATATTACTGTATGTATGAATACCGTTACACTGTCTCAATCGGGCTTAAGCGGCCCTCGTGACGAACCAAAAACAGGATTTACCAAAGTTTTTAAATTTGAAATATCGCACTGAAAGCGATGACTGTGTTTTCTCAACGAGCTTCATTGAATAGTCGTTCAAGAGCCTTTTAAAGATTGTTACTGTGTTTTAAGCAAGTGTGGCTGCCATTGTATGAATTTCAATGTTCCTTGGTCGTACCTACTTGTTAATAATTTATAACGATTTTTTTAAGTTGGGCATACAGATGACATTAAATTATCCTTTTTCGAGATCTCAGTGTATCTGCTTATTTGTTGGTTTTCTGGTGTTACTCTGTATATTGTTATAGTATTATGGGTAAATTCTTAATTTGTAGATATATCATATATCAGTCTATGTTTTGCCCTTTGATTATAAATAATTTTAAGGTTTTGCCCTAAAGATTCGCCTGCTACAATTTAGAGTCATCACTCATCAGTCATCAAAAGGAATCATTTAAAGAGCATAATAATCTAAATATATAAAACTTAAAGGTGACTGACATAGTGATCTATCAACGCACAGCCCAAACCACTGGAGGGATTGGCCTGAAATTTGGCATGCAGGTAGATGTTACGTGACGTAGGCATCCGCTAAGAAAGGATTTTGATAAATTCTAACTCCAAGGGGATAAAATAGGGGATGAAAGTTTGTATGAAACTTTGTCAATTTTAAACCGATCGGACTGAGACTTTGCATGCATATAGCTACTATGACGTAGGCATCCCCTAAGAAAGGATTTTGATCAATTCCACCCCTATCGGGATAAAGTAGGGGATGAAAGTTTGTATGAATCTTCTTAGATTTTCGACTGATTGAAATGAAATTAAAGATTGGAGCTACTATGATGAAGACGTCCGCTTAAGTAGGATTTTGCTAAATTCAACCCTCATGGGGATAAAATAAGGGATGATGGAGGATGTAAATGTATTAGTTTGAACTATCAGTACCTAATGGAACGAATAAATTAAGATGAACAGAATAATTTTAGTTCTAAATGTTGACAATAGATAGCGTTGTGCAATTACGTCACTTTTAGGGTTCCGTACTTAAAAGGTAAAAAACGGGACCCTATTACTAAGCCTCCGCTGTCTGTCCGTCTGTCTGTCACCAGGGCCCTGTTTAATAAAGCTGTCAATGCGACAAGTCCGACATATGTCAAAAAGTGACAATTTGACAATGTTTCTGCTTAATAAAACTTGCAAGTGACAAAATTGTCATGGTGGAAAATTAAACTTTTTAAGCTCCAGGTGACAGGTGACAATATGTCGTGAAAACCTTGTCAAATCTGCTTTATTAAACAGAAAATTGTCATGACATATTGACATATTTGTAGAATTGTCCGACAATTGTGAATTGAAATGTCAAAAGTCGACATAATCGTCACGACTCCGAATCTGACAATTGTCAGAAATATTTTGACCGTGGTTTTCTGACATAATATGTCAAGTTTTATTAAACGCATTTTTACATGACAAATATGAAAAGATTTCACCTGTCGATTTTTGACATATTTGTCACTTTTATTAAACAGCTTAAGCACGACAATTCTACAATTTTGTCTATTTAGGGTTTCGTACCTAAAAGGTAAAAAACGGAACCCTATTACTAAGCCTCCGCTGTCTGTCTGTCAGTCTATATGTCTGTCCGTCTGTCCGTCTGTCACCAGGCTGTATCTCATAAACCGTGATAGCTAGAAAGCTGAAATTTTCACAAATTATGTATTTCGGTTGCCGCTATAACAACAAATACTAAAAATAAAAAAATAAAAATATTAAGGTAGGGGTCCCATACAAAAAACGTTTTTTTTTCGTATTTTTTGCTCAAAATTACTAACTGTAATAGGTAGACGCTTTATATTTTCACAGAATATGTAGTTGTATATTACCTTTCAAAATAAATAATGAAATTACAAAAAAAGTAAATAATAAAGGGGGGCTCCCATACAACATACGTAATTTTTAAGCAATTTGTTACTCGATCTTAATAAACAGGTAGAAACTTAAAAAGTATTTAAGTATATATACAACGAACGTGATTTTGTTTTATAGATGAATGTACGGAACCCTTCGTGCGCGAGTCCGACTCGCACTTGCCCAATTTTTATTTTGACATATTTGTCGAATTGTCAGCTTTATTAAACAGGGCTCAGGCTGTATCTCATAAACCGTGATAGCTAGAAAGCTGAAATTTTCACAAATTATGTATTTCGGTTGCCGCTATAACAACAAATACTAAAAATAATAAAAAAAATATATTAAGGGGAGGTCCCATACAAAAAGCGTGTTTTTTCTCCGTATTTTTTGCTCGAAATTACTAACTGTAACAGGTAGATGCTTTAAATTTTCACAGAATATGTAGTTGTATATTACCTTTCAAAATAAATAATTAAATTTAAAAAAAGTAAATAATAAAGGGGGGAAGGGGGGCTAAACAAAAGCAAAGCCGCAAAAAATACTTAATTAATAATAATACTTGTCAACGCGAGCGAAGCCGCGGGCAAAAGCTAGTATTCTTATTAAAACAGAAGGTAAGAAATATCTTAATATTATATAAACTCTGTATTGTGGTTTCGGCTACTTAACCATTTATAACCATGGCACCGTCCGTGAAATCAAAATAATTACTTACTTATCGCCAGCATATTACCATAACGAATCGTTTTGGCACTTTAATTCAATAACAACTCTTCGCCGCATGGCAAATGGTATACCACTTACAGTATTTAGAGAGGGAGAAAGAGAGAGATTATTTAAGAGAGTTTTGTCGTTTACGACAGAAATATTATAAGTAGGTATTTAACTAATGTGATTTGTAGATTGATCTGGTTCTGTTCTGGTAATCAGGACATGTACGAGTTTCTTAAAATCTGCGCGAAAATAAATATTATTGCAGCATATATTCAAGGCTGAAATTGTGTTAATGGGTTTTCTTATTGAGATTAGACCAATGCTAGAGAGATAGGGATTCATTCTAAAGAAATAACATGTCACTCAGAGTTGCTCTGTATGCTGTGATTCGAATTCTTTCGAACCCCTTTAAGTCATCCATTCTTTTATCTTAGGAAGCGTAGTCCAATCGTCCACTGGTCAGGTAATAGGTAGGTGACACAATTAGGTACAGTGTGTAGCAATAGACGGCTTTCGGATCTATTGGCCGAACTATAACACGCCGGCCACATATACCTATTGGCATAGGGTTTGATGTGGAGTTTTTCGTCTCCTTTGTTTTATCCTTTCGCTAGGATTGTCACTATTGTTACGCCATCTATCGGTGAATGGGGGTACTAGAAGAGATTGAATGTATCGGTGGTTTAAAGGTAATTCAGCTACTCTGTACTAGATGGCGTTGCTGTATCTAACATAGACTGTTCGCGATTATTCGACAGTTTTGTGGAAGTATCTAGAATGCGCTAGTGATGTTATCCGGCCAGTATAAATAGAGTGCGAGCGAACGGACCGGACAGTAACAAGTGAATAGCGAAGCGATAAACAAGAAGCGAAGAAAGTAATTCGGAAGTGTTTAGTGTTGTACTAGTGGTGTGAATAGTGTGTTTTATTACTGGTTGTGTAATTAAGTGTGTGTAGTGTTTGTGTATAAATAAAGTTCAGTTTGAGTGGCGTAGTGAGTTGTGATTTGTCTTCGAACCCCAGCTCGTAACAAATTGGTGTCAGAAGAAAGGGATAAATTATGCCGGTTATGCCGAAGGAAGAAACTGAAGGTGTGCGTACCAGGAACCAGCGCCAGCAAGACCTGGACCAGAGACGCTTCGGATACGTTCCTTCTCCATCGTCTGGTGGATCAGGCGACTCCGCGGCTGCAGTGGAGCCTGCAAGCGCACACTCCATGGCGGTGCCCGACATCGCGGCTCTGATGGCGTTCATGCAGGAGCAGGCCCGCCGTCAAGAGGAGCACGCGCGCCGCCTAGAGGAACAGCTGCAGCGCGACAAGGAGGAGCAGGCCCGCCGTTTGGAGGAACAGCTGGTGGTGATGAAAGACCTGAGCGCCGCTGTAGGGAAGGACCTGAAGGTGGTAAAGGAGGAGCTCCAGCAGCACGAGGCTCGTATCAGCGACGTGGAGAAGCTCGTACACGACCAGCTTGAGACTCGTGTCGCCTCTATTGAGAAGCGTGTACATGATCACCTCGAGACCCGTATTGCCGAATTGGAGAAGAAATTGTGTAGGCTCGGGTCCTATGACGTTACACCTGCAGCTGTGGCGCCCTCGCCTCGTTGGTTTAAGGTTCCACCATTTGATGACTCATCATCGTGGTCTGCATACCAGGTCCAGTTTGAGGCCGTTATGCGAACGAATGGGTGGAACAAAGAACAGGCCTTCACCGCCCTAACCTTGGGCCTTCGTGATCAGGCCTTGACGGTGTTGGAGGTGCTTGGGCAAGACGTCTCCTATGAAAAGCTAATGGAGGCGCTGGAGGCGAGATACGGTGACGCACACCTAGAACATGTGTATCGTGCTCAGCTGAAGGACAGGGCACAACGCACCGGAGAAACTCTGCAGCAGTGGGCTCTAGAGGTGGAAAGGCAGGTCAGGAAGGCATACCAGTCGTCGCCTGCGCTTATTGACGAGAACCTCGTACAAGCGTTTACGGATGGGGTCCGGGACCTGGAAGTTAGAGCAGCGGTAAGACTTGGGCACTTCAAGTCCCTGAAGGAAGCCTTAGCCTACGCTCTGGAGGTGGAAGCAGCGCGTCACGAGGATCGAACTTACCGTATCAGGAAGTTGTTTCTTCACCACGGTGCTACAACTGCGGGGAAAGAGGCCATATCCGCTTGAGCTGCCCAAAGCGTAAGCGGCACGTTGGTACCCTGTCTCCACCAAAAGGGTCACCTGACGTACCTGTCTGGCAGCGAGAGCCACGTAGCGCAGATGCTCTGACGCGTAGGCCTTACCCCGACCAATGCAAACACTGTGCAAGACAGGAAGCGAAGCCGGCAGCGCTAGTGAGAATGTTGAAGACGGATCTGAGCGACGGATGGAAAGAAGCTTTGCAGAATGCTCAGCAAGAAGACAAAGACGTACAGGCGATTCTCGAATGGAAGAAATCAGGCGCTCCTAGGCCCAAATGGAGTGATATCGCAGCAAGGAGCCCTGTCACCAAAGGTTATTGGGCACAGTGGGAAAGCTTGGTTGTCCAGGACGGAGTTCTGTGCCGCAAATGGGAAAACGCTCGCGGTAACCAGTGCCATTTGCAAATGGTAGTGCCCAAAACTAAGGTGCCGGAAGTCTTGCAGCTCTATCACAATGGTGCTTACTAAGATCCGGGAGCAGTTTTATTGGCTCCACTGTCGGAATGACGTCGAGGATTGGTGCCGCAAAGGCACAAGTTGTGCGGCTGTCAAGAGGCCACACACTCGTAGCAGAGGTGCATTGAAGGTGTACAATGTAGGAGCTCCAGGGGAATTTGGACAACAGATGTCTGAGAAGATGAAGACTCGCTACGACCGGAAAGCAAACAACAAAGGCTTCGACGAGGGATCATTGGTGTGGCTTCATAACCCAGTACGAAGCAAAGGAAAATCGCCTAAGTTACAAGCCAGATGGGACGGGCCATATCGCATAATTACCAGGATTAAAGACGTCACCTATCGAATCCAGAAGGGATCGCGAGGTGCACCGAAGATAGTTCATGTGGACCGGTTGGCTCGTTACCATGGGTCCAACGACGTTCGAGACGAACACGTTTAAGAGGGGGGCAGTGTTACGCCATCTATCGGTGAATGGGGGTACTAGAAGAGATTGAATGTATCGGTGGTTTAAAGGTAATTCAGCTACTCTGTACTAGATGGCGTTGCTGTATCGAACATAGACTGTTCGCGATTATTCGACAGTTTTGTGGAAGTATCTAGAATGCGCTAGTGATGTTATCCGGCCAGTATAAATAGAGTGCGAGCGAACGGACCGGACAGTAACAAGTGAATAGCGAAGCGATAAACAAGAAGCGAAGAAAGTAATTCGGAAGTGTTTAGTGTTGTACTAGTGGTGTGAATAGTGTGTTTTATTAGTGTTGGAAAATTAAGTGTGTGTATCTAGTGTTATTGTGTTAGTGAATAAAGTGCAGTTTTTCTGGCATAGTGTATATAATTTATCACGAACCCCAGCTCGTAACACTATTTTATACTCGAGATATTAAGCTCTTGCTTAATCACGTGAATTAACCGTACTTTAAATGGGATTAATAAAATTACCTTACCATTCATTCACACATGGTACCAAACTTTCATTACGCGAAATGTATCTTTAAGATAAACCAGGGATGTATTGGCGATGTAGTGTCTTTTTTGGGATTGATGTAAAACTAAACTTTACCGCATGCTCTCGACTCATCTGTGCCAAGCCTGTGTTAGGTTTTATTGTTAGTTATAGCGGTTTAGCAGTATTGTTGTAGTTTAATCTTACCATAAATATAAACATTTATGAATCTTGTATATGTTTATGGTCATACTCTACGAGTATAACGGTATTTGGTGTCATGCTATTGTGATGTATCGGTGCGAATTCTTAGAAATATGACGTTGTTATATTGTAGCTGATTGTCGAGTGGTATAGACATCCTGGTTTCCAAATAAATGGCCGAAAGGCCGAGGAAGTGTGATCCCCTGGCAAGATCGATATAAGATAGCAGTTTTTGTTCAACTATCATAGTCATCAACTCATCATCATCGTTCTAGAGCCTAGGAGACCGGAGCCCGCTTACTAGTGTAACCAGATTTGACAGAATAGCTTCATTACACTAAACCGTTTATATTATTTTATTATATATAATTTTTTTATAGGCTCACGCCTGTATCCCCGAAGGGGTAGGCAGAGTACACCTCTGCCTATATACACCCACATTTCGCCATGAATTTTTAGGTCCCACGTAATAGGGGGCGAGCTTATTGCCGATACCGGGCACATCACCAGACTTCGTGCTGCTGGGTACTGAGAATTCGGAAAAACCCAGTAACACTTTCGTTCGACCCGGGAATCGAACCCGGGACCTCCGATCAGCAGTCGCATACGCTATCCACTGGACCACTATACCGTCTTCTTCTTAATCATGAATTTCGCCGTCTGTTGGTTGAAACCACCTGAAAATCGATTATTGACATTTTGGGCTTAGAGATGCGACGGACAGAGGAACAATCTTGACGGAATGGGCTTTCTTTTACGGGAAGTATTTAGTACATAGTTATGCCTTCCTTTTAAATACCTTCTCGGTATGCATAGACTTAATCGGTCTTACAAGAATCAGTTTCGATCTCAATTCGTTCCGTTACATTAGATACAGGGGCATATTCATGCGTAACAACTTCCTTTTACATACGATGTGTCATACGATACAATTGTTCCGAAGATTTGCAAATAGGTACTTCACCAACAGACCCTGGCCTATATGTGTACGGCGAGCCAATTTAGTTACAGTTCTGTTTATAGTGGTGGAACTGAAGTGTTACCATGTGTGTACTGTATGTTTAGACTAGGTAGCGTCTGAATAAATTAATTGTGAGCCATTGACATGTGAATAACCTTTAATAGATGTTATGAACAACAATATCTTGTTATAGCCGCTACTTCTTTTTTGTCTGATTTTGATTGACAGTCGTAGTTGTAAAATATGTTACTGTTATACGGATTTTGCTTACGTTATAGTCTTTTAACCTCATTTCGCCCACTATTATTTTTTGTAGAAACTTCTAATTTATTCTATCTCCCGCCTGTGTTGTTTTACATCGCCTGGTGGATTCTGTCCGTCCAGCGCTTGTTTCCATCAAATTTCTTTCACCGCTGCCTGGGCCCAATATATGATCTATATTACCTACTAGCTTTTGCCCGCCGCTTCGCGCGCTTTAAATTCGGGGTAACACAAATCTACTTTCAGTCTCAGGTTGTGTGAAGACACACCTGATTATATTAAGACTTCAGAAACTCTATAGGGTATAAAGTAACTCGGTCAGTATCCATGACTTTATCTACCGTTATCTACAGAAAGCATATTTATAGTAGTAAAAAAAACCGACCGAAAGGTACATAATAAAATCACCTTGCATACAGTCAAATGTCAAAGACATGTTCTAATACATGTTCAATATATCTCTATAAATATTTTCGCATTTTTGATATTAGTAGGGCAAATCATTTCAGCCGTATAAGCTTATTATAATAAAATTATTAGTTTATATATGCGAACAATTTAATCAACGTGCACAATATGACATTATGTATGACGTGGCCGTACTGACAGATATGCGATAGCACATGCGCTGCACTCAATTATTAGCGCATGCGTTCTTACTTCCAAGAGGTAAATTTGTGCCGTACAAACTACCTATGCGTGTTTATAAGCTAATGTATCTCTAGTGGCCAAATCCATGGATAGATCAAATATTGGAACCGACCGTTATACTAAATCACGCTATCTTAACATTGGAACACTAGGACTAGCTTTAGTGCTTCCCTTTGTTTTGATAGAATTGGTTGGCGTACTCTTGGTGCGCATTTTCGTACGAAATTCCAAAGTGCGCACTACTAAGAAAGGATTCAGATCCTCAAAGTAACTACTATCCGAGTGTTCACACTGGATGCATCAAAGTCGGGATGAGCGTTTTTTCCATTTGAAACCATTTTGCTACTTGGTGGATCAGTTTGCTTGAAGGAACAGTTGCACATGTTCGCATGGCCAAATTACGTACAAAGACGCACCCCAAATAAGTGAAATCTTGGATTTTCATTAAATAATTTGTGTTCATGGACAATGATCATCACATATCAGAATCTTCCTGAGTCAATTGACTAACGAAGACTGGGAGTGAACAGGTTCAGTATATAGTTTTTTACCTCGAATTAGGTTATGACTACGGTCACCCAATTTTAGCGCCAAGCGACCGATATTCGGCCAATCAACTCCGCGCTTGGCATTCGTGTCAACCGTACCTATAGTTGGGGCCACGAGAAGATAGACTTTTTGTAAACAAACATTCAGGGCTTTACAACCTTTTTTCAAACAGTTGTGTTTTAGATTTTTACCATAATTTCTGAACAGTATTTTTTTTCAATGCCCAATTATGCCTTTATGTTTTTAAATTTATATTATTAAATTTTACTGAAATAAAATGAAATATTTTGTTTAGTTCATAAATTTGGCGATTTTTTTGTCGTTTTACAAATTATTTATCCTGTAAATTAAGGAAAAATAGAGTAGGTACCTACCATGTATTTTATGATAGAGTACATACATGTTACTCTATTATTCACATTATTATTTTTAAATAATAGACAATAAATCATTTGCACAAAGTAGCCTACCTATCCCAAAATATTAAATTATTGACCAACAACTAATAATATTACAGATAACTAGCCAGTAAATACATTGCATAAAAAATTCTAGGCATGGAGATTTTACGTTGTCTGTAAATGAAATCGTCAGAATGAACTTAAACAAAATCCATTAAAAGTTACGGTAGTCTGAAAACCCAATTTCTTTTTTAGGTATACTTAAATAATTTTCTGCGCGACTAATAGTTTGCCATCTGCTATCCTGCACCCGCTTTGCCAAGATGCCGGCAGCGGAGGGGCGTTGCGATCCTATAAACTTGTATTTAACTTTACGTTTACCCCTTCTTGACAACTGAAAAATTTATTTTGTCCTCTGATAAATGCATGTTTTAAGCTCAAGAATGTAACATTTCAATGAACTAACTCCAAATGTTGACATTCTAGGCGCCAGTACCTCAAAACATGAAAAAATCCTGTTGACAGCGCATAATATCGATGAAAACCCGATCCATTGACATATTAGTTTCTAATGACACGTATCTATGTACCGTTGCGCTCATTGGATTTGACATTATTTGTTTTTGACAGAACTATCGCTAAGTCACTTAGTAGAAATTCTTTGTTTACAAAAAGTCTATGTTCTCGTGGCACGGACTATAGTTGTCAATTTCTTCGAATTACAAAAGTGATAAACAGTCTCTTCAGCTATTACACTACGCTAATGTAATCTCAAATGGCAAGAATGATGTAACACTATGTGGGTAGTTGCTCTATTTAACTAAATTAGGTCGCACGCGAGTAGGTGTGGATTTGCGCCGCTGTGTTAGAAATATTTGTCCTTAATTCGTGTTTGTGAATTGACGAAATGGAAGTAAAGACAATATTGTAGGATAATTAGCTTTGACGGTCGTCTCAGATAGCACTAAGTCAAACCATAAAAAAATTACAATGCAAGGAGGTGGGGTTTAAAAAGCCCCCTTACCTTTAGGCTGCGGTTCCATCACAAAATCCACATCTCTTCTATTTCAAGCCATGTGATTGGTGAATCGCGGCACAGCTCGTCTCCGCTCTGCTCCGCTCCGCCTAAGTGGAACCGCAGCCTTAAAGGTGCAACCCACTCGGGATAACACTTTATATGATTTAGGTATACAAGTTGTTATATCCTTTGAGTCAGTTGTAATTAATAATAAAATTTATTTTCAAAACAGGAGTTGTCTTTAAAAAAATCGACACGAATTTCATGCCACACTGTGATTCTTAATATTTTTTTTTTATAGACACTCCTTTATCCCCGAAGGGGTAGGCAGAGGTGTAATATTACACCCACATTTCGCCATGAATTTTTAAGTCCCACGTAGTAGGGGGCGAGCCTATTGCCGTACCGGGCACATTACCAGACTCCGTGCTGCTACTGAGAATTTCCTAACGGAAAAACCCAATAGCACTTTGCCCGACCCGGGAATCGAACCCGAGACCTCCCAATCCATCCCACGACCAACGAGGCAGTAATAATATTATGCTTACACAATTTCATCAGAATCGTTCACGTACCTTATTTCAGCAGAAACAGTTATTCCTACCATGTTTTTAACATTGTATACCATTAATACTGGTAATTCACATAATTCGCCAATTATTGCAGTACCAGTTAACATACCTTCTATAATTATTATCGACTAAGTAAGCGGTTAGGTGCTACTAGTCGGAAAAAAATGTTTTTTGTCAGTTGTTACATGAGGCTGTAAGTACGAGTAGGCATTTAAGTGATTAGGTATAGGCTGCAAAATAAGCTTATACATACATAGAGTTTACTTTACTTCTTCCCTAGGACTCTACGTTATTGTGGTCAATCCCATCGTATTCAGATATTTGCTATCCAATCTGAATTGTTAGTTTTCATAGAGGCTGTAGAATTTTAAATTATTCTGCTGAATATTGAGAATAACATTTTGATTAGAAATGTCATAAGTATTCGTTTGGAGATTTGTGCACATATGTACTAATATTTATGTCTAACGAGTCTAAGCTCATAGACTAATGACTTTTCGAAAATGTAGCTTGCTTACCAAACATTCCCAAGTTTCAACATGGGTCAAACTAGCCGTAGTTACTGTATTTCTGGCACTACATCATCATCATCGGTGAAGCCTTTAACAGTCTACTCCTGGACTAGGCCTCTCCTTTGAAAGGAGGAATTGGCCTACTATATGACGCTGGCCAATCGGGTTGGTATAGGGTTTGTATCAAGTTTTCCTTTTCTTATAGTGTTGTTCTCTTCATAATATGCTCCCTTTGCCGGCTCTTACCACATCCACGGGATGATATGGGGTGGTGACAATCCATATTCTTAATCCGTCAACACACGGACACTACAACTGTCATCTAATTAGCGCTACAGAGTTGAATATAATTCTTGAAAGCAAATTTCTGCCCCTTGCCTTGTTACATTGGTATACGTTTTTGTATTGTTAGATTGTTAGTATACGGTACGCTTCCAATTATGCAGCGCTGACTTTCAGCATCCTATCCGTCGAAGATGCTCCCCACCTGGTAACGAATTACCGCTGAAAGATCATTTTAACGATATGTAAATGAGCGGGTCTCGGTTCACGCTTAAATAAATGGTGCGCGACGAAAGACTAATCGGATTGCTAAGTACGCGATACACAAACATGCAGACGTGATTCATGTATTATATAAATAAATATGTAAGGTTAAGTTGGAATTTCATGTAAATAATCAAACTTATTCAGGCTCAGTGACTTGCCATCAGAGAGACTTACATCCAGCTGTGGACTATGGCAGATTGATGACGACGATGAATCAATCTTACACATATACATTCAAGCTTTTAAAGAAAATGGTTCTAGTTCTCTGCTTTGAACTACTAAACTAAATTGAGTAAAACAGCATATTGCTGTCGACGACGTTAAACTATACCTTCTTCGCATCGCCTGTAAATCGACGTCACAACGTCTTTTTCTTCTTCTGCCTGTCCTGTCACCATAATACTTGGAGTCGTCGCATGGTGTTTTTTGTTCAATTTTCCCTGGTCAGACGTCAACTGAACATTCACTACCTTTTCATTCATATCATCCTTCACACAATCCATCCATCTATTCTTTTTAACGTCTCGATGTCTTGCCAGAATTATGTAGTTTATTGATAATATCAAAGATAATATCTTATTCACAGTTTCACATACAAAATTATCTCTACCTTTATTAGGTAGGTACCTAGCCTAATAAAAGTAGAGATCGTTTTTGATTCCTGGAAGGAGATAAACTGGATGAATAGCTTAAACTAGAACGAGTAACTGTTTCGAAAGTTATGATATATGTAAAAGGTAATATAATACTGTTGAAAATAGGTACCTATTTAATTTATTAGGACAACATGTGTAATGATGACGGAGTACCGATAAATTTAGGCGGGAATGAATTCATCGCTATATGTTCATGTTCTAGAACATGACGTAAATACTTACACGAAAATAGCGTATGCCCTTGTCTCTCCTATAATAAAAGTGTAAAAAAGATTTATCTGTAGTTTTGTACTTCAATGATTTTAAAATAAAAGTAATGTATATAAACTAAACTGGTAAGTAAGTTTGACTTCTAAGCCCCAAAAATACTGGTTTCCTTCAGCTATATTTATTAAATTGCGCATTAATTTATAACGTAAGAACCAGTGAAAGGTACAAGATACGACAAATCCAGATTTTAAGACAATTTTCTTGTCCTAAAACTATTGACACTATTTTCCTAAAATTTTAAGATTTGCAAAGTTTTTGCACCAATGTCGGTTAGACCGAAGTCTTGAAAGTTGAGATGTGGAAAGTCAATACTACTCGATTCATATAAAATGACTTTGAACAATAACTTTGCAGTACATTTAAAACAGATGTAGAATCATCACGGCAGGCAGGGCGAGCGTTCAGTGCGAATGAGTCCAATTTAATAAGGAAACGTTTCGCTAAAGGACGCGTGCAATTGTTACAATTACCAACGAGAATTGAACCCGATGACCTACTGTGAGTACTATCTTTAGCTGTTTGGCTATGTGGAACGTAGGTAGGAGTAATTATGTTCTTGTTTCTATGAGCTGCATCTGGTATGTTAATAAAAGTAGTTTAAGACATTTATCTATGGCTCTGACAACATGCATGATGGCTATTCTGTTAAATTATCATTATTTAAGTATTTTTTGTTTAAAAAGCAGCGATAGCCGAGTTTAGAGACCGGCAGACTGCTATGCAGAGTGTCTCATGTTCGAATCCACGGCACGCACCAATGACTTTTTGGAGTTAAGTGCGTATTAAATTGTTAATTATCGCTTGCTAATCGGTGAAGGAAAACATCGTGAGGAAACCTGCATATTTGAGAGTTCTCCATTATGTTATCGAAAGACACGTGAAGTCTGCCAACCCGCACTTGGCCAGCGTGGTGAACTATGGCCTTACCCATTTTAAGTGAGAAGAAGCCCGTGCCCAGCAGTGGGACAGTATAAAGGGCTGATGATGAAGTAATTTTTGAGGTATTTTCTTTATGTTGTTTTGTGTATGTTAGTGGCACCATCTAAACGGCTGAAGATTTTGAAGAAATATTTATGTGTGTATGTTTGAATGATTTCAGGATGGTTTAGATTTGCAGTTGTGTATTAGTACAGGTGACACTGTAGTCAAAATATCGAAAATAAGGCGCATAAGACGGCATGGGACTGTTAGCATAGTATAACAACAAAGCGTAAGCATATCATCAAATTTTAAATCTAGACACAACCCCACTTTCCAGGCGAGCTAAATCAGCAGCAAAAGTTCGTTTTAAATAAAAATACTTGCAAAATTCCAGATAGACCAGCTCTTTAAAATATCACAAATACTCATGGTCCGTTTCATCTATGATTCAGACATGTTGTATCATGGATAGTGCGAATGAGAGGATGTTTATCATTCAGAACATATATCATTCGAGTATTGCTAGAGCAATCAGGTCGAATCGGTACATTGCGTGCAAATGTACTTACAGATAAATTAATCGGCCGAAAATTACTGATCTAAGTTAATAGTACGCGTATTGTATTATTTCATTGTCATATAAAGGCGACGAGGGGGCCAGGGAAGTGACGGGAAGAGGACTATATTAGTTTCATAATGGGGTGTCACACAGTAACTACATACCTACTTACTAGGAATCTGATAGAGACAGACATAAAAAAGAGCCTTACCGCCAAAGGCGTGTAAGTACCTGTGTAGCAAAGCTTGCTAAAAAATACAAAGATCATAGACTTACGGTACATACACCCCTACACGTCAAGCTAGACACTTTGACCTTTGTATCGTTCTTATGGCGTTGGAAATAAGTATTACAATGGTACTGCAACTTAGCTTGTTTGTCGCTCTATGTACCAAGATACATTTGTACAAAGAAATTCTCTTTGTTACAATTTAGCATATTATACAGGCTGTAAGAATCCTTAACTAAACTGAAATCCCATGTTGTACCAATCGCTATGAACATTTTTTACTTCGGCACCATACCTGGGAAATTACTGGTTCAGGAGATATTGAGGCTCAAAGTTAGTATGGAATTTTTCTAACTAGGTACAAAATCGATGCATTTACCCCGCCAATATGTTCTTTAGATGCCCTATAACCCCATGGATAAGTAGGTATTTCGAGCATTGCACGCGCGCGCTTTTAATTGCGGTTTAAAAATGTGAAAGCTCAAAAAAATTAGTTCCCCAGGTATTATTTTTGGTTAGTATCACTTGGCATGATGTCCACAACGAGTAGACTTCGGCTTGGTGATGGGTCTTGTGACACCCTGTATTTCTTGGTTCACTCACTGTTTATTTATCTGTTTGTAGTTTAGGCTTCTATGAACTCTACTACTATTTCCGATTACAATATGACAGACACAAAACCCTGTTCTTGGCAGTTAAACAGTACAAAAGAAGGGTGTGTCGCGTCTAGAACGCAGGAAGGAATCAGGGTTTTGGGCTCAGCGCCAACATTTCGCTACTACACTGTAAGTTTAATAATACCTACCACAGATAATATAATACTATATTAACTACTACGAATATCTTTGGAACTGCTTTATTCGATTGCACAAGTGGTGTGGCAGTTAAACCAGTCGTCTCACCTTTCGATATGCCGCCTAGTGCTGTGGGTTCGATACCTATGCGGATTATCAATTTGTATGATCCACCAATCGTTGTTTCGAGTTTAGGTATTCTTTATCGCGGGGAACCGCAGAAACAACCACTATGTACGTAAAGTTCCCCGCGATGCAGAATGCATTCTTAGAAAGGGCGTTGTCTTTTACAAATTACTAGACGACTTGACCGATTTTGATGGAAAATCAGTTCAGTAATATATATTATATATTTTTTTTAAAAGGCAACTCTCGCACTAGGAATAAATCCTGTGTCGCGGGGGACTTTACAAACATACAATCAACGGACACAATGAACACCCAGACTCGAAACAACAAATTATGAATCATGGATCACACAAATTTGTCTCGTGTGGGAATCGAACCCACAACACTCGGCGCGCAGTGTTAAACGGCGAGGCGACCGCTTAAACCACTACGCCAACCGTGCAGTCAATACTTCTAAGACTAAAAAAAAAAAATTACTACAGCATACCTATAGAAAAGGAAAGACACAAGCCGGCGTTTACTAGAAAACAACTTACGAAAGTGTAGTCGTAAACCAGTGAGGTATTTAATCTTCATCGTTGCGTATAAGCAACAATACACCGTGTCTCGTAATTGTTGGCCGGTCAACGTTTACTGCAGTGCCGTGTGTCGTCAATTACTTCTGGCGCGGGTAATTTGCGCAAGAATTCGATGCAACATCCTGAGTACGTCTTGAGGCAGGCGGCTTTTATAGGCTTGTTACGTTCGTCCCTAAAATTTTGTTTGACATGGTTAGGATTTAAAGATGTGTAGGTACCTTTTTGTTACCAGGAGGCAGCGATAGCCGAGTGGATATACCAACAGACTGCCATGCAGAGGGTATCAGGTTCGAATCCACGGCGCGCACCAATGACTTTTCGGAGTTATGTGCGTATTGAATTATTAATTATCGCTTGTCCCGTGCCTCGGAGAGCACGTTAAGCCGTCGGTCCCGGTTGTCATGAAGATCTTTGACAGTCGTTACAGGGCGTCAGTACCTTCTAAATAAGCTGACACTAGTCTAAACCATGGAATATCGCTATCCCTTCGGGTTGCGGAGGTCAGACAGGCAGTCGCTCCGTGGAAAAGCTAATATTCAGCCAAATCCGGTTAGACTAGAAAGCGGACCCCAGACTGAAACTGGGATAACGCTAAGAGAAAGAAGAAGGTACCTTTTTGTTACCATTGACCTCTTGTAAAATTTGAACCAATATAATTATGGACCACTTAAAAATTGAAGTTAGGCTTGAATATAATTTTTCATGTTAATACCACAGAATATATACAAGTACTAAAGTATAATACTGTGAGAAGTGAGAGTACGAGTGAGTCTTCTCAAATTGCAAGCAAGTTTTTTGAGTATTTTTGTTGATTTCGACTATTGTAACATCTTTATGGACCCCACAGTACCTCATCCACGGACTCCTTAGGGTTCCATGGACCTCAGGAGAAATAATCACTGGTCTAGAAGCTGAATAGGATCAATGATGTAATTTAGGTTGCATGTATGTCAATAAATAAAAAAAAAAACAAATTATTCTGACGGATGTGGTGAGAATTTTCATTCATGATGTATAGAAATACAAAGCGGGTGCAGAAAATAGTTTTTAAATGAATTATGAATGTTCATGTTGTTAAAATTATCCGCCTGTCTGGTCCAAGAGATATATCTCTTATGTCACGAGACGTGAGGTTATGACTGATTGGACAGTTGGCAATACAAAGAGAAGTCGCAGTCATTATAATAATAAAACGCATAGTGGGCCGATTATAATTATAAGGGTCTAATTTTCTATGAAAATATTAATATATTACTTAACTTTGGCGTTTTTAGGCTGTGTTAATGTGTTTAAGGTGAAATTTGGCATGTGTGTTCCTTGAGGAGTATACGAGAGTTTGTACAAAACATTTTGCCTCCGTGGTCCAGTGGATAGCGTATGCGACTGCTGATCGGAGGTTCGATTCCCGGGTAGGGCAAAAGCGTTACTGAGTTTTTTCCGAATTCTTAGTAGCAGCACGGAGTCTGGTGATGTGCCCGGTAACGGCAATAGGCTCGCCCCCTATTACGTGGGACCTAAAAATTCATGGCGAAATGTGGGTGTTATATTACACCTCTGCCTACCCCTTCGGGGATAGAGGCGTGAGTCTATAAAAAAAAATGAAAAAAAATCTATAAAATTGTCAAAAACACTTTCTATATCGATATTAATATAGGTGAAGGTTGGGTTATTATTGAAGGAGTTGCTGATATAGACTTTAACATAAATGCTGTAAAACAGAGCATACATGAGCCAAAAATTAAAATAAAAATTCATGGCGAAATGTCGGTGTAATATTATAAAAAAAAAAGGAGCTTCACACACCTCCCCAGCCTGCTCTTATAGGCGGCCCATACATCTGGCGCTGACATTCCGCAGTGAGAACAAATGAATATAACTACTACTAATAAATAACCGAAATTAATTACCACGATCTCAAAATGTGTAATATCGCGTATAGTTTAGCTAAAGTATTAGCACTAAATGGTTTGTTTAATTAGCTGTTCTACAAGGCATAAGTGTTTCCGTTAGACAGTCTTTCATTCAACTAATACACTGCACATACGTAGTTGCCGTGGCTATAATGCTTCCTTAGTGCCACCATTAACCGTCTCAGTCTCCTCTTTGTCTAGAAGTGGATGTGTGCCTTCCGCTTTGCGCGTTCTACATAGGTTCTCAGTAACTTTAGAGATAATTGGATGACAATTGACTGCACGGTTTGCGTAGTGTTTTAAGCGGCCGCCTCGCCGTTTGACACTGCGCTGAGTGTTGTGGGTTCGATTCCCACACGAGACAACACTTTTTGTGATCCGTAAACTGTTGTCTCGAGTCTGGGTGGGCATTTTATCCGTTAGTTGTATGTAAAGTCCCCCGCGACACAGGATTTATTACTAGTGCAGGAGTTATCTTAAAAAATATACATACCTATATATATATATATATATATATATATATATATATATATATATATATATATTTAATTTGTACCCACGCGTTAGAACATCTATCACGACAGAAACGGTTCAGTGTTATCTACTTCTGCCAAAACTAAAAATGTGATTCCTCGATTTTTGGTCCTAGATTAGCGGTGTAAAATATTATCTGACTCAAGTACTGTCGGCCAAGAATTGGGATAGTAAGCATTTTTACAATGATTGTCGTACACATTCGCGTGTGTTATGGTGTGACAATTAAGGAATTACTTACTTACTTACTTACATCCATTAGGAAACGGAACAGCATCGCCCCGGCTTGATCAGTGCAGAATTCTTCCATTCCCCTTTGAAACATCCTATTATCAGCATCAGTATTGGTCTCAGATTGTCATCGCGTCGTATGGCGAAGCAATGCATGTGATTCTGTTCTGTCTGCATTAATGTTCGCCAACCACTATAATATTTCAATAATCTAAGTATTTCAACGACAGTCTACATTTGTAATTCCTAGCTACAGGTAAAATTCAAATGAAATAACCTGCTAGTGCCACCCCAACTTTCAAGGACAGTAGGGTGTCAAAGTAATTACAATCGCAAATTAATTTGCTGCCAAACCTTTAATAATTTCAAGGTCAAAGATAAATTAGGGAGTATACGATTACGATTTGCCCGGTATACTGTTTAGTCTCGTGTTTTTCGGCTATTAGCTAATTGTGTCACGGTGTAGAGTGACAACTGCCCTACTTTAAATTACCTACTACTATACTACTATTTCTATTTGGCACTCATCACGCGTTCAGAATTGGGATGGACCGTTTAGTTTACTGCTTTCGTGTTATGAAGACATCTTTTTTTTTGAGGCCAGTGCTACCTGTTCCCTTAGCTAGGTCATCTGTGTAGCCGGGTTCAGCAGCAGTGACAACTGAAGACCACGAGTTTTGACATTTCCCATTTGATTATTATTTATTGGTATTGGCAATGAATACAGGTTTACATAGAAGCGCAGTTCTTAAGGATTTCGTGTGCCGATTCCAAGTGGAGACTGTCTCCAGTTTAGTTCGTAGTTGGCGCCGTCGTTGTCGGCGCTGGCGTCGTTCTCCGGAACGTTCGTCTCTCTTGCTCTCGTTGTAAATATCTGAGCTCTTTGGTATTGGTTCCTTACGATCTATAGCTTTGCTGCTTCCTTCTGTAGTTCAGACAAGGCAGGATCATTCGAAGGTCTTGATACCGGTTTTACGTAATCCGATATAAGTATAGTTTACGTCAAATTTTATATGCTTGAATGGTCGGAATGAAGGCGTGAGTCGGTGCGCTGTAGAGTTTCATTACAAACGTTATTTTAATTAAGACTCAGAGCTTTGTGTATTTCAGTCAGAGTACAATGTTTTATGCGACTCTAGCTTCCTTAGGCTGTCCCCCACGTATGCATATCGACGAGTTTACCCGCTATGCATTTTTCAAGTACAATCGGATTGCTCGCTGGATAAAACCGTGCGTGATGCGATTTAGTTTGAATTTGAATTTGTTGGGAGAATTTAAAGGGTTTCTGATGACTAAAAACGTTGTCCCATGAATAAGTACCTACGTAAAAATTCTTTACAATAGAAAAATATTATTGCCAATGTAAGCTTTATGAATATGAAAGCTTTAGATTTAATTCCTGTGCAGTCGAAGACTTCGAAAATACGAATAATCTCTTAAGCCATAGGTACATCTCCGGTGCACTCAAAATACGTATATGTAATAATCTATATGCGATTTTCTCCATTCTATTCGCTCTATCAACTAAATGGGATAACGAGTAGTAATTCTCTCTATAACTAAGCCATACTGTGTAATCTTGTCATTAATAATTCATGTAATATCGATAGCATTGCTTTTTAGAACGATTTTTTTAAGTGGTCAGTTTTTATTGAGAAATGCTTCGTTGGTCAGCGTGTCTTTTAGATTTGTTTTTATTCTAGGACTATCTTTACACGCGATATGGTATAAGACCTCTCCTAAATGGCTGAATTCAAGCAATGTCAAGTGATATTTATTTTATAGGGTTATTTGTAGCAGGATTGCGATGACGAGGGATTGACAATGTGTTTTCTCTGGATAGGTTGAACCTAAATATCTGTCTCCTGATCGTAGTTAGCTTTAAAAAAAATATTTTTTTATTTTTTTATAGACTCACGCCTGTATCCCCGAAGGTAGGCAGAGGTGTAATATAACACCCACATTTCGCCATGTAATTTTCATGTCCCACGTAATAGGGGCCGAGCCTATTGCCGAAACCGGGCACATCACCAGACTCCGTGCTGCTACTGAGAATTTGGGCAAACCCAGTAACACTCTGCCCGACCCGGGAATCGAACCCGGGACCTCCGATCAGCAGTCGCATACGCTATCCACTGGACCACGGAGGCAGTCCTTTAAAAATTATAAATTCAATAAGAAGATCGTAATATGTTGGTGCCACTTCACGTTTGAAGTTTATTTGCCATCGAATAAGATCCCCTTGCCGCTGAGCTAAAACTAGACAAAGTACAAAATCACTTTAAACTAACATCGAACCGCAAACACAACGATTGCGTGGTCAAACTGGCAGTTTAATTACAACGAAAAGGCATATCAATGTTTATTTAGTGCGCAGATTACACGCCACGCAAACGTATAACGAGAACATGAAGATTAAAAGACTTTTGTTTAGCTCTTCGCCGGCCATCGTCCTACATAACCGGCCTACTTGTACGTCGTAAAGAAAACGTTCAGCGTTTAGGGAAAACGTGTGCAGTAAGATTTTTATGTTCTTTGTTTGTTAAACACGTCCATAAACTTCAAATAATGAGAAGTTTAGACATAAAAGGCTTTAAACAAGTCAATTCATTGCATGCGTGTAAGAATAATATGGAATGAAAAGGTTTAAGTGAAAGTAAGATGTATATGTTTCTAATATCCGATGGTTTTAAAACAGAACCAATGTTACAGAAATCGCAACAAAATTTAGCGTCTGACGTACAAATAATGACGAAACAAGCTTTCAATTATAAACTTCAACTTGGCTCCATTCCAATAATAATCATTTACATGTTTTGCATTTCAGAATTGGCAACACGACCCCGGTACAAAGGAACATCGTGAATCGAAACGAAGAACGACACATAGCGATCCGTACGATCATAGTACGAGGCTAAAGACCGCGGACGGTCGAGACCTTCTCCCGAATTGTGATAAACGAAGCCGGGGACGCCGCAAGATGGCGTCCACCGACACATCGACCACCAGCAGTCAGATCTCCACCGTAGTCTCCGAGGAGCACAAGCGAACCGTCGACGAAGCATTCTTGAACAAGATGAAAGGCCTCGTCGAGAGGTTACGACTTGAGAACACGACCTTGAAGAAGTCGCTCGACATCGAGCGGAGCGAGGTCCGAGCACTTAAAGCCCGCCATGAGAGCACACTCAGAAACTTAAAGACTGAATACAGAAAAAAGGAAGAATTCCTAGAAAAACAGCTAAGAACTACAAAACCAGACAAAGCAACAGACACAACACAGTTAAATGAAAACAAACTGGTAGAACTAAAGAAATTAACGATAGAAATTCAGTCTTTAAAATCTGCAAATAAGGGTCTTCAAGAGAAACTCAAGGTAATTTATATTTTATTGTTAAGAAGCTTATGTACTAACAATTCCATGATAAATGTAATAGTACTGATCAGTTCACCGATTAACAATACGTAAAACATTTCTTGTAGGTTTATAATGTTAAGAGGTTTTCTTTCCTTACTCTCTGCAGAGTAGAATTTGTGATTGACGTGATTGACAGTTTCTTCAGTTTTACTCCAATATTGTAAAATACCACCTTGATTTAGCTGGTGCAATATGTAATTTATTCTATATAGATAAGGACTTCCGTAGCGTAGCCCATACACAATGAAGCAAGGTAACGGACACTCTGGCACAACATAGAATAGTGGTTTGCCGTTCTTCATATTAGACGCTTTAGCTACTACATATTGAGCGTCAGATTTCCTCAAAAGCGTTGCGTATTGAAATTCTCTTTTGTCCAGTATGTCTTTGGTTTTTCGGTCATTGATTAAAGCAATACGATTTTTGGTTTTTTCATAAAAATCTGGCGGAACGCTTTTGATAACCAAATTAAAATCACGATTGTGTATTGCAAGGGTTAAATTAGTTTTTACTAACTTATCTATCGTGCTGATATCCTGCTTGTATCTGGGGTAAGTTATCGCTGTAGTAATAATGCCCTGGAAAAGAACGAACATTAACAAAAACAAAAAAGAGACTTTAAATAAAGCTTAAAAGGTATACCTAATACGTTAATAATTTCATCTAAGTAAAATATAAAAGGCTCTAATTCTAGTTAGTTTTCCCTTTAGAAATTGAGTTACATCAGAGCGAACTTTTGTTTTATTAAGTCTGTTGTAGTGGCAGCACTTCAGTAACTCACTTAAAGACAAAAAATATTTCACATGGGATATCTTTCTATTCCAACTTGATCTGCGATACAAATGTCCCAAGAGTTAGGCAAGCAAAGACGTATCAAACTGTTGTACTTACATCAATTGCACAGTCGACTATGAGGGAGTAAACAATAATCAACAGAACCATCCATCTAAATATCGGTCCGCTGAACGTAAAATCAACCGTTTGCCTTATGAAACATTTGATCAGATTCATCATTGTTGCTCCAGTGGTCTGTTTGTCTTCGATATTTAATAACTTCGTTTCAATTTTCCGTACGAAAATTGAAATTACGATGAAAATAATGAAGGCGAAAATAAACAATAGGAGCATATGAACCGATATCAGATCTATTGTTGTGTTGAAAGTTGATTGTGTATCTGACTTCTTAACTATGAAACACAGTTCGTCTTGCACCAGAGGATAGGTTGTATCAATGTATCCATAGTACGTGTTCTTTAGGATACGAGAATTTAGCTCCAGATCAGAGTAACCTTCCATTAAATCTGAAGTTATACCCGTCGCTGTTCCATTTTCAAGCAAATCACCAACTGTACTATCATCTCTTGGAGGCAGCGGATCACACGTGGCATTCAAAAAACTTATAACTGTTTTGGCCAATCTTGAATCACAAGTCACAGGACCTGGAGTATCATATACAAATACCTTTTTGAAGACGCTCAATCGGAGTTCGTGCCCGTATAAATTATAATATTGCTTAGATAGCAAATGGCTTACATCTTTAACATCGGTAATATCTCTGACTTGGTCAATAAATGGATTGTACATATACATCCTCAGTCGGTCAGACCATATCATCAGCACAGAATTCGTGATGCTTCTGCTCCACAGTAATTGAAAGTGGTTTTTCAACACGTAGTAGAAATATTTGTCTATTATGAGGGGTGTGTTCACTACGAAGATAACGGCACTCCTTGGCTTGAAGACACCGGTTCGTTTTAGCGCGTCTATGACCGATTCACTCATTTCTGCGGAAAGGTTGTCAGATGTTACGAGATAGGCCGTCTCGCCGTGTGTATTATACTTCGGTTTCACAACTGTTTTATTGGAATACGGACAGCCATTTATCAGCATTACGTTGTACCCGTACCCGTAGTTTTCGGTATACTTCAGGATTCTGTTCTCGAAATACGTGAACTCACAGAACGTGATGGTGAAGAACCATTGACGGAAAGAATTGTACATTAAATTGACTACTTCGGAGGCGAATTCTGCTTTCCTGGCCGTCTCATCGTGGTATTCGAAAATTTCTTTGTAGAGGATGCTAGTATTGTCAATACAAGCTGCTTGAGTGAAGAGTAAAATGAGAGCAAAAATTACTAACATTTTGGATGAAGCGTTTGTAGGGCAGGCTGGCTGAACACAAACTGTTAAAGTTTAAGGTCACTTCCATATTAACGAAGTGTTTAAATCATTAGTGAGTATGTCATCATACATTGTGTGTTTAATACAGGCACGTCAATTACTTGCTAGGAAAATATTGTCATTTAATATCATGTCGCGTTTTGTATTTCTGCTTACTGGAAGAGGTAGACCTTCGATAAATTAAGGTAATTTTCTCACGAAGTTTGAAATCAATTAGTGAGAAAACGACTACGTTTTCATTACCTGATTTGGGAAAATATTTTGGTAATGCCCAGGGCCAAATTCGCCGCGATCCAATTTGTGATGTGTCAAATAGTCAAATAGCGCTAGGTTTTACTATCATTATCGCTTTTATATACTAACATCAGATTGTTTATGTATCTACTGCTCTATAGGAAAAAATCGCTGTAGTTCTGCGAAGCAGGATTAATTTTCTGTATCGCGAGGCCTTACGAGACTTTACAGTCACGCCTGTATCCCCGAAGGGGTAGGCAGAGGTGTAACATTACACCCACATTTCGCCATGAATTTTTAGGTCCAACGTAATAGGGGCGAGCCTATTACCCTTACTGGGCACATCACCAGACTCCGTGCTGCCACTGAGAATTCGGAAAAACCCAGTAACACTTTTGCCCGATCCGGGAATCGAACCCGGGAGCTCCGATCAGCAGTCGTATACGCTATCCACTGGACCACGAAGGCAGTCATGCAATTAAAAAGACACTCAGACTCGAAAAAACAATCATTGTGAATTACACACAGTGTTGTTTATTGTGGGGATGAACCATGTTTTTTCATGTAAAGATAAACAAGCAAAAATTTCATGTAAACAATTTCAGTCGGGATCATAATTACGACAATTTTTGTCGGCTAATTTGATACTGTTTGCATCATGTGCTAAGAATTTTGACGTCACACTTTAATAATTAACTCATGTTTGGTTTTATCTAATTACTACACGCTAATGTAAGCAGGCAGATGCACATTGCATGCCAACGTGCCTCTTTAATCTACAGCAAACTGAGTTCTTGTGCAATCAAATCGACAGTTTAGTAATACATACATACATACATAGACTCACGGCTGTTTCCCCGAAGGGGTAGGCAGAGGCATATTAAACGCCCACTTTTCGCCAGTGTTTTGATCCCACGTAATAGGTGGCGAGCCTATTGCCGCTTATCGGGATATTTAGTAATAGGATCTATATAATAGGATTAATTACTTTAAAACTCGTCCAATATACTTTTGATTAAATTCGCTGCGGCTTTCAAGGCACTTTCATTATAAGCCGGTATTCATGAGTGTTCAAATCGTATAATAGATATAAAATATGTACTTCTGATTAAATACGCTGTAGGGCTTCTAAGGCATTTTAACCTTATCCTCCCGACTACACGAATTACCAACACGTCCAATATTTAGATGATTAAATTCGCTATGGGTTCCAAGACACTTTAATTTTATCCGGGAGTTCGCGACTCAACGAATGTCCAACTCCGGCAAATATTTTTCTGATTAGATTCGCTATGGGACCTGAAACATTCATCCGGGAGTTTCAAACGTGTTGACGTGTCTTCAGTGGTCACTGCTACTAAACTTGGCTACATAGGTCTCAAAACAAAAGTTTATAAAGACGATACGTAGGGACGTATATTCTTCACGAATGTCATTATAATAAGTAGAACTTTTCATCTTTCGTAGCTAGTAGGTTGGTTGTTATTTCCAGAAGTTGGTGTGATAAGTTTACAAGACTATTTATTTATGGAGAGTTAAGCAAAATAATGTGCAGATTGGCAAAAAGTATATTCTCAAATGATCATCAGTGCGCCATCTGCGCAGTCCATTCGTAAAGCCTTTCTCTAATTCCATGCATACTACTTACTACTGTTTATCAGATACCTACTTTCTATGCTATTATTTCGCATTACTCGTGTACTAATATATCCTAATGCATAGTAACTGTTCAGTGATATCTACTGTTGCTTTCTACTCGGGCATAAATTGAATAAAAGAACACATTAAAAAGCAAAAATCTGTATACTGATACTAGTTCCAACCATGGATGATGGAATACGCAGATGGAATACGGTTGCGTAGGTCACACGGCAGTCGCTCTGAAGAAGAGGTTGGATGGAATCAGGATAACGCTATTTAATCTAAGTAGGTACATATTGTATTAAAATAGAGGATGTCCGCAACTACGCCCACACATTTTCTGTTTAATGTAACCGTTTCTGTCCGATACCTTGGGGATTTGGGGTATATGATCCGTTCTTGGTGTATCTTTGCACACCGGATTTCATCAGGATCGGACTTTATCAGGAATATACATGCCGAATTACAACTTCTTGCGCATTGTAGTTGTCAGACAGTAATGGAACAATTTTCATGTATAATAATATAATTATATTGAGGAAACCTTCATGTTTGAGAGTTCTCCACAATGTTTTTGAAATACATGTGAAGTCTGCCAGCCCGCACTTGGCCAGCGTGTTGGCCTTATGGTCATATCCTTGTCATAGTGAGAAGAGTCTGTGCCCAGCAATGGGATAGTATATACAGGGCTGATGATGCTGATGATGAATATGTATATTGGTGTATATTGATGATGGACCTGTTGTGTTTGTGTAGGTCGCGCAAGCGGCGGAGTGCGCCCGCGCGGCGGAGCTGCGCGCGCAGGCGGCGAAGCACACCGCGCTCGAGCACGCCGCGCGCAGGGACGCGCGCGCACAGTGCCATAAACTGGTCAGTATACCACACGTTTATATCTTTTATTGTTTTTCTTTTTTTTAAGTAGGTAGGTATATGGCCTTCGGATTTCTTAGCGGAACTCTTTTGAAATGGTCCATCGATTCTTATCCTGTCTTGATATGAATACCAGAACTGACGACTGCAGGGTATCACTCTGATGTAAAAGCCGCAAGTTATCCTAGTTACCCACCCAAATGGAGACCTGCGTAAGCGCTGCTTAACTTTGGCGATCTTTTACGAACGTCAAGTCAAGGGCACGCAATGAGCCTTCGTGCCGTGGGATAGTATCAAGCATCATGGGAGGTAGTAGAGACAGTCAAGTTGCTGTGATAGCAAACGGTAATACAGGGGACACTGTCTTATGCCATGGAAACTTAGTACCTAATGAGTTCCTTAAAACCTACTCGTTGCCTATTCTTAGCTTACTTCATCGTGGACCCAGGTATTCTGGAATATTTACTGAATGTATTGTTTATTACAATTATCTAATGCCAAGAGTTTCATTCACATCATATCAATAAGCCGAGTTGTGTAGCGTTTGACGTAATGGTAAAGTACTCTCTTGTTAATGAAAAACCATGAAGCATAAAGCAAACAATTACTACTTTTAATGGATTATTGAAACAGCGTATAATCGAAATACAATCAATTAGTATCCGTGTTTCTCCTATTTGCATTTAGCTATAATGGTGACCAAATTGTGTATGTACAATGAATGTCTGAATAAGTATTTCCGAAAAAGTAAGTTGAGCTGTAGGTATATTCTTCCAAAGATCTATGTCGTAGAGCCAGCAAAAAAAAGAAACATGACTGTGGTATTATTTTCCACTCTAATTTGGATACATACGATGACGTTACGATACACCTATGTTCCTTGTCATTTCTTATTTTCCGACTTCGTCAGTATACCTACTTCTGATTAAATTTTCCGCCGGTATTATGACAGTTTAGCTTTCTGCAGGACTTCACGAGTGTCAAAACTCGTTGTCATCAATAGTCACTGCTGCTGAACACAGGCCGCCTACCTGTGTACAGGTAGCAGAGTAGTGGGGATGAGGATGGCACTTTTCTCAAAGACAAAAAATGTACCTAATACATATAAAATAACATAGACAAAACTTAAGTAATGGTCATTAAAATAGTTCTACCATAAATATCCAAAACAGAGGCGCCTTTTAAAGGACTTGTCGACCTTTTCAACAGGATTTGGTGTACCTATCTATAAAAAGTCTTCATATACAAGAGATTTTGAATTCTATCAAAACTGTCTAAAGACGATTTTCCTTTCGGCTTGGAAGTAAACAAAGTAATATCCAAATCTAGAATTGTAATTTGTAGGCGTTCGTTTATGATACCTATTTCTAGTTCATGAACATAGTACATATATTATTATAATGTTATTATATGACTTACATTGCTGATTACGTGGTAAACTAGTTTTGTTTTCCTTATTTGAGTATCGTTACTTGATAACATTTATTTTATTGCCAAAATATCTTCTGTATTTAGGTACTTACTTACCTTTCCGTTTTATTTATTTATTTTATTATGGAATACCAACAGCTAACAATAAATGAATAGGTATGTAACTAATATAAGTTAACATAAAGCCAATTACAGGTCTTCTCGTATAGTTAACAATACGTTTATTATCGGCATTATGGTAAAAAAAATACTTCTTCACACAATAAACACTATACAGTCATCAAACTGTAGCATTTAGCGTTTCATAGAATCCATCAAATCACTCATTTCAAGATTTGCTATTCGGTTTAATGTAGGCGTTATTTTAAAAAATATGTGGAGCGCCTTACAAAATTCTTCTGCAACGCTCTCAGAACCTTCTCTCTTACGGTAATTTAATATTTTGGCAGGCGCTTTGTAAATATTATGGCAATTATATTTATTTTAATATATTGATTTTAATGTATTGATTTTAATTTTTCTGAAGTTATTGATATTGTTTGCAGCTGGAGGAAATTAAATCGAAAGAACGGGTGATACTACAACTGAAGAGAGAAGCGGCGCGGACGGCGATCATACAACAAAATGATCAGGTATGTGATATTATTTACGTTTGTCAACCTTATCGAATAATTCTCTCGTGATGTATGCAGAAAAGAACAACAGTTCACGTTCTGAATTTTATATAAAACGAACTTGTCATAGGAACGGCTTCTCTTTGTGGTTGAATATAATTATAATTCTAGTTAACCATCAAGAAATGAAAGACTGAATAATGTTTATCTATTACAAACCTTCAATTTTAGTAAATATCAAATATGTAACTAATTTGTCTAGCAAAATAATTAAACCTGAACAGAAATAATGCCTACATCGCCTGAAATAGAAGTACGAAGCATGCAAACTCGAAAACGATTTGTTACCGACTAGCTTTTGCCCGCCGCTTCGCGCGCGTTAAATTCGGGGTAACACAAATCTACTTTCAGTCTCAAGTTGTGTGAAGACACTCCTGGTTATTCCAAAGATTTCAGAAACTCTATAGGGCACAAAGTAACTCGGTCAGTATCCATGACATTATCTACCGAAAGGTACCTACTCATTAAAATCACATTGCATACAGACAAATTTCAAAGCCATGTTCTAATACATGTTCAATATATCTCGATAAACATTTTCGCAATTTTATTATTAGTAGGGAAAATCGTTTCAGCCGTTTAAGCTTATTATATAATTATTAGTTTAAATATGCGAACAATTCAACGTGCACAATATGACATTATGTATGACGTGACAAAACTGACAGATATACGCGATAGCACATCATGCGCAGCACTCAATTATTAGAGCATGCGTTCTTACTTTCAAGAGGTACAAACCTCTAACCTCCCTACAATCCCTCCCAGTTTAATGTATGCAACTTATGGTAGCCTATGTCCGTCTCCATGGTCCATTATATCTCTATATTAAATTTCAACAAAATCGGTTTAGCCTCTTCAGTTCTTTGTAACGGAATCAAAATCCTAACAGTGAAATTGTCACTTAGGTAAAACATTGCCCAAAGCCATCAAAATATTACTTGAAATCTCTGATTTATTTCTTAAAATAAAAATCGTGTAATGCATTTCAACTGATGCATCAATGATCGCGTAGAACATCGGATTTTCTTCGAAGCGACAATTCCTCGAAGCGCATATACGACCTAAAACAAAAAATATTCAAAATCTTGCGACGCTAACAATATAAAATAAAGTTTATGTACAATTGTTATTCACGTCTTGTGAATATTTTATGGTTCCCACTAGCCGGCCGGGAGCTTTTCTCGGAACACAACTAAACTGGAAATTTAATAACGCGGCGTATTGTAACACAAGTATGAGATTGTTTGATAAGGAGTGCGCATGTGTAATGAACTGGAGGATGTGAAATATGAATGGGTAAGTAAGCATTTATTCCTCGAGACAATTTGATAGTGTTTATAGTTTTGTATTCCCAGTCCCGAAGCTCCGGTATCAGTTTGCCATCATGCATAAGGGATTTTGCTATATAACGACTGCCTCCGTGGTACAGTGGATAGCGTATGAGACTGCTGATCGGAGGTCCCGGGTTCGATTACCGGGTCGGACAAAAGTGTTACTGGTTTTTTCCGAATACTCAGGAGCAGCCCGGAGTCTGGTGATGTGCCCGGTAACGGCAATAGGCTCGCCCCCTATTACGTGGGACCTAAAAATTCATGGCGAATACACCTCTGCCTACCCCTTCGGGGATACAGGAGTGAGACTATAAATAAATAAATAAAAAAAGTTTTTAAACCTAGTAAATAAGGCCCGTGCTCAGCAATGAGACAGGTTGTAAAGTTTGATGATACAGCTTATTTTTTTATTTATGATGAAATAATGGCATCGGATATGGACCAAATGGATAAATCCACTTATATTAAAATCTATAGATTTACATATAAGCCGACATGTGGGTGTGATACAATTTTGTCTAATACTAGTTGGTCTGGTTATGTGTGGGATCAAATTTTGCCATAGGTAATACTCTTTGTTAAAAACAAAATATTGTCCCATAAGGTGATCAATGTCAGTGGACTTGTGCAAGCATTGAAGAGTTTTCATCAGAGGATCAAACCGGCTATACTCATAAAGGCTAGGTTTAGACTACGCCAAACCACCAAGTAACCCACATACCTAAAGAGTTAAGAGTGTCAAGAGTTCGAGATATTTCTTATATACAAGTCGCAACAATTAGTCATTGTTTTAAGAAGCTAGCCCTTTTTAATACATGCCTCTCACGCAGTCATAATTCTTTAATCCATGTGTCCAAAATTATCCAATTTTCTGTAAAACAAAAGACAACAATATTTAAAAACATAATGATATGTCTATTATTTAGCCGTGTATTATTTAATCGGAGCCGTGATTATTGAAATATTTCACAAATAAAATAAAAACTGAGTTATTGTGACCACGCGAGGTAACCAAAGTGTGTGAGAACGCCGCAGGGTATTCGTAAAGTGAGCTACTTAGGAACCCCGAGGCCGCCATCTTGAAATAACTCATACCCATGGGAATTTATGAAATTTCCGAATTTAATTTCAAGTTTTTAGGATTATAATATGTTGTGGATGTTTTGTATTAATCCGCCGTTATTTTTGAAAGAGTAAGCAATAATGCCAATTGAGTGGGATGACAGATTGATTAGATTGTTTTAAGGCTATTTGGAGGTTGTAGCAGGCAAACAATAATAGGTACCTAATAGAAGAAGCAACATGTGATAGGAAATTAATATAATCATGCAATCTACAAGTTATCAACACCATCAGTAATTTCATACAAAATGATTTGAATCTGTACCTTCTACCTACGCCACCTTGTGTTTAATTTGACCTAATCGTCTTAGCTTTTAGAGCCAGCGGCACATCCGATAGTCATCATCATCATCATCATCATAAGGCCAAACGGGTTGGTATAGGGTTTGTATCAAGTTTTCCTTCTCTTACAATGCTGTTTTCTGCTAATGCTTCCTCTGTCCCATGGGTGTCGTAAGAGCCGACGCTCTTACGACACCCATGAGATGATATGGGGTGGTGACATTCCGTATTCTTAATCCGTCACCACACGGACTCATCCGATAGTAAGCAAAATTTAATACGGCTAATGAACATATACCCCTTGCGATAAAATATGGGCTAAATATACTCATAGTTCGAAATTGTGTCTTAAGCCCTAGCTTCATCTGTGTAAAATTATTTTAAGTAGTCTTAAGTTCTGAACAAGTAAACATATCTATTTAATACTTATCTAATACTCTAATACTAATATATAAAGCTGAAGAGTTTGTTTGTCTGTTTGCTTGAACGCGATAATCTCGGTAACTACTGGTCCGATTTGAAAAATTATTTCAGTGTTAGATAGCCCATTTATCGAGGAAGGCTATAGGCTATATAACATCAGGCTATAAACCACGGGAGCGGAGCAGTACCCTTAAATAACGCGGATGTAACTGCGGGCTCATCTAGTATTTTTAAGAAAGTACTGTTTCTAAAATTCGTCAGGGCAAATGTCCAATTAAATATATGATTTACCTTCTTAAATATGCCTAATGTGGGATTAAGTCTGGTATAACATTTAGTCCTTGTTTTGTATTGAGGTCAGTATTATATATAGTATTACAAAGGTATTTATTTATTTATATATAGACTCACGCCTGGATTCCCGAAGGGGTAGACAGAGGTGTAATATTACACCCACATATTAATATTACAAAGGTAAAGTCAAATTAATAGTTATTTATTTATTTACTTACCTACTTACAAATTATCTTTGAGGCTGTACCGTGAAACCTGCGGCAAACCATGTCCCTAGTGTTGTTTTCCCACTTAAGCCACTCAGGTGTTTTGCTAATACGCACCTGTCTCTTTAGAGTTACAATTCTAGGTACAATATAACTGACTCTGGTAGTCAACATAACGAAGTCTGGTATTTTTACCTCTTGTTTTGTAATAATAAAGGCGTGTTGGATTAAATTCTCTTACACATTTTTATAAACGTATATCACAGAAAACTAAAAAATATCTAAAATTTAATTTAAGCACAGCCCTGAGATATTAAGTAAAGCTCGTCAATTTTAGCATGGAGTCATTAGTGACACGTAATATCGTACACGGTTGTGGTATTCAAAACCCAGATCGATTGTATCTTTGAGGAAAATCACTTCGCACCTTTGACTTTCTTCGTTGAAGAAATTATGTGTGTCAATGAGTATGCTTATGAGTTAAGATATTTTGAACAGGAAGTCTTGAAATTGTTAATTTCTGGGCCCGTCTGCCTACACTTAGTGGAGCAGAATTTATAGTCATCAAAATATACGAACTTACCGCTTAGAAAAGTCTCGGATGATTTCGCTCTAGAGATCGAAAGCTAAAGTTTTTGTGGAAGTTTCATAAATCCGTAAGACTCTAATTTCTTGGTTAGGATCGTTGTTTCTAAATGTCTACGTGACTCGTAGATTGTCGTTCTAATGTTGTCTCTAAAATCTATTTTAACCTATTTCCTTAAATGTTTTTGATGATGGAATATGGAAGATATATATTATCTTCATTTTTAAATTGCATCTCATTTTCACTTCGGCTTTAAAGCCTGTTTAATATTTGTTTTAGTGTGCGTTGTTTTAAACCAAGTTTATTACTTCAATGAATGTTTTATTTATTTATTTTATAGTCTCACGCCTGTACGTCCCCGAAGGGGTAGGCAAAGGTGTAATATTACACCCACATTTCGCCATGAATTTTTAGGTCCCACGTAATAGGGGGCGAGCCTATTGCCGCTACCGGGCATATCACAGACTCCGTGCTGCTACTGAGTATTCGGAAAAACCCAGTAACACTTTTGCCCGACCCGGGAATCGAAACGGGGACCTCCGGTTAGCAGTCGCATACGCTATCCACAGGACCACGGAGGCAGTCGACTTCCATGAATGTATAGATCTCTATTGACTTGTGCCGTGTCGTTGACGGCATAGAATACAAGTGTCACCACCCCCTATCTTCCCGTGGGTGTCGTAAGAGGCGACTAAGGGATAACACGATGCAAATACCATCTTTGCGTAGAGACGGAAAACTCGACATCAAACCCTATACGACTGCCTCGTTGGTCTCGCGGCATAAATGTGCGCGTGGGATCGGGAGGTCCCGGGTTCGATTCCTGGGTCGGGCAGTGTTATTGGGTTTTTCTGTCACGAAATTCTCAGTAGCCGCACGGAGTCTGGCAATGCGCCCGGTACGGCAATCTCGTAATAGGCTCGCCCCTTATTACGTGGGACTAAAGTATATCCGGCGAAAAGTGGGTGTAGAAATACACCTCTGCCTACCCCTTCGGGGATAAAAGGCGTGACGTTATGTATGTATGTGTCTATTGACTATACTGACTATAGTATTCAAGTAGTTCTACCTAGCACGATGTCATTTTCGATAGCCTTTCTAGCTTTGTAACAAAACTACCTGGTATTATCTTAGTATTGAATTACTGCGTTGAAATGTAACGATTTATAGAAGCACGATCATTGTGTTGCAATTTACTTTGAATAGTTCTGCCGATACTTGTCTCAAATGTTCTGATATATTTGGTCTCATGTCTGTGGGATATTGTTCTAGGTTTCAGATGTTTCGAAAGCTAGATAAATGTTGAGTTATTTTCAGGGAAGACAGCTTTGTGGGACGACTATAGCTTGCTTACGTGAACGATTTCCCATTGAGTAATGTTAGGTGGTAATTTGAGTAGGCGACACTCCAGCCGTTAAGGAGGAGCAGGAGGAGTCTAGAGACATAAACGCTTACATAATAAAGGATATACATGTATCTATTCTAATGTATCCCCATATCATCCCATGGGTGTCGTAAGAGCCGACAGATGGAGCATATTACGCAGAGAACAACACTGTAAGAGAAGGAAAACTTGATACAAACCCTATACCAACCCGTTTGGCCAGCGTGGTATAGTAGGCCAATTCCTCCTATCAAAGGAGAGGCCTAGTCCAGCAGTGGACTGTTTAAGGCTTGGATGATGATTCTAATGTGAACCTTAACGTTTGCATTCGCGTATTCACGCCAATGTGCATTGTCATAATTTCTTTAAAAATCAGTCAATTACTACTAACGTTCGATTGCTCTAATAATCTGATGGCGCTTGTGTATTTATGTAGGCGAGATCACTAGAATATTAATGTAACGTTTTAAGAATTGGTATTTCGGTTATTAATTTATGTATTATAGAGGATGCCCGCGGTCACACCCGCGTTATTTAACGCCACTGCTCTGCTCTCGTCGCTCATAGCACGATGTTATATAGCCTATAGCCTTCTTCGATAAATGGGCTATCTAACACTGACTTAATTTTTCAAATCGGACCAGTAGTTCCTGAGATTAGCGCGTTCAACCAAACACACAAACTCTTCAGTTTTAAATATTAGTATAAGATATATATTAAGTTTAAACAAGAAATTAAAAACATTGAAAGTAATGTATCTTATATTCTTCTTTTTGATCGCACAGTATCTGAAGTGCTGCTGAAATTCTATCAAAGTATAAATATATTGTAGTGAATAGTCGTCTCACATTGTACTCACATATTTATACTTTAATTAATATATTATTATTTTTTTAATTATGTTGACTGGACTTTAAAATTGTTTCGGATGTTTCTTCTCAGGGCAGTCAGTTAGGAAACACCGGCCTCATCTAGCTTAATTTAAAAAAAAGTATGACTTTGTTTAAGTGTGTGTATTATAATGAACCTATGAACAAATAAATGATTTGACTTTGACTTTATCAGCAGTATTCACTTCTTTTAAAAAGTCGGATAATATCTAAAAGTCAATCTGCCATGTCAGAGTTGATTTTATTTTGTGTCAACTACGTGACCAATGATCTTGAAGATGTAAAACAAATGTAAAACATCAGGACATCGCTATTTTAGCAACTTTCGCGTCGATTCTCTAGAAATTTCTATGTGGTGAAAATAGAGTCATGCGATTCTGCGTATTCGCACGTTAACCGTAGCGTTTACGCTTTTGTACATCGTAAAGTTTTAGTATCTACCTGATACACAGATTAGATGCTCGCATTTGGAGTTCCTTTCATATGTTTACAAGACTTCATCTACGACTCCGCCAGTGTGCGACTTTTTAAGGAATAATTTCAAACCATCGCACCTCTGACTTTTCAAAGTTAAAAGCGTATAAAATTGTTAATGATCGCTTGCAAAAAGGTGATGGAAAACATCGCGAAGAAACCAGCATGTCTGAGAATTTTCTATAATTGAGATTTGTAATTTTATGACTATGGAATTTCCTGAAATTCCAACGGGAACGTGTAGAAACAGTAAAATTAGTAGGAATGTGCAGACGTAGCTGGGGGCATCCTCTAGTTTACAATATGAGACGGTTGGCAGCGCCTAAAATAAATATGCAGTAAATTGGCGATTTAAACCACGCTTTAAATCGCCAATTTACTAAAATTCAACTAACTTTTTAAACTTTAAGTGAATTGAAACTATGACACATAATTTTCATGGTTTCAATTTACTTAAATCTGTTAAAAATATAAATAATATTATAAACTTTCAAAATCAAAATCAAAATCAAAGTTCTTTATTTCAAATAGACCATTTCCTGGCACTTTTGAACGTCATTATCATTACATAAATAATACTTACATTTAAAAAAAAAACATTGTAGGTATAAATATAATAAATTACATTATCAATGGTTAAAAATTTAAATTATATAACAAAGTTTTGAAATTGTTCATAACAAATTAACTAAATATTATAACATTATAAAGATTCTCAACAAAACACCAAAAAAGAAGAAAATAACAGTAGAATAAAATAAATTTTATTTCGTGATTGACAGTAGTTTTAAATTGTCTTTCGAGACTTGTACTAGGTATCTTTATTAAGATTATCCGATACTAGAGGACATTTACTGAAATTACCCGTTTTGGCCGATCCCGTGGGAATTTCGGGAAATCCCTTCTTAGTGCACCCCTACGGGCCCCAAGGAACATGCCAAATTTCAGCTTCCTGCGCCCAATAATTTCGGCTGTATCGTGTCTGTCAGTCAGTAACGCAAGGATTTTATATATTAAGATTTCGGCACTGTTATAAACGACTATTCTTTATCCCACTTAAAAGTGGCACTTATCCTAATAGACGATTTAACTTTATCTCTATGACATGGGCATTCACTTTTGATGACCAGAACGTTTTGCTAAATGAAGTGCGCTTAAGTAGTCTGTTTTATATCGCCATTATAGCAGGCTGACGGGTAATCGATATTGCATCAATGTTTTGTCATAAACAGCATTTACTTAAACCATAGTAAATAGATTTGCACAATATCACAATTTTACGAGTATTACCGTATCAAATTTGTATTCTAGTGGTTAATAATATCTATTGATTAAGTGTGAGAGGCTATTATAAACGAGAAAGGATAAATAATAGTGAAGAGTTTGTTTGCCTTTGTTAGTAATATTTAGAGTGGATTGCACCACATCACCGGTTAAAGTAAAAGCTAAAGTCAAATTTTACAATAACTTTAACATTAAACTTGACGGCTGCCGCAAAATGTGTTGCACCAACGTTTTTGTTGCTAATGTTAAAGTTAACAGGGTTGCTAGACAAATGAGGCGTAATCTATCCCAATTCGCTGCGGGAACTATTTTTAAGTCCGGCAATACTAGAGCTTTGCTGTTATTGATAATGTCAAGATGTCAATTGTCAAATATTATATCGAACGTCAAACGGATTGAACGCGCTGAACGCGCATCATTTTAAAAGATTTTGATTATCTTTCTTGTTTATACTACACCTATTACGAGTTCAAGTTTTACGAAGTGTAGAAGACTGATAATAATGGCATCAAATACAAAAAGCTTGTACGTAAACAGCCAAACAAAGTAAGTATGCACAACTTATTCTGTTGCCCATAACACTTGCGTGTTATTCTTTTTACAGCACACAAACTTATGCCTATCTTTACGTTAAATTCTGTATATTTCAGGGAAAGAAGCGTAAACTTTACTGGAGCCGAAGTCGATAGACTTCAATCGTTAATAACCAAACATCAAAATGTATTATTTTGTAAGAAAACCGATGCTATAAGTAGTAAGCAAAAGGATAGCGTGTGGACTTTAATAGAAAGCGAATTTAATGCCCTTGGAGAGATCCCGCTCACTGTGAAGCAGCTCAAATACAAATTTGAGAATATCAAGAGAGTGGCAAAAAGGTACATAAATAGATACAATGATAAATATATTGAAGGGCCTGCTGCTCAAAATTTCATACTTATTTATTCTTCGCGACAGACATTAAAAAACTCTATAGTGAATAGTGTATTCGAAACCGCGAGTGAAAATCGTGTAAAAATAGTGCTATCCAATCGTGCGGTAGGTATACCGGGTTCGGTTCCCGGACGCGTCAAAGTGATAAAATAACGCTAGAATAGTGAAAATTCGCAAATCGGTAATAAGTAGTGCCGTGTAGTGTATAATAAGCATTAAACTTATACTTGTGCTAACCGTAGGGACTTAGATATCGATCATAAATAGTGTTATCAGTTGTAATAGATAAGAACTAATAGTTGATAAACAGCTGTTTTGTTTACATAGTAGTTTTATAGTTTTATTTTATAAGTGTTTTTTAGCTTAGAATAAGCTTGAAATCATGTTTAAATAGTTTCTTATTGCTAGTTATTGGTTTGTATAGTCGAATAAAATAGTAATAATAAACATTTGCATGTTTATCATAAACTTTGTTTATGTACGATAGTGTTTTCTTAAGAAAATTTGTATTTTTATTTATGCATCATAGGTTTTATTATGTTATCTTAGAATTGAAAAAAGCTATTTCCATGGCGTTTGTTTTATTAGATGCTCCATATAGTTGCACACAACGGCCCACTAAAATTACATACATAACTATAGTATTTCATAGTATTTTTATAGAAAATATAGTGGGTGGATCATTGTGTGACAACATTTTTCGATAATTTTCTTGAATAACTTAGTGATGCAAACAGTTAGGTTTATGTATTATATACCGTTAGATAGAACTTATTGAGAGCTATCTAGCTATGTATAGAACATATATGCATGTACCATAGTATCTAAGATAATTACATGTAGCACAAATAAAGATTTGTTGTGCATATGTTCGGTGCGGTGGTCGGCGTTAAGGTAAAATTTCGAAGTAGCTAAGCGACCATATTTTTGGCCAGTTTGTTGGCGTCCCAACCACCATGTTATAACCAAGTAACTATATGAAGCCATCCAGCACCGAACACCTGAACAGCACCGCTCTCAACGTATGAAGATGTTTTATTTCTGAAGCCCCGAATAGATCGCCATACAGTCCACTAGCACATAGAAGATGATCGTCGTAGGAACACTCGCCAGTCACATACCACCAGCGCACTGTGGCGGACCAGCTAAGGTTCGATTCCTGGCATCGTCACATTTATCTTTTCAACTGTTATTATTTTCATTTATACCTAATAAAATTTCAGGTAGCTAGCACAGAGTGTTCCGACCGTTGAGCTAGCCACCGCGCTACATTTTTGGAGACTCGGAATCTAGCCAAGAATGATTTGTTGTCCCATTTTGAAACTCGATCGGTTCTGGAGAAATACACTTTTCTTTTCCTAGGCCTTACACTTATCGAGTCTAAATCACATTCGTCTTCAGAAGAACAAAAAAAAAGTAGTTTCTGCGAGTATTTCTCGAAGCAGTGACATTTTGGTGGTTATATTCGATGCGTATCAATAATAGAACAATAGAACTGACTTTAACAATAACATTAACCGGCCAATATCGGGCGGTTACAGTTAATGTAAAATTATGACGTCATTTTAACAATTGTCAAGTGGTGCAACTAATTTTTTGCTTAACCGGTACTTTGACAGATGTTGCGATCTTTGTCATTGTTAAAGTAAGATGATGCAACGCAGTCTTAAACAGATAGTGCCTATATCCCCAGCCCCCACCGTAGAGGTTGCTAAAATCAGCTTAGAAAAACATATCATAACTTCACGCCTTTTATCCCCGAAGGGAGGCAGCGCAGAGGTGTATTATACAGTTACACACCCACACTTCGCCAGTTATGTTTCGGTCTCAATGTAATAGGGGGCGAGCCTATTGCCATCTACCGGACCCATCATTAAGCGAGCGATAATTAATTAATAATGCACACATAACTTCGAAAAGTCAGAGGTGTGTGCCCGGGGTACCTGGGGATCGAACCCGAAACCATCGTCTCGTCAGTCCGTTACGTACACCACTGGGCTATCGTCGCCTACATGTTGATTATTGTTTTGGCAGATTTAGTAGTAAGCGGTATGTTTGTATTAAATATTTGTATGTAGTACGATATTTTGTTATCACTAAGCGCTTACCACAAAAAGCACGGGCGACGTTATCGTAATAATTTTCCTTATGTTTGTTTTAATATTCCATGGTCCTCATGGTAACAGAAATCAGATACGAGTAGGTCCAAGCCACTAAGGGAGAGGAGGAGGTCATAATTCATCATGATATTTGGTCCATTTGGCCGTGGCGTGTAAAAGAGAGCGCGAAAAGAAATGAAAGTGCCTAAAATAAGAATAAATCCAATAATGAATTATGATACATACAACAGAAAAGATAGAGTTTCTTAGCAAGCGTTCGAACTTAAGACCTTTGAAATCGAGGCGATCGACTAGTCTTTTCCTTAGGCTATCTTTGCTGGAATGTGCTAGAACCTAGATGTATACCAACTTAGCTCTGCGATAGTAATTATTAATAATGTCTTGATGGTCTATTGGTTACTGACATCATTGCTATGCCGAAGGTCTTGGGTTAGGTGCCCACCTAGGACAGTCTCTCTGTGAGCACAATTATCTGTTCTGTGTCAGAATGCGGAGGCCCTATCTATATATGTATATTCCTTCTCCCTCATCCCATTCCTCATCCTATCCCTTTTCCCGACCCCAAGGAGCGGCAACGCACCTGTGATTCCTGTGGTGTTGCTTGTGTCCATGGGCGGCGGTAACTGCTTACCATCAGGCGATCCGTCTGCTCGTTTGCCACCATTACTATAAAAAAAAATATAACTGACTCATCTATAAGATTGCATGCATTTAAGAACGTGCAAGTATGTTTAGCAGTTATCTGATTACTAAGTACTGGATTTGCGTAGTTTGGGATTAAACGACCGTGGGTAAATTGTGCTAGGATTATTTAAAGGGGTATTTCCTGGGCTAATTGTGGTAATAAACGTGGAATCCACCAGTTATATCTGTCTCTCTTTCTCTCCTGATGTCCGCCAAACTTTAGATACAGTTAAAACGCACTATTGTTGCGTGATACGGTGTTAACCATAAAAACGTTACAGTTAACTAAGCCATTACGCATTACTTCTCTTATCTGTTACCTATTGCGTATCGCTATCCCATTATATTATTGTTACTAGCTGTGCCTCGCGATTTCACTTGCCATAACTCGTCCATTGAACCGCGACGTCGCGAAAATCGGTGGAGCTTTTACATCCTTTTTGTGTCCCTTTTATTTTAGTTCAGTACCTAAGGACCGTAATATGATGTTACATCGCTTCTATTACTGACTTCAGTAAGAATGTGGCATAATTATACAAAATATATTTTTTCGGATCCGACAGGTAGTGCTAGAGTTTAGCGCGAGCAAACAAATTCCTCAGTTTTATTTAGACTTCGTCCGCATCGGATCCCACAAGGGAGTAGGTATGTACCGAATCGCGGTAGAAAGTAGCCCATATCACTCTCCAGCTTCCTAACGGTCTGTTTATTTATTTATCAGAATCACCAACAGTTTTAACAATAATTAAGTTCACAGTACACAAAATTATGAACTTTCGTGCCAATTGAAAATACTAATTATAGGCACAGAATATATACAAGTACTAAAAGTGAATACTGCGTTCAATAAAGGATCAGTTGTTATAAAAAAAAATACAAACAAAATATTGAAATTTTAGCTGTCACATTATGGTAAAGTTATTGCAATTATAAAAATAAATAAAAAGAAATGAGATAAAACAAAGTACTTACTTTAATTCTATATTTAAATTTCTGATGTATGAATATAAGAACAGTTAACACTTAACACATCCAAACTACACACACTCCAAAAAATCCCATTTCTTCCGTTGCGACGTAAACGGACAAATAAACAAATACATTTTTGCTTTAATAATGGTACGGATTATAGTTTAAGGCGCTGTTATACCTCAGAAGCCGCGAAACTCCTAATTTTTCGTCGCGCATCTAGCCATAACGGTACATATTACAAACTAGCAAAAATTAGAGCTTAAAGTCAAAAGTCTGAACAAAAGACTTTTGAAAGAATTTTTCATGTACGTCAAATAGAATCACGGTAAAAAAATCACAAAATCGAGGCAGAAAATAATCTTTCGTCTCACTGTTTGCAATATTTTGATCGTAAGCTGTCGTATTTTTTTTGATAATATTGTAGGAAATTTAATGAACTAAAGAATTACCCTATTTATTTTCATATTATACCTGTATATTTTGTAAAATTAAATAAAATCTGCCAAACGTCTATGATTTTGACGCTCGGTAGATCCCATCAATATCAAACGCTTCAGCAATTTAAACCTTATTAGCATAAGCGGTGTACTGAGTGTCAGTTGCTAGTTTACGCCCCGCCCAGACCTCATCATTCGGCTATGAGCCCTGTGAGAGACAGGTCATGTCGCTCGCGTCTCCGCTGCACGAAATTTTACGTAAACCTGTTTGTTATTATAATACGCCGATTTGAGTTCGTAATTTCATGTTTTATGTTATAGACTGAATACTTTGAATCAAATAGGCTTTTCATGTAACTATGGGCACATATAATTAGGACCTAAGTTTATACTCTTGTTGCGTTTAATGTGTTATTGTTTCTGTGCTTATAAATATATAATTAGAAGAATAAAATATGGACAATTAGAGAAATGAAGTTCTACGAAGGATTTGTACAAGAAAGCGTCGTAATAAAATAGAAATTCATCTATGGCCAAGTGATTATAAAATATGTAACATTTTTACACAAATTATTTTCATAAGAGTCTTTTATGACTAACTATGTTACTTATATATTATCGATTATGCATAATATAATTATATAAATTATTCTCACAATACATAGCTGCCACAGTTTTCAATTTTTGAAAGAGTAATAACATAAAATCGAATCATTTTATGTACCTATATATTTCAAATTCATTAGCTTGTCAGAGCGCCTGGAGCGCTAAGATGCCGCCACGGCGAACAATAATGATGACAGCGCTAAAATGGCGCTCCGCAATCCGCACACAAGCGGTAACGAATGTTGTATTATTGTGTTTTGAACATAAATCTTTTGAGGTACATCGGGTAAAACTTTGATTATTCATAAACTATTAGGTATGTTTCAGTACATCTAATATCTTTTTAATTTCTAAAATCAATCATTTATAAGTAAGAAGGTGACTTCTCTGTTTGCTATAACACAAGATATAGTATTTTTTTAATAATAAAGTACGTAACTAATTATCATTATTGTAATTACAGTGAAGTTAAAGATAACAGTTTTGCAACGTCTTACACACATTTGAATTCAGTCATTCCTAACACGATCTGTTCAAGAGCTAGCCAAGAAATGCCAAACAATTTTTTTAACAAATTTGACTCAAATTCCGTAGTGATAAGCAAAAATTACAAGAGGGATAGCAGTGACTGGTTCGAATTGCGTAAGAATATGTTGGCAGATAGAAATTTTTGTATAGTAATAAAAAGAAGAGATAACAGCAGTAAAGCCAACTTAGTAAAAAATATTTTGTACAAATAAAATATTTGCAATGTAAAATCAGTTGCGCATGGAATCTAAAATGAACAACTGGCTTTGCAACATCTGGCGAAGCAAGAAAATGTAACAATCGAGCCTTGTGGATTATTCGACTATTGGTGCCACGCCAGATGGATTTATAGGTCCAAACACGATTGTGGAAATTTAATGTTCTAAAGTTGCATATAAGAATGGCCTGGAGAATAGTATAAGAGCAAATGAAATACAAATATGGAAACATGATAAAAAAGTGAACTGACTAGTCTAAACAAATATTGTAATTGTTATTACCAAATTCAGGGGCAACGCCACGTTACACGCAAACAAAAGTGTTTATTTGCTGTGTTGAGTGGCGAAAGTATACCACTAAAAATAGAAATTATAGAAAGAGATGATGTTTTCTGGGAGAAGCTTGTGGCGTTTTATATGAATTGGCAGTTGCCTGAAATTGTTGATTCTCGTCAAGCTCAAGGAATGGCATTGCGAGATCACGGAGAGGAAAATGTTTCATCAATGCTTGAAATTTCTACAATACCAAGCCGTAAAAGGAAAGTAAATGAAACTGTGCCTCGTGAGCAACAGCAAATAATAAGTCTTATCACCTCACACACTGCCTTTAACATTCGATGAGAATAAAGAAAACCTGCCGGGTTGTAGCAGACAGCTAACTTTTGATGAGCTGTAAACTCTGTATTTCGTTAATAAATTATAAATGAATATAAATTAATATCTTTTAATTTTAATTTTCTTTGAAACAACACATATTTGAAGCGAAAGAAATTTTTATATTTTATTTTATATTTCATACAAACATGTATGACGACAGCTAACGAAAAAGCAGTAACTCAAATTCTAATTCTATAATTTTCTAAGCGACATAACAGTATCTCATGAATAAGGTATATCCACATATATTTTTGATGTTTCATCTATTTTGAAAAATAATAATGGGTTGGGTTTCGAAACAAGTCGCCTGAATTTGAGGGTATTGGTAGTGTAGGGGGCTTGAGGGAGTTCGTTTTAATCACCTAATAGTAAGTTTGGCTGCCGGAGTTGCGTCTAAATATTTTTAAACAATTTCCAAAATTTCATTAATATTTCGGCAATTATGCAAAACGGAACGTAGTTTTAATACTTTAGTACAGTTTTACAAATGTCTATTTTATGTTTTATGTGAAAAACGTGAAACGAAACGCAAAACTGCCATCTTGGAATGATCATATTGACAGCTAATGTCAAATTTGTGCGTCATTGCTTTCGAGTGCCTAGGGTTAGGTGCGACTGTAATAAGTAACTAAATAGGTTATGTTAGGTTCTCTTTTGACCCTTAATCCGAAAATAGGAGCCCTTCGCAGGGCTCCGTTAACCTTAGTTTATTAAACTAGTGTGATGAATGTGGAAGTTGGCAGTGCCATGACACCGATGTTTGGAGATTTTTTTTTTTCAGAGGAAACCAAGTATTTCCGGCAAGTGCAAATGGTGGGGGGTTTCAAGACCTCCCCTCCTCTCTCTCCAATCACTCACAACCCCTAAAAACGGCGACGTAATTCGAAACCTTTACCATAATAATTATACCTATAATAACAATAAACATCCATAAATAAATAAAAGAAATCAACTTTTACTAAACTTCAATTATCTCGTAACTCGCTTTAGTTGAGATACGGCTTTTGCGCTTAGTAGACCAAGTATTGTGTTTTTTAGGGTACCGTAGCCAAAAATTGTAAAAACGGAACCCTTATAGATTCGCAATGTCTGTTTGTCTGTCCGCCCGTATGTCACAGCCAATTTATTGCAAATCAGATTTGAAAACTGACAGGAATGGAATTAGATGTAGGTATTCTATGAACTGCTTCACTATTTTTATACAAAAACAAAACAAACATAATAATGGCCTCTCCATACATGGAACTGACTTAATTATTTTGAACATCTTACGGCACGTAGGTATTTACCTACTTTCGTCAACTATTAATACCTATAACGTCTAATGTATACCAGTTTTGCTCATGGCTGCACTGAGAACAAAAATTGCGCTATGCCTATATTGTACAAACAGATTGATGTATGTAATATAAATTTTAATATCAGTATCTCAATTCAATATGCTAAAACGTTTTGCTTGCGATTTTGAAATATTGGAATACGGATGTCGCCAGAATACGGCCGCACACGACGAGAATGAAGGGGGGCGCCCCGCAGTAGACGGAGCTAAGCTCCCTTCACCTCCCCTGCTTCACCCCCTCATTTACCAAAACAGTCGCTTAGCACAGCGCCTTAACTATTTCTGTACTCCAAGTTTTCGTTTAAGTAGGTAGGTACATCAAATGATTCGGCCATTGTCGTGAGAGAATTCTTAGTAATGTCTCTTAATAACCGATGCTGATTTAGGGCGTGACTTCTAATAATTTAGATGCCGTTTATTTTTATAAAAAGTATAATAAACTGTATGTTACAATGGCTGTGTGGGAAAGATTAGGATTAAGGTTTTGTGTGAAAATGTTTTGAAATTTTAGTGATCGGATTTGGTTTGATAGAAATTAATGAAGTAAAAGTTTTTGCCAGAAATTAGGCATAGTCATAATTTGTCACAACAGTTGTTGAAGATATCATCCGCAACTAAGTGGAAAAATGTGTTCGGTATTCTTCTTGATATGCATAAAACCTTTAGTAAAGCATATCTTAAGCAGGAATACAACATAGTAATATGCTTCTTCGTTGCATTATAGTATCTATCGTTTGCAGTTGAACTCTACTTCTATCGACAACGATTAGTCAAATTTGAATTAAATACGGGATAGGACATTTTTTATGAAAAAGCGGTAAAACTATACGCTTTTTCTTATAAAGGTCACCATCTTATACTAGGTATAAATCCTGCATCCCGGTGGACATATTCAAACAATGGACACAAAAAACATCCAGACTCGAAACAAAAATTGTGGATCACAGTCTTCTCTCGTGAGGCGATAATACTTTACTCGACGCTTTACTGAATACCGCGCGCACTAATTATACATATATTTGGTTTTACCAGAGTCACATTTAGGCCAAAATACCTAGAATTTAATCTTTCCTTCCCGAAGTTTTGGTTGCTTCAAAGGATCGTGGTCACCGCAGGGCCGCGCCGACCCAATCCAGCGCCTGTGTGCGAAATCTATGAAGGGCCTGAGTGTGAAATCGATGAAGCGCCTTTTTGTCGTCCTTTTTCGAAAATAATGTTAATAATTAACGCATATCCTGGCCCGCGGCGCCCCTATCACCCTGGCGCCTGTGTGCGCCGCGCACATTGCACATAGGGACGGCTCGGCCCTGGGTCACCGCCACAATCTTTCCTGTGGAACAAGTCATCTAGTCTTAACAGTATGACGTACTTTCTCCAACAATACACTCATTGATAGCTATTACATCACAGTAAGCGAACCGAGCGGGGTTTAATGAGTGATGTGCTTCTTTGACGAATCGATGAAGCGAGTAGTTATGCCACTAAAAAACTGTCGTCCGACTAAATTCATTGACCGCGTAATAAGTTTATTGGCTCTAGATGTTCTCGAGAATTGGTGCAGTTTTATCGTTTAAACGCTTTTTGCTGTGTTGCTTATTTTTGGATCATGTTGGAATGTTAGGTTAGCAGCTATATCCAAGGAATATGAAATACTAGAGGATGTTCACAGCTAAGTCCGTTCATTTTTTTTTTGACTTAATAGTTTATTTTCGATCCCGTGGGAATTTTGGAACTTTAGGTATAACTTGTGTAGGTTTTTCACTCAGCATTTGTCTATTTGCTCGGCTCGTAGAGTTCATAGTGCTGCATATCTTTATTGACAGAAAAGAGCTGTAAGGGGAATTTATAACCTCGGTCCAAGAGTTTCTCTAAGAGAAACGTTCAAGAAAATAAACATTCTAACTGTTGTATCACAATATATTTATGAAAATCTGTTATGTACATAAAATATTGACAAATTTTGTAAAAAATGTGATATACATACTGTAAATACAAGACACAGGAATAACCTCGTATTTCATAGAACTCGTCTCCACAAAATAAGTAGCTGTTTTATGGGGCATTGTATACGCTTTTATAACAAGTCCTCCCTTATAATATAAGAAACCTATCTATAAATAAGTTCAAAATTATTGTAAAAGCGAAATTGTGTTCAAAAGCATATTAAAAAATATCTGAATATTGAGACGACCAAAACGCTTGCGACTGAGCTGTTCTAATTAGACACACAAAAATAATTAAAATGATTTTTTTAATGACGCTTTGTAAGTACTTGCAAAGTTTACACGAAATAAAGAAGTATTTCATTTCAAAGTATTTCATTTCACTGAATTTTCAAGTGAAAAGGGATTTTCAATACTTCAAATTTAGTTTTATTATATATAATAGTACAAATGTAGTAACAATTATGCCTATATCCTGTAAGGGTACATGATAATAAAAGACAGTCACACCTACACGTTGCATTGAACAAAACTATCTAGGTTTTGTGACAACTTGGCCTCATTTGAATTGAAATAGGTGCGATAAATTGCGTTTCAGGCAGTATATATGGGACAACCCTTTTTTCAGGGTTACGCTATCATACTCGTCATCATAGTGACATGTCACGCGAATAAAATATAAAGACATATATAAAATACTAGCTGACCCGGCAAACGTTGTTTTGCATTTTTTTTTTTTTTTGAAAAATAGATGTTGGCCGATTCTCATAGATACCGGATAAGCACAAAAAATTTCATCAAAATCGGTCAAGCCGTTTCGGAGGAGTATGGGAACGAAAACTGTGACACGAGAATTTTATATATTAGATTTATTATAGTAGGTACTATTTTTCTATGTGTTTTATTTCTTAGTCCTGCGGTTATGACAAATTGTTGATAAAACCTTGTGTTTTCATCATCTGTGGTTAGTTGCATTACGTTGCGTAACTTAGAAATTCATTAAAAAATTACGTGCGTATGACTACAATATTTTGTTCCAAACTCACAAAAATTGACGCAAACGCAGAATCCAGGTAACTACTTAAAAAACATAGCTCTATTCCTGACTTCAGATTGTGGAGATAAAATTGACACTTGGGTAGAGACGTTCTCTATTTAAGAACTCTATGAATGGTTTTCGCATTCACAGACATCATTTATACAATTTTGTTAAAGTAAATGACTGTGTAAATGTAGAAATATTAAGTCTATAATTTCTAAAATAGACCCAGGTGAAGAAAGGAGATTTTTTTTAAAACGTGAAACCTTTGTCATGAATTGGAATAACACTTCTTTAGAGTAAAAATATCTTATTGCTCGATAGCTGTTGTGAATATAAACCACGTAAATTTTGAATTTAACAGAAGCAGATTATGAAAAGATAGATTATATACACTAGACTTCGCCCACGGCTTCGTCCGCATGGGTCTGCCTCCTCAGGATGAGCATTGCAAAAAATCCTCTCTTAGTGCTTGGTACACTATACCCCTCAAGAACATACATGCCAAATTTCAGCTTCTTTCGCCTAATAGTTTTGGCTACAGCTTGTCTGTTAGTTAGTCAGTTACGCAAGAATTTTGTATACCTGCAATATACTTATTGATTTGCAGAGAGTTTTTGGTGATAATGCATCTCTACATACCTACGTAGAAATGCAAATTTTATTTTCAGATAAAAACGTATACAAGGTGTAGTAGACCTAAAGCTAGGCTTGGAGTATTTTTGTAAAAACTGCATGTCTGGCAATTCCATGTTATTAATACTCCGTCGGCAATATGTAAGGGTGTGTCAGTGAAAGGGTTAAAATAGGGTATCCGCGTTCACTAACCATTTATAAATACATGACGGGAGTCTAGACGCGGCCGCAGTGCTGCATACTCGTTGACGGGAGTCCTTTAGGGATAATTTAGAACTTTGTGGTTACAATTAAAGATATACTTTTAGAGGTATTAGGTATGCAATTAGCAATTTCATTTCTTTCAGGCAGATCCTTACATTCAACTATGTCTTATATTTTATTGCCAGGGTCTACTAATAAATTTTTGTCGCTTTAGTTTCAATTGCGATTTTTTTGAGTTTCAAATGTATCGGTGTAAAATATGATGTAGGTAGGTAATATGAGTTGGTTTGTCATTGTATTCTTACACATAACAAAATGCTACTTGAGCTTAGGTCATAATATGATATGTGAGATAATGAAGAATGGTGCTAACTTCAATGGGTGCTAACGACATTTTTTGTATACACATGAAAACATAGAGACTTGCTCTATATTTTTATGGGACGAGCAGCGTGCATTCCTTTTTGAGCGAAGTTGCCACCAAGTAAATAGGTTACTAAATAAGTATATGTGCGAACAAATACAAATTACTTAATAGAAAAGTGCACACATATCAATTGCCACAATTAGATCCTTTTTTTATGGTTATTACTTAACACCAGTAACAAGTGTATCGTGAAGGGGCTAGGCCACACGCCACACTATATACTAAAGGGTTATACAAAAGTATGCGGGATTGTCATAAAAAACTTCTCATTATCATGGATCCGTGTGGTCGCGCATCGTAGAGCGTTAAGTGCTGCGCAGACCGCCAGACCGAACCGAGCTGCCGCCAAGCGCGCACGCGTGTCGGCCATCTTGAAACAACTGTCACTTGGAATCCCGCGTTCCGTTTAAATAATAACGATCGACAACCGTTGGTGCGCTTCAATATAAACGAATAATTTAAGTGTTTTATTACTGTGAACATTGTGTTTAGTGTATATTTTAATTTAATTTAGCATTAATAACTCAGTGACTGTGCTACGGAGAGTCGTGATCTAACTTGGACTTCGTATTTCGGATTTACTTTCTATCGCTGTAAGTGGCCGTTTTATTATATTTAACTCGTTATAAAGTTAGTAGGTAACCGGAGAAAGTTCATCTTTATAAGATATTCTGTTACAATTGTCTAGATATTATGATATTAGCATAGAAAATAGATTTTAACTGTACATTTTTTTAATATATTGTTTACATATCAACTTACTAATTGACAAATATCGGTCGATGTATATAATGAATAAATTATGTTTCGTATTGAATGCTTAGGATGTTTTGAGTGGAATCTGTGTGCTGCGGCACCAATATAGTTAATTAACGAATGGTAATAAGTGTAATTATAATCGAAAGCGACTGCTCAGTTGAAATAACTGAAAAACACGAAATAATCGCGTACGTTATCACGATATACCGGTGCGCAGCGTGCACTACAGGAAACTCTGTTATTATTGGGTTGTAACGGTTTCTTTATGTAAGTATATGTTTGAATGTAATAAATTTAAGTTCATGGGTACAGATCTATTAGTTGTCTCCAGCAGTTATATAGGCCATTTATTACAATTTCAATTATATTCGGACACAAAAAGTACCTACCTGAACTTTACCAAATTCTGCTCACATTCCTAAAATTTATCCGAAGCTAGGTTTCATTTTGGTTAAAATTTTCGACTGCATTCATTTGTGACCTCAAAAATAAGCTTGATTTTGAACCGATATTTTAATCTGTGGGTCAGCTAAGCAAACTTATTACTGGCATGGCACAAGGTATAAAATGCACGCTGGAGCCTAGAACCCTTACATATAAATAAAAGGATGCAAGTAGCTTGATAATTTTCACTCAATTACTGAAGCATATTGAAATTCAATTATGTGCATGTTGTTCTATAAGAATGTAGAGTCCAATTGTATTCTAAACAGCAGTGACATCGAACGTTCAATTATTTAATCGATGTTTACCGTGACAGGTCAAATTTTCTATTGACCTATTAGCTGAATGTTGTTGTCATCTGCTACTTGTAAAGAAAATGACACTATTTGTTGTCTATGAAGTTAAGTTGTGACTGTATAAGTTTAGCTTATTCAATATAGCATAGGAGTTGCCAATAAGGCTTAGAGCAAATATTTTAGCTTATACGTACATACCAGGAGAGGCAGATCTAATGAAAAAGATTCAGATTATCATTCATCACCATTCACTTCATGCTGTGCTAGAATCTTATAGGTTGCTCGTTATTATCAGACGCAGCTTTAAATTTTTAAATGGATTGCATCTTAAATAAAATTTTGCCATCATCCTAAAGTGGACGTGACTTTACCTTTGATGAATCCTTCAAAAGAATATCTTTAGCACCAAATTTGATTTTATTTCCAACAACATTTAATTTTATTTCGTAATTACTATATAGTTCTTCAATTTCCAGCCACCTGTGGTTATAATAAACGTTCAAGCCCAACCTTCAGTGCTGGGACAGTATGATTGCCTATTAGCACGAATGTTAATAAAACGAAAATTATTTAGGTTACGCTTAAAAATATTTTTGCTGTTAAAGGTTAAGCATTTCGTGAAACATATTTTATGAGGAAAACCCAAGTATGTAAGACCACAATTTTATTATACTTATTGGAAAATAGACTAAAGACAGCCGAAAAATCAAAAGATCCATTGGCATTTTGATCTTCTTTGTTAATTTCTCAGAATGCTTGGTAGTCTGTACTATAAATAACAGTAGCATCTAACATCGTACATCATATCTTGACATTTTTAATGACTTGCCTTGATGCCTATCAAGCAAATTAGGTTATCATTTTAAGATATTTTACTTGTTCTACCACTGTGTCACCAATACAAATGTTACTGGGCATGTGTATCAAGGAAACTCATAACTCCAAAAACCATTTTGGAGAGATGGTGATTCTGTATTAACTTTTAGGAGTTTTGCAATGTACGCACTTAGTTTTATGTGCGTTTTATTTCAAGCAAAGAGTTTCCTCAGTAGTATTGTAGACGTCCTGTCATCTTTAATAGAATTAAATACCATGTATTTGTGGGTATTCCCTTGTAACGTTTGTTTTCTAGCGGCGCAGATAATCTATTTTTAGAATATCATATTCTACGTCGCGTATATTTTTCTTCGATGTTTTCAAACAAAGAGTTTGAAGTTTGTGTTTTGCGTGTTTATTGGCATAGGGAAACCCCGTTAGTCATTTGCCCTCGGTTAAATATTATGTAGGCATAGGGTTAGGCTTTTATGAAATATAGCTGACATAAAATGGGTGGAAGATTTTAAAATCGAATGTAAGTATGTAATTTACGTTTGACTTAACCATTGGTGTTATTTTAATATGTAGAAAAGTTTAACGTATTTTGTAATGCACTTATAATTTAAAATATTTTCTAACCTATCGTTCATTATGGGGCTAGACTACTTACTGATTTCTACCTGCAACGACTTTGATAAATAACATACTTTTTTATTGTTGCTTTCAAGTCGTTTAACCAATAAATAAGTACTATCTGATAACTCTGTCTTACGGTCATATCATCATTTTTATAATTATGTGTGTCAGAATTTTTTATTGTTTTAAATAGTGCACTTTGTTTCTTAAATGTTCTGTGTCAGTTTGCACAGCTGCTATGATATACCGTTAAATCAATAATGAATGTATGACTATTACTCTCATTTGAATATTGGCTGAATAGCCTAGGTATAGTCTCATAGCAACCGTAAATAGGTTTATAAAAAGATGCTTGATGGATGGTAATACTAACTAACGAGTTATATAATGATGTAAATCTTCTTACTAAGTCGACTTTAATATTTGATCGTAAATTGAATGAATTTATTACTATGGTCAACGTCGTTCTGACATCAAGTTTTAATGAGGTCTGAGCATGTTTCGAAGGAGTTTTATACCTATGCATGTCATATTAATTTTATTCTTGCAATTTCTGAAAGACATTATAATTAAAGCAGACTTGTGAACAAGTTTAATATTTTAACATTGTATGGAGAGAGACACAAAAACTTAAAGTTAAGAGTTATTGTATTAATAGATGAAAAAGAAATAAAATGTTTATGTTGTTATGTTATGTGTATTTTAAACGAGACGCTGCATATAACAATTGACATTAGCGCAGATTTAGCGAAGAATGTGTATAGAAGCAAAAACTGCACTTTATTAGTCATTCATAAATCATTAACAAACCCTGCGTAAAAACATATCGTTACTTTAAGAAGCACTCACTACTTTAATCTTTACGAAAGTTACTTGAGAATTGAAAAAAGTCTCAAGTATTTAAAATATACCGTTTCTTTTTTTAAATGTGAACACTTATACTGTATTCTATTATATTTAAAGCCTGTGAAAGCGCTTGAGGAAACTGAAGTTCTTAATTCCAATCCCACGGCTCATAATAGATCTGATAATTCCTTGGCATGCTCACTTGGTTATAATTATTCTCAATATATCCGAAACATATTAAAGATGAACGTTCAATAGTATGAATTCGCTACAATAAATTACTGTCATTCAAAACATCTGGTTGTAAAGAACTTTCTACTACTCGCCGAGTCTTATTAAAATAGCTTTTATAATTTCATCGGCATGCGTTAAGGTGTCAATAATGATTTTATTAAGCAAATCATCGTCCGGTACACGAGCGTACATAGTTGTATTTTATGCTATCAAGATTATCGTAAATTTTGATAGTTATATTGTTGCTGGTTTTAGTGTTTTCTTGTAACCGGCTTGTACAAATTAATTACATTTTACACGACTTATCGAAAAAGAAGTAATGTTTTCAGTATTCATAAATGTATGTATTTGGAAATATATTTTTTAAGCCTAAACATATTTCGATGTATGTGGTATCGTTTAAGTACTTAGCAAGTAACGAATGTAAAGTAGGTAAATACTTTTTTGGCCCGGTGTCTCAAATATACATACTTTGCTTTACCAGCAACTTTGTCAGCTGTCTTAAAATAGGTAACTGGGACAGTATTATTCAGGGTGGCTTACGATATAAGCAGGATCAATGGCATCAAATTCACTTATCTCAAATTTGCATAAAATATTTAGATGATGACTGGAGTTCCCTTCCTTCAAAGTTCATTCATCGAGTATGTTTCGACGGAAGTTTACAAACAATGTGCAACAACCAGACACCGTTATACAATATTTGAATCATATTACAAAGGATACTGTTATTAAATACTGCGTTGTCCATGTTTTAATCCGAGAACTTTGTAAACATTTAGATCAAGGTTTGTTTTCTACTTTATCAGCACAAATATTACGTATTTATTATTGAAGCATTTATCGGACTGCAGTTGTAATTGTAGAATAATATTGATAGGCAGTTATCAATATTTATTAATATCGTACGCGTGGAATGAAAATTGATAGTAACAGGCAGCAACTGAAATAATGAGTCGTTTTTGCTTATTGGTTTATCCATAATAATGTGTGCTTGGAATTATCACGGTTCATTTATTTTTATTTAAATTCCGTATTTGTCTCACCGAGAAGTTTGTTAACACAAAAGTATTAACAGTGACTCACTCCTGATTACGAGAAAGCTAGATAAAGATTAAACCTTGCTACTTCCTAAGGTCCTTGAGATAAGCAATCTTTGCCCATCTCTTTAGCCTTTCATCATATTATTTAGGTTAACCCATTTGGAGCATCGTCTTCAATTATAAAAAAAGTCAAGTGCGTTTTGTGTTACAATTTCTCTTTTATAAATGTGAGTGCTTACATCATCATTAACAATGCTACAACGATGTCAATATCAATAAATGTTTAAGGAAGTGTGGCTACGACATTCTTCGGTAATCTTTTACGACAGGTGATAAGGATTTGTATTACAAAATAAGCGTGATCGTTACGGTCATTTTACTGTATTAGTAGAGCGTGTGCGGTATGAAGAGAAATAATATTATTGTCACTCCGTTTCCATGCCTTTAAGGCTCGACCATATTAACTTTAAGTGATTTTGTTTTATAATCATTGAGATAACATGTTAATAAATGTCGGACAATCAGTGATGGGCCACGTTTGGTATGCGACGTATTAGACATGGTTTAAGACCATTTTAAAAATAGTTCTGGATATTAAAGACTGCCTCGTTGGACTGCGCGTGGGATTGGGAGGTTTCGGGTTCGATTCCCGGGTCGGGAAATGTGTTATTGGGTTATTCCGTTAGGAAATTCTCAGTAACAGCACGGAGTCTGGTAATGTGCCCGGTAGGTACGGCAATAGGCTCGCCCCCTATTACGTGGGACCTAAAAATTCATGGCGAAATGTGGGTGTAATATTACACCTCTGCCTACCCCTTCGGGTATACAGGCGTTAGTATATAAAAAAAAAGTTTGCTGCTTGCCAAGACCCACGTGAAAAGTTTGGTCGTAGTATTCTCTGCCTATCTCTTTACCCTTTCATAATATTTTTCAGGTTTGTGCACATCTAATGCAATGTTAGAATACCTCTGCAGTAGTGACGCCTGTGTGACCTTTTAGACTGCTTCATTTTAAATGGTTACATTGTAGAGCAAGGCTTGGAGACAGATAACTGAATAGGAAATGTTTACATAGCAGTGTTTACAGAACGTGATGCAAGTGACGTTTTCAATCACAACGCTTATGTAATGGCCGCATAAATGAAACAGCAATGGAATGCATATTTATGAAGGAACAAGCAGGTTTTTTTGTGATGGCAACCTCTTCCGTAAAACAATTAGAAACAAAATTAGAACACAATACTTATTTTAGTTAAGTTGTAGGAAATGTGACGTAATAACTTGCTAGCAACGGAAATGTTTCGTCAACTTAACCGTGGCAGAGAACATTAAATATATTGTACTAGAACTGAGTTTAGTGTAAAACCGCGAATATGTGTAATCAACCTTATTGCTATACCCAGTTGTTACATTATTGCGTGGCGTTTTTGATAAGTATTAAAGTGTTAGTACTATTCGCTTAAAGTTAGCTAAACAGACGTCACATAATTTAATCAACTTTTTGTTGTCCGTGCTGTCTGTTCTTTAATGTCACTGCGAACAACAAAAAATTCTAGGTGTATACTAAAATGGTAAAAACGCTTCTACCATGGGAGCCAAAATGCGATAACACTGGACTGTCACTGACTCCAATTTTTAGACTTACTATATTTTTTATTTCTCAAGTGTACACGCTAGTTGCGTTTTGCATGCGAATATGCAATTCCATATCTAAAATTTTCATGTGAAAGTCGTTCTACATCAACTAGTATATTTTCGGTAACGCATCGAATAACATATAAGAATAGATAGCATGCACCAAGAGAAAGATTACAGAAGATACCATAAGCAAACAGTCAAGATAAAAATGCAGTGTAGACTCGTGACGACGGTCATGAAAAAATATTTTTTGATTAAACGTAATTGTCTATGGACCCACCGCATCGCGTGGCTATGGTTCTTCATTGATTACACATTGATGTTTCATATCATTAATAACTTTAGATACAACAGACGTCGACGCTTTGTTGAAATGTTGTTATATATAATTGAAGTCGTGATATGGAAGCGTAGAAATCGGTGCTCTATGAAGTCCAAGTTAGAGATGGAGCGGCGTTTTGAGATGTCAATGACCGTTAGCTTCGATAGTTCATATTTGGAAGTAAGTGGCCGTTGCGGTTTCTTTTGCTGTTCGTTTTAAAGTGCGTGATTACGTGTTTAACCGGAGCATTGGTTATGTGCAAGTTATGTTCTAGTAATACTTCAGTAACAGCATCTATCTCTCTCTAGATTTGTGCTTTGTTTGGCAGATTTAGTCTTAGATTATAAGAAGAAGAAAGCAGTGAGGAAGTCATTATTATTACCACAGACAAAATATAATAAAACGCTAAAATGAAATATAAAGTTTTGAACAACTTAACACTAAACAAAGAAACATAAGCATTACACAAAATTGTGTCTCGTCTTTTCAGCAATCATGTGTCTAGCTCAGCTTGTAGTATGCCACTTGATTCTGGCCCTATTTTTCAGGTAGACATTCATATGAAAATTGTACCTATTTCTTGTCTCGAGTGTTAAAAAGAGAAGCGAAGAAATCTCTGCTAACTTTCTGAGTTTCAATTTAAACTTACACATGAGACGCATTGTATTACGAATGAGTTACTTAAACAATTTATGACTAATCCTCTCTAAATGGGTTAGCAGTGTCATTGCTTACTCACTAACCACTCGACAGAATGCCTAAAAGATTCTATTGGTCAGAGTAGTTTCTTTCATATGAAACTTAAGTTATTGTTTGTATCCACTGTTGAAGACAAGTGATTGTTTTAAGTATTGCCAGTCAGTTCATTATAATTGATTTTATTCTTTTTTGTTGAGAATTCTATCATTTTTAACCGACTTCAAAAAAAGGAGGAGGTTAACAATTCGTCGGATTTTTTTTATGTATGTTCCCCGATTTCTCTAAGACGCCTGGACCGATTTCGAAAATTCGTGTTTTGATTGAAAGAGTATACCTCCTAGTTGGTCCCATGATCATCAGGTCAGAATATGATCATGGAGTCCTGAAAAATCGAAGGAAACCTTTAAATTTTATAAGCACACTTGAAGCGATTTAACGATAACAACCCAATGGCGTCGAGTTTGGGCTCGTTTGAGTCATCTTTACATAGACTTTGATGCTGGATGATTTCCATGGTCTGATGATAGAGCAGGAAGGTGGCCATGGGATCTTTGTAACACAATGACGCAATCCCATTGAGTTTGAGCTCGTTTGATTCGTCTTTACATGGACTTTAGTGTCGTTTGAGTCGTCTTTACATAGACTTTGATGCTGGATGATTTCCATGGTCTGATGATAGAGTTGGAAGGTAACCATGAGATCTTTGTGATGCAATAACCCAATCTCATCGAGTTTAGGGTTGTTTGATTCGTCTTTACATGTACTTTGGTACTGGATGTTTTGCAGGGTCTGATGATGGAGCAGGAAGGTGGCCATGGGATCTTTGTAATACAATGACGCAATCCCATTGAGTTTGAGCTCGTTTGATTCGTCTTTACATGGACTTTAGTGTCGTTTGAGTCGTCTTTATATAGACTTTGATGCTGGATGATTTCCATGGTCTGATGATAGAGTTGGAAGGTAACCATGAGATCTTTGTGATGCAATAACCCAATCTCATCGAGTTTAGGTTTGTTTGATTCGTCTTTACATGGAGTTTAGTGCTGAATGTTTACCAAACTCTGATGATAGAGCAGGAAGGTGGCCATGGGATCTTTGTAATACAATAACGCAATCTCATCGTGTTTATTTATTATGGTATTGGATGATTTCCGGGATCTGATGATGGAACTGAAACGAAAGTGTTTAGGCTAGTTAGTTGATAACAAAAAAAAAACTTCAAATTGCCAGAAAGGTACAGGTCTACATATTTTCAGAATTGAAGCACGTAAAGAAGGCCTCCCCATCATTTACCACCTACACTATCCTATGTACCTAATTACCACCTATTACTATTTTTATTAGTATACCACTAAAAAGCAAAAAAAAAAAAAAAAAAATTTAATAAAAAGAAACCGACTTCAAAAAACACTAAGGAACTAAAAATCAAAAAATAATTGGTTTTGGAGGAACAATTTTTGGAGTCGGTGCCAAGCACTTAGGTACGCAAAAAGTTACTTAATTACAAACTACCTATTCTATCAACAACAAAAGTTGTATAAAAATGTGTAGAGGTTTTATAGTCAGATCAAAAATACTTGGCTTGGCACTGACTCCAAAAATGTTTGCTCCAAAACCAATTATTTTTTGTTTTTTAGTTCCTTAGTGTTTTTTGAAGTCGGTTTCTTTTTATTAAAAAATATATTTTATTTGTATTTCGTTGCTATTTTTCTAGTGGTAACTTGGTTTATTAATTAATAAGTAATGGTTGTGATATGAATTAATACAAAATCCTTTGTTTGTGGGTGTTTACGCCAAAAAGGTTCTAGAGTTTAGCCTATTTCGGCGATATGTTAGTCCGGACAAGCTTTTTGTAAAATTGTAATAAAAATTAATATTCAATAGTAGCTAAGCTGCATATTTGCAATAGACGTTTGATGCATATTTGTGTTACAGAACCAACAATATGGCATACAAACGAGCTAGGAAAAACAGAGGCCGTTACCATTCACTGTTTGTGTGTTGACCTCGCAGATACTACAATTGTTAGAGAGGAAACCACGCTAGGAATGGAAACATAACATATTGTTCTTTTCAATTTTCCGTACATGTTTTTTATTGTTTGTTTATTTGTATTCAATGATGCGTTATACTCAAGAATGTTTATCTTCATAAATATCTTTCATGTCATTGTTGCTGTGTGCTGAATGTATGCTAGGTATAGATGCTTTTTCTTGTCTCTCTTCTTGCCTGATCCTAGTTCAATTGTGAACGGGTCTTCTGAATTTACTGCATCAAGGCAGACTATCTTGGATCGTTGCTTCAGGCTATTAGAACCTTTCGAAGTCCCTGTCTTAATCATGGACTTCTAGGTCAGTATCCTTTGAAGAGAGTACCTTTAAAGATTTTAATTTTGTTTTACATCTCCATAATGACCTCCCACAATGGTAGACCAGACAGACACCACACAAAGCTGAACATGTTTAAAAATACCTATTTTATATATTTTTTATAGTCTCACGCATGTATCCCCGAAGGGTTAGGCAGAGGTGTAATATTACACCGACATTTCGCTATGAATTTTTTGGGTCCCACGTAATTGGGGGCGAGTCTAATACCGTACCGGGCACATTACCAGACGTGCTGCTACTCAGAATTTCCTAACGGAAAAACTCAATAAAAGTTTACCCGCCCCGGGAATCGAACCCGAGACCTTTCAATCCCATGCGCACATTTATACCGCGAGACCGACGAGGCAGTCTATTACTATTTTATAATATGCAGATAAATTACACCTTCTCAGACATTGATCTATTACTTACATTCTCAGAACGAATCATTGTGCTCATCACACAAAGTTTTTTCATGGGTGGGAATCGAATTCGCGACCCCCAGCTTACTTAAAAGTCAGGGTCCCAAACCACTAGATCACCAGGCCAGTCCAATGATTGGATATGCTTGATTATTTGTAATACTTAACAAGGTTTTCAATCAACTCATCGGTCAAAGGATTTGCATCTTGTTAATTTGTTACAAAATTAGTTACAAAATTTATCAAATTGAATGTCTAGACAATTTTTGCTTCTGAAATAATGCAATCGTTTTATCGAAAATTGGTCTGAAAGTAAGCTTTGAATATTTTTAAAACAATTTCCATGGTAAGGATGGTTTTTGTGATGTAGCTTTGTATTGTGTGTTTTGGCTTCTCTAAACCTTGTGCGTATTCGCGTAAAATTATATGGTTGCTATAGATTACTGTCCTTTGCTCTAGGACAAAAATACCTCATATCGAAAGATAGCCCAAAAGCTTAGGAAACTTTATCTGTATAAACACTATTTTGTCTATCCCTCTAGCCTTTATTTCGACATAAAAGGTCTTCAGTAAGATTAGTTTACCCTCATCGGAGGACCATTTATATTTGTACGAGGCTATTGAAGTCAATGAGCAGACAGCCGCATCTAACGATATGCCGTTAAGAGTATTGCCAGCTTTGCGGCATGCGGTGTCCGATTTCCTAAGACTAAATGTATGTGATTTGTATTCTTACGGCATGGTGGGATATTATTTGATGCTTATCTTTGAATAAGGTTTAGCTTGGGTTACTATGTTTATAGCGAGTTTGATTATAAGGAATAAGACAATTTACTGTACAGTCAACTGGCTTTGATACGACTAATGCATGTCCGAGACATATGCATGCCTGTACTGCGAAAGGTGTAAAGGGTGCATATTTGACGCAAAATAAGGCATGTTCGCTATATCTACGACGCGAATCGAATCCATATGATGGCATATGGATTCGATGTCTTGTCAATGCTGCACCACCCAGTTACGGAAGAATTCACTATGAGCCAGGATTTTATTTTAGTAGCAGCACAAGGCTTCTGTAAGAGCTTTGATAGTTAGCCCACGTCAAAAACTAGGCATTACATTGTTTCATGGCTTTCAATTTCGAAATTTAATATCTAAGATGCTGAGTCCTGTTGTAATCTGATCGCCGCTAAATCATTTTCCAAAGGCGCCTTCTGATTATTGTAAGATATAAAACACATATATTATTATTAATGAAGCTGTATTCAAATGCGTTTCTGTATCTGCGTAACTGTCAAGATTATCTAATTGATAATCTGCACTTACATCAATTACTTTTATTGTTTTGAGTACTGTAATTTAAGCTGTGATTTATAATTATGTCTTAGGGACTAAAGATAGCCTTGGATCTTATTGAGAATGTAGATAAAGACATTAATTTATATTCAAGTCGGTGGTTAGCTCAATATAAAAGGAGTTCGAATTTGGCCAGATAGATCAATTTATCTAATTTGGTTATGCAAGTTGTGGTGCTGCCAAGTCAGGTATAAGATGAATACGTGTGTTGTAAACTACTACAGTATCAGACTGCTGATCATTTGAGGGTATATTATGCCTCCGTGACACATCGTTACCTAGTTTACAGCTAGCATATCAATGGTAACTATTCCCAAAAATATAATGACTTATAAAACCAGATTCACTTAGTTATTAGTAGTTGATTTGCTTCATTCAATTGTCAATTTTGACTGGCCTGGTTAGTACTTTGACTGCGGTGCAGGCAATCGTGGATACCATTCCCACCCTGGACATTATGTTTTTGTGATTATTTGTTTTGTGGTGTAATCTATTGTAATATTTAAGAAGTTTATCAGGTGCCTAAGTACAGGCTGTGCCTCGTTTGGGCTCAGATGATTTCAAATTATATACCAGTATAATATAATTTGCTGTTTCATTTCCAGTTTTGTCTGTTGCACTGTATTTCTTTGGAAGCCAGTCTACAATGGTTTTGCATTTGGGCTGTATATTCTGACCGTTTTTACGTCAGATTCGATCACGTTTCTGTCCAACCTCTGTCGCCACCGTACCACCCGTAGGGTCGTTGCCACTATCCAAAGCGACAAATTGATTATTTTTGGTGCAACTGTTACATTTCTCATTCATTGCGTTGACATTAGTGTCAACATTTGCACACGTTTCATGAAAATAAATGATTGGTGCATTGTAAACTTCTATAGAAAGTGCGCATGCAAATAAAAAACGGTTTGGTCGTTGTGGTTATTGATTTTAAATTTGTATAGGCTGTTTACGTGGTCCTATCGCGTAAGTATTACCGAAGATATTGAGGTTCTCGGTTTCACTATCTGGCAAATAGTAGAAAATAGTTTCCGTCAAGTACTTTGATGAGTTTTCGCAGAAGTATGGAAACACAGCGAAGTATTCAACTTATTTATCCATGAACGCTCTACAATATTTTTGATCTGAAACATTTCTGACTACCCTTTTAGCTTTTAAATACGTGATAGGTATACGAATGTATTCAAATAGCAGTAGGTGCAGTAATCAGACGTCGTTGCGTGACATAAAGAAGTTTACAGTTGCTTTGGTCGACTACTTCGATGTAGAAATCGTCAGACATACGCAATCATTATAATTCTGTGCGTTTTACATTTGTTGTAACATTTTGCTGTTTTACTGCTTAAATTATTGTTTCACTTTAGGCTGTATCTTTAATTTATACTTTTTTGTTTTTAACATTCTTCCTTGTTATTTAATTGATAATTTGTTATTACTGACGTAAGTTTATGTGAATAACTGCTGAAACTCCCAGTACCTTATAGACCAGTTGCTATGCTTTGAATGGCTAAAAATATTTCTAATTTTTTTTCTAATTCTTTTAGTTCACTAATAAATCGCTATATACCTGGGTAACCTTGTAACAAAACAGAACAAGGTAGCAAATACGTTATACTTATTGTTGGTGCTAATTTGACCCTTTTATCCACGACTGTATTAACTGTGTAAAAGGTTCAGCAACAATGACCATCAAAGATTTGGCACTCGTGAAATCCCGGGCAAAGTGAAGCTGTCTCGAAACCCGCAACGAATTTAAGCAGAAGTATATTGGAGGAATTGGCAAATAAATAACCCATTTAGCAAGAATTATGTTGCTATGCGTTTACAGACACTTTTGTCCCCAATATGTATATAATACGATAATCATGAAGTCATGACACATGTTTGGTCAATTGTAAGGTCACGAGTTTCTTCTAACTTTCGTGTCGATTAGTGCCATACCAGACTGGTCTAATGAAGACTTGTGTCGCGGTGTATGGTATTCTCAGATTGGTATGTTAATTAACGGATTCATTAGATTTTAGACGTTTTGCTTTTTTTATTATTCAATGATTAATTTGGATTGTGATATTTGGAGCCGCTTTATTTATAATCACTGGAATTATTGTTGCGTAACTTTTGGACGTTAGTTATGTGCGGTTGATTAGTGTCATTTTGACTGTTGTATGGAAATCTGAAAACCCAAGCAGATCCATCCAGTAAATTGGTAGTCTTAGAATTTGCTATTAGTCATAAGAATAGATCAATGTTTGTTCCTACCAAAATATTGAAGTGAGTTAAGAAACATCTGTCAGCTTCATCACAGGTAACTAATTATATTTTTAAAGGCAAAGTACTTAGTCAAATTCAAAACGTCATAAAATGACTGTTATGCGGTAGAATTTAATATTATTTAATTTAATTTAATATCTGCCAACAGCAAAACAATAAAAATAAAGGCAAAATTATTTGACTCGTTTGAAAACTAAAGTAACTTAGTACCTACGCATTATTCATTGAATTTTAATTAACTGGCCAACACTTGCAACATTCATCATACATTGCATTACACTCAACTGAAAGGTAGGCACGTAATTTCACTTCCAATTTACAAGTTATGTCGACCTTTTTAAAAACTATCTATACGAAACAGTTATCGGAATAAAAACGTTTATTAAACCGTTATTAGGGATGTAATGGTACGACGTTCCTATATATGGATAAAGGCTATATGTACCATCAGTACTGCAGAGACAGGTGCTTAAATGGAACTTGTAACTGGCAGGTGAGGATGTCACCTTTTATCTTTTTTCTGTAAATGTTAACAGCCCTTTCTTTTCACCGATATTCTCATAGAATTAATATAAGTATATAAGTGCGTTGTATGCTGCTGACATTTTGTATTGTATGTGTATTATCGCTAGCTTATCGCTTGCTCTAAAGGTGAAGAATAAAATTATAATGTAGGTAGACTTGTAGAGGCATGTGCTTGTTGTCTTTTTTGTTTTGAGAAGAATTTGAACGTCTGGTAACCTACTGGCTAATAGGCAGTGAAGCTATCTCTCGGATGAAATTTACATCAACTTAATATGGACTACATTAAAACTTGAACTCAGTATTAAATAATGATTATAGCTAATTAAAATTTGTATTCAGTATCAAATAGTGTTTCTATCACAATATATGTATAATAAATATCCAATAACTTAGCATAATTTAATTTTATTATTGAATAATTAATTTTGATCTATGCAGTATGGTCTTGATATGTGTACTTAATACTTTTTATCGAATTTAATGTAATGCACAGTTTTAGAAAATTTTAATAATTAATTTTGATTAATGCAGTATGGTTTGATATGTATTCATAATGGATAAATGTTTAGTTATAAGAAATTCAGACACAATGTAAAATTGTTATTGAATAAATTAAATTGAAATTGATATGCAAGAATAGCTGTGTCGAGCCGTTGATTAATCTTTCAAAGATTAATATTTAATTTTCGCCAGCTTCTAGTGGTAATAGCGTGATATGACATATTACAACCTGCCTTAATCGGGCCATCAAATTGGGTCAGCACCTGACAATATTAGCGCATCTAAACAAAAAATCTCTTTAGCTGTAGGATTTAAGTATATATTCAGTATAGTCAGCTTCTACCTCATAGTATTCACATAGAAATTTATTACTGTCAGCGTATGATTATTATTACGTTTTCTACGGAATATTGCGTTGTCTTTCATATATATATTTTATTGTATTACGGAAAGCAAATACCGCCGTGTTCATGTTAGAAACTAATTAATTAAAAGGCGTATAAATCTAGATAATTCAAACATTGTGAAGGCAAATCACGTATTATAATAGAGCGGCTGTTAACTTCCTTGTACGTGTATGTTTAGTTTTCGTGCACCTAATACTATGATGATTCATTTCATTATCATACTTAAATCGTATTTTTTGCATACTATCATATCTTTACTATATTATTTTTATATCTGAATATATTAACATAATATTGTTTTCGAAATGGAAGCAAAAAAGTAACATTACATAATTTAACGTTATTTTATGTCTATTAATGCTTTTCGCGTAGTGAACGCTGACATACATACATACAGTACCACCTATAACCTAGTTGACATAGCACCATAAGGTGTTTTCTATTTGACGAAGCTTTTTCTGGTGACACTGAGAGGAATGGAGTAGGTGTATTTATAGAATTTTAATATATGTAATTTCAAAGATCTTAAACTGTTAGGTTCAATTCTGAATACTTTTGTATGCGCGTTTGTTTCAATAAAGTAACAGAACGACTTCAAATGATTAAACAGTGCGGGTTCATTTAAAGTTCTTATAATTCCCAAACATTTCAAAAACCACTTACATCGATAGCGAAATGAAGCCGCGAATATTTTGCAATATTACGCGAAAGGTAACATCTAGAGTTTACCAATAATAGGCACCGTCTAGACTTCGCAAACAACGTTAAATGTTAGCCAAACAAGGCGGAATTAAGGAGTACATATAATGGTAGGTACTGCTGGTTTCTGTAATGCGCTGAATTGCGTAAGGAATTATCGCATTGGGTATGCTATTTGTACTGAACAGACTCAAGGTGAAAATAATCTTGCAGGCTACTTTACCACTGAAAGTCACCACTATACCACTTTCAGTTTTCACTAATGCCACTTTTTGTGCCTGAGCTAAATCAGATCGAGTTTTAGTGGTTTCAAACATCAGATAAAAGTATCTACTGATAAAACGATAGGTCGATTATAGTGTCTCGTATTATATCCTACTATTAAAAGACACTTTCTTCTTAAAGCTATTAACAATAGCCTAGCTGAAGACAAAGAACTACAAATTAATTTCGTAATTTACTGAGGCGTGGTTATTGACAGCTTAGATTACCGTTTTTGCATCGATTACATCGATAAATCTGCTTTCTATATATAATAGACTGACTATAAGGGAACAGATGTGGTTTATATGGACAAACATGTAAGATTTTGTGAAACATCTGTGAGAATCGCCGTGTGCAAAAAACGCTACGTTTTTGGCTATGGAAATTAGTTGCTCTGCCTTCTGAGCCAGTCTTTCAAGTCCACATGACTTGCCATAAATAAGAATGTATGCAAATTAACAAAATATTTAAGCATTGAATAAAGAAGTCATTGAATAGAATTTTGAAATACGACATTTTTGGAAATAGAAATATTCTTGTTTGGCACACATTATGGTTCAGAAACTTTATTTATTTTATAGGGGAGATAATAATACATACACTTAACCTATGAATATTTATTTACTAATAGAATCAAATGCTGAAAATATATTTAGTTTTAAAGTTCTCTCTATTTCGACCACATAATCGATCCAACCAATTTAAAAAACAAAATCATATTTGTTCAATATTTTTTTTATTTAATAAACGGATATTCAGCCATCAGTCTCAAACGATAGTAAGATTCGTGCCACCGACGCGACTAGCATGCCTAACGTAGTGCAGTACTATAAGTTAATTGTAAAGAAAGTTGTATGCACCGCCGACGAACACTTTCTTAGCAAGTGAAGTTGTCCCTGACCTACCAGAACACGGCTTGTGTTAGATCGATGTCACATGTTTAGACATAGATAGGTATACATACATATTTTAAATTGATTAATACGCTGTAGCCTTGAGGGGACAAACGATTAATACGCAGAGTGTGAAAATTCACGGCGCGGAAACCTCACTTGTTGAAAATATGTGCGTAAACATAAATGATTATTTTTCCGGATCATATATAAACTAGAGGACGCCAGCAGCTACGCCTGCATTTTTTTTAATTTACCCGTTTTGGCCGATCCCGTGGGAATTTCGGGAAATCCCTTCTTAGTGCACGGTTTACAGTCCCCAAGGAACATACATGTCAAATTTCAGCTTCTTGCGCCGTGTAGTTTCGGCTGTAGCGTGTCTGTCAGTCAGTCAGTAACGCAAGGATATTATATATTAAGATTAATACAAATGCTTTGCCTTTACTTGTGTTTTAATCTAAATGTTTTTATTATTACTATCTACCTATGACTATAACAATGATTAAAGTTCGTTATTTGGCAGTTTGACTGGTGATATACCACCACTTTCTAAATTCAAAACGTCAACGAACCCACGACACTAGACCAGTGTTAAACGGCAATGCCAAATTTTAATCACTACCCCATCCGTTCAGGCTATACTTTAAGGCTTTAGTCCACACGTCCAATCACTTACTTAGACAAATTTGGGTAGGTACATAATCGGCGACTAATAACTTTTTATTGCTAACCTACCGATACCTATAAATAAATACATAACACATCTAGGTCTCTAGGTTGCAAAACTAGAAAGTGTGGAAAATGCATGCTTTTTATTTCACAGTCTCGCCTAAAATAATAATCTATGAACAACCAGTTTCTGCTTTGTGTGGTTGCAATTGTGAAGCTCAAATCTTATTGAGATATTTCTGTAAGAAAATAAGACACGAATTTTATCCAGGACCTGGCTAGATGATTACAAAACAAAGGAACAAAATATGAATGATGAATGAATACACTCAAACCCAACAATAACATTTTTTATAAACAAATCTTAGTCAGCATCCGTTGTAGTGTTTTAGTTTTTTGACAGCATCCGTTCCGTTTATTCGCTAGATGAACATTTAAATCGTTTTGTTATTTGTGTAATTGTGTATTTTGTAACAACCTTGGAGTCAACGAAATAAAGCAATGAAGACTTATATTCCCTGGGGGATTATGGTGCAGTTTTTAGTAATTCTAGATCTCTTTGTGCTCAATTACTTACTGAAGTATTTATTGCCCGAGCTCTCTATCTGCCCAAAATGTTTTTAAAACATCTGCACTCTTTAGGAAGAAGTCGATTTTCAAAAGACGCATTTCTACACGATTTACTGCAATTTGGTTGTGTATTTTGAGATTAGCATACATAGATATTTTTTACGTCTATTCAAACCAAGTTTCCCTACTCATGACGTCATTAAAAGCGTACGGTACTATAAGATTTCCCCATCATTAGGCTAGTCAACCATTGTAACCTACCATCTCGTATAGTGGAAAACACTTCCTACTTGGACATACGATTACAGGCGTTAATGAATAGGCATGTTACTGTAGCAATGATCATGGGAAGTCTAAAACATAGAGTATGGCTACACCGTTAGGTTCCGGAGACTTGACGACAGTTGCTATGTGGAAATATCATATTCTGATAAAGTTCAGTAGCAGACAAAAGGCTCTAAGGCAAGAGACTAGGATTGGAAACGAGTAAATACAAGCTTAAGTGATTTTGTGAATGTTGTAAGGTTTATATTTCGTGACAAGATTTCTGAGCGTGACACGATGTATGACGGTGAATATACAAAAGTTGTAAGATAGATAGATAGATAGATATACTCCTTATTGTACACCAAATAATATTGAACAGTACACATTTTGTGAATTGGCTTATACTAAGTAAGATGAAGTCGTATAGCCATTGTTCATAATCCATGGATCCAGAATGTATGCCTGCTTGATTTATTTGCCTTGGAAGAAAAGAAGGAAATTAAGACCAAGATAAAAAAACGCATTTAAGACCTTAATTAATATACATATAATTTGTAAGTTTTGCATTTTATGCTGTTATATATCTGCTTCATTGGATTGAAATACTAATAGCTAGTCCGTTTCTTTTAAGATATTTCTACCATTTCCGGACCTACTATTTAAGGCAATTTAATAGTAAAAGCCGCTAGCCGACGTGAATTTTTGATTGAGTTTGGGATGCAAATTGATGTGGTGTTGATTATCTGTGGTGTGCGAAAGCCTGTGATCACTTTCTTACCACTATCGAATTTTAACTTTATTAGTACCGATCGTAAACGTAAGTGAAATTGCAAACGTTTCGAATTGTTTAACGGCGCGGTAGGCCATTACTATCAATTTTTGAAACAATTCATTTTTACTTTTTTGCGATAGAGATTGTGGTGACACAAGTAAACAATTTAAAATAATCTTTCATTGTTGTTTTAATAGGAATTGTGCCATAAACTTGTATTATCGCACTTTGCCAAATACCTGAAATGCATTTGTCCTTTTAAACACAAACTCAAACATTCATTAAGTTTCGGAAGTGAGATCGACGGCATTGCCTAAGGTAATTCTTAGATATACATACCTACCATGGTGCATTTACGGTGTCGCTATTAAAGAGGTGTCAATGCCCACGCAATACCTACTCTCTTTCCGGGAAAAGGTTTTCCTTCTTATATTATATCCTTATCCGCTTTCTTTCTTAAACATTCTCTTATTACGATTATGGCAGGAACCGCGATAATATTAAGCCAGCTGTTCTTAGCAAAGAATATAAAGGCCGTTATATCGTAGGTATATTATATGGCCTGACATCCTCCGTGGTCCGGTGGAGAGCTTATGCGTCTGCTCATGGTGGAGGATGGGTCTGGAGGTGTCGCGTTCGATTGGCGGGTCGGGCAAAAGAGTTACTGGGTTTTTCAGTATTCCCAGTAGCAGCACGGTGTCTAGTAAAGTGCAGTATCGGCAATAGGTTTGCCCCTATTACGTGGTAAAAATTCATATTATGGCGCAATGTGGGAGTAATATTACACCTCTGCCTACACCTTCGGGGACGCAGGTTTGAGTCCATAAAAACATGGCTAATAGTTTCTCAGGTTGCGTGCCTGTTGATGCCAACCATCCTAATATAAAAAGAACCGATGAGGAATGCACCTTTGGCCATTCTCACGCGTAATTATTTTGACGATCCTCAGATTGTGCTGAAGGTTACAAAGGGCGGTCACTCGCGGTTATTTTTTTTGCGAAACAAAGAAGACAATTACCCTTTGCTTGACCCGTGATTCAGCCAAGAATTCAATTAAAATTCGTGACCCAAAGCAGATAACCTGTGGCTACCTCGATCTTAGTAGCATTAGATTGGACAAAGGATTACGTCTTGTTGGAATTTAATGTGAAGGTACCCTTATTGAAGATAATATGGTATTAATTTACCTTTGCCCTTATCAAATGTATTTTCATTTAGAATCACATGCTATGTTTTAGTTTGCACGCTTATCTGGTATTTGAATTGAAATCCTTTTGTTTTATTATTTTTAATCGTTGATAAGAAAAGTCTTTTACTTCATTAATAAAAGCCTATTTCCAGATAAAATCTGCACGGTTTTCCGTTTCCACATCGCAAGATTTTTTACCTATCGCCGTCTAGTGCTTTTGCGTTGTGCTTTTCCCATTAAAACGTGCAAAAATCGGATCGCGTTCTCAAATCAGCAACACATAATTTAGAACAGAACATCATAATTTTTTAAGCTCGCTTAAAAAACTCCTCACTGTAATTATAACTGGCCAGTACCTAATCGTGATATCTTAGTACACGATTGACGTGTAACCAATTAACGGCAACTGATTAACCACTTAACCTGAATACTGGTAACTGTTGCTTGTTAATTCATACATTTACATACATTTACAGGTATTGGCTAGTCAAATATTCAATAGCCTGATTGCGTACGCTTTGGCATGCCGTAAATCAAAGATGATAATAAGGCACAAACGGAAAACATTCAAAAATAGAACTATAAAGACAACTCTATCTAACATGTTAGTAGTACCTAGTTACTTTCAGAATCAATGAAGCGTATAACACTTTAAACAGATAATGTCCGTTATCATTTTATGAACAGTATTGCCTTTCGTTTCGTAAGTGGCAACGTCAAAGTAATGTAACTATTCACAACTCCTTTGCCAAAGGAAAGAAGAACCTTTTTTAAGGCTGCTTCTCGTCTGCTACTGATAGCCTAGCCAATGATGCTTTGAATAAAATAGTCTATACATAGAGCTCTAGTACAAATTAGTATTTTACTGAAGGCTAACTCAAAGCAACAAAAACATTATTTCGTTTTATTTTTCTGAGTCACTGTCGTTCCATTAAATTGAATGAGACAAGGAATTCCCTATTTGAATTAACAAACTATTTCCTTCTCAGTCTTTGATGCTATATGCAATTCATGATAAAACGAGATAGCTTTAGTTAGTAAATTCAATTAAAGTAAAATGACAGGTCGTTAATTTGCACTCTCCTTTTCCGTATATTTATTTGGTGCTTTGCTTAGTAATTTTTTAGAAACGTATTTTCTTGCTAGTTCTTGGATAATGCTGGTTGAATCATACCTGTTTAAAGTGCATTAGATTTATTCGCATAAAAGGGATCTGCCATGATTCTCAGCTGACTTGAGGTTGACTTCATGCTGACATCTACCAACTACCAATAGGTATCCTCTCTCTGGAATCGAATGAGGGAACTACTCGAGAACAGTCACGCACTAATGCCACGAAACCAACCAATCAAATACATATAAAACGATATAAATCTTGAAAACTATATATTGCCATGACATTATCTATCGCCGCATCTATCGATCGCACATTCCCACCAACAAAAGTATGTACCGAGCAAGGGAAAAACTAATTATAGAGCTCATAACGTATAGACTCCCCCATTCAAAATATTGATTTAAACCGATTGTTATCAAGCCTACGGTGGTATGGTTCATCGAACTTCTTGAACCAAACATTGTAATTCTATTGCAGTGTATTCCAATCTTTTTCATTAAGTGACCACCTCAGTATGACAAAATATACCCTACTAAAACGTTTTTTTTACGTTTGCCGTTATAGGTCGATAGTAACCATTTTGTGAAAGATAGGCAGAAAAGTGTGAGCAGTTCTCCATACATAGACGTTCGTGGCTTATCCACTAAAACTATCGCGGTATTCTTGAAGTTCCGTTAGTCGCACGAATCACAGCATACTTTGTCGGGCCTCCGTCGCCGCGACCTAGCAGATATGTGGACCCTTTACTTAAACTTTCTTTATTAAATATATACAATATATATTCTATATAAAAGATAATTACTTATATAAAAATGTTGCATCGCGACCCTTTTATGGAGTCTTCGTGAGCGTGACCCCCAGAGCGGCCGCGATCCACACTTTGGCAAACACTGTACTACAGTAATAGGTAGTTAGTTTGCCTTCAAGCGAACAACAATTTACATTAACTGATTTCACGCAATTGTTGTCATAATAAATTCGGTTCGACAATTTAAATATTTTTTTGTTATGAGTCGTTGACAATGAAGTTGTGTAATTTGTAAATACTGTTATAGATTGTTGCAAAACTGATTGTAAAGAATGGTGAATGTTTATGTAAACATTGAGTATTTGTCTGTATAATATAAATAGTTTGAATACAACTTTGATTGTATCTAAAATCCTTTAGTAATGGAAAAGCAAAATTAAAAGAACTAACTAACTATTTGTTATTCCCTCTTTAAGAAATAGAATGGATAGATTTGGTATTCGATCTGTTCTTTTCAGTTTAAAGGACAATTTATAGTTGTTTTTTTCTTTACCATAAGATGAAACAAGAAAATCTTTTTAAAACTATAATTAGGTATGTATAGTACTTATTGATAGCATTTCGTATTAAATATTTACGTCAAGACTTCAAATAAATATAAAAGATGCAAAATTACGACATTTTCTATATTTTCATTTGACATTATTGGTATGATTAACAATACAGACTACTATGAATTTATTGTGTGTTGTTTCCAATATATCTTCGAAGAGAATTTACGACCATTAAAACAAATTACTGTTTTCACTTACAGCGGCAAGTTGATACAGAGAGTGCCAGTATTATGTGCAATTTAGTCTCTTCAGCAACGTACCAATTGAGAATTGAATGAGATTACAGGCATCGGAAACAGTAAAGTTTGCTTGTTTTGCCGTTATAAATTAAACTATGATTAGTTTACAGTATCTAAGTTGAAATATTTTATTGTCAGTCATATCAAAATAAGTTAAAATAAGTAGTAAAAATGTTAATAATTAGTATTTTCTTTGAGTTGGATTTATTAAAGTTTGGGTCGATAACATTTATAAAATATTTTTTAGGAAATCATATTTCTTTAAATTTATTTCATAATAATTGAGTGTTGCAAGAATTTCAAACCAGCTCAAGTTCTTGAATTTAAGCGGTTTTGCGCAATTTGATATTTTACTGGCACTATGAATAATATAGTGGAAGTAGACTACCATAATGCCAAAAGCTACAACATTCCTAGTTTTCCGGTTCACAAAGCTCAGATTAAATCCTGCTAATAACTAAAGCAATTCAATCTAAAGACTCAATCAAAGTACTGTATTTTATTAACCTGTGGTAAGTCACCTTGTGCATAGAACCTTGATCCATTCAAATGCATTCCGATCCTAGAATCCGGTCCATATTTGACTGTAAACTTGCTTTCACTGTGGAGAAAACAATATGCGATGTACAAAGGGTATGTTGAATACAGTAACTACGATACTATATCCTGGGACATAAACGGTCATCTAATCCCTATCTAGGCAGAACCCATACTGTGCAACTAGATAACTGGACCTGGTAACATATTTTTTAATAAATACATAGTATTCTGACGTCCCTGTGGTGACCGATTAAGAACACGGAATGTCACCACCCCACATCATCCCATGGGTGTCGTAAGAGCCGACAGAGGGAGCATATTATGCAGAGATCAGCAATGAAGAGAAGGAAAACTTGATACAAACCCTATACCAACCCGTTTGACTAGCGTGGCATAGTAGGCCAATTCGTCCTTTCAAAGGAGAGGCCTAGTCCAGCAGTGGACTGTTAAAGGCTGATGATGAGTATTCTGAATTAATTTCGTTATATCTAGATACAGATTAAATTGGCGTGCTCATCATGCGAACATTCCATAATTCTCGAAACTGATTTGCCAATAAGATTGAACTTGTAGCAAGACAAGGCAAATGAGAACTTCAAGCGCCTCTATCGTTTGGTTCTGAAAGGTTTATTTGTACGGTCTATCTGTATGTAAGCTAATTGAAAACTTCTTAATGTATTTGCAATTACTGTGTACAAACCAGTATTCTGAGATAGCAAATAATGTTTAACTTATGCAACACTTCCGATGTCATCAAACGCTCGCCGGAAATAATCAATATGTAATCATATGTCTGTCAATAATGGATGGTAAAATCTGTCTGGATGTTCATACCTGTATATTTCTGAGCAACGAAAAAGCAAATCTTCCAAAATTTTGAGTTTCATAGTTCATGGCGTAAGACAGAGACAGATGCTTTTATGTCAGTATACAGTCGACCATTATTTTCTGGACACATGGTTTTGGTTGACAAATAATATATTATTTATTCAAATATAGATATTTTTAACCTAACGGTTATATTTGAATTTTTGGAACAGCAAAAATAATATATTGAGTCTTTGAAATTCGAATATATCGTCAAAACTCTTCTATAAAAAATACAGTAACCTATCTCCAAAACAATTTGAAACTCGAACAGTGCAAACAAGTCGGTACAAAGATAACTAATGCTTAAACCAACGATGGCCGCGGATGATGCAACGAGAAAAATAGCCAGGTTCAAATGTAACGAAGCATATCGTCGTGGAGAAAGTGAACTATTTCTACATCAACACGACGGCATTTTTATATTTCTTTACGTTTCTTACTCTCGTGGTACTAATGTTCCAGACTACGTAATGATAGGAGTTGAGATTGAATTCGTTGCTCATTATGTGATTGTTTGGTAATGTCTTGTGATAACAAGCGAAACGACGTTGTAAGTACCTTGTGATAGTATTGTACCTTCACTTGAAACCTTTGCGCCGACTGCTTTGAGATAATCGGACGAAATTTACAACTCCAGCACAATTGACTGGAACGCTTATAATATCCAAGGGTCTCATAAAAATGACTAAAGAGGCTATATATTATATGTATAATACTTATCAATACTTCTAGCAAAGAACATCCACTGGGATGCATACCTTGCGGCTATATTAAAGTTTGAAATTATACTAAGAACTGCACTCGCAATTTGACTCTTGGCCATGCAATCGTTATTGATGATTAATTCAAATTCAAATTCAAATATTTTTTTATTTCAAGTTGGTAATTTACATACTCTTTTGAAACGTCACTGACTCTAGTTGCCGGTTCCAAAAGGTAGGCCCAGGGAGAAGACTCCGGCAAGAAACTCCTCTGGACACTCTTTTAAAATCTTTGGTTTTTTACAATTTTGTTTTAAGAGTTACAATATATTGTCAAGAAAAAGAAAAAGATTAAATTTAGCACCTGCCTTGTATGACCGTACAGAAATACATAGCTCTAGGCTGGTACTCGTAGACAACTTAATGGTCCATTGTAGCTGTCGCATAAGTGTCATCTCGACATTTCACCATGAATTTTTAGGTCCCACGTAATAGGGGGCGAGCCTATTGCCGTTCCGGGCACATTACCAGACTCCGTGCTGCTTCTGAGAATTTCCTAACGGAAATAAATTATCCGTCATTAACTTGGAAGATATAGGCTAGTGAACTAATGATTATCAATTTATTTAGCCAGTGGCAGTGGTTATTAAAGTATAAAAATCCCTGAATCAAAGTAACCCTTTAACATAGCATAGTAATGAGGTTTCTTAATTCTGCCATTGCTATTGAAAGTATGGCCACACTCCAAGGCTGGCGATATAATCACGCATGACACCATCCAATGATGACATGCACCACAAGTGACACCTGCTTGTATATCAATATGGAACCGGACAGTACGAGACCGGATTACAAACGATTCTATGGCGATCGTCCGTTTCGCAACTTAATTGGCATTGGCATTTATAATTAGTGGTTGCGATATCATGTCCATGGCTTTCCCATGGGCTGTCAGTCAGGCTATTGTTTATTATGGTTTCAAAGTCATATGTAATATTTTGACATATTGGTTAAACACTCCTTTGAACGCTTTTAATTATTGGCACGTTGTTCAAGCAATAATCAACGAATAGATAGAAAGCTATAGTTAAAAATCAAGAGGTGTTTTAAGTACATGTTTCAAAGGCATTGCCCGCACTAGGTTTCAGTATCAGGGACTGTTAGGCAGAGGACATAAGGAAGAAAATAACCATTTGTGAATGAAACATAACCTCAGTCCGCATGGGGATCGATCCCATAGCATTAGACGTAGTACCTACTAAACGTCGAGGCGACAATTTTACGTCAGATGTACAGGATTTTCAGTGGCTCTTTGTTTCTCTATGTATCTTTTCTCCATCAAACTATTCTGCGATATCGTTTTAGTAAGATTTATTAACCAACGCAAATTTCTTGTACGCTCAATAAATGTTGCTCAGTTTATTCTTCCATTGTTACGTTAGTTATGATTATGACTCTTTTTCTTTACATTTTATGAGTTCGATACATTGTCTCTTGACAAGATGATTCATTTATAGCATATTCTCATATGCTACAGATTTTTACAAGCAGTTACTCGCTAATTCAGTTACTTCTTTGTAAAGGTCTATAAATCAATTTTTAATAGCGCATATACATCTATCTATAGAGACTCTGGGTTTCGAGCTATGTATCAGATTGCACTCTTCTTCTTCTGCCTGCCCTGTTCCCATATTACTTGGGGTCGGCGCAGAATGTCTTTCTCTTCCATTCTCTCCTATCAGACGTCATCTCATCATTCACTTTCTTTTCATTCATGTCACTCTTCACACAATCCATCCATCTTTTCTTTGGTCTTCCTCTTGCCTTATATCCTTCAACTCTCATCTTCATCACCTTTCTAGTCACATGATTTTCATCATTTTTGATTTGTATCAGATTGCACTAAAATATTTAATCAAGGGCAAAGCGCAATCCTGTTCCATTACATTGATATTCTCTCAGAGGTGTTTCTTCCTCTATGGAGGCAGCTCGTACATTAATTACTATTTCTGTAAAATTATGTTTGGTCACTGGAAATATGCATAATGGTACAAGTAGTCGGTTTATTCTGTTTGATTTGTGCTAGTTTCCTCCATAGGACAACACTTTTTATGTTCCACGAATGGATGGGTTGTTGGCTGTTCTTTGAATGTTCATACAGTCCCAAACGAAATACAAATGTAAGTTAGTGCTGAAGTCTTTTAAAAAAGATTACAAAGCATTACAAGTAATAAAAAGTTGAACGTGCAACAACATGTTAAAGCCTTTGAACAGGTTTATCTGAAACTACCACGGGAGCAATACACGAAATGCCTGACAGGTTTAAAGCATAACACGCATTGTATTCAAATGAACACAATGATTAAGAACACCGCGTGAATGTTACTTCATAAATTAGTTTTGTAATACCATAACCTCAAGGTCTGGTACATAATATTTAGTTATATGTTTCTAATGGGCCGTTATGGTTCATATTTTATGTATTTTATGTATTGCCTCGTTGGTCTCGCGGCATAAATGTGCGCGTGGGATCGGGAGGTCCCGGGTTCGATTCCTGGGTCGGGCAGTGTTATTGGGTTTTTCTGTCACGAAATTCTCAGTAGCAGCACGGAGTCTGGAAATGTGCCCGGTACGGCAATAGGCTCGCCCCTTATTACGTGGGACTAAAGTATATCTGGCGAAAAGTGGGTGTCGAAATACACCTCTGCCTACCCCTTCGGGGATAAAAGGCGTGACGATATGTATGTATGTATGTATGGAACGTTTTTGAATGCATTAATGTATGTAGTACACATTATTGATCAAACATTTATGGGGTTTGCTTTATGGGTGTTAAACGTTCACTTTAATAAGTGTCTGTCCTATCCATTCTTTCCATCACTTCACAGAGTTGCTTAGGAAATAAATCAGTTGTGCCATTTCAATACAATACCGAGAGCTCAATGTTTTTTTAAAGGGGTCCTTTTAATCAACCTGCTGTAGTCCAATGCTGGATATAGGCCTCTCCTCTCCTTTAAACGGATGTATGTACAATAAACCACCGGTAACTTAGTTTAAATATATGATATTTTGTACCGTAATTCTGCCATACACTGTACTCTTACTAGCAAAAGCCGAATAGATAAACCCACGTTCTTCCTTATCGGTCGCAAACCTACTAGCAAAATTATCCCAGAGACCTAAGTGACGACCATAAAAATGAATAGCTAACTGTTTAAGCTGCAAATGTGTTTTCCCATGCTCCGATTCCCATTCGATTTGACACCATACACGTCAGTTATCGCGGGTGAGGTGTTCGTTTTCGCCATCGAAGCGTGTGTGACAGTGCTGTTAGGTACTAAAATGAATTGTAACTGCGCATGCCAGCATTTTGAAGGCTTCTATTTGGCGGGTTTTCCTGTCACGCTGATCGCACGCCAACGGTCCGCGCTGATGGGTCAGTAATGTCAATATGTATGTAATATAACTCAGCGCTGACGGCCGACAGCGCTGAGCGGCCAGCGCGACTCAAAAACGCTAGAAGTACTTTATACATATTGACCCATCAGCGCGGACCGTCGGCGTGCGATCAGCGTGACAGGAAAACCCGCCTTAAAGCAACTAGCTCCTTCAAGATTCAAGATTCAAGATTCATTTATTCCACTTTAAATAGAGTACATTAATGGTCTTATTCTATGTTAGTTTCATCTATTTTACTGTTGGAACAGCATGTGAAAATTTGTGATACAATAATAATGTCAAAAAAGAAATGGTAATAATAATAATAAGAAATATACATTAAACATTTGATGTCAACAGAATAATTACATACTTAATAATTTATTGATGAAATAAGTCATTAATTGAATAAAAAGATTTTTCTAAGAGCCATAATCTTAATCTGTTTTTGAACCTACTTACTGGCAGCTCTTTGATATTTTGTGGCAGGGCATTATACACTTTGACACACATTGCGTATGCGCTTTTTTGAAACAGCGTGGTTCTTGGAATATGATTTAATACAAGTCTATCGCCATGCGTTGTGTTTCGGGGAAACGCATATTTAGCACATGTAAAGATCTGCGGTTGTGTTTTCACAAATATACCAATCTCAAAAATGTACATACATGTAAGAGTCATTATTTTAAGTTTTTTAAACAACGGTCTACATGATATATATGGAGGTGTGCCCGTAATTGCCCTCACGCATCTCTTTTGCAACAAGAAAGCTCTGTTAACATTTGTAGAATTACCCCATAGCAATATACCATATCTCAGAACAGAACTGACGTAACCGTGATATGCCATTAACAAGGTTTGTAGTGACGTAGTTTTTCGGAGCCTTGACAAGACGTATACAAAACTATTTATTCTATTGCATACTTGTTCGATATGTAGCTTCCAGTCGCAGAATCGATCTACCGTTATACCTAAAAATTTTACACTATCGACTTCTTTTATTTTATTGCCTTTATAATTTATGTTAAGGGGCTGGGAAGTGTTTCCTTTACCCAGAAATTGCATAAAATTCGTTTTGGATACAATTGCAGTCAAATTATTGTTATCGAGCCAATTAATCACATTCTGTATTGTATTATTAATTTCAATGTCAAAGTTCAATAATTTATTTGAGGTCAAAACTATAGAGATGTCATCGGCAAATAAAGTACATTTATAATTAGTTATATCGGGTATGTCATTTATATAAAACAAGAAAAGTAAAGGCCCTAACACACTTCCTTGGGGAACGCCGCATTTGTTTACAAGATATTCCGATCTGCAATATGTAATCATCGATCCACTTTCTAAAGTACCAATTTCAACACACTGTTTACGATCAGATAAATAGCTTTTTATCCACTGCAATGCAACTCCTCTGATTCCATAATTGTCAAGTTTTTCGAGAAGTGTCTTATGTGAAACAAAGTCGAAAGCTTTTGTCATGTCGAAGAATATTGCTGTTGTTATGAGTTTTTTGTCAATACTGCTTATAATATTTTGGGAAAGATGAAAAGCAGCGAGTGTTGTTGATTTCCCTTTCTGAAATCCATATTGTTCAGTTTTTAAAATTTTGACTTTGTCTATAAATGAGACAATTCTTTCATGCATTGCCTTCTCGAATATTTTAGAGATAATGGGTATTAGCGTTATTGGCCTATAATTATTTAAATTGGATTTGTCACCTTTTTTATGCAATGGCTGAACGATTGATATTTTTAACAAATCTGGAAATTTTCCCTGACTAAATGAGACATTGATTAAGTGCGTTAGAATGGGAGCTATTCAGTAATTCGCTTATAGCCAAATTTATTAAAATTTTATCGACTCATTTTGGCTTTGTGGCACAAGACAGCACTTATGACTGTAGATGGCTGTAACATTCTATTTCCCAGTCTAGGGTCTGGGCAAGTATTAAGTTATTATTGTTTTCTGGTTTAATATTCGACTGGCGACGAAAATGTTGCTTTCTTTTGCGTAGGTCTTAACCTTTATTTTGATTACCACTTCACGTAACATGTCTTCACTTCTTGCTTAACGCGTAAGTTGCTTTTGCTTTTTTTAATCTTAAAAGAGGTTTCCATCAAGTAAGTATATGTCAACCTTATCGTAAGACACGTTAGTTATAGCATTCTTACAAGTCTAAAAGAAATATGCAGTATTTCTGTCCACCGGATGTCATATCAGAGATCCTAAACATCGAAACACTTATGATTCATTGACGACGTTTAATCTACGTATCATCTGCGTGTAACCTTCGTTCTAATTCAGTCCAATTGTCCATAAACTTGGTGACTTGTGTGACAATGAGCCGGATGCGTATCCTGCAATATATGCACACCGCGGCCCTTCTTAGAACCCATACTATTGGAATATTGCATTCCGTCTTACGAAGAAATGAGCTTGTATGACATATCAAACTTATAAAGTAATGTGATTGCCTGTTTTGGCTTGAGTGCTTTGCAGAGTAGGTACTTTCTGTATCAAATATGACATTTTTAATAGAGTTTAATAACTTATAAACACATTTTTTAAACAGAACAGGTTCTGTTTTGGGATAGAGAAAAAATGCTTCAAATGTTTTAGCAGCTAACTTTGACGGAACGTCGAAAGTATGTTGGAGATAGTATCAACCACAAACCCATGGCAAAATATGATGGATGAATCATCTTTGTAAATTGTAACCGGTTTCAGCAGCAGTGACCACAACCACCCACTGAATTTTGTTCTCCCTGGGTAGTCTATAAGAAATGCTTCTTACTGATTACTAACGCTGATCCTTAAAACAATGTTTAAGTGTATCATCTTAGTGAAGTATAAGAACGTACAGAACTTGACAACTGACCACTCCTTGCGTTTTCGCACGCCTGAACGTAAAGAGACAAAATTGCTTCTTCCGCTACACTCCAGTGGCCCATTCAGCCTGCGGTAACATAAATTAGACCTTAAATGCTCATAGCACTTTAATCACAGAACTCGGAAACACTTGCATATAAAGGAACGGTCATTATTATTCGAAGAAATGTCCAATACGGAACACTCTCATTTCCTTCTAATGCAGTGTAAGAATTTCTTATCTGATTGGTACGCGATGCGATGCTTTGCACCTGTTTATTAATAGCGTGTATGACTGATTGGTCGATGCACCTGGTAGCTAATAACTTCTCATTAGTAATCAGGTGCATCGTCTATACCTACGTGGTGATTATGGCAATTTTGCACGGATGTATGTGTTTGTTAGTAGTGGGGTGGCTGTTGGAGATAGAAGATTCCTGTGTGGTATATGAATTAGGAATATTTAGATAGAATAAGGTCTTGAGCGACGAAGTAAAAAGAGTTGGTTAAAGTGATGTTTAATGAAGAATTCTAATGATAGGTCCTATGATCAGAATTGTTCATTTTGCATCATTTCACCTAGCAAACTTTTACTAATACTTCATAGATAGATATGACTTTTGATGTTTCATGATCTTGGTCAGCTTAAAACAATTAGGATATTTATCATCATTCTACGCGGGCTGCGAACGGAAACTAATTATATAGTTATAATATCAACCAAATCATGTGTATCACAATTATCGACCTTATTTATAAACTGTTTCACATCTGAGCATATATCTCTTCTCTCTGAGAGTCTGAGAAAGGGCGATGACCTGTCTCTGAAAAATCCCTATAAGCTAAAGAAAAACAAACCGACGGCATGATCGGATGTTAATTATAAAGTAATGTGCGATGTATTAAGTTGTAAATAGTTTACCATAAAGGTTTAATTGGTTGCAATAGCAGAAAGTTGGTTCACCTTTTATGCAAGTTGTTAATGCTTGTTGTACGGTTACATATCGATGTTTATTAGACCGACAATCATTCTTTATACATACCTTACCACTTTTATCGATATTGAAACTGGTTTTCAAGGAGTAACTCTCTGAAGGAATAAGCAGAAGTACTTTACATTAGATGTGTCCGCGGTTACGGCCGCTCAATAACAATGGCTGCTGCTCTGCACTCGTGGCCCAAAGCGCCATGTTAAATAGCCTGAATGGATAAATAGACTTTCCAATACAAATATGTTTCAATTTGAATCACCAGCTCCTCAGATATGCAACCAAACAAACGGACGACCGGTTGGCGCCGCGGGAGTGTAAACGACTGCTACGCCGAAGGTCGCGGGTTCGATTCCCGCTCAAGTCAAACATTTGTGTGCATGAACATGAATGTTTGTCTTGGTCTGGGTGTTTCTATGTATAATATGTATGTATTTACAAAAAAAAAGTATATATGTATGTTTATCCATTATTTAGTACCCATAGTACAAGCTTCTGCTTAGTTTGGGACTAGATGGTGTTGTGTGAATGTGGTAGAATATTATTATTATTATTATATTATTATTAATTAAACAAACTCTTCAGTTTTACAATATAACCTAGTATAGATTTAAAGAACAATAAAAAGACGCGCGTGGACCAGTCGCGTCTAGGATTAAAAAAAGTTTTATCCAAAAGAAGTATATGCTTTTGAAGGGGGCTTTTGGCTCTTACTCGCATTCTTACCCAAAATCTCACAGTCCTGGTGCTTACTAAAGAAAACGAATTTAAAAACTTTAAAACAGTGTAACATTGACCGAGATTCATGCCGTTACCAAACATACCGATAACGAATCAGATGTTATTATAATAGTTCTCTTTGTCGTGACCATCGTGGAGAAAGTGACGCAGGTGGGAGAGGTCGATATTAGAATGGTTTTTAGACTAGTGTTATTTGGCATATACTTATTGAATACAATCCCATGGGAGAAAAGGATCCATAGGACTAGAAAATTTGTTTTAAATTTTGATAATGTTAACTTTAAAAAAGTGTACAACGGCATTTATGCGTTTTATAAAAATAAAGATTGAGAAAATAATGCCTAATTGTTAACAAATTATCTGGGAGCAGTTAAAACCAAAATACTGTTCTCTTTACTAGTATTATATTAGGATTACAATCAGAAATCTTCTTGGTGTATGGATGAATTAAGTAGACGAACTTTGCACTCAGATATGACAGCACGACACGACAAGCTTTGATGTAGTCGGTTTTATTACATCTTTTATCAAACGTGCGATCTGCTTCAGCCACGATTAAACGTGGTTGCCGCTGATAATTTAGGTGTGAACGTTTATTTGACGCTTCTATTTATACTTTTTGCCAAAGTTCAAGTTCCGTAAAGTATAGACCTCTTTAGTAAAATAGAACTGAGTCCACTACTGGATCTAGGCCTTTTCAATTATTCATACGATCCAATAAAATAAGTTACAAATAAAATACAATGTAGTCAAAAATTAAATTATTTGCTAAAGTTTTTACATTGAACAAAATGTTCTCAATCTCTATAGGTTATACCGAACTCGTTTACTTCTAGCAATAATAAATCGACGAACGACAGCATAATATCAAACTCACGTGAACTCCCAGCACCAACATCTTAATATATATAAAATCCTTGCGTTACTGACTGACTGACAGACACGCTACAGCCGAAACTATTGCGCGCAGGAAGCTGAAATTTGGCATGTATGTTCCTTGGGGACTGTAGGGGTGCACTAAGAAGGGATAGATAGAGATAGATAGATTACACTTTATTGAACACCAAAACAAACAAAGTATATATACATAAGAATATAACATAAAACTAGTGTGCAAATACGCGGCCTTATCGCTAATAGAGCGATCTCTTCCAGGCAACCGCGGATGGACAGAAATGATGTAGGTTAATAGTCATGTTCATTGATGGTGTAGCGTCGGTAATCTATAATATTCATAAATAAGTACTTAAATATATACACATAGTAATGTACACTTACATAAATACATACTATATTATACTATACATACTATACATACTACAATACATGTGTATATATACATATATAAATATATATACATATATAAATATATATATATATATATATATATATTTATATATGTATATATATATATATAAGGGATTTCCCGAAATTCCCACGGAATCGGCCAAAACGGGTAAATTTAAAAAAAATGCAGGCGTAGCTTGTGGCGTCCGCTAGTTGGTCATAAAGTTCGTCAATTAATATTCCAAACATGACACGACGACATTTGGCCTAGTCTAATTAGCCCTACTAGCGTTGTTTGTCTGAGGCAAATCTTTAATTATTTCCAAAATTAATCGAAGGATCTTCGTCTCGCTTCAATTCTTATTCCAAATCATCATTAGAACTAGTAGGTATTACAAAACCTTTTTTTTACGAGCCAAAAGTTGGTAGCCATAATAAATAAAAATATATAGACTAGATTTGTTATGCCTTTTAAATTGTATTAATAGCACGCAGGGTGATTGACCGATGTGCACAAAAAACTTACTACACCACTTCGTAACACGTTCGATGCTTCAAGCTTCGATAATAGTGCCAATCTTCCGTCTGACACTCGTCTTATTTGGACATTAGGATTCCTTCTTACTTAATCATTGTCTATGACTCCAGCCAGTATTATAAATATATATTCTCCATTTGCATATTCAAGTGCTTTTTTGTGTATATGTAGTATATTGTTAACAGTTATGAATTTAGCAGGATGAGTAGGATTACCTATAATTATTAAAATTATTTATACAGATTTGATATACTCACATGTTCTGGTAAAAAAATGTAAAGATGAATCATATTTTCCGTTACTACGTTCCTTCAAGTGACTCTATGGTAGGTGTGTCATGGGCCAGATGATTTCAAATTTCGAATTATATACCGTGAATCCAAACTTGTTTCAAGTAGGTGAATAGGCTAATGATATGTTTTGAATAGTCGCGGCATTTACTGTTGTGCCATCATTTCTTTGTTTGAACGACCTTAAAGAGTTATTTATTGTAATAGAGGAAAAAATGTTATAAGCGTAGTGCACGATAGATTTCTACGAGTCAAGAGGCAACACTGGGAACTGGTTACTTAAAAAGTGTTAATAGATGATAGGACGGTGACCTGGCTTCCAAATATACTTCACAAGTCTTTAGAGGCAATGCTTTTAACTTCAGCTAGTACTGAGCAACTAAAATCTAGCCTTGTATACATTGTAAAATGTAATGTGGGTACAAACAATATAATATGTATTTATCGTAATAGAATCCGTTTAACCGTTGTTTACCTATTGGCACACAAAAAGTACTATCCATTTTGTATTATACCTTCTAAGCTCTTGATTACGTTAAAGTTAATTAAATCTCTATTATGAAATCATATTATATTTAAAATATTATGAAGCCATAAAATGGTAATAGAAATTGATAATTATATATATTCAATTACTGCAAACAGCTTTATGTTTATTAGTATAATGACGTAACTAGCGACTTCGGGCATATGTTTTGGCATATCTATTATTGTTTCATTTCTTCTTTATTACATAGTTTTGATGTTTACTTTAGCTGCATAATATTTCATGTTAGTATGAGCCTTTGAAAAGACATATCTACAGAAAGATCTTTTGTAGTAATCTAAAGTTTTCTTCTTATTCTTACAAGCTCAATCATATTTATAGGCGTTATTCTCTTTTTCTGTATTTTCGTTCCTGTAATTTTGAGGAACTTGTTTTCATGACTATAAATTATTGTCATTAGGTATCTTTAGTGATGTTTCTTCGTTACCTCTTCAATAATTTTCTATTGGCATCCAACTATCAGTAGTGCAATCAATCTAAAGTTCAATCAGAATTTCGTCATCATTTTCGATCGTTGCACAAACATCATTCATTTTGAATGGTGCAGTGTTTGCCCACGTAATGTTATGATCGCATTGTTCGTCAGTCGTTATTTCAATGTCGGCAAAAGGTTAATGACTCAGAAAATTGATGCCATCTGTGTCTCACTCCCATGTGTGGAGCATGAACACCGTTTGTTATTGTTTCTTATTTAGTACTTCTAATGTGCCATTTTTATTACCCAGTACTACGTCAATAGGCACGTGTTTTTCTTAGAGCAAATCTTTACAGTATTTTGACATTTATGTTTTGTTGTCATGTGTTTTGTTATTTTAAAAGACAACGCCCGCGCTAGGAATAAATCCTGTGTCGCTGCAGACCTTACAAACATACAACCAACGGACACAATGAAGTCGAAACAACAATTGGATCACACAAAGTGTTGCCTCGTGTAGGAATCGAACCCACGACACTCAACGCAGTGTCAAGCGGGGAGGTGGCCGCTTAAACCAGTACGCCAAACGCGCAGTCATAAACGTGAAAGTTTGGTTGTGATGGATGTGAGTTACTCTTTCACACCAAAACAGTTGATCAGATTTTGATATTATATAGATACATCAGAATAGCTCATACGTTGCCTTTTTATCGTAATAATCGACAATTATGCGGGCAACGCCGAAGACAGCAATAAGTACGTTTATATTCTCTCAGACTTGTCTATTGCGGCAAAAACTTTAATTTTATTTACAATTTTGTTTTCAACTGTTTTATTGTTGTTATTTATATTCTATTGACCTGTATCTAATGCTTTAAGACCTCGAACGGTGACATCTCATTTTACTTTTACTGTTTGACCCTCTTACCACGCGGGGTTATTCTAAAGTAAAAGAAGCTTTAACGGTAAGATTGTTTAGTGTGGATGACTACAGCCTAAATGCATAAAAGGACAATATTATTGAAGGCTCGAATAAATGTATACAACCACGTGTTTATAATTATAGCATAGTACTTATTCAATAGTATCTGTACATTGATGCTACTACTTTAAATAAGACGCATGTTGAATTGCCAACTAAGACCTGAATATGATATGACAAACATTAGCTATAGTAATTCAAACTCAATGGGTTTGTATTTATTACTCTAATTTTTTTAATAATAAATGACGCATACGATACAAAAAATAGACTGCCTCCGTGGTTCGGGCGGTCCCGGGTTCGATTCCCGGGTCGGGTAAAAGAGTTACTGAGTTTTTCCGAATTCTCAGTAGCAGCACGGAGTCTCGCAATGTGCCCGGTACGGTAATAGGCTCACCCCCTATTACGTAGGACCTACATTTTTTAAGGCGAAATGTGGGTGTAATATTATATCTCTACCTACACCTTCGGGGATACAGGTGCGACGATATAAAAAAAAATACAAAATATCAAAGAATACTTAGACTCGTAACGAATGAATAATAAGTGTTGTTTCGTATTGAGATCGACCCACAAAACTCAGCGCAGTAACAAATCGATTCCATCCTAAATCCGTGCAGTTGATTACTTAAGCAGTATCTTATCAAATACCTAAATGTAGGTAACCTAAATTTCAAAATAAATATTCAGTATTTATCACCGACTAGACCAAGACGACAAACGGTAATTCATTTGCAATTTATTATCTTTTGTCCATTGTGGCGACAAGCCCTACACGAGAAAAGTTTCTATATTTTCTAGGCAGTGAGTACTTTCTAAAGAATCCGGTGGAACAAACGTCTGGTAGCTGGGAGGAAGGTGTGTCCGATCGAATGTGTTACTAAGTTTAATGCGTGATTCCGTTACCGCGGTGACGACTTGAGGCGTAGCGATGAGCGACGCGACAAGCGACAAACGAATTTCATAGATAAGTCTGTCGCAGTCGTTGTCGCAAAAATCTGTAAGAGCTAACACTTCTTTTAAGAAACTTGCTGCTGTTACCGTTGGGGAGAGAGAACGGAAGAGGGCTTGAGGCCCAGCCTCTCCACAGCCGGATCCGCCAAGCTGCTTATAAATGCTTTCAAGTAGGAAGTGTATGAATCCTGTTAGTTGTCCTTACTTAACTTAATCCAAACCACTCAAATCTTTTTAATTTCTTTAATTTGCCTCCATTATGCGTTTCGGCATATTTTAACGTATCCTCATATTATCTATGAGGTAGCCTAGAATTGTCTGTGAATTCGGGTTTTATAGTATCAATCCGCGATGTACGTCGCGTCGCTCTCCGCTACGTTTAAAGTCTTAGCCAAGCTTTATTGGTCGTTGCGTCGGCGCGTGCGTCCCTCAACTTACCGCAGCGGACAAAAAATGTTTGATCTGAGGTGTGAAGCTATTTACACTAAGACCTGTTACTGTTGACTGTTTCTTGCACCGGTAATGGTGGCTCAGTACATTCCTTGTACTGTCCACGTACGACGCTATCGTTCTGTTGCCAGGCACGTAATGCTGAATCTAGAAATAATTTACTCGTTATTGGAATTGTTGCTTTCAGATGCTCGGTTTAGTGTTGCGTAATTTTACTTAGAATTCTTTTTATTCAGAAGGTTACAGTGATTGGTGGCAAGTGTGGAGTATAAAAGCACGATATTAAGTGTTTTCATCGATATAATTATAGTTTTCCTGAATATATTTTTCTTTGTGCATACTCGAAATACCACATTCAAGACTTTTTGATAATTTAGGAGCTCAGAACTCTGAATAATATTTGTCGAGTCTTAAATTGAGACCCTCAATTAAGTCGAAAGATTACTGCCGTGAATATACGTATACACCTATACAATTATACGTAGGTTAACGAGTCGAGATCGGTCTATGTCTAGGAGAGCATTGGGGAAGGCTTATGGCTAGCAGTGGACATCTATCGGCTGATATGATGTTGTTACCGAGTACATACGCCTATAACTGAATGCTATGTTTAAAACAATATTATTATACAATAAGCAAAACGTTACGCGTTCATAAGCTATGTAAATTTCGCTTGCACATGTAAATAAGCAAAAAAATATTCGTTTCAATTTTCTCACTACATAATCATTCTCATTACTATATTCACATAAGAACTGCGTTCATAACGCCTAAAACTTGAAAGTAGGTACATTAGCATCATAGTATCTAATTAAATTACATCAACCTGCTTGACTAGTAGCTAGAGATTAGAGTCTAACAATCAGAATCTCTAGCCGGAGGGAGGTTTAGTTCCCAACCAGAAAAAAAAAATTGTATAAATAGCACGATGATTCGTTCTGTGTTTGGGCTTCATTTATCCATAGCATGATGTATTTAAAAAAATATAAACGTACGTTTATCAGTTATCTGCTTTTGCTTAATTTGGGATCAGATGAATGTCAGACCGTGTGTGGAATGCCATACTGTGACTTGTATTGAATTGCAGTTTGTTATAAGCCGGCAAAAATAAGCAACGATTGAACTGGTTAGAATTTGAATCGGTGGCTGCTGGAATTGTAATAAGAATACTACAGTGCTTGGTAGGGCACCTAAAACAGTCGTGCCCAGTTGTTATCTTATGAAAAGAATCTTATTAGGCTGTCTTCTTCTTCCACCTGAGAAATAAATTAGGCCATGTCAGAGGCCGTCCGTGCTGTAACGATAAAGGAAAAAAAATATTACTATTAAATAGGTACGCAATGCGTTTTCTTCTACGTTACTGTAACGTGAACTGACATAAATTAAATCACGTCGGATATCTTCGTTTTGTCACGTTTACTATGAAAATAAAGTAACTGTGTTATAAAACTTGTGATTATAAAGATATTTAGATTATTTAAGCAATTGGTAGAGGAAATAATATAGGTATGTTGGTTAATAATGATTACGTTGTAGGAAATGCTATTAAAATAATAATTGTTAAGTAATCACATATACAACGACAAAGAAAGCGTTAATAATTAATTTTATTTATTTACATGTGTGAATAAGTATCGGAAGTCACCATACTTTTGTTTGGTTATCGTAATCTATACTTTTTTACAGTTTCAATGTAAATAAATTAATTATCGTTTACCTAGCATTTAAATTTTAACATTTTCACGCACTTGTCGTCATTTGTCCGCTGAACGCAAAGAAAAGACAAACAAATACTTAAACATTTTGCCGAATTGTTATATAATTAGGGAGTTCTTATTTGTTATTAATTTGGATAAAGTTTATAAATAAAGTTTGCTGCTTATCTGCTAGTGGCAAATAGTACGCTTTGCCTATGGATACGACTGTTTTCGTTTGGCATCGCAGAATAAATGTTGTAAATAAAAGACTGTTTCAGTGTGGTTACTAAGAAAAATGAAATCCAGATTTCCAAATTGTTGTTTAATCGTTGTTCACATTTAAATCTATACTCTGCCACGTAATCATGCGCTTAGCATAAAAAGCCATGTTATTAAAATGTGCCTACTATCTCCAGTGGAATCTAGTAGTTTTTCTCATAGCAGTAAGTAGCGGTATGTCTCATTGGGTAAATAGAGCGACGAGAACAATGAAGCGTCTACCGCACTCGACTTTTTTGTCATAATAACCGTTAATCTGGCAACACTGATGGGAAAATTAAACGCGGCCATATTGCTTCTCATTTAATATTCTTTATTTTTTGTTACAGGTAAGTTCTCGAGATTATCTGTGGCGTTTTTCTGTCTTCGAGACGGTTAGAGTAAGTTATGTCAGAGCGGAGAATATTTATTATTTATTATCATAGAAACCAAACCAAGTAAGCGGACCCCAGATTGAAACTGGGATAACGCTAAGAGAATAGAAACCAAAGTGTATGGTTTCTATGATAAATGATTGTGATTTGAAAATAGCCCGAGAAGGGTATACAATTGTTCATGAAAAGCAAATAAGGGTGAGCATAAATGAATAAAAAAATTACTTAAAAATATAGGATTTTTACTCTGGAGCCTCTACTAAGTTGAAGAGAAAATCAGGTCGACGCTTGTGACCACAAAGGCACTATACATCCCACCTACGTTAATTTAGGTGTCACCATACTGCTATACATATCCAAAAGTTTATTTATTTTAATTGAATTCATATCCGAAACCACTTTAATTGCATTACTCTAAATAATTCATTCAATTCAATTATCATTTGAATAAATGTTTATTCCTTATCAGTTAAACTTAGACTTCCAGTTACGTGCGCAGATAAACGATTATAAATTAAAACTAAATATGGCATATTAAATTGCAGTTATTTTAGCGCCTATTTAGGCTTTCCTGTAGGGAACTTTCAATTTACTTAGCCAGTGCACTCGTTAAGGCACGATAAATCCAGTAATTTGCTTCTGTGACATGCAGTTAGGTTCACCAGCCGTTAGAACTAGGTATATTTTACATAATGTCTTGTCATTATTTATATTGGTAGCTACACTTCTTGATATGGTTAAGAGAATTTCTTATAAATTATTGGATTTCGGTGAAGTTGGTTAGAAATCAGAGCTAAAAACATGCTTTTGACAGCAATGACAGGTTAAGAGTAATAATCAATAAGCGATAGCCTAGTTGAGAGATTTAGACAGCTACGTATAGGGGCCCGAGTTCAAACCCTGGCGCATATCGCTGTCTTTTTGAAGTAAACGTAAAGATACTATTTGGATGTTTTTTCTTATTCACTTCTTACCACTCAGAGAATAAAATAAATTAATTTGTCACCGCACGGAGAATATCTTTATATTGTCCTAAGTCGAGATATTTTCTGAGCACTGTATCTAAAAGCCAGTAGATTCGGTAATCTATGTACGAGTATGTATAAAATATCTTGTTTATACACACAATGTCTGTCCAAGCGTGTATAGTGGTAAGGGAAAAGCGTGAACAGTAAACACAAACTACTAGTTATTTAAAAGCGTTGGTGCGTGTATTGTATACTGTTCATATTAGCAAGAACGCACTTTTTCTTGGGAATACTTCGACGGACAGCAGCGTTCGTGCGTACGAAGATATTTTCTAAAACTCTACGTATTTATTTGTAACGTCAACTTCGGTATTGGGTACTAATACGTCCTTAAGAAAAAAGTTTACTCTCAAAGCATTGGTACTATTGGTATCTTCATTTTAATTTTGTGTTTATGAATATGACAGATTTCGTATTGTTCGTTATATCGTTCGTGTAATCGATATTTAGGGAGTGTTTCAACTATGACGAGGTTTGAGTTACCACATGACCGACAGCGCTTTATTTCGAAGAAATGCAAATAGGTATACCTATAGATTATAATAGCTTATGAGCCTTTCTGGCATATAAGTACTTCTTCAGTTAATATACTTTAAATTCGTACAGGCTTGTCATCTTAGAGTTAACTTCTCCTTTTAGTGCACGGTAACGGTAAATCAGTAGCGAATGAAAACAACTGCATGCAAGACTTAAATAATTAAAAATTACGAAATCAATGGTCATACTGAATGTAAGTGGTTTTAATTCTTGCTTGTCACCTCAAGCAATGAAATCGATCTTTACACAAACGCCTCATAAGCCTTATAAGTTATATAATATGGCAAATATTCCAAGGGAATCATCAATTAATCAAATTAGAAATTTACACAGTGTTCAGCATTATTAAAAATAAGTATTGTTTTTATTTAAGAAATATTTTACTTCTACGATAATGTGATTCAAATGAATCGCAGTTATTAAAGCAGCGCTACCGCGAGTACCTTTAGAACAAAGCGTAGTACCGAGTAGGTACATACAGAAGTGATGGGTGTATTGTTGCCCGTCCGGTCGGATGCTGCGCCCTCAGCTATTGTTCGGCTCCTACATAACGACAGCTTTATTTATTGCTTCAACGTGTACACTCGATGACGGTATTGTGACAGTGGCTATGGAAAACTGTACGTGTGCAGAACTTACCACATTTAAGGTAAAAGCATATCTATCAATTTTTTTTTGTTTATCCTCACCTTACTCCGTTATCCGTTAAGTTCCTGCAATCAAACTCCATTAGTATACTCAAGAGAGCCGAGGTGCTGTCATAACACGTAGAGATGAAGCAGTGGCTTTACCTCACCATTTTTTTTTTTTTGTGTCGGGTTGGAAAATCCTCATGGAGTCCCTCCGCCCCGGGGGAAGGATGAAGGGGACTGTCAGACTCTTACTGACTAAAAACCAACCCGTGTTCCTCATGTACCCGTGTGTCGGAGGGTAGAGATTCGCATAAGCATTCATCGCTACCCCCCGACGGGTATTGGCCCGCCAGATGGTCAGGCGGGCCCCGCACAAAACCCCCTTGGCGGCGGATTAAGGTGTTAGGCTCCGCCGCCAAAACACTCAGCGGCCGCAGAGGATAGGGAGGACGGCAACGCAACACCGCATCTCCTCTTCCTCTGCGGCCCCACCGCGACGCATCGAATGGTGCGCCCCCATTTGGTCGCGGGAGATAGGGCGCGCGGCAACGCAACACTGACACGCCTCTCCTCCCGCAACCGCACCCGACTGCGAGGGACAGACAGAACTGTCCCCCGCACCCGCACCGTTGGACGCATCCTGCGCAGGCCCCGTCAAGCCCACGCGGAGCGTCCCCTCCTGGATCCCTCTTAGCTTCACCGCGGGGTTCCAAGCCACGGTTACTGAGCCCCCCCACCACGACAAGGTGGAGATCCCGCGGCGGGGGGGGGGGTTTACCTCACCAAACCTCAACCATTTCCAACACACCTGATTATAGTCTAGCAAATTGATTGCAGGTATATGACGTCTCCGAATCTAGAAATTAATGCTGCATTAAAACTAAACACACTTTAAATACAGCTTTAGATTTGAATTTAGATTTATTTGTTTACTTCTGTGACTTCTTACCATCAAGAGAAACACCAAAGCGTTGAATCAGTCAGTATAACTTTTTATTGATAATTTAATACTTATAATCAATGCTAGACATAATAGCAACAGATGCAGCTACTGTTTTTCAGGGAGCTCCTCCCATATCTTGTATCACATGGACATAACAATCATTCAAAACGGACACAAAGAAAACATGCTATCACTATCCATTCTTTGACCCTTATTTGTTAACTTTTGTCATCACTTTCAACCTTTCAAAGGACGCTGTACCAAACAAGCCTTACCCTTTTGTACTTGAGTGTATTATGTAAAGGTTTAACCATAAACATTTTGGACTCACCCACGTTCGCTATGCCGGTATGTCAGTACCTACGCAACGTAAGTAGTAGCTTTCGAATGAGTTTTACTTTTTAATCATCCGTGATGAATCAGTGACTTTCGACTACTCTTACATAAGAATAGTATTGGAAGGAAATATAACTGACTTTTCCTCTTCGTGTTGCTGCTATGGGAAATGGTTGCGTGTTGTTCAGTAAAAACTGTTTTGATATTGTTATCTGGGGTAAAATGGTGCATATAAACTTGGGAAGTGAAAACAGACGTGTTACAGGTATAAGAGTGAATATCTGTTTGTCACTATTAAGTGTTTCCACCAAAGACGTCAAAGAAACTGTGTATGCGCTTCCCCGATCTTTTTAGTATGTATAAGGATTTCATTGCGAAAATTCTTTCTGAAGAATCCTAACAACACCAATGAATTTTACTCGGATTTAGCTACCTATTGTTGAAGTTCTTGTTACAGGACTACCGAAGTCTTATATTTTGGATTATAGACTTCAGGGTAGTAAGTTCTTTGAATTTTCTCGAGGAAAATGACTGGGTCCTTACATCTAAACACACACCAGTTAAGTTTACAATGTTGCCAATATACTTACTTATTCTTGGCGATCAATGACTGCCCGTCAGTCCCGTGGCGTGAGTTTCTAGCAAATATAAATGCAAAATGAAAAGAAAGTGCACGCTTCTCTAGACGAATGAAAAAGTAGGATGCAGCCGGCAGTGCATTGCGATCTAGAACAAAATATAGATAGCGATCTTGCTTTTAGGTTTAGTGAACAACTGTTACAACTAGCTAGGCCCCTGGCTTGGTGTGTGGTACACACCTTGTGACAAGTGGAGAATACTCATACTAGAAATAACTGTTATATATTATACCTACTACTAGCAGAACACACAGATTCATTTTATTAAAGGAACTTAACGTGCCTTGACGTAGATCATTTTCTTAACCTGGCGCGTAGCTTGTATTGAATTTTGTTTAAATCGCTACGACTGATTTAAATAAAACATAAGATACTATATGTCCGTGTGGTGACGGATTAAGAATACGGAATGTCACCACCCCATATCATCCCATGGGTGTCGTAAGAGCCTACAGAGGGAACATATTATGCTGAGAACAGCACTGTAAGAGAAGGAAAACTTGATGCAAACCCTATACCAACCCGTTTGGCCAACGTCCTTTCAAAGGCTTAGTCCAGCAGTGGACTGTTAAAGGCTGATGATGATAATAAGATACTATATACCTACCGCTTCGGTAGATTCCTATATAGTATTTTAGATAGACGGGCGGGAAGGACGGGAGTGGCCTACTATTGTAGTTATAAAACTGGTACAGTTTATATATAATTAAAATAGATTTCAGTTTCGTCTGTGCAAGTGGAGTAGGTACGTAGTTTATTATTTGACCTTAACGGTGTTTTCATGGAATTACAGAAATGTTTGTTCTGAGTCTGGAGATCAAAACGAACGTTCTTTAATCTTATGAAGGAGCCTTAGAGGTCATATCCTTGACTGCACGGTTGGTGTAGTGGTTTAAGCGGCCGCCTCGCCGCTTGACACTGCGCCGAGTGTTGTGGGTTCGATCCCCACACGAGGCAATGTGTAATTCACAAATTGTTGTTACAAGTCTGGGTGTTCATTGTGTTCGTTAGTTGTATGTTTGTAAAGTCCCCTGCGACACAGGATTTAGTTCTAATGCGGAAGTTGTCTTTTTTCAAAAAAAAAAGAATGCATGAAAAGATGATACAAGCAGGTGCCAGTGCAGTTGGATCAATAAATTAAAAAGTTAGCGGTCGGATCTGGTTTCTAGTTCCGCTTTTAACCAAATTACGTGATCTTGCATAATGACAATTAGAGGCTATTAATATTGGCACATTATATAATTAATAATTCAATATTGGTAGAAGCAAGTCACAAAGGAGTAAATGTCAACATAAAAAGCTGACTCGTATTTATCGTTACGGTGGTGAAATTACTTACTGGCGAAATTGCAAGTGGTTAAATTAAGCAAGTGCTGGAAAAAGTAAATTAAACAGTTACGCGATAAAGAAAACATGAAATTATGGTTAAAACACTTACTTTCTGACGATAAATATTACATCTATAATTAGTTTTGTAGTAAAATTAGCATAGTAAGTAATTAATGTAAAGTCTACGTTACCTGAAGAGGCTTTCTTTGGATAATGTACATTCAACTGTGACAACGGTTATATGTAGAAGAACACACGGCCGCAGCGGTCCTTTGAAAAACAAGTTCTGCCTTGAGCAATAAAAGTACAGTCCACCTCGTCTTAATTTTAAATTACCTCGAATAGCATGTAAAACTATACGGACGTAGAATGACTATATGTTACACATTTAGCGTTGCCTAGTGTTGTAGATACCATCTTCACTTGACAACACTTTGATCTAGTTGTTTGTTGGCCTAGCAGAGTGACCAACAGACTGCAACGCAGAGGTGCTCAGCGTGCATCGTAGACTATTCGAATCTATGTGTGTTTTAACATGTTACTGTATATCTGAAAGTTGTCCATAATGTTCTCGAAAGTCATGTGAAGTCCGTCAACACGCATATAACCAGCGTAGCTGACTACAATCTTACCTTTTTCATAGTGAGGATAGGCCCGTGACCAGCAGTGAGATAGTTTAGAATTAAACTGGAACTGATGATAACAACGAATTGATGTTTCATTTCGGGTGCATAGGGTGCCCACCAAGAACTTAGGGGCCCAAGTCAACCTCACCTGCAAGTGGTGCACATGCCGATCAACGGACGAGGCTCTAGCAAACAAAATGTCCCGATAGGCGGCAATAGGCTCGCCACCTAATACGTGGGATCAAAACACTGGCGAAAAAGTGGGCGTTTAATGTGCCTCTGCCTACCCCTTCGGGGAAACGGGCGTGAGTCTGTGTATGTATGTGTGTGTGTGATTAAATGTTTAAAGTTATCGGTATTAATTTCTTAAGTAGATGTTGTTTTTATTAATGTTTATATCCGTCCAAAATGCTGCTGCTATAAACAGGTATTTTCAATGTACCACGTGCTCAAGCGGAAGCTACTCTTACATAATTTATTATAAATAAACTAAACGGGACAAAGTCACACGCGTTAATCAAATTAATCGATTCGATACATACTAGTTGACCGTTTTGACCATAGACGGAAAATACAGATAATAAATACAGATAAATATATATTCTAGAGTGATAAATGTAACGTTTCGGTTCCTTTCTAATTCTTTAACGAGGTTTTTGCCTTTGAGAATGAGCACGGGGCGTTGGTTGATATGGGTGCAGGAAATTAACAAGAACTTCTAAACTAGTGCCTTAAACCTGAAGTAACTTGAAGTTTAAATAAGGCGTGCATCGATTACGCTGGCTTTAATTTTGCTGTGCAAACTAGAAGTGATTATTTTGAAATTTATAACCATATTTTAAAATTGCATGTGTTAAGGGTTGGGAATGAAATAGCGTGTAGTCTTTAGTTTTTAATTGAATGCGCCGCTTTAGCATGCTTGTGTGTACGTGGGAGTCTTGTTAATGACTTGTCGTTATGGTGAATCTGGATGATTATACTAGTTCTATTTACGGAAAATCCTAGCTCTATGATATCTCAAAGGCGATTCCTGAGTATATTCCCGGGTATTCGTTAAGATAACTTAAAAGTTTAATTTGTTACATGAGTATTTCTATGTTTTTATTGATTGGCGATGACAACTGACAGTTTTTATATGACAGATTAATTTAGTTTTTACATAGTCACAATGTATGTACAGTTTTACAGGGTTTGTACAGGGTTCAAAATACAGTTCCTAAAACAGTTCAAAATTGCATAAAATAACAAAAGTGGTGACAGAATAAAATATTGTTTTGATTGTCAACAATCATATTTTTTACCGCGGAAAAAGCGCAACAATTTATTATATCATATTTTCTCGGTCAACCAACAACAATAAATGTTGTTGTTGTTTTTCAGTCGACGATCAGTTTCGATCCAGTTAGATTGACTGACGGTAAATACATACTGTAATCTTCTCTTATAAGCCATGCTAGTTAAAGATGATAGAACAAATAACTTTTTCACCACAGCAGCTCAAAAATGCCGCTTTTGCTGCGAGACAACAGTTAACAAAACGCGATTTTGATTCGAGCGTGAGGCAAAGTAGCTTTTTAATTTTTCAATCTTCAGTGCCACGAATTGACATTATTCAGCCATAAATTTCAAACATTCCAATTTTACTGTGCTCTGTCTCTTTCACATGCATATAAAAAGTGAGTGAAAAAACAAACTCCTTCGAATTCGAAATTTGATTTTGGAATTCGACCTCAAAGAAAACACCTACGGCAACGCAAAAAAAAAGATATTTGTAATAAAGATATTACTTTTTTATATGTTATTGTTTACATGTTTAATTTATTATTGGATTTTAATAAAAATAACTCTAATTAATGTATAAAATTAGTATTTAACCAATACATTTTTATTTAGAATTACAACAATGACACATTTGAAAAATAAACATCAGGGACGCGGTATTAAAACGCGATTTAAAAAAGTTGCGGGAATAAAAATTTCGCTGATGCTGATACAGTAGGTATAGCGTAACGTCCCCCCCCGTGGGATCTCCACCTTGTCGTGGTGGGGGGGCTCAGTAACCGTGGATTGGTCACCCGCGGTGAAGCTAAGAGGGATCCAGGAGGGGACGCTCCGCGTGGGCTTGGAGGGGCCTGCGCAGGATGCGTCCAACGGTGCGGGTGCGGGGGACAGTTCTGTCTGTCCCTCGCAGTCGGGTGCGGTCGCGGGAGGAGAGGCGTGTCGGTGTTGCGTTGCCGCGCGCCCTATCTCCCGCGACCAAATGGGGGCGCACCATTCGATGCGTCGCGGTGGGGCCGCAGAGGAAGAGGGGATGCGGTGTTGCGTTGCCGTCCTCCCTATCCTCTGCGGCCGCTGAGTGTTTTGGCGGCGGAGTCCAACACCTTAATCCGTCGCCAAGGGGGTTTTGTTCGGGGCCCGCCTGACCATCTGGCGGGCCAATACCCGTCGGAGGGTGGCGACGAGTGCTTTGGTGATGCCCCACCCTCCGACACACGGGTACATGGCGGAAGTCGAGGTGGTTTTTAGTGGAAACACCACATACTCCGGCTCTTATTTCCCCCAAGAGTCGGAGATCCGAAGGGATTTTCCACCTCGTAAAACAAAAAAAAAAAAAAAAAAAAAAAAAAAAAAAAAAAAAAAAAAAGGTATAGCGTAACGTGTTAAATTATATTAATATATTAAATAATCCAAAAACATGAGTGAAACTAGCGATGGTGACTGTACTTTAACACCAGAAGAGTTAAATCAACAAGTTATTAATGCAGAATTCAATCTATTCCTGTTCATTTCTATGTCTCCTAAGTAATATGTGTTCTCACTGCTGTGGTGAAAAGTTGTGTGTGCTACACGAGAGCAAAGTTTTTTGTATCTCGTGCTGTTGAGTCCCTCACCACGCTCAGGATTCTAACTTTGATTCACTCGCTACGCTCGTGAATCAATCATAGAATCCTTCGCTTGCTCGGGACTCAAAATCAGCACTCGAAACAAAAAACAACTTTGCTCTCTTGTTGCACAAATAACTATAGTTTAAAGAAATCAAATTATATGTTGCCTATTGATAAAGATATATAATTGCGAACCATTTACAATGTGATGTGTTTTCTGCATGAGCGTAACAAACCTTAGATAAATAATTGAATATGAATACAATTATTTATCTGTCTTTTATCTTAATAACATAATTATGAATAGTATATCAATAATTTGTTATTATTGTCAACATAATGATCACAAAACTTTTCACGACTAAAGCTGTTTATGGGAAAAAGAAGACGTGGATAGGCATAGGACAATATTATCACTAAGCATTTCACAGCTGAACCAGTTTATAGATAGTTAATCTATAAACATAAGATCTAGGGATAGACATATGTTAAACTCGAGTTACCCACCAGGCGCCGCGACAGACACACTGGCGACGACTGGAAAGTCGTTCAACTAAGGGTTGTCTAGTGAAAGTTGTTGCTATCAGTGCCAGGTACTGATAAGCCACTAGGTGTATCGCTTATTCGGTCGTGCGGCTTTTTGTGCTCTTGAGTGATAAGGTGCTGGAGTTGAAGGGTACTTTCTTTTGACGTGACAACGTCTTATAAATTGGTTTGCCGGGTGACACTTCAAGAAACTGCGTTACGCTCCGCTCACGTTATGCGCTCACAATGAGAGCGAGTGAGAGGCACGCGTCCCGCCTAAGAGCGAGAGAGACAGACATAAAAAGTGAAAGGCACGCGTCTTTCATCCTTCTTCCTACTATACGAATGAATATTCACATTAAAATTATTTTACCACTCAAAGTCGTTGTCACGTAAAACTTTCGCCCGTATACCGACTTTACAGGCAACCAATTTTTTAGTTTTCTCTACGGACTGATAGGTTATAGGTGAAGTTGTAGGCAAATTAAAATTGGTTTTAAGGTACCTTTAAAGTAATTGCAATTAGACCATTACAAATTTTAAAAGCCGAATAATATTTAAATGATTCTTAGCAGTATTGTAAATGCCTGTTTTTTATAAGTTATTTTGTCGTAGCTGCGTTAGTGGTCTCTTTCAGAAATGCCGACGTAGGTACATCATAACATTTTAAGAAGCAACGACAAATCACATGATCCCTATCACTAGACATCTTGTCATAAGATTTCTTAAAACTTTCTTCAACTATATTCAGACCCTGTTACGTCAGACCAAAATACAACTATCGCAACGTATTCGTTTCTCCCCTTCGGCGATACATGATCAATTGAATCATATATAAAACGTAACAAAACCATCATTATTAACACACGGAAGTAATTTCAAATATCAATTTAATATCAAAACATTTTGTATCATCATTGTGAAGCTCTCTGCTCAAGTGTGATTCAATCGTGAGTTTTATTGCGAATGGTCATGTTATTCTCGACCGCTCATTATTGAGGGCCAAGCCACCTGTGAAAGTTCCAATCTGATTGATTGCTAAGTCACTGACCATTGTTACAAAATGTGCATGTGTAGAAGGCTTTGAAGTTATAGACTTGAATGTGTGTACATATGTATGTGTTTGGACCGCTCAGGAGGCGTTGTAGTTTTTCCTGCTATCTATTGAAGCGTGGTGTCCGTGTGGTGACGGATTAAAAATACGGAATGTCACCACCCCATATCATCCCATGGGTGTCGTAAGAGCCGACAGAGGGAGCATATTATGCAGAGATCAGCACTGTAAGAGATGAAAAACTTGATACAAACCCTATACCAACCCGTTTGGCAAGGGTGGTATAGTAGGCCAACTCCATGATGATGATGATTGAAGCCGAAAATCCCCGCATGAAAAGCGTAATGGATATATCCCGCATTGGACTACGGCGGGCTGATGATTGAGAAGGAAATCACACTTTGTTACTGATTATTTGACTTTCTTAACTATTGCCTTAAAGCAGTTATACTCATACTGATATGTTGTGCAACTTATTTTTTTCTCATTTTAGGAAACAGTTTTTATTTCACTTTCTTGGTCGGTGGTTCCTTGGTCTTCTGGAATGCTAGGCATCATATTATGCATGGGCCAGGATTTAATCTAAATATTGGTAGCAAATTGCTACCAATATTAAGTCAATTGCAGCGAACTTCTAAATTAAAACTGTATCCCATGTTGCCACATGCAATGGTTGGAATGCATGGTTTTGGAATGCCTTCCAAATCCACCAACAAATAGTTCACACCGTCTTGTGATCTATTAGACAGACCTCTATCTATTACTCTTCCTATCAAGTGATTTCCATCCGTATTAATATATTTTGTGGTAGGTACTGTTATTAAATAAGAAAACAGTATATACTTGCATACGTGTACACAATATTACGATCTCTTTGTAATAAAACGACGTTCGTTGGGTAGCATACGTGCCATTACGAAGATGCTTGTGCGTGTTTGATTGATTCGCGGGACTCGACGCTCACAATTAGAGGCTTATTGAATACTACATGAATTAATGGTTGAGATTGTGCTATTTTATATACCTAATTAACTAGTTTGCTCGGCGGTTTTGCACGCTTAAACTGCGGTCGAATTAAACTTTCTTGAAATAGTGTTCAGTGTTTCGATGCCGTCAATATCACTACTTGTTACTTGGTTTACTTGAGTTTCTCGGTAGAGACAATAGGGTATTTGACTAAAAAAATCTAATTAGTCCGTCAGTTAGATTATCAAAAAATATTAGACACGTATATTTTCTTTAGTCACGTAAACAAAAAATGAAGACTACAAACTTCGCTGAAAACTCGTGTGACGTCACTTGCCAGTACACTTTTTACTGGCAAGTGACGTTACAAGCCCCCACTCTTAGAAGTTTCTCCATCTTTGATGCGTTTTATCTTCGTAATTTTTTACTGATTTGATAAAACAAAAAATACGTATCCAATATTTTTTGATAATCTAACTGACGGACTAATTCGATTTTTATAGTCAAATACCCTATTATCTAAATATTGCCATTATTCTTTGTACTTACATGCTCGAATATCATATAGAAACGAGGTATGGAGTTCACTAACAAGTTTCTATTAATGATGGTATTTTAATATCTATCCATTAATTAGGTGCAGTCAAAGATTATGTTTGCTCTGAAACGGGACTGCGCTTTATTTAATTTCTACATCCACGTTATTTTCGTGTTCTCTACGAAACATCTCTACATTTAAATCTAGTATAGTTTTACACGATCAGTACGTTATTTTTATAATTCATCTTATTTACTTCCTCGTTACATATGTGGCTACAAATCATACGAAAGCAACTTGCACAATTTGTACAAAATTCGCAAAAACACGCGCGGCGTTTTCTTTAACAATTCATGCGCGAACTGCAACTACGCTTCTAACTAACCGAATAAAAAAGCATAACCAATTAAAGTAGAGCATTACGAAAATTTCACGTGAGCACATTTAGACGAACGGACAAACGGACCGAAACCCAATTATACAGATTATATATAATTGGCGCGCGGCTGTCAACCCGACGGCGCCATCTTGGATATTTTGACAGATCAAGGTTAGCGGGCAAACGTGATGCTTTGTGTCAATACATTTGTTACCTATTATGGAGGTTACTTTTGAATCATCATTATTGATTTGTTTTGGAATTGGCAATGATATTTTGAAGAAGTTCTGTAGAGTTATATTTCGTATAGTATTAGTGTTAAATTACTTCTTTCAAGTTTGGTATCCATAATTCATTGATTAAATGAACATTGGATGCATAACTTTTCCACTTGCCTTCCCCTGGTTTTCACATTTTCCATCACTCTTACAACGAAACATCTGCGACGAAAGGAGTTATTATTTTCTCTCTAGATAAAACAAAATACATGTTTTCCCATTTCTATTTACTCAATATGAATATGGTTGACGACCGGTTAGCCAGCGGGAGTGCAAGCGACTGCTACGCCGAAGGTCGCGGGTTCGATTCCCGCTCAAGTCAAACATTTGTGTAGATGAACGTGGATGTTTGTCTTGGCCTGGGTGTTTCTATGTATAATATGTATGTATGTACAAAAAAAAACGTATACGTACATATGTTTATCCATGATCTGGTACCCATAACAAAAGCTCTGCTTAGCTTGGGACTTGATGGTGATGTGTGTATGTGGTTGAATATTAATATTTTAACCTTATAACTTTCTTTCGCACCTCAAACCTCAAAGTCAAACAAATAGACTTAAACACTCGTTATGTCATAACAAGGCCATTGACCACGCCATGTGTTTATATAAAAAAACAGAACGTTAAACGCCTTAAACAGCGTTTACCATAATGAAGTTAATCGTCGGTGTAGAAATGTGAATAATCTTAATCAGCGGTTACAAAATATTTCTTTGCTTGTTCCAGGTGAGATTTGAGAGACATTTTTGTCACAATGTGTTGCGGCAACGCTGAGAAAATAACTTAAGGTGAGTGCTTCAAAAGGTATTTACTGATGTTTGGTATTTCTCAAACATAAAAACAACGGGCACAAAGAAACTATAAAAGGTACCATGGCATGAAGAGATACCTAATCCTTAGACTGAACAGGTTTTTCATTATATCTCACTACCGCTTACATACAGTATGACCGAACTAGGTAAGCACTGGCCTGAAGGCTGGAATGTAGACTCCTGCTGCTCTCCGGCACTCGCCGGGTAGCTACTCCAAGGGTCGCCGGTGAGCTGGCCAAAGTGTAGGCAGCTCGCTGGTCATCTCGGTGTCAGTCTAGTATGTTTTAAAATCTGATGTTTCTCTTCGAAGGGTTATAATGTGAGATAAAAATACTATCTAAATAATTCGCTTCTCACCATAATTCAATATAATAATATGTATTACGTTATGTTACTGTAAAAATTGTAGAATAATTGAAATTATATCGCTTACTTATCGACATTTTATTGTGATATAGGCTCACATTTCAATGTCAATAAGCGAAGCGGTGTTGATAAATTGGCATTCATAAAAAATCTTTCACATTCGATGACATTTTTGTTATGGCAAACAAATATGTGTTGTTTTCGCCTTACGTTGCCACTACAACTAATTAAACTAACTTGACCGTTCTTCCAAACCTAATTAAACATGAGAGAGTAGCGCACTTGACTTCCGGTCGGTTAAACATGATCTCCTTCCGTATTGCCTGACATTTTGACTCCTAGGTACGTCACGTCCTCTTTCCAATGGTGGGGAGCATACTTGTGCTGTGATTTGAACGAAGCACTAGGGATCATTGGCGTTTTGAATTTCGGTCGGAACGGTCGTGAGCTTAATAACTGTTAGCCTCACGAACCTACGAAATATATTAATTCTACATATAAAATACTAATCGATTGGTATTTATTGGCGGCAGTTACAGATTTAATTATTTTAAATAAGTGTATATTCCCTGTGATGTTTTGATAGTTTAATATGGAAACTACCGCCAATGAGAACGTGTTGCCTGCACAAGCTACAGGAACAGAACGGAAGAGGAAGATCAAGGATGACTCGAGCAGTACGGACTCTGACAGCGCGTCATCGTGCTCTAGCTCAAGTACTAATCATTCCTATTACCAAAACCAAAGTGAACAGAGTGACGACACTTATTCTGACTACGTTAACCTTAATGCAAGTAATGAACTGTATGACGAAACGGGTACACCTCCAACGGAGAAACCTGTCGAATTCACTTTAGCTTTAGGCACAAAAGCTCAGGAACCTTCGGTTCCTGCGGCTAGCCTTGAGTACATACAGCAGTTGAAAAACATACAAAGATGGCAGAATGGAATAGTGTTCGTTACTCGGAGGTACAGAAACAGTACCTACGCTCGCCGGGCTTCGTTTCTTTACAGGCTAATGACGAAGTGAAGCGTTATGAACCGTCACGGATGGACTATAGTTTGGAAAAAGCTTTCGCTGCCCTTACGTATGCACTGCTCAAACAACGTAACACCTTGCAAAACGACTTCACAATTTTTTTAACGTGGGCTCAAGAACAACAAGGATCATTATCATATAGCACAGTACATGAAAAAATTAACAATATTTTTGCCACCGGTGAATATTGTAAGGTGTACAATGATACGCTTCAAATGGTTTGTGGTCACAGAGCAGAAATCATACAGCGCAGAAGAAACTATTCTGGCGTCTGTAAAAGACTCTTATCACAAAAGCACGCTTCGCAAGATACCGCCGTCGAACATCAACCTTTTCGACGCTGACAAATTTAGCAGCGTGCTCGAAAGATCTGGTGGGTTGAAAAATGTGTTTTGGTCTAACCATAAGGATCGTAAATTTCGTCCGCAGAACGAGTCCAACGCTGGCCCATCCACATTGGAACCCTACTGCAAGGACAAAACGAAAATACCCACTCGACCTCGTCCTACCAGGGGCAACGCCCCGCGAGGTCCATCAAATCGGGGTTCATTTCAACCATGTAAACACACCCGAAGCCGACGGGATGAAAGAAGGGCACACTCTCCCGTATCTCAACGAGATCGGAGGGGTCAGCAGCGACGACGCTATTGACAACCCAAGCACATTCTGTGCGGGACGCCTCCTCTCATACTACAAAAAATGGGAACAATTGGGAGCGCCGCCATACATACTAAAAATAATAAGCGGATATCACATACCATTCATTGCCAAACCGCCTCTTTGCCTGCCAGGCAAACTAAGCAGAATAACTCTTCCATCATTGGAAATGGACCAAGTCATACAAGAAATGTTGGAACAGGGAGTTCTGGAAACCGTATCGTTCTCACCGAGCTACATCTCCCCTATATTTTTGAGATCAAAGACGGACGGAACCTGGCGACCAATATTCAACTTGTAGCACCTGAACAAGTATGTACAGGTCGACAAATTCCGACTGATAAATGTACATCGAGTACCAGATTTTGTACAACCCCAGGATTACATGGCAAAGTTGGACATTCACCAAGCTTACTTTCATTTACCTGTAGCGGCAGGTCACAGAAAATTCCTCCGACTGCTGTACAAAGGAAAATTGATGCAAATGACCTGCCTACCATTCGGTCTGAGCTCAGCGCCAAAGACTTTCGTGAGTCTGACAAACTTTGTCGCCGAATACTTACGGAAGCGAGGAGTACGTCTTCTGGTATACCTGGACGACTTTGTTTTAGTGAACCAAAGTCAGCAGCTGCTCATGGATCATATCCAACTCGCTGTCAGTACCCTGAAATACCTGGGCTGGGTATTGAACCTAAAAAAGTCTGTAACCAAACCAAGCAAGGTTATAGAATTCTTGGGAGTTGTCTGGGACCCCTGGCAAAACGAGAAATACCTTCCTGTAAAATCTGCCAAAAAGCTGAAAGACCAGATCACCAAGACGCTTCAGTCGGGAAAAGCAAACCTAACAGAACTGCAGAGAGTAATCGGTATCCTCAATTTTGCCAGTTTCGTTGTTCAGAGGGGACGCCTGAACTATCGTCATCTTCAAGAACAACTAAACAAGACTCGGCAGGTGGCTCAACAAAAGACGCTACCCCTAACAATTGGTGCTATAAGAGATCTCGAATGGTGGCAGCACAACTATGTAAAACGCAGCAAGATACACATTCATGCTCCTGTACATCATTTAGTAACAGACGCCAGCAACCATGGATGGGGTGCAAAACTGAACAACGACAGTCTTGTTGGGACCTGGTCTCCAAACGAACAACACCTTCATTCCAATATAAAAGAAATGATGGCAATCCGCAATGTCCTCAACGACCAAGGTCAGAACCTGGCCTCAACAGCACTTCACATTCAATGCGACAACCGGACAGTGGTCTCATACATCAGAAACGAAGGAGGTACCCAATCGCAGCCCTTGAGGGAACTAACACGGGAAATATTCACCTTACTCGATCAGCACAACATACATGTCAATATATACCACATCCCAGGTCAGTACAACTATCAGGCGGACAGACTATCACGAAACCAAAAACCATCAGAATGGCACCTACTACCATCATTCACCGAGGTTGTGTTTGCGAAATGGGGAACACCAGTGATAGATCTTTTCGCCTCGAGTCAAGCCCACGTAGTCGAATCATATGGGACACTGAACAGGAGAGACGGAAAAGCGTGTGTTTACGACGCACTGAGCGTAACCTGGGATTATCCCTTAGCCTGGGTCTTCCCACCCCCACACTTAATACCAAGAGTACTCGGCCACCTGAACCAAGCACAAGGGACTTACCTTGTAGTAGCACCACGGTGGGAGAAGGTATATTGGCGGCCGGATCTAAAGAGCCGCTCCCTGTCAGCACCGTTCACAGTGAAGAACCTCGACCGAGTACTAGTGGACACATCAACAGGTCTCCCTCCACCCAAAGTGTCAACAATGACCCTCGAAGTGTGGCGTTGTGGGGGTGGGAGAGGTACTTAACTGATTGGACTGACGAACAAAAAACCCTACTCACATCTAGCTGGCGAGAGTCAACCCTAAATACTTATCGCCCTGCATGGAAAAGGTGGACCAATTGGGCTCAAAGCAACCACATCAACAGACACGCCCCGTCGGGTGCTGACTTAGCAAGATTTTTAACGGATCTACACCAAAAAGAAAAGTTTGCCCTTAATACAATCTTAGTTCACAAATCGGTAGTTTCTACCTTTTGTGACCCAAACATTCGGTATAAATTGAGCTCCCACCCACTTGTCAAGCAGATTTTGAAAGCCATAGCCTTGAGCAAGCCCGTAACTAAAAAGCCACCTATCTGGGATATAAATAAGCTGGTTGACTATCTAGGAACCAAGAACCCCGATACACAAAGTCTTTACGAAGCTTCATGTCAAACAGCAACTATCCTTCTCCTTTGTTCTGGGCGTCGGGTACATGATTTAACCTTACTGAAAATATCCCCGGATCAATTCATCGTAACGGATGAATTTGTAATTCTCAAACCTAGTTATGGTTCAAAAACCGATTGCGCAACATATCAGCAGTCAGGGTGGAAACTGACAACCCTGACAAGGTTTTAGATCCAGTATACTGGATTCAGAAGCTTACAAAGCTATCTCAACAGAGAAGACTTGAAGCAAAGGATGACGGTCTCTTCCTTACAACAGCAGGCAAACCTAAGGCCGCATCAAGAGCTGTCATCTCAGGCTGGGTAAAACGCATGCTGAAGGAAGCTAAAATTGATGCATCTCCTGGAAGCTGTCGATCTGCCGTGGCTTCCAAAAATTGGTTTGAAAATGTCCCCCTCACTGAAATCTTATCCAGAGGCAACTGGAAGTCGGCCAATACATTTGCGAAATTTTATCAACGAGATATCGCTGATTCATCCGATATCGAAAGGCCATTGATCACCCGGTACTTCACACCAGCTGATTAAAAACTATCGTGATTATTATTTAATCTATTTATATTTGCCACTTATATGCTTTGTATAATGTACATATTATGCAAATTTGCTCATGATTCATAGAGGAAAGAAATATACATATTCTCTAAAAGCAAATTTATTTTTATTTGTCACTACACATAATTAATCACATTGACGTCCTCTTTCACCAGGCGAAACCAAACAAATCTCTCATGTTTAATTAGGTTTGGAAGAACGGTCAAGTTAGTTTAATAGGGACGTTTTACCTTAATATAAAACGTTTATTAAACATACTTACCTTCTTCCAAACCTAATAATTCTTAACTCTGCCTGGTGATATTAAACATTCGATCCAATGATCCCTAGTGCTTCGTTCAAATCACAGCACAAGTATGCTCCCCACCATTGGAAAGAGGACGTGACGTACCTAGGAGTCAAAATGTCAGGCAATACGGAAGGAGATCATGTTTAACCGACCGGAAGTCAAGTGCGCTACTCTCTCATGTTTAATTAGGTTTGGAAGAAGGTAAGTATGTTTAATAAACGTTTTATATTAAGGTAAAACGTCCCTAATACGTACATAATAATCGAAAGTTACGGTTGGTAGATATTATAAGCCTCGTATGACACTAATACGTAAGTATGCACTGTAACGGTTTGGAAGTCATTCTGTAATGTTACTTTGTTAATTTAATTAAAATAAATAGATAAAAAAAAAATAAAAAAAAAATACATGAGCGATGACGTGTATCCACAGTGTATTCCCACGTTAGGTGTGACTCTAGTCATTTGGGTCATCTACCAAATATTGATAACACTGCTAGCCTATGTATGGGAGACCGGGTATGATTGTCACACGGGTTGGTTGTCACACAGGTCATAATATATATATATCGAGTGGTCGAATAAGTTCATTAAACGGCATGTCGGAGTAGGTACGCTGACATGAGGTACAAATGACTGTGCTACTCCCTCGCTCCTACCACGCCGTTTAATTGTCTGTTATGCCCTCTGTGACAATCAACCAGTGTGACAACAAAGTCAAAGTCAAATCATTTGCAAAGTCAAATCATTTATTTGTTCATAGGTTCATTACAAACACTTAAACAAAGCCATACTTTAAAAAAAAAATAAACTAGATGAGGCCGGTGTTTCCTAACTGACTGCCCATACCCGGACAACCATACCCGGTCTCCCCTACCTACTATGTAAAAGACGGGATACTAATTTTGTACTTTAGGAATCGTAAGCATCTTCGGTACGAAGCTTAACCATTCAATGAACTGTTAAAGCACTGTAGTAATGTATGTGTATTTATCTTCTTTGCGATGATATCGAATCGAGAGAATCGAGTTGTACTAATTCCATCCGTCTTTCTATGTTACTTATACAATTTCTTTAAGCTATAATCGTTTATTGAGCTGTAACTTTACGAGATAATTATTTTGTAAATGTTTTATAAAGTAAGTAATCAAAATAGCAATAGCATAGAAAATCTCTTCTCCGCTTTACAACTTTTTCCAACCTAAACGTAAATGACGTGTTTTCCTAGCTATATTATTATTTATTACACTGTTTCACACGTGAATACCAAAATTAATTACACGTATATCACGCATGCACCAACATATCAACATAGATTACATACTTATAATAGGAGCATCAGAATAATAACAGTGTTTAGAGTGCAATGGAACGCGTACCGCATGGTTTTCGTCGCGTGCTCTTTCAACAATCATCTCGTGATGTCTAAATAAGCCTATTATGCATTGTCCAATGAGAAAATTATGTTTAAATTATACACAACTGAGTAACGTCTTGTTTAAGGCGCTGTTATACCTCAGAAGCCGTGAAACTCCTAATTTTTCGTCGCGCATCTAGCCATAACGGTACATATTACAAACTAGCAAAAATTAGAGCTTAAAGTCAAAAGTCTGAACAAAAGACTTTTGAAAGAATTTTTCATGTACGTCAAATAGAATCACGGTAAAAAAATCACAAAATCGAGGCAGAAAATAATCTTTCGTCTCACTGTTTGCAATATTTTGATCGTAAGCTGTCGTATTTTTTTGATAATATTGTAGGAAATTTAATGAACTAAAGAATTACCCTATTTATTTTCATATTTTACCTGTATATTTTGTAAAATTAAATAAAATCTGCCAAACGTCTATGATTTTGACGCTCGGTAGATCCCATCAATATCAAACGCTTCAGCAATTTAAACCTTATTAGCATAAGCGGTGTACTGAGTGTCAGTTGCTAGTTTACGCCCCGCCCAGACCTCATCATTCGGCTATGAGCCCTGTGAGAGACAGGTCATGTCGCTCGCGTCTCCGCTGCACGAAATTTTACGTAAACCTGTTTGTTATTATAATACGCCGATTTGAGTTCGTAATTTCATGTTTTATGTTATAGACTGAATACTTTGAATCAAATAGGCTTTTCATGTAACTATGGGCACATATAATTAGGACCTAAGTTTATACTCTTGTTGCGTTTAATGTGTTATTGTTTCTGTGCTTATAAATATATAATTAGAAGAATAAAATATGGACAATTAGAGAAATGAAGTTCTACGAAGGATTTGTACAAGAAAGCGTCGTAATAAAATAGAAATTCATCCATGGCCAAGTGATTATGAAATATGTAACATTTTTACACAAATTATTTTCATAAGAGTCTTTTATGACTAACTATGTTACTTATATATTATCGATTATGCATAATATAATTATATAAATTATTCTCACAATACATAGCTGCCACAGTTTTCAATTTTTGAAAGAGTAATAACATAAAATCGAATCATTTTATGTACCTATATATTTCAAATTCATTAGCTTGTCAGAGCGCCTGGAGCGCTAAGATGCCGCCACGGCGAACAATAATGATGACAGCGCTAAAATGGCGCTCCGCAATCCGCACACAAGCGGTAACGAATGTTGTATTATTGTGTTTTGAACATAAACCTTTTGAGGTACATCGGGTAAAACTTTGATTATTCATAAACTATTAGGTATGTTTCAGTACATCTAATATCTTTTTAATTTCTAAAATCAATCATTTATAAGTAAGAAGGTGACTTCTCTGTTTGCTATAACACAAGATATAGTATTTTTTTAATAATAAAGTACGTAACTAATTATCATTATTGTAATTACAGTGAAGTTAAAGATAACAGTTTTGCAACGTCTTACACACATTTGAATTCAGTCATTCCTAACACGATCTGTTCAAGAGCTAGCCAAGAAATGCCAAACAATTTTTTTAACAAATTTGACTCAAATTCCGTAGTGATAAGCAAAAATTACAAGAGGGATAGCAGTGACTGGTTCGAATTGCGTAAGAATATGTTGGCAGATAGAAATTTTTGTATAGTGGTAAAAAGAAGAGATAACAGCAGTAAAGCCAACTTAGTAAAAAATATTTTGTACAAATAAAATATTTGCAATGTAAAATCAGTTGCGCATGGAATCTAAAATGAACAACTGGCTTTGCAACATCTGGCGAAGCAAGAAAATGTAGCAATCGAGCCTTGTGGATTATTCGATTATTGGTGCCACGCCAGATGGATTACTAGGTCCAAACACGATTGTGGAAATTTAATGTTCTAAAGTTGCATATAAGAATGGCCTGGAGAATAGTATAAGAGCAAATGAAATACAAATATGGAAACATGATAAAAAAGTGAACTGACTAGTCTAAACAAATATTGTAATTGTTATTACCAAATTCAGGGGCAACGCCACGTTACACGCAAACAAAAGTGTTTATTTGCTGTGTTGAGTGGCGAAAGTATACCACTAAAAATAGAAATTATAGAAAGAGATGATGTTTTCTGGGAGAAGCTTGTGGCGTTTTATATGAATTGGCAGTTGCCTGAAATTGTTGATTCTCGTCAAACTCAAGGAATGGCATTGCGAGATCACGGAGAGGAAAATGTTTCATCAGTGCTTGAAATATCTACAATACCAAGCCGTAAAAGGAAAGTAAATGAAACTGTGCCTCGTGAGCAACAGCAAATAATAAGTCTTATCACCTCACACACTGCCTTTAACATTCGATGAGAATAAAGAAAACCTGCCGGGTTGTAGCAGACAGCTAACTTTTGATGAGCTGTAAACTCTGTATTTCGTTAATAAATTATAAATGAATATAAATTAATACCTTTTAATATTAATTTTCTTTGAAACAACACATATTTGAAGCGAAAGAAATTTTTATATTTTATTTTATATTTCATACAAACATGTATGACGACAGCTAACGAAAAAGCAGTAACTCAAATTCTAATTCTATAATTTTCTAAGCGACATAACAGTATCTCATGAATAAGGTATATCCACATATATTTTTGATGTTTCATCTATTTTGAAAAATAATAATGGGTTGGGTTTCGAAACAAGTCGCCTGAATTTGAGGGTATTGGTAGTGTAGGGGCTTAAGGGAGTTCGTTTTGATCACCTAATAGTAATTTTGGCTGCTGGAGTTGCGTCTAAATATTTTTAAACAATTTCCAAAATTTCATTAATATTTCGGCAATTATGCAAAACGGAACGTAGTTTTAATACTTTAGTACAGTTTTACAAATGTCTATTTTATGTTTTATGTGAAAAACGTGAAACGAAACGCAAAACTGCCATCTTGGAATGATCATATTGACAGCTAATGTCAAATTTGTGCGTCATTGCTTTCGAGTGCCTAGGGTTAGGTGCGACTGTAATAAGTAACTAAATAGGTTATGTTAGGTTCTCTTTTGACCCTTAATCCGAAAATAGGAGCCCTTCGCAGGGCTCCGTTAACCTTAGTTTATTAAACTAGTGTGATGAATGTGGAAGTTGGCAGTGCCATGACACCGATGTTTGGAGATTATTTTTTTTCAGAGGAAACCAAGTATTTCCGGCAAGTGAAAATGGTGAGGGGGGTTTCAAGACCTCCCCTCCTCTCTCTCCAATCACTCACAACCCCTAAAAACGGCGACGTATTTCGAAACCTTTACCATAATAATTATACCTATAATAACAATAAACATCCATAAATAAATAAAAGAAATCAACTTTTACTAAACTTCAATTATCTCGTAACTCGCTTTAGTTGAGATACGGCTTTTGCGCTTAGTAGACGGAACCCTTATAGATTCGCAATGTCTGTTTGTCTGTCCGCCCGTATGTCACAGCCAATTTATTGCAAATCAGATTTGAAAACTGACAGGAATGGAATTAGATGTAGGTATTCTATGAACTGCTTCACTATTTTTATACAAAAACAAAACAAACATAATAATGGCCTCTCCATACATGGAACTGACTTAATTATTTTGAACATCTTACGGCACGTAGGTATTTACCTACTTTCGTCAACTATTAATACCTATAACGTCTAATGTATACCAGTTTTGCTCATGGCTGCACTGAGAACAAAAATTGCGCTATGCCTATATTGTACAAACAGATTGATGTATGTAATATAAATTTTAATATTAGTATCTCAATTCAATATGCTAAAACGTTTTGCTTGCGATTTTGAAATATTGGAATACGGATGTCGCCAGAATACGGCCGCACACGACGAGAATGAAGGGGGGCGCCCCGCAGTAGACGGAGCTAAGCTCCCTTCACCTCCCCTGCTTCACCCCCTCATTTACCAAAACAGTCGCTTAGCACAGCGCCTTAAGAGCCGTGTGGTGGGCGAAGACTTTAATTTTAGTTTGGGAGACAATTTGATTAGTCGGTTTGTATGTTGTTTTGTTATGTTTGGATTGTATGTTATATTTAAATTAGGTTGTTATGATACAGGTAGGCATTGCGCAAAGGAAATTTTCGACTAATTGCTATTGAAGGGCAGTATATAATTCCGCGCCTAGTGGTAGGAAGTTTTACAAGTCCTTGCCAAAGTGTCATTGTAACACAATGTGTTCTAACTTTTTATTCTTATTAGCATAATAATGATTTATTTTCTATTTAATATTTTCATAGCGAAGTTAGAAATAATTCTCATAGAATTTTGTCAAGAGTTCAGAGAATACTCGATAGTTAAAATAGATAAATAAGTAGGTGAGTCTTCAAGTTAAGTTAATTTTGCTAACAATAAATTTATAAACAGAAATAAATATTCAGATTTGCATCTTTACAGTGCTGCACATCTTAAGCTGAGGCATTGAACATTCATTGATTAAATTCACCAATTAACTTGCGTAACTACGATACTTATAATAACCTCATCCAAAAACGGCAATCAAACATAATATTATGCAAAACATGACTAAAAACGTTTACTCAAAACATTTGTAGAAAACGCAAAAACTGCGAATTAAAACGTAATTATATTATTCATAATTAGTGTGCCAAGGACCCCGGTACATGCATGACTAAAACAAAGCGTGGGTATAATAGCATTAACAGCTATATTAAACGTAGAGGACCAAGGTGCGGTTGTAATGTACGTAATACAATTAAAACGTACAGTTTCACGAACAAAAATAGGTATTTAGGCGTGGTTATGATGAAGGATGGTATTATTTTTAAGGGAAAGGTTGACTATGAATATATCTTGTATCGCTATAAATGTACAAGCACCGTACGCAAAAAAAATAGTATCGTCAGTCTTGTATATAAGTTCTCCTACTGATGGGGATGGGCCTCTATCCTTTACGAATAGGATTATTTCATATTTCATTTTAGCAGAGACGACTTACTCGTCTCTGATTTTAGTCAACCACACTTGCCAGGCTTTTCTGGGCTAACACAGTCTGTTAAAAGTACGTATCTACTACTATACTACAAATAAAATTGGAATGTTTGTTTGTAATATTAAAATAACCGATTTTTACTAAATGCATATGGATGTATACACGGTACATATACTGAAATGTCATTTTTTACTATTTTTGTCTGTCTGTCTGTCTGTTTGTTCTCGTTAATCTCTGGAACGGCTGAACCGATTTTGACGGGACTGGCAGATAGGTGATGTACCAATGAGTAACTTAGGCTATAATTTAACCGGGTACGCGAAGTAGTTCCCTCAGGACGCGGGTGAAACCGCGGGTAACAGCTAGTAGATAATAAAAAATATATATCTCAATCAATTGTTCTAAGGTTCTATCCTGTATCACCTCCAATTTAATCATAGAGGTCAAGCAACAATCGTTACGTGTTAATAATACCAATCACATGCGTCCGCAGAACACCATAATTCATAGAATCTATGCAAAATTATGATTCTACTAGACCGAGGTTCGGTCTTGACCCTTATTGAATGGATGACGCATAAAGCATGGGCGTAGTCTTAGGTATGAATTTAATAATGTGTTTGTACGTTTGTTAGTCTTCTCCTCATCAATGGATTGACCGATTTTTATATATTTTTTGTATTTACGAGTTTACTTGGATGGTTCAAACTGTTCTTAGGACTTTTTGCAGTTGAATTTTGTAAATGGTGCCGTTTTTGACGCCTACCTGATCCTTTTCAATTTCTTGACCAAATTATTGGACAAAAATATCAATGTAAATCCAAATTTTAAGCTACATAGCTCTTCTTTTAGTTTTTATTAATAAAATATAACAACTGAAACCGCAGGGCAACGCTAGTAGGTAATTATGTAAAAATAATTCTATTGTCTTCTTATTGACGGCCCACTGCCGCATCTGCTATTAGACAAAATTAATGCCCTTCTATAGACTCGGAGATAAAGATAATGATAAAGGTAATGATGAAGCTAACAAGTCAGCTACCGGCAAGTCCGCTAAGGTAATTTGCATCTGGAAGTACTTTTATGCTACTCGTTTATTTTTTCGGTTTTGATGCTATATAGACAGACCTTTTTATAGCGCACATGATTAGTTTCCCTCTTTATTTGCATGTACCTATGGAGGCATGGATGTTAATTTTTTCTGACTTAACAAATCACTTCTTCTTTTATAAGTATTTCCTTCTCTAGTCGCAGAATTATTATTTCTATCGAATGTTTTATTATATGAACTTATTTTTTTGATCATAAAATCTCATAATTCTTATTGTTTTGGCAGACAAGCGCCAAGCCTGTAAGCATGCAAAAACAGTTTGGTAGGTACATCCCAATTGAAATCAAAGGACTCGAATGTTTAATTTACTGTTCATAAATTATTACGACTGCCTCGTTGGTCTCGCGGCATAAATGTGCGCGTGGGATTGGGAGGTCTCGGGTTCGATTCCCGGGTCGGGCAAAGTGTTATTGGGTTTTTCCGTTAGGAAATTCTCAGTAGCATTACGGAGTCTGGCCCGGTATGGCAATAGGCTCGCCCCCTATTACGTGGGACCTAAAAATTCATGGCAAAATGTGGGTGTAATAGTAATATTACACCATAGTAATAGTAGGCAGAGGTGTAAACCTCTGCCTACCCCTTCGGAGATACAGGGGTGAGTCTATAAAAAAAAATAAAAAAATATATTTTGATGTAGTAAGGCAACTCTGGTCTTCCCAGCCTGATTTTATTCAATAATAATATGTTTTCATCCACTCCAATTCTAAACATAACAACAATGCGTAGGCTGTACAAAAACATGAGACAAAATGAACTGATATATGACGTGGATCTCACAAATAATCGTCCCACGGTCAACTAAAGATCACACAAATTATAATTATATCATGCAATCTTCGCGACACTCGGATTAATAAGTCGGCTATTTAATCTACTGGAACCATTACTGTAGTTCAAGTTTTCCCAGTTACCAGTTACCGGCTCTTAAGACACCTATTAAAAGTCGCTGGGTGGTCGGAATCAGAAAGAACCCTGAACTTATCATTAGCTAGGTACATATTATAAAACTAAGCGTCTTTATGTCCGTCGTAGATAAACTCGTGGAAAATTGTTCAGTTGTTTTACAACTAAACAATTTTCCATGTGGTTTCCACCAATAGGTAGAGTGTTTTGTTTTTATGGTAATAGACGGCAAGCGAGCAGACGGATCGCCTGATGGTAAGCAATTACCGCCGCCAATAGACACAAGCAACACCACAGGAGTCACAAGTGCGTTGCCGCCTCTTGGGGTTGGGAAAAGGGATAGGATGAGGGAGAAGGAATAGGGGATAGGGCCTCCGACACTCTCACACACCGAACGAAACGCAACAGTTTAGGTACTGTTACTTTACGTCGATTTTCTGTGAGAGGGTAGTACTTCCCCGGTCGAGCCTGTCCATTCATGCTGAAATCAGTAAGGCTCTACTACCTATAGTGTTTAATGTTAAGTTTATTATTTGTAAAGGTTTTGTGTAAATTATATATTAAACTACTTGTGCTAAGCCGGGACAAGTCGCTAGTAGCCTAACAAATACGAAAATCACGGTTTTAATTTCAAAGTCATTCAATCATAAAGTAGGCCTATTGGGTAATAACAAAGGTAATCGAGACTCTCGGTATTATTGACAATAATTATGTCACGACTAAAACTATATTGATAGCTATTGTATAACAGTTTGCAAGTTATGAAAATTACCGGTATACAATTTAATACGCGTGAGAAGTAGGCCTGTTGAAAAATGTTGTGTGCTAGATATTAAAAGAAAATAAGGCTTGTTTTTGTGGGCGTTGTTTTATGACAGACCATAAACTATGCTTTGGTTTTAAAATTAGGACCAGTTTTAAATGAAGAACATGAGGTATTTCAAGTCTACGTGAAGGAGGTATTGATCTTGTGGGACGGTGTGCAAGTCTCAAGATATTATATTAATAACCATCCCATGACATGTTCAAATAATTGAGAATCACGTTACATCGCACCCGTAGATCAGATACAGATCTAAGCTAGGTGTTCAAAGACAGTTAACAAAAGCATAATACAAAGCTTTGTATTAGACAACAAAAACTCATGACAGATGATAAAATTACTTACGAAATCATTCAACCATTGAACAACCAGGATAAAGCTTTAATAGGATTCCTTATAAGCATCTCCCCTTATATGGGAGCTTGATATCATCTTGAATAAATGGCACAAGTCCGTTCGTTATTAAATGTTGCAATTAGCTTAGAAATATGTATTACGTTGGGGCCCGCTGATTGTATAAGTATAAACGATGGCCCGAAGGATATTTTATTGGCCGTTTAAGGACAACTCGTTGGGGAAACAGCCGGTGCTTGATTACTTTTTGATAAATATGATTTTAAAACTGCAATCGTTTCAAGTTCTCTCGTTATGAAGCTGGTAATGTAAAGATATAATGATATTCAAAGTCGTGACGTGAATCAAGTTAAGATTGAAGAAGGCTGTTTATTAAAAGTGCACGAAGATTTTAAATCTCTATAAGAGCGGTTTCAGACTAGCGTTTTATTAGCGTGTATGACTTGAGTTCATTTTTGGAAGTGCATGTTGGCACGTACAGGCGCACTTTATGTCTCATGAAAACCTTCATGACAGCCGGGAAAAGGAAGATCTTCATGACAGCCGGGACCAACGGTTTAAGGGGCTACCGATAATTAACAATTTAATACACACAGCCTCGAAAAGACTTTGGTGCGCGCTGCTGTGTTTGCAGCTAAAACGTAACAAACTTTCTATTTTTGTGCTAGTTCAGTTATAATTAGTAGTATAAATAAATAAATAAAAAAACACACAGATATTTTTTCGCACCTATATTTAACATAATTAGTTTATTATTATGGAGACACAATAAAGTGAGTCGAAGGCGTATAAACCGCGTGTAGGCGAGGTTCCGACGCTTGGCTATTTATGTCTAGTGTATTATGTCAACGTGAATCATCTGAGACACAGATATGTAAACTAAAAAGAATAAATATCACTAGTGGTCATCATGATTGATACTAATGAATTAGGACCAATTGTTCGTTCAGTTTAGGTTACTCTGAACCTTGTTAAACATGGTTGAAATATTATCGTGGCGTGTCCCGCCTGTGTAACTCAGGCTCTAGTCACTGTCACACAGGGTCTGTATACTCCAGTAACACTTAGAATCTTTCCAGTAACACTTGTTAGATCTATTTTTTTTGGCAAATGCAGTAGCTACGTCGACTGCACAGGTGGTTCGGGTCGCTCGCAACAGTTACAACTTACAGCCAGCTTCGCGAAATGAAGCTATTAAATGCAGATGTGGCAACGATTGAACTTCTTCGTGCTTATTTATTATTTCCAAAATTTCCAACTAATTGGATTACCAATAGATAATCCGTGTAGGAACGTAACATAAATATTTCATTAACTCAATAATATTATTACTATGTTGCAATATCTCCCTAAGTATTTTAAAATTACGGATTCCACTTGAAAGGCACACAACTACGTCCATTAATTTCCATTACCATCAATACCTTACTGCACGAAGGTAATGATATTTTTCTTATTGAACTATTACATATCTCCATAATCTGCTAGTTTTACATCCATGTTGTTGCTCAATACAATCATATGTTAAATGTCAATCGTGAACATAAGTTACTTGTATAACCTTTAGCCGATATAATTGGGCGTAACCCCTTGAACATCTTACTTGAAAACGTAATTGATATTTTCTCATATAATATTTACAGCGTTTTAGAAATATTATTTCCAGTAGGTATTTGTTTTAGGTAGGATAGCCTAGTGAAGTGACTAATCCGCAGACTTTTTGAAGTTAAGCGTGTGTTAAATTGTTTATGGTAATCGCCTAAACAATGAAGGTGAACATATAGAGAAACCAACATTTGAGAACATTAAGGAGAACTCCCAGAAGGGAGTTCTCCTTAATGTTCTCAAACTGTGCCAACACGTACTTGGCCAGCGTGGCCCGGGTATGGGAAAGTTTATACAAATTGCGGTATATTTGTTTTACAGGCATTTTTAGGCTGTAACCTAAATAGGTAACAAAGTCGAGTAGTTTTATTATAACAACATTTGTTACTTGAATAACTTGCATTTGTATATAATTACTTACGTTATGAACCATTTCCGTGTTACTCTATACTGCCAAGTAGACTAATGAAATTTAATGGAAAGCCAACCCACACACAATTTTCACTCCAACAATCCTCAATTTTACATTCCAGCCCACCTAATGGCATCATTAAGGTAGATTCCTCGGGCAAATAAGCCTAAACAACGTGATATATTTGATCTCAGTCACGCAACAGACACCGCCACACATGGAAACTAGTGGTCAGGAGCTATAAAGATTAGAGTTAAGCTAAATTAGCATGGGGTATTACATCCAAGTGGCAGATATGATCACGCCTGCAGCCTCTTGGGTGTACTGTTCGATCAACTTGAAAGATAAATGGAGGGGTCCCTCAGGGCACTATGTTAAGTCATATCTGGAACAAGGTGAATCATTTTCTGGAAATCTTTTATCACTGTTTATGCCCATATAATTTAAATGATTACCTACTACTCCTACTAGGTCTAAGAAATGTGTAATTAATAATTAATACCTTAATTAAGCATGCCATGCATGTATATTTTGACTATGAAATACAAAATTGGATGTTAACAGTAAAGCGCAAAATTATTTTGGTGCTTTGATGCTTGTGCTATTTCAGAATTAGTACCTCATAAGCATTCCGTACCAATAGATGACAAATAAACTAGAGTATTAATTTATTGACACCATATCAAAAATTGGAAAGTAACATGAGCCAGAATAGACGCCAGGAATGGTGATGCTGTACCGTGCGCCATGGGCAATGAAAGCGACCGCTGTCCCACATGCATTGTTGTAGACATATTTAACACTATTAAGTATGCAATCGACGACAATAATACTGTTCAGTATGGTCAAACTATGTTATTAGATTACCTTTTCTGTATGAAGTGTGCATTGAATATTAAACAATTGATTGCTGTTCGATTAGAAATTGATACGACTTATATGATTGTATTCGTATTGTGAAATGATATTCTTAATTATATACTTAGTTATATTTTATGTGTTGTGTAGGCCCATTGTATTACTAAGGGCCGACCGGAAATTCTTTCTTCTATTAATTGCTTATTGTAAATTACATGTTAATTATTTACATATCAAACAAAGTTTGATTGCTGTCGGTCTATGAATTCTTAATAGTCTACCTATTATTGTCGGTAATTATATACATCTGATAGTTTAGCTTGTGAAGCAATAGCGAATATCAGATGTTTGTTGAATTAGCCGGAAACATTTCCATGTTATGCAGCAATATTTTGAGGAAGCAAATATTAATTAAAAGTGTTTGCATTCGAGGCTCTTTGTGTGTAAAGATTTAATGTATCTTACATAACTTTGTTGAAACATCTGTTCAAACATTTTAATGACATGAGAACATTTACCGCATTTTTCTATCCTTTCTTCGCCTATTTTTTGTCTGCAATAGAAATTACGGTGTCGGTTACTTGATATTTACATGGAATGGATTGTTTACTTTGTGAACACTGAGATTTTTGTTCCACACGTATCTGCAACCGCAGCTGTCCTCGCATGACGACCACCGTGAGAATCTTATTTACTTCCTGGAGAAAGAAATCAATTTACTTTTGTAAGTACACCGTGGCGAATCATACACTAATACTAATAGAAAAGTTGTTATAAAAAGCATTGGCTGCCGGTTTGTGCTATAATTTTCAGTTATGTAAGCGATTTTAATCTCTATTACTGTTAAATAGAGCTTATAGTTATGTAGATAGTTGTTACAGATGGGACAATTGTTGATACTTTCAGGTTTTTATCTCATGTAGTCGGTCAAGGCTCGCTGGCGAGGTCGGTAGCGTCTGCTGCCTTTTGTTAGGGATCTGCTCGTGATCGACGATGCATGGAGAGCGACTGAATAGGTTCTATTCATCTGTTATGAGAAATTAAACATTTGCGTCGATGTGAACTGACAGGGATGGCAATGGAATGATAATATTAATAATTGTTGACATAATATTTTACTTTGTAGGCGTGTGTGAAAAACATAGTTTAATTTTTACTCGTATTGTTCGATTCATGCTACATTAACATAAATATTTTGATATGGTTTGAATTTTGAATGTCTAAAAAATTTGCTTTTGGGATTTATGAATGCTTGGTTTGAGGAGAAAAACACTGCAGATTTTTAATAAATAATAAAGTGACTAAATAAATAGTGATCGATATTAAACCATAATTATAATGGCAATAAATCCATTTGCATATTATGTTCTTGTCTGCCATCGATCTCAATCCCCTGCCGCCTTATTACAAAACATGGGCTAAATATAAATCGAGGTTTAGCTCTTAGCTTACCTGCGTAAAATTAATTTTACGTTCACTATAAACACATTTTTCTAAAACGATTGTCACTAATATACTTTGGAACTAATTTCGAATAAAAATAAATAACTATCTGCCTGAAAAAGTCCTTTTAAAAATTCTCCACTAAGGTCTAAACCTGGTATTATTTTGAAACCATGTTTTGTAATAAGGCCCCTGGAGTCAATGACCTACCCATTATCATTTACGAGCAAACCACTCCCATCCGCTCTACATGTTATCATATTCATATGTGCATGTCTATCATTTAGGTCTGCACTATTACCTAAGTTGTTCACCTATGCAACTAGGTCTCTTTAGGTGCGGGCTTTAGGTCTTACGAAATGTTTGGCGCATGCAGTCAAATTTGTAGCCAACATGTTTATATCATAAATCTTTAGGAGAACATTTTGTTGTGACATGTTGACCAATGATGTCTCAATAGATTTTGTAAGTGCAACTTAATGATTTCTTCCTTATTTCGTCGATGAAAGTCAAATTAATTTTTAAACGACTGTTTCTGTTAAGTTTATATTTTTGTTATAGAAGGAGATTTACGATAAGTGATTAGTATGAAATGTATTTATGATGTCTTGATAACTTAGCAAAATTTAATTTGATCATCGTGTGCAGTGTCTCTCCGTGTGGTGACGGATTAAGAATACGGAATATCACCACCCCATATCATCCAATGGGTGTCGTAAGAGCCGACAGAGGGAGCATACTACTACTAGGCCTCTGCCTAGTCCAGCAGTGGACTGTTAAAGCCTGATGATGACATCGTGTGCAGGACTTTTCCGAAAGATTGGCTTGAATATGGAACACGTGCGTATTACGACTACTGTGATATTTATTGCTTTGTAGTAATTGATATTATATATTATGTAGTATGTACCCAAAGTACCGTAACGTTATTCATAACCGTTCACACCATTAAACGCTTCCTATCCTATGGATATAAGTGAAACCATGTTATGGGTCGTGTAATTGCGTCATTAGAAATGACGTGTCAATCTTGACACGTATCTATTGAAGCCCCGTTCATATATAGTTGTGAATCATCGTCAATGGTGCAACTCAATGCTGTCATGCCATGGCCTAAGTTAACAACGAAAATATGAAAACCATATGTTTGCGTAGCACGTTAGAAATATATCTGGAAAAAAATAATTTTTTTTAGAGTACCTTTATTTAAAATGTTTTACGGTGCAAAAAAGCTTCCTTTTGGTATTGCACAGGAAAACGAACAAAGTTATGAGTTGTACACAACATCATGTCAGTGTCCATTGTCCATGTATTTAGTAATCCATGCTTCCTAAAGAGCAGCTTTAATAATAATTGTACTTCTGAATACAGACATTGGCTAGACACATTTTTTAAGCAAGTGATGTTTGATAGTAAGACCATTTGTGCAAATTACGAATAAATATTAATACTTACTATTATTTTCATCAACTGTATTCTTTTAAGCTGTATCGAAGCGTAACGATGTATGGCAACATACGGAAACCATGCGTGATTAAAGTAAAAATATTATTTATAGAATGAACAAGACAGACATTTAAATCAAAATAAACTTGAATGATTTTAATCGCTTCTCTTTTGCCGTATGCGCCACAAGTTAATTTGAATAAGTATTGTTCAAGTGCGAAAGGTGGCTGTATTGTGTTAGCACAATGATACCATCTAGCGGCATTTTGATTTGTCATCGCTGCAACTTAGTACCTACAATATTACGAAACGAGAATTTAATATTCGTACTAACACTGGTGATTGTAATTGTTTGAGATAACCTCCCAGTGAGCTGAGTCGCCCGAATCCCTTAAACTACAAAATGTTGTATGTCCCATACATGTTTTTTTGTTTGTCGTTTACGAAGTGTTCTAGGAAATATGGATCTCAGATCTCTAATAAAATAAAATAAAAACATTTTTTATGTTAAACGGTTTTATTACAATAAAAAAATATGTAGTTAGGTTATGTACTAAAAGCTAAAAAATAATTCGGTAAGTCCTAGCTACCAGATCGCACCAATCTTCTCATCAATCTGGGGTATTGATCAGATAAATATAAAATCGTTGGGAGCATGAAATTTCTATCAAATGTTTATTCTGGATACGCTACTAGTGTGTACCAAATATCAGATCAATCTGTCATCAGGAAGGGGGTAAAATTCCAATTACTAAATTTGACCCAAACAAACAAATAAACCGGTCAAGCTAAGTAAAACCGTTTAATAAAACCGTTTAATAAAACCGTTTAATAAAAACGATCCCTTGTGCGTCTCATATATTATTTTTAAAGTAAATGTTTAACTTTTGTTTTTGTTTATAACATTGTATCACAAGGAAAATGTTTTATTGAAAATTAGATTGAAATGTAGGCCATCTATCTACATGCGAATCTCAAGAGACATAAGATATCTTATGTTTCAATGAGCGCCAGCTTCGGCACAATTGGTTCTTTAAATCGTAGTTTCCAAAATCGCTTGCGTCAAGTTGCTACTACGAGAGTTGTCTTTAAATGAAATACAGTTACACTAATTCTTATATAATTTAGAGAGATCTGTGATTTCTCATCCGTACGAACAATAGGGAGGCACAGTTTTGTCTTACCGCTGTTCGTATTAATTAAAGTTTAAGAGAGTTTTTGTAATTAATGTTTAGTAAACTGCAGTTACGCATAATAGTACATTACGGTGGCATTACATGTATGATGGTTTCCTCTTTAATATATCAACTTGAGTGTCTTGATGGCCTAGTAGTACAAGCATGTTTTGTTCTGATGTATATGCAGGGTGTAAAAAGACCCTTAACGAAAACTGAAATCCAATGTTGTACCAATCACTACGAACATTTTTTACTTCGGCACCATACCTGGGAAATTACTGGTTCAGAAGATATTCAGGCTCAAAGTTAGTATGGAATTTTTCTTATTAGGTACAAAATCGATGCATTTACCTGCCAATATGTTCTTTACATGCCCTATGACCCCATGGATAAGTAGGTATTTCGAGCATTGCACGCGCGCGCTTTTAATTGCGGTTTAAAAAATGTGAAAACTAAAAAAAAATTGGTTTCCCAGGTATTATTTTTGGTTAGTATGACTTGGCATGATGTCCACAACGAGTAGACATCGGCTTGGTGATGGGTCTTATCTTATATAGTCTCACGCCTGTATCCCCGAAGGGGTAGGCAGAGGTGTAAATATTACACCCACATTTCTGATGTATATGAACAAAATTTCCGTGCTGCCCAATTCTGAAAGGGAGAGGCTTGCTTCTTTGCCCTGCTGACATCCAGATCCAGAAGCCTTACAACTTAGCAGGGTTTCCCTATTTTTATATGAGAAACGTTAAACTAGGTAAAACTTGGTGATATATTCTACCCATATTCTACCACATTCACACAACACCATCTAGTCCCAAACTAAGCAGAATCGATCTCTAATATAATTATCATTTGCATGTCTTTGTAAACAACAGATAGATACTATGTACCTATAATTGTATATTTATAAAAGTTAGGCATGTTTTCTGGGAATCTGAATCGATATTTTGTACGTTATTTAATTTTCATGTTTGTAAAGTTACGATATTTAGTGAAAATATTGTACTTACCTACCTATTACTTCCAAAGTGGTAGATCAATATTACAGCTCTATAGGTATTAGGCACTATATTGCAGTCATGGTGGTCATGATGAGGAAGCAATATCAACCTTATTGCTTCGTAATAATAATCAATATCGATGTACATTAACTACGTAATCTAACACCTGTGTGCTAGTGAGAATATAACATTAATGTTTTATCATTTTATTTCAGGTAAATGAGAGCACTGTGCGGTTTCATAATGTTACGTAAGTAAGTGTCTAAATACACTATGCCGAAGTTACGCGACCGAAGTTCTGCGGCCGATTTTACGTTCCGATGAATTCGGCTGACATGACAAGACACACCTTAAGTGCCGAACTTAAGCTCGTGCTACGAACTACGAACTACGCTTGTGCTCTACGACCTACTACAAAAGTTGCCGCTGAACTTACGCCCGACCGAAGTTACGCTGTACGGTATAACGCAACGTAATATCGTCAGTAATTCAAATAGAATGGAAGGCGTAATCAGCCGAACTTCGATCGCGTAACTTCGGCATAGTGTGTAGACACTTAGACACGAAGTGCAAACTGTGCCGCGAAACTAACGTGCTAATATGAAAGTAGGAGATCGAAGTTATATTTTTGAGATGATAGTGTCAATTTACGTATGAGGATGAGGATTTTGTATGTCAAGTTGCTGAAAGGTGTGGTCAAGACAGATGGCGTAATAGGTGTCTCAATAATATATTGGCAGGTAGATAGTTTATTCGGTTAGCGTTATATCCTTATAGTGCTATAAAGATGTTGCCTCATCACGAACATGGCCACTCTGTCAAGTATTACAAGAAAGTGAAGAACTGCTATATCATACCGTTTGTAAGATGACAGATTATGTGATCGATGACTTTTCTAACCTAAAATGAAAGTGCTAAAAAGAAACGTTTAATTTATGTTGCTGTCAACTGTACCTGAAAGTAGCTGTACGTTTAAGAATCTATGCTAGAACACGAGCACTAGATATTAGAACAGTTTAGCCATTGTTTTAAATTATCATTATTAAAATGTAACAAAAGGGTTAACTGTGTGTAACATGAGTTATTTTGTGACTGGAGTGAGAATTTGCTGCAATGCTTATTAATGGTTACCTACCAACTTACCACACACATGAAATACTATATTTCATGTATATATTTTTCTTTTTTTTTAGACTCATGCCTGAATCCCCGAATGGGTAGGCAGAGGTATAATATTATACCCACATTTTGTCGTGAATGTTTAGGACCCACGTTATAGGCGAGCCTATTGACGTTACCGGGCTCATCAATAGACTCCGTGCTGCTACTGAGAATTCGAAAAATCCCAGTAACACTTTTGCCCGACCCGGGCTTCAAACCCGGGACCTCCGATCAGCATACACTATCCGCTATCCACTGGACCACGGAGGTATTCTTTATATTTCCACGACACTTTACAAACCTCTATTCTTGAATTGTAAAGTGTCAAGCTTAATAATAGTAAGACGTAAATCAAATAGTATTGCAATAGCACACATTTAGCTTAGGTTATAGTACCTATTTACTTTCAAGGAAGATGACTAGAATTACAGTCGTTTTCAATTAACTTACGTAAGTCTTACCGAAGAAGCGAATTGATATTTTAATATGTGTCAAGAATGCATTCAAAACTTAGTACTTAATCATTTATTGCTTATTTAATTGACTGCTGTTAAATCAAAAAGGTTAGAATGCTTCATTGCGTAACCAATCAATTATTAAGACATACCGAGAATCCTACTATGATACGAAATTTTCTAATGGGTATTCCGTTATCAAAATCTAGAGCAACAACTCCTCCACTCATCCACATAGTAGTTATAAGTTCTGTCTAACAAGCAGTGATTAATCAAAGCAAAATAAATGGTTGTTCGTCAGCAATCAAATCAATTTCAAACATTAAATTTATAGATGCCGCTATTTCTAACAAAGGCATAAATATCGCGACAATTACGAAGAAAATACCCGCGCTTTACCATAGTGGTATTGTATGCATAGATTAGGCGAGCCAAGAGAAAAGCCATAACGTCGATAGAGAAAAAAATAAAATTAATGTTGTATTCGTTTCCATTTTTAAAGACATTGCTCACCTAATCAAGGTACCAATCAGATACAGTAACATAATGCGAATACACCAACATAAGGACCAAAAGTTATGTTTTGCTCTTCCTATCACTTTAAAACGCGCATATTATAGACCGCCTACTCTATCTATTTATAACCACTATGACCAAAGCCCGTGCTTTTAACATAGTTTAAAAAAGATGTCACGTGTCATGTTCGATTGTAAATTATAATCTACGGGCAAGCGTTCGACATTTGAAATTTTAATATAATTAATGTCAGTCTAATCAAAGAAGGCAGGTCAAACTGTTCGAATTAAATCTTATTCAATGAATGATAGAACGATTATTAAAATGAATACAGACATGTTAAAAAACCCATTAAAATTACGTAACATAATCTCTAAACTACTGCTAATATTTTGATCCAATAATTCCATTTCAAATTAATGTTTAAACCGAATAAAATTCTTTTAAAATAAATAGCCTTTGCAGTTGGAAGCAATTTTTAGCACAAAGTAAATAATAAAACTTTGCTTGCGATGTCCATAGTTGGACCAGAGTTCAAAGAGGTCTGTGCACTCTTTTTGCTCATAAACTTAGTTAGAGAATATTGAACATAACAAAAGCACCTTTTGTACTGCGGATGCTTGTAGTGAATAGTGCCTGATAGGCTATCTGACCATTATTCACAGAAGCTGTCAGATTTATAAAAGGCTAATTTAAATTAACACTATTTGTATACAATATTATTATTAAAGCTAGGTTTCTTCGTTTGTCCGCAGTTGTTAAGTTTATTGAGAATCTTAAAAATCTTATACTTACTAATATATTAAGCTGAAGAGTTTGTTTGTTTGGTCACAGATAATATAATACTAGTTTGGTTGAACGCGCTAATCTCAGGCACTACTAGACCGGTTTCAAAAATTCTTTCAGTGTTAGATAGCCCATTTATCGAGGAAGGCTATAGACTATACCACATCACGCTATGAGCCACGGGAGCGGAGCAGTAGCCTTAAATAACGCGGATGTAACCGCGGGCTCATCTAGTGTCATATTATAAAACTAAGCCCTATAAAGTTTTGGTATTAAAATGTATTGATAATTAGTTAATTCAACTATGAATAAGAAACAGGAACTTTTACTTGGTCCTTGTATAAATATATTTTTTAAGTATTATTTGACATACATTTTATCTTATGTGATTTACTCCTAGAAAGTAAATGTTTTATTTCCTGACGTTTTTATGCTTGTACCTACAATCCTTCTTGGTACAAGCTAATTTCCTTAAATCCTATACTAATACACAAAGCTGAAGAGCTTTTTTGTTTGTTTGGTTGAACGCGCTAATCTCAGGAACTACTGCTCCGATTTGAAAAATTCTTTCAGTGTTAGATAGCCCATTTATTGAGGAAGGCTATAGGTAGGCTATATAAAATCGCGCTATGAGCGACGGGAGCGGAGCAGTAGCCTTAAATAACGCGGGTGTAACCACGGGCATCCTCTATATTTAATAAAGTTGCTTCACACGGCACTAACGAACGCACCCATTGACCGTACACTACTAAGATCATTGACATTTGGCACAATAACCGCTTAGAAGCACAATGATACCTATGTTTGACATGTAATACTTCATGAAAGGTCAACTTTCTTAAGAAAACTGTTAGCACAAAGCCTTAAGGATGTATTCTCTAAAGAGTACTTATGTAAGAACTTGGATGACTACTTGTTTGTCTGTAAGTCTGAAGTGATATCTATGACACATAAACTGCAGATTTCTATTGCCCAATATTTGTAATGTTAAAAGCCTCATGAGGATAGGTATAAGGCTGCCTTCACACTAGCGTTTGTCTAGCGTAGGCGTTCGATGAACGTATGCCCAGCGTAAACGCCGCGACAACGCGGCGCGTGCGTCGCGTTGTCGTAACGTTTCCTCTGCAGTTAATTAAACGCTGCGCTAGCGCGGCGCAGACGTTACACAATTTAGTTGTCGTTTCGGCTTACGCGGCGCTAGCGCAGCGTGCTGATTGTTCCAGCAGAGAAGCGGCGACAACACGACGCACGCGTCGCGCTGTCGCGGCGTCTGCGCTGCGCATACGTTCATCGTACGCCTACGCTGGACAAACGCTAGTGTGAAGGCAGCCTAATGGATAGGTTCTTTAAGCAGGTGTAGTGCTGTCTTTTTCTTGTAGAGGGGATTAAAAAGAGATGACGAAAATTGCTTAGCATTAATTGTCTTGAGTGAATTACTCTAAAGTTTATAATGCCAATGTAATGAGAGTTGTGATTATCACATTTTACACTCTACTGAGACTTTATACGACTGTAATCTGATACTTAGACATAATTATACGGTAATAAAAATATACTGTTTATTATTTAATTAACAATTTATATAATTTTATTAATTTATATAATAATATACAAGAACTTCGTTTACAATCATTTGCCTACTAGTTACTTGCTAAAATTTTATTATAAGACCTTATTACGCTCATTTATATAATAGAATGTACAGAACAATATTGTAAATTATTAACACCTGTTGTGTGCACTACATTCTGACAAAATGTAAGTACTCAAGTTTTTTAATTGAAATACATAAGTTCAAACCTATGAAGGCAGCGATAGCCGAGTGGATATACCAACAGACTGCCATGCAGAGGGTATCAGGTTCGAATCCACGGCGCGCACCAATGGACTTTTCGGAGTTATGTGCGTATTGAATTGTTAATTATCGCTTGTCCCGTGCCTCGGAGAGCACGTTAAGCCGTCAGTCTCGGTTGTCATGAAGATCTTTGACAGTCGTTACAGGGCGTCAGTACCTTCTAAATAAACTGACACTAGTCTAAACCATGGAATATCGCTATCCCTTCGGGTTGTGGAGGTCAGACAGGCAGTCGCTCCGTGGAAAAGCTAATATTCAGCCAAATCCGGTTAGACTAGAAAGCGAACCCCAGACTGAAACTGGGGTAACGCTAAGAGAAAGGAGACATAAGTTCATACCTATATATTTTTTTAATAAAAAAAAACATAAGTTAATTTGTTATTTTTTTAAGTAGAGCTTTCCGCAATTATTGTCTACATTTCAAACACTCTTCAAGCTCACAATACACCTAACTGATTAGGGTACTTTAGCCCTTTCTCTTATATGGCTAACTTTCACTGGTAGCATAACAGCTATTTATAGTCAAGCTATAACACATATTGTTCAATAAAATGCCAGCTATTAAAAGTGATAGCTACCCTCATTGAAGACTGAAAATATTGCCGTTTAACCTTAACGATAGCTCGTTAAAAGTCCACAGCTTAGGATCGTTGTATCGGTGATGGCTTCTTGTCGAATTCCGAATTCAGTTTTCAGTTGAAAAACAAATTTAATACAACTTAAAGCAAACGTATTCTTTAAAATAAAGCTAATTATATAACTGAACTATCCTAAACTATAAAAATCAAAAGTGGAAATAATAAGTATGAAAAGAAAAGTAAATAAAAAAATAAAACATTGCCAACTACGACGCGTCAAAAAATTCCTCCGCATCGCTGTCGAGCGGTAGCGTTCCCAGAAGGCTGGCAGCATTGCCACGTTGAATGGCAATGCTAATTCTCTCAGCGTGATATAAACCAGCCCTCTGGTCACGGGAAGCATCGATCAGCCTTCTGGCGATTTCTGTATATAATGCGCGTGCACTAGGGCCCCATGGCCCCAGCGTTTCGACCCCAAACGGCTCAAAAACGTAATTACCAGCCAGGTTTCCGTATTTGCGCCGTTTGAAGGAGTCCGCCGATGCAGCAGCAGCGCCAGCTGATCCAGCTGTACTTGAGTTCCAAATCAATTGCTTTAAATTTCTCTAAATCTTGTAAAACTGTGGAAACGTCACCTCCCAGGGTCCCGTCGTCCAAATACCAAACATTAAATTTTAAATTTATTTGTTTTATTATTGGATGAATATCTAAACTGAAAACGACTGGCCCGAAAGGGTCACCTTGTTGACAATCAACAGCAGATTCCAAAACATTGTCTTTATAAATTAATTTTGATGGATGCCTATAGCATTGCCGAAGTTTTCAGTTAATAATATTTTGATACACATGTGAGGATTATAAAATATCGTCCTTATCTCAGTTACGGTCTTAGATCTTCGCCTTGGAACACAGTGTCCACTTTCTAGCCTTATTAGATTTCTAAAAAACTAGTTTTTCCACTGAGTGAGTCATCTTTCAACCTTCATAAACAGCTATGCAATGCGTAAATTTTCTCACTCTTTTGGTCGGCCTGAATTCAGGGCTGTAGCTAGAGTCGAATCGAGGTAGGGCAGCATGTAGGGCGTAAGTAAAAAAAATCTCATAATTAATCTGCTTCGAAGCACAGGCTCCTAAATCAATCATCATGTATATCACTGACCTCTAGGTCAGTGATGTACATTATCTTAGTTTTCAATGCTCTACCTTAGAAAAAAAACAAAAACTAAGATAGAATAATTTATCTTGGTTTTTTGATGTTTCTAAGGTAGGGCATTGTAAGGGTCCTCCCCTTGCTACGATTGTGCCTGAATTTGATAGATACATCACTCTATAGTCGACGAAACTGCCAAATTCGAATAAAAAACGTAACCCCTTTTGTCATCCAAAAAACTGTTAATATTTACATAGTAGTTACAAATCCAATCAAGCCAGTAGCCAGTAACGTTAGACAAAATAGGATCATACTTTAATACGCGGAAAAACAACAATAATTATAAGCAAGTACATCCGTGAACAATGTACCGAAAAATTCCTACTTAAACAAAGGTAGGTGGTACCCAAAAGACAATGAAAAACTAGTATATGAGCAAGTATACCAGATTGGTATCAAAAGCATTGTAAGCAATTTCTAAGTTAAAAGAGCTGATGGGTTAAAAGCCTGCCTTGTCAATTGACGGTAGTATGATATTCAAAAGCCACTGCTTAACATATCTTTCTCACAGGCGTTGTATTGTCGCATTTATTTATACAGTTCACTTGTGAACCCACGGGTGTGGTTTCACAATATTTAACTGTGATTTGTGTTATTTTAGAGGTTTGATGAATGACAGAAGACAAAGCAACAGATACGTCATCTGAAAAACTTTGTTCATTTGGTAAATTTTGACAATATCTTCAAAACATTAATTAGATACTAAATTCAGAATCTAATTCTAATCATTTGTAATTTGTGACATATAAGACATATTCAGCTCATAAATATGCGTAGAAGGTATTGAAATCTAGCACTAAATTATTGTTCCTGTTTATTTATTACTAGAAGAAGAGCGCAGCAACGTCCGCACATTATTTAAAATTCTTGCCGACCCCGTGGCAATTTCGGGAAAGCCCTTACGGTCCCCAAGAAAATACGTGCCTGATTTCAGCTTCTTACGCTATAGTTTTGGAAATGCTTTGTCTGCCAGACAGTCAGTAACGCAATCTTATTATATAAAATCCTTGCGTTACTGACTGACTGACAGCCGAAACTATTGGGCGCAGGAAGCTGAAATTTGGCGTGTATGTTCCTTGGGGACCGTAGGGGTGCACTAAGAAGGGATTTCCCGAAATTCCCACGGGATCGGCCAAAACGGGTAAATTTAAAAAAATGCAGGCGTAACTGCTGGCGTCCTCTAGTAATTTTATAAAATATACAGATTACAGCAAAGAGAACAGTATCCAGTTGTAAATCTGAGACATTTTTCGTGAGATGTTTAAAACATTAAATCCTTATTAGTTCTACAGATTTCACTATAAGGCATATTAGGCATATATCTAACTGGAAAATAGGTACCTTATAAACAGACTTCAGAAACTTACAAGTTAAAAAATAACTACGATATGTTAACGTTGCTTGGTAATGTGGATTGTCCGGTCATTAAAACAGCTACTACTCGAGCTTTACGATCAGAACTCGGAATGAAACTTCTAAAGACCACACAGCACTCACATTAACACAAAGGGTTTAAATCCAAGAATGATTGTCCTTCATTCTAACAAAATGGCTTCCAGCTACCAATTAAAAAGCCTAAGCTCAATGCATACTAAACGAAACAGTTCGTGTAGTAATCATGCAAATTCTTAATTTAAATTCACTAAAAAGTTTACGTGATCGAAAGAGTATTAACTCTTTAAGTAATTTGTTATTACCTTGTGTTACTTTGGCTTTTAGGTACGTATGTCTATGGGCTTAATTGCTATTACAAGGGTGTGTAAGGCCATTTTTAACTTAAATGTCGTAAAGCTTGTTATGTTTTATTAAGTTTTCCGTCTATAGTCGTGATTGTGAGTATGTTGCAATTGTCAAGAAAGAATAAATAAAATGGCTGCATGTTTATCGTGTCTTTGGAAATTCGAATGTTGCTTGCATAACAATGATTGCTTTGCATGTCTTGTGTTGCCAAGGGTACAACTGCATTGAAAAGTATGTAGAAGTATGTTTTGTCACAGCGAGCGGTGGCAGTAGTGGAGTATGTAGGTATATAGTCAGATTTCTGCATCCAGCGCCCTTTGTTACCAATTTAAAATATTATATTTGTAGTCCGTGTCCGTAGTAGTTGTCCATGTGGTGACGGATTAAGAATACGGAATGTCACCACCCCATAAATCATCCCATGGGTATCTTAAGAGCTGACAGAGGGAGCATATTATGCAGAGAACAGCACTGTAAGAGAAGGAAAACTTGATACAAACCCTATACCAACCCGTTTGGCCAGCGTGGTATAGTAGGCCAATTCCTCCTTTCAAAGGAGAGGCCTAGTCCAGCAGAGGACTATTAAAGGCTGATGATGATGATGATGATGATTTGTAGTCACCAATTCTAGTTGCTTTGTTGCATTCAATTTCATTACTTGTCTCTCCGTTAGGCGATGCCCTGACTATTGCGTGTTCGAACTCCACATGGTGTTAATTCTTTGTATTGGTTCCATAAATGGTTGTTCCTAGTGTGTACTCTTTGTTTGGAGGTCTCGGGTTCGATTCCCGGGTCGGGCAAAGTGTTATTGGGTTTTTCCGTTAGGAAATTTTCAGTAGCAGCACGGAGTCTGGTAATGTGCCCGGTACGGCAATAGGCTCGCCCCCTATTACGTGGGACCTGAAAATTCATGGCGAAATGTGGGTGTAATATTACACCTCTGCCTTCGGGGATACAGGCGTGAATCTATAAATAAAAAAATAAAAAACTTACTATAAACAACACCCTAAAACCAAACGCATACGTGATATTATGCCATTCAAAACAGACATTACATTAATTTCTTTCTTCCATTAAGTTTTAAAGGCACGGAGACAAGTGTCCATAAATAACTTGCTATACACATAACCGTAGGCATATATTTTACATCCATTCATAGTCAGGACGCCTACGCATACGCGTGGTTCTACGAAGCCACGCGGCTGACTGTCCGGCACTCGTTGAATAACAATTTGAACGAAAGTGTCTTGCCCGCCGGAAATGCACGGTGAAAATAATGTCTAGTGATTGTCGATAAGTCCAATTGTTGAGCAAGATATTGTATAATAAATATATTATCTATAAACTTTCTTTACTTTACACGTCCATACGTGTGAAGTCTACTAGACCGTATTAGACCAGTGTGATTGATGGTATACTGTTTTTTCTGTGCTAAATAAATAGAGTTAATGGAGCCCGACACAGATCCTCAGTTGACATTACTATAGGTTTTAAAATTAATAATAAAGTTGTATATTGGCCAAGTATTGCCACAACCGCTGTCAGTCAAAAAGAAATACACATTAGCGTCAAACAACTTTGATCCAGTAGCTTCAGAGCAAAATGTCTGTAATTGTGAGACAGACAGACATGAGTGTTTTCTCGTACGAAAGCCTAAAACCGTAAACCCACGAAGAATGTGCTAATGAATGAACTTAAAGATCTATGTCAGTATCGTAGTAAGTAGAAATGCCTAATCAATGCCTAATCTCTGGGAAGCGCACGTAAGCTTAGGTATGTATGCAATGACCTGCGGTAACTAAAGGTTAGTTAGTTAGTTAGTTGGACAGGTGTTTTCCGCACTTAGCCACTTAATTGGGCCATTGTGCGTTAGCAGTGACGTGGTAGTCGCCTGCTACTCATACCATGCAAGCTCCTTCCAGAAGGCCATGAGTTGACCAGGATTGCGTATGGCTTCGCTCATGGTTCTGGGGTTGTTCAGGAACTTCGTCCGTTGGTCGCTCACGCTGGTACAATGTAGGATTATATGAGCGGGTGTTTCTTCGGTCCCCATGCAGCCCCTACATAGTGGGCTGTCCGTGACTCCGATGTTGTAGAGATGCTTGTTTAGTGGACAGTGGCCGGTTATTATGCCAGTCAGATGCTTGAGTGTTTTCCTGTTGGAGTGCAACAGTTTTTGCGAGAGTCGTTTGTCTAATTGAGGAAAGGCATCTTTAGATTGCCTACACTCTTTTATCTCTGCCCACTCTTTTTCGTGTTGTTGTAGGGTTCTCTCGCGTAACCATGTTCTTAGTTGGTTGAACGGTATCGGAACAATTGGTTCGGGTCCTAGAGTTGTCGTGTCCGATCCTTTCTTTGCCAGTTGGTCTGCTGCGTCATTGCCCGTGGAGTCACTGTGTCCTCGTATCCACTGGAGCGTGACCCGATTTCTCGTTGCAGTTTTCTGCAGCTCTTGGTGGCACTCCATAATTAGGCCGCTATTAAAGCAGTTGCCATCGAGAGCTTGTAGTACTGAGGCGCTGTCTGTGATGATGCGTATTGACAGGTTGCTCACTTTTCTGGCCGCGATCGCCGTCGCCGCCCTTGTTATCCCAACGCATTCAGCTTGGAAGATGGTGTTGAGTTTACCAAGCGATGTTGAGAGATTGATATTCAAGTCATGGGAGAACACTCCGGCACCCGTCCCATACTTTGTTTTTGAGCCATCTGTGTATACTCTAACTTCGTGTATACCAGAACTATCCTTGTGCTCTTCTTGCAGTTGTAAGACTAACTGTAAGGTAACTAAAGGTAATGACTTCTAATCTTGTACTTTGTCTGCCTACTAATGGTGATGAGACAATGATCTAGGCGCCGGGAATCCTAGCTCAAGACTGATGGGAATTTGGAGATTAAATGTAAAGCAAACGATTATTTATTGCCATTGAAAAAAAATATTACAGCTGTAAACCTGTAAAATACTAGACACAATTAAAAAGCTATTGTCATTCAAAGGGTTAATCTTTGTAGGTTTTGTGTATGAATTTCTGAAGTTTGATTAGAAGCAATGAAATTAGACCGTTATTAATTAAAATAAACCAGATTTAATTGGTTTACAAAAGAACACGGTCTGAGCATTCCCTAGAAGAAAATTGACAAAAATAACGACTTAAATGTGCGAAACAGATGATACCCTTTTAAGTTGGGTCCTCGGAGGACATACAAGTCGTTCCAGCGTCGGTTCTTGTCGAATCAAATTTTGGACGGCCTGTAAGTGCCTACGCCAAATATAATATGGCCACGCACTCATTCAAAACTAGAAGACTTGACACCTAATTCCGACTTAACAACTAAATGGCCATACTAGGAATAATTAATTTTGCCATAAATGATTTGTAGTTATGATTATGCATTTCCAGTTCCTTTCTAAGTAATTTTTTTGCCTATCAAATGTGGGTGAATGAAATAACGGAATGAATGGTTGAGTAAACATCTAATTATGTATGTACTGTGAAATATTGCTTAGTTAACTTGGATTTCCTTTAGTGGCACTCGTACAGAAAATCTTCACGTTTATATTGTAGATAATAATTGGTTTAAGGATTTTCAATCACAATCACAATATGTAAAATAAACTGTCCATGATAGTTAGACTAGTAAGCGGACCTCGGGCTCCAAGGTGAGAAGTCTTGGATGCAACTGGGATAACGCTGGGGCGATGATGATGATGATTAATCACAATATGCATCTACATGTAACAGATACATGTGTGGTTGACGGCATAGAATACAAGTGTCACCACCCCCTATCTTCCCGTGGGTGTCGTAAGAGGAGAGGAGAGGCGGCTAAGGGATAACACGATGCAAATACCATCTTTGCGTAGAGACGGAAAACTCGTCATCAAACCCTATGCGACTGCCTCGTTGGTCTCGCGGCATAAATGTGCGCGTGGGATCGGAAGGTCCCGGGTTTGATTCCTGGGTCGGGCAGTGTTATTGGGTTTTTCTGTCACGAAATTCTTAGTAGCGGCACGGAGTCTGGAAATGTGCCCGGTACGGCAATAGGCTCGTCCCTTATTACGTGGGACTAAAGTATATCTGGCGAAAAGTGGGTGTAGAAATACACCTCTGCCTAGCCCTTCGGGGATAAAAGGCGTGACGATATATGTGTAACAGATACAACAATAAAGCCTTGTTACGCCACATTTGGATAGGTCTTATCTTCCAAATAAATTCAAAATGGGAACATAATTTACATGGTATAATTGACTAATTAATTTAACAGGAACTTATCAAACGTACGCCATATGTGTTTAGGGACTTTGTCGGTCAAAAGTTTTGAGAATGATTAATGTGTTATAATTAATTTATTTGTAAGTTCTTTATAGATTTCTTTGTATAGTATTTTAAGACTTAGCTACTTTTTCGTTGTATGCAATTTATCAATAAACTAGCCGTTTTCTGCGGTTTCACCCGCGTCCTGCGGGAACTACTTCGCGTACCCGGAAAACCCAAATATCTTACGGACCCCTATTTTTTCTATAAGAAAATATAGCCTATGTTACTCGCAGATAATGTAGCTTTCTAATGATGAAAATATTTTAAATAATATAATTACAAAAAATAAAATCGGTCCAGTAGTTTCTGAGTTTACCCATTACAAACAAACAAACAAACAAACAAAAATACAAATTTTTCCTCTTTATAATATTAGTGTAGATAAAGGTTCGTATTATATGTTATGAATATGTTATAATTACATCAAACTATATCCATCATCATCCTAGGATGATGATACAAAAGAATTGATACAAATAGGATAACGCTAGCGTTATCCTATTTGTATCAATTCTTTTAAACTATATCCATCATCATCCTAGGATGATGATGGATATAGTTTGATGTAATTATAACATTGTATCAATGACCTTTGTTCTATGGTGTAAGGGATCAGCGTTCTAGTCTAAGCTAGATTCGATAGAATTTCATGTTTATCTCATAATTACTAAATCGAACTATATTGTCATCTTATTATGTACCATATTCTAGCGAATAGATGTATTTTATAATATGGCTCATAATAATATGGCGGTGCATAGGGTTTCCACCAGGAGCTTGGGGTCCCAAGCCAACCTCACCTGCAAGTGGTGCACCTGCCGATCAACGGACGAGGCTCTGGCAGACGGGATGTCCCGATGGGCGGCAATGGGCTCGCCACCTGTTACGTGGGATCAAAACACTGGCGAAAAGTGGGCATTTAATATGCCTCTGCCTACCCCTTCGGGGAGATAGGCGTGAGTCTATGTATGTATGTATGTATGTAATATGGCGGTTATTTTAATTTATTCTGGAGTAAGTTGCGTATATATATTTCGGTCAGTCCCTACAATGTCTTAGTTTTTACTTGGTCGAAGTAAAGTAAGCCAATGACCTGCGGTTGCGAATCAAACCTGTTGTACCCTGATCGACTTTCATACTGGGACACAAAGAACATGTTTTGAGATAATTTTACGCAATATAAGGCTGCAATATCCATCAATACTTAGGAATCCAGGCGACCGCAAATGTCTACACGCAAGCGTTTTTTTAAGTGTAATATTGAAAATATTCGTTGCGCTGTGTTTGTCAAGTAAAATTTACGATAGTAGTTTGGTTGTTTTAACTGGGATCATGAATTTATTTTCGCACTGCATATGTTAGACGATAATAGTTCTATTATCCGTAAATGAATAGGGATGTTTTTAAGACCTTGTAGAAGTTTGTTAAGTTAGCTAGTATCGCATTATAATTCAGGGTCATTGACATATATTCTTTAGTATATATACCTATATTATTTCGATGTTCAGGGTTAAGTAGTATGTGTCCTTGGAACTTCAAGCTTTTAGTAAGTAATGATTTTAGTTTTTGATTAGTTCCTTAACGAGTTTACATTCTAATGGCGGCTGTAGGCGTTAGTGTAAATTACATTTTAGAATTTAGTGACCTCAGTAGTTCAACTGATTTGTAAAAAAAATTCAACACCAACAATTTTTATCTTAAAATCGGTTGAGAAATAAATATGTCACTAGTCTATCTTTCTGTTTTCCTAATTTGATAATATATTAAGGGTGATGCTGCCTTAATTTGAGTGCAGTTTTACTGCTTATTATGGGTAGCGCATAAATCTCATCCGATCAGAATAGCCCTCACTCTAACTTTGCAGTAAGTAAGCTTTATATGAACGTCCCTTTTGCAACGCACACTAAACTTATAAACACAGAAACGAGCTCTCTTTACCTCAAGACGACAAACATAAGAAGAAGAGAACTAAATTTCTTGAACACCACTGCTAAATACGATCGAGGCTTACACTCCGTTTTATAAGCCTATTACCAACACTATAATTAAAGTTCAAGCAATACACCAATAAAATATACAACATTGTATAGCAATACACAGCAATTACACTGATATGTAATTTTATTGTTTTCGCACCTAATAACACAGGTGCAATAAAAACTCGTGCGAAACTCTATTTAGTATAACTGCGTAATCATACAATTTTACTGGTCTTTGATGGGAGAAACGTTTGAAACAAGCCGATGGATTTCTTTATGTTTGCGGAAGATATGTAAGACTTTAATTTAAGAGGTTACTTTGCTACAAGGGCAAAAAAGTATACAATGGAAACACAGAATAAGATCGCATTAGACATCAGATTGCAAAAGCTTTTTTGATATCACCTCTATCAAAGACACACTTATGATCGGAGTATTCATATTGTCATGGCTAAAATTACTATTTGCTAACCAAGCTTAGGATTAATTCGAGAAGATATAAAAATGTCAAGGAAAGGGTGGTACGGCCGTGCCGCTTTTTTGCTTGACTTGGCGGGGGCACTGCTGTGCCCCCAGATAATTGGTAAGGAGGTTTTAGGGCCTGCCGTTCGTTAGCTATACTGTAAAGATGGAATGGCGAGAATGTCCTGGCAAAATATGTGGAGTACTTGTACACTTCTTTAGGTACCTCCAGACATTTTTTTATAGGCCGCCTTTATCCCCGAAGGGGTAGGCAGATGTGTAAGAACATTACACCCACATATCACCATGAATCTTTAGCTCCCACGTAATAGGGGGCGAGAATATTGCCGTTACCGGGCACATCACCAGACTCCGTGCTGCTATTAAGAATTCGGAAAAACCAGTAACACTTTTGCCCGGCCCGGGAATCGAACCCAGGACCTCCGATCAGCAGGCGCATATGCTATCCACTGGACCACGGAGGCAGTGATAATTACTACGTACATATGTATGATTTGGCTATTTATTTTTCTCATGTCATTTACATGTCACTCAGTAGCAAGCTCACACATTGAATTGTGTGAATACGGAACCCATTGCTACGCCGTTGAGTTATATAATTGTACGCCTAATGAGAATACGCGATAGAATTAAACGTTTCCGTGTGTTTCAATGTAAAATGTAAGTGATAGGTTGTGTTAAGACGGGACATGGAAAATGGTTTTTTATTTTGTGTCTACGAGTTCGTGTGAAGATATTGTTATTCTTTTTCATAAGAAGTGACGATAGATCGTGGCAATAAATATGGAATAATAAGGTAGTTTGTAGCTACCTATTAAAACGATATTTATTCACGCAACTAAATCGGAAAGGTTCATTTCATATTTAATCTGGTGTGCCAGACGTACTGAAGTCATTCATAGCCACAGAAATTAACCTTCTCGTGACCACGACCGATGTAAGGCAGTCGAAACGTCAGGGTAAAAAAGGTTTAAGAAGAGTTTATAAGATGTGAACCATCATAGTTATAATAGTCGTCTATCAGGCGCATGTCTACTATATTGTTACTGTAAATAAATTAAAAATGACGGCATTTCAATCATATTTGTTGTGCCGTAATTCTAACTTAAAAACATTTTAAAAGCCCTCGGTATTTTTAAGTGAAGATCACATATCTACATAATATTTTAACAATCATTTCGTAAACCTGCTTAATTAAAATGGAGGCCGTGTACTCGTAAAATAAAGAATGTTACATTATATCACTCGTATCCTTCGGCTGATAAGCATTCATTTATTGTTTGTAAAACAGCCCGCATGCAGGGCCCTATCTAGCTATTTAGCCGCTCCGGGCAAAGATCATTTTTGCCGCCCTTTACATACAGAAAATTCATGTAATCTGTGAGAAAACCATATATGTAAGTCATGAGTTAGTTTTGTTGAAGGATGCTAAGTATACAAGTACCTACATAAAATATGTGATGTAGGTATCAGGTGTTGGCATTATACCTACCTACCTATAATATTCACGTCAATCTATTGGGCCTTCTGAAGAAGTAACCTATACGAAAGTTGATGAGTGCTTTTATGTTAGTATACAATGTATGTCTTTTAAAGAATTTCACAGAAACTACTGAATGGATGGATTGGTATATTTCTTTATTGATATGCCTAGTTATGTAGGTACATTTCAACTAATTTATCATCATCATCATCAACAACTAGGGCTTTCAGTCTCGATGAATTTTCGAGTCTCGGGACAAAAATTTCGAGACTTATATTATTCATCATATCAGCCAAACGACGTCCACTGCTGGACATAGGCCTCCCCCAAGGATCTCCACACAGACTGGTCTTGAGCCACCCGCATCCAACCGCCTCCCGCGATCTTGACGAGATCGTCGGTCCACCTTGCGGGGGCCGGGGCGGGCCTACCTCTGCTGCGTCGTCCGGTACGTGGCCGCCACTCCAGAACCTTTCTGCCCCAACGGCCATCGGTTATTCGAGCTAGGTGCTGCCATTTCAGCTTGGCTATACGGAGAGCTATGTCGGCGACTTTGGTTCTACTGCGGATCTCCTCATTTCTGATTCGATCTCGCAGGGAAACTCCAAGCATAGCTCTCTCCATCGCCCTCTGAGTGACCTTGAGCCTTCTGATAAGGCCCATAGTGAGCGACCACGTCTCTGATCCGTAAGTCATCACTGGCAACACACACTGGTCAAAGACTTTCGTCTTTAGACACTGCGGGATATCGAACGAGAAGATATGTCGTAGCTTTCCGAACACTGCCCAACCGAGTTGGATTCGACGATTGACCTCCTTCTCGAAGTTAGACCTACCTAATTGGACTACTTGTCCCAGGTAGATATACTTGTCGACAACTTCGAGCGTAGAGTTCCCAACCTGAATAGGAGCAGGTACAACATGGACGTTCAACATGATTTTCGTCTTGTCCATGTTCATCTTAAGACCTACTTGTTGGGAGACTCTACAGAGGCCATCGAGCATTGTGCCTAGGTCTTCCATGGTCTCAGCCATGACTACGATATCGTCTGCGAATCGAAGGTGAGTGATGTACTCGCCGTTGATGTTGATGCCGAGTCCATTCCAGTCCAAAAGCTTGAAAACATCCTCCAGCGCAGTGGTAAACAGTTTCGGGGATATGACATCCCCCTGTCTCACCCCTCGCTGGAGTTGAATAGGTTTCGAACTCTGGTCCTGGAGGCGGACTGACATAGTGGCGTTTTCATACAAACACTTCAGCACTTCGCTATATCGGTAGTCAATCCGGCACCGTTGGCGAGACTGTAGCACCGCCCAGGTTTCGATCGAATCGAAGGCTTTCTCATAATCCACAAACGCCAAGCATAGAGGCTGGTTACACTCCTCTGACTTCTGTATAACCTGCCGCAGCGTATGTATGTGGTCTATGGTACTATAGCCTTTACGGAAACCGGCTTGTTCGGGAGACTGGAAGTCGTCTAGCTTGCTCTTGAGACGATTCGTGATAACCCTCGAAAACAGCTGTAGACGTGGCTCAGAAGTGTGATGGGTCTGTAGTTCTTTAAGAGGGTTTTATCCCCTTTCTTAAAGAAAAGCACCACCACACCTCTGTGCCACGCCTGTGGCGTTTTACCCTCAATAATGACGGAATTAAATAGCTTCCGAAGGGCTTCTCTAGCGGGTGTACCGCCGGCCTTCAGAAGCTCGCTCGTAATTCCGTCATCACCCGGCGCCTTCTTGTTTTTAAGCTGTTTGAGAGCCACACTAATCTCGTGCATGCTGACGTCCGGGATATCTTCGGTATAGTGTCGGGTCAATCCAGCTCTAGGTTCTGACGCTGAAGTACTTGCGGGTTGTTGCGTTGTCGTGTATAGCTGTCCCTCAGAACATAAAAAACATTAGAAATGGTATGCACCCAAATTACTATCGGAACCGCTGTCGCCAAACTCACACAAGTAAACCGATAATCATATATTGCACTACAAAGAAACAATTTGTTTGATTCGTAGTTTAAGTTTATTCAAAACTAGCCTATTTCACAGATTTGGAAATAAACACTGCTAACCTACAAATAAGATTTATTTTGCTTTAGCAGTAGAACGTATTTACGATCTATAGTCATACTAGATTCGATTTACGAGTCAATTCCGCTACTCAACCATAGATGGCGGTATTCTAAGTTGTAGCAATTATAATCAAAATTTTACCAAATTACATAAAGCATATGGTTGAAATTTGCGTGATCGGTCTGTTTCTGCTTCTACTCGGTTAGGGCCGTACCACGTAGCACATTGGATTACTTTATCGATATCGATAGATGATGCGATATTTTGTTCAATATAATATGCAAAAAATAAGACTTGTCGGGAGTATATTTTTTTATTTGGCACACAAACAGTTGTACTTTTTAAACCATCCCCCATACAACTTGTAATACAAGTGTCTCAAGAACTTATTTTGGATACGTTCTAACATAACACTATAAACTTTCTTTGATGCTTGCATCTTTAGGAAATCTAAAAATATTTTAAATTATGTTAAGAGGACCTACTAATGCTTATTTAGTGATTAATGCAACGTTAGTTAAACATTGCATTGATCACTAAATTGATAAATTATAATAATTACGTTACTATTCAAAACATAGATTATATTTTTGCAACAAAGTATCTATTAGATTGAATCTAATACACCTCTTAAAATAAATTACGTGAGTGAATAAAGCCGACCTTATACTTGAATTGTAATGTAATACTAAATAATAACATATAATTATATTCGTAACATATGCTACTACATACACACAACACCACCTAAGCAGAGCTTGTACTATGGGTACTAGACAATGGATAAACATACATATATACTTTTTTTTTAAATACGTACCTACATATTACATTGTTCATAGAAACACCCACCCAAATAAACAATTTATTAAAATAAACATTTCTTAAATGATTTATTTCCGTGTTTCGATATCAATCGATAATTTTAATATTCGACTTGACCACATCACTAAATGAGTAGCGCGGAATTTTCGAGAATGTTCTATTGAATAGAATCAATCCAAAATAAACTTTATCTTCGATGTATAAGGTTCATTTTTACTAACGGTTGTATTAAATATTATTTAATTGAAACAAATTAAGACTTTTATTGAAAACAATGAAAATTGTACTTACCGATGGTACGAAACACCTCCATTTTTAAGATTTTTTCGCCTGCTATCATTTTTGCACTCCAAAACGGCACAAAACTGCATAGTTATAGAAATGAAACTGTGTCACGAAACGAGCAATTCGACGCGATGTAAGAACGTGACTGGGGCCAGTTAAGCGTTACAACGCTTAATTGTGACACGCGTGCCACGCCTACTTACCATTTCCAGTGTAATATTTTCTCTTCCGTGAGCTGTCCATAGAACCTTTCGATCTCCTCCAAGAGCTCAGGCTTGGACGATACAATTCTGCCATCTTCAGTCTTTAGCTTTGTCAGCTGACTCTGCCCAACAGACAGATCCCTCTGGAACACTTTGGATCCCTTATTCTGCTCGATCGCCTCACGAACACATTTTGTGTTGTATTGGCGGAGATCGTGAGTCAGGGACTTAGAGATCTGTCTGTTGAGGTGTCGATATTTCGGCATGTCGTCGGAGGATAGCTGTTGTATGGTGCCTGTTGTATGGACAGCATCCACGAGCCCGTTACTGTACTCGTCCACATCTACTTATATTATTACTTTGAGATATCTTATACATCAAGTTTCTCATGCATGCTCTTCTGTTTAGGGTACTTCTGACCTGTCCTTTTTTAGGATGTCTCCAATCTGGTCAGAGAACGTCCGCCTAGGTCTTCCCCTTCGTCCTGTCCCATGCACACTTGCCTTATATATCTTTTTTGTCAGTCTTTCGTCATCCATCCTCTCTATGAGTCCAAACCATCTTAACATGCCTTTCTCGATGCTTGTCACTACATCTTCTTTAACCTACACCACTCTCGTATCATACAATTCTTTACTCTGTCGGTCAAAGACACACCACACATACTTCTCAGTGCTCTCATTTCTACGGCATTTATTCTACTTTCAAGTCTCTTCTGCCATACCCAACTTTCACTTATAATATTATTATATACACAACCATATATGAGTCACTAACACCCCTCTATGTACAACCAAACGTGCCTTTTTGGACACGTTTTGACTGGTCATAAACGCCTTCAGAGCTCTATTCATACTATTACCTGCATTAACTCTTCTTTCAATATCTTCTTCATTCTTACGATCTCTTGTAAACACCGCACCTAAGTAAACAAACTCATTCACTTGTTCCACTCGCTGTCCATTGATCAAAACATTACAAGCCGTAACGCATACTTCCTTTTCAAAAACCGTAACTTTCGTTTTACTTACATTCACTTTCATTCCTTTCCTCTCTAACGCACCATGCATGTTGTTACCATCTCCTGCAACTCCTCCACTGAAGATGCAAGTATTACCTGATCATCAGCATAAAGGAGGCATTTGACGAGTTAGATATTCATCCTTAATCCGCAGTCACTATGTTTTAAATTTTGCACACAACTGTCCATGAAGAGGTTTAACAGCCACGGCGACGCTACCTCCTCCATATCCCTGTCTTATATCTTTCTCGATGGTAAACCAGTCAGTGTATGCCCTGTTTATCCTCACACAAGCTCTAGAATCCTCATAAAGGGATTTCAGAGCTCGAATGAGGCTGCTGTCCACCCCATTCATTGACAGCACCGACCACATTTCATTCCTCACCACTTTATCGTAAGCCTTTTCCAAATCCACGAATGCGCAATAGACCTTTTGACCTTTGGCCAAAAACTTTTCGGCTATGCTTCGCAAGGACAAAACCTGATCCGTACATCCCATAGCCTTTCGGCGTCCCGCATGGGATGTACCCATATTTTTTGTCGGTTACTTTCATAACTCTTTCAATCAATACCTTTGCATACAATTTGCCAACAGTGCTGAGAATGCTAAAGCCTCTATAGTTTTTGCAATCTTGTTGCGAGCCTTTTCCTTTATAAAGAGGCACAACTACATCTGTGTTCCAGTCATTAGGTACTCGGCTGGTGCTCCAGCACAAGTTATTTAACCGCTGGCTGGTGCTCCAGCACAAGTTATTTAACCGCTGCAACTGACCAACTATGATGCCCTGTCCAGGCTTTAGCATTTCGACTGTTATCTTATCATATCCTGCAGCCTTACCTACTTTAATGCTTTCCAGTGCCTTCACGACCTCATCCACGCCAATAACGCTTTCATCATTGCTATCGTTACCATTCATTTCATCGATCGGTGTGTCTATCGCAGTTCTTTTAAATAAACCTTCAAAAAACTCTTTCCATCTCTTCAGCACGCACGATTCACCATTCACTATCCTTCCATTCTTGTCTGTGATCGATGTGTATTCTGAGGATTGAGTTCTTTCTCGAACTGCCCGAACGGATTTCCAGAAAAACTTAATGTTGCTCCGGAAATCGTCAGATAATGTGCTATCAAACTCATCTTTCTTTTCCTCTTTTTTCCTTTTAACCATTTTTTTCCCTATTCTTTTTGACCTAACAAACGCCTTTGTTGCTTCATCTATGTCCTTGCTCGTTGCTTTTCCCATTATTTCATTTGCTCTGACAGCCAACCAATCTAACCAAGCTTTCTTCTTCTCTGACACTGCTGATTGTACATCCTTGTCCCACCATGTATTCTTAACCTTTCGTATTTTCCTTCTCTTGATCACACTACATACGTCAGACGCTACACATACTATCTCTTCTTTAAAGGTCTGCCACAATTCATCCATATCATTTATGCCATCGAACCTCTCAAATCTTGCTATCAATCTTCGTTTATACTCTTTCACATCTTTCTCTTGTAGATTTTCTACTTTTATTCTTTCCAAGACTCTATTTTCAGTGGGGAGTGAATGAAGCAAGAGAGGTTATGTCAGGATCGTTGCAAATGGCGTTCCGTAGTCACTGCCTACCCCTCCGGGAAACAGGCGTAAGTCTATGTCTGTATTTATGTAACTTATACATGAAAGAAAAAGACAGAAATCACCTCAGTCTGCCGTGAACATGAAACGTCGGATGTAAATAAATAGAGTCCATATCATTCGGTTTAAATGTACTATTAATCAAATAATTTATCGCGATAAAATCCATAAACTGCAATCTATTATAAATTTTTGAATAGTTATTATTCAACTCAAGTCTCAAAAGTCTCAATAACTGGAGCTAGCAGTCTCGAGTCTCGATAACACAACAAAATCGTCGAGACTCTCGAAATTTTCGAGACTGAGACTTCCGGGATGAAAGCCAACAACCTATTGCGACTCACTGCTGCGTATGGGCCTCTTTTTCCTTCTGTTATATTTCCCTGTTTCGGGCTAATCTTGCCTATGTACGATGGCCTATTAATAAAAGGAAAATAAACATTTTCCATCAAAATCGTTTCAGAAGTTATAAGAAGTGTATGACTTTGTCACTGTCTGTGTCTCAGTCATTGACATATATATTACTATGGTCTCAGTCTGTCTGAAATTGACATTCTAATAAACAGAGTTCAATATAAACAATCTACTTCAATATTTCCACTATCCAACCTGAAATAGGTTGGAAGGTAGCGCATAAAATTCTCAAACCTGGGTGGTGTCAAGTCAATTTTGCCGCCCCTCATTTTTGCCGCTCTGGGCAAATGCCCGGCTTGCCCCCCCTTAGATCGGGCTCTGCCCGCATGTGAAATCAATACAAATGAGATCGCAAGGTAGCTATAGTTCATTCAATTACGTAATAATTCTGAGAATGTCTCTTAAATAAAGCGATATTTTTAAAATAATTTCAATTTATTATCGAAAGAAGCATGACTTGTAATTGTTTGGTTAAGTTACACCGCGCTTACAACCGCTTTATTAGGGATTGCAGTGTCACTCGTGGCTCATTGCGTGATGTTGGTAGCCCTCGATAAATGGGCTATCTAACACAAAAAATATTATTCAAATCGAATCAGCTGTTGCAGAGATAAGCGCGTTTTGCCAACTAATGAAACTAACTGTGAAGAGTTTGTTAGTTTCCTTATTTGTAATATTAGTATAGATAAAAGAAAAATAGGCAGCTTAATTAAACTTCTTCTTAAACAGTACCCTCGTTGAGTGCTGTATCTTCTTAAAAAATGATGCATTTCCATTCTCAATTGTAAGAATACATAGTTGCATTCTACACTTTAGTATAATATATTGCCTACGATGGTTTGATAGTATTAGGTGAGTTCTGGTATTATGTTTCGTGTTGTTTCCATGCGATTATTGGCTCTGCTTTGTTATTTAATATTGTGTGGGAATAGGGACAGTCTTAGCGTATCGTATTCACTAACTTCTATGAAATTTGCATTATAATGCTACATGCAATGTACTGCAATTATATAAAAATTATAATAGCATGTTTACAATTGCTCGACACTGGTGTCATTTTGCTATGAAAATGTTGAGGTTATAACCCTCACCGCTTCGCGGTCAGGACTAGGTTGTTAGTCTTTACGATTTCGTGGTCATTATTGAGAAATCTTAGAAATGCAGGTTTCCTAACCATGTTTTCCTTCTCTGTTTAGCAGGCGTAGCACCCAATAAGCATATAACTTCGCAGTGAGGTCTGTTGGCTATAATGTTATTGATATTTTATGGTGTTACTCTGCAGTGGGGCAAGTGTGAAGTAGACAGTACAGCACTATTTTGAGTGAGTCGGAACGCAACTATCGGAAATGAGAACGAATTTTACGCATCACAAAAATTGTTGCGCCATGTCTCATCCGTACGTACTCACACAACTCAGCTCAGTTGAAAGCTCACTGACCGCTTAAACCACTTCGCCAGACGTGCAGCCGATAATTACATCTAACAAAAAACTATACCGTCAAAATCGGAAGTGCAAGATCACCGATACGTGTTCAATACAGTCATTACGTAACTTATAACGTTTTTATTTAGTTGTATAATTATGCCTCCAGCTACACACATGCATACACTCACACTTATTCTTTTTAGTAGTGTTAGTCGGTCTGTTACATCGGATTGGCATAGTATTTTTTATTTGTCATCAATTATAGTTTGACAGCAATTACAAAAAATACATAATGACTTTTAACTCTCACTTTGATTCTAATTTTGTTGTGGTAGAATATTCTGAGAGTCGTAAGTAGTAAGTGGTTGTTATTCCATTCTAAGCTTTTGAGGGCATGAATATGAATCCTTTTGAAATAAGTAGCGATCTTTTTTGAAAGTTACTGTAAAATATTGTATGTCTAGGACTTAGAGTTATAGTTTTCGGCATATCAACTGCTGAAAAAGTCTCACGCAATCTCCTTCCATTTATTTTCTACTAAGCATCTTGGATCTTTCACCTTGCTCACCCCGCTATCTTCGCCAATAATTGCTTGAGAATTAAAATAGGGATATTTTTAACAGCGTATCAAAAATGTTATGTAACACACTAAAGTGAGTTACGCAAAAAAACTTTATTATTTCACTAAAATACTGACTTGCACACTAAAATACTATTTGTACACCAAATATGATGATATTTTTACAAAATATCATTTGATATGAAAAGTTTCGTCCGCTCGCGAAACTTATCCACTCAGAAAACTTAATAGGTTATGTTAGGTTCTCTTGTGACCCTGCTCCCAAAAATATCAACTTGGTTAGTGGAGCAATTAGTATTTTTGGTGTAAAATTTGTATTTTTGACTAACAGTTAAATACAACCCAATAATATAGCATACTCTCAAAACATTAATAATTTATAACTCATAAGTGTTACCAATCATGCCAATATGTCGTTGAAGTATATTAAAATCATTTAAAAATGAATAAATATCGTTACACAACTCTAACGCCTGAAGCACAGAGACAATTTGTTAAATAACCTTCTGATTTATAACAGCCATTAGAATTTTTATCTTCTCGTTATGTTTAGTGGTCTCAATTTATTAATCTTTTGTTTTATTTATGTTACATTCTTTCACTTGACCGAGTTTCAATTGTCAATTAATAGATAGTTATTGTTTATGTACTTAATAACATTTGTTATACGTAATAGTGTAAAATATATTACGTACGATATTATTGCAACCACGACCTAACCCTGACTTACCTACTTGTGTAACTGATATCGATGATTTTCTTCTTCTTTTTTGTATTTTTGTGTTTCTGTATACCTATAAACCTATAATCACTTATGTTTGTTTGGTTGTGAAAGCAATAAATCATTTTTCATTTTCATTTCAAAAATAAATTATCATGCAAATTAACGTCTTGCGTTATTTTAATAATCATATAACCTTGTGAGTTATTTGTTTATTAAATAAATCTTTATGCTTATGTTATAAAATTGGATGGTTTATTTTTTTAGAATATATCGTTCCTTTTCAAAGTTTCGTTTCTTCACTTACCTACAGCCGGCTCCAGTATCTTATCTATCGATAGACTTGGGTACTAGAGATACTAGATATTTGACATAAGCTCCATGCAAAATATGTCGAATATATGTTTAGCAGCCAAATCCACCGATGTATAAAATATTGGGATCAGTTGTGAGACAGTGGGACTGAAAGTTAGGAAATAAAATTTATGGGATATAAATAATAGGAGACGTTTATGTATAGTTTAAAAATAATTTATACTTTCAGCTTCAAAACTATTGTTTGTATATTGTAACAAAAATGTGAAAGGCTGGTTAAGAAAATTATATTAATTATTTAATTATTCATTGCGAGCGATATATTATTATATCGGCTTAGCTGTAACTATGAAGTTTTCGTTGTATTAGGCCGACCTCACATTGGGCGACAGCGTTACTCGAGCGTACGCCCGGCGTGTGCTCGGCGTTCACTCTGTAGTACAAAGTGAACACCGGGGGCACGCCGAACGGACGCCGAGCGTGCGCTCGAGGAACGCTCATGAATAATTATACACGAATAAATATTTGACTACAGAGTGTATACTCTGTAGTCAAATATTATAGATTGAGCTTTTCCAAGTCATAATACACATACGTGTATTATTGGTAAAACAGATGACTTGGATAACCCGATTGTGTAAAGATAGTATCCGTTGCGGTCTCTCCGTCACCGTTCGCCTCACAGATCATATGGTTCGCCTCACTTGAACATTCACCTCATGCTGACGGTAGTTACACAAGACCCTTGCTATCCGTTCCATCAACGTGTCATTGCATATTGCCCATGATGTGTGTATCATTACTTCAAGATTTTAGATTATGTCCGAGTAATATTTGATTTAAAAAGTCTTCTTTAGTCGTGCCTTCATTTCTGAGGATCATGATCACCAGTTGTGTGTCTGTTAATGATCAGTCTCTATTGATTCCGAACCGTAGTGGCCTTCAGTGTCTGATAGAACTTGCTCGAGACAATGTCTTAAATTCAGCTAAATAGAGAAATGGGTGTATTTGGTTCGTTGGCTTACACCAGCCGTTCTTACCGGATGACTGACTCAGACAGTGATCATTCTTGGTGTAATCCATGTCGAAGTTTCGGACTAAGAAGAAGATATGTAAAATGTAAATAAATTAGGCTATATGTCATTTGACACCTAAACACTGTTTTAGACGTAACTGTGATGATATGTTTGTTTGTGTCGTCTTGTTATTCAACATTTTCACAAACTATTGAAAAAACGACGACTGAATGAAAGGTTTCGTAAACTCTCGTAGATTTGTATGTAAACTTGAAGGTCTCTTGTAACAGTTCTAACAATTTGTTCCAAACCGTTTCGTAAATATTTGGTTACGACTCACTGTTGGTCACGCTTACAAACAATTTTCAACTTAATCAGTGTGTTCCACATATCATATATCACCAAGAATTCTGTAAAGGTCGGGCTTGGTACGATGATGGAACTATACTTTTGTGTGAATATCTGTATATATAAAATTCTTGTATCACAGACTGACAGACGAGCTACAGCCAAAACTACAGGACGCAAGAATCTGAAATTTGGCATGTATATTCCTTGGGGACCCTACCGGTGCATTAAGAAGGGATTTCCCGAAATTCCCACGGGAGAGGGAAAAAAGAAGAGATCTGCGAGCGTAGCTGCAGGCGTCTTCTAGTTTAGTCATAAAATAGATCATATTTAAAGTGTATTCTGTGTGGCAATACCTAGGATTCATTATATTTGTTAAAATTAGTATAATGGTCAGCATGACGCGCTTAAGAGTATGGTTTCTTTTAACGTATGAATATAAAAAAACTCTGCTACCCAGCGATTATTCCTAATCTTATAATAATCTTAAAATTATTTGTTTAAGTAGTTCTCAAAGATTTACTGACGTCTCGCTTTTTGTGACAGTATCCTCATTTCTCTTCTTCATTTACTTTTTGTTCTTTCTTTAGCTTGCTCTTCTCCATATTGCTTGTATGTCACCATTGCACACGTCGAGGTTTGTAGAACACTCTCACTTGCCTCTCTAACATCTATTAACAGCATATGTTGACATTGTTATACTAAGTAGTAGGGAAGCATATGTTTGCGCTTCGCGTTGGAATGTGTTTACCCTTCCCACACCTCTGGTCCCTTTAGTTCTATGTATATAAGTTTTAGTCACAACTATGCCTACGGTGTTTTGACGGCTGTTGTGAGCGAAAGTTAGGTGTGAATTGTTAATGGATAAGTAATGTTTTGCTTGGAGTGTATTTGCGACAGGCTATCCTATTGTTCTGTCGGTCTATGGTGATCATTTGCGTTTTACTGCCGATTGTTTTTTATTCTTTGCTAGGCAAAATGGATAAATTGCCTGAACCAAATTTTGCCAACAGTAAACTTAATAATAATACTAACATAAGATGAGAAACAGCTTTCAAACATCACCTTCATTAATAAACAAAAAAAATATTACACGATGAAAAGGAAGCTTGCAACCGCAAGGGTAGCTTTGTGGCGAGCTGAAAGTGTGTGGCGACACTGCGGTCCCGAATGCTTCAGAGAGTTGGTCAGGACTTCGTCTCCGGCTTACCTTTACTGGCTGGTCGGAGTGGATTACCAAGAGCGCCCGCATGACTCTCATCTCTGGCTTGCCTTGGTCGGCCGGCCAGAGGGAAGCCGCAAGAGCTATTAGCTCGGGGGTGGAAGAGTCATTCTCAAGGGCGTAATTACGAGGAAACCCGCTCCGGGTCTCCGTTGTCACGAGACCCGCGATGGCGAAACCAGTGCTGCTCCGCTCGACACCCCTAGCCACTTGCACCGCTGTTGCCCTCTGGCTGCTTTTATGGCAAAGTTTGTTTGCGTTGGGCGGCTGTTTAGAGAGGGCCCATCCAGTGAGTTTGCAAGTCACCACCTGCAGACGGATACTATAGTATTACTGGCAGGTGCTGTTTTTCATCCATAGCCTTAAATACCAGTTCACGAAACACCCATAAACCGATTTCATTAGATCCACTAAAAACAAAAGCCCTACACGTGATGCGGCTAGTCCATAGCTCTACTCAGTAATGTAGTTGTTGAGGCTCCACGGCATGTGTCCTATGCCATTTTAGATTAAAACTCTCTACGGGCCTCTGCACGTTGGATCCATATCCCCGTGTAAGCCTCCCAAAGGACCGGTTATTCTTCTAACACAACATGTTAGAAGAATAGCCGTGAGAAAGAGAAATAATAATAATATATTCTACCACATTCACACAACACCATCTAGTTATGATTTCAATGTTTAGTGTGATTGAATATAATTACATTGTTATAAATGTCATGTTGAAAAATATAACTTCATTTAGGGGCATTGTTCTCAGTTTATTTTGCTTGCAGTGGGTAAGCATTTTGATAACGTTCCCACGTTCATATAATCAAATAAAATAAATAAGGAAAAGATTATGTTTTTATATTTTTAACTAGAGGACGCCAGCAGCTACGCCTGCATTTTTTTAAATTTACCCGTTTTGGCCGATCCCGTGGGAATTTCGGGAAATCCCTTCTTAGTGCACCCCTATGGTCTCCAAGGAACATACATGCCAAATTTCAGCTTCCTGCGCCCAATAGTTTCGGCTGTAGCGTGTCTGTAAGTCAGTCAGTAACGCAAGGATTTTATATATATGTTTAATAATAATATTCTACCACATACATACATCACCATCTAGTCCCAAACTAAGCAGAGCTGTACTATGGGTACTAGATAATGGATCATCATATCAGCCAAACGACGTCACACAGGCCGGTCTTGAGCCGCCCGCATCCAACCGCCTCCCGCGATCTTGACGAGATAATGGATAAACATACATATATACTTTTTTGTAAATACATACATATTATACATAGAAACAACCAGGGCCCTGTTTAATAAAGCTGACAATTCGACAAATATGTCAAAAATTGGGCAAGTGCGAGTCGGACTCGCGCACAAAGGGTTCCGTACCATCATCTATAAAAGAAAATCACGTTCGTTGTGTGTATACTTAAATACTTTATAAGTTTCTACCTGTTTATTAAGATCGAGTAACAAATTGCTTAAAAATTACGTTTGTTGTATGGGAGCCCCACTTTATTATTTACTTTTTTTTAAATTTAATTATTTATTTTAAAAGGTAATATACAACTACATATTCTGTAAAAATTTAAAGCGTCTACCTGTAACGGTTAGTAATTTTGAGCAAAATATACGAAAAAAAAAACGTTTTTTGTATGGGACCCCCCCTTAATTTTTGATTTTTTTTTATTTTTAGTATTTGTTGTTATAGCGGCAACCGAAATACATAATTTGTGAAAATTTCAGCTATCTAGCTATCATGGTTTATGAGATACAGCCTGGTGACAGACAGACAGACAGACAGACAGACAGACAGACAGACAGACAGACAGACAGACAGACAGACGACGGAGGCTTAGTAATAGGGTTCCGTTTTTTACCTTTTAGGTACGGAACCCTAAAAACGACAATATTGTGAAATTGTCGCGCTTAAGCTGTTTAATAAAAGTGACAAATATGTCAAACATCGACAGGTGAAATCTTGACATATCTGTCATGCAAAGATGCGTTTAATAAAACTCGACATATTATGTCAGAAAACTACGGTCAAAATATTTCTGACAATTGTCGGATTGTCGTGACATTTATGTCGACTTTTGACATATTTGCAAATATTTTTTTTATGAAGCTAAATGAGGGTAAAATAGACAAAATATTATCAAAGTAAAAGAACGAATCAATCACCAATGCAACTTCGATTGTTTGATACTAAGTAGTCTGTGATTGTTTGTGCTGATCGCGTTTAAAATGGAAATGAACAATAAACTTGCCATTTTGGGCCTTATATATGAAAGTAGAAATATACTCTTTGGAAAGTTAAGTGACCAATTGACCCACGACATAAAAATAAAAAAACCGGCCAAGTGCGTGTCGGGCCACGCGCAATGTAGGGTTCCGTAGTTGCCCATAATGACTTGCTGCAAAGGGTATTAATGTACAACAAATCCGACTGTTTATTTTGCTGAAAAAATAATTCTAATAACACTATTATAAGAACCTAAGTTTTGTTTAGAAAAATACTAGGTATGTATCCAGTTATGTATTGTAAACATAAAATGTGGTTTCCAAGTTATACTACTACTATATATACATAGTACCGTAGTACATTACATACCAAAGTACGTATATCTTTAAGATTATGCCAGCGCGCCCAATGTAAACTCACAGAAATAGGTATTTATAAGTTAACCGACGATTTCTCGTAAACTAGTGATATCTACGTAGCTGTGATAGTTTTCCTTTTAAATTCGTTATATGTACTGTATTTGTGATTTTTTTCACCTCTTCCAAATTAATAGTTTAGCCGGCAAAGGTGGGGGACACTTGAGTCTAACAATTTTTTTCACTTCAAAGCTTGATATTTGACAAACCAATCACTTGATCGAAAAATGATTTGAGCAAACTAATAATATTTTTTTAAAACCTATCCAATGATACCCCACATGATGGGGTACTCAACCAAAAAAAAAAATCAACCCCACAATATATGTAGGGGAGATACCCTTAAAAAAAATATTTTCCTAAATTTTATTCTACAGTTTTGTTGCAATATCTTATGTCTATATTCATGTCAAATATCAGCTTTCTAGCACCAGGCGTCTTTGAGCTAGGCTGCGGACGGACAGACGGACGGACATGACGAAACTATAAGGGTTCCTTGTGGATTACGGAACCCTAAAAATGGAAGGAAATAGCCGAAAAACTAACAACATTAGGTATTTACAATAAGGACTGGAAATACCTTCGTGACACAACATGGCAAAATTGGCGCAAAAGGACGATGGTAAGGTTTAGTTTATTTTAACTAGTTCATTCGTAATTTTGAATTATTTTTATTAAATTCTGCCTCCGTGCTCCAGTAGATAGCGTATGCGACTGCTGATCGGAGGTCCCAGGTTTGATTCCCGGGTCGGTTTTGAGTATATTTAAATACCTTTTAAATTGGTGGACTGCCTCCATGGTCCTGTGGATAGCGTATGCGACTGCGGAAGTCCCGGGTTCGATTCCCGGGTCGGGCAAAAGTGTTACTGGGTTTTGCGAATTCTCATTAACAACACGGAGTCTAGTGATGTGCCCGGTAACGGCAATTGGCTCGCCCTCTATTGCGTGGGACCTAAAAAGTCATGGTGAAATGTGGGTGTAATATTTACACCTTTGCCTTCGGGGATACAGGCGTGAGACTGTTAATAAAAATATAAATAAATATAAATTCGTAATTTTTATTTATTTACTTAGAACGTTAACCAACTATAAATAAAGGAGTCAGCAATTTAATATTTTTAAACTTGTTCGATTGTTATGAATCTTTCAGGAAAAGAGATTATCTCTCTTTTCCTGTGCAGACTGGTTCTGGGGGAGGAAAAAATGCAAATATGACGAGTCTGATGAAATGATACTGAAAATCATAGGAAAGGATTCGCCAGCAATAGATGGCCTTCAAATACCAGAATCTTCGGGGTCAAATGAAACACAGGTATCCGTGCCTTTTTTATCGCAGAAACGCCCCCTCCTCAACCTCAAAATCCAATACGCAGAAAATCACATCGTCAATCTATAACTGAAGTTGATTTATCAAATGAATTATTGGATTTTAAGAAACAAAAAATGGAAATAGAAGTAAAAATTGCTAAAGAAAAACTCCAAATTGCAAAAAGAGAAAAATACAAGTTCGATTTGGAGCTACTAAAACTTGAAAAAGAATTGAATATACAGCCATCAGAATTTACACTACCTTTGTATTTACAAAACGTTCGGGTTATTGACGTTTGTAATATACAAAATGAACAAATTGTTCAAGCAACACAGTCGGGTGATAATGAACAAGGTAGCAATGTTTTAGAAAGAGCTGTGAATGAAAATCTGTTGAAGTATGATCAATCATGTATTTATTAAAATAATCAAATAAATTATTCATTCAAACAGTTGTATTAATGTCTGTAGAACGGCAATCGCTTCCGCATCAAATACTTCGTCCTCATTGTTATAATCTACAACTGTATCATTGTTATTTCCGCTAATATCTTGTCCTAAATAGGGTGCATAGTAATCTGAGCCTAACCGTTTTTCAATATTATGCATAACAATGCAAGATAATATAACATTGCTTGCAATTATCGGCTGAACTCTTAGGTGATTAAGACATGGAAATTTTTCTTTTATAATTCCCAAAGAATTTTCCACCAATCTTCTCGTTGACTTAAAAGCACGCAAGAATCTTTCTAGTGATGCTGTCCTTGGTATTTGTATTGGTATATTAGGCGTAATAAGCCACTTTTTGAAACCATATCCACTGTCTCCCAAGATTATTCCATTTGGGAATGGTCTCCATCCACTTTCCCATGTCCGTGCTAAAGAAGAGCATCTCATCACTCTGGCATCGTGAACAGAGCCAGGCCATCTTGCAGATGCGTAGAAAATTTCTAAGTTTGGCCCGCATACCACCATAATATTAATTGAATGGTTTCCGTTTCTGTCTACAAAGGCAGATTCATTTTGATAAGGCGCATCCAGAGAAATTAACGAACCGTCCACAATACCAGATACTCTAGGTATCCCATTATGCCTCATTAAAAGTGTTGGTATTCGGTTACAATTATCAGGCCAACGAACCTCTTCTCCGAGTAATTCAGTAATCACGGCTCCACATACTCTTCTTATGCAATGATGTACGGTTACTTTACTAAGCCCATGTGCATCACCAATAACGTGGTACTGTGAACCAAAACCCATCCAATGCAAAGCGCATAAAATTTGTTTATCCGGTGTAAGTGCTAAGTTTCTGCTTGTAACATGTTCAAGTCGATGACCAATTTTATCAATTAAATATTCTACGGTAGTTTTACATACCCGAAAATTTTCTTTAAAGTAGAAATCTGTAACTGAGAAGGAGAAATTGATTCTGCTTTTAAATGATCGTCGTTGCCTCCTCGTTTGAATTTGTTCCAAGTATTCATCATCACTACTCTCACTGCTCGATGTAAGTACCATTTTTGTAGTAAAGCTTTTAAAAACACTTTCTTACACGTTCAAAATTCAAAATATGATTTCTCGACAGAGGGTAAAGCTCCTGTCAGAATTGTCGGACAATTCTACAAATATGTCAATATGTCATGACAATTTTCTGTTTAATAAAGCAGATTTGACAAGTTTTTCACGACAAATTGTCACCTGTCATCTGTCGCTTAAAAAGTTTTATTAAACAGAAAAATGTCGGATTGTCGCGACAATTCGACATATTTGTGAATTTTCCACCATGACAATTTTGTCGCTAGTAAGTTTTATTAAACAGAAAAATTGTCGAATTGTCACTTTTTGACATATGTCGGACTTGTCGCATTGTCAGCTTTATTAAACAGGGCCCTGTTTAATAAAGCTGACAATTCGACAAATATGTCAAAAAAAGACAAAATTGTAGATTGTCGCGCTAAAGCTGTTTAATAAAAGTGACAAATATGTCAAAAATCGACAGATGAAATCTTGTTATATTTGTCATGTAAAAAATGCGTTTAATAAAACTCGACATATTATGTCAGAAAACCACGGTCAACATATTTTTGACAATTGTCGGATTCAGAGTCGTGACAATTATGTCAACTTTTGACATATTTGCAAATATTAGATTTCGCGACAGAGGGTACAAGCTCCTGTCAGAATTGTCGGACAATTCTACAAATATGTCAATATGTCATGACAATTTTCTGTTTAATAAAGCATATTTGACAAGTTTTTCACGACATATTGTCACCTGTCACCTGTCGCTTAAAAAGTTTTATTAAACAGAAAAATGTCGGATTGTCGCGACAATCTGACATATTTGTGAATTTTCCACCATGACAATTTTGTCGCTTGCAAGTTTTATTAAACAGACAAATTGTCAAATTGTCACATTTTGACATATGTCGGACTTCTCGCATTGTCAGCTTTATTAAACAGGGCCCTGACCAAAACAAGCATCCATGTTCATGCACACAAATGTTTGACTTGAGCGGGAATCGAACCCGCGACTATCGGCGGAGCAGTCGCTTATACTCCCGCTACGCCAACCGGTTGTCATATATTAAATAGTAAACGTGTTATTAATGTCCTAAAATATTGTTTAATTAGAAGAGCAGCAAGGAGCCAATGCTGTCAAGAAACAGCATTTCTTCTTCAATAAAATTAGTCAGTTTTATTGAAGTTCGATAGTCGATTGTTTTTGCTTTTTTTAGTATCATCATCATCGGTACTCAGCCTCGATATTAAAAGCTGGCAATATATAATTATAATATTGCAAGCTCATCAACAGTCGATAATTCTTTTTTCGAATTTAGATTTTAGATATTATAAAGTAGTTAACATTGAAGAAAGTTAGGAAGGCTATAAATATTGACTAACCAAATTACACATATATCAACCCTGTATTGACGATAATTTTGTTTGACCTTACACACTAATACAAGTACAACTGACGCGGAGGATATCATTAGAGTACAATCAATCCACGCTAATATGGTCTTTATCCTCAATTTAAATAATGACTCTAATGCCGTACAGCTTTAAATGAATTCCGTCGTCCACATTAACAATAAAATGATAGAACAAGCAAAAAAAATTCTCTCATACAAATAATTACTTTAGAATCTCACAAACACGACTGTCCTAGAAAGTAAGTGACCATATTCAATGCTTGTTCATCATTCGCACGATTATCTAGATGTGTTTATAGTTTTCCAGCTAAAGACACTGTGCCTGTTTCAGCTTGAATTTTATTCAGTTCAAACGGCACTGTGTCTAGTTTAGATTATAGTTGGAATGTTATTGTAGCGAATGTGTTTTGAGAAAGTCTGAAGTTATTTTAGGCTTTAATTACGCACGGGGTAAATAATCTTAATTATAAATACAGCTAGCAATATTTTTATGTCAGCAACAGCTATGGAGTTCATGCCAGCTTCAACATCCAAACTTAGCTGTCGTTTACGACCTTTAAACCACATAACTGCCAACTTCTACTTTTATACATCAGGTTTTCTAGATTTTGTTGTTTAGTCACCGAGTGAGGAACTCTCTTTTTATTTTGTTTTAAATCCCATTCACTACACATTCACAAACTCCGTTTGCATGACTTACAACTAGATTTCACCAGCGTTCCTCTTGTTCTATTTAAAGGATATAAGTGTGTTGTCGGTCGTAGAACCCATTATTATCAGAGTGAACGACTCACACCACAAAAAAGCATTCTACTTCATTTATTTTAAAGGAATAACAATAACATTCTGCTTAAATTATATATTTAAAACGTCAAACGTAACGTGGTTAACATACATGTATGTATGTATGTATGTATGTTAAAACGTCAAACGTAGTTTTAGGTGCGTAAGTAGGTATCCAAAAGATGAAATTATGCAACTAATACACCAACATTTCTATAGAAAGTAAGATCTGAATCTTTCAAGATTCTACAGCCTCGGTTTGATTCAGTCTAAATCTGCGTTGATCTGGTAGTCAAGAATTAAATTTTCGTTTTTTCTGTCTGTCTCACGTCATTCGAAAGTCTATACCATTCAATGAAACTTTCAGATACATCTTAGCGATAAAAGTAACAAGTACTTACAACCTATTATTTAGTTATGAATGGAATTAGCGAATTCGCAATCTTACATTAAAATGATTCATTCATTGTAGGTAACTAATTGTGAGATTTAAGGATGTTGAGTTTATTGACTTTTAGACACTATTACGAAGACATCCTCGGTAATAATAATTACGAGTTTGTCTTGTTTTTTTTTAATAAAAAATTTAAACTTCGCTTCAAAAGTGTAAATTTATTTATATTTATTCGCAACATTTGGTAGCTCTTTTCATCGATAAAATGTTATTCTAGGCAGCTTACTCGCAGCAGCGAGGTTTTCTTGGAATACGTATATAACATTTGTCTTTATGTGAGTGTATAATTTTATAAAAATATATTTGATAAATTATAGTAATATTTGTATTTGGCGTGCAAAGATTTTTTGCAAACGAATGAATCTTTCCGCATCCACGGCCTGTATAAACCTGCCACAATGGCGGGGCAAACAGTGGTATTTGTATCTGTAAAATAAGTTTCTTAGAGTTAAATTATTTTACTGAATGGAATATCATAAGGTGTTTCTTATATGGCATATTTTATGGAGGATCATCGTTCATCAATTATAATGATATTTTTCGATACAGTTTTTTGCCGCCTAATCCTTAGTGTTTTTGCGACTGATATCTTATTTTTTAAATATATTTGTTAATAGACTATTCGTTGCTAAGTTCAGTAGTGTATTTTTTGTAATTATAAATTCATAATGGCATTTGTGCGATGTGGTTTCTCACGGTCACCAGACTAATAATTGTAGCCATTGTTATTCTCTGTCCCACTCTGTCTGGCTATTAAAGTGATGTCGGCGACATCACAGCTGAGAAATAGTCTAGATTTGCTTTTAAATGGACAGAGATTGAATGTTCGCAATAACCTGTTAAAGTGATTAGGTACGATCTGTTATTTCTAAAGTGCCTCATGAATAGCGAATAATTCCTTTATTTTATATGGGAACAAGGATTTTAATATGTGGATTTTCCTCGAGAATGGGTGGGCTAAGATGGTATGTAGCATAGTTAAGACTGTTACTGACATTACTTGGGTATTGTAGTAACGTTTTTATTAAGTTTGGGAAAAAAGAAAAGAGTTATATTATTTAAATTAAGCATCAAGTTCACTATAACGTAATTGTTGAAAGATTAATAATGAGATTTTTCTGTCTTCCGCAGGTAAAATTAACAGTCACCAGGAACATTTATCAATACTAGGGTTGAATATGTGTAACTAAATAAAATTCAAATACAAACTGTAGAGGTCCTTTGAGGATAACTGTTAATCTAACATTGTGGTAAACATAGAGAAAGCCTCGGCTACAATATATCCACGTCTCAAAAAAGTTCTAATATCTTCAGCACCTTTCGAATTATACCTCACGGAACTTTACAGTACATACATACATACATAGACTCACGTTTGTTACCGGAAGGGGTAGACAGAGACTACGGAACGCCATTTTCAACCATCCTGACATATCTCTCTTGCTTCATTCACTCTATATTTATATGTATTTCTAACCTGTCCTTTTTTAAGGATTTCTCCAATCTGGTAAGAGAAGGTCCGCCTAGGCCTTCCCCTTCCTCCTGTCCTATTCACACTTGCCTTATATACCTTCTCGGTCAGTCTTTCGTCATACTTCCTCTCCATGTGTCCAAATCTTAACATACCTTTCTCAATGGTTGTCACTGTCACTACATCTTCTTTTGCCCTACAACACTCTCTTATCACACAATTCTTTACTTTGTCGTTCCAAAGACACACCACACATACTTCTCAGTGCCCTGATTTCTATAGCAATTAATCCAATTTATTTATATATGTAATAACACCTGCCACAATCATTTCTGCACCACCCGAAGGTTGACTGGCAGAAAATGCTATTTAGCATTATGTCCGCCTTTTGCATTGTAATTGCAGGAAGTGTTAATAAATAAATAAATATGCGCACTTTACAGTAGGTTTTTACAATTTTATTTCTAAAGATAACTTTCGCACTGGGCATAAATCCTGCCAAAACATGCCGTCAAATGACAACGAACACCCAAATTCGAAACAACAACTTGCTTTACACAAAATGATGCTTCGTGTGGGAATCGAAAACAAAACACGTCTTGCAGTGCAAAACAACGAGGCTATTTAAACCACTACACGACCCGCACACTCAAGCATTTCAATCATTCCAACAATTTATCAAGTGTTAAGAATAAATTAATCTTACTACCAAATAACACATTAAAACAATCAACAGTGCAATAAATAATTCAAATACCACCAGACGATTGGTTGCTCACAGAGGAATTCTAAACAATATTTACAATTCTGTGGACACCGTCTAACCGTACTGATAAGATTAAAAATAACTTCTCCATTGTCCATTCTGATGGCAAATACTTTTCGAATTATTGTATTAGATATTCAACAATCGTATCTAACTGTCTGTTTCTTATGAATGGGCTGTGAATTACTATTCATGGATGCTTGTCTAATAGACATGTTGGCTATTGGATCTCCATCATTGTGTTTATTTGTTATGTATGTTTATGTTTATTATATTCTACCTGTTTGTTTGAAAAGTGCTTCATTCCTTGAATATTTGATTTCTTATTGTGAGGTCTAAGATAAATTATCAGGTTAATTTGTGTTATTTAGCTTTTAGGATATTCGAATATTAGAATTGGCTAGTAGGCTCTGAGATTGAATTTGAATTTAAACTCTTAGAAGCACAGCAAAGCAGCTATGAAGCGGAAACGCGACGTTTCTAGTCGCTAGTACGTACGTACAACGTACCAAGCATTACGTGTACTGTGTAAATCGATATGTATCCCTGTGATATAGCTGGTGGAGGAAACGTTTCTTAAATTGAAAACAATAATTTCAACAATAAACAACATAAAAATTACAGTGCAAAACCTACTTATCATTCTAGATACGACAAAAAATGCCGATTAGATCATCGTGACAAATGTAAATCCAAAATGGTCATGGGAATGGCTGACTACATGACTACAACTCTGCAGGATCACACAACTCAGCGGTTGGTTTGCGACTCACAAACGTGAGTTGGACATGACAGCACGTACTAGGGTCTCATGATGCTTCCAGAATTTATAATCGCACTTATTATTTGTGGTAATATTTGCGACGTAATCGAATGGTACGTCAGTGACCGGCGATGTTTATCTGTGAGTGATTCATGTTTGCGTTTGTGATTTGTCGCGTTTTTGAAGACATTCGACTGTGATGCCAAGGCGGTTGTTGAACTATAGGTAATCCATATGGAAACAGTAAACAATCCTCGAACAAAAGGATCACGCGGTTTGTGGTTCAAAATAAAATTAATTTTATGGAGTCATAGAAATTGGCACAATGACTAGGCCTCCCATTTGGGACATCCGTAAAGCTACTTAAAGTATTTTCAGAATGATCTATGAAAGAACGCACAAACTACAAACAGCTTTCTGTCTGGATGAGGTTAATGTTCAATCTAGAACGCGATATCCGGCACGTTTACGATACCGGTCAATTCCAAATCCTGTATTTTTCCAACCACGTGATTAAGATCACGACCACTCTGTACGATCCAACGCCAAATGTTTTTACAAACACCGGAAAATAAACAAGATTTAATTGCATAACACTAGATTGAATACAGGAAACAAACTAGAGTAGTACCCATCTCATATTGAGTTACGGGAAATTGTATGTCGTTCGCGGATCATCTATCTCTTCCTTACTTGGGTATCTGTACCTTCGACCGTTAACGGTGAACGTATCTTGGAAGCTATCAAAACCTACTTTGTTTTATCTAAGTCCGGATCTTTTAATTTATTCCTGTTGGCAACTCAATCTGATATTGAAACTTTGACAATCGTAGTGCGAGTTGTTTCTGTATTTGTATCGTGGTGGTAGTGTTGAATGTTTGAATTTGTATTCTTGTGGTGGATAATGTTGCGCTTGGGTGGTATAATGCTTAACACGTTGAACGCCATGGGGGACACCATGTGCCGGCACTTAACTTTGAGCATGGGCCACATGAAATTTTATAATATGGCCAAAATTAAGAACATTGTTTTATGTTCTTATTTTATAGAATTTAGTAATAAATCATATTAAATTGAACATAAGCTTATTTTTGACAAAATCCTAACGAAATTTAAACGTCACTCACCGGTAGCCCCCATGGCTCGGGCTGAGGCAAATTCGTTTTTGTTTACTGTCAGGCCACGCGGTCACATCCAAAGGTACTCTGTGGTCACATCGTCGGACACTGTCATTTCGCGCGCTTTGCCTACTTGCTGTCATATCGTTAGTTTTTGACAATGAAAATGTATAATTTCACTTTCAGAAGTGTCATTTTTATTTTTATTATTTTTCATATGAGGGTTTTTGAATAGGTCAGTTCTGTGTTTATGGTATACGTAAAAAGTATCTCTAATAAATAATAATAAATAAATGTGTATACGTAAAAAGTATCTCTAATAAATAATAATAAATAGTTAACATTGATTTTAAATTGTCTTTAATATTATATTGAATATAGGTATGATTTTGATCTCCTTACAGAAGTTCCTAATTTTTTTTTATATGAGGGTATTTTAGTTATTTGAATAATTGTGATTTTCAGCATTCGTGATAAAAATATAATAAAACATTGATTTGTATTATATTTCTTTTATTTTTAATTTCTCTAGCTTACATCACCTATTCACTCAAATAACTTTGGAGTTTCGATACACAACCCCACGTTTTCACGAACCAAGGCGAAAATAATGTTTTCCAGGGCCATGCCGGTCACATCGTATATAAATTATCTGTTAAACGGTGACCACCGTTAAAATAAAGCCGTTCAAACTTCAGTCTTACTCGCGGTCACGCGTGAGCCCCATGGCCTAAACAGAAAACTTCATGTCGGACACCGGTGTCCCCCGTGGCTTCAATGGAACTACATCAAAATTTTGATGGCGTTTAACGTGTTAAGGTAGTAACCTCGTCATTAAATTGTAGCGAATATTGTAAGTTGAGATTGCTAGTGTTTTTCGAGTCCATTGATTCGGATGTGTTACGGTCTCTCTAATACAAAAATTGTTTTAAATAGGAGAGCTTTTTTGATGGATCTTTTTTTTCCTTTTTTTTTCTTTTTGTGTATGTAGCAACTTCTTTCATAGCCCAGCTGTAACTCTTATGCTTATTACTGCATTCGCCAATCTATCAATCGGCTTAACCAAAGACATACTACTCAGTGATTGCATCACAACTGCGTTAATTTTGTTTTCATATTATTTTGCCAGTTGGAATTTAAATTAACAAATTAAGTACTGCCATAAGATCTAAGTTCTACTTAAAACTATCCAATAATCGTGATATGAACACGTCATCGACGTATATAATCCGATATATACGATATACTTGTTTGTGCTTAGAAAGTGTTTCACCACTCTCTAACTGCACTTTAATGTGCACATTATGGCTTTTCATTATCAAGGTTACTGGCCGGAAAAGTGGATGTAATAACAGATAATACGACAGGCTTTAAGTAAACAATGACGTTGTTAGATAATTAACTACACGGATGGAGTAACTGTGAAGTCACTTCCACGTTACGCAGGTGTGGGTTCGATAGCCATCGAAAAATTGTGTGGCGTTTAGAAAGAGTTGTTGTGTATCTAGCGGTCTTTGAGTCCTTTCAGTCACCCCGTGGCCATGATAGGTGTAGCCCGTGCCGAAATGTCGGGCAAATAAGATATTTCACTTTTCTCGTTAAATAGCACGAGTGAAACTCTATTTCATAAGCATTAGTATCTCTTGCTTGAAAGTCTACAAAAATCATTAAATAAGACACCAAGTTTAGTGAGAAAAAAATCTTTGCGCTATCAGGCATTTCAAAACCTTATTTGTTTGTCAATTGTAAAAACTAAAATTAAACAAGGCAAAACAGACCAAAATGGCACTAAACGTAAAACCCCTAAAGAGGACAGAAAATCATTACGAAATTCAACTAGCAGCACAAATGGCGGAGTTAGCATAGATTTTTGGGAATAACGATTGTCTTGTCTCAGTTTCCTCAGTATAACCTTGACAAATTTGGTCAGTCTTGCGTCGTTTGAACTCACTGTGTTTTGTTCGTCAACTTCATTTGCAAGCATAATGTGTGCTCTTACACATCTGTCATTCTGTTTGGCCTTATCATTGTTTTTATCTTTTGAGAACAAGTTACTTAATTGTTAATTTAAGTAAATATAGCGTTGCATGATTTTATCTGCGCCTATCTTAGTAGGTGGTGCTGCAATGTGTGAACGGAGAATAAATGTGTCAAAATTATTTTATTTAATGCTACGTTTAAGTATATACTTGGAGTGTAGGAATACATATTTATCAAGGTAAAGATAAATTATACCCACGAAAGTATCAAGAACTTTCTTTTTTGTGCAAATGTTCAACTCTGAAATAGCAAGTTGAAATACATAGCTACCTTGGTACCTAGGTATGTCTTCCTACCTGTATACTAAAGTAGCGATACAATTCACTCAAGACATTATATATCAAGGTGCACTGATATTACATACCATATCACATATGCATGTTTGACAAATATCGTTTTTGAAGACACGATGCAATTGAGAATTTACTGAAAGCAATAAACGCTACACAAATTTCTCTCGCTTCGATATTAATTGATACTGGGATGGCCCTTGAGCATGCTCATGCAACAAAATTCATACAAATTTTATCACAACATACTTTTATCATTTATTCGGTTCTTTAGTTATGAAATTCGACCATACGACATTACGACTAAACTCAACATCACACAATATGTAACAACACAACAGGCATCAAAAATTTGCATTAATTACACACCGGTCACGTACACACATGTGGACACACACACACACACACGTACAAAGTTACGCAAGACGCATTGGCAACGTCCAATTATCGGACGAGTTGTTTTTCAGCGTTTACTCGTAACAAAACAATACTGGATATACCGGTTCGGTAAAACAATGGTATCTGCGTCCAGTGTAGGATGGGTTTTAGCTTTCACCTGTCGATAATTACGGGCATCGTCAACCGGTCAACAGCTGTACAGTGTGTGTGTGATGACACTGATGACAGATGCGTTGCGGTGTTGCTGCGTTGTGTCTGCGGTGTCGTTGCGATGTGTCTTGGACACAATAACAAAAGATTGCAAAGACATGAGTTAGCAAGAGGGACTATCTATACACATACATAAAATTGGAGTGTCTTTTTGTAATATTAAAATAACCGCTTTTTACTAAATGCATAGGGATGTCTACACGGTACCTACATATACCGAAATTACATTTTTTTTTACAATTTTTATCTGTCTGTCTGTTTGTTCTCACTAATCTCTGGAACGGCTGGACTGATTTTGACGGGACTTTCCCTAGCGGATAGCTGAATACCAAGGAGTAACTTAGGCTATAAATTATCCGGGTACGCGAAGTAGTTTCCTCAGGACGCGGGTGAAACCGCGGGAAACAGCTACACCCTATATAGTTTTGATTATCTAGAGGATGCCCGCATATTTTATTTAACCGCTTCTGCTTGGCTTCGTGGGACTTCGAATAAATCTCTGTGAGGATGCTCTTAATGCAACCCTGCGGTTCCTAAGGAAGATACATGCCAAATGTCAGATTCTTACACCCTACAGTTTTGCCTGTGCGTTGTTAGTAAGTCAGTAATGCTAGAATTTTACCTACATAGATTACGGTATAGGAGCGTTACTATTGCGATGAAGCCGACAAAATCTGTAGCTCTAAAGCGAAATACAAGATTCTTGCGAAGATTTCAATTTACTATGAGCATGATTTTGGATACATTTTGAGGAATACCAGTCAACTTTACCAATCCTCATACAAATTTTAATCGCGTAAAATTAAATTGTTTAAGGTGTTAACCTATGTGTTTCCGTCGTTACGTCCGTTATGCACCGGTCGCGGTTTCCAACCCTAGCTAACAATTAACTATGTTAACCATAGATAAGTATAGTAAGTAGAGTCAGGACCAGTTTTCCTCGTATTGTGTCCAGGTCCTCTTCGCGAGAAGTGTGTTATGTTCATGTAAATAATACGTATTATGAGACTAAGAGATCAAGTAATGTCTGCTACGCTTACCTATTATGTTACATATTACGCAAACTGCTCTACGCAACCGACCTAGCATAATAACAATAACGTCTAAGGTTAGTAAAGTTTCATATGACGTACCTATACTGATGTTGCTACGAGCGGTATGGGCGAAACCTGTTGCTGTATATAACTAGGGATATTTGCTCAGTAGTTTTTTTTGAGGCAGCGATAGCCTAGTGGGGATACCAACAGACTGCCATGCAGAGGGTATCGGGTTCGAATCCTAGGCGCGCACCACTGACTTTTCGAAGTTATGTGCGTATTGAATTATTAATTATCGCTTGTCCTGTGCCTTCGAGAGCACGTTAAGCCTTCGGTCCCGGTTGTCATGAAGGTCTTTGACAGTCGTTATAGGGAGTCAATACCTTATAAATAAACTGACACTAGTCTAAACCTTGGAATATCGCTATCCCTTCGGGTTGCGGAGGTCAGACAGGCAGTCGCTCCATGGAAAAGCTAATATTCAGTCAAATCCGGTTAGACTAGCAAGCGGACCCCGGGTTGAAACTGGGATAACGCTTGGAGAAAGAGTAAAAAGATTTGCTCAATAGTTTAGTAGAGGTACTAGATTCTGGGTTCTAAGACGAAGACCTTGCATCGCAAGCGGGATGGCACTAGGATGATCATTTTGAGTGGAATTTAGTCTTCTGGATTAAGCAAAGAGGTATGGATAGAACTACTCACTGATCGACGTAAAGTAATTTGTGTGATACACAAATTGTTGCGGGACGGGGTGTTCTTTGTGTTCCTTGGGTAAAAAGTATGATGTAGTGTATTTATCTCTAGAGCAGGCGTTGTATTTCAGAAAAATATATGTGAAAAGAAAGCACCTGTAGCCGTGCTGTTTCATTTGATGCAGTATATCTCTCTCTGGTCCAATTTCTCTTCCTTTCGTCTCCCAATAAACAACAACCTTGGCTTGCTCATATATTATTGATAGTAACAAAATGGTGTCCGAAATTTCTAATATTTCACTGCACAATATTAAATGTAACTTTCAAATTCGATTACTATCCAAGTTCATTTATAAATGTAACTTTGATTGTATACGTGATCATTTAACTATTATAAACACATTATTAGACACTTGTATGTTATTATTATAAATACATGTATGATGTATTGCTTTAGGACTGGGTCATACATATTTGCATTATAATAATAATTATTATCTACTGGGTGAATATTTGAATTTAATGATAAGTCTTTTGACACTTGTAAAAACATTTATTAAATTGCTGTGCATGAAATGTAGTGCCATTAAATGTTCACACAAAATTATTGACATCCAAAAATATATATAATTATGTATTATTATGCCTAGATGGTGTTGTGTGATTGTGGTAGAATATTATTATTATTTTCTTCATACATTTTTTGTTACTCGGCTACTTGCCGGATACTTAGAATAGTACGGGCCAAAGCCAAGTGCTACCCTAGGAAGAATGATAAGTCTATGTTTGTGTCTGCTCTTGATGTTGTGTTCTATTATGAGTGTTTGTTGGTCAAGTGTGTGAGGGAACTAATGTGGTTTCATTTTCGTTCTGCAGAAATTTTCGGACAATCCTGCAGGTGTTCAATATAGCCGCTTTCTGAAGAATTTGGTATGTGTATGATGGTAAATCGAGTGTTTTTTGTGATTGATGTAGCTGCTTAGGTATAACACCTGTTGTTGATAATACAATAGGAACTATAGCGACATTCTGAAGTTGCCACATGCGACTTATTTCAATTTTCAGGTCGGTATATTTGGAGAGTTTCTCGGCTATGGTGTTCTGTAGATTGTGAGTGTTTGGTACGGCTATATCAATAATTTGGGCAGTCCTATTTATTTTATGTAATAAAGTGATGTCTGGTCTGTTGTAGTGTGTCGTTCTGTCTGTTAGAATAGCTCGGTCGTAGTATAATTTGTGAGTAGTGTTTTCGAGAACAGTTTCAGGTTGGTATTTGTAGTATGGCACTGGTAGTGTGGTGATCAAATGATATTTAATTGCCAGTTTTTGATGGATTACATTAGCTATTTGGTCATGTCTATGTTTATAATCTGTTTGGACTATTGCTTTACAAGCTCCTGTAATGTGCTGGATTGTCTCTGAGGAACTATTGCATCTTCTACATATGTCAGTTGGTATGGAATTATTATTATGGATTACTCAATTTTTCGTTTAGTAGAAAACACAATAGTCGAATCGTACCTGACTAGGTAACATATAACTTTTCTGCGGATTTAATTAAAACACCTTTTCTAAAAAGATAATATTTCATTTAGGACATTATCACACGAGTAAAATTAATACTTAGCTCAGATAGAACTTCTATTTAAGCCAAATATTTGTTGACAACTAGAAGGTTATCTACATTAATATTAGGATATACTTTGTTACTTAATTTATGCAATTTCTAAAAAATAAAGAAATTAATCTGGAGAATAATTATTGTGTAAATCATTCCTACGGAGTTTATATGATCTTCGCCGGCGTTATACAACACTTCCATACAACACGTCCATAAATTGATATTTAAGTCAGGTTGTTTATTCCGTAGTCTCTTGCTCTACAGGATATATTCCTAGTGTGGGCGTTGTCTTTAAAAAAATACTAGCAAAACCTAAAACATAACACAGCTATATTCAGACACAGCATCACAAACCAATCTTGAAACCAATAATTAAACTGTCATTCACCTGTCAAAACAAAATCACCGACGATTTCTACCATTCTAACTTTCGGTTGATACATAGAAAACTTCTCGTGACGAACGCCATTATTTTGCATAAATTCCAAATGAAAAGACTATAAAACCATCTATTATGTACTATTACATGGAGTTTTATGATAATTAAATAAAATTTTGATGAATATTGGTGATACAGTTGCGTAAGACGGACGGTATAACTTCTATAACAATTTAAATGAAAGCATTTGATTCTGTTTTATGTTCGTTGCGAATCGTCTTGTGAATAAACTTGAGTTTGATTGAAAGTTGGAAAGACAGCGTACTTGCAGTGGAATATGGGGAAATTCAATTGTAAAACATTACTTTTATTGATACATATTTATTATATAAGCTTTCTATACGAGTGTTACTATAAGATAGTTTGACTTTCTCTGGGACTTCATAGGTGGTCAAATGGAACAGATGGGGATTAGAAGGTTTAATCACATTACTCAATTGGAGACTGCTTTCCAGTCTAACAAGATTAAGCAACATATAAGCTGAAAGGGCTATATTCTATGATTCAGACCAGTGGCAAGAAATTATTTTTTAGCGATATTGCTCCTCAGGCTCCTCTTAATGGGTATCACAGATCTTCATGATAGCCAGTAACTGACGCGCGACGATTGGTGGTCCGATAGCATAAGGGTCAGGAAGCTACCGAAAATAACAACTTGAAACGCACATAGCTTCGGAATGTCAGTGGTGCGCGCCCCGGATACACTGACTTTATGTAGCCTTCTACTTGACAGTCTTTTGTTCTATCACTGCGCTACTGCCATTGTGCTATTACTGCTTCTATTCTATAAAATTGAATAGATATTATCTTAATATATAAAATCCTTGCGTTACTGACTGACTGACAGACACGCTACAGCCGAATCTATTGGGCGCAGGAAGCTGACATTTGGCATATATGTTCCTTGGGGACCGTAGGGATGCACTAAGAAGGGATTTCCCGAAACTCCCACGGGATCGGCCAAAACGGGTAAATTTAAAAAAATGCAGGCGTAGCTGCTGGCGTCCTCTAGTATTGACATAAAAGCAACCGCCTCATTTCAAATTCAAATATAATATTAAACTGTCTAGATTCTAGATCGACTAGATGGTCAAATTAGAATAAATTACATAAATACGACACCTTACATAATGTTATGTTATTTATAAGCGATTAAATACATAAATTGCAGTGAAATTGTGGGTCACGGAAGAGTGCAATTCATTATGAATATAAATTCGTTTATAAATTACATTAGTCAGTCTTAATGACCATCTTTATTGACTTTTGGCGAAACACCTATACCTATACGTTGGAGAAGAAGGATATGAAAGAGCTATTACTTTTAGATAGTGCTAGAAAAAAGTGAAGCAATTAACTTGCTAGGTTAAGCGTCTTCGTCACCGACTGATGAAGACGCTGAGACACAGATGGGTGACCGTACTTGATACTTGGTAGCACGGGTTGTTTCCGCAACTCCACGTCCTGGCGTGTATATTGCGTGCGGGTGGGAATGGTCTTGTCACTCGAGCCACCCCAGCTCTTCGAGGAAGACCATCAGACTCTTGATGTGGCCCACTGCTTCCCTCAGGGTACTGTATCTGGGCAGGTACTGCTGCCTGTACTGTGCGACCTCAGGGCAGTCGAGGAGCAGGTGGGCTGTCGTCTCGTCTGCTGCCATACAGGCTCTGCACAGTGGGCTGTCGGTGATACCTATAGTAAATAGGTGTTTATTAAAGAATCCATGTCCTGTGTATGGGTGACCGTTTCAAGGAATCATACTTCGCCATACTTTTATAAGCATGTATAGCTGTTGGTCTCTGTCACAGAGATCTTTATCTGTCGTTATGCATTAGTATTTTAAATAGTACATACACTAGTCCAAACCAGAATAACTACTGCTATTAATTTAGCGGTTATTCTCGTAGGACATTCGTCGACCAAATTGGTGACGTTCTGAAAAACCGGCGAGCATGTATGAACAAAGTAATTAATGTAGAGCAAGCGCGTGAGGTTTGTAAGGATAGATGCAAGTGGCGTTCCGTTGTCTCTGCCTACCCCGACGGGAAAAAGGCGTGAGTATATGTATGTATGTGTGTATTCATTTAGCTTGCGCACGTTAAACGGCAGTCGCTCCGAGTAAAGCTAATATTTTGTCAAATCTGGTTGGACTAAAAAGCAGGTACGGTCTCCAAGACGAAAGTCTTGATTACAACTGAGATAACTTGGATCATGATGATAAAATAAGAATGTGTGTTACAGTACCATTAGCTGTTGTAGTCAGTTGATGAATTGCCATAGCATGGTTAGGCTATATATATAAGGGACACTTGCAAGCATTTTGATGCACTCTGAAGAATTTCTAACAGCCTTCTTCTGTAAACACTTCAAAATTAATGTTTCTGTGCCAGCCCTAAAAATAATAATGTTGACTGATTGTTAAACTTTGTTTTCTTTCTTTTGACATTTTTTGTTTTAATTTGTATTGTTTTAATGTTGATTGTATTTTCTGTTTTTATTCAATTTATGTTTTTATATATTTAATTTTTTCAATTTGAGGTGTAATCTAATTTAATTTATTCTTTATTCTAATTTTAATTTAATTTATTCTCTAATTTAATTTTAATTTATGTTATTATCTAATTTAATTTAAGTTATTGTAATTAAAATTTCATTTATATTCTTAAATTCTCAAATTATAATTGCGCATGCAGTGTTTTTCTATAAGTAGTGAGACGCTTAGATTTAACTTTGCAATGTTGTCTTAATTGAAATGTGACAGTGTACTCATTGTTGAAGAGCCATAAATAAATAAATTTGCTGACGATGCCAGTAGCGACCTCATCTGAACTCTTATAAAATAATGAAATAGTAGAGCTATTCAAATTTGGGTCAAGGAACCTAATTCTTATAAAATAATGTAATTACTTAAGGAAGCCACTTTCAAACATTCTTTGGCCAAACAGCCATATCGTCCCATCTTTACAAATAGGTACTTTATTAATGTTCTCATATGCTATTTAGCAAGTAACGCTTCCATACAAGGGCGTGTGCTTCTTATAATTTCCTGTGATCGTACCTTATCGTGGGCGCGGTAGCTTTCATCCTTATGTAACTTGTTATGTAACATAGGAAGTGTATGTTAATGTATGTGACATATAAAGGGCTCAGCGTCTGATAACGTAGGGTCAATGTGTTGTTACGTAACGGCTTGTTTGTTTTGGTGTATCTGCTTCGACGTGGGTGTGGAGTAAACAAGATATGTATCCGGCGAATAGTTTTAAATATGAGAAATATTTATATAATATCAATGATAAATTATCATCGTTGGATGAAAGTACTTACTTGGACTGTGGCGCCATTTTTGCTATGAAATTTTATCATAGCTTAACTCCGAAATTGAAGAATGTGATCACTTTTAAGACTCTTAAAGTGCACAATGCATATCTTACTATGATATTGTAAATGATATATTATAAACAACTCTTAAGGCTTCTCCTGCCTCCGAGGTAATAAATAATAATAACATGTCGATAAATAATTATATGTCGACTGCCTCCGTGAGACTGCCTCCGTGGTCCAGTGGATAGCGTATGCGACTGCTGATCGGAGGTCCCGGGTTCGATACCCGGGTCGTGCAAAAGTGTTACTAGGTTTTCCGAAGTCTCAGTAGCAGCACAGAGTCTGGTGATTTGCCCGGTAACGGCAATAGGCTCACCCCCTATTACGTGGGACCAAAAATTCATGGCGAAATGTGGGTGTAATATTAACCCTCTGCCTACCCCTTCGGGGATAAAAAGCATGAGACGATAAACCCTCAGTATTTTTCTGCGATGTATCTACCTTCCAGTTAAACTCAGTAAACATTTCCTTATAATTTCGTAACTTCTGAAATTCAACAACACGTTACCTGAGAGCGTCTCTTGCAGAGAGATTTATGTAGATTGAATGTCAGCTGAATTATGTGATCACTTTCGTTGGGCGGCTAAAGGGCACGGTCCAAACGAGTTGACCTGCCACTTGCAAGTTGCGACCAAGTAATGCGTGTGATTATGGAAACTTCTCTAGAAGATAATATGATTATGTATTACGTTTTGGTCAAGTGATTTTTTTTTAGACAAAGAGCACATTTAGATTTATTTTTAAATAGGATTTGTGATTGGAAACAGACAACGCTAAAAAAACAAGCCAGCAGACAATCTGATGTGGGGTACCCGCAGTAGGATGTTTTTTTGCTCTTTACCAATAATAACTTGTATATTTTCGGTGAATTTTCCAAATATTAAATCAACGGTCCTGAAGCATAATACATATATATGTATACTAGCTGACCCGGCAAACGTTGTTATGCAAAATTTTTTTTTTTTTTTGAAAAATAGATGTTGGCCGATTCTCATAGATACCGGATAAGCACAAAAAAATTCATCAAAATCGGTCAAGCCGTTTCGGAGGAGTATGGGAACGAAAAAAATGGAACTGTGACACGAGAATTTTATATATTAGAGAGAGAGAAGATAAATCTGTGTTTCACACGAAGTTTTGTCCCGTGCTAGCAGCTGAGTCCGCGGTTACACTCGCTTTATTTAGGGCTACTGCTCCACACTCGTAGCTCCTAACGTGATGTTATACAGGGTGTAAAAAGACCCTTAAAGAAAACTGAAATCCCATGTTGTACCAATCACTACGAACATTTTTTATTTCGGCACCATGCCTGGAAAATTACTGTTTCAGGAGATATTGAGGCTCAAAGTTAGTATGGAATTTTCCTAATTAGGTACAAAATCGATGCATTTACCCCTCCAATATGTTTTTTAGATGTCCCTATGAACCCATGGGTAAGGAGGTATTTCAAGCATTGCACGCGCGTGCTTTTAATTGCGGTTTAAAAAATGAGCAACCTTAAAAAAAAATCGTTTTCCAGGTATTATTTTTGGTTAGTATGACGTGGCATGATGTCCACGACGAGTAGACTTCGGCTTGGTGATGGTCTTGTGACACCCTGTATAGTCTACAGCCTACTTCAATAAATGGGATATCTAACACAAAAATAATTATTCAAATAGAACCAGTAGTTCCTGAGTTAAGTGCGTTCAGTTGAATTCTGTCAACCAACACTTGGCAAGCGTGGTGGACTACGGCCTAACGCCCACTATCTTAATATATAAAATCCTTGCGTTACTGACTGACTGACAGACACGCTACAGCCGAAACTATTGGCCGCAGGAAGCTGAAATTTAGCACGTATGTTCCTTGGGGACCGTAGGGGTGCACTAAGATAGGATTTCCCGAAATTCCCACGGGATTGGCCAAAACGGGTAAATTAAAAAAAAATGCAGGCGTAGCTGCTGGCGTCCTCTAGTAGCTTATATTGTTGCCACCCGTTATACTTCGATCATATTACATAACCCCCAGATGAGTCCGTAAGTCACAATACAAACCACTCCTAACTTATAAGGTAAAAACAAACATTTCTCCCTGAGTATGTCATTACCTTCTTATCTCTTTTCGACTGATAAATCTTTACAAGTGTTGGTTTTCACTTCTTTATGTAAACCTTTTGAATGCGCCGACGATTACCATTGTGACGATGATATATTCTTTGTGGGAAATTTTAGTACGGTATATTTTAAAGGTCGATTTCGAATAAGGCGGTGTGGTAAAATTAAAGGAGGCTATTTGCGGGGAGTGGATATATAACAGGCCCTTGCAGAGTATCGTCTTTTCTAGGAATCAAAGCTTTTCATATACTGTAGGTACACGGTATTAATGCCTTGAAAACCACGATACCACGAGACTGTTTAGCTGCAGTGTTTGTTAAGTTTCTTTCGTCAAAGTGAAGTAAAATACTATTAACACTGTCCTCATCGAAAAAAAATCCAACGATGATTATAATAGCCACCACTTCTAAGAATGAAATTAATAAAAAGCTGTAAAAAATGAGCGCTTCTTCATCTCTCATTAGAGTTGACCACAGACCCCCGTAAAAAGAAAATAAATCTTTTATAACTATCGATTAAGGATACTTGACATTCGAAAACACAATACAACAGATTTTATTAGAATAAACCAGTGCCTTGTTGGTCTCGCGGCATAAATGTGCGCGTGGGATTGGGAGGTCTCGGGCTCGATTCCCGGTTCGGGCAAAGTGTTATTGGGTTTTTCCGTTAGGAAATTCTCAGTAGCAGCACGGAGTCTGGTAGTGTGCCTGGTACGGCAATAGGCTCGCCCCCTATTACGTGGGACCTAAAAATTCATGGAGAAATGTGGGTGTAATATTACACCTCTGCCTTCGGGGATACGGGCGTGAGCCTATAAATAAAAAAAAACAATAAGTACCTAATTCTTTATACCTATAATACACCTCAAACCCTTCAACGCATGCAACGAACACCGTATAAAAAAACTATGCAAGGAAAGTCTAAGCAATTAACAAAGATCGATCACATAACACAATGTAAATTTTTGTTGTGTAACAAATACCAATTTTGAACGAATTGCAATTACTATTTGCAAATCTTAAAACAAAAATAGATGTGCGTTGGATTTCGAAACATTTCGTATGTTGCGTGCAATGTAGCTGTTAAATCGGGTATATCTTACTTTCCAATTGCGGTGCGACCTTAATATATCACATTTTCATGCCAAAAACTTATTTAATTCAGTATTGTATTGGACCCGGGGCAGTGGTGTAAACTGTCAGTTGCGCTTGCCAGTTATGCGGTCTTAGGTTAGATTTTTGCCGTGGTATATGTATGCCCGCCCTTATAACACTTTGGTTTAGGAAATTTTTCGCATGTCGATATAGGCTTTGATTTTTGTTGTTGGATACATTGATCTAAAATAATTATTTTGATATCTTTTTTGACATACAAATCGAGAAAAGACTGTGGGCCAGTTGGAGAGCTAGATGAAAAGCGATGTTTTTCAGATACCAAATTAAATCCCCTCCGAGGGATCTCCACCTTGTCGTGGTGGGGGGGCTCAGTAACCGCGGGTTTGAGGTACACCCACGGTGAAGCTAAGCGGGATCCCGGGAGGGGACGCTCCACGTGGGCTTGAGTGAGGCCTGCGTAGGATGCGTCCCAAGGTGCGGGTGCGGGGGACAGTTTTGTCTGACCCTCGCAGTCGGGTGCGGTCGCGGGAGGAGAGGAGTGCCGGTGTTGCGTTGCCGCGCGCCCTATCTCCCGCGACCAAATGGGGGCGCACCATCGTTTCGTCGCGGTGGGGCCGCAGAGGAAGAGGAGATGCGGTGTTGCGTTGCCGTCCTCCCTATCCTCTGCGGCCGCTGGGTGTTTTGGCGGCGGAGCCAAACACCTTCATCCGCCGCCAAGGGGGTTTCTTTCGGGACCCGCCTGACTATCTGGCGGGCCAATACCCGTCGGGGGGTAGCGCGGAATGCTTCAGTGAAACCCTACCCTCCGACACATGGGTACACGAGGAGCAGATACCAAATTAAATAAATAAATATTTTATACTGATACGGCAATGCTTCTCGTGCACCTTGGTTGAAAAAAATATCACCTATAGGCTAATCACCAAAAATAACATATATCGGATATAACAGTAATATAATTAATAAACAAATAAAACACTAAGCAATGACAACATCGCTAACATATTATTAGATGTCTAGTATGTCAAGGTCTACCACCATAAAGTCAATTAGCACAAAACAACTGCAATCAATCTTAATAAATACATGACGAACGATTTATCAATCACATTGCTAGTGATAATGGCAATATCAATCAAACAATCATTTCAAAAGTAAATATCATTTCGATTTTCAAAAATCGTTTTAGTACCCTGCCGCGGGAATACTTTCATGTTGTCTATTGTTTAAAGACTTTGAAGACATAAAAAGGTATGTATGAAATGGAAAATTCATTGTTGTCATGTAGATATGGCTACTTTATTTGGATATTTTATACAAGGCTCAGCATTATTGTCTCTGTTATGCTGACCCAATTTCCGAACAAATTCAAAAGGAGGAGGTTCTCAAATTCTCATGTGTCATTATTTATTTTCAGCCTGTAGCATTCCACTGCAGGACAAAAGCCTCCCTCTCCTCTTTCCACACATCTCTATTTTGTACCAGCACTGGCTAGTCCTTTTTATACGCTTCCAGTTCGTCCCGCCATCGTCGTCTCGGCCTTCCAGGTTGTCGCCTAGCACCTTCTGCCATGTGTTATTGATTTTTTAAATTTATTTGTTAACCTTACGTTCTATTTTCCTTTATCTTAAAGTATGACTGCGGTGAGGTGTGCTGCGTTTCGTTTGACGTAATGTCAGTTATGCACCAGTTGTCATTATGACTGACATATGATACAGTCATTATCATTCTAAAAGATATCAATTCTTTTCCGCAACTGACTGTTACGTATTTTCACAATAATAATATATTCAATATATAATATATATGACTGCTTCCGTGGTCCAGTGGATAGCGTATGCGATTGTTGATCGGATGTCCCGGGTTCGATTCCCGGGTCGGGCAAAAGTGTTACTGGGTTTTCCGAATACTCAGTAGCAGTAGCAGCCCGGAGTCTTGTGATGTGCCCGGTAACGGCAATAGGCTCGCCCGCTATTACGTGGGACCTAAACATTCATGGCAAAATGTGGTTGTAATATTAACACCTTTGCGTACCCCTTCGGGGAAACAGGCGTCAGACTATAAAAAAAATATATTAAACGGTAAAAATTTTCGACGTCCAGATTCAGCAGCATAGTAAGTAATAAAGATTTTTTTTCGTTTTTTTTTCCGGTAGGTATTTGTTTGCTTAGTTTAGATGGCTAAAACGCATATTACCATAACCTGCAGCCTCTTCTAAGACTAAAGGCCAGTTTCACCGCTGTCAGATAAGTTGCTATTAAGTCAGATAACGCATACATGCTTTTGAATTTATCTGAAAGATAGGGCCTATCCAGAAGTGGTGAAATTGCGCCTGAGTGTTTACTTTAATGCGTCAAACATTCAGAAAAAAATTAAAAGTTAATGTTGTATAAATGTAGACCTTGAAATTTCAACCATATTATATTTTTATGCTCATAAAAAGATAATCAACACACGTTCCGAGAAGTCGTATTTTATGTAGATTTTAAAGAAACAGTTTAAAAGACAGGTCTCGAAAGATTTGTAGGTCAGAATGTCAAAAACATGTTAACAAAAACAAGAACTTATAAAATTAAATGAAATAATAAATGAGTTTCTTGACTATAATAGACCTTCTTTATGTGTGAGTATGTAGCTACGCCTGGCATCAGAGTTTTAGACCACCCGAAAACCTCCAACATGGCATAAGTTTGTGTGAAGACAAAAATTTGTTGTTACAGTCCTATAATTAATTCCATGAAATAATCAACAGCTTAACGTGAATCTTTGTTTTAACTGACATCTGATTGGTTGAACAATTTGAGGATTATATTAAGATATCCGTTACAGAAATTGTACATTATTTTGTATGAGATTGTACTTCATTTAATAATCTACGTATCAATCGTTATAGCTTTATTGTTTACAAAATGTCTGGCGTATTGGCAATGCAATCGCCATGAATATTGTATTTAATTTAAATGAGTAAGTGAACAACAATTTAAGTTATTTTATTTCACATCTAAATATTCAAATCGAGTGAGGTTCAATTTAATACAATGTTTATTGCACCTGCTTTAAGTTTATTGCACTTCAATAAGCAATTCACATAAAAAAAACATTTGGCTGAATCTGCTAGATTCCTTTGTCAAACAAAATGGCTACACGTGAAGAGCGTTGAATAAAAATTAGCGGGATTAATCACCGATTGGCGCCAAAAGTCTGTATGGTTAACATGGGTCAGACTGGCAAGACATATTTTACTAAAGTTTAATTTTATTTGTAGATTGGACAAAAAATGGGCTTTATTTTATTTGCATGAATTCATTATCATACAACGTCATTATTGTAGACTATGGTGTACTATTTTTCTGTGTTATAATTAGAGTAATGTTAAATTTTAAATAGGTACATATAAATAAGAGTGAAGACATAATTGAAATAACCCGGTGGCAAAAATTAAAGTATCATTTGTGTTATTGAACAATTGCTCTTTTTTAACCATTCCTAATGGCGTTGGTGTAATAGTATAAGATCCTATCGTCGGATTTCTAAAGAAAAGTGGTAGCGGTCGCCTAAAAGTTCTGCATTGCACTGAGCTTCGTACCTCGAGTCTGGGCTTGTCTTTGTGATCCTATCGTCAGATTTCTAAAGAAAAGTGGTAGTGGTCGCCTAAAAGTTCTGCATTGCACTGAGCTTCGTACCTCGAGTCTGGGCTTGTCTTTGTGATCCTATCGTCAGATTTCTAAAGAAAAGTGGTAGTGGTCGCCTAAAAGTTCTGCATTGCACTGAGCTTCGTATCTCGAGTCTGGACTTGTCTTTGTGATCCTATCGTCAGATTTCTAAAGAAAAGTGGTAGTGGTCGCCTAAAAGTTCTGCATTGCACTGAGCTTCGTATCTCGAGTCTGGACTTGTCTTTGTGATCCTATCGTCAGATTTCTAAAGAAAAGTGGTAGTGGTCGCCTAAAAGTTCTGCATTGCACTGAGCTTCGTATCTCGAGTCTGGACTCGTCTTTGTGTAAGTTGATTGAATGTTTGTGGAGTCAACGACACAGGATTTATTCCTAGAGCGCGAGATGACCTTTAGAAAAAAACTTAAAGGTTCTTGTTATAAAACATCTACACCAACCGAAGTCTTAACGTATAAACTATAACAACTTACTCACGCTTTAATAAACTGCTTCAGTTGAATTTATAACTTAATAGCTATTAACTATAAGATTACAACAATAAACGGGGTGTTTGAAATCCAATGCAGTACAAGTAAGTAAGTGGTCTTAAAGAGAATGGTAGCAAATGTAAGTGTCTTGCCATCATTCAAAACATCGCACTAATTTATACCTGTCTACAATTAAATAGTTCAGACCACGGAGGTCTTTATTATCCGGTCACGTTCTTTAGTATTTTGTAGTATCCTCATGATACTTGCTCTGTTCTCATAGCTTGGACCTTGGAGGTCCGATTATACATTCCTTTGCACCCATTCACTCTAGATCTTTGTTATTCAAATTACAATTTCGTGTGATTTTTGGTCTAAAATTTAATTGGATGAGAATTCTCGATATTTCGTAAGTAAGGCTTTTTTATATGTTGCCAATTGTGTGGAAGTTTCATTCGTTCATTGTATTTTTTTTTATCTGTGTTGAATATACAACAAATATACAATGGCTCGTAAGTTTGTATTGTCACATCAGTCACAGGATTATAAACTTTTTATTTATGGTTCACGCAAGATTTGAGTCACCGCTGTTGTTAAAAAATGAGGATCTGATTTTGAGCTATTCTTAACCGACTTAAAGAAAGAATTCTCAATTCGGTTGAATATTTTTTTATGTTTGTTACATCAGACCTCCGTCATTTACAAACAGTAGTTTGTAGGGTACTTGCCATTTGCTCCTATCAAAGTTTAGGACATGGAACTTGTGGCAGGTCTTTTTGTCATAAGTCGTGGCCAAAACTTATGCCAATTTAATACAAGTATACCAAAAAAATAATAATTTTAGAACAAAGCGCTCATTTAATATTTCTAATTTGATCTATTAATATAATCCACAGCGACCGGAGTAGAGTCATATTGATTCATTTGACTAAGTTGGTCATACACACGAAAAAGTAAAAAAGATTTAAGTAACAGCTGGCACTAAGCAAAATTCATCAAACATGATAAATTCTGCTTATTGACGGCCGGTTGGCGTAGCGGGAGTGTAAGTGACTGCTACGTCGAAGGTCGCGGGTTCGATTCCCGCTCAAGTCAAACATTTGTGTGCATGAACATGGATGTTTGCCTTGGTCTGGGTGTTTCTATGTATAATATGTATGAATATACATAAAAAGAAGTTTAGGTATATGTATGTTTATCTATTATCTAGTACCCATTTTACAAGCTCTGCTTAGTTTGGGACTAGATGGTATTGTGTGAATGTGGTAGAATATTATATTATATTATTATATTATAATGAACTGAAACTGGGATGACGCTAAGAGAAAGAAGATTATTATATTATAATGAGATGTCTTATATTGTTTTCTTAATTTTTCAGAAGACTTTAGCTAGTCGATTTGCCTTTGAGTTTTTTCAACGTATTTTTTTTTAATATCACCGGAACTTTAAACACGCCATTAAAGAGATAGTATCGGTCAGACTGCAGATTCTCACTTGGCAATGATTAGCAACATCCCGACATCGCTGTCGTTAATCATTAGCCGAGCTTTCTATCTATACTTAACCACTAATTCTTACACCTAATAAACCTTATTACGTGGGTAATAAGACTTAGAGTGCAACGCACTGAAATCCATACACCCATATTTGCAAAGAGAAGATTATTTGCTCATATGTGTCTTATTACTAACACTGTTGAGTCGCAAATAGTTTGCAAGTCGGTAACGGATGCAAAATCGTGTAAGCTACGCGACGGATGGATGCAGATACGACTTGCTTTCCTGTTATGTTCAAGTTTTTTTAGTCGCATTGGACACAAGTTTTAAATAGACATGTTACATAAAGCATTTATTTGATACCAGATGTATTGACGGTGCTTAGCATGCGTTTTGACGCGTGCTGAACTATCTAGATCTGCGGTTTTTTAATGCTTGTATAGCTAGCGGTAAAGAAATACGTAGTCAGGCCTACTGACCTCACAACTTTGGATAGCACGATTGGGTTTACTAAATTAGGAAGTATTCTTTTCTTACAAGATTTCGACGAAACGTAGCGGATTTTGGAGTTTACTTTTTTGAGCCTTTCATCGTTACATGAACCGCTGGCTAATGATGTCACATAGAGCAATAAAATAATTGCAGCACATTGTCAGAAAATTTAAGATGGCTAAAATGTATTTGTTGACTCATGTAATATAATATTTAGCAAAAGCTACATTTGTTTAGAAACAAATATGATATGAAAGAAAAACAGCCGTGTCTAACAAGACACAGAAAAATAGCAAATTTTGTTAAGAAAACATCTTTGTTTACAAAGTGTTTGTATTAATTTTCATCCCGTTTGTTACAGACGCAAAGAATGGACTGCGGAGCAAATGAGCTGGGTAGGAAACTGCGAATTGATCAGGTAAGCAAAGTCTAACAAACACAAACTAAGTAGGTACTGCTACGACAGTTATTGAATTCTGTTTTAGAGTTCAAATAATACATATCTGGAGAATAATTGCCTATTTAAAAGTGGCATGTGTCGTAAACTTTAAATGTCATTTATCTACCTTCTTTTGTAGTTGAACCGCTTAAGTGCTTAAAATATGATGATTCATATAACAGACCATAAACTAACATGAAATTAAAACCGTCCACAAAATGGATAGCTTCATAATCATAAAAGTCACACCAATTATTCTAATTCACGGTTACACAATAATCAATTTACGAACTGACAGATGCAAATGACTGCCCTTTAGTCATAGCGCGGGGGCAGAGACAATTATCTATAGATAATAACTCTCTCGTTTGACACAAGTGTCATGTATGTCAGCTGTCAAATTGACGCTAGTGACGTAACCGGTTTGGCACACCTGTCGGCAAAAAGTGGAATTCTCGATCAGCTGTTAGTAGGTTAGTATTTATTGATTGCAATTATAAACTTGTATTCTTACTCAGCGGCAATTACGAAGCATTTTAAATTTAACTAACCGTTGTACCGTTCATGAGTATTTAGCTTTTTTATTGATCTTAATTAGCGGCTGTTAGTTGGTTTAGTATTGCGACATATGACAAATACTGCTTGCAGTTTATTTCAAATGTTTTTCAACAGCTCTAAACTCTAATAATAAATTTTAGATGCTTTGCTATGATGTTTTATTCGTTGCTTCTAAGTTCGCATAAAGTAGAAAGTCTTTCTTTTTAATCCTCAGCCCGTAGTATAACAGTGGTATCATCACACTATCCCTTGATGCCTTAAATTTTTACCTTCCATAGTAAACTCTGTCACGCACACATATAAACTGTTCTCAATAGCAGTGATCAAAGATCAATAGAGCCAAACTGGTATCGGGATTGCTTCCATTCAACAGCTCGGATGCCTCGGGTAACGGTGCCTGCGCGTGCGATGGCCCGATATATCTGACGTTCGATTGTACAACACTCATTATAGACCTGTTCAGTTTTCTGGCTTGTTTGACGTGTGGTGTAAGATAGGTTTTTTCGATCGCGTAGTTGAGAATCTATAAGAAATGTCTCGATAGCCTCAATAAGCAAACAATTTAAAAGTTGTTAGGGCCTGTTCACGAGATCGGTCTAAGCGGCGCGCGTCGCGGCAGGCGGCGCGGCAGAGCGTCGTGCACGCCACGACCCTACAGCAGCGGTAAACGCAGCGGCAAATGTGGACGTATTTGGGCCGACGGAGTTACCCATAAATATGGCGATAACCAAAATATCTTTGTGTAACTATACGGTATACTTACCTACAAAATTGTCGACATTGGATCTTCATTTCTTACAAGTATTTTATATCAAAGGAATAATGCATATTCGCAATTAATGAGGCGTTGAATAGGTACCTACACAACGTAGATTACGCTAAGTAGGTAGGTAAATCACCTTTTAACTTTCATAGTAGCTGTGTCTGTACCTAAATAGGTACATATGTACACAATGTTTTAATGTTTGCGATTTATATTAAAACCTACCATTATAATCTGTAAAACATTGTTTCATTACAACTCGCAACGTTTTATTAACATTTTTGTATTTATACAGCGGATGTGTTGCTATCCATACACGCGACCGTTTTAAAATTTCGACTTTAAATGTCTCCGTATTCATTACCGCCACAAGATATTTAACAAATAGTTTAACCGCCTAGTTCGTCCCTCGCGTAACGCTGTCTGTGCCGCTCGGAGTCGTGGCGTCGGACTCGGTCGCAGTACATTTGTTCCCGCCGCTCGCCGCACCGCCCGCCGCGCCGCACGCCGCGCAACCAATCGCGCCAAAAAAAACGCGCGCGTTATCGCTGTGCGCGGCGGCTCGTGGCGTGCTTCGAACGTTTTCATACATTTGATCTTACCGCTCGTCGCCCCGCGCTAAGCCGCCGCTCGGAGCGGCAAGGTCGTGACAGGGCCGTTAGGATCACACGTATTGCGTTGCGTTTTTGATATTTGCGGCATACAATAAAATCATTGAAAGTAGGAAAATATTTACTGCTAGAATTGAGTGGTACGGCTTTTCTGGGTTGGGTCGAGCGAGAGAGTACTTACTACTATCTTTCACAGAACTATCGACGTAAAGCGGCAGTAATCTTATTGCTGCCCTTCTCCCTTTCTATAGTTATCAGCGTCCTAACGTTTTGCTAACCTTCCAAGTCCAAGGCCTTCAAGTCCGAGGTCTGCTAAGGGTGTGTTACAGTACTTACATGATTCCTGGCTAGCATCACTGGGACCATAGTTATCCGCTTAAAATCAGGCGCCAATTGACTTGCTGCTCTTGTGACATAAAAAATACAGAAATCGTATTACAAAAGTAACGACATCCATTGCTATTTGCCAGTGCATGGTTTTGTTATTCAAATGTTACTTCAGATATGAATTATGTTGGCAAATCTTACACAACTTGGAAATTAATGTATCTTAAGCATGAAAAGGGTAATTAACGACAGTGAGGTGGTTTTTTCTCCATAGCAACATCATAGTGTACTCATGACCGAGATAAAGAGAGGCAAAAAGTGATGTTGGGTGTATTAATCGTTCGATATTCAGTACAGTTAATGATGCAAATGGTCGTAAGTGGAGTAAACCAATTTTGAGTGTTTAAAGAGGCTGTTCGTCAACTGACCCGTGAGATTGTCGAGAGTATGCGTTAGTTGGCAATTTCCAATGCAATTTATACTTTGTGTCAACTATATAAAATACGTATCGATATCTATGAAGAGTAAATGTAACAGTCAAATTAAAACAATTTCTAACACAGAAACAAAAACCTGTTAAGTTATGATGCCTGAATGATGACTTCTGAATCGTCTTCTTGGCCTGGTCCCAATTTATTTGGGGTCGGCGTAGTACGCCCTTCGCTTCCATAGTTCTTTGTCGCCCGTCATCTGATCATTTATCCCTTTCTCTTTCATATCCATCCTCACACAGTCCGTTCATCATTTCCTTGGCCTCCCTCTCCCTTTCCGTGTCTTTTCATATTCACCACTTGCGTATGTATACCTAAGTATATATCATCTATTGTACAATGTACATACCTACATATCATCTCTTTGCAAAATAATTATGTCCATACCAAGGCAAGACTTCAGAAACAGTAAGATATTTCCAGATTCATTCTGCCGGGCTTTTTTCTTAGAGCTATCGAACTCACGAATATCCATTATTGCAAGACTTATGTCACTAGATCAATAAGATATTTTTACTGCGCTCTCATTTCTGCGATATTACCTATAGATTAGCACGATAATAAAGTTGACCTTATGGCAATAAGTTCTTGCGGAGTTTATTGAACTCAACAATTTCATAGCTTATTCAAGTCTGATTTAAAGTAGCATTGATGTATTTTTAAATTGAGTTTGATGTCTCATCTTTGAAAATAAATGTTAGATTTACAGTTAGATCAAGCCCTTGATGAAGAGGTAACTTAACAAAATATATTTCTTAATCCATGTACTTGTACTTGTACATGAAATCCTTTCATTACTGACTAATAGACAGACAAGTTCCAGTCTAAACTATTAAACAGAAAAACTGAAATTTGGCATGTTTGTTTCTTAGGGACCGTTGGGTTGCACTAATAAGGAACACGGACGTAGCTGCGGGCATCCTCTAGTCTCTAGTAGTATTATATTATCTGTGGTTCAAGTATCAAACCCAGGACGTGACTTTTAGCAATTGTGCAACCATTCCAGCCCACGTACGTCTATTAGCAAGTCACAAAGTAGCCCATCAAAGCATTAGTTAGTTTTATTACGACCTCCTTTCTACTTTAGTTAAGCGATTGTTCGCATAATATGCTGATTTGATTCCGATTCGTTTACATAACGTCGTTAAACATTTAGTTTATTTTTGGTCACTTCGTACGCGAGTTTAGTTTTAAGTTTATTTGTACCTAATTCAACTTTAATACGTAATGCAAAGTAAATAAAATTACCTATATATTTTATTTAAAGAAAATATTGACATTCTAAAGTGATTTTAGTCCTATTATATGCTGTCCTGTTACTGACCAGGACCCTCTTCTTATTATGGGAAGGGTTAGGCCGTACCTATTTTTGGCAGACTTTAATTGTCTTTTGTGAACTTAATGGATTTACGCTCGGACATAATTATAGGCAATCTGGCGATGCTTTTCTTCGTAGTAGTAGGCGATTTTTAACAATCTAATACTTAATATTATATAAGGCTGAAGAGTTTGCTTGTTTGGTTAAACGCGCTAATCTCAGGAACTACTGGTCCGATTTGAATAATTATTTCAGTGTTAGATAGTTCATTTATCGAGGAAGGCTTTAGGCTAAGTAACATCAGGCTATGAGCCACGGGAGCGGAGCAGTAGCCTTAAATAACGCGGGTGTAACCGCGGGCATCATCTAGTTTTAAATAAAACCCTTCGCCTAATAGTCCATCCACTGGGCTATGGCTGCTTTTTTATGGTGACTATAATGCTATAGCTATAATTTTAATTTATTCTAGTGGAGTATTCCATGGCATACAAGAATATACTTAATAATAATTATTATTATAGTTTTTCTAGGTCAGACACCGGTGTTTAAATATACCGTGTGTATGTTTATGTATATAAATGTGAATACTGCTACTAAACCTTCGTATAAACAAACGTACTGTAAGGTACCTTTGCGAAGCCTTATGATGCCTTCTTAGCACGTAGCTCGTAATTAAAGCTTAATTATGTTGTAATTACAGTAGGAACTACGTAATAATTATGCTTTGTAATTTTATTTACATTGCATTGAAGATTATGCTATTCAAAATATGAGTGTTTCTCATTCATAAACTACTAACATGGCCTTGTAAGAATATATACGGAAAACATATAGTCGACCTAGATTTATTAATAAACATACTCATACTTAGTGTGAATATAAGAGTATGATTATGAGACTTTTTTTAAATCTTTTACATATTTTTACAAAGTTTTATTACAATCCGAAAATAAACAAAATGTATCTTAAAATTAATCGTAAATCGATGCATTTTGAGCGTTTTGTCTTCATGTACGTGAATATAAATTAATAGTGGTGGATAAATGAAAATTCGCACTAATGACATCATTTTCATTATGTCATTAGTGCGAATTTTCATTTATCCGTAAACTCACGCATTTGAATGAGAGAAGAAGAAAGAGGAAGAAGGATCAGCCTTCTTCCCCATCTTAAAACATTTGTCACTTCTGAAATTCAAATTCAGAATCGCACGATGTAAAACTATAGAAAAGTGCCATAAAACCATTCGAAACTTATGTTACTACAGATCATTTTGTGATTCGCCTGTGACTATACTTTGTTACTAGTATTTTTTATGTCGTGTCTCTAGAATCAACAAGTCGCCAATGCTAAGACTGCCTACCTAGTTTTAAGTCACGAGTCGGGACATAGGTATTCATGATGCATGTGTCTTATTGAATTTTCACACAGGAAAGAACTCGAGGAATGTCACATAGAGACCACCAACGAATTGATTCGTGTAATTTGCGTGGTGATAGAGTATGTGATGAAATTCATTATAAACACGAGACTTGGAACTCATGACGACTGTCTATTAAGAATTGTACGTTTTAAGAAGCCTTTTTTATAATAATAGGCGGCAAACGAACAGACGGATCGCCTGATGGTAAGCGATTACCACCGTCCATGGACACAAGCAACACCACTGGTGTCACAAGTGCGTTGCCGCCCCTTGGGGTTGGGAAAAGGGATAGGATAAGGATTGGGATGAGGGAGAAGGAATAGGGGATAGGCCCTCCAGCACTCTCACTCACTGAACGAAACGTAACAGTTTAGGTACCTACTGTAACTTTACGTCGATTTTCTGTGAGAGGGTAGTACTTCCCCGGTCGAGCCGGCTCATTCATGCTGAAATCAGCAAGGCTCCACTACCGTGATGAGGCCTTGTTCTATGATTCTATGATTTTAGACTACTCGTATGCGAAGCGGCGTTACGTTAATACGTTTTTTTATACACATATATTTAAAAAAGTTAATATTCATTTTATCATATATCAGATTCAAGATTCTGCCAAACCAGAATACTATCTTTTTCTTTATAAAAGGATTACGCCCGTAATAAGAATTAAACCTGTGTCCTCGAATTTTTACATAACACAAAGTGTTATCCCGAGTGGATATCAAATCCACAACACGCGGTACCTGTTGCGTAGTACTAGAGTTACATAAGAATCCCATCAAAACATTCGGAAACCAATATCTATATTTGAACGTAAACTCGGTCCCACCCACGGGACAACACTATCTATTTTTAGCCGAGACCACACGAGAGCTCATTATCATATCTGAATAGAACACCTAAACAAATCGCCTCCATACTAATACTTAGAATTCATTTACATTCATAAGTCAAAGTTAGCAGAACCTGTTCTTGATGACAATAAAGCCTGCGCGAAGCCTCAATTCGGGACATTTATTATAGCATTGTGGCAATAAACCTTGTGATGTATTTATAGCTATGCTATAAATTAACGGATTAGTCTGCTGCGATGAAACGTTGGTTTATTAAAGTTGACAATGACATCAGTAATCGTAATTTAGCACTGCTTTTGGTGAGTTAAAATAATAGGATTTCACAGAATATATGTATTTTCTGTTCGTGTGGTGACGGATTAAGACCGATAAGAACCCCATATCATCCCATGGGTGTCGTAAGAGGCGACAGAGGGAGCATATTATACAGAGAACAACACTGTAAGAGAAGGAAAACTTGATACAAACCCTATGCCAACCCGTTTGGCCAGCTTGGTATAGTAGGCCAATTCCTCCTTTCAAAGGAGAGGCCTAGTCCAGCGTCGGACTGTTAAAGGCTGATGATGATGATGTATTTTCTCTGTGGGCAATTTGTTATGATGTAGGTTTATATGTTGCCCGTTTTCACGGCAACGTGGCTGAACAGAATAATTTAGGTTAAACGTTGAAGACAAACCACACCCACGACACTGATGCAAGCGCATTTTGAAATCTTAACACAGAGGTACAAGTTATAAAAATATCATATTACATTTTTTGCAGTATGAAGATATATTCCTTAAATTCTCTAGGCAATCTTTTCACTATTATATTTCAGAATCTTATACTAATACGAATATATAAAGCTGAAGAGTTTGTTTGTTTGGTTGAACGCGCTAATCTCAGGAACTACTGGACCGATGTCAAAAATTCTTTCAGTGTTAGATAGGCCATTTATCGAGGAAGGTTATAGGCTATATAACATCACGCTATGAGCCACGGGAGCAGAGCAGTAGCCTTAAATAACGCGGGTGTAACCGCGGGCTCATCTAGGCAATTAATATAGGATAGCTATGCCTCTCCATATTGTTGCTGTGCTACAATCCCAAGCTGAAACGGTAAACCAAAGTTAGGACGTACCTACGTGGGAACAAACATTCAGCAAGTCATCGTGTAGCCTGAGTGCTGAGATTTCTCTCGTCTCTACTTGCGTTCCCGTTGCGATTTTGTTCTCGAACCACTGACTGACTCAATACATACCTACCTACTTAACGAGTCAGAATTTTTGACATTGAACTAATGCTTAGGATTATCGATTCTAATGGCGATCGTGTAATAATCATCTTTATATTAATAAGGTCGAATAATTGTCATTCATTCTTCATCTTATATTTTATCAGGTGTTAAGTGTTAATATTCTCTAGTACCTAAGTAGCTCCAAAGGTATGACTGTTTCTGACTTGTTTGTTTATTGTAATATTATAGGTATTATACCTACTAATATTATTCAAAACAAGACTGAATAAATTATTTTCACTAAAACGTAACAAATACATGTTTTGCTATTAAAATAAGTAGGTATTTTCCTGTAAAAAATATATAATATACAGTTGTGTGCTTATTTTTTTCCTGCAGCTGCTTTTACGCATTATTTAATTATATTAACCAGTATTTTTATAGGTAAAATACAAACACAGTTGTTATAAATACACGTGCATTAAAAACTTTATCAGAATACACACTTAAAAGGTAAATATTAAATAAAATACATTAAAACGCGCATAAACGTTGTTATCAGACAAGGCTCCAAATCTACTATTTGAAACCCTGCTCAGGATGTTGCATGATAATGACGTCATGCAACATCTTGATGACATCAATGATATGTGAGATCGTAGTTGAAGGTACAGAAACAATAGTAAAAAATATTTTATTTATTTATAATAACATATATTGTCTTTACAAGTAATACCCAATGCAACAACTATTTATTATGTACTTACATAAAAAAAACTTAAAACTAAGTTGACAAAATATGCTAGGGTCACCTTCACAAATTCCGCCAATGTGCACATAAAAATATAAATTTTCTGTGAGACGCTGTTAATTGTATTTATCGCTCGCACAAGAGGAGCATACTTCAAAAGGTTGGTACGGGATAGTGGGACTTCAAATAAACTACCCCGTGGCCCCTGCAGTAAGCTGGTATCAGGAAGAAGCAATCTCAACGCTTCCAGGATCTGTAATTAGTAAATTAATTCAGTAATTTTCCACGAAACACTAAAAATACATATTTTGCTACAGCCAGATTGTGACGATGCAAGTAGTATCTCTACGCGCCTGCAACAATCGACTCGAAACTCGTGGTCACTACGATATATTCGTACAACTCATCTACAACGATGTTTCACCACTGCACACGTATTCGGATGTTTCGAACGAACGTCCGAAGTGGTTCGACGTCACCGGCGGTGATCCATCACGGACCGGCGTTTACCGTCCGGACCGGTCCGGCCAACGGTACACCTCACCATAAGGCCAAGTTTACCACATAATAAAAAAAATCAGAAAAAAAAAAATCGCAGATTATAAACGCTTATATGTACTTACGAGAAATTATTTTTTGCAGAAAATAACAAATTCTGAAATACTGAGAAGTAATACTCATTGTAATATTTCGGAAAAAATTAACTGTCCATACTAAGAAGGCATGAAAATATTCAATTTAATATCTCGGACGAAGTAACTGGGATATTTCCGTGGAAATAACTGAATAAAGTTATTAAATGTAGTGTTGTATTTTGGTTAATGGTTGCTTTCACTGGGTGGTTTATTTTTATTTCTGTAGAATGTACAGCAACGTATTTCGTGTTGTGAGAAAAAAATATGAAAACGATAGTTACTAAACATAATATAATATTATTTTGTAATCATAACCACGGTTAATAAAAAAATAAATAAATAAATAGTATAAAAACTGATCAGCTATTTATTAAGTTAATTTAAAAACTGTTGCATTTGCCAGCAGCTACACTGCACGGTTGGTGTAGTGGTTTAAGCGGCCTCCTCGCCGCTTGACACTGCGCCACATGTTGTGGTTTCGATCCCCACACGAGGCAACACTTTGTGTAAATCACAATTTGTTGTTTCGAGTCTGGGTGCTCATTGTGTCCGTTAGTTGTATGTTTGTAAAGTCCCCCGCGATGCAGGATTTAGTCTTAATGCGGGAGTCGTTAAAAAAATAAAAATAAGAATACTTAGGTATCAATAATAAAATAAATAAAATACCTCTTAAAAAAGTAGAGCATAAATATGAAAATTTCAAATAAATTGACACAATTAGATTACGGAAAAAGTTCTTGCCTAGAAGTCTCTGAAGCGTACCAGCCAGCTTTTAGGATTTATTTACGTCAATCTGACTTGGGTATTTCCAGGACATTTAAATGTGTCTGTATGAAACATAAAACTAAGACTCGTACTGTTTCTTATATGCGAGTGAGTTCACATCAAGTTGACAAGACGCGTAGAGGAATCGTTCCACATAATCTAACCGTTAAGAGATCGGATGTGCCGGCGTTTTTATTCCGCACCGGCACATTGCCGTTCGATACTTACCCTTAATGAGTGCCTTGCTATCAAGTTATACAAGTTCACTATGTGGACTATTGGGTTACGTCCTTTATCTGACGGTTGACTTGTACGTAACCCGTATTGGTGGAGGAAGCGAGGAAGTTCGTGTTTTGTAATTGAGGTCTGGCACTGACTGTCTGGACCAAAACAAATAGTGGCTTATCAAACACACATTAGCAATTTTTCTAATATTTGCGCACATTTCTACAGAATACGGTTTTATTATTATAAAAATATGAAGTGCCTGTTACCTATGGCAGCTTGCAATATTAACTTCAATTAACAGATGAAGAAGATTCGTGAAGACATTATGAGGATGAAACCAAGGGAATCGATGAGCTTTAAAAGCTAAGTTTATCACCAAAGAGTTACTCGGCACTAAAATTTTCTTGCGACCAATTTGCAGCAAGAATGCTATTATTTTTGTTTAAGAATACGACATGTATTATCTAATCTACCTTCAATAAATAATTTTCCTTCTTCAACAACGACATCAGACTTACATAAATTGGGTACTTGACAAAACACGGATAGGATTGCATCGCAAATAGTACAAAAACCAATGTTATACAAACTTACCTACACGTATAGATATACAGAGTTATTGTGAATGTCACAATTTTTCTTCTGTTTATACATACATACCATTAAATATTTAAAGTATGTTAGGTTGCTTTCTATTTGAAACCATAAAGTCTGTATGCACTTTAATCACACATAGGCATTTTCCTCGTATAAAATCTCATATGAGATACGTGAATATAATAAGGAAACGGAATAATTCCTTTCCTCATCCGCATCGAATTATGAAAGAGGAGACTAAGGAATTTAGTTGACAATAAGTGCTATGCGTCATACGTGTTGAGTAGTATCTTACGAGTGTATATTGCCGCGAATATACATACATACATTATGATAGGTATGACACGCAGCTTTCTTTAATAATATAATTGATCGTGATAATCAGAAACTGCAATATTCTTCAATAATCTTTAAAATTCACTTTCGATTCATATTTTTATGAAAATTTGTTGAACAGAGTACACAAACTTTGTCTAGCATTCTTTAAAATATTGAAGATCAAAAGTTTTTAAACCAAGTCAATAAAATAGTTAAACACTCTTTTAATAAACTAAAACTTGACAAAGTTGCCACAAATTGCTCAACAACCGACAAAAAGCTTATCTCATTCATAATAATCTAACCTAACACTATTTTCATTCATAAAATATCGGACACAATCTTTGCCACTTTACTTACTACGCCTATTCCATCAATATGGCCTTTATGACTTATGCTATAAAGTATATCTTATATACATAAGATATTTTGGTAGTATTTGATGCAGGTATACACCAAATTGTTGCACCAGTCCCTTTTTCTTTCACATCATTCCTAAAAACCGGTTTCTAATACGGGTCCATTCAGTATGCGTTTTGGTGCGTTGGCCTCTTTTTTAACGCAACGCTGCTATCATGTTGAACAAATTTTGAAATATTGAAGCGGGACATTGTAACCTCTGCTCTGTCGCTGAGAAATGCCAAAAAAATTAATACAGTAACATAGATACAGTAAGACACCGGGAGTCAAAGAAAATAATTATGACGACCAGCTAGGAATTAAGTTACGATGTAGATCCAAAAAGCTCTTTAGAATTTTGCCGCAGATTATAATAATATAGACATTATAGTCGGCATCTATGCTAAGCTGACATAATTGCTCTAAGCCATCATAAATATATAATTAACATCAATATAAACTTCTATCTTCAAAAACATTTGTAAAAAAATATTCTAAGCACAGAGTTAAGTAACGATTATGTCTATGTGTGAGATAAGACTATTATCTGTGTTGTCAATCTCGGCTTGACATCGCATGTTGGTAAGTATGTCACCGGAAGCTGGTGCATTCTCACGTGCATCGGTTTTTACGTCACTTATCAAGCTTCATGACTTGACGTAGTTAGGTTTCGCAGCCTCCTTAAAGAATTTGATGGAATGCGTGTAGCTATCAAAATTGCTTGTCGTTTGCGGCCAGTCTTGTATCATGTTGGTTAACTCGGAATAGTCTTATCCAAGTCTCATAACATTTAAACACGGTAACGCCGTGTTTTTATTTTGAATTTACACGATATACCGAACCTTAGGTACTTTGTGTATTAACATTGTACCAATCATTATCTTTAATCGTTTACAGACTTGATGTTAGACGAGCATATATTGGCACTTCTCATAGATTTAGCTAGAGTTAGTTTCTATTAACTTGTAACTGAGGCATTTATTGCCTATTGAGCTTTTCAGTATTGGTTGTCAACGTTAGGCCAGTCGGTTTACTCATTCAGGAACAAGCTATGTATATTGGGCCTTAAAGGTCAATACACTTTTAATGCCGGCTGCTAATTAGCGACCGCATCAATGCTGGCTCGCGTTTTGAGGTTGTCAATATTCGATCGTTTTATCGAAATACTAGCTTCTAAGTTCATCTAAACCGCAGTTTGTATGTGTGTGAGATGGGATGACCAAAATATACTAGTTACTAATCCATAATTATATATTGTATACATATTACTTAAGCGTAAGTTATGTGCAATCTAAATGTCAGAATTCAACGAATTTGAAATGCTAAGTGCATCGAAAGATTACCTCCATTATGCATGTATTTTTTACAAAATATCTCATATCCGATGGAAGCGTGTTGTCCATACAAGATAAGGCATTTGTGTGTTGGTTATACGTATAACATTTTAATAAGGTTTTGTAAGCTTGGGATCTTTTTTGAAATTCAGGTGGTTCGGTTTATCATTTGATTTTCTTCCATTGCATTATTGGGTTATCATATTTTTCTACAGCAGTTAGCTTTCCGCAATGTAAAAAATGTATGTTCGTTAGTAAGCAAATTTGAGCATCAGAAAATCATTGGATTCAATGTTCACATGTCAAAAGGCTGACCAATATTTGGGCATTGGTCCAATACTTTGATGCAAATAATTATGACCAACGCCTGGCCGCGACGTAAAGTAGGCACCCAGCAATTTATAGTTATTTATAGTATATAGAGTATTTAGACAAATACACTCTACTTCAGTGTTACGTAGACTAATAATAGGCTTACCAGAGAAGTTTATCTCCAATACAGAATTTTGTATAACACTATTATATTTTGCCGCCACTATTTTTTCTATATTTTTCTATATAATTAAAATCTACTATATCCATTCCTCTGTCCATTTGTCTGCTGCCAAAAAGACCAAAAAATCTTAATAAAGCCTTAACATAATTCGTGATAAGTGTCGAGCACAGGTGTCCCACCCACACGGCACATGAGCCAAGTGGTCCATCGTCCCACTTTATTCCACTTTCCCAAAGCCTCGCGCACGGTCTCAAGTTTACGAACCTACTTATGTTGTGATTTGTATGAGAACTGTATTATTATTTCATTTTTATTTATATTATGTTAATTTGGTTGGTTTTTAATTGAAGGCATGTTACCCAGTTATATATGTTTATTGGTTGTTTGAGTCCATATTTTGTGTAGAACTACTACTGTATCAGTAGCACCAGTAGCACCGTGGCATGTTTGCGCTCCTGTTTGTAGTTTGGTGTCGAATCATTTGCAGATAAGATGCAATCAGTTATCAGGCGTAATAATAGGTACGTTTTCATAAGTTAATAGTCTAAAAATTAGTTCATCAGATTTTATTTTCTAAAATTTAAATAAGAAACGTTTTTGCATATTATACTGTTTTAATATTGGTATGTATTAAATTTTTCTTACAAAATCATGTGGTGCCAATAATGGGTTCTTTTGAATACGAAACTAATAAGAATTAAAGTAGTTTGGATATGGGCGCCTCAAAATCAGTTGAAGTGCCTTGTGGAGCCTGTGTCCAGCGGTAGGCATGTATTCCCTTAGATGATGATGATGATGATAATAATGGTAGTATTCAATGGCATTTAAACATGGGTAATAAAATCCAAGTGCAGTAATACTGTATCCCTAAGGCGATATACAGACGTTTAAACAAACAATTGATAACAATCTAGATCGATTCTCACGACCTTTTAGTTCGAAGAGTCAATACGATAAAGATGCTGTGGCCGAGAATACATTATGTAAACGTACTTTGACCTGGATTTACGACGTTAAAGAACCTATTTGAAATGCCATATCTGTTTCTCTGAAGAATGTATCTCGATGCAAAATATGCTGTAAGACCTTAACGTAAAATAAATGTATTGCATCTTCAATAAAAAGCTAATGAAATGCGCTTTATTACACATTTATTATATATTATATTATTAAACTAACAAAAGCTATCCCACACTTTTGCATTTTTCATACAAAGTTAGATAAACTTTTCTATCAACCGAAATAACAGCTCAACTGACGAACTACTCAAAAAACTTGAACCAACAAATCGAGTTACACTTCTAAAACAATTTCCGGCGAGACAAAAAATCGAAAAACAAAGCCCCGATTGCATAATCGAAGCAGAATAATCGAATGTAATCGATACAGAACATCGGTGCAGAGTTCGGTGAAAGTCGGATGTTGGACAGTGGACCGGTGCATTGAAGTGCACGTAAGCTGATGTCAAAGGTTTTGGACACGACCTAGCTTTTTTATAAACCTGTTATAATGGCGACCGCGTCGTGGTCTCGGCACATGGTTTTTATTTAATTGATATGTCAGCTGTGCTGTATCTAATTTAGTTGTTTTTATGTTGTTTGGTTTGTTTAGTTACGGTTTGCATTGTTGGTTTAGTATTAGTTTTGTTAATTACTTGGTCAATTCGTATTTTGTAACGTGTCGCAATCGTGTATGATGTACGTGTGTGACCTATTAGAAAAGATGAGGTGAAACCACTTCTATTTGTATTAATGTTCCCTCTCAAATTACATGAACCATTATCCCGGTATGATTCCCATCCCGTAGGTTCTTTTCTTTTGAGTCAGTAGGTTCGCGACTAAAACAATTTCTCACAATTATAACACTGTGTGCCTCATACAAACCTTTCATGAATCTTCTATCTATGTATAATAAATATCTTGTTTTACAATACAATAGCTCGGTGCATCGAATTGCAAGTAAAAATTGATGTCAAAGGTTCTGAAGATGACCCAGCTTTTAAAACTTGTTATTATGAACCGCGTCGTGAACTGTCTGTCGATTTCTTGAAATATTGGGTCTCTGTTTAATTGAGATGTCAGCTACATCAAATTGGAAGCAATTGTATTTTTTTATTTATCGTTGTATTTGTTGTATCATGGACTTCCTTAGAGAACAATGCCCATTTTTCTTAGAGACGCCGGCCCAAGTGTGGACCGTCAAAAATCGTAGTAGTTGTTATTGCATTCGATAAAAAAGTGTTAAACTAGAATTTTGAGATTGATTAGAGGTCGGCCACATTCATAGTTTTATTACAAGAAGTGCTTTTTATGCTCAAAAAACATTAGGTGTGTACCTACCTCCTTTTATTAGGATAGTTACAGTATTTCATAGTTTTGAGTAGAAAGGAATGAGTTAATCGTTTGGTAAGGGTAGAAATCTGAAAGAAAAAGCCAGAAGTCGTAACAGATCCACAACCATTCACACCGCGCACGAGCAAAACTAATAACAAACAAAATAAATTGAATATGACATTATTGACATTTACTAAGAGTCAAAAAACTGTTGCCATTTTATAGTTTTTAAATCATATTAATCGATATAGATTTGGGTCATCATAGGTTATATATCTATATATTTGATTCAAAACAGAACTTATTTGTTGTCAATCGCATACATTCCTTAAAAATACACATAATAAAAATGTTTAAGGACCAAATAAAGATTTGCTAGTCACTTAAATCATTTTGAGTAGAGAAAATGTGAAATCGATTAAGATAATCGATTTAATATTATGAATTCTTTACTGGCAATTTCTGATCTACTACGTGTTGGCTATTTAGACGTTAACACATCTTTTTAAACGTATTTATTGATTATATTTCTCGGCACACCTTTAGTAACGCCTATAAATTAAGTTATAAATAAAAAGGATTATTCAACAACAAATTGAAACTCTATTGTGCTGTTCATGAGTTCCAAACTGGGCCAGAAATGGGCATTGTTCTTTCAATAAAACGTAGAATACCACATATCGTATAATTAATTGATTTTGCTGATACGTTCATATTTACCTCTTCGTTTAATCCGTCTCCATTGACGTCAGTGTTAATTTATATACATATGTTTTTAACCAACCTTCAGATATGATTTTAATTATTCAAAATGTATCAATAAGTGTAACTTTCGGCTTTAATCTATTTGCCAACATTGAACAGTCAGAAGATAAGGGTTAACCGATCAACACTACATCTACCCCTTCAAAGAAAGAAACGCAATGCTCCAACAACGTAAACCGAATTCTGTTATTCATATTGTCCTTTATAACCATGGCAACACATGCAACTATTTATCCAACACTAGAGGACGCCAGCAACTACGCCTGCAATTTTTTTTTATTTACTCGTTTTGGCCGATCCCGTGGGAATTTCAGGAAATCCCTTCTTAGTGCGCCTCTACGGTCCCCAAGGAACATACATGCCAAATTTCAGCTTCCGGCGTCCAATAGTTTCGGCTGTAGCGTGTCTGTCATTCAGTCAGTAACGCAAGGATTTTATATATTAAGATAACCAGACCTTCAACTTCATCCTACAATCACCTAAAGACAGGTCAACTTCAGCTGGCTCACATATATACACCTATATACCTAGTTGTGGATAAGTAACCTCGTACATCTCGGGTTTATAATAGGGTTCCCTAGTATAACAGCACACATAGCTGTCGTAATGGCGGTCATTACGCGGCGTGCTGGAGGGTCAGAAAACAGTTAGGGTCACACTTTCCCATCTTTGTCTTTATCTATTTGTACGCAGCCTTAGGATCCTGATATTATATATTTTGTATTTATTAGCTGTAGTTTTACCGTTAATATTCCATTTTATAATTGCCTTCTTGGACTATAATGAGATGATTTAGTGTATCAAAATCTTCAGAAAGAAGTGTCAAAATCGGATTTGGTTTAGATTGGTTTGCTTCTAAAAAGTAATTTGTAAAAGTCGGGTACGAGCAGTATTGTTTAGAACTTGTGCAAGCTATTTTAGGATTATTGATAGTCGAATACGGCAATAATATCATAGAAAACCAACTAAAAGGGACGGGGAGGTTCTCTTGTGTTTAGTCTGGTTCTCGTATTCCTCACGAAGCCCTCTGCCATGAGAAAGAGGAGAAAGAATGTGGAAAACTGGGCCGACAGCGGCTTTGTTGACTCACAGCTGACTTGAATGTTTTAGGTCTGTGAACGTACATGATAGCGCCATCGATTGTAATTCACCGTGGTCGCTACCGCCGTCGATCAAAGTAACACCAAAATGGGATCTTAAACGGATGATGCAATATTTAATACTCATCTGCCTGTTCCGCTTACTACGTACATATATCGTATAGAACAAACGTATTATTGAAACACAATTTTGAACACACACAACTAGTTTACTTTTCTCTCAAAGCCAATCAGGTGGCGTTCAGTGGACCTGCTTACGACTAGTGCGGCGCCTTAATCGATAACTTTCGATTTATTACAAGATCGATACACCGATAGTGTTGGATTTATACCGAGTCGCTACGATACAAACGTGAAATATCTTTCTGTGTTTCACAGTTTCGTGAGATGTGATTTATTGTTGCTATGAAGAGCCTGTTTTGTTAAGTCAACAGTTTGCAACGATTTACTTTGTATTTGTCAACTTGCTGTATCGCTTTAGCAGCTGGTTGTATAGTGCCATTATAGCTGGTTGTATATGCATGGATTTGATTTCATAATTTTTGTAAGTATTCGTATCAAGGTAATTTTAAATTTTATGAAGGAAAACAGTGTAAAATTGTTATTAGTGGAGTCGCATTCTTATTGATTTCGATATACTTGTATATTAATACATACATACATACATACATATACTCACGCCTTTTTCCCGTCGGGGTAGGCAGAGACAACAGAACGCCACTTGCTTCTATCCTTACAAACCTCACGCGCTTCCTCTACACTCATTACTCTTTTCATACATGCTCGCCGGTTTCGGGTACTTCGGACCTTGCCGTTTTTTAGGACGTCCCCAATTTGATCGAGCAATGTCCGACGAGGTTTGCCGCGACCGACTTGCCCACACACATTTGCCTTATAAATCTGATTATTGCGAATCAGATTTATAATCATTCATAATCATTCTTCCTTCTCTCATTCGCTCCACGAATTAATACAATATACACTATATACTCGGATAGAGCTAAGAAAGATCTAGCAAGCCAAGTAAGAGAGAGATCGATAGTGGTCATCTCAAGTGTAAAAAAATATTGCAAGAGAAGGCAAGACACTTCACTGGGTCTGTTACATTTTTTTCGTTGTAAAAGAGTGCCTTCCCTGGACACATGTATTGTAGTGACATAATACATATATTGCATTAATATACGTATTAATAGTAAATCCACGTGTTTTTATAATTTAAGCCTAAATCAATCGTTTTTACGATGCACATTCCGTTTACTGCAATGATCATAAAAGTACCTATAATATTAAATACACATTTGTGTGCATAGACGATGCAACGCACGTTTGATTGTGTGCGTGATATGAATATGATTTGTGTATGTGTGTGTGAGTACCTGTATATAGCTGAGGCTTTACAACATCCTGTCATATGTAAATAAGATGTTAAAAGTAAGAGTTACTAGTATTTTGAACTTGTAGTCTTTGGATTGCCAAGAAACCTGCTGGATGCGGTCCAAGATGTACGGCTATCTTTCTCTTGTTTCGAACATATTATGAGAAAGCAACGTTAAATACCTATTAAAAAATCTTAATTATGTTTAAAGCCTGTTTTTTGATCTTGCTAGACTCTACGACTCTTCGCCTAGTCAATTTTTTATTGTACTCTGAAACTGAAAACTTAAGCTATATTCCATCATTTCAGCATAAAAAGTATCAATAATTTAAACTTCCAGGAACTACTTACTAGGAAGTTTAGACACACTTTGGGTGGCTACTACCCGAATGGTACTTGCCACCAACAAGGTGGTCTGTTAATTCTGAAACTAGCAAGCTTCTAACACTCATAATTCTTATCTCATCTTACTGCAGTCCACTGCTGGACGTAGGCCTATCCTAATGTACGCCATATGACCTGATTTACCATCCAGCCACCTTTCTCAAGTCATCGATCTCTCTGGCCGGCTAAAATTCATATTGAGTCTAAAATATACCTTCGTTAATTGGTCCAATCCCATTACGTACAAATGGGACAGTCGTGCGCTCACGTCGTTTTGATTTAACGCTCTGAACTACAATTATCTTGTACTGTAGCGAACATTAAGTAGCTTTGATAGTATGCCAATTAGATATTTTAGTATCAGAGACTGGTTACTTAAAGAGATCGACTGTGTGTTTTTGAAAAGTGTGTCTGTTTTGTCTAGTAAAACCTACGGAAAACGGATTTTAAAATAATAAAACTTTGCAGTTATATAGCTTACTAGAGGGAACCTGGAACTACTGCCGCATATTTTGTTTTGAAATTACCATTTCTGTCTGATACCGTGGGAATTTCGGGAAATCCTAAACAACAAAAATCTTAAAAAACCTCTACAATCCTCAAGGAACATTCATGCTAAATTTCAGCTTCTTGCGTCCAGAAGTCTTGGCTGTGTGTTGCCTGACAGACAATTGGCGATGCTAAGACTCTAACTAGCGACTCTAGCGGCAAATTTGGAAGTTGTCCGGGTACGACACTTTTAACAGCTTTCAATACAACTTTGCTTCGAGGTTATACCTAGTGGTAATTGTATTGAGCTGTCAAAAGTGTCGTACCCGGACAACTTCCAAATTCGCCGCTAGAGTCGCTAGTTACGAGGGGAGTTCAATGTATTCTCGGTATCGAGGTGATATACTAATGATAAGGGTAATTTAATTATCTCATTAGTTAATGACATTCTTTGAGGGTATAAATACAAAATTTCATTTAATTGCCACCATTAGTATTCAAGATATTATTGCGAAAAGACAACTATGATTACTGACTCGACAATGATGAAAAAAATCGAGCATCGAGCAGTGATAAAATTCCACACAAAACAAGGAAAAACTCAAAAAATTATCCATGAAGAAATGTTAGCTGTTTACCAAGATTCTGCGCCTTCATTATCTACAATTCAGAAGTGGTCAAGTAAATTCAAACGGGGTAGAGAGAGCATTGAATACGACCCCCGCGCTGGTGGGCCAATTTGTGCCGCTCCTGAAGAAAACGTCAAATTAGTCGAACAACTTGTACTTGAAGATACCCGTGTAAGAGTGAAAACATTAGCAGAAATGACTAAGCTATCCGTGGGTACCATTCACACAATCCTTCATGAGCGCCTGTATTTGTCAAAGGTCAGTGCAAGATGGGTGCCGCGAATGCTCACCGCGCTACAGAAACAAGTGCGAGTTGACTGTTGTAAGGAGTTTTTGGACCTCTGTGGTGAAAATCCGCAAAGTATTTTCGGATCGGATTGTTACTGGTCATAAAAGGTGAGTTCATCACTATGATCCTGAGAGCAAGCAAGAGTCTATGCAGTGGCACAAAAAAGGATCAGACCCGCCGAAGAAGTTCAAAGTCACTCCGTCCGCAGGAAAGCTCATGGCCACGGTGTTTTGGGATTCTAAGGGAATCTTGCTAATCCAGTACACAAAAAAAGGTCAAAGTATTACTGTTGCATCATACGCAACCACCCTGCGTAATTTAAAGGAGGCAATTAAAGAAAAAAGACGTGGAAAATTAACCGCAGGTGTGTTGCTGCTTCACGACAACGCGCCGGTTCACAAGGCGCGCCTTGCCTAGGCTGCTGTGCGGGAGTACGGATTTGAAGAAATCAATCATCCACCCTACAGTCTGGACCTGGCCCCTAGTGATTATTATCTATTCCCTAATCTTATAAAAGACCTTCGTGGAAAGCATTTTTCGGACGATGAAGAGTTGAAGGGAGCAATAAACGAACATTTTTCGGGCCATGAAGAAAAATATTTTTCAGAGGGAATTGAAAAGTTACTTTCACGAACAAATCAATGTATTGAGATGTTAGGGGAGTATATTGAAAAATAAAATTTATTCAGAATTTTCCGCCTTTTCCTTCATACCTATACCGAGAATACATTGAACTCCCCTCGTAGTTAGCATCGCGCGCGGATAATCTTTGCATCGCCAATAACGCAAGAATTTTATATGTATATACGTTAGAATAGCACATAGGCTATCTTTTATCGATAACCCATAGCAACCCGAACAAAACCGCGGGCGAAGGCTAGTCACACAACAACGTACTGCAACTACCAACTACTACAGCCAGATTCCATTGTTCAAGCGAAACAACAACTTCAATATACCTACAACAGAAACCGACAGTATGTCGGCTGTCGAACCAGCAGTGCATGGGAACTGGGGCAAATAGAACGAACAAATAAATAGCCACGCGGGACAGTAGGTATGTCTTGTACAAGGACATGGCATGTACTAAGTTCAGGTTGCGAAATAATTGGCGTTTGTTCGGTTCAAGTGATTTGTAGGCCTAGTGTTACGTGCTCGAGAACATGAATTAATTGTGTGATGAATGACTCAAAAAGGTATGCAATTTGTAAATCAACAATTAGTAATCTATACGTACGAGGGTCAAACTGAAAGTTCTTAGAAAATCAAAAACTGATTACATTAGCCAGTTATTAGTTTTATTATATCTTTTCAAAATATTGTCCATTGACGTCAATACACCGCTGCATGCGATGGAACCACTGGGAAAAGCACTTTGCCCACTCGTCCTTAGGGGTCTCTTCAATGGCATCGCGATACGCAGCCACCGCTTCTTCAGCATTCATAAACCGCTTTCCTTTAAGTTTTTCTTTAAGTTTTGGAAATAAATAAAAATCACAAGGCGCGAGGTCGGGGCTATACGGCGGGTGACCCAGTAATTCAACGTTTGATGTCGCCAAATAGTCGATCGTTCGCTTGGCGGTGTGCGACGAGGCGTTGTCGTGGTGAAGGAGGATCCTACTGCGAGGTCGTTTCTCTCGAACTTTTTCCAAGACAAGTGGCAAACAATTGGTAGTGTACCATTCTGCAGAAACTGTTTTTTGATCCTCTAACACAATTGTTGCGAAATGACCTATCCTTCCAAAGAACGAGGCCACCATTTTTTTTCCCGCACTTCGATCTCTCTTCAGTTTAGTTGGCAACTCCTCGAAAGGAAACACCCACTGAGCAGATTGTCTTTTGGTTTCAGGATCATAACAGTAAATCCAGCTTTCGTCACCTGTTAGTATGTCGAACACAGCATTTGAGTCACCTCCGTTAAATCTTTCAATCATTTTACGGCACCAATCCACACGATGGAGTTTTTGAGCCTTAGTCAAATTATGAGGTATCCACCGGGCGCAAAGCTTCCTGACCGCTAAATGTTCGTGGAGGATTTTGTGCACTTGACTCATACCGATGCCTAAGCTTGTCCGAATCTTCTGATAGGTCACTCTTTTGTCAGTATATATCATACGCCGCACAACACAGATGTTATTTTCAGTCGTCGCCGTAGAAGGCCGTCCCTCACGTACATCATCAGTGAGATTAGTGCGACCACGTTTAAACTCATTAAACTAGTTGTAAACAGTCGCACGAGATGGGGCTTCATCGTGAAAGGCCAATCGTAGTCTATCATAACTTTCTTGTTGGCTTAAATGACATCGAAAGTCATAAAAAATCATTGCACGAAAATTTTCTCGTGTTAAATTCATGTTGAAGTGACACAGACAATTTTCAATTTGCCGCCAAATCGTAAAACAAATGACAAATGAATGAAATATATACTCAGTAATATTGGCAAAGAGTTCTATTTTCCAATTTTTGAATATTTTTTTATTATATTGTTTATAAGTGGCCAGTTCTAAGAACTTTCAGTTTGACCCTCGTATTATAAAATGAAGTCCTCACCGCGTTCTGTCTGCGTGAATGAACGGGATAAACACAAAATCAATAGGACGGATTTTTTTGAGGTTTTCATCAATAGGTAGCGTGACTGCCTCGTTGGTCACGCGGAATAAATGTGCACGTGGGATAGGGAGGTCTCGGGTTCGATTCCCGGGTCGGGCAGTGTTATTGGATTTTTCTGTTAGGAAATTCTCAATAGCAGCTCGGAGTCTGGTAATGTGCCCGGTACGGCAATAGGCTCGCCCCCTATTACGTGGAACTAAAATAAACCTGGCGAAAAGTGGGTGTAGCAATATACCTCTGCCTACCTCTTCGGGGATATAGGCGTGAGACTGTGTATGTATGTATGTAGGTAGCGTGGTTCCTGAGGAAGGTTTAGGTGTATAATTCACGCGAACAGTGTCACGGGCGAAGTCTAGGAACACAATAATATTATGAACCTTGTATATGTATAAACTGCCTTAATGCCGAAAATTGTCCTCCTCTCACTGTAAAAAGGGCTTACTTGTCATTCTGAACCAATACTTATCACCAATATTTATCTATATATTTTTTTGATATATAGTCTCACCACTGTGTCTATGACGGGGTAGGCAGAGGTGTAAATATTACACCCACATTTCGCCATTAATTTTTAGGTCCCATGTAATAGGGGGCGAGCCTATTGCCGTTACCGGGCACATCACCAGACTCCGGGCTGCTACTGAGTATTCGGAAAAACCCAGTAACACGGAGGTCCCGGGTTCGATTCCCGGGTCGGGCAAAAGCCCGACCCGGGAATCGAACCCGGGACCTCCGATCAGCAGTCGCATACGCTATCCACTGGACCACGGAGGCAGTCTATATATTATATGAAATATATATAGTTGTATTTATCTTGCATTAGGGCTCCCACCAAGAACTTAGGGTCCCAAGCCAACCTCACCTGCAAGTGGTGCACCTGCCGATCAACGGACGAGGCTCTGGCAAACAAAATGTCCCAATAAGTGGCAATAGGCTCGCCACCTATTACGTGGGATCGAAACACTGGCGAAAAGTGGGCGTTTAATATGCCTCTGCCTACCCCTTCGGGGAAACAGGCGTGAGTCTATGTATGTATGTATTTATCTACATACCACAAGTTTCTAACTTAGGTAGCATCCCAGATGTTTTGGTTGGGAATGCATTGAACTTTGTAACAATATTTATTCATGGAGCGATGCTCGTTTAGAATCGCAATTGATCATCTGCCAACTGTGCCGATAACTTTATTATTCCTCTTTGATCGCTGATGGACTTAAGAGCGAAATTTATATTTAGTCGCAAATGTAAAGATGTAGTAGAAAAAATATTTATTTTTTCATAAATTTGAAATGTTTCTTTTTATAAACGCAATCATTAGTTTGCCATAATTCTCTTCTGGAAATAGGCCTTTCTAAGGGCACACCGCTCACCCGATTTTTGGCTCTTCGTGTCTAACCCCTGCCAGCCACTTTGCCGCAATACGATAGCATACGCAGTTTAAGTCCTACGGTTTCAACAAAACACACAAAACAATACATTACCTATGTCCTAGGACAGAACACAAATATCAGTAATCGTCATCGATAGATCGAGAGTCGATTTAACATGCCTAACTTCTCTAGCAGGCTGCGTATACTTCTAACCTCTAGTTCACTTTTCACTTTCGCATCTTCATTGTACATCATAAACTTACACAAATCGAACGCCACATATAGAAGCACCCATTCAATTCAAATAAACTAAGTACGCTGTCATTAACGAAACCGCAAGTCATAGAGATGCGCACATATCGATAGAAAAAGTAACCAGGTCAGATATACCGTTGATATTTTACTACTTATGTATGTATTAGTCATCGTTTATAATATTATGTTTCAAAAGAATGCCTTGTTCCGTAGCTTATGCGCATATATTTCGAAAATGATTTCGGCTCCCGATCTAGTCAGTCGATCAAACCAAGAAACACAATTTAGTAAACAAACTAAACAGCATTCTTTAGGTTTCTGGATATAAGTATTATATAGCCGACATGAGTTTTTCTTGGCTTTAAGGACAGAAAAGGCTGGTGAAATAAATTTTGAGAGTTGAGTAGGACAGTAAGGACTTACACTTGAAGTCCATCGTCGTATGTACATATGTGCGCCTAAGTTAAAGTCGATTCCCATACAAGTAATAAATCAATATAATCAGATTAGATCACTTGATCAATAGCTTTCGCATCTCTGATCACGAAAGTGGATTGTTGTAGTACAACAGAATCTAGTGAAAGTTTTGAGCAAATTCCAAAAGTATTACGCATTTAATAGACATTCGAAGCAAGTGCTCGAGATTTTCGTTACTTCACGTGCGATCTTTAAAATGCTATCGGGATTCATTTGCTATTCGGTAGAAGTGTGTGGTTGATAATAAGTGCCTTATTTGGTTGGAAACTGCAGACGGTGATGCAGTAAATACCAATGTTGAGAATGAGATAGAGTGTTGCTGTTTCACCTACATGCTAAGGCTTATACGTATTTCACGAAAAATATATGCTGAGATTATGAATTTCTAAAATTCTCATACTACTCTTAGTAATTTTTAGTACTGTCAGTCATCAAGTATTCAATGTTTAATATTATGTGTCTGTAAAGTCTGTATGTGCGGTAAATTTTGTTTAAGCATGTTAGTATCACATCATGGTTACCCAGAAATTTGCCTCGTAAGTGATAAAACGTTCTCGTTTTAACAAGCATTAACCAGCTCTATCGAATTAGTACTTGGTTATACCAAGTACTAATTCGATAAGCACGATTGTCCTACGGATAATTATCCAATTGTGCTTATTTCGGTAAGTGAGAGCTTGAGATGTCGTGAGGTTATATGCATCATAAGAAACGACAGCAAAGTGAATTTTGTCTCTAAGGTCACAACAGATAATAATAACAGTCTTCTCTAAATATCACGCAAAGGTGATAGCGCAAAAAATATTTATCGAATTTGAGCATCAACCGTTACAATTTATCGATACAATCATCGAATCAATCAAGGCCCTAACCGATTTAGGGCACTAACAAACAACTAGAGATGATCACATGACCTTCAACAACTTTCTATCGACTTTCGCTAATCGAATGCTAACTACTCCATAAGGGAATCGAGAAGTGAATTTGTATAATTATTACGATGTTATCGAATCATATCGATAATTGGTTATTGGTACCGGTCTGCAATTACATGTACTTCGGTGTTGGGCATTATATCGGATTATATAATTTTCAACTCAAATTATAATTGAAACGAAATCAAAGTTGATTTATCGAAAGTGCGATCTATAAATAGCTGTCTGAACCAAAACCAGAGTAATGCCTACTATTTAGAGGAAAATTGAATACAGAAGAAAATGCTTAACAGGTTCTTTCAGATGCTTCGTTAGGTTAGGTCTATAACAATAGCTCTACAGGTGCTATGGCAAGTTGATGTTAACAGACTTCTGCACCTTCTATACCCATGGTCCCATGAATATTTTATAAACGGTCGAGTATTACTGAAAAAGCTAAATAGAGCAACACTTTGTAAAAGCTATACCTTGCTTAACTAATATTCACCTGCAATATAGTACATACACAAGTCATCATCAGCTTTGTATATAAACTGGCCCACTGCTGGGCACGGGCCTCTTCTCACTATGAGAAGGGTAAGGCCGTAGTCCACCACGCTGGCCAAGTGCGGGTTGGCCGACTTCACATGTCTTTCGAGAACATTATGGAGAACTCTCAGACATGCAGGTTTCCTCACGATGTTTTCCTTCACCGCTTAGCAAGCGATAATTAACAATTTAATACGCACATAACTCCGAAAAGTCATTGGTGTCGTGGATTCGAACCCGGACCCTCTGCGTAGCAGTCTGTCGATCTTAGTCTCCACTAGGCTATCGCTGCTTCTTTATCATACACAAGTATATTCTTGGTACTTCAGAATCTTAATCACATTCAAATGGACGAAATGTAAAACAACAAGAATATGTCTATTACATTGAGTCTATTACTACATTTTTACGCATATCAATACTTTATTTGGACACAATTGGTAACATTGCAATAGCTCCATACTGACATTTGGTGTGAGTCGTGACATTGTACATAACCGATTTTTACGGTTTTTATCACAATACAACATGTAAAACCGTAAAATCACCGTGTAACGAACGATAAAGTATTTGTGTAAAAAGTATTTTAATAATGTTTGACCCGAAACCTGACCGCTCGTGTGAACTCTGATTAGTTCCGTTTTAAAAGATCGATATTCAAACACAGAACATAAGAAAAAGATCTTAGAATAAGGAAAATACACTTATATTCAAAGCATTGTTCAGGAACTTATCGTAAATAGCGTGGTCTGCTTTAGAAACTGCCAAACTGGTAACACTTCTTCGCGAAATCCATTTTCTGTTGCCTGTTTATTTTTATACAGCGACAAAGATTAGACACGTTTACACGCGGTCCAAATTATGCATAACAGTTTCAGGAGCCTGAATGTAGGTACTTATACTCTAAGAGCCTGAAGGATCGCCAAGAGAAAACGGGACTCGCATCTAGTATGATAAATGTCGACTGGACACAACGCCAATTCGTGCTAATCTCACAAAACATTACCTACCTATCTTGGTAATCGAACCTATAAACTCCAGCTTAGCAGTCAGGTTCACTTACCACTAGATGAACAGACTGCCTTTATTTATCCTTACACAAAATCTATAAGCATTACTGATAATTTATACATATGTAATTACTAGATTTGTTAATTATCGCTTGTCCCGTGCCACGGAGAGCACGTTAAACCGTCGGTCCCGGTTGTCATGAAGATCTTGGACAGTCGTTACAAGGCGTCAGTACCTTCTAAATAAACTGACACTAGTCTAAACCATGGAATATCGCTATTCCTTCGGGTTGCGGAGGTCAGACAGGCAGTCGCTCTGTGGAAAAGTTAACATTCAGCCAAATCCGGTTAGACTAGTAAGCGGACCCCAGGGTGAAACTAGGATAACGCTAAGAGGATGATGATGATAATTACTAGATGAGCCCGCGGTTACACCCGCGTTATTGAAGGCTACTGCTCTGCTTCCACGGCTCATAGCGTGATGAGGAACTACTATTACTACTGTCAATTGAACGAATTTTTCAAATCGGACCAGTAGTTCCTGATATTAGCGCTTTCAAGCAAACAAACAAACAAACTCTTCAGCTTTATATATTAAAGTATTAGATTCTAAAATGTTAATTATAGCTCGCTTAATAATGTGCCCGGTAGATGGCAATAGGCTCGCCCCCTATTACATTGGGACCGAAACATTACAGGCGAAATGTGGGTGTGTATAACACCTCTCTGCCTACCCCTTCGGAAGAAAAGGCGTGAAGTTATGTTATGTGTTATTCTAAAACCAAAATCCCTGTCGGGTCCTGTCTAAACTAGGTACCGAATCTATTTTGGTACAGTTTTCAGCCATAGATAGTGCGATTCCAGATGTGGGTTTAGGTGTAATCCTATTTCACCCGGGCGCGGGCGGCTCGACGGATAGAGTCTGGTAAATCTAATACTAATATATAAAGCTGAAGAGTTTGTTTGTTTGCTTGAACGCGTTTATCTCAGGAACAAAAGAAAATAGAAAATTCTTTCAGTGTTAGATAGCCCATTTATCGAGGAAGGCTTACATCATGCTATGAACCACGGTAGCGGAGCAGTAGCCTTAAATAACGTGGGTGAAACTGCGGGCTTATATAGTACCTACCTACTATAATAAATAGTAGGATCAGTTTAAACTTTCTTATAATATACCTACCCTTTAATCCAACCAGTTACACGGGTCATGATTCTAGTCGCGACGTTTACTAGAAGTTCACATAATGTGTATTCATGAACAGGTAAGTTATCTGCCATACCTAGTATTGATCGAGTAAACTTGATGTAAGAGTTGAATTTGTAAAAAATACGTGGGAAAAGCAACCAAAGATCAAGTTCAGTTATTTTGTGGCTAAGTACTATCGCACTCCTTCTTATTAAAGTTATTTCCCGCGATGAAAAGAAATTCATTTATTCAAGGATTTAGGAACGGAACGAAATTAGGTAATTTGCGTTGACTCCACACGTTAGCGTCTCCAAACTCCCTTTGCCTGGATTGACTGCTCAGCTCGACATTTAAATCTACAGCACTCGGCATACAGCATAGAGCGAATTGGCGAGCCTATCGCTTAAACCACTGCGCCATCACTCGACGCCTTGTCAATAGTTGATAGTAATGCGCGCATTGAACATTGCTCGATAAATTATTGTAGGCGCTTATATGTTGAGTTCAGTTTGTACTCATTACATGAACCCCTCACTGTCTGTATTTTAGGTTCTCTGTATTTTTAATGAAAATAGTGTTTTATTATGTAGTTATTTAGGTAAGTTCATAGTTACTTTACGTTAATGTAAACATTTTAATATACCTTGCGAACTGTGAGTGTAATCGTCCGCTATCTTCTCCTTATTGCGTGTCTTTGTGCACGTAATTTAATGTAATTCATTACACCATACAAATCACAAACACCTGACTCATTCATACAACCAATTACGAAAGAAAAAACAAATAATAACTATAACATATCAAAATAAATAGTAACTAGTTACAAAGTCAAAGGCTAGTCACTCATTAATTGTTTCGCAGTAGCCGTGTATCGAATTACACAGGCGTCCCACGCTAGATAAGTATGTATTACTCATATGATAAAACTGAAAGTTGTTTGTTTGTTTTAACTCGCTTATCTTTGGAACTACCTCTCGCATTCAAATATTATTTTTGTATATTATAGTTTCATTCATAAGTAAGGCTTCGTTTTATACAAGGCTATTTAGCGGTCTCCCTCGTGGAAACTAAGATATTTAAGGCATAAATGCCTCGGTATTTTACGACGTTTCGACCGACTCGCCCCGGTCGTGGTCCTTAGGTGGACAAAATTGCAAGGAGAATGTAATAGCATGAATAGCGATGAGATACGACGTTTTAATGAACGAGGTGCGGCAAGTGAAACCGCGGAGCACGGCTAATCGTAAAATGACCACTTTTATTCTCGTCGTGTCGCAAGAGCGCCGGTCACGACGACGACGTCTGGACATGCAGATGTCAGCCGCGGGCACTCAAGACGGACAATCATCACTGATGGTAATTTGACGATTCATTGTAATGTAAATATTTATACCTACGGCTCCTATCGTTTAGTTTGGAGATTTGCCTGACTAGTTACGAAAATTATATTAATTTTCGCGATCGGAGGCCCTTGCCTAGGAGCCGGAGGACCGCTGCATTAGTTCTATTCTTTATCATGCTGATAAAGAGAGAAGAAAGAAGTGTGCTAAAAGTCACTAAACCAAATTTTTGGGCACTAGAATCTTGACTAGGATACCTCGCTATATTTTTAAACGGAATACTTATTTAGATCGGTGGATTTCTTAGTTATATTGAACATGAAATCCCTTGTGATCTTATTACAATCAAATAAAATAAGAAAATACGTAAATTGCAACCGAATTTTAAGAAAATCTAAATGCCTGCGGTATCCAATAATTGCACTGCCGACATAAACCCTTCACTAATGTTGGGATTCGAACCCACCAAGCTTATATCGCTGGCTAGTATTATAACCAGTAGACTACTGTGACACCTTATCATTAAAACTACTCAGTTGGAAGTAACTTGTGGACAGAACAACGGGTGGGATCAAACCCACGACTGCAGTCCACTTCTATTCCGATGTCGCAACACACCAGTCACGATGTTAAAACATTTATACAGATGGCAGCCGCCGGCACTCTTGAACAATCAGTGATGTTACTTGATGTTGTTTTAAACCAACATATTAATAGTTGTGCTGAAGGCAGCGATAGCCTAGTGGAGATACCAACAGACTGCCATGCAGAGGGTATCGGGTTCGAATCCTAGGCGCGCACCAATGACTTTTCGGAGTTATGTGCGTATTGAATTGTTAATTATCGCTTGTCCCGTGCCTCGGAGAGCACTTTAAGCCGTCGTCGGTCTCTCTGACAGTCGTTATAGGGACAGTACCTATCTCTGAATAAACTGACACTAGTCTAAACCATGGAATATCGCTATCCCTTCGGGTTGCGGAGGTCAGACAGGCAGTCGCTCCGTGGAAAAGCTAATATTTAGTCAAATCCGGTTAAACTAGTAAGCGGACCCCGGGTTGAAACTGGGATAACGCTAGGAGAAAGAATTAATAATTGTGCTGTAGGTGGTAATTGTCTAGTGTTGGATGCATTGTGAATTGGTTTGCCAATCGAAGAAGCGTATACGTTATGGCGTTGAACGAGATGAAACATTATAGCAAAGTAACGCTTAAGAATTATTATCAAACCAAATTTTACACACAGGTTCGGACGTGTTCTAGAGTTACCCTAGACAGGTGAGAATTGTTGCAGAAGGCAGTGGAAGCTAATTTTCATCCACTTGTCCAGGGCTAACAAAGGTCTGACATAATTATATTGACTGAGTTACTCAGCGCTAAAATCAAATGTACAGTTACCTGGATCTTCACTGTTGTCAGTCCTGGAGCCAAGCTAGATAAACACACACAACTTAAGTGGCCACGATAGATTGAATGATATACCTATCTACTTAGCTGCAATACTCCAAACGTGATGTCTTCAAGGCACGAGGCACGATGACACACAATTCACAATTTTACAAAATGTCAAGAGTTCCAATATAATATCACAAATTTATCATCTGGGCTGACTGAACCGTGCCGGACAAATCAAATAGCGGCAATTTTTCAAAGGTTTTACAAAATTTCGTTCGAGTAGCATCTGCTTTTTCAACAGGCGAGTTCCAACCGAAGGATGACTTGTGAGTTCTACAAATGTGACCAGTGCCAAAAATACTTACCATAGATAACAAATGCTACTAAACTGATATTCTCGTTCTAATTATCATAGACAATATATCTATTTCAAACATGACGTATTAGAAGCCATATTGTCAGATTTCCTTGGTAGTAGGTGGTATATCTGTGGTTTCTTTGGTCAATGTAATGCACAAGACAATAGAAAATCACACTACATGCAATTGATACAATTTCCTGAGACATAACTAATGTAATATCAATGTACCTAAATCTACGCATTTATGAATAACTTGGCTCACTCTATGCTATGCAAATTAATGGACACTTGTTCTAAAATAGCAATCTCGTAAAGACGAATACTTAATGACTCTGTTTAAGTTCTAAGCAAGGGTAATAACTTGCCTTCACTTTCTTATATGAATATGGCTATATTTTTTTATCTTATGTACTTACAAACAGGTTTTGCAAAGATAGACTTGTGATTGTGATCAGTATTTATTTGCTTGTGTGGTCTAAGAAAGCTATGGCTAGACCTCCAGGTGTTTCCGGTACATAAATCGGAAATGATGATGCAATTATTTACAGATAAGCTGTAATATTTGCTTTAAGACGTATAACTGGTTTGCCTGATATTACGTGAAACCTAAGATATCATGTCAGATAATTAATAGGCATACTGCTGTACCTTTAAGACAAATTTAATAAGGTAGACTTTGTGCTAAGTTGTCCGTGTGGTGACGGATTAAGAATACGCAATGTCACCACCCCATATCATCCCATGGGTGTCGTAAGAGCCGACAGAGGGAGCAGAGAACAGCACTGTAAGAGAAGGAAAACTTGATATAAACCCTATGCCAACCCGTCTGGCCAGCGTGGTATAGTAGGCCAATTCCTCCTTTCAAAGGGGAGACCTAGTCCAGCAGTGGACTGTTAAAGGCTGATGATGATGTGGCTACAAAAAGAAAATGAAGAACTTTAATTATTTTTCTTTTATAGACTCACGGATTTATCCCCGAGAGGGTAGGCAGAGGTATAATATTACACCCACACACTTTAAAAGTATTCATAATAAGTTTATTATTTTAAACTATTTGGTTTATTAATTGAATTTCCTCTTTTGTTCCAGGGAAAAGATAAAAGCAACAGGGAAGATCTGAAAACAGATATACAACACAGGAAAGAAACGTTTTATCGGGTAAGTGTCTTTTTGAATTTCCTTGTTTTTATCAGCTTTTATTTTTTAAGTAGGCATTAGTCAATCGATAATCTTAACAACAATCCGACATTATTTTTCCTTACCCTTGAATTGAATCAAACTGGAAGTATATGCTTCCCAACAATGCTTGCCTACATTAAAAAGACGTAAGTGGATGCTCCTGTTTCACCATATTTACTTTGGGAGGCTTACCATATGAACATCATTTACTACTTGAGTATGATATCAATAGTTACTTAACAGTTTACTAGTAGATGTCTATAATGTGAAACAATTGCAGCTCCTTACAAAAATAAGATGTACAACCATTAGGTATATTTGTTTGAAAAGAGTGGCCATGAGTTTTTTTACCCGTTCTTTCTCGTGGTTCTACCTATTGCATTGCGAACGTGGCAGTAAATGTAAATGTAGAATCATTAAGTAATTAACTTAAATTTTGACGTTCATAAGCGTCACTTTGTGGCCTAGATGAATAAATGATTTTGACTTTGACCAAGAAATTTCGAAGTCGGATAATAAATTACGAAGTTACTTACTTACTTACTTATCGTCACGCCTTTTATCCCCGAAGGGGTAGGCAGAGGTGTATTTCTACACCCACTTTTCGCCAGATAAACTTTAGTCCCACGTAATAAGAGGCGAGCCTATTGCCGTACCGGGCACATTTCCAGACTCCGTGCTGCTACTGAGAATTTCGTGACAGAAAAACCCAATAACACTGCCCGACCCAGGAATCGAACCCGGGACCTCCCAATCCCACGCGCACATTTATGCCGCGAGACCAACGAGGCAGTCGTATAGGGTTTGATGTCGAGTTTTCCGTCTCTACGCAAATATGGTATTTGCATCGTGTTATCCCTTAGTCGCCTCTTACGACACCCACGGGAAGATAGGGGGTGGTGACACTTGTATTCTATGCCGTCAACCACACGGCACAATTACGAAGTTCTGAAGTGAAAAACTTGAAAAACAACTAAATTGGGCACCTAATTGTCTGTTTAACGGCTAACGAGTTCAAGACCAAATTGCACATTACATCAGGCACTGGTCCAAGGGCGTCGCCAAAGGGGAGGAGAGACGGCCAGCTGCCCAATTTAAAAAAAGCCCTACAATTCATACTTTTCTCATTTTCCATACCAATCGGCTGGCTAATTTGGCCCTCCCTAGGCAATCGGCTGGTGACGCCCTTGGGAACTGCTGTCCATGGGTAGTCATATCTGTATATTCCTTCTATCTCTGGGCTTGCCTTTAACCCAAGTATATTGTCTAATGATGCTGTTCCTTGTGGCAGGAGGCTCCGTCGGACGAGGACTCAGCGGTGTCGTCCGCACCCGCCTCGCTGTCACCCCAACCGCTTAACGACATGTGGGTGAGTATCTACTGAAGCATAATTTACTATTTAAGTTCTACTTGAGGAAAATTTCCGACAGGCCTTGCTTCGGGAGTGTAAGGCATCATATATACACTCCAGAAACGTACATGATTTTCTCAAATTTTTGTATTCAGTAGTTTCGACTGTGCGTTATTATCTATCAGTCAGTAACGCAATAGCAGATGAATATAATATACTTAAACATCTTAAACACTGATCTATGGAATTCTATCTGTAAAAAAGTCTGGACTATGGCATATCGCTATTTTATTGGGCTGCAGGGGCAGGCAGAGTCAGACAGGCAGTTGCTCTGTGGAAAAGTCGATATTCTGTCATATCTAGTTAGACCAGCAAGCGGACCTCGGGCTCCAAGGCGTGCAAGTCTTGGATGCAACCGGGATAATGCTATGGCGATGATGATGATAACCAAATGCTATGAATCACTTTGAAATGTAACAAAAAACAATTTAGCTATTATTGCTTCTGAATGTTTTATTTAGACTGTTTGAGTGACAAGGTTTGGAACACCAAATAAAGTGCGTTAAATATTATTCAATGCAATTTATTATCGTTCACCGTCACATGGTGTCTTCAGAATCAATATTGATTCGCACCGAAGAAGGTCCTAACACAGAACTAACACACGTAATTTGTTTACTGTCTCTTGCTGTTTATACCGAGGAGTGGTAGACATGTTCGTCATGCAGTTTTGTTAAGGTCAAAAAGATGATTTTTGCTAATATTTTGCAAGGATTTGTACTTATCTTTGTTTTTGCAAATTACGTAAAACGTACTTTTTTGGGTGGCAAATAATGCGATAGTAGGACGTATTTGGCTGTAGCAGCGATATAGCGGTACATAGCATTTTATTATCTGTAGCGATACCAAGGGAAGAGATCAAGGGACTGCTAAGTAGAGGGATTTCGGGTTCAAACCCATGGCCCATAAATAATTTTATCGCTTGCTGTACTGTGAAGGAATATCTAAGAAAACCTGTATGCTTAAGAGTTATTCATATTGTTCGCGTTGGATATTTTAATGAAATTTAGAAAATCATAAGCTATGTTGAATTTTCCGTTTTCGTTTTAGAGCATGAATTTAACCATAGCCTTTGTATAATATCTATGTTTAAGTGAATCAAGCGAATCCAAATTACACAGCATCTGTAGTTATCGTACAATACCACATTAAAACCAAATATTTTATTATCATTATCTTTATCATAAGAATCAGATCGAAAGAAATAAATAACTACTGAAGAGACCTGGAAACATGGAAAATTCATGAATCTTAAAAGCATATATTTATTATAATAAGTTACAAAACTATATATATTTCAGTTAAACTAATACTCATACATAAAATTAAATACTTACAGTCATGTAAAGCTAACTATTACGGACAACTACTTTTCTTGCAAGATAGACAGTTTTGCAAGCGTCTATTACAGGTGTTATTTATAACGAAACAAAGCATAATTCAAAGTGGCGTTACACATATGTGAGGCAGTTGATTTATGTCTGTTTATCACGATGTCTGCTTGACCGTTACTGTGTTATAACTATTATACAGTCAGTAAGCCAAGACACCCACGCGGGCAATAAACTTGCTTAGATTATCTAACTGGCTTGCCTTTTGTGAACATTGTAAGGTAACATTATGTGAAGCGAATTGCTGAAATAGCGGGACGGGTCGGGATCTTAGCTCGGGTAGAATGTGAGCAATGTTTATTATCATTTATTGCTAGAGTCTTTGATACTGTTGTAAGCAGGGGTTAAGGTGTAATATTAACCACTCAGTGTTACTAAAATCAAGCTTCATTCTTTATACGGAGTTGCTCTGCTCTTTTCTTCAGCCGTATTCAGAACTTTTAACAGTTCAGGAGGTAGCTTACACGCTTACACGAGCTTTCATATTTGCGCATACATACTTCTTAAATATTTCAGGCTAAACCGTAGTTTCGTAAAAAGGTTGCGTTCCTGGAAATCTGATGGTTGTCTGATGGATTCAGTTATAGTTTCCTCTATTGTAGAATTATATGGTAGCCGCAGGTCTCTTAAAATAATCTAACGTTCTACTAGGACACACACACTTTGCTTTTTTTAAGTTTTCGCCGTTAATTTATCGCGATTATACATAACTAGAGGACGCCAGCAGCTACGCCTGCATTTTTTTTAATTTAGCCGTTTTGGCCGATCCCGTGGGAATTTCGGGAAATCCCTCTTAGTGCACCCCTACGGTCCCCAAGGAACATACATGCCCAATTTCAGCTTCCTGCGCCCAATAGTTTCGGCTGTAGCGTGTCTGTCAGTCAGTCAGTAACGCAAGGATTTTATATATTAAGATTATCGTGATTCGATGTTAGGCGCGTTAGCGTTTGCTAGATTCAATAGCATTCAGCAACTATGCTTAAGAGCTATTTGCATAGAAGTGCTAGAAACATAGAAACAAGCATTGGAGGGCACAACCAGGTGCTGAAATTATTGTAACTTTTCGTCTCTTCCGAAAGATAAAATCCTCTACCTAAAGCAAAATGTATACTTTCTTAAAAAGCCATATTTTTGCTTCTAACCTATCACACACATCGAATAAGGATTGTGTAACGTGTGGATCATTAGGTAAGTATATCAACTTGTAAACGCAATTTAAACTCTACCAAAATGGCACAACTTATACTTCAGGAAAGTAATTTATTTCGCTAATACTGTTAGTTTCCAACTATTAAGTCAATAATCAAACAGACGTGTGGTTTATGGTTCAATTTTTACGTTGGAACTACCTATTACTGCTGCGTAATCTCCTTTTGCCACGAATTTTATTTCTGTGTAATAAATTGGACCTTACGTATTATAAGCAGTGAACTATCGCAGTGAACCTAATAATATTCAGTTAGTGAGTACTGCACTTGCTGCTTATTCAGCAGTGGTTAGCTGGCAGCGTAATATTAGGCAAAGATAAATAATTTCTGAGCCCTTTATTTAAATACCTTGCCTTCCCACGTGCTCCTCATGACATGAATATAAGAAAATGCATCCCATCATTCTCTTTTTGACTGTACCCATGACGTAGTAGTTTCAATGTCGACATTGTAGTTTCACATAAATCCGAGTGCTGGAGTTCGATCTCCACATGGGACAACACAAATACACGATGTCCAATTGGTCAAGATCCAGCACATACATACATACATACTCAGTATCTGAAGTCAAATTTTGCGAAAAGGAAACTTTGTGAAGAGTCTTTCTACCCTGAAAGGATTTCCCCCGTCGGGGTATATATAGTCCTCTTCACCGTGTCCGGTGACAGCGACCCAGACTAATTCTCCCTTCTGTTGTGAGCTCTTAGATGACTAGCAAATCCAAACTTGGTTTTGAAAACCCGGTCACACTGTGGACAGAAGAGTTGACCGGCATCATTGAGAGTGTAGTCATAAGTAGGTTTCGGACGGCTTTTGACTAGGTGACGCTTCCTGTCCAGATCTGCTAGACGACTTTCCTCAAAACGTTCGGTTGCCTTATAGGTTGAGGTTCGCCAGTTTTCGCGATTCTGAGCCAGCACTTGCCATCGATCAACGGGAAGTCCACAGGCAACAAGGTGTGGCTTAAAGACATCCTTGTACCGCAGGTATTGCCCGCCCTGTGTTCGCTTGCCTTGGGCTAGCTCCGCGTAGAAAACGGTTTTAGGCAATCTATCGGATCCCATGCGCTGTACGTGACCACACCATCTCAGCTGGATCTTCATTAGTATTGCCTCCATGCCCATCATACCAGTGCGTCTTAGAACTTCCGTGTTTGGAACATAGTCCTGCCATTTTATGTTCAGTATCGACCGCAGACATCGTAAGTGAAACTTGTCGAGCTTTTTAATATCACCTTTGTAGAGACACCAGGTTTCCGCGGCGTAGGTGAGTATAGGTAGGACCAACGCTTTGTAAACGCATATTTTAGTTTGCAATTTGAGGTCGTGAGATGTCCATACTCTTTGCTTAAGCTTCCCAAATGTAGCAGCTGCCTTAGCGATCCGCGCTGGAATTTCAGCAGTCAGCTTATTGTCTTTGCAGACTTGGCTTCCGAGGTAGTTAAATTTGGCTACCTCTACTAGGGGCTCAGAAAGGAGCTCTATTGAACCGCTGTAAGCCGAACATCCCCTTGGTGGTTGTTTAAGGATTTGGGTCTTTTCCACACTGATAACCAGACCAAATCTGCGACAGGCGCTCTGAAGTGCATTCATGTAATCCTGAAGTGTATCTATACGATCTGCTAATAGGCACACATCGTCGGCATAGAGAACCTCAACTATGGGGACCTTAGACATCCTAGACTTTGCCTTAAAGCGTGATATATCGAAAACACTTTTGTCAGAGCGGACGTTAAGCTCGATTTTTCCCACACTATGCTTGAGCGCATCATTCATTACGGCCGAAAAGTATAGCGCAAATAGCGTCGGAGCCATGACGCAACCCTGCTTCACACCACTGGTTACTTGAATCGGGTCCGAGAAATCATTTTCGTGTTGAACACGCGCCATCATACCGTCGTGAAACTGGCGAATTATGTTGATGAATTTCTCAGGACATCCAACCTTTTTCAATACAAGCCAGAGAGCATCACGTGGCACGCGGTCAAAGGCCTTTTCTAGATCGACAAAGCACATGTACAAGGGCCGGTTTTGTTCGAAGCTTTTCTCCTGGATTTGTTTGACCACGAATATGCTATCAACTGTTCCTCTGCCAGGTCTAAAGCCACATTGCGACTCAGGAAGCATTGTTTCAGCAAGGTTCACCAAGCGCCGATTTATAATATGGGCCATTATCTTCCCAGCCGAAGATAGAAGGGAGATACCCCTGTAAGAACTACACCTAGAGACTTCACCTTTACCTTTATAAAGTTTGCAGATGAGGGCATCCTTCCAATCTTGAGGTACCATTTCGGTTTCCCATACCCTAAGAACTATACTGAACAGCCTATTTTGTATGTAAGGACCGCCGTATCTGTAGAATTTCCGATGCTAAATGATCAGTACCTGGTGTTTTGGCATTCTTTAATCTCTTGATGGCTGATATAAACTCATCAAAAGATGGCGGATCAGCGAGGTCTTTCATAAGAGGTCAACTTTCTAGCTTTTCAATGTACGCTATGTCAGTTGTCTGCCCGCAGGGATTCAGAACGTCATTGAAATGTTCAGCCCATCTTTCCAGGATCTGTTTATGATCTGTTAGTCTGCAGCTGTCATTACGAGATAATATTGGTTTCATAGTGAATTGCGGCCAACCGCCTGCATTCTCAATTTCCTGCTGATCGTATCGGCTGCCCGGTCCATCGGCAACTGGACTTTGAGAACGAGAGAGTGGATCTGCATCAGCGCAACTGCTTATCCACTTAAATATATTCACGCGCGGATGACCCTGGCTATATTTTTGATTGACTTGCGAACTGTGAAAGCCCTGCGGCGATCGAGAACTGGTGGTGGGGTTGGGATCTTGGTGGATCACCGGCCTTAGCTGGGACTCGGCACGTAGGCGGTCAGACGAGAGTGGTCGCTCCTGGCCTTGACTGAGACGGAGGGACAGGTTCGGCAGCACGACTGACGACAAAGCAGCCCTATTTAGGATCGCTCTGCTTTCCCCAATCCGGGGAGGGGCCTAGAAAAGGTGGCCTAAACATAGTCCGTCTCTCATTCCAATCGGTTGGCAAACCGCAAGAAACAAAAAAGGAATATGGCAAAAAACTTTATAATAGGAGCATGGAATGTTCGAACGCTCTTAGATGACGACTCTAACCTGTGTCCCGAGAGGAAGACTGCAATCGTAGCAAGAGAGTTATTAAGATACAACGTGGATATAGCTGCTTTGAGCGAAACTCATCTTAGTGATAATGGTAGCCTATGTGAGCAGATGGGAGGATATACATATTACTGGATTGGTAAACCATCAGGGGAGCGTGCGGCTCGTGGTGTTGGCTTCGCAGTGCGTAACAAAATAGCATCAACTTTATATGAACTTCCAAAAGGAATAAATGACCGCATAATGACTTTGCGTCTCCCTGTCAACGACACTAAATATGCACACCTTATTAGTATCTATGCACCCACTTTAACAGCTAATGATGACGACAAAACCAAATTCTACCACGATTTGTCTCGTGTTCACGCTGGAATTCCTCCACAAGACAAAATAATTTTGCTCGCTGACTTCAATGCTCGCGTTGGTACTGACTACGTAGCATGGAGTGGTGTCATTGGTCGTCATGGAGTTGGCAACTGTAATTCAAATGGCTTGGAGCTGCTTACACTGTGTGCAGAGTTTGACCTGTGTCTGACCAATACCTTTTTTCGCTTACCGGAAAAATATAAGACCTCCTGGATGCACCCTCGATCGAAGCATTGGCATCTTTTGGATTACATAATTGTGCGCAAGAAAGCGCTTAGCGACGTTTTAGTAACTAGAGCTATGCGGGGTGCAGAGTGCTGGTCGGACCACCGTCTCATTCGTTCAAGGATGCGCTTAAAATTTAAGCCTACTCGTCGTGCAGGACATAAAAGGTCAGTAAGTGCATTTGTTGCTCCACTTGTTCAGTCCGAAAACCTCAGACGTGACCTAGACAATCATTTTGGCACCAAAATCATACAGGATGGTGACAACCCAGACGAAGCATGGCGCTCATATGCAAAACACCTTCAGGACAGCGTCTCATGCACCATACCAAAGCCGCAGAAGAAAAATCAGGACTGGTTTGACAATTCGGACGACGAAATTCGATCATTACTGGCAAGTCACAGAAGAGAATTAAGATCTGTTACAAGTACCGATAGACGGAGATCTATACACCGAGAGCTAAAATCCAAAATCCGTGGGCTCAAAAATCAATGGTGGCTGGACAAAGCGAAAGATCTACAGCTTTTAGCTGACACAAATCAAACAGGAAAATTTTTCGAAGGCCTTAAATCCATCTTCGGACCCATCGGGGTAACACAGACACCCACCACTCCAGGCTTCCTCGACGTCTTTTAGGCTTTCGAAATTGCAATACAATTCATAAAGGACATCAGATATTATCCAAGTTATTGGTGAAATAGCTCAAATTGCGGCGTTGCTTTGGCATTTTGATTAGTGTCTATGTGTGCAACATTAATTAACTTGTGGCTGCACGCGACTGTCTAAGTGTGGGTGCACCGACTGCACAAATATGTCTATCATTGTTGCACTACTAGTCAATATTTGTAGTTTACGAGATTGCTGTTTATTACATGTTCCGGTTGAAGTGTAAGTGGTTTACGAAAATCGCTTCAGTGTGATTGTGCTTTTCCTGACTGCTTGGCCCGTATCCTGTGGCCTACAAACGAAGTTTTCGGTGGCTGTAATGTTCGATTCCTAGTTTCGACAAAAATATTATAGCCAGGGTTTTAGTAGTAACGTGAACTTTCAAGTTGTGGTTGACAAATATCCCATGTAATTCTTAAAGTCTTCCAATTAGGCAAAATACTTTTCAATAGTGTAATGGAAATTTAAGTAGGTAGCTGTCAAAATTTTTGGTTTAGTTTTCACGTAGGTACTATTTTGATGTTCAGAAATATTTCCAATCGATTAAGATTTTTTGTTCTAAATGGTTGCTTTGAGAAGTCATCAGAATGCACAGGCATAAGGCTAATAAAATAAAAATGTCTGTCACACTAACGGTCATTTTCAATATTCGAACTATAGATAGATCTGTAGATTTTAGATTCGTGTTTGACATATTTTGTATGGAGCTTATGTCAGAATCTGTCAAAATGAATCTAAAATCTACAGATCTATCTACAATTCGAATATTGAATTCCGTAGTAAATCACATCGCCGTGTCAATACTCATATAAACTGCACCAATCAATAAGACATTAATCTTATTACAACATTCCATGTTTCCCGATACCGTATACTCACTTTAAAAAAGAAAAGCAGCAAAAAAGGGGCGGTGAAAATCGAGCATCTCTTCAAATTCCTTTGAAATGAGCGTTCGAAATGACAAGTAAGATATGCCATAATGACGTCACAATATGGCTTCCGGGGCGCCTGACTGTTCACGTGGTGAAGAATGCTGCGGCCTTGAGCTAAAGCATCGTTAAAACCAACTTAATGTCAAATAGTATTGCAGTAAATGTTTTGTCACCTAGTAAACTATTGGCGTAGTTGCGTCACTGTATTGTTTCGTTGTTGTAGGGTGACTATGATATTGTAAGTTATGATTCATATAACATATGTTTCTACTTAGTTACAGCTGATATCTTGCCATCTCTCTCAGACGTCATCGTTAGGGTAACCTGTCAAGAAACCTGCAGCCAAGTAATTTAAATAAAGCTTATTGAAAGGTAGTGAAATTGCCTCCTAGGGTCCATTTCATTTTGCGCGCAAGTCCATTCTTCTGATGAAGAATGGACTCATCGACAAATCAGAACTGATGAGTTATATATTATTTATCTTAAATAGGTGTATATGATTGATGGTCATTTGGTTTCTTGGTATCCGGATTTATCAATCTGCGAATATTTTTGCTACAGTCACTGGCTATAAGTCAGTCTTGATCCACCATTAGATAGATTGTACTTATAAAACAACAACTGAATAGTATCGCGAGTATCTTAACAAACGAGTCTTACGTGCATAATGAGCCTAGGTTGCGATACAATTAAGTAATCCATTTGTCTCTTTGTTAAAAAATCTCTACATGTAAGCATCGCCTTTTAAGAAACTTGGGTAACATTGTGTGGGTGAAGCACGTTTGATCGTTAAGCCTAATTTGTCGACCATAGAAACAAGACCCTGCTCCCATTTAGGTAAAGTGATAAAATCTAGGCAGTTTTTTGACAACATCAGCTATTAAATATTATATAAATGGATTTGAAAGAATAATAAATAGTTATTATCATTTTCGTAATTTATGCTAATAACTAATAATGGAGATTTATAGTCTGTGGTAGTTAAATTAAATTAATTTAACGTGCCAAAAATGTTTAATTCACACGTTTAACTTAAAGACTGCTTTGAAGCAAAAAAAAAGAAAACCGTTTACAGCAAGTTTATGAATCAATGGCACTTAATTGCTGTAACAACGGATCATCAATTATGTATAAGCAATTCTCTGTTATAGGAATAATTTGAAGAATTTTCTATTGTTGCTCTCACGATATGTTTTTTTGTCTTGACGACCGCAAGGGATTGTTCTTCCATTAATGAACATTGAAACCTCTACCTTTACCACGCTAAGTATTTAGAACAAATTTTGAAAAACAAAATTGGTCAAGACTGGGTTCGACTCTAAAGAACATTAAATTTATGTCCCATGAAGGTTTGATAAAATTTTATGATAAATAGCAGGGTAAAGTAACTCAGCAGTCGTAGGTATTACAGTTACGGACGCGACATAGAGAAGTCCCTATATCGCGTTTTATGTTGTATATTTGATTTTCATACTGAACAAGCATTTTTGTGATACACTATTAAATAGTTGTTTATTGTATTGAATGAGTGTTAGGAAATATTAAGTACCTCCTTTTTCATTCTACGCTGCGCTGTTTTTTTAAGAGAATGCTGTACTACAAAGTTTTATAAAAAAAAAAGGAATATCCACGATCACCCAAACTCACAGTCACCCTTGTTCCAGTCATGTGGCCAATGCCGTTCGTCGGCGGAACGCGCGTCGGCGGCGGCGCGCGAGTGCACGCGACTCGCGGACGCGCTGCGCGACGCGCGCGACCAACTCGAACTCATGGAGTTCAGGCTACTCGAGTTGGAAGACGCACACCCCGATAAGGTAACTCAGAATGGAATTTACGAGGTGGAAAAGACCTCGTATATTTTTCTTGCGTGTGATTTGACCTGCGGCCTGTATTTTTGTGAGAGAGTGAACATTTTAGGATTTTAATTTTGTGGTGTTTTACGGGGTGTGAAAAGCCTCATATTTTTGTGCACACAGTGAGCGTTTTTGCGAAACCGAAACAACCCTATCATGGATTTTGTGAGTCTGTGTGCTCCAGGTGGTACTTCTACAGGGTGTAACCGAACTACTAACTAACCCGGGTGTGCAACCCAGTATTTTAACAGTGTCAGTGTTTCCAAGGTGTATAACAAGATTTTACGGGATATAAAGATCCGTAACGTGCGGTACAGTATTTCTTTAAAGTTATGATCGTTGAAGACGTGCTTATTTTTTATTAGGACGTCAAAGGACACTCAACTGTGTCTCATGACTTAATTGTTTGCCTCGTGATTCAGTTGAAAACTATGCATTATTTATCTTCAGACATTTTTGTAGAGTGATCAAAATATTTTATCTATATATTCTATTAACGTTATAGAGGAAAATTGAAAATTCATACTATCTTAATATATAAAATCCTTGCGTTATTGACTGACTGACAGACAAGCTACAGCCGAAACTACTTGGCGCAAGAAGCTGAAATTTGGCATGTATGTTCCTTGGGGACCGTAGGGGTACACTAAGACGGGATTTCCCGAAATTCCCACGGGATCGGGCAAAACGGGCAATTCGAAAATATGTGCGTGCGAAGCCGCTGGCGTCGACTAGTAAAATAATAAAATATAATATCATAAAATATTGAAGTAAATAAAATACACGTTTTTATTGGTAGCCGTTTTTGCTACTGATACTTAGATATTCATATCAAAAACTATGCCTTTTGTGTGCTTACGTGTTGTTTTTATAAGTATACACTAATATTTGGATTCAAAACTACATGATATCTAGTTAAGAAACTTTCATATGCACATCTCATGGCATCTAATCGTCATCACAGTAAAATTGACTAGTTGGGACTCCAACCCATGACCTACGACTAAGAAGTTAGGATCACTAATCCAACAATGCAGTGAATCAATCGAATCATCGGATGATTGTGAAAATGCAATAAGTAATTCGATTTAAATATAATAATTGTAAAACCAAAACAAACCGTGATAAAATCCTTAGATAATTTAATTTAAATACAAAAACAGTTTTGCAAACTGCAATTTATTTAAGCCAATACTTGTCTACAATATCTGTCTGCAATATTTGTTTATCCATTATTACCTTGTATGATATTGCAAAAATGTGATTGCAATCCCACTGTATATTATTTGTTGTAATATTTTGTCATAAATTAGCAATTAAGTTGACATTTAAGACATTTACCGTGAGAGTGTACATTTGCACTTTTGTATACATATTGCAATTATTTCTTAGACAAGTTAATCAAACGAATACTTTATATCTTTTTTCATTTTTAGAGACTTACGCCTGTATCTCCAAAGGGGTAGGCAGAGGTGTAATATTACACCCACATTTCGCCATGAATTTTTAGGTCCCAGGCGAGCCTATTGCCGTTACTGAGAATTCGAAAAATCCCAGTAACACTTTTTCCCGGCCCGGAAATCGAACCCGGGACCTCCGATCAGCAGTCGCATACGCTATCCACTAGACCACGCACACTTTATAACTGTGGGTTCATACACTACTTAAATAAGATAGATAATCATTAATCATATAAAGGCTGAAAATTTATTTCTGGTAGTTTAGTTTATAGTTAAAACACTATGAATTATAAAAAATTACAGCCGCTGGACAACCAAAACGTAATCTAGATTTGCCGCAAACATGTTATGTTAAGTTAGGTTTCATGTGAATGTGAGGGCAACAATATGGGAACTATGTAGTAAGAAGGTATCTGGCTGTATTCAGCGATCGACAGTTAGACTTGTGGCTGTCTGATCTTGTCAACTGATAGGTACAGCCGTATAATAACTCGTCTATTTGAACCGTGTGACGATGATTTTTAGTGTTCTTGCCTGGCCTTCACAAAACCCACATAATGATGTCAATTATTCAATCACTTTGTTAATTCACATAGGCCTCTATCAATTTACGCCTATGCACTTGGTTTTGTTAAGTCCTTGATTAAACAATTAACCAAATTTCATCCTACAATTGAGTCTAGTAGATGCAATATCCTACCAAAAACGTTGTCATTTAAAATGTTGCCAAGACGAGTCCATATAGCTCGCACTGACAAAGTTATCAGAACTCATATAGGGCCAAGGTTGTAAGTAATAGATCCATGGGGCCAAGCTTCTAATCTACTAAATTGTACACGCTCTAACCACACAAACTATAGATACATTGTATACTCCTGTATGTTTTCCGGAAGGGTAGGTAGAGGATATAGAGCGCCATTTCCTACGATAATTTCACACATTTACCTATGTACCTATAGACGAATACTCTTTCTTTCGTGCTGAATTTTAATATAAACTTCAATAATCAAGACGGCAATTCAAATAAGTATATTCAAAGCAAACTATTACTATATTTTCAAACTCTAACACGCTTTTAAGTACCTCACACAACATAACATTAATTTTAAAACAAACAACTAGCTCACAATACGCAATTGATTACAAGATCACGACTCACATTTTTCAAACGACATTCATGTCCCAGCGTCCCTGACCTGCTGTACAGTGACATTCCTTCGAACAGATAGGTCAACTATCACTGGATGTTCCTTGACGATCGACTACGACTTAGCTATAGGCGAAGCGACATCGGTCTTCGTGTGCCAGTGTTATAAGTGTAAGCGGGCAAACTATAGAAGGTAAACTTATAATACCAGCAAGCGAGGCCTGTTTCACTGCGGCCTTTCTTCAAACAGATAGTTCATCTATTACTGGGTGTTCCTTGATTTAGTCATCGGACACCACATTAGTGATGAGCGAAGCGATGCAGCTCTCTTCTTGTGTCTAAGTACTTGCCGATGTATAGCGTACATAGGAGTAAGCAAAACACCACATTTTACTGAACCAGCGACCCTACTGTGCCTCCCTGTGGCATTCCTTCTATAGTGGCATCTATTGTACAAAGGCAAAGCACAAATACTGGAGACATCTAACGTACACCAACGGAATTACGACGTCAGGATTGCAGTTCCTGAACCACGCCATTAAAAGTTTCAACCGCGAGATGCGATATGCAAGATATCAGTAATCTATCGGGTTGCATTCTACCAGGCATAATCACGTAGCTAGTCATCAAAAGAACCTTCCGAGAGGAATAACTTAAGAGGTCCCATAACACTTACCCTACTAACCATCACACTTATCTTCCCCAAACTTCGAACAGATAGGTCAACTTTTACTGGATATTGCTCATCTCACTGTCGGGCACGACTACTTTAGCTAAGCGTTGATGTCATTACATATTGCGTAACATTCTACTGTGGCATTCATTCTAACAGATAGATAGAGAACTGTTACGAAGTGTTTTTAGTTTAACTGATCAATTGATCAGTGATAGGTTGCCTGTTACTGGATGTTCCTCGATTAACTGATCAGCGACCATAGCTCGAGCGATATCTAAAATTGTGTCGCATTCGCGTTTTACTCCGTCACCATCGCTATCACCACAATCATATAGAATATCGTCGTCGCCAGACCTCGAGTCACTAAGCTTCAAGTCATGGCCGGCGTAAGCGGAAACACCATAGAAGATTATTAACGGTTTTGTTATATTTCTATGGAGTTATGTTGACCGGATATCTCTGCTTATGGCGCAGTGACGGTTGATTACCTCAGTCGATGAGTAAGTCACAGTGTTTGAGCATAGCTATAAACTTGTACTTAATACATGCTTATTTACAGTGTTTGTAAGATGACAACATGTGAAGTGTAATGCGCAGTTTGTCAGTATTTCTAAGTAGATGGAGTAGTGTCAGTGATTATCTCCATAGTGCTAAAGTATATTTAAAAAAAGGTATTGTGTTATACAAAATTTAAAAAAAAAATATTTAAGGTATAAACCTATGTGTTTCCGACGTTTCAACCGCCGTGCACCGGTCGTGGTCCCGAAACCAAGTAAAATTGATTAAAGTATTGTGATTTGTTGACATTAGGCGCTTCGGGTGAATTCGAATTTCTTCGGCAATACGAATCGGAAGATTAGAGTAAGTTCTACTGCACGGGTTTTCGATTAATTAGTAAGAGTAAAAGTAAATAGTGGGTAAACAAACTGAACACATTGATCAGCAAACGGCCCATCGGAATGTACCTCTGAGTAGGTAAGACACAGGTTGCTCAATTACTCATATCAATGCATGACTCGGACTACTGTTGACATGACGACTTTGTCATGTATCCGGGTACTGCTGATCTGCCAATCAAGCACTTTAAGGGTATTTTGCGCGTTATTTTCTATGTTTTACGTCCCCAAATTAATAAATATCATTTATAGCCTAACGATTTTAAACTTACTGGATCTTATCGCGTAGATAGTTATCCAAAGGGTGCATCGGATTTTTCAGTCTTGCCGTGACCAGGACCGATGCAATCCAAAAAATGTAAGCGTAAAAAAGGCACTTACACCCTATAGGAATTTAATTCAGTACATCCATGAACATGGCGCTTGCAACAGTGCCGAAATATTGGTTACTCAAAACAAAGGTACGTGGTATATATCCCGTAGGAACAGTAAAAAGTAATTACACTTACACCTTTATAATAAGTACCCACCTATAATAATTATCGTATCATAACATTTGCCTTTGAACAATGGTGCAACTTACTTTACTGTTGGGAATCTAAAGCATTCTAAGCCGGAAGAAAAACTGCACTTATGCTTATAGGAATTTAATTCAGTACATCCATGAACATGGCGCTTGCAACAGTGCCGAAATATTGGTTACTCAAAACAAAGGTACGTGGTATATATCCCGTAGGAACAGTAAAAAGTAATTACACTTACACCTTTATAATAAGTACCTACCTATAATAATTATCGTATCATAACATTTGCCTTTGAACAATGGTGCAACTTATTTTACTGTTGGGAATCTAAAGCATTCTAAGCCGGAAGAAAAACTGCACTCATGCTACGCTCTATCAATTTTGTATTGACTATCATAACGAAGTGTATGTAAAGAAACCAGTATGTAAAGTCAGATTTTAATACGCAGTTTAATTAGGGTTGCCTGCCATACATACACATCAATTTCTTAACTACCTACCTATCTCGATAACGAAGAGTACGTTATCGAGATAGGGGTAGGTAGAGAAATTTTTTTGAAATACATAGATGATATTTTGAAAACCAGCTATTAAAATACTCGAGGAAACAAATGCTTTGCCATATACATAATTATCTAAAAGACGAAATTATGCCATTTATCTTAAAACTATAACTTTTAAACTGAGTTTACGTATAGAAATGTTTAGCACGCTACTCCATCAAACCCTTTAGGACATAAAATCCAAAATAACAAATAGCATAAATTATAAAAAAAAAATTTTTACACACTAGAAAGAAGAATCTCACGTGAAATTATTGTACTTCTACTGGGTACTGATCATAAATCACTTTTTCTTCCAAGGAAACCTGACAACCTTAGTGACAGCGTATACATACATACATGAAGGTGTTATATCTCCGTCAATAGTTTTTCTAAGTGACTCGTATAGGTAGAATGTCGTATGACCTTTGCCTCGGCATATGCAGTCACGGCCGCACAATTAAACTTTTAACGATGTAGAGCTGTAAGAACAATCACTGTTCTGAAGTGTTCCTCGACTAGTATTAATAAATCGAATGACTCGTAAATCGGTCTCGAGTTTACTGCAATGACTTTATCTGGCTCTGGTGTAATTAAATTTGCTTGGTTTTGCCCCTTTGATTGCTTTCTATGTTATCCGTATTAGTGGCTACATATCCGACTTTTTAGAGCTAAGGTATAATAAAAAAAACCTTGTACAAGTATATAATGACCAAAAGTCGAGGTAGATCAAAATTATCACCGATAAGCGTTAAAGTAGCTAGTATTTGCCTAACTCTAAATTAAGATAAAAAATGGTAAAAAAAATCGAGCAAATTTAGCTAGCTACAACTTTTTTTAATATCGATATTAATCGATAACGTAAGATGCGTTGAAGATGTTTAAATTACATAGGTATGTATGTAATTTAAACATATCCGGGAAACAGGCGTGAGTCTATGTAGACTGTTTCCCGGAGGGGTAGGCAGAGACTACGGAACGCCATTTGCAACGATCCTGACTTATCTCTCTTGCTGCATTTGATGGGAGTATATCCCATCAAACTTCTTATGCATGTTCTTCGGTCAAGGGTACCTTTAACCTGTCCTGTTTTTTTTTGTTTAATTTAATAATAACATAATAATACCCTTCAGCCAGATCGCTGGTTGCATAGAGAGAGACTGAGCATTACTATGACAACAGCTTATTAAAGCGTTTTCATAGAAATACTCAAAATTTGGTCCCCTCTTTCTTCAATACTACCCTGTTACTAGAATTCTTAATATCAAAGCGCCAATAGAGACAGCGTGCCTGATTACCTACTCTCTTTGTCTCTCTCAACAAAAAGGTAAAATGTGTGCGGATATCGCGCAAACCATGACTCTATTCATCAGATCAGATCTCACTCATCTTAGAACACTCAGTAACTTAAACCATGTTCACTTATTAGCAGCATCGCATTTACTTTTTATAGAACAATCGCATCGCATACCATCGCCGTCAATGGACGTCTGGTGCTGTTAAAGCATAATAAACATGTCTTGTTAAACTACAATGTTGGCCATAACATACAAGTGCATTTATTAAATCTTTTTACGCTCTACGTCACAGCTCTCGCAATATCGCCAGTTCATATCTACTACTGCAAACTAATAATTACAGCATTGAATTATGACGCCGTAATTATTAATCTGTAAGAAAAATCATAATTACATCGCTTGTTATAAACACCGTTGTCTTTCTGTTACTTCCCTATACCGTAGACTCTGCAAAGGAAGACCCAAATAATGCTTAGATATTAAGTCAGTTACGTCGATAAAAAAAGTCAATACTACGTAAAGAAAAACTTACACCAACCTGACCTCAACATTTGAATCGATGATTTTGCCAATAGAATTGGAGTTTATATAAATAAATAAAAATATGTAAAAAGAGGAGAAGAGTTGTTGAGTCCTTAAAAAAGAACAGGCTATGTACTTAAACAACTTTTAAGGTAGGTACCTATAGACCTTTCACAGTTGGCTTGCGAATATCAAGACAGTTATTCTAATAAAATTCTTGTATTCAGAGTATAGTCTAGACGACATTTTAAGCAAGCAAAGTATTCAATCAGTAGCTCGCACATAGTTGTAAGTACGTGTCACGTATTTACTTAGCCGCCTACAATACGTATTTAAATGAATAAATCAAGCTTATTATGGGAGGAAACAAAGGCCAACGAGGAAACGAAACCTGTCTTATAACTTCGACTTAGTACACTATAATGTTTCCACACATGCCTATTATAGTATCAGCATTCTTATATACCTACTTAATATTTATCGAAATCAAGAAAATTCATCTGTATAGTTATAACTTAACGCCTACTATAACTCTATAATTCTTCTCGTCGAACAAAAACCACTGCGATCCAATTAATAAAACTGTTCGGACGTTTTCGCGCAATACAATTTTTTATATCTCTCGCTTTAATAATATATCTATGTAATTGTTTCGTGTTTCGCAAAACCACTGACGTAATATAGTGTCTGTGTTAATTGTTGTAACACTTTCGTTATTCATTAGTCGACAAGGACTCAGTACTCGTGTGTTGAGAAAAACTTGATCTTAATATAATTTTTGTTTTCAGGGTGCTAGGGACAACCTAACAGATTCGGACTCGGGCTGCGTGTCCCCAGGCTCCCGTATCAAGGACTCAGCGTCGCCTGAACTCAAACGAATGGATTCCGGATACAAATCCCCCCACGCACCGAGCAGCCCCTGCAATCCGCGAAGACACTTGGTCACAACACACGATGATTTCAAAGAAGACTTCGCCAGAGCCCAAGTGTTGGCTGACATTCTGGACAAAAACTCGGAGACCACCAGTGATTCCTTGAAAAGCAATCCAGTCAAAGAGCATTTGGAACAGATGATACTGAATGCAGCATCCGCGGAGGACAGAGCCTGCTTGGAGCAAGTCCTAATGCTGTTATATAACCTTCAAGCGTTAAGCAGTTCTGTTAGTGAAGATGAATGCTATCAGGTTAGTAAAATGAGGTATACTTTTACCCTTTCATGGTCTTTTATGTCTTAAAACTTTTTACGCTGGACTTTTTACTGGCAAAAGAAAATATACATTTGACGTATACTGTCATTGTTAGCTAGGATCTTAAAAATGTAGTCCACGTCTGTTTTGTAAATAATTATCTAAATTGTTTGTGTTTCCAGGCCAAACCAAGAAAAATATGTGACTTGAGGTTCAAACAAGAAACTGACATCACCCAAAAAACACAGAAGGCAATCGCAACAGTAACACCGTATCAGCAGAAAGGATACAAATGCGAATCACTAGAGAGCCTTTGCAGCGAAGAGAGGAAACCGAATAATGTTTTGCAGGAGAGTGGCATCTTTGAAGGTGTCGAAACAGAAACTAAGAGCACCCAGACAGACGTGAACGATAGTTTTGAATGTAGCGGTGAATTGAACACCGAAATACAACGACTGAATAGTATAAGAGAAAAACTAGAGAGGCAAGGAGTTAGAAATAGGACTTTGAGTACGAAGGAAGATGGCGACGGCCTGGAGTGCAGGTGTGTGAAGTTGGGGAAGAAACACAAACAGTATTACGAGAGGAGGCTTAAGTTTTTGGAGGGAAAGATCTCGATATACGAAGCGGCACAAGACGTTAAAGAGGCTAAGCTTGCACAAAGATTGCAGAAAGAGTTTCTCCTTGAAAATCGAATACAAGTACGTAAATCTAAATTTATTAACAGAATATATAAAAAATCTAGTACATTTTCTAATAATATTATGTTTGTTTGACAGGAATTGGAATCGCAACTTTCGGATTTACAAGAAAAGTACGAAAGATTAGAAGAAGATTGCTGTGAACTAGAAGAAATCGAAAATGACACCCGTTTACATTGGCAACAGTTAGTAGAAAACATATTATTGATATAAACTTCAGAAATTTAGTTTGTCGTTTGACGGCTATTTTGTATTTTCTACGAAAACATATAACTTATAAGTTCTAATCTGTTTTTTCTTTAGGCTTGAGATGGACTACGAGCTCTGTTCAGCACAACTAAGAGACATGACGGAGCAAAGAGAGTGTTCACGGGCTCAGGCCGAGCGCCTGATGAGTGAACTAAAGAATAGAGAATGCGCTTTGAAAGTCAGAGAGGTAAAATCTTCTTGAGATGTTAAATGTGTGACTGCAGTTTTTTTAGTGGATGACTACGAATTAATTTTTAAATGCATTATATAATATTAGGGTAGCTGTTTTTACAGAGTGGTATTGGAAAAATATTTTAAGGATGATTTAATTAAATTTAATTTTAACATAAATGTTTATATCACAGGGTCCAAAAAGAACATAGAGAACACACAACCTATATTGGATTGTGATCTTGCACATTCTTTGTCACTGTACTTTTATTCATAGAAAATAATCACTAACGATTGTCTTATGAAACATAACGTTGCTTTTTAGTAAAAAAGTATTCTCAAAAAGAATAGTGCAAAGATGTCACAAAAACAAAAATTCTAAGACAATGTTTGAATTTCAGAAAGAACTAATGACTCGGTTAGAAAAGTTGGAGCGAGCGGTGCCGGCGTTGATCGCGTGGAACGTTATACAAGTTGTTGGAGCCAGTCTGTCTTACGGTGGCAAGGTAATTTCCTATTTAATACTTTTCAAAGAATTGGAACCAATTTGGATAATAGAAATGAACCAATTACTGGTAAATGAACAAACTTTGACTGCAGAAAAATAGAGCAAGCTATCGTGGAGCCACATATTTAGAATCGTAAAATATAATGCATTGCTCTAATTTGATATAGTTATTATTTTATAAGCAATTGGTTATCAAAAAGTGAAGCTAAGGTGAAGCTGTTCTTGTGGAAATTGTAGCATTGTAACTGTTTGTTTTTCAAATAAAATTAATTATATAAAGTAAAGGGAAACGAGCCGGCTTTGAACAAGTAGTTGTAACTGTTCGATAGCTTCACGATAAATTTGTACAAATAACGAATTTTCCAACATCCCATATTTTTATAGTAATACTTGTAACAATCAAAGATATCATCATCATAGCTAAACTGCCACAAGCTTCTCAGTCTGAATTTCTTTATTTCCTTCCAGCGTGCTTTAATGAACCGCATGAGTGGCTACAGCGAGAACACTCGCCAGGTGGTCAACCAGATCAGATTTGAGAAACAACAGAGCGAGAGATGCGGTGCTCTAGTCGCGTGGAACGACATCAGGACCAGCAACGGACCTCGCGTCAGGGAACTGGAACAACAGGTCACCAAGTAAGTACAGTATTTGAATCATACACGTGTTACGCTTGTGGCGTGGTTCGTCTTGCCGTTTGTGATAGATCGCCGAAGTTCACGCTCGCAGAGGTCACCAATTGAATGGGTGACCGAATGCTATGGCATTTACATCAGATCTCTACCGGGCTTCGGACAAAACATGAATTCATCAACCCCTGTTCTTATCTCTAAAGCTGATTATTAGGTTAGTGTAGAAGGCTCGGGCGGAAGAGGACTAAATGATCTGACAACATGGCATTAATATTGGTACAATCATTTACTGGGAGCTTAAATAACTTTCTATGTATCGGTTATCTTACACAAACGCCAGTAGCACCAATATTAGTTTTGAAATGTTTCTAATCTGCATAATATCATTGCTGCAGACTTATTAACATCAAATTTTTTTCTTGATGTGCCCATTTCAATACTTCAAATGGTAATTTATTTCAGTGCACTATTTGTTTCTAAATATTAGTACCTACAAGTTTTGTTTTTACTCTCCTTCATATGTTCTATTTCTTAAATATCATTAAGTTACACAATTCCTCTTCACAGGCTTATAGGCGAAAAATATCAAATAGAAACGAAAACAAAGGAAGTAGAACAGGCTTTAAAGAAGAGAATTGCACAACTAGAAGAAGAAGTAGAGACCGCGAAGAGACAAATAGCGGCTGCGATTGGCGGAGCTGAGTGCAAGAAAGAGAGAATTGATGAAAAGATCGAGGAAATTGAGAAGAAACTGAGAGGAGAACATATGAATGATGGGGTAAGTGTTTGTTTGACTACTTTTTTATAGTTATCATTTACATTTGACTACTGTTGTATGATCCAATTGCGACACCTTCTTTTTAAAAAAACACCATTTTTTAATTTATTTATTTCTTAGTCTAGTGGTGATATATCTTTGTGCCAAATTCCTTTCATACGTTTAGCTATTTTTACGTGATCGTTTATCAAATTTTGATGTATTTATTCTATGTAGATTAATAATTAAACCGCGAATCGAGCCGCAATCTATACGCTGTTTATGGATTAACATTAAAGATATCGTTTAACATCTACCTAATACTGTTAGTCAAACTTACATTAAGTAAATATTGTATAATTTCGACATGAAGTTTTTTACACGTTTGCAATTACATACGAAGCGATCCCTGTTATTATTTTGTCATTCTTTTTATTTCTTATATGATCGTCGTTTTACCACCTGATAATTGAGCATTAACAATTAGGGCACATCAATTATATAAAGCATTATGTATGAAGCCACGCACGACAGGTGTTAACAACGTAATGACGAATTTTTGCAATTCAAAACTGCTTGTTCTGAGGTCTTACAAAGTTGACTGTCACACATACTGGCCAAGTGGAGCGTTGCATTCTACAATATGCGATGCAATTACACGTAGAGTCTGTAACCATGACGCCTCTTTGGTGAAAATCTTGATAACGCTTTTTCTATACGGATGAGTATTCCTCGCTTTCTTATCGCTAAAATGTTGCGGAATTGTGATGATTGTGGTATTTCGGCTTTTTGTTTCGTCTTCAAGTAATCTTTACGTGTCACGCTAAGCAATCGTGCATGGGTTGACGCAAATTGGTTATTTGGATAGGAGCAAAATATTGAATTATTATTTACTTAAATACTTTAGATAGGGATATTCCTATCTCACAAATATTTATTTGTACGGTCAATTAGTATGAAGGTACCTAACTTCATATTGCCAGTATTGCCCTCTGTGTTATTAGTAATAGGTATTAAAATCATTGTAACTACCTCAATGTAAAAGTTAATTCCATGCTGTTCTTAGAACTGATTGATTTCAGTCCATTTTTTATATTACATTTAGGTCGTAAAATAAATACAAGTAATACTTTTCTTTCAATCTAGACCATAGTCAAGTCGAGTCAAGATAATACACACCGTAATGTGCTTGGTGGATACAATTTTGCTAGTTATCAATTTAATGGTCTCAATTATGCATATTCCGAATTGGACTTGGAAGTAAAAAAAGCCACGACCATTGTAAGCAACAAAAATAAACAAACTTTATTTGCCTTCAGATACCGGTTGACGCAATAATGGGCTCGAAGATCCGAGCGCTGCTGATGAGCGAGCAAGAGCTGAAGAACAGAGTAGCCGAGCTGGAGAGAAGAGAGACGGCGTACTTGGAGATGTTGACGCAGGCGGACGACATGTGGGCCGAGATGGAGGGAGGGTACAAGAAGAAGATACAAGAGTCGCAGGCGACGGAGACGCAGCTCAGGGGAACGGTAAGAATAGTTATAAAATATGTGCATTGTTTTTTTATCTTGAGCGATGTGGAAGCGAAAGATAAAGATGGCTGATCCACCTTCATGTGGGTATAGCTTGGCAGAGAGAGAGAGAGAGAGAGAGTACATTGTTTTATACGCCTTGACTGAAGTACACTGTACCATAAAAACATCTAGTATTCACTATGGATGTAATATTGATGCAATGTGCTTATAAAGTAATCTGTTTTCTTTACATATATAACTAAAGGTGCAACTTATATAAGAGTTATATTACATTGTTAATATGTCTGCCGTAATTCATAGCTTTCAAGTGACTAGTATTTTATGTCCAAAATACGTAAATTAGCATCACACATCTAAATATATTTTTACATTTTACAGATTAGTAAGTTAGAAGGCGAGCGCGACCAGTGGTATAAATGCTTCGAGCCGATGAAGAAGAAGCTCAGAGAAATTGAAGAATCAGAATCAGGCATGCGCATCGCCCTGGAAAAGGCGGAGAGAGACGCCAGGGCTCTCAAGTCACAGAACACCAGCCTTGCCGCTATGTACACTAAGGTTGATGCTGAAGCTAAGAAGTCGGAAGCTACTATTGTTGCCCTCGATGCTAAATTTAAGGTCAGTATTGACATATTTTAAATCTAAATTTAGTTTTGAATCAATTAAGTGAATTATAGATATTTAAATTATTAGAAAATTTAAAATACACAAAAATAATCAATAAATTTTAACTTTATTTTGCATGAGTAGTGACTTAAGACAAGTCCAAGTGTAATGTTGCATTCTGCTTTGTAAAATATATTTTTACTGATATTCGTGTCTATTGATTTCTAGTAAATTTCAGTTATTATTGATAATTTTAACATTATTTTCCTGTCAATATTACAGAAGGAAATAGAACATCTGCGTAAGATCAACAAAGGTTTGGGTGAAGATCTGAAAGTACATAAGGAAACAGCGAAAAAGACAGAAGTGTCTTACAGTAACGACCTGGAGTCCATCAGAAAAGAACTACACAGAGCCTGCAAAAATAATCAAGAATTAGAAGTAACCAACAGCGAACTGAAAGAGGAGGTATGTAACATAGTATTGCATGTCTGAATAATTGCTAGGAATTTAATTTTCGATTTGACTTTGGAAAGGATAATACAGTTAACTTTAATACTTTTACAAATAATAATTTTGACTTTTGGTCATCTTATGGGATTGTGTTTTGGATATCTTGACTTTTCTGTCATTTGGTTGATGGATACTTTTTAATAATAGATTTATTCATTGATTTAGTTTAGTTGGTTGTTGTTAGCATAGTTTTTGTGTGTAGTTGCTTCAATTTCGCACTCCATGACGCTTTAAATGTTTACCGCTTTATCTATTAACGCGAATGCATGTCGGCTTCAATCATTTATATATTCCGTCGTTCCGAACGTTCGGCTCACCAACAGTGCATGATCCGTACCGTGGTTGTGACGTGTAAATATGCATGGAAGCTTCGAAGAAGTTTTAAGAAGAAATGTGTTCTCAGGTCGAATCTCTGGAAAAGCAGCTTGCTTTGACGCAGAAAGCTTTAACACAGTGCAAGAGGAAGTGTGACGAGAAGATAAAAACTTTGAGTCACGAACTCTCAATAAAAACAGAGGAGCTTGAAGAATTGAGAAGTGAAACAATGAGACAGTCGTTCCACGCGTCTCGAATAGAATTAAAGCCAGATAGAACCGAATATATAGATGAGGGTTATTCTGTATACACGGCGGTACCAAAGAAGACGGATTATGGGAGAATGCATCACAGTATGAGTTATATAACCTCGGAATCGCGTTGTTCTTGTCCATCGATGAGAAGTCAACTGGTCGGGCAACTGATCGAGGATTTGTTCGAAAGAGTGCACAACACGGTTGATGACGACCTGAGTAGACTGTGCAATGAGATCCCACTGAGTAATAGTAGAGAAGTGACTGTTGAAACCAAAGCGAAAATTACAAATTACCTCTTAATGGCTATATCGAAGGAGCTCGTTAGGTCCATCGGAGATGCCGATGCTAAGACTGATACAGAGGTCAGTATGGTTATGGTTATTTTATCAACTTACATAATATACTTATACATTGTGACTAAATTTATAACCGCATTTGTTATGCAATGTCTGAGTTTACTAATTAGTCTGAAATTGTCAACCTAATCATGGTTGTGGTTGAGTTCTAGCTTTGTGGTAATCAGGTATTTAGTACCTTATTTACTGTGTGAGTAAAAATTTAGATTCCGACCAACAAATATACACTTTGTGTCGAAAGAAAATACCATGATCTTCTAACTTTATTGTTTATTACGTAATTGCGAAAATATTAAGTCCCGCTTGCACCTATTCCAATTCAAACATCACATGTTTCATGTTACAACTAGTATGGTTCGAATCTATTTACTCAAGGGTGGTGCTCATGCCTTTACAGATACATGCACCAATTACCAAAGCACCTTCAATCTTTGAACCAAAGCCTCTGCAACCAAAGCAAGCTCAAGCGACTTTATACCAATTTTCTTTTTATATCGGTCAGAATTCAATTTTTTTATTCACTTCACAATGTTCACAAACCAGCCTGGTGGCTTTGTCGTGTCCTCCACACACCAAAACCGCCGCCGTGAAACTCAAATTCAAAATTCTTTAATCAAATAATTATGTCAGAATGTTACGCTTGATGAACGTCAAAACACAATGTTCACAAATTAGCCTATCAACGGAGCAGCTGTGTCTATTATACAAGACTCAGGTTCGCTCCTGCGTGGAATACTGCTCTCATCTCTGGAACGGCTCCGCTCAGTACCTGCTAGATGCCCTTGATAGGTTGCTGCGGCGTGCTGTCCGTATCATAAGTGACCTTGAGGCTACTAAGACCCTTGAATCTCTGCAATTTCGCAGGGACGTAGCCGCAATGGCTCTCTTTTACCGATTGTTTCACGGTGAGTGCTCAGAAGAACGCTTTCAACTCATCCCACCCTCTCCTTTCCTATCCCAAACAACACGTGCCGGGTTAAGGTGCCACGCTTACACGGTAGAACAGATACCATCACGTACAAAAAGGTTCAGTACATCTTATCTTTGCCGTACCATAAAGATGTGGAACTCGCTGCCAGCTCACGTGTTTCCTTCCTCCCTTGATCCTGGGTCCTTTAAGCGGGGCGTGAAAAAGCATCTCTCAAGGCCGTCAAAGTGAGGGCCGCCATGTCACATTGCTTAACCAGCAATTGGGGATGGTGGCCTTCACAATAGCACTTCACTGTCAGCTTACCATCAGGCAGCGTGAAGTCAATTTGACAGGCTTTTTTATTAAAAAAAAAAAAGACTAATGACCCGTTCACGACAAGCTTGCGGCAGGTAGCGGTGGCAGTTATTTCGATGTACATGGCGCGTTCTATTGTGACTTTACATCGGCCGCGGCGGAGTAGAGCGTGACATGTAGATCGAACTCGCTGCCGCTGTCGCCCGCCGGGTCACGATCTACAGCGGCGGGTGGCAGCGGCGAGCGTTTTCGATGTAGGTACATGGCGCGTTTACTGTGACGCGGCGCGCGGCCGCCTCAGAGTGAACGCGCCATGTACATTGCCACTGCCGCGCCGCTCGCCGCTTAGACCGAAATCGTGACCAGGCACAGGATGTTGTACAATTTTTTTGTTATCGGTTAAAGCAAAATACTTTATTCACTGAGGTCACTTATGAAACGTCAAAACACAATGTGCCAGGTGAACATTTCAGGCTTTGGCGTATAGAGGTTTTGACACTATCATATGCATAGGAATGGCAGCGAGCCGCGTCGTCGATGTCGTACTCCATGCCGTACGCGGCGCGCGGCGACAACGAGCGCGTGGTGGCGGGCGCGGCGCGACTTGCCTCCGTCACGTGCGCATGCGCCGCCGCGAGACTCGCCGCCGCGAGACAGGACCTCGCGCCCGCCGTCAAGTTGTGTCAGGAGGTACGTATACCTACCTAATACTTTATTTATTAAGAGGCTACTCCGAAATTCTAAAAATGGTTCAGTGTTCATCGCTTAAACGTGAGCTATAAAGTTGAATATCGCGTGATTTCTGTCATTGCGTGTAAGCCCGTAAATGTCTGAAATCTTATTTCGTTCATAACTCAAGTAATAATCGTCATAGAGACAATTCTTCCATGTATTTACTATTAAACTAGCTCTTCTTTCGGTGAGTTGCATTTTTAATGCGAAGAGTTAAAATATCTACAATAATATTTAGAGAAAGCATGTTTTTTAAATTAAAATTGTATCGGGCGAAAGTTAACCAATCTCATGTACCTGTCTATATAGTATTACTAGATAAAGATCTCATAAATAATATAAGTACATAAGTTTCACTTTGCTCCTGCTTCAAAATCGGCAACCATAAATGGATTAAATTCTCGAGGTAGTACCTTAAAAACATCTTGCACGGAACAAAGAAAGATGTACAAAGCGAACTTAGGTTCAGTTTCATCCCTATTTAGATCCCAGCCCAGATAAATTTAACTTTAGGACGAAATTTGTGTGAGTTATATGACAAATTAGCTTAAAAGGAACTTAGCAGACAGTTGTAAAACTGGCGCTTAAATGTTTTACTAGAAAGTTTAATGAAGTTGCGATTCCAAAATTTACCCCGGGCTTCAATGCAAAGGGCAAACGTTACAATGATGATACTCAGTAGATGGAAAGGAAATTGAATTAAAAGTAAATATCTATTTAGATCATGTACCTACGTAGCTATTTCACAAAAGCGATAGACCACATGTAAAGAAATGAGTTAGACAAAGGGTCGATTCTGCCTCTATTGCTCTCTCATTGAGTCCGTGAGGTGGCAGATTAAGAATACGGAATGTCACCACCCCATATCATACCATGGGTGTCGTAACAGCCGACAGAGGAAGCATATTATGCAGAGAACAGCACTGTAAGAGAAGGAAAACTTGATACAAACCCTATACCAACCCGTTTGGCCAGCGTGGTATAGTAGGCCAATTCCTCCATTCAAAGAAGAGGCCTAGTCCAGCAGTGGACTGTTAAATGCTGATGATGATATTAATGACTCCCTAAATCCCATCTTTTAGTTCACCACTAATAAGTACCGTTATAAAGACTCAGCAAAGAGATTCAGGTTTCCTGCTACAGATTCGTCTCAGAAGTCTACCCAGACTGATCCATCATACCTAACTGATGTAATACTGTTTTTTTTTTCTTGCAGGAAGTTCTCGATCACGGCGATGTTAAAATCATGGAGGAGCAGTTAGCGAATGCGATTGAAAGTATTGTTGTAAGTATATCTACTACTACTTTGCCAGAATGAGATTTAGAAAGAAATAACTTGTAATAAATTGGTGTTGTTTGTTGCAGAATTGTCCATCTTGTGCGTTGGGTACAAATGCGATAGTTTGGAGCACGGATGTCTAGGAACGTTATATCGTGCGATTATATGTGAGTATTTCATTGCAGAAACATAGGTAATATTATTTAGAAGATAAGGCCACTGGCCACTCTTACAGTGTTAGTCATACACGTTTTAGTAGACAACGACCTTTTCTTTTACCACCTCTTAATCCATATTTGTCTAGTATTCTGGCATGCCAGACACAACTAAAATCTATCGTATCTCGTGTAGATCTTCGCTTTAGCGTTTCAGAGGAATTAATTTCATCGTGTTATTATTTTGGCCGCAACTCTACTTATCTGCCTCTTAATAGAGGATTTTTATGTTTAAGTCCTTTACAATTGTTTTCATGCATTTAAAAATAATATTTTTCCTTGTCTTTTCCAGGTGTAATACCTCCACCGACCTCACTCTGGTGCCTTGATTAGTTAAGCTATTAGCCACTACGTACGAACTGTAAATATATTTGTAACATAATAAATAATACTCCTATTTTAATGAATATTACGTAAGCGAACCATATCGACGAACAACGTGTACCTACATTCGAAATAAGAATCTTATAACCATAGATTCTTGTTTTTTTTTTTTTTTCATTTTGTCTGTTCTGTGCCAATCGTGTTTTGATGTTAACTTGCGTGCAATAAAACTTAGAAGAAATTGTTATTCTTTTTCAAAATTTCTTTTGAAAAATGTTGTTTTAATTTCATTAGTTGTCTTCCCAAAATAGCTATGGAAAGATTGTTTTTTATTTTACTTTTCCAGGCCACATTTTATCGAAATACTTGCATTTGCAAACTAGTTTCATTGCTAGCAAGTTTTGTTTGTGTAAATAATATTATTATCGATGACGAAATCATTGTATTGTTTTATTAACAATTCGAGTCTCTTACAAAATTAGATTCTTATATCTTTCTCTACTTTATATATTATAAAATGTTTTATTTAGAAGACGATTCATTGGTCAATTATAACTATTATTTAAAAGCTAGTGTTTTATTATAACCAAATATTTATATACCAATTTCCTGGTTTTCATTCATCTATCACTAGTAGTGGCATGTCTATTTGGCGTATAATAGCAACTAGTAGAGTAAAGAAGTACGTATCTTATACCTATATCATAGACTAGAGCATTTATTAATAAGACTGTACCTATAGGTAAGTATATTAATTTCCAATGCATTTTCTGCAACTGTTTCTAAGAAAAACAACACAAGAGGTGTAAGTGCAATCACTTAGTTTCAAAATCGTTAAAGCATGGCATATCCTACACATTTTATAAAAGACATTCATTTCTATAAAGCGCCAACATGCGATGCCATTAAAAGGGAAATCCAAACTTCGAAAGCGGTCACGACGAATTCCTCAATAATTCAAGCATAGATTACGTTGACCACGAAGCAGATTTAAAAACCTGATAGATTTCACCTACCTTGGCCAAAGATTGTACTTATGGAACAAAAGAATAAACTTACGAAAATATCTCGCAAGAAACCCATGCCGCTGCAGTGTTCTAGTTGCTGGCATACAAAAGATGGAAATAAGTGTACAAATCTGCTCAGATGCTTTATGATTATGAGTTATGACATGACCGCTATACAAACGTAAGTAAGTAAGAAGAAGAAGTAACGAATTCACATATCCTTGGCGATATGTCATTTCGATGCAAGCCAAAAAAAACATTTAACTGTAGGAACCGTTTCATTAAAAGATCGTTTTATTGGATTTTAATTTTACCACATAGACGTTTCTATTACAATTCCTATTACCAACATAATTCAAATAGACGTCATCTACCCAATGACGACAGTGCGTGGAGGCGCTATCGCTGCTCTTTGCGTCCATCGTAGTAATACCGACCTGACCTAGTTGTAGAGTTGTGGGCCCCTAAACGTCATATTTAGGGACCAATAATTAATATTGATTAAGATTTTTATCGTCATAAAACTACAGTTGTACGACGTGACGGGTGCCGAGAATATCTACAATAGCTAAAGAGCCTTAGTTTATTGCTTGATGAATATTAGGAGACTGATCGGATAAATGAAGTTAATATTTTTATAATTTTTACTAGACGTAGGTACCTTTTGGTTAGACGGTCTCATAACATACTGAACTAGAGGACGCCAGCAGCTACGTCTGCCATTTTTTTTAACTTCCCGTTTTGACCAATCCCGTGGGAATTTCGGGAAATCCCTCCTTAGTGCACACCTACGGTCTCCAAGGAACATACATGCCAAATTTCAGCTTCCTGCGCTGTAGCGTATCTGTCAGTCAGTAAGTAACGCAAGGATTTTATACATTAACACGTTCCGGGACAGAATGTCGGGAGGCGGTACTCCAAAACCTACTCAAATTGACACTAGAATTTCCCATACAAATTCTCCCCCCGCTTGATGACGTTGTGGTATACCTTATACTTATTTATATTGCATGATACGACAGTACGTTTCTCGACGTGACCATTATTCACATTTTATACGACTGTTTTCATTACCAATTGTATAGCAAAATAACAATAAAATACAAGTAATTATGAAATTAATTTTATGTTACGAGCCCCGTGACGACGCGGGGCTCCCGCGCAATGACACTTTTCCTTTTGCATGTGTGCGTGTAGTTTACTTGTGTGCTTATAAAACTTCGCGTTGTGACACTAGCCAGCTGTAGGTTCTTGTAATACGACACTAATACGTCACCCTACAATATTTTCTATTGCTGACGCCCGTTCCATGACGATCTGTCGTATTTCGAAGCTTAAAGTCAGCCGTCGATGGACGTTGTGTCGTAATCTATAGGAATTTAAGGACCGTCCTTCGACGTACTGTCCCGGAACGTGATAAGATTATAATTTGTAGGTAGTCAAGGATTGAAATAATTAGTGTTTCTTGTTTAGTTTGAGTATATAATCAGAAAATATATTAGTAATACAGAGTAAGATAACGTTTTAAAAGAAGCTAAGACAATAGTTAAAATAGTTCCGTACTTACTTAATAGAAAAGTATCTATCACTAATCCTGAAAACATTGATAAAAAAGAAGAGTTTGTTAATTTTAAATCAAATTGACTTGACATTTCAATCAGTCACATAGCAGCTTTTTATAAAAATGTAAAAATAAAGATATTTTAGTACCTAAAGCAAACAGTACCTATATTTGAACGGTTGACGGCAATTATTATAAACGAATGTGTAATATGATATTCTTTTTGAACATTATTTTTGTGAATATCAGCACTGCTTTAGCCTCATTTATCGCAGAACCGATAATTGTTGGAGTATGCGTGTTGTAGAGTGGAGACCACGCCTTGGCAAACGTAGTGTAGGACGTCCTCCGGCTAGCTGGAGTGACGTGCCTTTGGAGAGGCCTATAGTCCAGTAGTGGACTATGGCAGGCTGATGATAATTATTATCAGTAACATTTGCTTTATATAGGGATTAGTTATATTATTATTATATTATTCCAATTGGTTATTTAGACTTAGATACACACCACACATGCTTTTCTGGATCATTTTCAGGTTTACTCACTTAATAATTTATTTTCCCCAGACAAAAGCAAAATGTCCATACCGATGTAAGCCCATATCTACAAGCCTTTCTGGAAGACCTTATGTGAAACACTCCTGTGCTTTATCTAAAGGACCTTTAGAGTAGAATTCAATGGATATATTAAAGAAAAGTGATTTGAGAGCCGAACATCCATCTACCACTTGTTCCTGTACGAAATGTGAATCTATGTTTTGTTTCGCAAAGAGGCACAACAGTAGCAACATTTGTAGCTGTGAAAACTGTACAGCAAAATCTTGCATGCTTGGGAAAGTAAAATGCGACGGTTCAGCTCGAAATATGGGCGTCTCTCTAAATGCAACAAAAACTAAGCCTGTTCCGAGAAAATCTGAAGAAGTGACTGAGCGTGCTATTAAGAATGAATCAGATAGAAATAAAATAGTAGCAAATCAACCACCACCAAAATCTTTGGATTGTTGTAGGGATCAACATTCTTCAAGGACTCCCTCAGAACGTACTGGTATCAAACCTGAATCACCAAGTGGGTACGTATATACAGTGTCAGGTAAAAATACGCAAGCATTAGAAAGTTACATAGATAAATTAAAAGAGACTAGTTCTCAAGAACCATTGAGAAATTGTATATGGATGGATGCACCATGTAAGGAGGGTTGTAAAGCTAAATGTGCTGAGACATCTCAAATAACATGCAAAAGACATGCGAAATTCGAACCCAAAATTTCGGATCGCAAAGAATTTGAAACTGAAGTTCGAAGTGTAATGTTATCGAGTCCTAATACTGATTTCAAACCGACAAGTAATAAACTCAACGCACAAGATGACATTGGTAACACAAATTCTAGTGAAACTTTTTTTACTCCAACTAATAGCATTTTTAATTACGATATATTGAAAAAAATTAAAGATGCTTATAATGCATGCAGTTGCGTCGTTTGTGAATGTATTCCTAATGTAATTACTCAAAACGAAATATGCTCTTGCAAACCGTGCGAATGCTCAGATTGTAAGGGCTACATGTTAACAAACACAACTCGCATAATACAACGACAGGGGATGAAATATACGCCTAGCCAATATATTAAACAGAGTTTGAAACAGACTCAGAAAAGACGAACTGATTGCTCATGTAAACCTTGTAAATGTGCTCTATGTCAAAAAGATAATATTGCTAAGGCTTGTGATTGTGACTTATGTCAATGCAACGAATGCAAACCAAAGGTAACAGAGGCGCGTACACCCAGTGGAGACATACAGAACATTCCATGTAAATGTACACCATGCGACTGCATAGATTGTGCACGTTTATATAAATCTATTTCCAAAAAATCGTTGCTCAAGGTTTCTGAAAACAAAACTATTCGAACGGCTTGTCGCTGCGAATTTTGTCCAAATGATATATGTGCAAATGGTGATGAGGCTTGCAATTGTGAAAAACGTAACAGCCAAGCTAAACCAATGAATGAAGAAAAAGATCCTGGCATGCAAACAGCTTATATATTAAATGATATATATCACCATAACGATAGCGCAAAAAAGAGTCCGGATATGATTGCTATGTACTCTGCTTTACCACGCATCCGTAATTATGTACCAAATAATACACATGCCATAGCTTGCACTTGCAATGACTGTGAATGCTTAACATGTGTCTGTAAAGAAAATACTATAAACGCTATAAAGTCTTCACAGTTATTTTCATGTGATAAGAGATACACATTTAATCAAAACATTACTAGTTTACCAAGTCATAGCAACACTAAGGTTTGTAATTGTACGCCTTGTGAGTGTCAAGTATGTACTAACCGCAAACGTGAAAAAAGATCTTACCATCAGACTCCTATCGAGGCCTTCAAAAAAACAGATACAGTGATTTGCAGTTGTAAGTGTGATGCGTGCCTTTGTTCAGACACTGTTCCAAATTTAGACAAACAGCGTGAATCCAACTGCAAATGTAGCATTTGTAAATGTGAGAGTTGTGTTGATGACCGATGTGCAACCGGTGGGCCTACTTTGAATAGACTTCCTATTGCCAAAGGTGAAGTCTTGACTCCATCAGCCCATCAGAATAAAGTTCAAAAGCTTAAGTTGACAAAGGGAATGGCTTTAATATCTAATTTAGGTGAGAAATCTGGGTTGTCGTACAAACATGTTAATTCTAGAACTCTGTCCCGACAAGAAGTTATCTTAAATAACAAGAAATATAACCCTACTCGACCTGTAGACGTGCCCTTAGAGCCGTCACTTATATTTCGTAACATTAATAATGCTAATAGAAATACAGCTGAAAATAGAACGGGCTTTCTTAAATCTCTTAACAATTGTGATATGTTTAAGTATGATGCCTGTGTGCAATGTAAAGAATGGCCCAAAAGATGTTTATTAGACAAAAATAATTGTACTGATATAATACCTGGGAGTTGTATTTCCGTATATTCTTCTATAGAAACAGTATCTAAGTCTTCCTTATGTAAAGAACCCAAAAGAGATGCATCAATTTTAGACAAGAGAAATAAATCTTCAGAAAGCTCCTGTAATAGTTCAGGTCATGACCAATCCCGTTATCTAACACGATTGCCAAAATCAGCAGCAGAAATATGTTTAGAAGATTTTATAAAATGTAACTTGGGAAAGGAAATATCATTGACCACATTTGATACTAGTCGTAAATATCACAAAGAATTGATAGCCGATAACAAATCAATTGATTCGTTTATGTATAATGTCATGAAGCCTGATACATCTTTCTCAACAACTATAGAAAACAAAGAAAGTCAGCATTCCATAAACCTTAAAAATAGAAATATTGATTGTAAAGGGAATAAGCATTACTGCGAACCTATGAATACCGACATTTCGAAAAACATAAAAAATATCAAATATGAGGCAAAAACTACTAACTCCAACAGTTGTGAAATAAGAAGTAATGCTCGAGGACCGACGCAATTTGAAGAACGTGGAATTAAATCGACACCACAAGTGACTACACAACAACATGATTTGAATCAATTTCATACAGCTGGTAGAGCATGCAAATGTTACAATTTATCAAATGGAATATTATCTGACTATGTATGGAATGACGATTCTTCATTAAAATCAAAAGAATCATCATACACATTCTGTAGTTCCCATATCGATCATTTAAGCATCAATCTAGACGAGGATTACAAAAGAGTGAAAAGAACTCTAAAAGATGCAGATAAATTTTCTAAGAAATTATTAAGACTTTTGGCATCATATGAAAAAGCTAATAGAGAATTTCAGAAAATATCTGACAAGTTAAAAGCTTCTCAGGTATCGATTATTAAAAATGAAGAGTTAAACAAAGCTCAAGAACTTTCTAATGACGATACTGATAATATTATAGAACATACTTCTAAAACTACACGGTTTGAGGGAACTGCGTCACCGTGGTCTATTGTTACGGACGAGACGCAAATATTACCAAATAAATATATAATACCAAGAGTAGAAGACGGTGCTATTTCACAAAATTGTCGACTATCTGATAAAAATAATGTTATTTCAAATCCTCAATTATCAATGAACGGTACAAATAATAAATTGGACTCAAAGAAAATGGGACTCAGTTACGAAAAACCTTGCCGCTACAATGTTAAAACTCGACAATACAATAAGAAACCTCAGACGAGTGTAGCAAAATGTGGCGATAATTCCTGTGTTATAGTAACACCTAATGAAGACGTAACAAAAATGGAAGAGAGAACGCGCAGAAGGCACGGCAAAATTTGCTATAGCCCTCCGAGGTGTACGTATAAAATTGCAAAGAGGGGTTGTTTGAAAAAACCCGATCCAACTTATGACTTAATGTACCGCAAAGCAGAAGTGACGAAAGATATACATAAGTGTTACATCACTGAGGATAGACCTTGTAAAGATAACGAAGATATCATGCAAGCTGTCCAAACAAATAAAAAGCATGATCTGAACCTAATTATGTCAATATTAGATCCCATAATAGGTAATACTGAAAAAACTTCAGAACCTGTCTATCTGCCTGAATGTCCATCAGTAAACGAGGTGAGTATTTTTATTTAGAAATGATAACTAATACTAATATAGGTAGGTACTCGGTGTCAAAAGACCAATCACTATGTCGAAGTGTACTTGTTTTGCTCATCATGACAAGTCATACCAAGCAAAAGTACCTAGAAAACGAAACATTTTTAGGCTTAAAATAGTAGACACTTTTTATAAGCCCTAATGGAAAGCGCGCGTGTGCAATGCTCGAGATACCCCTGCCTATCTATGGGTGCATAGGAGATGTATAGGACAAATTGGAGCGAGAAATGCATCGATCTTGTAATAATTAGATAAAATATATGGTGACTTTGAGCCATAACATCTCCTAAAGCAATTATTTCCCAGGTATGGTGCCGAACTGCCGTGGTTTTCGTAATGATTGGTACAATAATTATGGGATTTTTATTTTCGAGTCTTTTTACACTGTGTATGATCAATTAATATTTAGTATAATTTTTATTTACATCTGTGGCACCTACAGTTTTCACAATAGTAGATGAGACTATGTTTAATCAATATTAACTATTTCGATGTCCGATGAGAGATACAATATCCTAAGCCAACTCTCACACGGTCAATCTGGTCCTAATCTAAGCAGAGCATGTACAAAAAATAATTGTGCTTATCGCACAAAGTAAAGTTAAATTATTAAACTATTGTGATAGGTACATGGGACAGAGACTTTGTTAAAGAAGAACTGCCAGTAAAACAATAACATCAAAGCCAATAAGAGAAAGCAACCTAAAGATTCAAAGAACAGTAAGAAACACAAAAAAATATGAAAAGGACTTATAACTATGAGTTGCCAGCGATCTCCCTCAAATGGCTAGCTCTAAAAGTTAGGAAACCTATCAGCAAAATTGCAGAATGGCTCATAAAAAAATATGATGATTAGTAGAAATGTAAGTAACCTTACTTTAAAAGAAACTTATCGTTTTGTGTTTTGCAAATTCTAGATTCAGTTACAAACAGATGAGCTCTTGGCGACTGACATCTCACCGACTCATGATAATGTCGTAGATGAATATGAATATCGAAAAGATCCACAATTTGTGCATAAGGTAAACTAAACCGTTTTCAATATCCATAGAAAAATCTCTTCGTATACCCTAATCATGTAACATGACTGGCCTTTCGAATGTTTGTTTTTCATGTGTTATAAATAAGAACCATTGTACATACTGCCACTCATCAAGCTGGACACTTACCTGTGTACCGTTATTATTGCGAATTAAAATTAGCATTAAAACGTACCTACTGCAGTGTTCAAAGAGTTGAAGAAACGCTTAGACTACAGGCCCATGTCCAAAATCATTTTGGACATGGGCCTGTAGTCTGGTGGTTCATATGACCCATCCATTTTGGCAAAATGGATGGGTCATATGAACCACCAGGTGACGTATATAGGACGATATAAGAGCATAAAATAATAAGATTCAGCACTATGCCGTCACTTGTAAGCTGTCCAACTGAGTGCTGGTGAGAATTCAAAAGTGCAGGTAGAGTGAGTACGCATTTCGGTCATATATTTTTGTACGGCATTTTTATCATCGATAGATCCATGAAAAATAATAAGAAAGCGCGCAGTGCCGTAAAAAAATGGTGCGCTACAAAGTCGGTATTTTTTTTTGATTTTCTGACAATTTCCAAAAAATACCGACTTTGTGGCGCACCATTTTTGTACGGCACTGCGCACTTTCTTATTATTTTATGCTCTTATATCGTCCTATATACGTCACCTGGTGGTTCATATGACCCATCCATTTTGGACATGGGCCTGTAGTCTAGCTGATCTCTGCTATGAAATCGCAGCGATTCAATTCTCATCAAGCGCTCTTTTCATCAATGCAGCTTTCTATATGTAACTATCTGCAGTTTTTGTTTTCTGTTCAGAATACTATGAAACAACAACAATTACCTGGGCCAATGAAAATCGACAAGCTGATAGGTGAACCAATATCATACCACGACAAGGGAGTTTCGTGTGGCGACATGGAAACAATAGTAGGTAATCATTTGAATTCTTACAATCTGTAATAGTTTTGTTTTGATTTCATCGTAGTTTAGAAAAGCTTGACGATACCATTTCTTAAATACTTTTTGAAATAGCAATAGCTCAAAGTATTGAAGTATTGACGAATGTTAAAAAGCCTATATCGCTTAATCTGTTTTAGAACGACTTAGAAGACAACGTTAAAGAACTTATGAATGAATTCATTTTGCAACCACTGATGAAAGGAAAAATATTTACGGAGGATATAAAAGACCAAAACTCATATTTAAGTTTTGAGGTAAGACTATGTGCAATGATATGCAACGGTTGTAAAAATATTTCAATTGAAACATAGCTATTTGAATTTTTTAATTCGAAATTTACGTTATTTTGGTCTATCTAAATGTCTGTTAAAGAGCTGATTCGGATGCGCAATAGTAAATACTCTTCCCTTTTAAAGTTAATTTTCGTTATTTTCGTTATTCGAATAAAATATGATAATTGAAAATATGACGATAGTAGCTCGCCTGATGGTAACCTGGCCTGGTTCACGACATGGCTGAGTTTATTCAAGCGTTACAGAAGCATTGCAAAGGAAATACATCCAATACTGTGGAGGATCATGACGAAAGATGATGCAGGGTTTATCTGAGAGGAAGGGTGACGCAGGCTACGGTTACACCACCCTCACATTAAAACGATCAACGTATAATAGAAGGTGTCCTACTGTTGCGCCACCATGTTTCCGTCAGCGAGTGAGAACAAAGCACCAGGCTTTCACTCATCTTTCTTTTTTCTTGTATCGAAGGAGGAATAAGTGTGGGCTTGGGCTTGGAAGAAACAGGCAAGCATAGTTTTCCCCATGTACGTCTTCGTTCCCTCAATTGACCTCGTTGGCATTATAATGTCGCCAGTAATTACGCCACTTTATAGCGTACATGGGCGTGATGTAGGTCGTGTAGATCACATTGTTAAAAAAGTGACGAAGACACGGGCTGGAGGATGAATGGGATCCCAGCACTAAACTTGTCATATTGTAAAGAATATATCGTATTTTACTTCTTAGCTATTATTAATATTTCTATTCATTATTGAATACACAGAGTAGCAGCAATCTAAAAGTAAATTTCCTACTGGTGAAGAAGGTATCAGATCATACAGCGCTGGTTAAGTGGAGCCGACCGCGAGACCTAACTGACATTCAGGGATACGAGGTTTGATATGGCTATCAATTATACTATTAGCTAAGTCATGGAATATCGCTGTCCCTTTGGCATGCAGCAGTCAGGCGATAGTTGTTATATGGACAGGCTAATATTCTATCAAATCTCAATGTTCCGAGGCGAAAATCTTGGATGCAACCAAATGCTAAAGGCAATGTTCTACGGACGTACAGCTTGGACTGTAACAAATGCATTGGCATCTGAAGCACCAAATCTTCAGACGGCATCGAGAACCTTATATCTGTGTCATGGTCATGAAGGATCTTAAGTCGTTCTTTGACATTTAATGACGATGATTACATTTCGCCACTTTATGCATTTTTAGGTGCCACGTTATAGGGGGCAAGCCTATTGCCTTTACCAGACAGCTGCTACTGAGAATTTGGAAAAACTCAGTTACACTTTTGCTCGACCCAGAAATTGAACTCGGGACCTACCGCTCAGCAGATTCTACGCTATCTACTGGACCAACGTGGTAGTCAATCATATCCGTCTCAAACAGTTCACTCCAAAATGAAAGGCAGTTTTTAGGGTTCCGTAGTCCACAAGGAACCCATATAGTTTCGTCATGTCCGTCCGTCTGTCCGTCCGCAGCCTAGCTCAAAGACGCCTGGTGATAGAAAGCTGATATTTGACATGAATATCGACATAAGATATTGCAACAAAACTGTACCTAGAATAAAATTTAGGAAAATATTTTTTTAAGGGTATCTCCCCTACATATATAGTGGAGTTGAATTTTTTTTGGCTGAGTACCCTATTATGTGGGGTATCATTGGATAGGTTTAAAAAAATATTATTAGTTTGCTCAAATCATTTTTCGATCAAGTGATTGGTTTGTCAAATATCAAGCTTTGAAGTGATAAAAATTGTTAGACTCAAGTGTCCCCCCCCCCCCCCCTGCCGGCTAAACTATTAATTTGGAAGAGGTGAAAAAAATCACAAATGTAGTACATATTATAACGAATTTAAAAGGAAAACTATCACGGCTAAGTCGACATCACTAGTTTACGAGTAATCGTCGGTTAACTTATAAATACCTATTTCTGTGAGTTTATATTGGGAGCGCTGGCTTAATCTTAAAGATGCCCGTTTTTAGTCCCATGTGAAACAGAAGTTAATATCAATAATAGCCATTATGGGCCACTACGGAACCCTACGTAGCGCGTGGCCCGACACGCACTTGGCCGGTTTATTTCAACCTAGTTGCAAAAATATCTTCCTGTTCATTAAATTCCATTTCATTTTGTTTTCAGTTACTAGTAGATGGCCGAGCGGTGCAGAAGATATTTAATCCATCTAAATGCATCGCGGTCGTTACCTGCCTACCGCACACAGAGAAGATACTGCTAACGATCCGCACAGTGACGTCTTTTGTACCAGAAACCGGCCATTATCCAGCCACGACTATTATTTACCGACCACGTGTAAGAAAACAATGAGAATTACAGGTTACTTTCTTATAAAACTTATGTTCCCACCCTATTTGCAGTTTTATTTTCATAGTTACGCCATTGCTACCTAAAGCTTTTGCTTATGCATAAAGTTAACAGTTATGCATAAAGTGTCAGTAAGTAACATACAATAAGCCACTTGAGGTTCCTTCCTTGTTTCCGCTTAAGAAAAACAAGAGGTAAAATCATTATGGGTGAAATGAAGACACCAAGAAGTCTACTTTGTTCACCCAAGAGAACAAAAACAAATAGACCGATAGACCAAAGTCATGTCTATAATTTATGAATTCAGAATGTGCATGTAGTGTGAGGGTTAAGTACTTATTTTTTTAAAGCTTCAGGTTTAATTCCCCGAAGTGGTAGGCAGAGGTATTATATTACACCCACACTTTGTATTATAAATCATAGGTCCCACTTACAAACCTATTGCCATTATCGGGCACATTGCCATCACAGAGTACCTTATTGCCATCAAACCCGGGACACCGATTAGCAGACGCATAGGTGCGCTATCAACTAAAACACGGAGGCAGTTAAGTTTCTTTGATACTTGATGACCAGCCCGCCGCTTGGCGGCAGGCGGCTTCCCCGTACTGCATCCGGTCTTTGTGCAACCCTCACTGCTGTGTGTGGGCTGCGCACTGGTAACATTGCTGGGACCTGCTACAGCAGCCTGCTCAGCTGTTTTTGTAGAGGCAGCACCGGCAGCAGCAGTTTGTGCAGCCTTCTACTTAGACGCCCTGCGCTGTCTTTTGTTCAAGTTATTCCTCTTCTTCGACAGGCCGACAGCAGCGGGGCTACTAGTAGGCAGGCGCTGGACAGGATTAGTGGTCTTGCCCTTACCCTTGCCCTTCTTGTGGCTTACCACTTGCCAGGCGGCGAAGGAGGAATCGTCTTCCCGCTTCATCTCGAACGGGCTGACGATTATAAAGACCAGTACTAGTGCTAGCCAGCGCTGAAGTCCCGTCCTTAAGGAATGGTATGACCTCTGCAGCTGGGGCCACAGCGTCAACTATCTGTTTAATTTTGGTTTTTGCGGCAGGAACAGCTTTCGCTGCCACCGTTGCAGTTGGGGTAATAACGGGGATTTCGGTATCCATAAAAAGTTTAACAAGACTGCATCCCTCTGGCTTCCCATTTTTAGTTTATTTCAATTCTTGGAAAATAAATAACGCTAGGCTTTAGTATGTACTAAGTACCCGCTACGCTAGAAATATGAGATAGAGGCGCAAGAGTACCGACACACATTGCGTGCCACACCAAACGCCTACCCAGCTTCCATGGCAGTGGAAGCTGGTTAGTTACATAAGTAGGTAGTGCTACAGTGTAAACCCTCGAGTGACGTAAATAACAACATCTAGTTCAGGAATATATGATTAAGTCGTCTGGGAGTCGTTGGGGCCATGGGGTCCAAGACTGAGATCTGAAATCTTGCAATAAGATTATTCGTAGGCACAAAACTTTAGCATTGCATTTTTACTAGGCATCTGAGCCTTATCTATACTATAATATAATAAAGCGGAATAGTTTGTTTGTTTGTATGTTTGTTTGCTTGTTTGTTTGTTTGTTTGTTTGTTTGAACGCGCTCATCTCAGGAACCACCGGTCGGATTTGAAAAATTATTTTTGTATACGATAGGCCAGTTATTCCGGAAGGCTATATAACGCTTCGACCCTTTGGGGCCGGGCAAAAGGCTAAAAAGGCTAAAAGCTAATGCCAGCTAATCTCAGGAACTAGCAGTCGGATTTAAAAAATTGTTATTGCCTATGATAGCCCAATTATTCCGAAAGGCTATAGGCTATATAAAATTACGCCACAACTTTTAAGGGTCAGACAATAATAATAAAATGGTCAAACGAGAACGGGAAGGGTTGGGTCAAAGGCAAAAAAAGGCTAAACGAATAGGTTACAATCTATATTCTGTATTGTTTTCGAGATTTTCGGGACGCTGATTAATAATGTGAAATTTATTTAGTGATCCAAGATGGCGGACGGGAAATCAAAGATGGCGGATGAGAAAATTTTAAAAATTAATATGGGTATCGCCCTCGATATTTTAAGGGGTGGGGAATCGAAATCTATTTCGTGATCAAAGATGGCTGATGGGAAATCAAAGATGGCGGATGGGAAATTTAAAAAATCAATATTGGTATCGTCTGCGAAGTTAAACGGGATGGGGAATCCAAATACAACATCTATTTGGTGATCAAAGATGGCGGATAGGAAATCAAAGATAGCGGACGGGATGTTTTTTTAAAGTCGATATGGGTTTTGTCTCCGATATTTTAAGGAATGGGGAATTCCAGAGAGGTTGGACGTTTAGACTAGAGAGAACATGCTCGCCATATTTCCCTATACCGAACGTGCAACTTGTAATGTCAGTTCGTCTTAGTTGGTTAATCATAACGTCAAATTACGCGTCTTATTTAAAGAGTCATAGACTCCTTACAGACTCATATCTTTGACTGCATTCTCTAAATAGCCGTGCTGTCAAATCCCATCTTTAAGGAGTGATGGGATTTGACAGTGAAAGGAGATATCGATGTTTTTTTAATGGGGGATAAATACGGAAACAAACTATCGGACATGAATGTAAAACTGAATCGTACCCGAAAGCTTCGGCGTGGCAGTCGGTTGCACTCACGCCAACTGGGTTGTCAAAGTAATTCACTACTGAACTAAAATGTACATAAAGGCGAATTATTTGTGCTGGCGGATCACAAATCGGATTACCTACAACTCTAAAAAAATCGAGCACTGTCCAACGTTAGTGATAGCAAGAAACGTGATATGATGCGACGCAAACAAATTGCCAAAGCCTGCCGTGCCGTGCATTAGCCAATCTGGTATAATTCGTACAATACATAATCTAAGTGACAGTTTCTTAGCATCGCAACGCATCGCTCATTAGTTTATGAAAACTTTTTGTCAAAAGATTTTATGGCTAAAACGAACAATTAAACACGTGATTTTTTTAGTACTGTCTGTCTGGCAAGTCTTTGCAAAGCACTGTCCGGTGTCAACAGCAAAAACTACAATTTCAATATTTTAGTTGTTTACTTCTACGGCTTAAATATATCGACACATACTAAAGTTAGACATTTGACCAAAAATATTTATCGATAAATCATCACTGTTACGAACAACACTCGGTTTCCTAACTCTATGTTTTGTCTACTGTTTGTCTACCACGATGCTGCTATAAGAGCGTGCTGCTAAACTTATCGACAGCTCTTTCTATCATACTGCATGTGCCATTAGAAAGAAGGTATCAATCATAGCAACCGCTGTTGTTATTTAGTGTTACTTCTATGCCTTAGGTTATATTTCTTTGGGGAATTCAAATCCAACATCTATTTCGTGATCAAAGATGGCGGATGGGAAATCGAAGATGGCGGTTAAAATTACATATTGTATGATAGTTTACGTAATTACTTATTGTTACAGACTCTTTAGTTGCATCATAAATACGTTTTAATAATTTTATATTCTTTAGGTACTGTGTCATAGCTAACGTCATTCATTCTTTCTGTCTTCTAACTTACGTTCGGTACGAATAAAATAAAAACAACTTAATGTATGCAAAAAGCCTTTATTTTATTGGCGACGAGGAAAATTGTGTTGGTCAGTAAACACCATGAACGCTGAACAATTCGCGGCATTCCTTACCGCGCAACAAGAACAACAAAAGGCACTAACAGTCCTACTGCAGAAGCTCGTTCAACAGCATCAACACCAGGGAAGCCCCTCAACAGGCAACAACACCAAGAACAACGATGGTAACGAAGCACCCACGACATCTAAACAAAACATTGTAAAACACTTCAAGTGCGACAAGTTTAACCCAGAAACAACCACTGCTGAAAACTTTATCGATCTGTTTGAAGCAAAGTGCCGAATTTGGGGCAAAGAGACTGTTAGTATTCAGAAAGACCTACTTATTAACTGTATAACACCTGAAATATACCACGAGCTGAATGTAGCTTTAACCCCTGATTTTGACACAGCAACATACGACGATATAAAGATGAAACTATTGGACTTATATAGAACAAAGAAAACACGATACAAAGCCTTAATAGATTTTTGGAACTCGACGAGAGAAAGCGGCGAAACTATGGAACGTTATGCTAATAGACTAAAGGAACTCTCGAGGGACTGTGGCTACGAAGGGACTATGCTTGAGAGACAGCTTCGTGATCGTTTTGCAACCGGCTTGAACCATACACAGCTAGAGGTAGATTTAAAGCAAAGATGGCTTGAACTACGCGAAGTAACAGAAGGGGGCAGGCCAAGAGAGATAACATTCGCAGAAATATTTTCAGTTGCCCAGTCATGCGAAATCGCAGAGAACGACAGCAGCGCCGTGAATAACAAACAAAATGACTACGTTAACAGAATACGCCAGAAGAGACAAGGCAAACGCAGTGATACAACGACTAACGAAACAGCCAGGAAGTTGCGACTAGATCAATGCCGACAATGCGGAAAGCGGGACAAACATAACTACGAGAACTGCTCAGCTAAAGACCACCCTTGTACGGCATGTGGGAGCACAGGACATTACGAGAGTGTATGCATCAAATGAGGTAGAGCATATTTGACGATACAACCTAAACGCTCCCAACGTACTAACAAGGCCGATAAAAACAGTAAAATACAGAGGATCAACAATCGAACAGATGCATTAGAGACCTCATCAACGACAACGTCGCACTCCGACTCCTCGGCGGAAGAGAGTGATAGCGAGTACAACCCTGTTCACAATATTACTAAGAAGACATCCCGGTGCAAGAAAATTGACGTGACCATTAACCCATTAATAATGTACCATAGACTGGGACCCAGTAAAATGTACGATAGACTGGGACCCAGGATCGATCTACTCTATACTTAATTACCACGAAATTGTGGAAAAAGATTGGAACCCCGGCGTTAATGAAGGGACCGAAACTACAAGCTTATTGCAATTTCAAGCTCAAACCGAGAGGTATAACTGACGTAACAACTGAAGTAGACAACGTACAAAAGATTTTACCTGTTGTAGTTATGGACAAGGCAGATCCTATGCTTTTTGTGTTACAATGGTGTGAAATGTACGACATGACCTTTCCCAAGCCTGTCTACTCCATCAAACGCACCAAAGAGACGTTACTGGACCTAGTGCTAGCTACCCACACCGACCTTTTCGACAACAAATTAGGGAAGGTCAAGGATTACCAAGTTAGTATCCACACCAAACCTGGCAGCGAAGCAAAGCACCTACCGGCACGTCCCATCAAGTTCAGCATGCGCAAAAATATAGAAATAGAACTAGAACGGCTTCTGCGCGAGGGGATAATAACAGAAGTGGACCCCAACATGAGACCTATAGAATGGGCTACACCTACAGTCAATGTTTTAAAACCAACAGGCCAAGTACGTATATGTGGCGACTACCGAACAACGATAAACCCGGTGCTTATCAAACATACTCATCCCGTACCTCTATTTGACCAGTTACGACAACGTCTGGCTCACGGAGAGAAATATTCAAAAATCGACCTTAAAGATGCTTATCTACAGTTTGAAATAGCTCCGGAATCAAAAAAGTACTTAACAATATCAACCCACAAAGGATACTTTGTCTACAACAGAATGCCCTTTGGTATTGCAACAGCACCCTCAATTTTCCAACATTTTCTTGACAAACTACTAACTTGATGGCATACCACAAGTCGCTGTATTTTTTGATGATATTGCCATTACGGGGAAAAATGACAAAGAACACATACAGACCCTTTCAATGGTTTTCAACAAATTGTAGCAAGCTGGACTCAAAGTCAATCTCAAAAATGCACTTTCCTACAGCTAGAAATCGAATATTTGGGTCATATTATTGACAAAAATGGAGTACGACCAACAAAATCCAAAATTAAAGCAATTTCGAAAGCACCACCACCAACAAACACCAAAGAACTGAGGGCGTTCTTAGGACTCGTCAATTTTTACGAACGATTTATTCCACATTTACACAGTGAGCATTCACTGTCTGACTTACATGAGTTAACGGGGGGCCGCCGAAAAAGGCAATGTACTGAACGAATTATTTCATAAGACCAAGAAATAACAAGATCCAAGTCACTTGTGGCGTTTGACGAACACCGGCCTCTTTTCCTATCCTGTGACGCCTCGGAGAAAGGAGTAGGCGCAGTCCTATACCACAAGGATAAGAACGACATCGAACAACCTATTGCGTTTGGCTCGCGGAAACTGAAACCGGCGGAAATCAAATACTCTGTTATCGACCGTGAGGCATTGGCAATATTCTATGGCATTAAAAAATTCGACCAGTATCTCAGAGGCACTAAATTCACACTGGTAACCGACTATAAACCACTTATTCACATATTGGGTCCTCAACGAAATCTGCCAAAAATTGCTAACAATAGACTTGTAAGATGGGCACTCGTCATTGGAAATTATGATTACGACATCATTTATAGAAAAGGTGAACATAACATTATCGCTGACTACCTCTCCAGGATGTATACTCTTGGTCTATCCCAGAGAAGGTATGGGAAAGAGTTCACGTTGACTTTGCTGGGCCCTTCGAGGGAAAATATTGGCTAGTACTGTCAGATGCGTTATCAAAATGGATAGAGGTTAAACCGATGACAAAGATAACCACCAAGACATTGTGCGAGAAATTAGATGGCATTTTTACAATTCGGATTACCTCAAGTTATAGTGTCTGACAATGGATCTCAGTTCACTTCCAAAGAATTCCGAGCATATTGCAAGTCGCAGGGTATAAGTATACGTGACATCTTCACCCTATCATCCTAGAACTAATGGATTGGCTGAGCGCCTGGTGCGAACTTTTAAAACAAGAATGGCCGCAAGTGAAGCAGATTGACCTAACCAAAAGCGTAGATTGCAAAACTTCCTGTTTTCTTATCGGATTACACCGCATACTACCACAAGCAAGTCACCAGCCCAAATGATGTTCGGCAGACAGCTAAACTGCTTACTGGATAATGTGAGGCCAAATATGAGAAGGACATTGCGCTATAAAAATGTACAAGCCAATATCGAATCTGAACAAAAGACCCCGATTTTCCAGAATGGGGAGCAGTGTACATCCGTACCAAACTGGAAAATAAGTGGAAACCGGCTGTAATAGAGGAGAGGAAACACCGGTATTCTTATGTGGTGAGAACTCCAGAAGGAGTCTTGAAGCACAGACACGCCGACCACATACGGCCCCAGGGGAGTTGGGCTCAGTCACCAATCAAAGACCGAGATAGTGGGATGGAACCATCGACACCTGCTGGATCATCGTCTTCATTACCAGGGCCGAACCTTCCCTATGTGCAATGTGCGCGGCGCACACAGGTGCCAGGGTGACAGGGGCACCGCGCGCCGAGATATGCGTTAATTATAACACTTTTTTTCGAAAAAGGATGCCAAAAAAGGCACACACAGATTTCGGATTCACATCAGATTTCGCACACAGGCGCAGTGGCGTAGGAGGGGCAAATAATTTAGACCGGAATTGTTAGGTAAAGACTAAAAAAAAAAAGGTCATCCGCCCTACGCCACTGCACAGGCGCTTCATAGATTTCGCACACAGGCGCTGCATTGGGTCGGAACGGCCCTGTTCATTACCACATGATCTACTACCGCGTGCCAGTTCAACTCCAATCAGTCAAGCAGCAATTGAAGCCGCTGCCGCCTCACCGCTAACACTCGAGCAGACACCGGTGTTTGGGCGTAGCAAGAGGACCGTACGTCCGCCACACCGCCTTATAGAGCAAATGACCTAAGGTCGGGAGGAATGTTACAGACTCTTTAGTTGCATCATAAATACGTTTTAATAATTTTATATTCTTTACTGTGTCATAGCTAACGTCATTCATTCTTTCTGTCTTCTAACTTACGTTCGGTGCGAATAAAATAAAAACAACTTAATGTATGCAAAAAGCCTTTATTTTACTTATAATAATTGTGCGGGCGAAGCTGCGAGCATTGCTAGTTATTTATATTCTAAGCTCTGAGCATGCTTAGAATTGATGGGCGATGTTATCATGTGAGTGTGGAAGACTTCTAGGACGCTCTCTACTTTTGGTGTGCGTACCTAATCGTATTAGAATGTAGTGGTGTAAAATATGTATAATGTAGGTAGTCTTTTTTATTGAATTGAAGTAGTTTTTTATTTTATGATGTGGTGTAAACATTGACAAAAATTTTTTTGTACATAAATATCGATGGTTGGTGTAAATGGATATGCATGAAATATTATGTAATATACAAAGTGATTTATACTAAATTAAGTAACATTTTTAGCACGCTTGAGTAGAACGGAACGTCAGATATAAACCAGATATAAACAAACATTGAAATTTTGACAATATTGACATTGACAAATTGACATTTCCTAACTCCATGAATTTAGCGACCGCAGCATTATTTTAATAACAATGCATTTTATTCGTATTTATAAATGAATTGACCTATTTTATAAGTTAAAATGGAAGTATTGAAATATTGCAGAGTGTGTCTTGTGACTGACGTGAGAATGTACAGCTTGGACATAACGTCTAACGAATCGATTGGACTTATTTATTCACATTTGGCGCAAATTCGGGCAAGTATTTCTAAATAAATAATTATTTACTGACATGAAATACAAAATAATGTGCCAAGTATCAAAAACTATCGTTAAAATCAGCCTGTTATTACTATACATCCCATTTCCATCAAGTCAGAATTGGCTCTGTAATTCGATTTTTCCATTTCAGATCTGTGATAGAAATCAGCATGTATGTTTTGAATGTGCAAGTTTACTGCAGAAGTATCAGTCGTTCAAGTCAAAATGTCTTAGAGCCCACAATATACTGTCTAGCATGACAGTTAAGTCAACAGAGGTGAGATTGTAGCTAGTTGAGAAATATAACTGCATGGACTATTAGGGAGTTCAGTAGTTATGATTATTATTTAAGGATTTAAATAAGTTTTGGTACTTACATATATATACCAAAGTTCCTACACAAACTTCAGATTAAAAAATGTAGTCCTAGATTTTTATATAATTTGATTGTTATTGTTACACTGTAAGTAAAACTATACTTAGTAATCTAATTTTAATGTGTATTCTCAGAACTTAAGCACAGCTATAGAAATGCTAATATGAATCTTGATAACTTTATGAATTTCAGATTACAAAGCAAATAATAATAAACATTGACAGAAAAGTGAATAAGTTAGAATCAAATTTAAAATCGACTCCTACAGTAGTTAACTATGAATCATCAGAAAAGTTTAATGACAAAGGCTGTGAAAAACATGTGTTTATACTAAAGGAATACAATGCAACTGATATTGGAGAAGTGCAAATAAAAACTGAAATACAAATTCCTGAAAATGAAATGCATGATCTCAGCAATGAAACAACTGTTAAGTTAAAAGAAGATAACTTATTACCATTAGTCAAAGAAACTGCATCAACAGAAACTTCTATTAAAAATAAAACTTATGAACCAAAAACTAAAAAAAGAAAAATAAAAAGTGAAATACCAGTCAATGAAGTAGATGAAAAATGTGATGTCAATGAATCTATGGATGACTTTCATGATAATGACTACAATAATATTGAATCTTCAGAAGATAATTTAATTGCAGGAAAACCATCACCAAAATCCAAAAGGAAAAGTAAAGCGTCAAAAAGTAAAAAAAAGCAAATTAAAACAGTTATAAACAGTGAGGACAATATAAGTGATGATGAGCCATTATCAAAATGTGCTACGAAGATCTCAAACATGAAAGAAAAGCAAGTAAACAAGTCTCTAAATAAGAAAAACAGTCTGAATATAGAATTCTTTGATGACTATGCAACGGTAATGTTCCTTACACCGGATGATGCAAGAAAAGAATTATTGTCCAGAAAAGAATCTAGCAATTACAAAAGATCTCCATTCAAATGTGATTTTTGTTACAAGGGTTATGAAGCCAAGGCAGCTTTTGAGAATCATATGAAGAAACATAGTAAAGTAAGTTGAGTTCTTAATATGTTGAATCTACTATACTGCTGCAGATTATATAAAAGATAAGTGAAATAAATAATAAACAAACTGACAGTGATTCATAACATTTAGTTAGAAAGATGTAAGTACAAAAGAGGATGCAACATCTTAGAACCCACCTTCAATATCAATGTGTGATACTTTATTGGATAGCTCTTACAGTTCATTCACATTAAGAATGCAGTAAATAAAATAGATTAAAATATGATATTAATGATTTAATTTTGATTTTAAACTTTTAAGTGTATTTTTATAAATTCATTAAACTTAATCTCTTAAAATATAATTTGTTTGAATTGAACACCATTGTGAATACACTTTTATCTTGTAGTTGCACTGACGGCTCACTGCATTCTTAACGCCAATGAGCTATAGTAATCTGACCAACATTTGCAGTTGCACTCTTTTAAAATAATCCTCATGCCAAATATTTTGATTTATGTAAATGTAATATGAAGAATACTTATAAATAGAAACCATTCTTATTTAAACATTGGATAAAATCTGAATTTTCTAAAATGATATTACACTTGAGAATTGTTTCTCATTATTATTTGATATATTTTCCAGGAATATGGCGAGTATGAGTGCGATCTCTGCCACCTAAGGTTTCCTAAACACATTTACTTGTGCAAACACAAACTGAGTTGTCACAAGAGGAAGTTTAGCTGTAAGCTGTGTCCGTATGTTTGTTATTGCATGTAAGTACAATAATTATTAATCATTGTCCTATGAGAAACAAACAGATGTTATATAACATAAAGACTATGGGCATATATATGTGATAATTGATGTGTCTACTGTTAGGGAGGTCCCAGGTCAGGCAAAAGTGTTACTAAATTTATCAGAATTCTCAGTAGCAGAATGAAATCTGGCAAGTGCCCAGTAATGGCAATAGGCTCGTCTCCTATTAAGATAAGATAAAAAAAAACACTTTATTGTACACCAGTAAATACACAATATTACAATAGATTACTTACATCAAAAACCTTAAAACTAGTGGTACAAGGGCGGTCTTATCGCACATTGTGATTTCTTCCAGACAACCTATTACTTGGGACCTAAAGTTTCAGAATATGGCGAAATGTTGGTGTAATGTTACACCTCTGCCTACTCTTACGGGGATACAGGCGTCAGTCTATTAATAAATGAAGTTTGACATAATCCAGAAGAAATTCAACGTGTGACTCCTACAACAGACTTCTTATATGTCATTTATTTTCTTGTTCTTAGTAGGTATACAACTATGATAATAGTCTTTTCTGAAAGTTTGGGCACAGTATATCGTAACATTCTAAACGGTTCGACCAATCACAGAAGAGCTTTTAATTTTTCGCTTCTGTAAAATACGGCAAATAACACACTGCTTTCTGATTGGTCGGTCGGTGGTAATAAAGGTCGGCATCAGTTCGACTTAATTGGTTATGTTAGGTTTTCTTGTAACCTTGAACACAAAATAGGAGCCCTCCAAAGCAGGCCTCCGTCAACTTAGCCACATTAACATCGCTAAAGTTCCAGTTTATTCGTAAAAGTGGCGAAGAGTGGCGGTGGCGAGGAAGGAAATGGAACACGTGACGTAATCAACCAATCAGAGCGAACATGGCGTTTGATTATTGCTTACTTATTATTTTACGAAAGAATTCGGTAAGTTTATCAATTTCCGAAAATCTGGGCGTAAAATAATATAATTTATCTCTCGTATAGAATCCTACGAAAGTTTATAAATTTCTTAGGAAATGTATAAATTTGCGGTTTTTGTTATTTTCTGGTGACGTATATATTTCATTTTAGTAAAGCAAGTAGAAAGTAAAGAGTTGGTACACTACAATTTCTGCAGCATGACTGTAACAGATAAGTGGAAATTTAATAATTGTCTATATTTTTACTTCAGGTATCAAGCCCGAACACATGTCAGCCTACACAAAGGAAAGAAATATCCATGTAAAGACTGTGGAGAAATATTCAGGTGTGTTTTGCAAGTTTCATTTAGCTCTGTTAAAATATCAGCCATATTTTATCAGACTTTTTAACATATTTTGACGACCGGTTGGCGCCGCGGAAGTGTAAGCAACTGCTAAGCCGAAGGTCGCGGGTTCGATTCCCGCTCAAGTCAAATATTTGTGTGCATGAACATGGATGTTTGTCTTGGTCTAGGTGTTTCTATGTATAATATGTATGTATTTACAACAAAAAGTATATATGTATATTTATCCATTGTCTAGTAACCATAGTACAAGCTCTGCTTAGTTTGGGACTAGGTGGTGTTGTGTGAATGTGGTAGAATATTATTATTATTATTATTATTATTTTTGCATGGAAGTTTGTTGGTATCTCCACTGAGGAGGAGGAGGACTATTCCAGCCTTTATAATGATAAATAATCATGAGTATTTTCTCAAAAGTAATTCTTGTGGTCTATAAGCTTACCTACATAAGAAAAGTTTACCAATGCATTCTTTGCATATTTCATCATTCCCATGTTGTGTGTATGTGGTAGAATATTATATTTTTATTGCCAGTATGCCGAACAGTCTGCTAATGCACAAGCGCGTCAAACACTTGGACGAATCGGTGCCAGAAAACGTTTGTGACATCTGCGGGAATACTTTTGGATCGCCTAGAGGACTGTTTCTACACAGAATGAAGCTGCATAGAACGGTAACACTTTATTTTCTTTTAAAATGGCATACTATGTTATGAAATGAGCTTATTCAGGCAAATTACTGCGTCGATCTGAAAATGGCAACTGATTTCGATCATTTTTCGCTAGTCTTACATACCGATAGAAAGAGGAAATTATTATTTTTACCCCGCCTTCTCTCTTTTTTGTCTCTCTCTCTCCTTTGTTTCACCTTCCTCTCCCTTATACTCTCATCTCTTTTACTCACATTCCTCTCATTTCTTACTTTTTAGTTTTCTCTTTTTTACTCCTTTCGTAATTACCCTTTCTCTCTCTTTCTGTTTCTCTATTTCTTATTTTATTTCTTAAAATTACTTGCCCCACTTCTTTTAAAATTAGAAAGTTTACTGTGAAGTTACATAAAATAAATATTTCTTTAACTAACATTCAATTGTTCAAAATTCCAGGAAAAGAACAATAAGCTAGGTCCAAAATGTGAAGAGTGCGGTGTACACTTTGCCTCAGAGGTGGCGTGGAAACGACATCTAGTACTGTCCTCCAAGCATACTGTTACGTAAGTTTACTGATGTGATCAAATAATTCCGAAGAGTTTGATAAGAAATAAGAAAATAGACTGTCAATATAGGAAATAATCTACCTATTTGCAAACCGTCATTATCTGTCTGTATATATAAATTTCTTGCGTTACTGACTGACTGACAGACAACTCACAGCCAAAACTATTGGACGCAACAAACTGAAATACATTCAGTCAAAAAAGTATCGGGAATGGATTATATTTTATTTATGCTTCCAAATTAAAAAAAAAATGATTTTGTTATTGTTAGATTGGCACAACAGTTTTCCACTTTGGCGCGGAGTTTGAGTTGCATCTGTTATTTACATTAAATACAGTGCTGTTTTTAGTTATATAATTTCTAGTGTGTATTGCGAATTTTATAATGGACAAAAACATCGATTAAAGAGAGTCTTAAATTTTGCATCGCCAATGGAATTTCGTGTTCGGAGTCAATGAAAATGTTACAGAAGGCTTACAATGAACAGTGGCTCGCTCTGGTAGGCCATCAACGTCTGCAACTGATGTTAACATCGCAGAAGTGAAGAAAACAGTAACTGAAAATCCTCATTCAACTTTGAGGGAGATTGCCGCCGAACTTTCTGTATCTCACGAGCCGATCCGTACCATTTTAACTAATCATTTGTGTATGAAACATGTTGCCGCTCGGCTATTCCCAAAAGACTTTTCTCCAAAATCTCAATCGCATGAGAGTCGCTGAGGACATGCTAGAACGAATCAATTTCGACCCAAGATTTATGAAACGCATTGTTACTGGTGATGAGACGTGGGTTTACAAGTTTGACATGCAAACAAGTCAACAAGTTTCGGAGTGGCGCCTTCCAACTGAACCGAAACCGGAAAACCACGCCAAACTCGTTCAAAAGTCAAAGTCATGTTGAGTGTTTTCTTTGATTTTCGCGGTTTTGTGCACTCGGAATTCTTGCCGGAAAGTCAAATGGTAAATAAGGAATATTATTTGAGCGTTATACGGCGTTTAAGAGAGCAAATTTGACAGAAAAAGCCAAATTTGTGGAAAGAAAATTCTTGGATTTTGCACCACGATAATGCGCCTTCGTACAAGGCCATCATTGTGAACGAATTTTTGACCAAACACTCAACAAATACCATCCAGCAACCACCATATTCACCAGATATGGCTTCAGCTGACTTCTTTCTTTTCCTACACTCAAATTACTATTTTTCATTCTGTAGAAGACATAAAGGAGAACTTGCCGCGAGAACTGAACTCAATTCCGGAAACAGCGTTTATAAAAGTTTTGATGATTGGATTATTCGTTGGCATAAGTGAATCGTTTCTGAAGAAGCATACTTTGAAGGTGATAAAATAAATTTGGATGAATAACAAACAGTTTTTGTATGATTGATCTTTTCCCGGTACTTTCCTGACGGAGTAGTATAATTCGTATATTCCTAGGGGACCGTAAGGGTCCCCCGCCAGCAGTTGTTGCTGCCATGCTGGCGAGCGAGGAGGGCTGGTAAGCAGTGGCCTTCTTTTGTGAAGCTGTTATGCTCCAAAAGTAGGCTGCTGAGCGGGATCGGGAGAGGGCCGATCCTGCCCAAAGACAAGGGCGGCGTCGCACAGAGCCGCCAACGGGGCCGCGGGCCGCCAGAGCATGGGGAGCACTGGTCGCCGAATAGGATTTGTTGCTCCGGGAAGCCGCCAGTAAGGGTAGTTGAGGGCGTTTAGCCTTACCTGAGAACGGATTCCGCTGAACATGACGCCACGGGAGGAAGACAGCTCCTGTACCCAGTGTTCCTCCCGTAGGGCGTCTTTGGCTGGCAGTCGAGATGGTTTTTAGGGTTCCGTACCTCACAAGGTAAAAAAGGAACCCTTATAAGATCACTTTCTTGTCCGTCTGTCTGTCTGTCTGTCTGTCTGTCTGTCTGTCTGTCTGTCCGTGTGTCACCACCGATTTTCTCAGGAACGGGTGGACCTAGCAAATTGAAATTTATACCAGATACTGAGGTCTATGGTTCCTATTAGGTGTGTAAAAATCAGGGTCCTGGGTCGACCCGATAAAAAGATATGGTCAAAATTAGATTTTTGCGAAAACTTGTAAGCACCAAAATTAACCTTAATTTTCAACTTTTTTTAATTTTCGGAATTTTTCCTTTACTTGTGCTGTAAGACCTTGGTTTTGACAAAAATTGACAATTCTAGGTCAACCGTAAGTACCCTATAGGTTTTGGGTCGAAAACCTATATGGTAGTTCCCGTTGAACTAGAATCACGAAATTTGGCCAAAAGCAGGGTCCTACAGCACAAATAAAGGAAAAATTCTGAAAATTTAAAAAAGTTGAAAATTAAGGTTAATTTTCGTACTTGTTAAAGCGCCCCTAATGGAGAGAAGCGATCGATAGAGACCGCTAGGGGGCGCATTTAGAAAATGTATGGAAATTGTTCCCGTCGTCTAGGCTATCGTCCACCGTGACGATTGAGTGTAAACTGGTACTAGACCCTCAGATTTAGAAGACTAGCGTAATTAGCACCAACCTCAAATAAGGTAAAATGCGTACGGAACCCTCGGTGCGCGAGTCAGACTCGCACTTGCCCGATTTTTAGTGGTAACACCACATACTTCGGCTCTCATTTCCCCAAGAGTCGGAGCTCCGAAGGGATTTTCGACCTTGTAAAAAAAAGGGGACCGTAAGTGTTCAGGAGTGAGCAGGGATTTCCCAAAATTCCCAAGGGATCGGGCAGAAACGGTCAACGTAGCTATAACCGCGGGGAACGTCAAATATTTTTGACCACGATTCGTAATAAGTATACGTCATTAATAATGTAGTTTCTATTATATTATTCGCTTTAAATGTATTATTTTCAAAACCAAAATATCGCGATACAATCCGTAAACCGTAGTTTGATGAAAAAATGCAATTTTTTCTTTTACAGTAATGGCTGCAAGTATTGCGGTGAAAGGTTCACGAATGTGGAAGAGTTGAAGAGTCACAAACGTACGCAGCATCCGCGCATCAAACCTAAGAGAATTGACAACAAGCTACCTGCTGCTTGTGCTGTGGTAAGTATATGATTATCTATATGTCTAATATCAATATATTTATTTTTTTATTTAAGACTTTATACTCAAACAAAGTGTACATAGGTGGACATAATGCCATGAGGCATTCTCTACCCGTCAACCTACAGGTGGTGCAGAGATAAATGTGGTAGGTGTATTAACGGATTTTAAAAGGATGTCATATTCTTAATTATAATGTAAATGAAACAAATATCAACATAAAACGACCTAAAATGTAAATTTAAAACTTAAATGGGGAATATATATACATATATATACGCTTAAATGCATATATTATAACAAATAAATATACATAAATATCATACATATTATAACTATATATCTATATACATATATAATACAAAAAATAAATATAAATAAAAAAAATATATAATAATAAATAAATAATAATAATATAATAAATATATATACTTATAGATACACTAGCTGACCCGGCAAACGTTGTTTTACAATTTTTTATTTTTTTTTTGAAAAATAGATGTTGGCCTATTCTCATAGATACCGGATAAGCACAAAAAATTTCATCAAAATCGGTCAAGCCGTTTCGGAGGAGTATGGGAACGAAAACTGTGACACGAGAATTTTATATATTAGATAAATACATACATACTTATAATAAAGGATGAGAGAGATGTGCAGATTCCTTTAATTGTTTAAATAGGAGATCCCGTACTTTCAATTTGAATGCAAAACGGTTAGTGGACAATCTGATTTCAAGAGGGAGCGCGTTCCAGAGTAGGATAGACTGTACAACAAAGAAAGAGTTGACAAACACAGAAGATTGACTGGGGCACGAAAGAAGAAGATTCTGCGAAGAACGAAGTTCTCTCTCATGAGTAGATGATAGGTATTGGAAATACTCAGAAAGATAAGAAGGAGGAGAGGGAGACTTAAGAATCATGAAGAGAGTAGTGAGAGCACGCAAGCACCGGCGTTAACGAATAGGCAACCAATTAAGTTCAGAACGATAAGTAGAGACATGGTCATACTTACGAAGATTAAAAATGAATCGAATGCAGTTATTGAGAAGTCGGTCATATTTATTGAGATATTCTGCATTCAGGTCATAACCATAGTCGATTAGGGTAAATATTAAAGCCTGCACAAGCATAGTTTTAGTCCTGGAGGGAAGGAAATTCTTTAGACGATATAGTGCTCTAAGTGTTCCGGTTACTTTCTGACTAACATTAGACACCTGGGCCTGCCAATCGAGAGTGGAATCTATGTACATTCCAAGCTCTTTGACGACTGAATTGAAAGGTATAAGCACCCTGAACAGAAGAGCATGCATGAGGAATCTGAAGGGAGTGAATGAAGCAAGAGAGATATGTCAGGATCGTTGCAAATGGCGTTCCGTAGTCTCTGCCTAGCCCTCCGGGAAACAGGCGTGAGTCTATGTATGTATGTATGATTAGACCGTTGAACTTTACAACCAACTCGACGTAGTCTCGTCAACGCGAACTGACTGCTGACGTTTCTGAAGATAATTTGAGAACCAGTCCAGTACAACAGGTGAGACCAAGAGATGGGAAAGGATAGATAGAAGGATATCGTGACTGACGGTATTGAACGCGTTCGAGAAGTCGACCAAGGTCAGCACAGTGACCTTAGTGTCCTCCATACCGGCCCTAATATTGCCAGTCACTTTAAGGAGGGCGGAAGTCGTGCTATGTCCAGGTCTAAATTCAGATTGGAATGGACTGAGTAAGTTGTTAAGATAAACAAATCGAGAAAACTGCTTATGTACACAAGCTTCCACCACTTTGGATAGGAAAGGAAGGATAGAGATAGGACGGAAATGATTGGGTAGTGTAGGATTCGAGATCTTAGGAAGAGGGATTACAAAAGCTTTACGCCAGAGGGACGGGAAGGAACCACTGTCTAACGAGAAATTGACAATGTGGGTAATGGGAAGAATGAGAATGAGATGATCAAGGATCGGAATGATCATGCGGCGGCTAAGAGAGTCATAGCCCACTGCATTTGATCGAATGGAGAGGATTATCTTCTTGACCTCACCCGAAGTAACTGGAGAAAAATTAAATGGGTCTATGTTGGGACGGGGGAGGGCAGCAACAAAGGCCGACGTTTGACACTTGGTTTGGTTATCCAATTGAGTGGTAGTTGAGAAATGAATATTTAAATCCTCCAAACCAACCGTCAACCGGCTATCAGTAAGTTGCTGTTTGCCAAAATCTAGAGTTACAAGAAACTTTCAGATATTGGCTGGAGAAGAGGACTTTATACTGTCGAAAATATGGCGGCGTTTAGCGTTGCGAATCATCTGATTACACCGATTTCTTGCAGTCTTGTACAGGCTCTAGTTTTCGTTAGAACGCTCTTTTTTAAACCTCCGTAAAGCTCTGTCGCGACGCCTCATGGCCATTTGAACACCTCTGGTAAGCCAAGGAGCAGGAGGACGTCTTAATTTCACTTTCCTGACGGGTGCATGTTTGTCATAGAGATTAAGCACAATGTTGTTAAGAACAGAAACTTTTTCGTCAACTGTAGAGGCTGCTATCAGTGGGTTCCAATCGAGCACGGAAGCCTCTTCTTGAATTTTCTCAACATCCATTTTTCCAAAACTACGCAAGTGCAGAACCTTAGGTTGGGATTTAGGTGGTTTGAGGTTATAGGAGAGGAAGATAAGATCATGATGGGAGAAACCAGGAGCAGGGAATTGGCCTTGGGAATGGACCAGGGATGGAGCAGATGTAATGATTAAGTCTAACCAGGTATCAACACCATCGATATTGTGGTGGACCCACCAAGAGGAAGGGTGTGAAGACTGGCAGACTCAATCAATTTTAGGAGTTTTTGGGGACGAGAGGATATAATCGTCACATTGTGACCCAAATGAATAAAGAGTCTTGACTTTAAAAAAAAAAGACTGACGGTGAAAGCTTGCGAATTGGATAAAGCTGTTACCAAGTTGAGCCGGAAGAAACAGGCTGCTTTACTTTCGACAGATTATATTCAGTATATTAAATTCCAAGCAGTATTGTACGGATCACAATTTATGGATATCTGTATTACAATCTCGCGAGTAATATTATAATCTAACGGATTTCGCAATTTTACGGTGACATTAAAACCTACACTAATTGATGAAATTTAATGTTACTTTGAAGTTGTCTATATTTATTTATTTTAAAGCATAAATAAATACATAATATGTATTTATGTATGTTTTAAAATTATATTATATAGACTAATTCCTATTTCCCGAAGGGTTAGTCAGAGACATCAGACCGCCATTAGCAACGATCTTGTCATATCTTTCTTACATACTTTAAGTATTAATAATCTTTTTGTTTGTCTGTCACAGTGTAACAAATGGCTGTCAAGCCAGGTAGAATACAATGAACACGTGAGTACGGAACACCCGCATTCTGAGGAAGCCAAGACGTTGAGCGACAATGATCCTACGCCATTCGTTTGTGAAGTGTGCGGACAGACTTTCAAGGTAAATTAATCTTTATGTACCTAAATTTATGAACTATATTGGCTTGATTTGTTGAAGGGTTCTTTCTTACAATATTATCTGTATATTTTTTAAATATTTTAGCTATAATGACTGACAGACAACGCACAGTCTAAACCATTGGGCGCAAAGGTGAAATTCTGGGACCGTAGGGTAAAGGTGGGCTCGTTATCAGGCAGAAGCAGTAAAATTAAAAAAATGTGTGCGGTAGGTACGCGTATCCTCTTTAATTAATAAAGTAAAATTGTGTGAGGATAGACAATTGTTTGTTACACTACCACACAAATACAAACACTTGACTATGTCGCCTTTCTTGATGCAAAGGAGGAATTTTTAAACAAACTCGAGCGCCTGCAGAATCTTTGAATCCGCTTCATATATTTTGATCTTCGGAAGTACGATCATGTACTTATCGGAATTTCGAGCTAAGTTGAAGTGATTACCTATTCGCCGGCGCCGGGATTCTCACATTCTTACACTTCTTTACTCTATTCTTCATAATCCTACTACTTCACCTTCATACCTTCGTGACTGGTTTGAATTTCTTATTCCGCGTGATAAGCCCTGTCGTTTAGCCACCTCTCTTCTCTTACGCACGCCTCCTCATACCTCTACTGTGTACGACTATTTTTTTTTTTTTTTTTTTATGTAATAATAGACGGTAAATGAGCAGACGGATCTCCTGATGGTAAGCAATTACCGCCGCCCATGGACACCCGCAACACCACAGGAGTCACAAGTGCGTTGCCGCCCCTTGGGGTTGGGAAAAGGGATAGGATAAGGAGTGGGATGAGGGAGAAGGAACAAGGGATAGGGCCTCCGGCACTCTCACTCACCGAACGAAACGCAACAGTTTGGGTACTGTTACTTTACGTCGATTTTCTGTGAGAGGGTAGTACTTCCCCGGTCGAGCCGGCCCATTCATGCTGATATCAGCAAGGCTCTACTACCTAATACCTTTTTCGGTCTATGCTGTCCGCCTGTGGAATGCTTTGCCACATCACATTCGCGCTAGCCCGTCCTCAGCAGTATTCAAGATGAATGTTAAGAGACACTATCTATTAACTAATAACACTTAAGAATAATAACACTGTTTCTCATGTATTAGTAGTATTTTATGTATACTATATATTTATGTAGTCTATATACAGGGTGTCACAAGACCCATCACCAAGCCGAAGTCTACTCGTTTTGCACATCATGCCAAGTCATACTACGCGAAAATAATACCTGGGAAACAAAAAAAATTTTTTATGCTTAAAAAAAAATTACAACTTTTATTACCAGTAATGTAAAGCGCGCGCTTGCAGACATCGTACCTACGCCGGCCGTATCTACCTACACCGTGCGCCGCGATGGCGGCAGTTTATGATCACGTGGTCGCGCGGCCGAGGGGAATGACCTCGCAGCTGATTGATGTAGGCATACACTACGCGTCGGAAACTTTAAAGCCTTTTATTTTAGGGAAATATTGAAAATTTTGTTTATGTTTATTTGGCAAAAAGTGTACATTTATCATTCTAAACACGATTTTGGAATAATTCGAAAAAAAAATCGTGACTTTGAGCCTCAATATCTCCTGAACCAGTAATTTCCCAGATATGGTGCCGAAGTAAAAAATGATCGTAATAATTGGTACTATATGGGGTTTCAGTTTTCGTTAAGGGTCTTTTTACACCCTGTATATAACATTATTGTATGAAGTTTATTTACCTATTTACTTATATATATTATTGGTATCCTATTTTTATTTGAATATTATTTAGTACACCGCAATTACCCTTACCTCTCACATCGAATCACCAGTCCCAAAGGTTTGCTGGTAGAAAGCTCAGTGTTGAGTTAAGCTCGCCTTTGTACATATAATTTATAAGTTTATTTTTTAGTCTTTTCATCTATTTGTATTGTTTTTTGTGTGTACAATAAAGAATTAAAGAAATACTATTGACAGCCGAATTCTGCCGAGGTAAACGGTTGCTGGTTAAACTTTACGACTATGTGAAGCGCGCCAATCTCCAACCGTTCACCAAATACGCCATCAGATGGCGCGCTTTCAATTCATTTCACTTGCATCCAAATCAACGGTTACGACAAATATATTCATCAAAATATTCTCTTTGTTCCAGCAACAATGTTTCCTAACATACCACCAGCGCAAACACACGGGAGAGCGTCCGTACGCGTGCGGCGAATGTGGCAAAACATTCGTAATGGCGGGCGCGCTCGCTATACACCGCAACGTGCACGCGCGACACAGGCACCTCGCCTGCCATCTGTGTCACAGGGCCTTCTCGTTCAAGAGTGCGCTCAACAAACACATCAAGGTAAACATATATGCTTACAGGCTTACATGCTTTATATAAGAACCAAAGACTCAAGCGTTATATACCGCTAAGTGCATGCGGGACACACACAGCTCGCGTGTCATCTGCCACATAGCCTTTTAGTTCAAGAGAGCGCTCAACAAACACATCAAGGTTCATACATACATCCTTACAGGCTTACGCCGCTTACGTACATTTTATACACCACTATTTTTTTATTAGTACAAAAACTTTAAGGATAGATTAGCGAAGATATTATTATCATATATATGTGACGCAAGAATTTCATAATATCTATCGGCCGGTTTCTGAATTGAGAATTTCAGCTTACATCAGTTGAAAATTTTTGAACTAATTGAAGTCAACTTGAGTTTTTTCTGTTTCACAGGTCAGAGTGATATTTTTTCAAAGCACTTTCATTTGAGTTTTCTTCAAATCATGAATAAATTAAACCAAACAACACTAGTACGTTCCAATACAAGTAAAAAAACCGGTACTAACCATAAATTCGTATTAATTAACATTTTACAAAGAAGCACACTTTTCAGTTAATTATTTTTATACGGAAACAAATAAAAAGTCGAAATAAAGTTGTATTTAAAATTATTTCAACGTTTATTTTATTTTAATGAATAGTTTGTTGAATTTGTTCAATTCGGTATCTTAGTGAAAACGGAACGTGTATGTTATGTCAAAGTCAGTTTGTTTTATTTTTAATACAAAATATTTGTGGCCAGGTATATTTGAGGTATAATTCTATATACCTCCATGGTGGCCACCATGGAGGTATATAGAATTATACCTCCTTGGAGGCCACAGCGTAATTATTTGGATTAATTTAACACGGAAATCTTTTATTTATATTTTCTATCCCTTCGATTTGTTCCTAATAATGTTGTAATCTATTTGTTCCAAATATTGAATAGGCTTTGAACCTTTTTTCTAATAAATTCTATTTAACGGCCTTCTTGTTGTGTAGACGTCAGTATGACGTAGCCGCTGCTTGGCAACGGTAGTGTGGACATTTTGACATACTGGCTGTCATATTACTCGTGATCACGGGTTAAAAGACCAAAGTAGTGTAATTATTTTTTTCTCAATTTATCAGTGCTAAGTGAGGTTTGACACATGTCAAATGTTTTCAGAAACGCGAATATAGAGTTGATATGGAGTAGATCATGAATTGATCATATGTTGTGTCAAATTTAAGATTTTACAAGCACAAATACTCAAAAGGTGTCAAAACAATTTTTTGTGAAACAGAAAATTGATTAAGTGGTATATAATTAGTGTTTGAAGTGTTCTCAACGCGAAATTCTCAATTCAGAAACCGGCCGTATAAATAGCAAAGTTATAATCATTTGTTTTTTTTGTAGAAAATCTCACCTAAATCATAGACATATTTTACAATCCATTCACTACTTTATTGATAGTACTTACTTTCCGCCCTGCTCATACGCATTCTTTCCGTCGCACTTATAATGTAGGTAGCCTTAGACAATAAAATGAAGCAAAATAATAAGTGTAGGTAGTTACCTAATGGAAGGAAAGAGGAACCCACCACGCACCCTCGGATTGACCACCCCAACTATTGCAATAGAAAAAGGTTGACAATACCGAACTCCTCTAAAAGGGTGCATAGGGTTCCCACCAAGGGTGCATAGGGTTCCCACCAAGATCTTAGGGTCCCAAGCCAACCTTACCTGCAAGTGGTGCACCTGCCGATCAACGGACGAGGCTCTGGCAAACAAAATATCCCGATAAGCGGCAATAGGCTCGCCACCTATTACGTGGGATCAAAACCCTGGCGAAAAGTGGGCGTTTAATATACCTCTGCCTACCCCTTCGGGGAAACAGGCGTGAGTCTATGTATGTATGTATGTAAATATTTTGAATAAAAATTGGAAAATTCTATAAACTTCAGGAACGAATGGAAGGATTAAAAACAGATGTGTGGTAATGTAACTAAATAAAACAAATTAGAATGTTTATAGATACTATGCATTTTTAAGTTCATCATTATATAATACTAGCTTTTGCCCGCGGATTCGCGCGCGTTGTAGTCGGGGTAACATAAATTTACTTTCAGTCTTAAGTTGTGTGAGACTCCTGATTAGTCTAAAGAGTTCAGAAACTCTATAGAGTACAAAGTAATTCGGTCAGTATCCATGACCATTATCTACCATTATATATACTGAATATATATCTATAAACACTTTCGCATTTATATTATTAGTAGAGAAAATCGTTTCAGCCGTTTAAGCGTAGTCTATAATTATTAGTTATATGCGCGAGTTAGGAAGTTTATATAAAATCTTATCACCGTGCACGATATGACAATATGTATGATGTGAAAGTACTGACAGATATACTATATATATTATTGTTAAAGATAGCACATGCGCAGCACTCAACTTACAGCGCATGCGTCCTTACTTCCAAGAGGTAAATTTGTGCCTTAGGTACAAACATCTACCCTCCCTACATTCTCTCATAGTTTAATTTTTGCAACTTATACTTTAAAATTTTTTAATGAAATATACTGCAAAGTATAGCTTATACATCCCAATGCCACATGGGGTACCATCTCATCCACATCGCCGAAGCTAGTCTGTAAAATAAAAATATCGATGAAATTATAACGTCACTACAATATCAATACAATCTTTATACTATGAGCGAGATCTCAAAGTTTCAAATGAAGTAATATTTAATTTTGACGGGTAATGTATTTCCATGGTCATAAATGTAAGATTCTTTTAGTGATGATCTTGCGATTGTATCCATCCATCTATTACGAGGGTCAAACTGAAAGTTCTTAGAAAATCAAAAACTGATTACATTAGCCAGTTATTAGTTTTATTATATATTTTCAAAATATTGTCCATTGACGTCAATACACCGCTGCATGCGATGGAACCACTGGGAAAAGCACTTTGCCCACTCGTCCTTAGGGGTCTCTTCAATGGCATCGCGATACGCAGCCACCGCTTCTTCAGCATTCATAAACCGCTTTCCTTTAAGTTTTTCTTTAATTTTTGGAAATAAATAAAAATCACAAGGCGCGAGGTCGGGGCTATACGGCGGGTGACCCAGTAATTCAACGTTTGATGTCGCCAAATAGTCGATCGTTCGCTTGGCGGTGTGCGACGAGGCGTTGTCGTGGTGAAGGAGGATCCTACTGCGAGGTCGTTTCTCTCGAACTTTTTCCAAGACAAGTGGCAAACAATTGGTAGTGTACCATTCTGCAGAAACTGTTTTTTGGTCCTCTAACACAATTGTTGCGAAATGACCTATCCTTCCAAAGAACGAGGCCACCATTTTTTTTCCCGCACTTCGATCTCTCTTCACTTTAGTTGGCAACTCCTCGAAAGGAAACACCCACTGAGCAGATTGTCTTTTGGTTTCAGGATCATAACAGTAAATCCAGCTTTCGTCACCTGTTAGTATGTCGAACACAGCATTTGAGTCACCTCCGTTAAATCTTTCAATCATTTTACGGCACCAATCCACACGATGGAGTTTTTGAGCCTTAGTCAAATTATGAGGTATCCACCGGGCGCAAAGCTTCCTGACCGCTAAATGTTCGTGGAGGATTTTGTGCACTTGACTCATACCGATGCCTAAGCTTGTCCGAATCTGCTGATAGGTCACTCTTTTGTCAGTCTCTATCATACGCCGCACAACACAGATGTTATTTTCAGTCGTCGCCGTAGAAGGCCGTCCCTCACGTACATCATCAGTGAGATTAGTGCGACCACGTTTAAACTCATTAAACCAGTTGTAAACAGTCGCACGAGATGGGGCTTCATTGTGAAAGGCCAATCGTAGTCTATCATAACTTTCTTGTTGACTTAAATGACATCGAAAGTCATAAAAAATCATTGCACGAAAATTTTCTCGTGTTAAATTCATGTTGACGTGACACAGACAATTTTCAATTTGCCGCCAAATCGTAAAACAAATGACAAATGAATGAAATATATACTCAGTAATATTGGCAAAGAGTTCTATTTTCAAATTTTAGAATTTTTATTTTATTATATTGTTTATAAGTGGCCAGTTCTAAGAACTTTCAGTTTGACCCTCGTAAGTTATATAAAATGTCAAATCTAATTAATTATTTTAACGCACCATAGTAAATTACATTTATCTCGTTTTCACTCGCGATAATTGAAGCATGCCATCTTCTGTGGCGTCTCATTGTAATGTGTGATATCGCAATATGGAGTTATCCATGAGTGCGTTCGTGTGTCATTTCTGAAAATTGACTGATACGTAAGTAACCTATCTTTGGAGTTCCGTATCCATAGTCGCTTAAAACTGAACCCCTGATAGATTCGCCATGTCTATCCGTTCCTATGTCACAGCCACTTGATTCCGAAACTATTAAGACTACAATTTTCAAAATTGGTAAGTAGATGTATTACGATTTATATACCTACAAAAAAAAAAGAAATATCTGTCCTATACTAGCTGGGTGCCTATGGAGATTTCTAAATTTAAATTTTGCTTCCCAAAACCAATGGTGCTTAAATATCAATAAACAATATCGACATACAAACACTAAGGAAAGCAAAATCATTTTTGCTGGCGAAAACTTGGTAGTGATATTTGGCTAAGGGGCTATGTGATGCTTATGTTAATTGAATCCCCCTTCTACGTTAACCTTGATGTGCGAGTTCGACTCGCACTTGATTTAATAATTACTCATAATATCATTGCTCATAAAAGTTTGAGATCCGCACGCTCCGCATTGTTTCCCGCTTGCCGCCCGCGCATTCACTACGGACACTTGTATGAAAGTCCTATGATTTGAGTTGCCCGCGTGCTCCCCGCGTTGCACAGCCCGCGCTGCTCGCCGCGCCCGCTCGTCCACTACGGACACTCCTATAGAGCTCCATATGTTTGAGTTTCCCGCGTCGCGCCCGCATCCGCGCCCGCCTTTCACTGTGGCCGAGCACTTACAGGCTTACATACATTTTATATGAATCAGACTCAAGCGTTATATACCGCAACGTGCAAGCGGGACGCACACCTCGCGTGTTATCTGTGGCACAGGGTCTTCTCGTTCAACTCTCGAGCTCAACAAACCCATCAAGATATACTTCAATCCACATTTCCTTACCAATATTATAAATGCAAAAGTTTTGCTTGTTTATCTATCCTTTTACGTCGCGATGTAATGTTTGATTTTTTGTTTGTGGATATAGTTGTAGCTTGAGAACAGGCTACTTTTTTCCGCGTTAATCGATGCCCCATGCGGACGAAGTCATAGCCATATATTAATACATTATAAAATCTGTTAGTCCAGTCCGCCTCCACTGATCGTAGGATCCCAGTCCATAAGTATACCTCGCGTATAATGTCTATTAGGCCCTTTTTCACAACCGTTAGGCGTTATCTTCCAGGAGAATTAGATCGTTTGTAACATAACACATAACTTCACGCCTTTATTCCCGAAGGGATAGGCAGAGGTGTATTTACATACCCACACTTCGCCAGTTATGTTTCAGTCCCAATGTAATGGGAGCCGAAATTATTGCCATCTACTAGGCACACTATCAAGCGAGCGATAATTAAACATTTTTAATGCACACATAGCTTCGAAAAGTCAGAGGTGTGTGCCCGGGGTATCCGGGATCGAACCCGAGACCATCATCTCGGCAGTCCGTTACGTACACCACTGGGCTGTCGCCGCTATTACGTTAAAACGTTTGTTTGAATTTATGTATATGCCAAGTAATTTTATCGGAACTTATTGGACAGAGGTGAAATTGACTCTTAGTTTCATAAAAAGTGATTTTTATTTGCCATCCAACTTTCGTTTGTTAATTCCCTTTTATAATTGTTGTTTTTATAATAAACTAGCTTTTGCCCGCGGCTTCGCTCGCGTAAATTCGGGGTTCTCTAGTTATAGTATATCATCTAAGTTCGGGGTAACACAAATCTCCTTTATTGGGCGGATACTTCCATAATAATTATCGTTTTAACTGTTTAAGAAATATAACTGCAAAAAGTATTTACACATACAAACTATTTAGTACTAAGACTTAGTAGTACTCAAAATGTTATCCAGTATCTGTGACGTTTCGCTAGAGTGGCCAATATGTCGACTGTGATTTGTCTGTCAGAACCATTAGAATTTTACAAAATACTCGACAATCCGAATTTTGCGGATATATGTTGTCGACTCGAAATCTTTATTTTTTAATGTTTTATTATTCAGGTAAGGTTTCGATGTACTCCTTGTCGAAATTATTAATATAAGATTTGACACTGCGATAGCAGCACAGTCCGTCGGTTCCAATGTGAAACATTCCAAAAGTGGATTTTCGAACTACTTACAAATTAAAAATTAAGTAAAAAAATATTTTGCAGTGGACTAAATTGTAAATCTATACCATTCTCAAGTCCCCTTGAACACACACACAAAAAATATCAAGATCGGTCCAGTCGTTTAGGAGGAGTTCAGTGACATACACACGCACACAAGAAATATATATATTAAGATTAAGTGATGATCAGAAAATAAAATAAGACAATTGTCTTCATTTTTATGTAAGATATTTCAAGCTGAAGTAACAAACATAACTTCAGGCTTTTATCCCCGAATGGGTAGGCAGAGGTGTATTACGCACCCATATAATATAGTCAGAAAATAAATATACACAAATTAATTGAGTTCTTTGTTCACAGGTCCACCTCGGCATCCGTCCTCACAAATGCACGATTTGTGACAAAGGGTTCATTCACATGTGCGACCTCAAGCTGCACATTAAATACGTACACGATAAAGTACCTTGGCCGAAGAAGAAAAGCAAACGGAACGTCGACGATGCCAACACTTTTGTAGAATATAATGGCGTCTGAGTAACGTCAGATATGTATTTTTGACACACCTTTATCAGGTTGACTTGTATCTATGTAATAGAATCTGAATTTCGGTCACTTTTAATTCTTGTAACATCATAAAATTCAGCAATTGTATGTAAACTAGCAGCCCAATAGCCCAATTCAACTGCGTACGGATATATCTATAGGTACTTACTTGATTGATGTCCAGGGTGTATAAAGACCCTTAACGAAAACTTAAACCCTATATTGTATCAATCATTGCGAAAATTTTTTGCTTCGGCATCACTCCTGGCAAATTACTGGTTCAGGAGATATTGAGGCTCAAAGTTACTATACAATTTTTGTAATTAGGTACAAAATCGATTAATTTACCCCGCCTACCTGTTCTATAGATGTCCTATGCACCCATGGATTATTAGGTATTTCGAAAATTGCACGCGCGCATTTTTTATAGCGGCTTGAAAAAAGTGAATACTTAAAAAAAGTCGTTTCCCAGGTTTTATTTTTGCTAAGTATGACTTGGCATTATGTCCAGAATGAGTAGACTTCGGCTTGTAGATGGGTCTTGTGACACCCTGTAAAAATAAAATAAGTATAATATTATGTGTTCGCAAGACTGGAAGTACTGTTTGACTACTGCGAACATTTTTTAATACATTTGAATAGTTATTTAATATGTGTACATATGTAAAATATACTATTGTTATAATAAGGCATGTACTTAAAATAAACGGAAACAATTTAAATTTTATTTGGCTGTTGTTTTATTCCACAAGTCTTCCAGATAGGAGCCATATGACTTGATAGATGACAGGAGTCACATAACGCGTTGTCGGCCAAGATAGAAAAAGGAATAAAAGGAGCAGTATGTGGCAGTAGGAAAAGAGAATGAGGCCTCCTCCAGTTTCATTTCTTAATCAATTCAAATTCCACTGTTATCAGAATTTTTGGTTTCAAGCATTGATGTAGTAACCATAGATACACAGCCAGCGTCTATACCATCCGAAAAAATACATGCATTTTGTTGCATCTATTTTCTGCTTTGCGGAGGCGTTAAATGCCTAAATGGTACGACATAAATTCAACTTTGAGACAAGTACGTATGGTTGAATGTACAAAATAATATGATCATCATAACTGCAACATGTTGTAGTTGTTGTACACAACGTGGGCGGTTTTTAATGTCACTTAGTTCGAGAGTGTGTATCTTGGGTTTTTGTATATCAAAGCAGACAGGAGCAACAAATGCTTTGTCGGCCTAGATGAGAAAAATAATAAAAGAAAGCGGGATGAAGGAGAATAAAAAGGAAACGGGGCCTCCGGCAGTTTAATTTCTTAAACAGTTCAAATTCCAACAATATAAGATTTTTAGGTTTTAAGAGTAATTCAAACTCTTCACGGTAGTAGAGCCTTGCTGATTTCAGCATGAATGGGCCGGCTTGACCGGGAAAGTATTACTCACAGAAAATGACGTAAAGTAACAGTACCTAAACTGTTGCGTTTCGTTCGGTGAGTGAGAGTGCCGGAGGCCCCTATTCCTTCTCCCTCATCCCACGCCTTATCTTATCTCTTTTTTCCAACCCAGGGGCGGCAACGCACTTGTGACTCCTGTGGTGTTGCTTGTGTCCATGGGTGGCGGTAATTGCTTACCATCAGGCGATCCGTCTGCTCGTTTATCATAAAAAAAAAATCTTACCTCGAATACAGACTATAAATAATAACTTCTTCATATTTATTAATGGCACGTCTAGCGTCACAGAAATGTCATAATTTCAAACACATTTAAATGTCAAAGATGTAAATTAGTTGCTGAGAAGAATACCTATATTACGTGGTATAAATAAAAATCCTGCGTAAAATGCACATAAAATGAATAAAAACCAACGTAGAAACAAAACTTTTCGCAGCGACGGTGTTACAAGGAGCAAACTTGCACATGAATTGTCGTCTGTTGCCAAGAATCCCACTGGGGTCAGAGGGAAGACTACAGACAAGTCTATGGTAAACAGATGCTGTCTTGTGCATCCAAAACAGAAGGATTTCGGACAAAAAACTAGTCTGAACAATGTGGAAGCTCTCGTTGTGCCACCGAGTGAAGGGGTAGGTTGTTCTCTCTGCTATTTTTCAAATGACTAACGGAAATATAAGAAAATAGGTAGTATGTACTTACCCTATGTTCGAAGCCAAGGACATGCGTAACAGATTGCCATCGTATTATGACAAACAGGTGCTGATACAAAAAAAAACCGGTCAAGTGCGAGTCGGACTCACGCACCGAGGGTTCCGTACAAACCTGTAGGTATATAAGTAAAAGTTCACCAGTCATAGTTATGGTATTTTTATTGCAAAATGAAATCCATAACATTACAGTATGGAAAGCTGGAGGAGCATAAATTAAAGAAAAAGGGGTCTTTGTCGTTTGTAATCAGTCATCCTTTATTTTATATTAACATATATCGCTTATTTTATAATATAACTTAAATACGTACCTATACCAGCCTTGCAGCAGCCTTGCAAAAGTCTGCTGATGAATGAAGGTAAGATTTTTTATCAAAGTTATTGATTTACAAAGTTTTTAGTGACTATTAGAAATCTGTTACAAAAATACTTATAAAGTACAGAATAATTAGCAAAAAGGTTTGAAGACTATGTAATTATTTGAAATCTCAATCTCAATCAGCCTATCGCAGTCCACTGCTGGACATAGGCCTCTTCCAACACGCACCACAGCACACGGTCCTCAGCCTTCTGCATCCTTTATCTGGGCTATAAGACGTAGCTTCGTACCAAATTTCAAGATTTTGAGTTCACGCGAAGTACCCTGTAGGTTTGAAAAAATGATTATACCTATTGCTCTTTCTTTTGATTGCGTTGACATAGAAGTTTGATTTTGTTGCAGCCTAACGGTGTCATATGCTTGAGTATTTGATATGAATTTCAATTTAATACCTCTACGCGTTCAAGAGAAAGGGGTAGTAACTTTAAATTTATTAAAAAAATTTTTTTATATCCTGTAACTAAAAAACTTCGGTTTTCGCATTTTTCCTTTATAAGTGATATAAGACGTTGCTTCGTACTAAATTTCAAGGTTTTGAGTTCACGGAAAGAACCCTGTAGGTTTAGATTCCCTTGCGAGTAGTCGCGAGTTTGAAAATATTATTAAATTGCTCTTTCTTTTGATTGCGTAGACATAGTTTGATTTTGTTACAGCCTAACGGTGTTATATATCTGAGTATTTGCTATGAATTTCAATTTAATACCTCTATGTGTCAAGAGTAAGGGGTAGTAACTTTAAATTTATTAAAAATATTTTAGTTATATGATGTAACTAAAAATTTATAGTTTTCGCAATTTTTCCTTTATGTGTGCTATAGCACGTTGCTATAGGCGTTGCTTCGTACCAAATTTCAAGATTCTGAGCTCACGGAAAGTACCCTGTAGGTTTTGATTCATCTGCCAATAGGCGCGAGTTTGAAAATATGCTTATATTGCTCTTTCTTTTGATTGCGTTGACATAGAAGCTTGATTTTGTTGCAGCCTAACGGTGTTATATACTTGAGTATTTGATATGAATTTCAATCTAATACCTCCACGCGTTCAAGAGAAAAGGGGAAGTAACTTTAAATTTATTAAAAATATTTTTTTATATGCTGTAACTAATAAATTACGGTTTTCGCAATTTTTCCTTCATATGTAATATAAGACGGTACTTCGTACCAAATTTCTTATGTGATGTAACTAAAAATTTACGGTTTTCGCAATTTTTTCTTTATAAGTGATATAAGAAGTTGCTTCGTACCAAATTTCAAGATTTTGATTTCACGGGAAGTACCCTGTAGGTTTTGATTCCCTTGCGAGTAGCCGCGAGTCTGAAAATATGCTTATATTGCTCTTTCTTTTGATTGCGTTGACATAGATGTTTGATTTTGTTGCAGCCTAACGGTGTTCTATACTAAAGTATTTGATATGAATTTCAATTTAATACCTCCACGCGTTCAAGAGAAAGGGGTAGTAACTTTAAATTTATTAGAAATATTTTAGTTATATGATGTAACTAAAAATTTATAGTTTTCGCAATTTTTCCTTTATGTGTGCTATAGCACGTTGCTATAGGCGTTGCTTCGTACCAAATTTCAAGATTCTGAGCTCACGGAAAGTACCCTGTAGGTTTTGATTCATCTGCCAATAGGCGCGAGTTTGAAAATATGCTTATATTGCTCTTTCTTTTGATTGCGTTGACATAGAAGCTTGATTTTGTTGCAGCCTAACGGTGTTATATACTTGAGTATTTGATATGAATTTCAATCTAATACCTCCACGCGTTCAAGAGAAAAGGGGAAGTAACTTTAAATTTATTAAAAATATTTTTTTATATGCTGTAACTAATAAATTACGGTTTTCGCAATTTTTCCTTCATATGTAATATAAGACGGTACTTCGTACCAAATTTCAAGATTCTGAGTTCACGGGAAGTACCCTGTAGGTTTTGATTCACTTGCGATTAGGCGCGAGTTTGAAAATATGCTGATATTGCTCTTTCTTTTGATTGCGTTGACATAGAAGCTTGATTTTGTTGCACCCTAACGGTGTTATATACCTGAGTATGTGATATGAATTTCAATTTAATACCACCACGCGTTCAAGAGAAAGGGGTAGTAACTTTAAATTTATTAAAATTATTTTTTTATATGCTGTTACTAAAAATTTACGGTATTCGCAATTTTTCCTTTATGAGTTATATAAGACGTTGCTTTGTACCAAATTTAGAGATTCTGAGTTCACGGGAAGTACCCTGTAGGTTTTGATTCCAATGCGAGTTTGAAAATATGCTGCAATTTGCAGCATATTTGGCTGTATCTTTTGATTGTGTTGGATTAGAAGTTTGATTTTTTTACAGTTCTATGGAACCGTTGATTCGAGTATTTAATATAAATTTCAGTTTGATACCTTCACGCATTCCTGAGAAAAAGGGTCTTGACATACGGACGGACAACAAAGTGATCCTATAAGGGTTCCGTTTTTTCCTTTCGAGGTACGGAACCCTAAAAACACTAAAGTAGCAAGATAACGGTCTATTCCACTTTGATCACCTGGGTGATATCACCTGGGTCATCATAGGCGACTCTTTAGTGTCCTTTGATCACCCGCGTTCTTCGATCATCCTCTTAAAATTATTAGTTTTGAATCCAAAAATCACCTTCAAATATCACTAACGCAAACATAAAAATAAAATCTAAATAATATTCGTTTACCTAAGTGAACGTAAACGTTTCAACGGTAAAATGCGAAACATGGATAGTGTCCCTTGATAATTCCCAATATTTTAAAATGATATTATGCAGGCTGTACGGTCTGTTTTTTGATGTTGTAGATAACTTTGTCCACCATTCCCAACAAAGGTGGGTCGGAAACGGAGATTAGATGACCCAGGTGATATCACCCAGGTGATCAAAGTGGAATAGACCAAGATAACATACTAATGACCGTCATAGGCGGCACTCAGCGTCGCAACTAGCCTTTTATGGTGTGAGCTTCAATAACTGCACCGTTGGAACAAAACTGGGGTCATTGGACTACTTTTCACCACTCCAGGGTCCACGCCATGGGCGTCGCCAAGGGGGGCAGAGGGGGGCAGCTGCCCCCCCCTAGAGACTCGTAAATCTGTACAATGTATACTTTTAATAACACTTTTCACATTTTCATATCAATTTGACCCCCCCATAACCCATCAGCTGGCGTTCTGCCCCCCCCTACCCCCTAGGCGATCGGCTGGCGACGCCTTTGGTCCACGCCCTGTGGCCGGGTGCCGCTGGCATCACCAGATATTATTAGAGGTCGTAAACATATCAAAACCAATGAAAACCATTTTCTTATTTACAGTATGCGTCCATATTAGCGGAGCAGTATGGCTTCAATCCCAGTCAAACGGGTGCGGTAACTGAAGTTGGTGAAGGGAAAAATGTGCTGTGTGGCGAAGACTTAAGAGTTGAAATGGGTTCACAAAACGATTGCGTCCGCAGTTCCCCCGGTTCAAAGTATGTGGAAACTGTAGATGGGACGCATTGGCAGAATATTGATAACACCAGCGATGTTGACAAGTACATACAGGCGACGATTAATGAAGGTAAATGCCTACATAGCTCTCCGAAGGCTTTTCAGGCAAGCGGCATATTTCGCTCTTTTATATGGCAAGTCCCGACCTTGAAATAAAATATGTGTTGCTGCTGCCTATGCCAGAAACCTAAATAGCTTACAATTTATTGTGGCTGTTATAATGACTCTTGCAGCTGTAGATGGCTAGATCAAAAACTTGAATATTTATTGATACTTACAAACAAAACTGCGTATTATAGAAATAGTCATTTAACAGAGAATAAAGGTAGATAGTAATTTTTTTGCTATTCATTCTGAACGTTATCGGACCTCGCTGTGCTATTTTGTATTTCCTATTTTAGTAGGTACCATATATTCTTATTTTTTAAATGTGTTCATAAAAAATATATACTTACTTAGGTTCTCCCCGAATGTTCTCAGAATCTCCTATAGAATACCACAATACGCCAAAAAGCATTCATATATCAGATATCCCAAAAGTGAAGATCATAGTGGAGAAATTTTCCAAGTTCAAGCGAAACAACGTGGAACTGAGACGTCTTGATGAAAAGGTGGTGTGTGTAGAGTATGATGTATACGATTATGGCTCGACTCGTAATATCGAAGAACCTATTCAGAAAATGAGAGCTTACTTTTCTGTGAAGCCTTCTTACGAAGAGGCTGATTGCGGTAAGTTTTGCGGAGGCGCTTTTTCACAAATATAATGACAGATTAATTCAACATTAGCCTATTATATACCCAAGTATTACGATGCATCTATTTCTTAGCCATGAATAGAAGTAATTATTGTTATTTTTATGATTAACTTTTACAGGTTCAAAAATGTTACAAATCAACAAGGTAGTAAACAATTCTTAATTAATGTCAATTAAATTACAGAAGCGCTGCCTGTACCAGAACTTCCAGCAAAAATAAAGAACCAATTCAACATAGAGGACAAAGATCTAAAGAATTTGACCATGAAAGAAATCGAAATGATCGACGACAAAATTGAGAATAACAAATGTTACTTGGACGATTTGAGGAGAATTTTAAGACGACGACATTTAATACAGATAAACCGTAATAAAGAAAAGGGTTCTATAAATTTAAGAACGTTGTATGAAATTGCGAGACGTGAAAAGGAACTTTTCAGCTGCGATTTTACAAATACCAATATTTTTACAAAATCTGAGTTGATTGAACTTAAGGATTTGATCATAAAGCGTTGTGCTTCTAGCGTACATGGCATTACTAGAAGAAAGGTAAAGAATTTCAACAAAAATAAACTCGCAGATAGCGTGGTTTCGGGAAGCATAGTATCAGCATTGCTTCGATGAAAAAAGAAAAATGCCTGCGGCTAAGCAAATAAAATGACAGATTTTTTATTGATTTATATATTTCAACAGCTAAAAAAATAGTTAACAAAATTTGATATTATGTACATTTTTCTTTGATATATTTTAAATTATACAGTGGATATTGTGTGATCTCGTCCTAACGTTGGTCAAAGTTGCAAACCGTTTTGTGCCGTCTCTGGATTAAACGCAGGATCGAGACCGAGCTTTTTCATTTCTACCGCCATTTCAAACAGATAGTCGTAGCATTCAGTCCTGTAATACAAAAGTAAAATAAAATATAAACAACAATCAAGAGAATATTTAAATTGGTCTCATTTGCACAATTGCTTAGAGAATACAACCATGCACGTGTGTGTTCTCTAAGTATAAACGGAAAGTAAATTCAAGAAGAACCGATGTCCGTTAGGGCAGCAAGGTTGTAGAGTGGCGGCCACGTACCAGACGACGCAGCAGAGGTATTCCAACCGGGGTCTAGTTCATAATATCGACAGTCACTACATCGATGGTCGCTGTATCGAAAACGTTTCATCGACGGGCTAATGTATCGACAGTACCCCAAATCGATGGTACGCTACATCGACAAGACCCTAAATCGATGGTACGCTACATAGACAGTACCCAAATCAATGGTACGCTACGTCGACAGTAAACAAAATCGATAGTACGATGCATCGACTACCCGAACAAGTGACTCCTAAGATTTACCAGCATGAGTTGGTAAATGTCCGAATTTTTTAATAAAAAAAAAATCGGGCAAGTGCGAGTCTGACTCGCGCACCGAGGGTTCCGTACGCATTTTATCTTATTTGAGGTTGGTGCTAATTACGCTAGTCTTCTAAATATGAGGGTCTAGTACCAGTTTGCACTCAATCGTCACGGTGGACGATAGCCTAGACGACAGGAACAATTTCCATACATTTTCTAAATGCGCCCACTAGCGGTCTCTATCGATCGCTTCTCTCCATTAGGGGCGTTTTAACAAGTACGAAAATTAACCTTAATTTTCAACTTTTTAAAATTTTCAGCATTTTTCCTTTATTTTCTTCTAGTTCAACGGGAACTACCATATAGGTTTTCGACCCAAAACCTATAGGGTACTTACGGTTGACCTAGAATTGTCAATTTTTGTCAAAACCAAGGTCTTACAGCACAAGTAAAGGAAAAATTCCGAAAATTAAAAAAAGTTGAAAATTAAGGTTAATTTTGGTGCTTACAAGTTTTCGCAAAAACCTAATTTTGACCATATCTTTTTATAGGGTCGACCCAGGGCCCTGATTTTTACACACCTAATAGGAACCATAGACCTCAGTATCTGGTATAAATTTCAATTTGCTAGGTCCACCCGTTCCTGAGAAAATCGGTGGTGACACACGGACAGACAGACAGACAGACAGACAAAGAGACGGACAAGAAAGTGATCTTATAAGGGTTCCTTTTTTACCTTGTGAGGTACTGAACCCTAAAAACACTTAGTTGACGGAGCCCTGCTTCGCAGGGCTCCTATTTTTGGATTAAGGGTCACAAGACAACCTAACATAACCTACTTACTTGAGTTGCAGTCTCACCTAACCTTCATTTCTTTTTGTCTAGGCAAATTGTGATTAAAACCTTAAAAAATCCTGTGTTTTTATTTAAATCTGGCTCGGGTCGGGTAGTCGATGCAGCATACTATCGATTCGGTTTACTGTCGATGTAGCATACCGTCGTTTTAGTGTACTAACGATGAAGCGTACCATCGATTTGGGGTACTGTCGATGTAGCTTACCATCGATTTGGGGTACTGTCGATGTAGCGTACCATCGATTTGGGGTACTGTCGATACATTAGCCCGTCGATGGAACGTTTTCGATACAGCGACCATCGATGTAGTGACTGTCGATATTATGAACTAGACCCTTCCAACCGCGAGGTGGATGGCGATCTTGTTACGATAGAGGGAAACGTTTGGATGACGTCAGCTCAATATCAGTTTATTCGGGGAGGTTTGGGGGACTAATACCTACCTAGTAGACGTCGAGACGTTGAATAATGAATGTTGAGGCAAAGTCGCTACTGGAGGGAAATTACTGAATGATGCTTTCCGGCTCCCACACTAATCGGACGTAACAGCACAAACACTGCTACTTAATCCTTGAGGTGCGATCAAACTAAAGGCAAAGTGCCACAAGTGCGAAAGGTCACGTTGCTACAAATTTTCATTGGCATAGGTTACCGGGAAAAAAATAATTATGACACCTTAATATAATTATATCACATAAATTGCATATCATTATGTTGGTTATAAAATCAGCTATCATAATAATAATATAAATTACTACTAAATACTCACTTTTCTGGCAAAACAAGTTTACAAACTTAGAGGTTTGTTTTTTTCACTCGTTCACACAAAAATTTCATCACATATTAATGTTTTTCATTACTTGTTTGGTTCATAAACACAAAAACATTATCACATATACCTTTAGGTTTTCACACAATACATTATTTATTTGTAACAAACGAATCTAACGCAACTAAAAAAATTATAATCCGAACGCGTAACAAAAAGTTCGCCGTGCCAGGCAGCCATGTTACTGTTACGAACACTGTGGCTGTGAATTATTTACCATTTGAAACACGATAACAGTGAAAATGTACAACAATGCTAGTATTTAGTTGCTAAAATATGTTTTCAGATAAATAATCTGGGTACTTTTATGTATTTCATAACTATTAAAAGAATATTTATCATAAAACACTTACGAAAATAGCGAGTTTCAAGAGTAGAAATAACCCTTCTAAAAAGTTTTTGCCTTTTATCACTGTATTTCGTGTCTTTGTCACGAATAATGTCACTTCACAATTAATATTTATTTCTTTCTGAGTAAATCTATATAAGTATCTTTATAAAATATTCACCGGTTTCTTCCACAAGACAACTTTTATTATAAAGATCACGGAACAAAACACAACAATGGCGGACGCTTTCGCAACTGAGACACAGATAATTATATTTCAATATTTTTTGGCGCGTTTCGTTTCCCTCACCCTTCTAAAACGATTTTGCATAGAATATGAACTATTCTAATAGTTACTACTTTCGTTTCTTGGTTTAAGTAAAACAAAACGTGAAAAAACCGCGACCAATAGAACGATTTTTAATTGAGCACGACCGTGCGTGCCTCAAACACTTTGGACCACTACAATTAGAGCACGACCGTTCGTGCTGTAATCACGTGGGGGGTTAACGTCGGAGATTGGGTTCAACTCATTGTGTAGCTTACAATAATCACATGACAAGACAAGCGAATATACCCCAAGGCCATCTATAATGTACTTGAAGTACAGCTAGTATTTCGTCTACAAAATGGATGGCTCTAGTTTACGAAAAAAAAAAACATTTGATATACCTAATTTACATAACGTCCAAAAGATGGCGCTATTCTCAATTTTAAAATAATACTTTTTATTGAACATGCTAATCTCAGGAACTTCTGGTCCGATTTGGATAACTCTTTTTGTGTTGCATAGCCCATTAATCATGGAAGGCTATAAGCTATATAACATCACGCTATAAGGCACGGATGTAAAGCAGTAGTGTTAAATAAAGCGGGTGTAATCGCGCGCTCAACTAGTTTACAGATAAACTTACATAGTCTTGGCCTGCTGCCACGTATCTCCCCACACGTACACGCCATGTCTCCTGACCAACACAGCGCTAGTGCCGGGGTACTTCCGCAGCGCTTCAGCAAGGCTGCCCGCTAGGTCCTTCTCGAACGGCGTGTTCTCTATAATGGGTACTATTAACTTCTCGTCGTAGCGGAGGTACCGGCCTAGTGATGCGTCTTTTATGCCCTGGGAAATGGTGGAAAAGGAACTGTTAAGATTTTTGAATGTTGAAAAATTTACGACCGGGGTTGGCGTAGGTACGAGCTCTGGTAGAGCAGTTGTGGTAGAGTAGAATAAATGTTTTGCGGCAGGCTGATAAATCAAATGTAACCACGATTCGCGTGACAGCAATATGGAACTTCGAAGGCACTGCGGTGGAGATAAGAATTATGAGGCCTTGTAGGCTACGGGACTTTCACACACTTCTTTCAGCCCCATTCTGGGGAGGGAATAGCCTGAAATAACGTTTCTACCCTGAGGGCAAAAAAAAAACGCTGTAATGCAAAAAGGAAATTTGATGTGTTTAAATTGTTTTTTTCTACAAAGCTCTTTGTTTGTTTTAGGTTGTAAAGCGATGATGGGCAGTATTATTAGCTGGATAATATTGCCCATCTAATGTTATACCGTTATACCCATATACTGTTATACACATATTGTTATATACCATAATGAGAGTTGAAGAAGTATATCAGAACAATGGAGGCTATTGCAAGATTTTTTCATTGACTGCCAGGGACACGTTTGGCTTTCTAGACTTAAGGACTTTAACATATGCTACTCCTGCTATGCAGCAGCCATGTGGCTAATCCGAGTCTAGTATCATGGTCTAAGGGTCTAAAATGTGTTTTATTCTTGCTGTGTTGTCAATAATTTACCTTAATCATCTCCTGGTGAGTGATAACAAACTCCTTATCGTACAGCAGCGTGCATCGTACTGCATGCGGCGAGTGTGTGTGTATGACGGCGCCCGCGCCTCGCTCGCGGTACGCCAGCATAAACAGGGGCGTGCATTGACTCTTCTTTAGCCTGCAATTCAAATCTGAATATAAAAATTCTTGTAATAATTTGTTGACCCTAGGGGTACACTAAGAAGGGATTTACCAAAATTCCCATGGGATTGGGCAGAAATGTTTTAACTGAAATAAAATGTGCGGGCGTCCTTTAGTCCACTATATAATGATGTGGAACATATACATTCAAAGAAATAAAAGACTTTGAAACTGAATTATTGTTTATTTAAAAATAAAAAAATCTTTTTTTTTATAGACACACGCCTGTATCCCCGAAGGGGTAGGCAGAGGTGTACATATTACACCCACATTTCGCCATGAATATTTAGGTCCCACGTAATAGGGGGCGAGCCTATTGCCGTTACCGGGCACATCGCCAGACTCCAGGCTACTACTGAGTATTAAGCAACGCTTGCACAGGTCGCCACCTGGATGGGTGACCGCGTGTGGCATTTACATCTGAGCGCTACCGTGCTTCGGAGTGCACGTAAAGCTGTCGGTCCCGGTTCTTGTCTCAGGATAAGGATCATTAGGCCATGTCGGAGGCCTTCGGGCGGTCTGAAAAACTCCGATACCAGAGTTGGCCACACACTCACACGAAAAACAAAACAAAACTGAGTATTCGGAAAAACCCAGTAGATAACACTTTTGCCCGACCGGGAATCGAACCCGGGACCTCCGATCAGCAGTCGCATACGCTATCCACTGGACTACGGAGGCAGTCCAGTCAGTAAAAAATTCTACAATAAGATAAATTCAACGGGAGTTTAGGGTCACAAAAAAAAAGATTTGAACAGGTGATGGGCATTATGCTATCTTAGATGACTGCATCTATTTGAACCTTAGCTGTAAGCGCAACCATGTTCATAACTTGCTTTAGGCGCAAAATGTCCCACTTGCAAAATGTATAAAAACATTCCATTTGCATGGTGTCCCATTGGCAGAATGTTTTTTAAAAATTCGAATTCTCAAAACATTTAAAATTCGAATTCTCAAAACATTGCATTTCCACAATGTCCTATTCGCAAAATGTCAGAGAGCAGACGGTTCGAATGGAATTGCTCTGAGAGAAAGCTAAAATTCTGTAGAATCTGGCGTTAGATTAGTAGCCAGACCCTGGCGCTAAAATCTTTGCTGAAAGTAGGTGACAGGTGCGATGTAATGGAGATATCGCTACGACTATGATGATTAAAAAAGGTAAGAAGTTTAACTTACTTTTTGTCTGGTGGTGGCAATTCCAAGTCTTCATCATTGATGGTCTGCACAAACAAGTCATCAGACTTCATGCGCTCTTTCTGAACTCCTGAAGGCGCAATATATATTTTGTCACTGCAACATAATCATTGTAATCATTATTTATTTGTTTTCTTGTCAAGCATGGTTATTGGCTTGAACTATGTTGTTCATGTAATAGTAAAGTACATTACAAGAAATTATTTTACATAATAGAAATAATTAATGCCAATATTTCCATGTTAAATTAATGTAACCCACACTCTGAAGGACAGTAAACAAGATACAATATAAGTTTTATTGTTATGATGTGTATAGTTGTTAACTGTCCATGAAAGTGTTAAAAGAGTGTAATTTAAGATTAAAATATTACAGGGTATTTGGGCTATCAATAATATGACCCAAGATGTCCTATTGATGAAATGCATAAAAAGCGAAGTGAAAGAAAATCTGATTAAAATCAATAAAAGAATGCTTGTAAATATAAACTAAAGTAAGTATTTACATTATAATTGGTCTATAAGTAGGATTAACATTATTTATAATAAAATAAAACTAATTAACCTATATAACTAAACTATCCTAAACTATAAAAAAGCAAAAGTATGAAAAGTAAATAAAATATAACAAAAAATTACCAATTACTAAATTCGATTTGCATGATTAAAAAGCTATAATATATAGATACCTAATTGCAAAAAAAAGTAAGTATATCTTCGTGTTGATAAGTTATTTTCTAAAACATAACTTCTTCGTTTCTAACTACTTATAAAATTGATACATACCCTTCTTTTATAGATATTCCGCCTCCTGTGCCAGTCACCCATCCTAAGTGGTAAAACTGATTGCATAGCTCTGGAATTAAATTTCTGGGATGTTCCTGAAAAATATTACAGCAGTCCATTAGACATTATATTTAGGCTTTTATAAAATATAAAATTTCTTTAAAATAGAGACGAATTCAGTACAAGCAAATAACAAAACAAAACAATTTTATTTACCGGCCCAAGTTTATCCATTGTAACGTTTATGAGTTTTAGAATGCGTGACACACAATTGTTTCAGACTTATAACTTATTAGGTACGTTCTATCAACTAGGAACTGTCTGCAGATTATTTAATTGTGTAAATACGTCTCGCAATAAAATAATTGTTATCAACAAATTGAACACTGACTTGACATTTGACATACGCAGTCACCCCCGAAATGCGTTCTGAACTACCAAACTAGACAACGTTTAACTTTATGTATGACTTCTCAGATTAAGTAAATACACACATCAACAAAGTCTAGGGATATTTTATATTTCATCAAATATCTAAAAATCTATGAAGAATTTTCTGATACAGTAAATAGAAGAATCATAGATAATTTTAAGGTCTTTAATAAAAATAAAAAACATTTCGTGTTTTTTTTTGTTTTAAATAAAAAAATTCATTTTTTTAATCATCATGGAAAATTAGTATGATAACAACAAACATTTCTTCTTAAAAAACTATTAATTTTAATAAAAATGGAAAAAATCTTGTAAAATCTAATCATTAATAATCAGTGTTGCCACCTCTTACATTGATTACACATCGACATCGATTGTTAATACTTAAAATTAAATTGTCAATGTCTTGCTGCGGTATGAGGTCCCATGTCCTTTGCAAGTGTTCGTAAAGTTGTTGTTCAGTCGTCAAATTTGGTGGAAAATCTCTCAAAGCTTTTCGTTGTAACATGTCCCAGGCATGCTCGATAGGATTTAAGTCGGGCGACTGTGCAGGCCAATCCAAAACTTGAATATCGTGCTCTCGGAGAGCGGTCGATACCAGCCGCGCCGTATGGCAAGGAGCATTATCGTGCATGAGTAGAAATTCATGGCCTATTTGAGTTCTGTGTGGGACAATAACGGGCTCTACTACCTCCTCGTGGTATTTTTGTGCAGTCATGCTGCCTTGGATCCAAACGAGTTGGGTTCGTCCGCCAAGACGAATTCCTGCCCACACCATGATTGTCCCGCCTTGGTATGGGTGGACCTCCTGAGGGTGCCGTAGACGGCTAACTCTCCCTGGAGCTCTCCAAACGCGTGTTCTTCGTGAATCCGGGTGAAACCCAAACCGGGACTTATCGGTGAACAGCACCAAAGACCATTGTTCGTCACTCCATGGTAAATGCTCCCGAGCCCACGAAAGCCGCCGACCGCGATTGCCACGTCGCAATGCTGGAACACGCAATGGTCTTCGAGCATGAAGATCAACTTCATGTAACCTTCTTCGCACGGTTTGGTCGCTTACCAGCAGCTGGTGGTCCTCCTGGAGCCTTTGCACTAGTTGCAGCGCTGTGATATTGGGTTGTCTTCTGGCGGTCATTTGGAGAAATCGATCCTGTCTCTGCGTAGTAACACGATATCTACCTGTGTGCTGTTCGGCCACATCTCCAGTACTGCGATAACGTGACCACAACCTTGATATCACATTTTGACTGGTATGTAGGGCCTCAGCAACGACGCGTTGAATTGCACCATTTTCTAACATGCCCACGGCTCGTAACATTTCATCTCGACTCAAATGACGACGTGACATGACTTTTAAAGTTCGTACGTCACGTTAAATTAAAAAAGAAAAACAATTAAAAACCCTTTTCATTAATAATTATAATAAAACAGTTTTAACTTTCTTTAATGTAACGAATTACTAGCAAATTTGCCGCCATATTTTGTTTATTATTTTGTTTTTTTTCTTTCCATGTTCAAATTTTGAAAATAGAATAAAAGAGGTTTTAATCTGTATATAAACTTTTTGTGGAAACTAACAAGGTTCTAAACTATAAACTCGTAAATAATTTAGGATTAAGATATCCCTAGACTTTGTTGATGTGTGTATGTGTGACTTTAAGATATTTTTATAAGTATCGTCATCGAAAACCTATTTAAAATTAATATAATATTTTAATAACAGTTTAATCCAGCAAGGCACTTGGTATGTAATTTTGTGTCAAAAAATAAATCACAAGCAGTATTAAAAGATATGACAATAGGGAACATTACGCAAAGCTCGACACAGATGGCAGCACGAGCAACTACAGTAAACAAACTGTCGTAGCGCGCTTTTCAAATATTGTAATCAACAAGACAACAATATATGTATTCTTATTTATATAGACAAAACAGTTCTCATATATGTAATTATCAATAACAATAAACATGGTACAATGTTTCTGTTTTACTGACTTGTTTGAGATGAGATAATGAGATCGCGCATCCAAAGTATGAAGTCTAAACGAGTTGTCAAGTTGTCACTCAAATGTCATACTTGCCAAAATTCATTGTTTACTGTAGTCGGTGATACCGCCATCTGGTGGCTTAACTTGGCAGTAATCTTCCCTATTAGTAACGAATAAAATAATAATTATTGTATTATAAGCTTCTGAACGCATTATTTGATATCCGCGAAGACCGCGAATATGTAGGATTGACTTCATACCTACGCAACTGCAAAAAGAAATGTAATGATTTCTGAGTTCCTCGCCAAATCTTAATTTTTCCTTCTGTACTTACGTGTGTATCTATTTAACTGATCTAATCAAGCCGCGTTCTCATATCTCTGACTTGTCGCGTCTGACGCTCTCTGTCGTAATTTAAATATATGTAGAAAGAAAGAAAGAAAGAAATGGCATTTATTTTGTCCACAAAAAACACACAGTGATGCTAGAAAGAAATAGACAAAAAGTAAACGTTAAAGGAAGGTAAAAAATTAATAAATATTTTACATCCAAATCTGTATGCCTCACGCAGACAAAATGGGTTACCAGCTCAGCATCAGCTGGGTGCCCTGATTGGAGGGTACCCAGCGCTGATTTTCAGTTGGTTAGCCTGTATAAGTGATGCACGGACGGAGGCAAGCAACTAATAGAATTACTTAATCCAAAATAAAAATAACACAAAACTGACCAAAACAAAAATATTATTTTACCTACATGCACACAAAATAATAGAATAACATAATAACATAGAAATAAGAGCTTTAAGTGTTGCTCATTAGGTATTTTTTACATTAGCACATAAGTTAGCGGAAAGCGCGCTGTCCGCCGTCAGACGCCTCGGTAGTCTAATGTAAAAAATACCTAATGAGCAATACTTAAAGCTCATTATAGGAATTTAAACTTTCGTGGTCACTATCATAAGATTTTACTGTTTCTACGGGATATATACCACGTACCTTTAACGGTACCTACCATATTTATACCCGTCAAACATTCAAAAGGAAGTTTTACTGTTGGTCAATAATTTCTTTTTGGTTTTAAATTTCTGGCACGTTTTTGACGTCCATGACATTCACTTTACAATCTTCTACAAACATTTCTCGGTTTACCATGCAAAATTAGCATGTCAATATTCAAGCGCAAAATAATATATACATAAATTAAAAGTAAGCTTTAATGGTTGTAGACCATGACAAGGAATTTGTAACAAGTGATTGTAAAAAAAAAAGTAAGTGTCGTTGTGGTTGGCACGTTGTCTTTCATATTTTGCTAAATCCGTTCGTTGGTAGCATGAAAGAGCTTTATTACCTACTATCAAGCCTTATGGATATAGTGCATAAGTATAAGACAAATTTTATCCATATCTTGACTAATGTTGTGAGCAAAGCAATACAGAACTAGAGCCAAATAATGACACTTTGCCGGCCATGGAACGCCTTAAAAACTACTAGCTTATTAAGGCTTCGGGGCATGTGGGCCTGCCTATCTACTGTCTCTACTATGGTGGATCAGCGCTAGATGAGATTCGACTTCGACGACGTTCTGTAATTTGATGAGATCTCAAATTTCTTAGGATTATAAACGCGCCGTGTACTTTGGCCAGGCAACTTTTAAGCTGATATCTCCATTGCTGGACTAGGCCTCTCCTTTGAAAGGAGGATTTGGCTTACTTTACCACGCTGGTTTGGTATAGGATTGGTTTCAAGATCGTCATATTGTAAAGTGCTGTTCTTTGCATAATATGCTCGCTCTGTTGGGACGCCCATGGGATGATAAAGGGTGGTGTCATTACCGTATTTCTAATCGATCCCTACATGATCATCTCACATCGACCATGTCCAAAATAAAACACTTTATATTCTGAATTACCTACAGTATATTACTCTTTGTAGATAATGCCTGAAATCCCGTCATGCCTAAACCGTCGCTACAAGGCTCTGGACAACCTGATCCGAGAGCTGGACACGAACAGTCAGAACACGGTCGAACCACCAAGCGACTCGAACAATGTCGGCATTAGGCTCATGTGTGATTTCTGGAACATTCTCAAAGATGACCCGGACTGTAATCTTACGGTAACAATATCGTCATCATCATGTCAGCCTAGAGACGTCCACTGCTGGACATAGGCCCCCCCCAAGGCTCTCCAAACTGACAGATTTTAAGCCGCCCGCATCCAACCGCTTCCCGCGATCTTAACCAGATCGTCGGGCCACCTTGCGGGAGGCCTACCCCTGCTGCGTCGTCCGGTTCGTGGTCACTCCAAGATATAACCACATAAATTCTATGACCACATATTTGTTTGTTAATTTTTTACTCGTTCTTACAGTTTCGCTTAAATTTACACCTCATCGTCACAACAAAATTTAAATATAAAGATTTGGCCTTATCAATATATCAATCACGTTGTGTACCTATCGTAACCGTGTAATCGTGTTCGCATAGAGTTTAATGTTTACCGTCTCTTACGAAAGATAATATGATATGCCCGTAAGTATATTTTCCGTAACTTCTTACGACACTCACGGAATGAACGGGGTAATGACACTCTGTAGGTACCTATTCTAAATTCGTCACCACACGGACTACAAAGTTTACGTCTGATAAAGAGAACTTATGCAAGAATTCAGTCTTTTAATAGTAGTCATATACCTACCCCATTGCATCGGTTAGAAATGAGTACTACTTAGTTTATATTTTTATCCACAAGGTTTTCTTTACAGCAAGAAGTTCAGCAGTGCCTGGGCCTCAACTCACCAAAAACAGAATCGGTCAGCAATGTCTTCGGTATGCGGCGATATATGACTTACAGGGGCTGCTGCGACGACAAAGGAAACGACAGAAATAAGCCATCGTAAGTCTTTAATTTTTTTAAAGAGTTTTCACATTCATCAGCATCCTAGCGCTATCCCAGTTAGAACCCTGGGTCCGCTTCCGAGTGTAACCAGATTTGACTGAATCTTTGGTTTTGCCATAGAGGGACTGCCTGCCTGACCTTCGCAACCCAAAGGGATAGCTATATTCATAGGTAATGACTTCCTAGAACAGCTGTCAAAGATCATGACAGCTGCTCTCCAAGGCAGGTCACGAGGCACGAGGCAAGCGATTTTCCATTTCGATACGCACATAAGTTTGATGCCCGCCGTGGATTCGAATACGATACCCTCTATATGGCAGTCTGTTGGTATCTCCACTAGTCTATCGTGTCCTTAAAAGAGCTTTTACATTAGAAGGAGTTATTTCGTAGCTTGATTTAGAAAAATGGGTATGCATGCCTGCCCCCTAGATCGGTATATGTATATATATGGAGTCTATGGAGGAAATGTCTTATTGGTGTCCTATGTTCAGCAGTGGACGTTTTAAGATGAGGTGATAACGGTCTTCAAAAAAAAAAAAGTGGCACGATGGACGTTATAAAGACATAGAATAACTAGATATGTTGGCACACACAATACATTTTGGTCCGTCTAGAGATTGACTAGATCATCTTTCGTCCTGGTAAGATATCCTAAGTATTTTCTGGTAATAGCTTGTCCATTTGATGCTGGCATTCGTTTTTGTCTGTTTCCGTTAAACTCAAAAACTACTGAACGTATTTTCAAACGGCTTTCATCAGTGGACAGAATTAATTGTGTATACCTATGTAAGGATACGAATTCGTAATGAAGTGATCCGACAGAGAACCAAGGTAATCGACATACTCGTTGATCAAAGAATTAGCAAGCTGAAGTGGCAGTGGGTTGGTCACATTTCTCGCAGAACCGATACCTGTTGGAGTAGCCGTGTTATGTATAGTTGAGACCGCTCCTTGGCAAACGTAGTGTATGTCGCCCTCCGGCTAGGTGGAATGACGATATACGAAAAGTGGCGGGCAGCGACTGGACACGCAGAGCCGAAAATCGGGGTCAGTGGCGTGCCATTCGAGAAGACTATGATGGATGAGGATCCAGCAGTAGATTAAGGCGGGCTGATGATGATGATGATGTAACGATTAGTATTTAATTTATTAGCCTGGCGAAGCCACCAGCGATAGCTAGTTACAACCAAATATATTTAATAGGTGTCACAAACCGCACACAAGGCCGACGGCGCCGGCGCCGATTGCGTCTGGCATACCATCGCCGGGTTCATGTTGCCGAGCCGCTCAGGAAATACCGCTCAGCAAAGTACTGTGCAATCTTAAGGAGGTAAGTGATATCTGTTCTTTTTTTATGTAATAAGCGGTAAACGAGCAGACCTATCGCCTGATGGTAAGCGATTAGCGTAGCCCATGGATACAGAGGTCATCTTATACCATACAGGAACCTATTGAAATAACATACATACATAGACTCATACATACATACATGCTCTTCTGTTTAGGGTACTTCTGACCTGTCCTTTTTTTAGGATGTCTCCAATCTGGTCAGAGAACGTCCGCCTAGGTCTTCCCCTTCGTCCTGTCCCATTCACACTTGCCTTATATATCTTCTTTATCAGTCTTTCATCATCCATCCTCTCCATGTGCCCAAACCATCTTAACATGCCTTTCTCGATGCTTGTCACTACATCTTCTTTTACCCCACACGACTCTCGTATCACACAATTCTTTACTCTGTCAGTCAAAGATACATCACACATCCTTCTCAGTGCTCTCATTTCTACAGCATTTATTCTACTTTCAAGTCTCTTCTGCCATACCCAACTTTCACTTCCATACATAAGGGTAGGCACTAACACACCTCTATGTACAGCCAAACGTGCCTTTTTGGTCACGTTTTGACTGTTCATAAACGCCTTCAGAGCTCCATTCACACTATTACCTGCATTAACTCTTCTTTCAATATCTTCTTCATTCTTACCATCTCTTGTAAACAACGTACCTAAGAAAACAAACTCATTTACTTGTTCCACTCGCTCTCCATCGATTAAAACATTATAAGCCGTAACGCATTCCTCCTTTTCAAAAACCATAACTTTCGTTTTACTTACATTCACTTTCATTCCTTTCCTCTCTAACGCACCATGCATGATTGTTACCATCTCCTGCAACTCCTCCGCTGAAGATGCAAGTATTACCTGATCATCAGCATAAAGGAGGCATTTGACAAGTAACTCATTCATCCTTAATCGACAGTCACTATTTTTCAAATCTTGCAAACAACTGTTCATGAAGAGGTTGAAGAGCCTCGGCGACGCTACACATCCCTGTCTAACACCTTTCTCGATGGTAAACCAGTCAGTGTATGCCCCGTTTATCCTCACATAAGCTCTAGAATCCTCATAAAGGGATTTCAGAGCTCGGATGAGGCTGCTGTCTACCCCATTCATTGACAGCACCGACCACATTTCATTCCTCACCACTTTATCGTAAGCCTTTTCCAAATCCACGAATGCGCAATTGACCTTTTGACCTTTGGCCAAAAACTTTTCGGCTATGTTTCGTAAGGAAAAAGCCTGATCCGTACATCCCATACCCTTTCGGAATCCCGTTTGTACATCCCATATTTTTTTGTAAGATCCCATTGAAATAAGCACACAAAATTTCGTGCAAATTGGTGCATCCGTCTATAGTTGGTGCCACGAGAAGATAGACTTTTTGTAAACACACATTCAGGGCTTCACAACCTTTTTTCAAACAGTTGTTTTAGGTTTTATACTTTTTGAACAGTCTTTTTTTCAATGCCACTATGTTTTTAAATTAATACTTACATATAATTTTCTGCGCGACTAATAGTTTGCCATCTGCTATTCTGCACCGGCTTTTTCGAGATGCCTGCAGCGGAGAGAGCTTTGCGATCCTATAAACTTGTATTTACCTTTACATTTACCCCTTCTTGACAACTAAAATAATTAATTTTGTCCTCTGATGAATGCATGTTAAGCTCAAGAATGTAACATTTCAATGAACTAACGCCAAATGTTGACATTCTAGGCTTCAGTATCTCAAAACATTAAAAGATCCTGTTGACAGCGCATAATATCGATAAAAACCCGATCCATTGACATATTAGTTTCCGTACCGTTGCGCTCATTGGATTTGACATTATTTGTTTCTGACAGAACTATGGCTAAATCACTTAGTAGAAATTCTTTGTTTACAAAACGTCTATGTTCTCGTGGAACGGACTATAGGAAGAGATAGGTGCTAAACACACGTACAGAAGAATTGATATACCTGATTAAGATAAAGGAAGCAGAATTTTATAGACTTTACATGATTTATATACCTTTGGGTTCAAACGGTGCGGTTATGATCTGTCTGCCTTCATAATGTGCCATGATCTTTAGTCATTTGCTCATGACTACTAGCAATTTCTATTAAAATGATTTTAGCGAGATTTACACATAATAAAAATAGTACCTAGTTCTTTTTTAGATCTAGTCTTTTACTTCAAGTATTTGAGTTTCAGCTCAAATATAGTCGAAGTAATCTTCACGATCTCTTTTTATGTCCAACACTAAAGGCTTTGGCATCAAGTAGTTTAGCTCTATACCTACCTGCTTCCATACTCGGAACATATATAAAAACGTGTTAAGGATATCCCTAACACGTTTTTATAGAGTTTTATAGACCGACGGTGCTAAGTAGAAATAGTGCGTCGCTCTACGAGAAGGTAATAAGCCGTTTCATACTAGTATTTTATGACTTGGACGTGAATATGAGCTGATGGCAGCGCGTGTTCTAGCAATTTTTAAAGTTATTTTAATTTCGGTACTAGGTATGAGGTAAGCTTGAATTTATGACCTTCTTTGTCATATAGCCAATAACTTGAGAATCAAAAATTGGTAGCAACGTTATTAAAGAATAACATGATGAATTCTATATGATATTTACGGGTCCCTAAGAATCTAAAATGTCCATGTACTGAAGTGCTTCCTTATTCTAGAATATTGTCATTGGAACTTTCTTTCTCTGTACTCTAAAACTATTCGCATGCCCAATTGTTCTTTAGTTTTATTGTACGAAATGTAAAAAAAACACATATGACGTCAAGCCTCGTCGCATCACTTGGCCGGCTGCCTTCACTTCCCGCACCCTCCATACGGACTATAAATACCACGGCGCGGAGTAACCGATCCTCGACGGGTTGGGAGCCTTCTGCGCTCACCCGTAGTCCGCGTAAAGTTGTCAAGGCCATCTGCGGCCAACAACTAGTCCACACAAAAAAAAATAAAAAATAACCGAGCCTCTCTCATCGGCTGGACGGCGGCGGACAAACCTAAGTGCATCACTGCTATCCTGATCAACGCCGGAACCGGATCCCCAAGAAGACTACGCCGAATCACGCGACCCTGGTTCTATCTCTGTAACTGTTCTAGAATTTCCTTAATTATTTTCAATTATGTGCTTTGCTAAAGGATGTTTTAAATTCTTTACCGAATTAAACTGATTTTTAATTGTAACAGTAATTACGATTTTCATTTAACCACACCAAAGTAGCTAACCACGTTACACACAAGATAGGTATTACATATGAATTGGAAGCAATAAGTGATAAATTAAGATTAGCCATAATTTTGAGAAAATCCATACTAAGATTATAAAAAACGTGAAAGTGTGTTTGGTTGTTTGTTTATTTGTCCTTCTTCCACGACGCAATGCAGCGACAATATGGTAAGGTTTTTGTGTATGGTATGGTCTTTATGTATTCTATGTTTACCAGGCAGCATCATTCGATCAAAAGTGCCACGTTAGAGTCCGAGAGTTGATGAAAGTACAGAACGAGTTACAGCAACAGATACAGGTGCTGGAAGAGAGGGAGAGAGCGGGAATCGAACTCTTGAAGGAAGCTGACAACATGTGGCTGAGTATGGAAGGGGCGTATAAGAAGAAAGTGTCGGACTCACTTGAGAGGCAAAAAGACCTACTGAAAGAAGTAAGTAGAGGAATTCAGTCTTTAAATAATGTACCAAAACATTAATATATCAGACGTTTAGGTATAATAAAACTTACTGAAAATTAAACATTACAGATGTACTGATTTTAAATTGACTTTCGGTATACAATTACAGTTTAAATGACCATGACAGTTTAAATTATTATTCATATATACGCTACGTAACAAGAATTAATGTTTTCATTGACACAACATTTCAGTTGAAAGACGTGGAGGCAAGTGCCAACAAATGGCGAAAAAATGAGCGAGATCTAGAATTTCAAATCAAAAATATGATTAAAGTTAAGATGGACATCGTTGAAACCAAGAACCAGAAGATGAACGACATTAAAGTAATGGATACAGAAATTTCCAATTTTGAGAAACGAATAGAAAATAATAATAATGATATGGAAACTACAAGACAATCACTACATTCAAAAAGATACGCCTCCGACGTAAGTATTATTTAGTAGGTATGTTAGAATAAAAATAAAGAGAACGCATATCATATACATGATTTTACTTGTAAGTGCTGAATATCCTGCCTGTCAGTTTAATTATGTCCATATAGCCTGAATGATTCACCGGAATACTTTTAAGCACGACGGCTAAAGTGTATGTATTAAATACCACATCTTTAGGGTTAGTTTGACTTAAACGCCGCTTATATCTGACCTATTTCTTTCTTAAAGAAACGATTAGCAAGCATAGCTACTGAAATAGCTAAAGTACAAAAGAGGACCCAACAAGAAATAGCACGTAGAAGACAAAAAGAAGAAGAAGGTGCTCAATATGTGATGGATGCGAGAGATGATCTACAGAAAATTTGTAAAGTACTACTGCAGAAGAAGATTGAACATGAAGACTTAAGAGCTGAGGTAAATAATATCCCATAGTTTTCTGTACAGATAAATAACAGACAAATGATTTCGTTCACATTATCTGAAATCACAGGTACCTAGGTTTACCTATTACTTTTCATTTACATACATAGACTTACGCCTGTTTCCCGGAAGGGTAGGTACTTTCATTTATGTTTTCATTCAATTGGGTAATTATTTAAAAGGTATAAAATTCACCGTGTATTTCAGAAAAACGCCATTCTCGAAGAACTACTTTTACTTAATGAGACAGCCGATAATTGCAAAGAAAAATGTAAAAATAAAGAAAAGAGTATGCAGGACGAACTAAAACATCTGGCGGGTGAAATACGGGATTACAAAGTAAAATGTATTAAGTGCCATGTTTGTACTGATACTAATGATGTTAGAAAGTTATGTACAGATTGTCCTAGGTGTGTGGAGGAAAGAGATTGTAAATATGGAGACGAAACTTGTGCTGTTGATCCTACATTGGACTGTGTGTGTATGGGTGTGAAACAGAAATTCTTAGACAATATATTTGATAACATGTATACCGTGTTGGAACGAAAATCCAAGTCTCGGCCTGGTAAGGCTGTGGCAGAGGCTGTATTGAACTGTCTGAAGAGGAGTACGAATGGAAAGCTTAATGCGGAGACCAGGCAGATTTTGCAAGAGTTCGTTTTGTCTACAGTGAAAAAGAATTTGAATTTGACTATAGTGGGTGGAGCAGTGAAGACTCGATGTGAGGTAAATATAATTAGTTAAATTTGATATTAATTTTCATATTTTACATATTATTATAATTATGTATATCGAACTAAAGAAAAGTGAGGGAACGGGGCATTAATATTTAGAAACAGAGAGTTATAATTATTATAAGACTGTATACGAGAAAAAAGTATTATGTATAAGCATAGTTTGTCAATTTTAGATGGATCCAGAAACTTACAAACAGCTGATGCTTTGTCTGAATCGTGTCGATGTACCAAAGACGGTTAAAGAAGATAAGGGAACTACAAAGAGGGTAAGATTGGATCTTATATTTTGTTATTTCTTCTCGGCTCTGTGTTATAGGCAGACATAGATGCCTATTTATTTACCTGAGTTGGTATTGACAGAAGAATCGAGAATATCGATTAGGCGATTACAATTCATCAACCTCATCTTAACTTAAGCTATCTCTTCCAATAGTAAGCACGGAAGATTGTATAAGGCTGCAAAGTGATATAGACAGGGTGGTAACATGGAGCAAGCTCAATTTATTACAGTTTAACACATCTAAGTGTGTGACAATTACTTTCTCACGGACACACACTCCTATCTGTAATAACTATAGGGTGGATGGGATACCAATGACTAGGGTCAAAGAAGTGAGGGATCTAGGAGTTCTTTTTAACACTGAGCTAACGTTTCGCGATCACATACTTAATGTCTGCAAAAAGGCATACAGAAATCTAGGCTTTTTACTAAGAACTGTAAAAAGTTTTACAAATATTAATGCTATTTTAACATTATATAACACTTTAGTAAGAAGCCAATTAGATATCTGATTAGCGCAGTTATCTGGGCCCCACATGAAACAGTCAGTCATAAATATAGGATCATGTTGGAGAGAGTACAAAATAAATTTATAAGGTATATATATTTAAAACAATATGGAGTTTATCCATTTTAATCGCTGATGTATCCGACTCTGTTTGTGTTGGGTATGGTTGGGTATAATGAATTAAACGTTAGGAGGCAACTCACACTTGTAACTTATATCCACAACATTATCAGGGGCAGGATACATCACGCGGATTTACTGGAGAGAGTGTATTTGTCGGTGCCGGATGGGTACGTGCTGTACCCATCCGGCACCTACGGTACGGGTAACCAGCTGCACGAGGCTCCGCTCACGGTCGCGCTCCGCACCCGCCACCTTATCGCTAATGAACTCGACATAATATTCTGTTGTAGTCTGTGTGAATTCACTAAGATAGCACTATACGTTATTTGTTATGGATTGTAGTATTTAATATTATGTTTCTTTTCTTTTAATTTTCATTGTGTAATGTGTATGACCAGGATGTTCGTAGTACAATATCGTATTGGGTTTTTACCTGTAAAGATATTTGTATGTGTGGAAATAAATAAATAAACTTAATAAAAATATAGCACAAAGGTTACTTTGACATTTTGTGTTTTCAGATAATTATATTATTTTGCGGATTTTGATAAAATCTTGCAGTTCTATAAACGCTTGTACATCACGTTATTACATTCGCCATCTTTTGCGGCCATAATCGATAATTATGAGGGTAGAGCAGCAAGTTAAATCTAGTATTAAATAAAATGGCTGAAACATGAGTGTTTTGTTCAGGACCCGTGTCCCCGTTGGGAACACTCTGCCGAGTGCCACTGCCCGCAAGGTCCTAAAGACTGTGTGTGTCTTAAGAAAGCGCCTCCGCCACCGAGTGACCCGGCGCCGTGTCCTCAAGATGAAGAAGATGCCGTAAGTTATTATACTAATATTATAAAGCTGAAGAGTTTGTTTGTTTGCTTGAACGCGCTAATCTCTGGAACTACAGTGCCGATTTGAAAAATCCGTTCAGTGCGAGATAGCCCATTTATCGAGGAAGGTTATGGGCTATATAGCATCACGCTATGAGTCAGGGGAGCGGTGGCCCGTAGCCCACAGGTGTAACCATGGGTTCATCTAGTATATTATATGATTTAGAACTGCCTGTTCTTTGAAAAAGTACACCTTTAAACTTGTATTCACTATGTAGAACATATTTTAGTTCTACATAGTGAATAGAATTTTAAACCTAAATTATATAAACCTACTACGACATATCGTTTAGCGTAAATGGTTCGTTAGACCCTTTATTTATGAGCAAAGGAAAAGAGAGAGATAGAGAGCGATATTCAACTAGCTTCTAATAATGTTCGTTTCTTATCTTAGGGTGAAAAAGTAATCTGTCCTCATCACAAAGGAAAAGAGTGTGGGCCGGACTGTGGCATGCAAGGGAAACCAGGGCCTGGCGTCGATCCGGCCGAGATAGCTAGCTGGAGGCCAGACCCTTGCTCAGGTCCGAGCTGTAGCTATTCGAAGGAGACACCAACCCAGTTCCTGACCGGGTCACCCGTAACGCCTCACCGCAATCGAAGTTCTGACAGGACTGATGCAAAGCCTGCATCTGCTAAAACACCAATCAAGTCTGACCCATTAAGCCCGCGGGGCAGAGCATCTGCTAAGGCGACTAGTCCTATGCAACCACATAACAAAGTGTCTACGCAACAGAGTCCTATGAATATAAGGAGTCCGACAGATACTGCTGCTTCACCAAGAGGGAAGTCAGGTTCTGCTCATGATTCTGACAAAGTGGTGATGGATTCTACGGTAAGTCAGTTTGCTTTACATCTTCTTAGAGGTCAACCTGTAACACTAGGTTATGGACCCTTTGGAAGAAAAAAATTTTGGAATAAATCGAAATCTATAGAGCCGGTGCTGACGTTTACATAAAAATGATTACACTTTTAAGAAACAATGACGATTTTTACAACAAATGTTAATCATGTCATGACTTATTTATGGTAATTCGACGAAACACTATTTGTTAAACTGAACATAAATTAAGTTTGTGTGCCTATTTGCATAAATACATCTTGTTTTTTACTGAGGTAATAAAGCCTTTGATATTAAAATAAAACGTAACGTCAGCAAATTGTGCAACAATGCTAGGATGGTTGCTGTTAAAGTTAGAAATATACTAATCACCAACAAATTGCAAACTTGCGAATTAAAATTAAGATTTTGTTATTTCAGGCCTCATGCAAGTGTAGTGGAGTAGCAAAGAGAGCGTGTTCGTGTGTTGGAGGTAAGTGAAATACTAGCAACAAACTGTATTTACGTGGGAGTACAATATGTTGGATTTAGTGATCGTCCAAAATGACATTTAATTCTCATTATTTTAGATCGTAGGAGGCTACCTCGACAACAAATTATTGAGGAAGTCTTGGGAAGATTCAATGATTTTCCTCCTATAGCGAAAGTAAGTTACGCTGACATAAGACCCAGTAGATAATGACCGAAACCAATAGTGTTGCATAGTGAACCCGGTCATACTGAATGTATCTTGCGTGTTTGATTCCTTTAAAATGTAACTTTTGAAAATAAATTTGACTCATTATTATGCATGGTGGTTTTATTTTTCTTTAGCATTAAAAAATTAACCACCATGTCCAAACAAAGGGTAAAATACTGAAATTTACGTAATTTCAATTTAGGTGGCCAGATCTGGTGGATCGAAAATTTCAAGAGACAACTCAAGACACCAAAATAGCGATTATCCAGCGCGGTATAATATGTCAGAAAAAAAATCTCGTTCTTGCGGTTGTCCATCTGATTATAAGCCATCTCATCATAGATCCCCCTGTATCGAAAAAACTCGTAAAAAAAGGAATATTAGTAAAAACTACAAGTCTGGTAACTGTAAATATTCGATGCGATGTGGAAACATGACATTGTTTGCAGGAATAAATAATATATCCATATACAAAGATATAACAGTGCAGCGAACAAAAAATAAAGACATCAAAGAATTATTATGCCCTAAATTTGTTAAAACCCCTGACAGTCTGACAGAAAGTTCTGCAGTAGATACGAGTACGAATTTATTATGCTCTGAAAATGACAGATTAAAGTGTGCCAGGTCATTAAACGAAAACCAGGGCATGAATACAGACAATGTGACCTGTATTGAAAAAAATGTTTGCAATACTGTAAAAGAGATTATGAAAAATCTAATTGTGAATCCGGAAGAGTTAAGGCGAAGTAAAAAATCGCCTTCAGATACAGAATGGATCACGTTAGAGAAATTATTTCAACGAGTAATATAATTGACAAATGTGGCAAATATGGATAGTAGTGACACAGTAAATGAAGTTGAAATGAGATGTGAAGTATTAGAGTTGTCGATGCAAAAATGAGGATAAAATAACAGTTTGCTACATTTTATCACGAAGTAAAAAAATGCAACTGGCAGGATTGAAATGTTTATCTGTTTTGTGATAGTGTGGGTTAAAACTGTGCTTAGTTTCACCCTGCATTAAGTTACTTCGTCGATTTCATGTCATAAATACACTTTAGATATTATAGTTACTAAAAATCAAATAGACCCAGATCAGAAACATAAAATAAAGGATTTAATTAACTTAAACATAAGGATATTGCAATTTTATATTATGATATAAAATTAAGTCAATGAGTCTTGAAAGTGATTAGGTCAGGTCATTGAATAAATATGAAGTAATTTTCTGATAATACATTTTATTATTTTTATTGCGATTTTTAACTGCTTTCATTTGTTTTGTACTCCCACGTAAATACACATCAAGAATAAATGAGAATTAAATTCTCTTGTATTATTTTGTTTAAATTACGTATAATTTCATTAACTTACAGATACAAAACATGTGAAAGCAAAAGTTGGACAGTCTTGTGATAAAAATACATGTCCCAAGCGTAAGGAATGTATGAAAGACTTGTCATGTAAGATGTCATGTGCAAACAAAAAATCACTTGGATCTAAGGTTATTAAGGGTAGTGATGCAATTAAACCAAAAACTCAACAGGCAAAAGACAATAAATGTGATTGTTCTGATATTGATATGAAGGCGATACCAAATCAAGAAATGGTATCAAGACACTTCATAATAAGTTTTGAAAATTTAAGAGGTTTACCTAGTAATCAGTTTACTGCTTTGGCCAAAACTAAGTCAGGCAAATTGGTAATGGAAGTTGACGAACAGCTAATTGAGCTAATAGAAAAGAAAGCAAATGATAGTCCTTTTTTGTTCGCAACTTTGAAAAAAACGAATTCGGGTCACTTAGTAGTAGATTGTGATATTAAAGACAATACCGCATCTGATATTCTGCAGCTTAAGATAAAAAAGACAACATCTGGAACATACCTGTTAATAATGCCTAAAAATCTTCTCAGTATTATTCAAGATAAGGAACAAAAAATTCCTGAAATGTTTTTGAAAGACAGTGATAGTGTCAGCAAAAATGCAAGCAGACCCTGTCCTCATTGTGCACATGTAAGCGGTAAAAAGCACCGAAGTCCAGGGCAAAACAGCAAAGTTAAAATATTATTGAACGACCTAAAGTCATCTCCCATTAATGTGGAATTAAGAAAGGCGCCCAGAACAAAAGTAACATTGAGAATGCCGCTATCGTCGTCAGCTGAACCTGTAGACCATCAAGACTCGTGCGAGTCAGATAGTGAACTAGCTGATTATGATGATATATCTAGCAACCGTTCTCAAATAGATAAGAGTCCTTCCGAAGATGCTCGGGATTGTCCTACTTCTGTGAGTTTGCGGACAGAGACGTCGAAAGCATCAGATTTTGAAAATGTACTGCAAGATTATTCGCTTGAAATACGAAAAAAATATGAAGATGGAAATACCGACATACCTATACTGCTTGAATCCAATAACCGTTTACTTATGCAATGCAACACAACTATTTCTAAATCACCATCAGGAACCATAAGAGTTAATCTTAATGTATACAAATCTTGTTTGGAGCAAATTACTTTAGATTCAACTTACCCAGTATGTTTATCAAAGACTACATCAGGCAGCTTTATAGCAAAATTGGATTATGGCACTGAAATGTATAATGGAGTGCTTAAAAAATCTTTATCTGGTAATATAGTACTTATTCCCGTTTGTCCAAATAGTCAAAAGTCACAATCACAAACAAATACACAATCAAACACACAATCGGTTCAAGAGAGTCTTTATAAAATAAAAGTGGCTGGTTACAAGGATTACCCTGTAGACTTACCAGGTGTATTAAAATTGACACCATCTGGTAATTACGTAATAATATTAGATAAGGAATTTGACAGACGATACAAAGAAACTGTAAATGACTATGTCGGTGAGCAAGGGAAATGTTACGTATATTTACAGAAAACAGATTCTGGTTTTATGATTGATCTTAATACTGATGGCCTTATTTCACCTACAGACCTGAATGCTTTACTTGTAAAATCTAGATCTGGGCACATAAAAGTGCTCGTACACGGGCCTGTGTTCGAATGTATTGATACTATGACACCACGACGAAGCTCAATGTCTTCAGCGCAGATATTTGGTAAACTACTAGGAACATTAGAACCAATTCCGTATAGAAAACATAATACGGAATACACATTGCATTCTAAATGTATCCTTAAAAAAGCTAGTAGTGACAGCCAATTGTATGAGCGAGTGAAAGTTAAACTTCAAGTTGACAAACACTTATTAACTGAACCCTCGGCAATTCTGAAACGAACAGATTCAGGTCAATATGCTGTTATTTTAAACAAATCATCCAAGAAAACTTTTATTAATAATTTGAGAAGTTACTTATCTAGTAATCCAAAGGGGCAAGTTCCCATAAAAAGAACTGACTCTGGACAAATTCTATTAGTACTGAATAATGAATTGGAGGAAAAAGGCCAGTATGGATCATTAAAAATTACATCGTCGGGTAATATCTATGTTATCGTTAACGAAGAAACTCTTCAAAGGATGAGTGATAGAAATAAGAAGAGCGATAAACCATCGAGAACAGCCAGTATGAAATCTAGCAACTGTGTAAATGCTGTTGATAAAGCAGTCACAACGACATGTAACGCTAGACCAGAAGAATGTGACTGTAATACATCAAAATGCGTATGTGCAGATTTGCAATATGAGACTATAGACTGGTTAGATTGTCATAACGTAATCAAACGAGACCATACAGGAAGACTGAGAGAACCAATGTGCTGGATGAAACCAAGAGGCGGTACTAATAGTAAATGTTCAGAAGGATGTTCCAAAACTATTGCTAGAGTGACATCTACTTCAAGAGATGCGTCTCCATATATTGTTATTAAACCGGTGGCGTCTGAAGCCCAACCTTTGGATAACACAATAGAGTCTACAGAGCAATGCTATTACGTATTTGACACAGTTTGTCCGTATCACATCGATAGATATAATGGTGTTTCTAATGAGTTGTTAGAAATTTCTGGTTTGTGTAATAAACCGCAAAAGAAAGTTAAGAATAACGTTGAATTTACATCGAATTATATTAATTTAGGGTCTCACGTGCCAAAAACATGGGATTCTCTGAATTACTTGCCACCACAACTGCCACCTTTTTTAAGTAACGTCAATTTTCGGTAGCTCTTTTCTATGATTGTTTTCTTTGTTGTGGTTTATGATCACTATAGAAGAAAAAAGAGAATAAATTTTCTTACCCATATTGAGTATCATTTTTCCACATTTCGCAGATTATTTTTACTCACATTTATCTAAGTTAAAATAAGAAATGTATGTTGTGGAAACATTTTTATTTTCCAACTTCGTATGATGAATGGTCTCATACATTTTGTTGAGGAGGTCGTAATGGTCGTATTTTGAAATGTCGCACTAAAACTCCACGATTGATGATCGAAGTTCCATTACAATGGCAATTTATCAGATGTTTGTGTACAATTTATGGGCGATATTATTTATTTCAGTGGACAAAAATGTATATTTATGTATATCTGCCGGACATTGACAGATATTATGACGATTTCATATTTAGTATTTGTGTTTTCATGACCCTCATTATTAAAAAGTTATAGCGGGTTCATTGTATTTTGGCATTGTACTCTAAATATAATGCTAAAACGAACATTAAAATATCTGCTAATAAGTAGGTATTTGAACTAAGAATAGTCCCGTCGTTCAAAGACAGCGTCTCAATTTTCATTTTCTCGCAGCGTTGCTTCTATTTTCTTTAATATTTCCACACTGCCTTCCTAATGACTTCCCCCGCAATATTTTCCGAACAGGCGTCTCAGGGTGTTTTCCCTTTATACGTGCGCCTGGTAAATGGTTTAAGTTTGCCTGCAGCCTGCAGTTTCATCTTGCACGTGTGTGCGCGATTGCGGGTCGAATACTTAATGCGACGCATTAGTTCAAAGGACATTATTCATTTTTATTCCGTTAGTTTGTTCGCCTGCTGTTTGTGTCTTACATTTGTAAGGGATATTAGGTATGGAAAACTTTTAGTATGAATTATATGACAGAAATTTTAAGTTGTTAAAATTTGTTGACGATATTTTGTGCGTAGATATACTTATATAGTTCGAATACACGTACTCGTACATATATTTATTGTATACTGTGTAGAAAGAACAGCTATTTCACTGTTACATATCTCCGCTGAAGATAATTGTATTAAAGGATAGTTAGCCTGTTATCCCAGCGGCTATTTGAACACGCATAAATTATAAGATTTACAAGCAAGAGACAATCAAGTGATAAATCTGATACCTATACAGAAGCACAATATAAATTTCCAGTTGAAAATTCAATTTCAATTGCCAACGAAACTTCAGCCAAAAATACGACTTCTGCCGATACCCAAAAAGAATGATCAGTTCAAACAGTTATCGAAGCTAGCCGATAACGACACCAGTAAATATCGAATTTTAACTCTAGTGCGTTTATAACACGTTTCAAATTACATTTTATCCACGCAGAAGCCCTTTTCATAGCCTACGTCGTATTCCATTTGCCAGCCAACAAAGCTGGCGATAGACGGTAACTCTACTGAGTTTTCTGTGAGCGTACATCTTCTGGAAAAGGCAAGGTTTCTCAATTTTATTCAGTAATAGGTGATCGATTTCAGTTCTACTTAATGGGGTGACAGCTTATTGTAGCCTTCGTAAAAGGCCGTGCTTCGGAAGACTCGTTAAACCATCGATCCCAAGTCTTGTCTCATTATATGAATATTACTATGACAGCAGACTCGTGTAGCCGAGTCTGCTGCTACTACGCTACTACTACTACTTCCGCGATAAGAAGAAGGAGCCATTATGTAAAAACTAAGAATACCAATGTTAACAATGGGCACCTAGGAAATTAAGGCATTGCCGATGTTTTAGCGGAAGCCAACGCGATGTTGCACATAGCTTTTTATGAAGCCTGTATACACCATTCATACTAGAAAAATATTATCAGTTGTATTAATCCATATCCGAGTTTTTTTGTTTTAGCTTACCCAACTGTGGATACACGATGCAAGCTCTAACTCGGGTTGACACCCATTTGTTTGATTTGATTCGCCGAAATCACTCACGCTATTAGAGTATGCATACGCTGAACATGTCGTGCACATTTTGACCAATAAATTGACTGACCAAATCAAATTGTGTTAGGAAGTTAGGGGAATATCAAACTGAGGCTGGAAGAGCAGGCTAATGTTTTTGTTAGTACCTATAAATTTCTGGTCTACCAAACTGTGTTGGTTAACATAACTTTTACGTTGCTATATTGAGTCTGTGATTCCTGAAAAGGTAGGTATTGATCGAATTAACAACCTCTTTTTAAACTTCAAAAACAAAGTTTATTGTTTGATCCGTATGTACCTACCTACTACAGACAGTTTTGTATATTGTTGGATTGTTTAAATCACTTGATAGCTAGTTTACGTAAGCTATTAAAAAGCGTCAGTTTATATATTTGACGAAGGATCTTTACCACTTATCAATATTGAAATAACACATACCAGAGCTAGTTGCTACAAAACTCTTATGAAGTGGTGACGAATTGAGGCATAATTTGCAAAAAAAAAACTTATCCAGTGCATTAACGTAACGGTATCGCCACAAGCATTCTGACTTACCAATTTAAAATGCGCTTTAACGCACACGACTGAAAGTCGTAATCTTGTAATGCAAGTTATACCTACGCAGTGCCGGTACCGTGCTGTTATAGCGAATTATATCCTGAACCGTTTCTTCAGTTGGTATTCTGAAAGAAGGTAGTACTCCGTCGGTCGATACAGTTCTAATTTGGTCCTTCCAGCATAGTCTGATATCTTCGCCAATGGATGTACGTAAAATTCGCAACGAAGCAATATTTCGGCGCGGCACTTACTCCCCGTGGGTTTGGGAGGCTTATAGAATACAAATTGTTCTTTTATCAGACAAGTTCGCGGGTACACGCCAAATATAATCGAGCATTGTGAACTCTTCATGTTTTATATTCAAGTAACACGTTTTTACGGCAGACAATCGTCGGATTATTTCGTGAGCTGTTTCAATTTCAATCTGGGCCTGAGGTTTTCTGGCAGAGTTTCGCATAATTTTAATGAAATGAAGATGGCGGCTTGAAATTAAAATTAATTACAGTAGATGTATGTGAGTATAAATTGTTGAATCAAATATAATAACCAAAATAACTTTCGATTATTTGTTTTTAAATTGTTTAGACGGCATTTTTGACAAATGCCGTCTAAACATTGTCTTAATCTTCCCTTCTAATTTTTAGTTGATTTTTTGGCAATTGACTACTTACTGTGTGCAAATTGTCAGATAGTAATTAGGGAAGGATGTATATTTATTCCCATATAGGTACTAAGTACTGCGCGCATATTGTCAGATCTTTTTATTATTTTTTTATTTTTAATCAACAAATTAGACAACTCTAGCATTAGGAGTAAATCCTGTGTCCCGGGGGACTTCGGGGATACAACTAACGGACACAATGAACACCTAGACTCGAAACAACAATTTATGAGTAACACAAAGTGTTGCCTCGTGTGGGGATCGAGCCCACAACACTCGGCCACAGTCAAATAATCCATACAGTCGTTCGACGAACGCGTCTAGACGGGTCAATCGTGCGGGGGACAAGAGGTGAGACGCGGGAAGAGCGGTACCTACTTACGTATATCACTTTAGTTCCTAACTAGGTACATGTTTTTGGGGGCTGGCGCGTGCTTGTTTTTTGTTCGGTTCTTATTTATTTGCTTATGAATATTAATTAAGATGGTACATACGACTTGTGCTGTGAGACATTGCAATTCTTCATGCTTCATTTAAAGATTTAAAAAATAAGCATTTAAAAAATCTGCAATTTCATCAATTTACTTACACAAAAAATTTAAATTACATTAATTTTAATTATTTATATTATTTTGAAACGTATGTATATACCTGTATCCACTTGAAATAATGTGCACGTACCCACTAATCTACTAACTTTTTACAATATCTCATGTCTGGCCAAATCTAATACTAATATATAAAACTGAATAGTTTGTTTGTTTGTTAGAAAGCGCTAATCTCAGTAACTATTGGTTCGATTTGAAAATTTCTTTCAGTGTTAGATAGCACATTTATCGGGGAAGGCTATAGGTTACATAACATCACGCTATGAGCGACGGGAGCGGAGCAGTAGCCTTAAATAACGCGGGTGTAACCGCGGGCATCCTCTTGTCACAGAATAAAGTAGTAATTACTGTACGTAAACAACATGGCAGACGTAAGAAAATAAGCGTTGTAAGGTAATATTCGATTCAAGCGTGATTTTAATTTCATGCAATAAGTACCTAACCTAGTACCTTCGTATTAGGTAAGTGTACCTATCAAATATTAATATGTATCTTGGTAACGGCGCGTCCTAGCTAAAAATAACCATATTTTTGGCCCCCTTTTACAAACCCCACACATGTTCTCAGTAATCTTATAGCCCGGTCACCCATCCATAAAACGACCTTGATGTCTATTACTTTACCTTAACGTAGTTTGCTCGAAAATAGATCTTCAAAATACTTCATATCGATAACATAGTCTCTGCAAGCTGATCCCATGGTTGCCCATCCATTAAACGACCGCTATATCAATCGCTTTATTTTAACTAGGTTTGTACGATAACCACCTAGTATATCTGAAAAAATGCTTCATATCCTTAACCGCCTCCTACGACACTTGCGGTATGAAATAGGTGCTGACTGACACTTTGTATGCAAAGCTGTCACCGCAAGTGCAAACTAAATGCAAACTGTTTTATAATAATTATTCATCGTTAATTAGTTTCATATAATAAATAAGTGATTTACACTATAATATTCATGTAGCGTAGCAATTGTTATATTTTTCTAAAATAAATAGACGGTGTTTGAATAAGTAGGTATTGTTTAAATGTGGCAGCCCTAGCCTCCTTACCCTTGTCTAGACGTTGTCGGCTTTTTCTTCGAGATCAAAGGCGTCAAACTACTGTATGTCTTTATATACTGTGACTCGGCGCAGTGTCAAGCGGCGAGGCGGCCGCTTAAACCACTACCCGTGAACTCAGATACTCTTAAGACGTCTACAGTTTTTGGCAGCGCGGGACAGATCTAACGATTTAAATATCTACACTACATATAAAACATTGTTTTGTATTTTTCGTTCTATGCCATAACCATGTATAAACAATTAGGTACGATAATAACAGTAAAAATCATACATCTGATTTTTGTCCATAAGCTAAATTATGCTGGCAGAAAAATATAAACTCAAATTGATTGTGACTTTAAATATAATATACATGACTTTAAATGAAAAAATGATAGCAAAGAGGTCCAAGCCTTCCGGTGCCGGGAATCGAACCCGAGCCTCCTGGGTGAGAGCCAGGTATCCTAGCCACTAGACCATACCGGAGATGTGTGATTTACTGAAATATCGAATCATGTCTATTGGACGTTGGATGCCTTGAAAATTAGAAACACAATCGGTTGAAACATTGCAGTATAACAAAGGCTAGGCAAAATTATCACAAGTAAGATCCGCTAAATAAATAAATATATATATATATATTTCTATGTCTAATATTTACAAAAAAAAGTATATATGTATGTTTATCCATTATCTTTTTTTTTTTTTTTTTTTTTTTTTGGTATCGGGTTGGAAAATCCTCATGGAGTCCCTCCGCCCCGGGGGAAGGACGAAGGGGACTGTCAGACTCTTACTGACTAAAAACCAACCCGTGTTCCTCATGTACCCGTGTGTCGGAGGGTAGGGATTCGCATAAGCATTCGTCACTACCCCCCGACGGGTATTGGCCCGCCAGATGATCAGGCAGGCCCCGAACAAAACCCCCTTGGCGGCGGATGAAGGTGTTGGGCTCCGCCGCCAAAACACTCAGCGGCCGCAGAGGATAGGGAGGACGGCAATGCAACACCGCATCTCCTCTTCCTCTGCGGCCCCACCGCGACGCAACGATGGTGCGCCTCCATTTGGTCGCGGGAGATAGGGCGCGCGGCAACGCAACACCGTCACGCCTCTCCTTCCGCGACCGCACCCGACTGCGAGGGACAGAAGAACTGTCCCTCGCACCCGCCCCTTTGGACGCATCCTGCGCAGGCCTCCGTCAAGCCCACGCGGAGCGTCCCCTCCTGGATCCCTCTTAGCTTCACCGCGGGTCACCAATCCACGGTTACTAAGCCCCCCCACCACGACAAGGTGGAGATCCCACGGGGGGGATGTTTATCCATTATCTAGTACCCATAACACAAGCTCTGCTTAGCTTGGGACTAGATGGTGATGTGTGTATGTGGTAGAATTATATGAAAATATATATATATATAATTTTGAATTTTCCATATAATAATAATATCGAAAATTCCAAATGTCTCCCCCTCTACCTACTTACATCAAAGAAATAATTATTATTGTTTTGGCCCCATGTTGGGCGCCAATGTCACGCTTTGGTATTAAATAGGGTTTGCAGAGCAAACGCGAATATAAAAATATATGAAAATGGATACAACTTATGGGAGATGAAGAAAACACTTTTAGTCATGTCAACTGTTATACTTTAATTTGTTGTAAACTACATACAGATTCCTTAGAACTGGATTAAACGGCTCAGAGCGTGGCCCATTTAGCAATACGAGAGTATCGAGACGTTCGGCCGGCCAAGAAAGAGATGGAGGGAAGATATGCTTTGTGTCCTGGCTTATATAGTCGGCTCTTTCTATTCCTCGTCGTTGTTGAGAAAATTATTATGAGTATAGTTTTATTTTTGTATTACCGAACACAAAAACCAATCGATATAATAATATAGAAGTAACTGATTTATTTTAATGTTGCCAGAGTATTATGTGAAGACAGTATGACGAATAGTCATTAAATTCAGTGATAAAGTAAATATTTTTAACGTGCGAAGCAAAATAGTTGGTATAAGTATGAGCAGCTGCCCTGCCTCGTTGGTCTCGCGGCATACATGTGCGCGTGAGATTGGGAGGTCTTGGGTTCGATTCCCGGGTCGAGCAAAGTGTTATTTGGTTTTTCCGTTAGGAAATTCTCAGTAGCAGCACGGAGTCTGGTAATGTGCCCGGTCGGCAATAGGCTCGCCCCCTGTTACGTGGGACTTAAAAATTCATGGCGAAATGTGCGTGTTATATTACACCTCTGCCTACTCCTTCGGGGATACAGGCGTGAGTCTATAAAAAAAAAGCATGAGCAGCCTAGAATAATAATAATAACCTGGCTCACGAGATTGTCGACATGTGGGATAAATAAATAAAAAATAATAAATAATTTATTGAGACAAAAGTTTGTACAATAACACTTACACTAACATAACAATAACAATAATTGATAACATAACAACAATAGTGTTAAGTTGAACTCCGATATCCACGATAAGAATAAACTTGTGTTGTGGATATCAGGGTTCTCTCATATTACTTTGATCCAATTGACTTTCGCTATCAATTATACAAAATAAATTACCTATGTAATGTGTGTCACTAAGTGTTACGTGTTAATTGTGCTGTGTGGTGAATTAATGTACCTTTTGTGCTTATAGCCTAGAGATCTTAATAATATCCTCAGTGTCTGCGTAATGATGTGTCTGAAGCCATTTGGTTACTATTTTCCTGCAGTTTTGTCTAGGCACCGGATAGATGTTACAGGACTTATTTACCTTATTATATAGATAGTTCCCTAATACTGGAAAATGACGCTGTGCAAGGCTTGTCCGGGCTTTCCGTGTTGGACACACCTGGTAATGCCGTCGTTGAGTTGGGATATTAGCGTCATACTTCAGTGTGGAATGTTTCCGAAGTACAGCGTGGAGCACAAAGAGCTGTCTTACCGTGAGAACTTGACTCTCCGATTAGATTGCTGCAGTGGGATATCTAAATGGTCTGAATGACATTACCTTCAAGACAGCTCTTTGTGCCCGCTCGACTTGTAGAAGGTGGGTCTTATTAGTACCTCCCCAAACAGAAATGCAATACGAGATGAGAGACTGACATAATGCATTGTAAACCGTTTTCAAAATTTTACCATTTGCAGAATTTCGTAGCCTTTTCATTATTGCTATTACTTTACGTACTCTAGATGTGAGATATTCAATATGAGGCTTCCAAGTCAGTAAGTTATCAATATGAACACCAAGGTATTTTGTATTGGTACATCTTATAAGACATGGACATTCGCATCGAGAGGACATCAGATCACTACAAGTATGAGCTTTGAGTGCAGGAAGATCTGAGGGGGGCAAGGTTGAGGACTGCAATGAGAATGGTATGTATACCGTTTTAGCAAGATTTAAGGTCAACAAGTTATTGGAAAGCCAACGCGAAACAGTGGCGAGACCTTCTTCTGCATATTTGTACGTTTCAGCCCAATTAGTACCATGTATAAGAAGTGTCGTATCATCTGCGTAAGCAAATAGGGTACCATTTGGAAGGGATAATTTACACAGGTTGTTTACATAAATAAGGAACAGTGTTGGACCTAAGATTGAGCCCTGGGGAACGCCATAATTGATCGGTATACTATCACTAACAACATTATCTATTTTTAGGCATTGTGTGCGGTCGGTTAAATAATCTTTAAATATTTTATATGTGTGGCCACGAACACCTAGAGATTCTAATTTTGACAATAGATATGGGACAAACACAGTGTCAAAAGCTTTCGAGAGATCTAGGAAGATGCCTAGGCATTTAGACCTCTTGTCCAGGTTTTCCACAACGTGATCTATTAGAGAGGCCACAGCATCCTCAGTAGATCTCCCTCTTCTAAACCCGTATTGATTGGCAGATAACAGTTTGTGGGATTCTAAATATTTAACCAATCGATTGTTGAGTATCTTTTCCAATATTTTAGAAATTACGGGTAAAATAGATATCGGTCTGTAATTGTTGACTCTGTGTTTGTCCCCACCCTTAAAAATAGGGTGTACCAAAGCTTTTTTTAGCACTCTGGGAAAGCAGCTTGTGGTAATAGATGCATTGCATATATGGGTGATGAGCGGCACTATAACGGAAAGACACGATTTTAGAAGCCATCAGTTCTCTATCTCTCTCCAATCTTTATCTTTTCATAAAACATATTTTTCTCTAAAAGGCTATTACCGCACTAATAATAAATCCGATGTCGCAGGGATCTTTTGCGCACTCATATTAAATATTATTGACGGCATTAATTTGATACGACAGACATGAATCGGTATTTTAGATTATTTGTCATCTCCGGTGTGGTCTAGTGGCTAGGATACCTACCTGGGTATTACTCAGGAGGCTCGGGTTCGATTCCCGGCATCGGATGTTGTGATCTATGTCGCTCTGGATCAAAAAGCGACAAAGATAGCAATTTCCGGTATTTTTGTTTTTTAAGTCATGAACACAAATTTATATTGTTTTTTTTTTATTTGGTGAATTGTTTCTTTTTCGTAAACAACGTATCTAGTGCTCCTAGTGGCAGCAAAATTCCTAGTGGTAGAAAAAAAACATTTTAGGGTAAGTATATAAAAAAGGATGTCAAAATATTGAAATATTGGGAATTGCGGATAATATTAATTGGGTACAAATGTCTGAAATGCCAACTTGATTCGAAATTTTCGATTTGACTAGACTAGAGACTTGTAGGACTAGATTAGTTGTAGTAACACATTTTGTTGACAGTATAATTATCTTTTTGGGAAAATAATTTAAAGACGCTTGGTACATAAAGAGCTGATAATCAAATTTTTGTCCGGACTCCCAATACTTATGATATTTTTAAATAATAATGATAATTAAATTTAATAATAATTTACCACGTAAAAGTGACAACATCTAGTCCTTAACAAAGCAGAGCTTGTACTATGGAATGGTGCAATTCAAAAGATAAACATTCTTACTTGTTTTTTGTTAATACGTTCGAATAATAATATTGGTCTTGATGTTTATATGTGATGCAATAGCATTACATAGAAACACCTAGACCAAGATAAACATGCTCACGCACAAATGTTTGACTTGAGCGGAAATCAAACCCGCGACCTTCGACGTGGGAGTCGGTTACACTCCCGCTGCGCCACCGGGTCGTCAAACAAACGTAACATGTCTTCGTCGTCCTCTTCTGCAGCCTTTGGATGTGTTTAACCTTTTTTAAATAGTAGAAACTTGTCATAAAGTTGCAACGAGTAAGGCCTTCCTCACATTGAGCATGCGCGTTCTTCTAGCGTGCGCTCGGCGTGGCCCTGGAGGGCGTTGGCGGTCCCCCACCGAGCGCCGTTTACTTAGTACCTACTACAGAGTGAACGCCGAGCACCGCACTAAAACAGCAATTTTTATCAGCTTTACAAGCAAAAACTAGCTTAGCTTTGCAAATAATGCTCGGCAAAATCCCTTCTCTTCCTATATGCTATGCCTATAAACGTTTTTGTAGCCCTGCAACACCGCTTGATTGATTTATGATTAGCTGGTGTACTTTAGATACTTGTGGGAATCGGTTTAAATGTAGTTTCTGTTACATCCGATCTATGCATGAATTTGGCTACCAGAGATACCTGGATACAAATTTGACATAACTTCCAAACAAAATATGTATGTCATATTATGTTAATACATATATGACATACATATTTTGTTTAGTAGCTAAATTCATGGATAGATCGGATATTGAAACCGGTGGTATTTGGATATATAATGGTTGTACGCTTAGCGATCCACAAATCATCTAACCCTGGTCAGACAATGCTCCCTCTAGTTGATGGCACACGCATCATTAATATTCCAAATAACATAAGAATACTCTAGAAAACTTGACGAATATCTAGTTATTCAACATCTTGGGATGCTGTCATTTGCATACGTATATACTGAAGTGAAGATTGGCGCATTTCCAAACAGCGTAAACTATGTAATCAAGTGTATTCAGATGTTGTAAAAAGTTCGTAAAAAGTCGCGCTTCGTTTTTGTGTCGCATTCGACGATATTTCTCTGTCGTAAACATTCAATAATGTAGATATTCAGTTATAGAGTAGTTCGTATGTTTCAATTGACACGAAGATAGTATAGGATCGTAAAGTGTGTATTTTCTTTTTTATAAAGAAACGTTCTTGTATTTATGTTCATATTTTGACCAAGTTTTGTTTTAACTATGTAAGCATAACTACCTACAAATTGTATGTTGTGATGCCTGATGGTACATAACAAGTACAAAGATATGTATTATGGATTATGTAACGTGGCAAGATCACAGACCGTAGTCCAGCAGTGGACAAATTCTGGCTTTAGGTGGTGATGATGTTGAGGTATGAAGTAGGAATAGACTTCAAATCTACTTTTATATTTGATAAGCTATGCTCTATATTAGTAAGAGCAAATCTTATATCATCCTCAACGCAAATTTTGATCAAACTTTCTTATTTTAGTTGTAGTTGTGTCTAGACGAGTACTATACATATATTAAAGTTGTACAAGGCAAAATATTCTTAAAATTGTTGCTACTGTAATGTTTTAAGCAATTTCAGACGTGTATTTGAATATCTTTGTTGACAACCTAAATAAGTAATTTATGAGTTTTGTTATTTTGTTTACTAGCATAATATCATTGTCTATATTATTTTAATATTACTGTTTCCAAGCCAACCAAGTTTGGCAACATATCGGGTTTTATTGTCTCTGTATCATCAAGATTTATTGCATTAAGTCTGAAATAATCAGAATGATCATTCAGAATCATTTTATTTTGGCCAAATAAATGATGAATTGATAAAACGATGAAATTGTAAGAAACGTAAGTAACATTGAAATAAATAAGATCATGCTTTCTCCCTTATTGTAAAGTAGATTTTAGTCTCAATCATATATTTGATGCTTAGAAACACCATTTACTTGTAGCGCCACCAAAAAAAAAAATCCGTAAACCTACTTATAGATTTAATATCTTGAGTAAAATTATAAGTCAACAATTTCGTCCTATATAAGTAAATACATATAAAAGAGAGCTGCTATTGGATTTATTATATTTTGTACACGACATTTACGTACCTACTAACAAAGTCACGTCAAACTAAGTACTATCGATCGTGTCTCAGAAAAATGGCAACCGTTCCTATTTTATTCCGTGCTCACGTTTCAAGACGCTCCAAATCTTATTCTCCTGAAGGCTTTTTTTCCATCCAAGTACTAGTTTGACTGTCAGTCACATCGTATCCGACCTTTATTTTTATTCCGTTCCGGTTTCGTCCCATTCGGTTTTATGTGGTTCCTATGCGGAACTACAAAATTCTGAGTATACACTCCGCTAGGGACGAGTGTTAAAGTTTTACTGCCCATTTTAAATGTACGGGTGGATGGATTGACAAATTGTGCGCAATAGTCTTTTGTCAAGCGAAAAATTGTGAACAAAATGTAATAGCTAGGTTTATCTTTAATCTTTATAGTGGTTGTATATCATTTTGGTTTGATCTGTCCTTTAGATTGAACAATGTGACATTTTAGGGCGGTTTCAGATTAGCGTATTTTTCTGCGCGTATACGGTCGTTTCAGCATACGCGCATACACGAGCGCTACATTACACGCTTCAAAAAACCGGACTCGTGTAAACTTACGCGTATTTCGGCGTGTTTGCTCGAAACGGTAGTGACATCTTGTCAGTGTCAACATGGATTCTGACGGCTCGCGCTTATACGATCTAAGAAGCGCATCAACGATCGTACGAGTTGCGCCTGTACCAAAAGCGCGCCTATACGCGCCTACATGCGCTTCCAGAAACGAGCTTATACGCGCGTATAAAACGCTAATCTGAAACCGCCCTTATAGTACCTACAGATATCTGAGATTACCTTTTCACAAATAGAGTATTGTGTTTAATCGCATGAACAGGTTTTGCTTTATAAATTTAAGAATAATTATATTTATTTTTCATATTTCTGTTGGATTACAACTCTTAATACCTTTTCGAAATATGCAAGTAACAGGTCTGGCGAAAACCTTACTGTTGTGCGCCGATGTTTCATAAACTCCTTTGACATTATTATAAATCATAGCCGTAGCCTAAACCATATCATTAAAAAATATTTATTTAAGCACCATTTACGATAATTCACAGACTAACACTAAAGTACATGCGATGAATATAGTAACGAGTAGGAAGGCAAGTATCAAGATTTCTTTGACTGAAATGATAACTATAAAGACTTAAGAATTTATCGAAGGATAAGTCACACAACTTTAGTTACTTAATATACAATGGAATCTATCTAGCGGAACATTAATAGTGGACACTACAATATTGGGTTACGATTACATAATAAATTCTTATGACAAATGACTTTCTTCTTGATAGAACATCATTCTGGTAGAAACGACTTCAGTATTGTATATTGGCTTTGCTTTTTCCGATATTATTGTATTGTCAATAGCGATCGTCGAATATGATTTTGTATAATAAAATATAGTACTTTATCTCTGCTCAAATGATAGAGACATTGGTCTTTTTCTTGAAAAGGCAATTTATTGCGCTTTGATTTTGCTTTGGTAGTTGCTTTTATATCTTACAAAATATGTGAGTGTTTGTGAGGATAGATCGATGAATCTCTTCGCGCCACTCGCGTAAGAGTCAGTTATCGCGGTAAAAAGTAATCTTATTGCTCTCCAGCTTTTAAACTATGTTCACACATAAAAAAATCACATAAATATTATCATCTCTCCGTTGTGATGTGCCTTTAGTTTCATAGAAGGAGAAATAAAAACACTTTCCCATTTATAATATTACTATAGATTTGTACGAAAATGCACTGTCTCTGACCGCACTGATTGCGCCATTATTCAAAATAATATTAGGGTTCAGGTATTGTCGTTTCGATTCCACATAAGACAGTACGTTTACATCTACAAATGTGCTTAGTCATAAAATATTGATACATTGTACTTTATGTTCTGTATAATACCTATTAAAGACAATTTAATAGATTTAACTCCAAAAACATTTAACAACAAATGGTTGATCATCGAATTGACAATAGTTAGCGCAACGTGAAGATGTATCTAAGTATACGTCTATTTACACGATTACGCTAAACACCTATAATGTTTTCCTAAGAACATTCTCGAATGAATTTAATTCTGTAGTTTCCGTAGCATTCGCTAGATTGTACTCTTGTCTTCAATAGAAAGGCATTATCACGATACTCTCTGTACATTTATTTAGTTTCTGGTGCATTTCCCTACTCGCATTTTCTATTATGTTACTGTTATTCGTTTACTCTAGAGCGAATGATCAGCATTCGCTCGCTTGGTATGCATAAGGAAAAAACAGATGGTTGTCATTGAAAGTATGAAGAAATGAGTGATTTGTTTTGTATCATACATTATTTGTTTGAATAAAGCAATAAGATTTTGTCACTATGGGCGAAGATCACTTTTTCACAAGATCGACTATGAATTAAATTCACGCTGACCTTTTAAACTGAAATATCTACATCGCTATACCCCCTCACCTGATCTATAGTCATATTATGACCGAAGAAAGTAGGGCGATTTTTGATACGTAGTCATATTATGACCATTTTTTATGTTCGCGTTTCAAGTCTGTTTTCTCTGTTTTACCGATTTGTTTGCGATTGCGTTAGGTTTGTAGGACAATAACACGCCTTGCGTATTGTAAACGAAAACAGACATGCTCCAAAAAAAAAAAGTTTCGTCTAATCAAAAGAAAGGTTCCGCGTTGCTGTGCGTGTCCGGTCGAAATTATTAATTTTGAACCCAAAAAAAAGCTGCAGCATCAGCAAGAAGCAATTTAATCATGCCTTAGTAAGTATTTTTTCGTTTTATGTTTAAGTTGATAATATTCGTAGTGTAATTTAAGATTAAAGACACTTTTCCTTAGGTAAGAACCAATTCGCCAAGCACCCGTATATTTCATATAATTTTACGTATTGTTTCTGCACTTGTTGGTATTTTTTTTGTTGTTTTGTTTGAATAATTTCATAAATAAATAGTATATAATACGCAGAAGTCCTTAAATTCATGTATTTTTTAAATATTCACGAAAAATATAATGCAGGTAACAGTCGGTCATTTTATGACCGGCTGTCAGGCCGAGTCATTGTCCTTTGTTTCTGCAATTTTTATTTGATTAATAATTATTTACAATAACTATAAGATTGTTCTTGTTGAAATTTAAAGCTTTATGTATATATATATATATATATATATATATATATATATATATATATATATTTAGAAAGCTTGTTTGATGGTTAAAAGAATCACAATACATTTAGGCGACAGAATTGCATTGATTTTAAACAAAAGGTAAATTAACAAGAAGAAAGTCATTTGTCATAAGAATTTATTATGTAATCGTAACCCAATATTGTAGTGTCCACTATTAATGTTCCGCTAGATAGATTCCATTGTATATTAAGTAACTAAAGTTGTGTGACTTATCCTTCGATAAATTATAGTCTTTATAGTTATCATTTCAGTCAAAGAAATCTTGATACTTGCCTTCCTACTCGTTACTATATTCATCGCATGTACTTTAGTGTTAGTCTGTGAATTATCGTAAATGGTGCTTAATTATTAATAATTATTTACAATAACTATAATATTGTTCTTGTTGAAATTTAAAGCTTTATGTACTTTAAGACTCATAAGTCTTTATTTTGTATTTTGGTTTGATTTTGTTAGAATGAGCATAGTTTTAAATATGCCCTGCTTTGGACCGCCTAAAATGAGGGTCTTGTTAATTTACCTTTTGTTTAAAATCAATGCAATTCTGTCGCCTAAATGTATTGTGATTCTTTTAACCATCAAACAAGCTTTCTAAATATATATATATATATATATATATATATATATATATTTACATCACGCTATCTATTTGTCGCCCTTTTACATCGCATTATTATGACGTCCACCAGTTCCACTTAAAAAATATGAACTATTACAGCGAATATTAGTCGCTAAGGCAATGTCAAATACTGTGTGCATATTATTTTTCTGAAATTTTGACACATATTGATATACAAATATACGTATATTAACAACCATAGTGAAATCAATTTGGACTCCAGCCAACACTATCAATTATCTGGCTTCCCGTGATATACATAATTTAATTTACGTTTTCCTATCTATCGCAACTCCTATGAACAGTGCAACGTTGCCGCTCTTCTTTCTTTAATATTTAATAAGTAGGTGGATAAATATTATTTCTATGTTATAGTGCAGGTATGCTAGCGTAAGCGTGAAGTTTAAAGTTATGAAAATAAAACAAATATTGAGATCAATGCAATTTATTACGATAATATCACAAGAAATACTTACTTAAATGTAAAGTACCTATTTACTTATTTCTAAATTATGAGAAGTATTGGCACATATAAAGATAGTACTAACGTAGTATTGGAGAGAATCATACGCATATCTAAGCATACGCTTAGCCTCAAACGTCCATATATGTAATCATTTGCAAGTTTTACAGGTATTTAGATACATACGAGTATACGGACGTGGCAATATCGTAAAAGTTTCAAACTATTAATCATTTGACATCTTGGACGTCAAATGACAGATATTGTGAAACTTTTACGATATTATAACGTCCGTATAAGTACATATATGTGTAAATAACTGTGAATCGCACAAGTGATTTGTTTAAACCCTACTAAACAATAAACAAAAAATAAAATCTAACCCAAATTAAATCGCCGCGCCGATTGAAAAATAGCATTTAGATTTAAATCACAGTCACAAGAAATAGTAACTTAAATTAAAGGTACCTGTCTACTTACTTCTGATTTAAAATCATTATTATTAAGGAACACTTTTAATGAGGTAGATATGATATTTACTGATAAGTAATAATCAGGTCACTTATAATACAAAATTATCTTAAATAAACTCAAGTCGAACACAGTGGGCTATACCAACCTACGTTTATAAAACGGATATACGGACGTCAGTAGTCCAATTTGATATAAACGGACGTTGAAAATCCCATGATTTAAATATATTTCAATTACCTGACATCCGTATAATATTAAAGTTTACAATATTAACTAACACAATGAAATATACCAAGGTAAGATTTACACGATTTTACGTGGTGAACATAAAAACGGTGGCTCTCATTAAGTTAGCAGTACCCTAATTAAGCATCATAAACTTACAACATTTTTTATATACGTATATAGATATACGAAATTAAAATCATGAAAATTCACGATATTGTAACATCCGTATACTCGTAGTATACGCATATCTACGCAAAAGCATACGCTTAGCCTCAAACGTTCATATATGTAAACATTTGCAAGTTTTACAGGTATTAAGATAAATACGAGTATACGGACGTGGCAATATCGTAAAAAATTCAAACTATTAATCATTTGACATCTTGGACGTCAAATGACAGATTATGTGAAACTTTTACGACATTATAACGTACGTATAAGTAAATATGTGTCTAAATAACTGTGAATCGCACAAGTGCTTAGTTTAAACCCTCTTAAATAACGAAAAATAAAATATTACACAAATTAAATCGCCGCGCCGATTGAAAAATAACATTTAGATTTTTTTGGTAATAAGGCGTATTTGACATTTCGTTTTGGTGTAAAATTAGGGATATAAATCACAGTCACAAGAAAAAGTCGCTTAAATTGAAGGTATCTACTTACTTCTAATTTCAAATTATTATTATTTAGGAACAATTTTAATAAGGTAGGTATGATAGTTAAGTGCTGATAAGTAAATTATCTCAAATAAACTCAAGTCGAACACAGTGGGCTTTACCAACCTACGTTTATAAAACGGATATACAGACGTCAGTAATCGAATTTGATTCAAATTATAAACGGACGCCGAATATCCCACGATTTAAATATATTTCCATTATCTGACATCCGTATAATATTAAAGTTCGCAATATTAACTAATACAATGAAATATACCAAGATAAGATTTTACACGATTTTACGTGGTGAACATAAAAACGGTGGCTCTTATTAGGTTAGCAGAACCCTAATTAAGCATCTTACACTAACAACATTTTTATATACCTATTTAGATATACGAAATTTTCAAACTATTTGTCATTTAACATCCTGGACGTCAAATGATAGATAGTATCAAACTTGTAACGAAATTGTGGCTAAGCGTATGCTGAGATTTGGGTGACGCAACGATTATTTAATACCGGAACATACTGACAGCTGCATATGCTGCGGCTCAGGTTCTGCTCTGGCAGAAGCTGACTACCTCTGTCTGCATCAACTGCACTGAGTTACAAAGTCATACGCATATCTACGTAAAAGCATACGCTTAGCCTCAAACGTCCATATATGTAATAATTTGCAAGTTTTACAGGTATTTAGATAAATACGGGTATACGGACGTGGCAATATTGTAAAAGTTTTAAACTATTAATCTTTTGACGTCTTGGACTTCAAATGACAGATATTGTGAAACTTTTACGACATTATAACGTCCGTATTTGTACATATATCTCTAAATAACTGTGATTCGCACAAGTGATTTGTATAAATACCCTGCTAAACAATAAACAAAAAATAAAATCTAACACAAATTAAATCACTGCGCCGATGGAAAAATAACATTAAGGTAGTTTTTTTGTAATTAGACGCATTTGACATTTTGTTATGGTGTAAAATTAGGTACATAAATCATGACACAAGAAATAGTTACTTAAATTAAAGTTACCTATCTACTTACTTCTACTTTAAAATTATCATTATTTAGGAACACTTTTAATGAGGTAGTTATGATAGTTACTATTAAGTAATAACCAGGTCACTTGAGAAAATACAAAATTATATCAAATAAACTCAAAATGAACATAGTGGCCTACACCAAACTACGTTTATAAAACGGATATACGGACGTCAGTAATCAAATTTGACTCAAATTATAAACGGACGTCGAATATCCTACGATTTAAATATATTTTATCTATCTGACATCCGTATAATATTTACGTTCACAATACTCGCTGCTATGGAACAGGCTCCCTCCTGAAGTTAGAATTGCCACCAACCGTTATGCATTTAAAACGAAACTACGGAATCTTCTCTTTGATAAGTTGAAGGAATTGGCTCATCACTCTCATCAGCTATAGCATAATTATGTATTTATGTATGTATTTTATTTATGTATTATATTTATGTGTGTATCATATCTATGAATAATTATATATATCTATAGTATATTTATGGTTAATAATATGTATCTAAATTATTAATATGTATTTAATAGATATCCTATTTTCACCACATGGCTAATGTACCTACCTCATCTATCTCTGCACCACCAAAAGGTTGACTGGCAGAAAATGCCACTAGGCATTAAGTCCACCTGTGTACTATTTTTGTGCATAAAGAATAAATTTAAAAAAAATATATGAATTAACACAATGAAATATACCAAGATAAGATTTTACATGATCCACAAATATGGAAGTAGAGTATACTCTCTCTTACCACTACACTGTACACAAACAAATGTACCAGCTAATACAAAAACTAAACAAACTAAAATAACTGATTATTTTACAACTATACAACCACCAAAAAAGGCCCAAAATACTATTTGTTTTCGCAGATAAAATTAAGCCAAGAACTACTACAATAATACACCAAAATATAGCAGGCGTAATAAATAAACAAGAGCTTATTGAGGTAGCCATAAATGATTTATCGAATAATATAGGTAATATTGACGTTATCTGCTTAACAGAAACCTTTTTAAAACAAGGATCTGAACCCAACCTTAGAATAGGCAATTACAAATTAGCTTTGTTTTCTCACGCCCTAACCAACGCAGAGGAGGCTCATGCATACTAATAAAGCATGACCTGGCATACAAACATATTAGCAACTTACCACCTTCAGTCCCCCTTCATTTTGAATGTAGTGCTAAAGAAATTACTACTTTTAATCTTGTAATAGTATACATTTACAGAACACCCTCATCCAGCACAAGTATATTCTTAAATAAATTTGAAAAACTCACTGATAAGCTATGCAAAAAGTCTAATAAAACGTTATTATCTGTGTAGATTGGAACATTGATACACTAAAGTAGGTAAAAGGTATCCAGTGAATTACAATCCATACTTAAAAACAATAACTTAAAAAGCCACATAACATTACCGACGCGAAAATCATCTTGTTTAGATCAAATTGTAAGTAACGTTCACGAAGGTAAATCTAATATTCATTACCTAGCATTATCTGACCATGAAACTGCCCAATCGTTGACTATCAATAATGAGACCTACAATGTAAATAACAAATCTTATAACTATCAATACAAAACCATTAGAGATCTTAGCCAGGAAAACATGGTCAAATTCAAAACCTGCATTAATAATTTGCACTTCACTGAGGTATACGAACAACAAAGTACAAATGAAGCATTTAACACCTTCCATGACACTATCACCATGTTTTATACTTTATGTTTCCCCAAAATAACGATAAAAAGTGTAAGTGTAGTCAAACACATAAAAAATAGAAAACTAACTAAAAATATAAAACGATGTTGTATAAGAAAAAGAATGCTATACTTGAAATATCATCTTGATAGACACAATAAAAGATAGAATAAGACAGGTATAATAATTATACAACAATATTAAAACAATGTATCAACAAAGCGCAACAAATAAAAAATCTAAACTTCATTAAAAACGCAAAAAATGCCTGCTCAGCTGCATGGAAAATTATTAAAGAAAACAATAATAAAGCAATAACTAGCGCACACATAGAATCAATAGAATTTAACTAAAAGATCTACACCAAGCCAATTAAAATTTGTAATTTATTTAACAATTACTATGTATCACTGTGCAGCAATGTTAAAAAATACGAAGATACAGGCCCACCTAACCATATCACCAAAATATCTCAAAATACTAAGACCCTTATTTCTCACACCAATAGACAACTCTGACACATTAAAGATAATAAACTCCTTAAAAATACTCATTCTACTGGCTATGATGATATAAGTACAAAGGTATTAAAAACCTGCGCACACTCTTTAGTAGCACCATTACCCTATATCATTAACCTGTCACTCGTAGAAGGTAAATTCCCTGATCGTCTTTAACTGTCAATTGTTAAGCCAATGCACAAAAAGGAGCCAACACTAACATCAATAATTACAGACCAATTACACTCATACTATCAAAAATATTCGAGAAACGTTCGTTATGTACATCAAAATAGAGACATTTCTAACTTCTTGTAATATCTTAAATAAAAAACCGATCGGTTTTCGGAAACAAAGCTCCACTGCATTGGCATGTTTTTCTTTAATAAAGCATATTACAGAAGCCTTAAATAATAAATCTATAGTTGCATGTCTGTTTCTAGATATGACAAAAGCTGTTGACTTCGTCCGTCACCAAAAACTGCTCTCAAAGCTCTCAAATTATGGGTTACGTGGAAATGTTTATAACTGGATTTAGAGTTATCTAGAAAATCGAATACAATATGTCGAATTAAACAGAACTTATAAAAATAAACAAAAGCAATACAGATCGATGTACAAAATAAACAATTATGGTACGCCCTAAGGGAGTATTTTAGCCCCTCTTTTGTTTCTGTTATACATTAACGATTTCCCGGATGCAATCAACCAGGAAATTATACTATTTGCTGATGATACAACAATAATAATTAAAGATAAACATAAACTTAATCTAGAAATAAATATAAAAGCGACACTCAATAATGCCATAAGCTGGCTTAATTAAAACAACCTTAAGATAAACATGACAAAAACAAATATTATTCAGTTCCAAACATATGCAACAAATCTAAATTAAATCATAATGACACGCACATAAACGTTGTTGATAATTGCGTATTTTTAGGTATCAGGGTCGATAAATATTGTAATTGGAAACCTCATTTAGAAAAACTAGTCAATAAAATAGATCGATTTAAAAATGTTTAAAAAAAAGTTAGACTGACAGTAAACATTAATGCTGCACTATCTGCATACCATGCTTACGTATCCTCCCTGCTCAGATACGGCATTGTTGTATGGGGTAACTCGGTTGAAGTTGACAGAGTTCTTATAACCCAAAAGAAGTGTATTCGAGCAGTATGTGGAGTCGATACACTGACAAGCTGTAAACCTCTATTTAAAAAACACAAGATTTTACCTGTTCCATGCTTATACATATTAGAAATAGGTTTACTAGTAAAACATCATGCTGAATAGTTTTTAAAATTTGATGATACATAACTGCCATCTATTAAATTGGAATTATTAAGGAGAAATGCATACTGTATGGCAATTAAAATATATAACCATATTCCGCTAAGTATCAAAATGTTACCTATCTCCCAATTTAAAAAACAACTTTTTAATATACCATTAAATAAAACTTATAATAGTGTCAAGGAATATCTAGAAGATAAGGCCCTAGGCAACTAATATTATCACCGATGCATATTAGTAAAATGTTATTTTGTTTCATGTGCCACTCATTGTTATATTTCTAATATATTTGTTCTTTATATTCCCATGTAGTACCCGTTTACTGCACTCAATTCGCACGCCCCAAGGGGCAGAATATGCTGTAACCAACCATTTATAAACACCTGTTAATGTACCATTTTCTTGCGAATAAATGAATTATTATTATTATTCGTAAGTGTCTCTGTTACACGGCTATTCTTCTAACATTTAGTGTTAAAAGAATAACCGGACCTTTGGGAGGCTTACACGGGGATATGGATCCAACGCGCAGAGGCACGTAGAGAGCTTTAATCTAAAATGGGATGGGACACATGCAGCGGAGCCTCCACAACTGCACTACTGAGAACAGCTATAACTAGCCGCAGCATATGTAAGACTATTGTAATATGTGGAGCCTTATTTAATTGGTTTATGGGATTGGGTGTTTGATGGACTTGTAATTTTTATGGATGAAAAATGGCACCTGCCAGTAATACTCTAATAGTATCCGTCCGGATGGCAGGTGGTGACTCGCCAACTCACTGGATGGGCCCTCTCTTAACAGCCGCCCAAAGCAAACAAACTCTGCCATAGAGGCAGCCAGAGGGAAACACCGGTGCGAGTGGCTAGGGGTGTTGAGCGGTGCGGCACCGGTTTCACCATCGCGGGTCTCGTGACAACGGAGACTCGGAGCGGATTTCCCCGTAGTTACGCCCTTGAGAATGACACTTCCACCCCCGAGCTGGTAGCTCTTGCGGATCCCTCTGGCCAGCCGACCAAGGCAAGCCAGTGTTGAGAGTCCTGCGGGTGCTCTTGGAAATCCACTCCGACCAGCCAGTAAAGGCAAGCTGGAGATGAGGCCCTGACCGACTCTCTCAAAGCATTCGGGACCGCAGTGTCGCCACACACATTCAGCTCGCCACAAAGCTGCCCTGCGGTTGTAAGGTTTCTTTTCATCTTGTAATACATTTTTTGTTTATATTACTCGATGAAGGTGATGTTTGAAAGCTGTTATTATTATTATTACACCATTTTACGTGGAGAGCATGAAAACGGTGGCTCTCATTAGGTTAGCAGTACCCTAATTAAGCATCGCCTAATTAAGGGGTGCATAGGGTTCCCACCAAGATCTTAGGGCCTAAGCCAACCTCACCTGCAAGTGGTGCACCTGCCGATCAACGGACGAGGCTCTAGCAAACAAAATATCCCGATAAGCGGCAATAGGCTCGCTACCTATTACGTGGGATCAAAACACTGGCGAAAAGTGGGCGTTTAATATGCCTCTGCCTTCCCCTTCGGGGAAACAGGCGTGAGTCTATGTATGTATGTGTAATTAAGCATCATAAACCAACAACATTTTTATATACGTATTTAGACATACAAAATTAAAATCATGAAAATTTACGATATTGTAACGTTCGTTTACTTGAAGTTTTATATTATGTTCGTATACTAGTATACGACTGTATACTTGTAGTCGTATACTCGTAGTCGTATACTACGAGTATACGGACGTTACAATATCGTAAATTTTCAAACTATTTTTCATTGGGATATTTTTAACAGCGTATCAAAAATGTTATGTAACACACTAAAGTGAGTTACGCAAAAAAACTTTATTATGTCACTAAAATAATGACTTGCACACTAAAATACTATTTGTACACCAAATATGATGATCTTTTTACAAAATATCATTTGATATGAAAAGTTTCGTCCGCTCGGGAAACTTATCCACTCAGAAAACTTAATAGGTTATGTTAGGTTCTCTTGTGACCCTGCTCCCAAAAATAGGAGCCCTGCGAAGCAGCAGGGCTCCGTCAACTTAGCTTAGTGGTGCAATTAGTATTTTTGGTGGAAAATTAGTATTTTTGACTAACAGTTAAATACAACCCTTTTTCATTTAGCACCCTGGACGTCAAATGATACATAGTGTCAAACTTGTAACGAAATTTTATTGTGGCTAAGCGTATGCTGAGACTCGGGTGACGCCACGCAGGGTAGATCCGATTATTTAATACCTCAACTACTGACAGCTGCGTATGCTGCGGCTCAGGTGCAATGTGGACATGCGTCTATTCTGCTCTGGCAGAAGCTGACTACCTGTATCTGCATCAACTGCACTGAGTTACAAAGTCATACGCATATCTACGTAAAAGCATACGCTTAGCCTCAAACGTCCATGTCTGTAATCATTTGCAAGTTTTACAGGTATTTAGATACATACGAGTATACGGACGTGGCAATATCGTAAAAGTTTCAAACTATTAATCATTTGACATCTTGGACGTCAAATGACAGATATTTTGAAACTTCTAAGACATTATAACGTCCGTATATTTATTTATTTATTTATTTAGGAAAGCTTACAGACTAATAACAACACATTTAATTAAATAAATAAGAGGTTGCTAATTACAAGCTACCACATATAAATGCAATGTAACAAAGATTAATTACATCAGTTACTGTTGTAAGTATACCTACTTGCTCAATCATACAATAAATACAATGTTGCAGCCATGTTCCGCCATAAAAAAGTAACTAAAAATGAGATTCATAATACACAAGTTAGTATAATTATATATTATTATAACAAAAAAAGTCAAGAAAATAATAATGAAAAGGTACACAGGAAAAAAACCGCAATCTAGGCTATATATGCCGATCGCTGCTAAAGAAGTCACAATTTATACGTTTTTTTTTATTTTTGGTCAAGTTAGTGCGGAATAAATCCAAATCTAATTTCCGTGAAATTTGATTAAATGATTCGGCGCAACGTAAAAGAAAAGAGTTCCGTCTGTATTGCGTTGTAGCAAAGGGAACGTGTAAGATCGGACGTTGTCGAAAAACTAATTGATTCATTCCAAGCTTGATGTTACCCATCAACTCAAGGCAATCAATCGTGTCATTGGCTATGTTTATAATGGTTCTTCTGAGTTCCAGAAGTAAAATATGATACCGTTTACAACGCTCGTCATAGTCAATAGAATATTGATTCGCTTTAAAATCTAAGTATCGCAAAAACTTTCTTTATACACCTTCAATGCATGATATATATATACCTGGTATTGAGGGTTCCATACCTGTGACGCATATGCTAGATTGCTACGTACGTACATAGGCACTCTACAAAACGTTTACTGTCTTAAGAGACCGAAAACATGAAGACATTCTTATCACAAAACCAAGTGCCTTCGACGCCGTGTTCGTAATGTGATTGATGTGCATATCGAATAAAAGCTTTGAGTCCATGATAACACCAAGGTCTTTAACGTAGTCAACTTTCCTAATAAACTTATCATGAAGTTTGTAACCCGATCCTATGGTAAGTTTTTGACGACTAAATGTTATGTAACAACACTTTGCGATATTTAACTGTAGTTTGTTAAGTGTGCAACTGTGCAGTATGCTACAAATTTATCAAGGTCGTTTTGAAGTTTACCTACATCCGATGCATCGTTAATAATTTTGTGAATGTTCATGTCATCCGCGTATACATAGAAGTATATAAGAATTTAGGAAACAAGAATTTATATCTCCAGTGAATAGAGTAAACAATAGTGGGGTCAAAAGCGAACCCTGAGGAATTCCATATGGGATTGAACACTAACCGAGAATTGAGAATTGAGAGGGATTTTCAATGTACGAGCTGAACCAGCAGTACAAATTACCATGTATGCCGGCAGCAAAAAAAATCTGTAACAGTATTTTGTGGTCAATTCGGTCAAAACATTTTTGTAAATCTGTATAGATCACTACACACACAATCTACCTAACTAACCTTTAGATATAAAATCATGAGATAGGATTAGATTTGATGTAGTGGATCGGCCGCATAAGAACCCATGTTGCTCAGCACCAAATGATAATATAAATAATACGTTCTAGTACTTTAGAAAACAAACATAACTTTGAGATTGGACGATAATTCTCTACATTAGATTTATCACCTTTTTTAAATACTGGTGTAATGAACGCCGATTTTCATTTTAATGGAACTAAACCTTCTGTTACCGACCTATTATAAAAAGCATGCAGAGCGGTAAAACCAAACTATCGGCTAAACTTGTTATAAATAATGGAGGGATGTAATCTGCCCCACCAGATTTAGTAAGATCCAAACCTTTTAAATATTTCATAACCTTTCCAGGAGAAAAATGTATTGTACTGATGTAATTTGTGCTTCTGCTGTTACCATTTAAAGTACTATACTCAAGTAGACAAGGCATATTGTCTACTTCTGGCTCCTGAAAAGTTGATCTAAAATATATTGCGAATTAATTACTAATTTCTAGACCCATATTAGCTGATACATTCTTATTATATAGTAATAGTACAGTGTACTAGGCAGTGAGGAGGTATTTTTTCTACTTTTAATAAAAGACCAAAAGGCCCTCGGGTTATTTAGGTTTGTGTATTCTACGTTAGTAGTTATTCGTCAAAACAAGTTTGTTCTAAGTCCACAGCTCGCCGGCGTAATGAAGATACCGTTAGATAGTCACTCATGTTACCATACAATTTAAACCTCCTGTGGTACTTTGACATTTTTTTTACCACTTTTATAAGGCCTGAACTATACCAACGCGGATGAGAAGTTTGCCTGATAGATTTCATAGTTATAAATTTATCTCTGAGACAATATACTCTGTTGTAAAAATGTTTAACTGACTGTTCCAACGGCTCAGTGCATAACAATAAATGTCAGTCTGTTTTATTAAGAGCAGATTTAATTGCATCGTAGTTACCCTTATGGACAAGATATTTTGAAGTTATTTTGTCTGCAAATCGATGAATTTCTACAAAACCTACCTCCACAATCAAAGGTTTATGGTGCGGGTCTACGGGGATAACCAACGGGTCATCGCACTCCGCAACGCTTAAGAAGTCAGAGATCAAGTTAATCACAACTGTTTTATTACACATTATAATAATATTACAATGTTTTACTAATAAATGCTAAAATATACTTATTAAAATATAATTGCAGTCAATTATTACGCTATAGCGGGTATTAAGTAAAAACATCTTTTTCTGCCTGCCCTGGTCTCATATTACTTGGGGTCGGCGCAGAATGTCTTTCTCTTCCATTCTCTCCAATCAGACGTCATCTCATCATTCACTCCCTTTTCATCCATGTCTCCTCTCACACAATCCATCCATCTTTTCTTTGGTCTTCCTCTTGCCTTATATCCCTCAACTCTCATCTTCATCACCTTTCTAGTCACATGATTTTCATCACTCCTCATTACATGCCCATACCAGGATAGACGATTTCCTTTCAGCTTTACTTGCACCAGTGCAACTTTAAAAACATACGAGTTTTAAATGGACACAGTCAAACACAGAGCACTTCAATCATACAAATACGAAGAGTGACAAAAGCCGGTACGGCCGGACAGTGATTAGTCATAACGGGCAATACGATGCGCAGAATTATATACACTATGTGGCTTAAATTATATCTGACTAAAAAAGTTAGTAAAATGATTTTAATAGAAACATAACAGGGCAGTATGTACATCGATAGACTTAGTTGGAATACGTGAATAGCACAACTCGACCAATAGTGTCTCGCACAAGAACATTATTAAGAGATTGTAATATAATTGACAAATAATTATACGATTCTTGCAAGGTCCATTTCTGACTTCACTATAATCACGTGCGATAAATCGGTTTTCTTTTTTTTCTTGGCGTGCTTGACCCAGACGCAACGAAAGTCCTTATTCGCGGCTGCCTTCTTTGTTTTCGATAAAAGCAATTTATTTTCAAGTGTGGGGTGATCATTGACATGTATTTTCTGATTGCCCGTCAAACCTATGCGTCTTACTGTCAAAGGACTGCTTTTGGATGCTTGTCTAGCTGCTGCAATAGAATCCTCTTTCACGTAGCGATTACAGAAACTCACTATAATCGGTTTCGCAAGCTCCTTTTCACGGGTCGGTACTCTTGTTATAAAGTTGACTTGGATCTTGTTAACAGCTTAGTAGCTTATCTGATAACCAAGACTCGAGAGCATGTTGAACAAATTTTCGTTGTTTGGTTGAGGAACGCCTTTGATTTCCACGTTGTTCATACGCGCCCACTCATGTTCATACGCGGAGTCAGTACCCTTAAATGAATTGATACTGGTCTAGATAAGCGGACAAGCGACCGGTCTCCGCTTACTAGTCTAACCAGATGTGACTTAATATCAGCTTTTCCTCAGAGCGACTGCCGTTTGACCTACGCAACCCAAAGGGATAGCGGTATTACATGGTTTAGACTAATAACAACAGTTATTTAAGGGTACTGACGCCGCGTAGCGACTGTCAACAACTGTTCACGAGAGCCAAGAGTGATGGTTTAACATGCTCGCCGAGGCACGAGGCGAGCGATAATTAACAATTAAATACCAAATAACTCCGAAAAGTCAGTAGCGCGCGCGGTGGTTTCGAACTCCCCGCACGGCAGTCTGTTGGTATATCCTACTGTCTACTGGCTATCGTTGCCTGCTTTTTGGTTATTTAAGTTTTTTTAGTTAAATCATGATGGGGAAGCTGTCCTCATTAGATTTAATAACATACGGCAATAAATTGTCATAATAAAATTAGTACAATTAGAAGAAAATAATATTCTTCAAACATCCTCAAATCAAGGTGAACAAATACTTTTGAGCGGTAGTGTATGTCTAAATAACTGTGAATCGCACAAGTGATTAGTTTATTTAAATCCTGCTAAACAATAAACTAAAAATAAAATGTAACACAAATTAAATCACCGATTGTAAAATATTATTTCGTTTTTTTTTGTAATTTGACCCATGTACCTAACAGTTTTGGTGTAAAATTAGGAACAAAATCACATTCATCTTTGGAGTAATGATCATACATAAAAATATTCGCAATAAAGGCACCAAAACATGGAAAGTTCAAGAAAATAAATCAAATTTTCAGGTTCATTAATGTCAGCAACAATATGCGACGGTCGATGGTGAAAATAAATAGTAATGTTATTAAAATTGATGCAGTGGGATCTTAAAATAAAATGGGTTTCATCTCAAGGCTATCTAAGCTTGTTAGTCAAAATATGATAAAATAAACTTTTGTTTAAAAAACGTGTCGACATAAATAACCTCCAATTTAGAATCAAATCAAAATTTAACATCACAATGTCAGCAATAGTTACGAATTGACGATCTCTCTATTAAGCTGAACTATTTTATATATCACAATAGTGACGAATACACTCCAGACGTGAATTGATTTGATGAAAACAATAATTTAGGGGTTTTCCAAGGCAGCGGCACAATACCATATATATATGCATTATTGCGTGTTTAATAAAGTTATTAAGTATTTTTTATAAATTAACTCCCTTGAAGTTCCAGTAGAGGCAACGAAGAATTGAGACCTATGAATATAAAATAAGATGCGTGTGATATAAAAACATGAGAAATACGGCTTAGTAAGGTAAAAAAAAATAATTTTACAAAATACAGATCTTATATACGGGTATAAGTAATCCTTAGGTATTCTGTTTCTTTTCACTTCGATTGTTTTTCCAGACATTTCACTTAAAAAGGCAGACGCTACATCACATATCAACTGAAAACGTGTAAATACTTACTCACAAATAGTGAATAAAATAACCGATAAATAGAATCCTGCAAATTCAGATCTATTGTGTGCACGAAGTGGCAACGTAGCATTGAGAGCTTTCGTTGGACGTCACATACGGCTAGCAATGAACGTATAGAATAAAGACGAAAGCGCCACTAGTTTTGGCGACGAAAATCAACGGAACTACGAAAATATTCTGTGCAGCAAGATTGGAAGAAAAATGACGTCCAATTTATTTTTCTAATTTTGACTTTTCTAGTATCAGGGGGACATTTCGCAAGCATTGCACGTAGTCTCCTATTTGACGTCCGATATACGGACGACTCAAGCAGGTGGACGCCGCATTAGATGCAAAAATGGCCATAGTGGACGTACAATAGATTACGGGATATATATATATATATATATATATATATATATATATATATATATATATATATATATATATATATATATATATATCTCATAAGTTTAATGAAATATGTTGAACAAAGTGAAGGTGCAAAGTTCAGACATTTTTATGCAGTTTTTACGCGTACGGTATGAAAACGACAAAAACCGCTTATGGAATTTGTTGATTTACGTTAGATATTATTATGAAAAGGTGTAAATGTTTTTCAATATGCTTATTCCTTTATAATAGCAGGTTAAATAAAAAGGAAAGAGAAAACTACAACTTGTTTATTTTTTTATATATTTCATCAGAAAGTCAGAATTGACCCAATTTCATTACATTTTTATTTTTCTCTTGAATACAGTTCGGTCACAGTACGATATAATGTTACCATTGTACTGTTACATTGTAGATAATTTATCAAGGATTCCATCAATATACAATGTGTCAGGTATTTATAAACAGAAAGGCCATAAAATGCTAAATATGTGACCCACTCAAATCGCGCCGCGGCGCGTCTCAATTCGGCGATCAAATTACGGCAACATAGCCGCCGCGACCGTATCAGGTGAGGGGATACCGCGCAATATTTCTATTTTGCAGTAGAAAATTCAACCACATTCACGCCCACGCGTTGCCAGTTTTGAAGTAATTTTATTTACGCTGTTCTTGACTTAACCGATAGAGCATTTCATCATCTTCATCAGATCATCTCTGCCTCAAGGTTTCCACCGCTAGTCATATGCTGCCCCCAAAGCTCTCCACACAGAGCGATCTCGAACAGCCAGCATTCAAACGCTTTCGGGGATCATAACCAGATCGTCAGTCTACCTTGCAAGAGGCCTGATACCTTTTGAGTAGTTTCTCGGCAGGAGTAGGCCGATACTGATGAAGCATTGATTTATGTTGAAAACTACAATTTGTTTATAAAAACACTCCGTCTTCCGTCTCCTTTAATTTTACGAATATGTGAACCAACAGTTGATTTATTATGTTTTCCCTGTGTACACCTTCTTGACAGTCGGATATAATGCAGGGTGACGTTGAAAAATTTACTAAGCAATGCTGTATCGGGTCACTACGATATAATATGTATATCATAAGTGGCGAAATTATTACAAAAGTGCTTATATTTCTGTAACTTAATGCTTATCACAGCGATTTAAGCAAACTAAGATAGCAGAGGCAATTTTTTTTTGGATCCCGGAATATTAATGAAGTACAAAGAAAATGAAACTAAAAAGAAGTCTGTATTCTCAAGGATTATTATTATCAAGGATTGCAAAAAAACATCATTCATGGAGGATCTTTTAGTAAAAGATTTTAAGTAACATGAGTGAGAAAATGCAGATCTTAGACTTTGGATGCCATTGTGAATAGAACTAAAATATTCTAAGATCATTATCCTTTAGGTCTTAAAATTTTAAACTGCACAAAATTAGCGCTCGTCACACAAAGATTTGTTCCAGGCAGGAATCGAAACCATGTCCTTTGCTTCAACACTCAGAGTCACGAACTACTACACCACCAGACCATTCTATGCAAAAAGAGATTTCACTGTTTGCCATAAAACACTCTTGTTTATTCAAATCGACTCCAGTATTAAAAATCCGAATCACCATAAACGAAAAAAGTTTTGTTTCCATAAAATTTCTGTTGGATCTATCCGCAACGGGGCCATTATAAATTGATTTGTATTCAATATGGGTGTATTCAAATCAGTTATTGTGTTCTTTGTGCAAGAGGGGACTGTGTTATAGTCAGTATTATTTTGCGGTACTGAGAGATAAGATGGAGAGATAGCGAGTTGTTCTTCTCATGTTTTATGGTATGGAATGCGTGGGTAATAATATTTATAATATATATATATATATATATATATATATATATATATATATATATAGATATATATATATATATATATATATATATATATATATATATATATATATATATATATATACATATAATAAGTGACAGAATTGGTATATTTGGGTAGCATGTTTACAAGAGATGGAAGATGTGAAGGAGATATTGAAAGGAGAGTGACTGCGGGAAACTATGTAAATGGAGCGCTGCATGCCTTTATGAACGGCCAGAATGTGCCAAAACAGGCGCGACTGGCGGTTCATAATGGAGTGCTTGTGCCCTTGTGCCCACGTTGATGTACGGTAGTGAGTGTTGGGTGTGGCAGAAAAAGCATGAAAGCAGAATTAACGCAGTTGAGATGCGGTCACTGCATTGTATGTGTGGGGTAAGACTGATTGATAGAATTCCAAATGCAGTAATACGAGAGCGATGTGGCCTGAAAGAAGATGTCGCGACAAGGATTGAGAAAGGAATGCTGAAATGGTTTGGGCACGTGGAGCGAATGAGTGAAGAAAGAATGACGCACCAAATATATGAGGCTAACGTGTATGGGCTAGCCGGTCGCGGCCGACCTCGTAGGACATTTGTCGACCAAATTGGTGACGTTCTGAAAAACGGGAAGATCTTAAGCACCCGGAACCGGCGAGCATGTATGAACAGAGTAATGAATGTAGAGGAAGCGCGTGAGGTTTGTAAGGATAGATGCAAGTGGCGTTCCGTTGTCTCTGCCTACCCCGACGGGAAAAAGGCGTGAGTTTACGTATGTATGTATGTATATAATAATACCTGGGAAACGATTTTAAGTTTTCTCATTATTTAAACCGCAATTAAAAGTGCGCGTGTGCAATGCTCGAAACACCTTCTTATCCATGGGGTTATAGGGCATCTAAAGAACATATTGGCGGGGTAAATGCATCAATTTTGTACCTAATTAGAAAAAATCCATACTAACTTTGAGGCTCAATATTTCCAGAAACAGTAATTTCTCAGATATGGTGCCGAAGTAAAAAATGTTCGTAGTGATTGGTACAACACGGGATTTCAGTTTTCGTTAAGGGTCTTTTTACACCCGGTATATATCAAAATAACATAATAATATAGGCATTGCGAAAAAAATAAGTTAAATATCACTCGCCCCGAGCTTCGTAGAGCTCATTAGCAACACGATCACAAGCGCTATGGGTAGTCAGTATCCTTGAGTATGATACTGACACTGGTCTTAGCCATAGAATATCGCTATTATGGTTGCGGAGCTCAGACAGCTGTCGTTCTATGGAGCTCATATTCTTTCAAAACTGTCCGTCTAGAAAGCGGACCTCGTGCTCCAAGGCAACTTGGATGCAATCAAGATAACACTAATGTGAAGATGATGTTACAACTTTGTAAAATCCACCTAAAACCATAAGGATTTTCAAGAATTACGTTGTAGCGATATCAAAAAGATCAATATTTAAATACATTCCACCCAAAATACTCAACACCACATAAATATACTGTTTATCTCAAATAGTTCATGAAGATCATAGTACATTAAATACCCTGACACTAGCAGATATCAATCACATGGGCTGGCGGTGAGCAAGCGAGAATCAATCAAGTGCCCTGCTTCTAATGTATTGGAAAATTTAACCAGGCTCCTTCTTATTTTGTTTTAAGCCTGAATTCACGTACTAAGTTTAGATTTTGTAGATTGAGAATTTTGAAAATTGAAAAATGGTTTCTGCGCTTTTTGCTAAAATTCGTGTTAAAATTTTAAAGGATGTTTGTCTGTTATATTTAAACGATTAAAGTATTAAACCGGCTCTGACATAATTTTGGATGGAATATATATGAACGTCAAAACAATACTAAGGAAAAGGAAATTACTTCAGCTATGGGAGTAAGCTTTATTGTAGGTGAAGACGCGACTCAATTCAATAGATAAAGTTTTTATTCCGTACAAATAAGACCCGTTTTAATAAAATTGTATGAAGTTTTTATTCCTTTTTTTTTTCTTATAGAAGACCGACCTTGTACCACTGGTAACGTTACTTTTAGTTATTGTGATTCTGTATTTTTACTTGTGTATGATAAATTATCTATATGTTGGAATTGGGCCATTCTCTTTAAGGTATACACCACGCAATTGAGAAAGTAAGAGCATTTTATTCTTAAATATCGACCGCTGTAACAAGCATGCTTTTTTTCGTCAGATCAGCATTATACCAAGTAACCCGTAATATTTTTTTTTAAACCGGTGGTATACCTATAGATATATGGTAGTACGTTTGCGATCCACAAAACATTTAGCCCGGCCAGAAGATCCTGCCTCTAGTTGGAGAAATAACAAACCATGAATATTCCAAAGAACCTGAAAATAATCTAGGAAAATCGACGAATATCTAGTTATTCAACATCTTGGGATACTGTCATTTGCATACGTATAGGTATGCTGAAGTGAAGATTGGCGCATTTCCAAACGGCGTAAACTATGTAATCAAGTGTATTCACATGTTGTAAAAAGTTCGTAAAAAGTCGCGCTTCGTTTTTGTGTCGCATTCGGCGATATTTCTTTGTCGTAAACATTCAATAATATAGATATTCAGTTATAGACTAGTTCGTATGTTTCAATTGACACGAAAACTGTGTATGGATCATAAACTGTGTATTTCCTATTTTATAAAGCGAAGTTTTCTATACATATTTTGATAGTGTTTTTGTTTAACTTGGTAAGCAAGCATAGGTACCTGGCAACTATCTATATTAAAGCGCATACCAAGTTTAAAGATATATTTTATGGCTCGTGGCAAAATCACATACTAAGTCCAACAGTGAAAAATTCAGGCATTGGGTAGTGATAATGTTGATGTATGAAGAAGGAATAGACTACATAGCTATATTTGACTACCTATTCTCTATAATAGTAAGAGCAGACCTAATATTATCCTCCACGCTACTTTTTGATCCAACTTTCTTATTCTTGTTGTAATTTTTGTATAGACATAGGTAATACACATATCTTAAAGTTGTATGTACAAGGCAATTATTCTTAAAATTGTTATTACTGTAATGTTTTAAGCAATTTGACACGTGTATTTGAATATCTTTGTTGACAATCTAAATAAGTAATTTATTAGTTTTGTTATTTTGTTTACTAGCATCATTGTCTATATTATTTTAATATTCCTGTTTCCAAGTCAACCAAGTTTCGCAAATTATCGGGTTTTGTTGTCTCTGTATCATAAATTTTTTTTTGCATTAAGTCTGAAATAATCAGAATGATGATTCAGAATAATTTTATTTTGGCCAAATAAATGATGAATTGATAAAAGGATGAAATTGTAAGAAACGTAAGTAACATTGAAATAAATAAGATCATGCTTTCTCCCTTATTGTAAAGTAGATTTTAGTCTCAATCATATATTTGATGCTTAGAAACACCATTTATTTGTAGCGCCACCAAAAAAAAAAAACCGTAAACCTACTTATAGATTTAATATCTTGAGTAAACTTACAAGTCACCAATTTCGACCCATATAAGTAAAAAAATATAAAAAGAGCTAATATCGGTTTTATTATATTTTGTACACGACATTTACGTACTTACAAAGTCACGTCAAACTAAGTACTATCGATCGTGTCTCAGAAAAGTGGCAACCATTCCTATTTATTCCGTGCTCACGTTTCAAGACGCTCCAAATCTTATTCTCCTGAAGGCTTTTTTGATATCCAAGTACTGGTTTTACTGTCAGTCACATCGTATCCGACCTTTCTTTTTATTCCGTTCCGGTTTCGTCCCATTCGGTTTTATGTGGTTCCTATGCGGAACTACAAAATTCTGAGTATACCCACTCCGCTAGGGACGAGTGTTAAAGTTTTACTGCCCATTTTAAATGTACGGGTGGATGGATTGACAAATTGTGCGCAATAGTCTTTTGTCAAGCGAAAAATTGTGAACAAAATGTAATAGCTAAGGTTTATCTTTAATCTTTATAGCGGTTGTATATCATTTTGCTTTGATCTATCCCTTAGATTGAACAATGTGACATTTTATAGTACCTAAAGATATCTGAGATTAGCTTTAACAAAAAGAGTATTGTATTTGATCGCATGAACAGGTTTTGCTTTAGGTATACAAGGATTGCTTTATATAAATTTAAAAATAGATTGACTTTTCATATTATTTCTGTCGGATCATTTTTAATAACCACAACTCTTAATACCTTTTCGAAATTTGCAAGTAACAGGTCTGGATAAAACCTTTCTATCGTGCGCGGATCGTTTACGGGTTTTATCAAATCCTTATAATCCTTTGATATTTTCAACATACCCGTATCCTAAAACATATTATAATTAAAAATATATTTATTTTGGCACCATTTACGTTAATTCATAGACTAACACTAAAGTACATTCGGTGAAAATAGTAACGAGTAGGAAGGCAAGTATCAAGATTTCTTTGACTGAAATGATAACTATAACTTATCAAAGGATAAATCACACAACTTTAGTTACTCAATATACAATGGAATCTATCTCGTGGACACTACAATATCGGGTTACGATTACGTAATAAATTCTTATGACAAATGACTTTCTTCTTGATAGAACATCAATCTGGTAGAAACGACTTAAGTATTGGATATTGGTCTTCCTTTGTCCGATATTATTGTATTGTCAATAGCGATCGTCGAATATGATTTTGTATAATGAAATATGGTACTTTATCTCTGCTCAAATGATAGAGACATTGGTCTTTTTCTTGAAAAGGCCATATTTATTGGGCTTGGATTTTGCTTTGGTAGTTGGTTTAATATCATACAAAATATGTGAGTGTTTCTGAGGACAGATCGATGAATTATCTCTTCGCGCCACTCGCGTAGTCGGTTATCGCGGTAAAAAGTAATCTTATTGCTCTCCAGCTTTTAAACTATGTTCACACATAAAAAAATCACATAAATATTATCATCTCTCCGTTGTGATTTGTCTTTAGTTTCAAAGTAAGAGAAACAAACACACTTTCGCATTGATAATATTACTATGGATTTGTACGAAAACGCACTGTCTCTGACCGCACTGATTGCGCCATTATTCAAAATAATGGTCACCTAACCGCTTGTACAATCGAATTCCTTCTCGCTAGACCACCATAAGGGCGAGAATCGCTCAGCAAGACATCGTCTAATCCAGCGCTACTTTACACACACAGTGTGCCTCGAATCTATGAGTGAGCCAAGGGATTTTTTTTCAAACTGGTCCACCGCCGACTTGTTTGACTGTACAACGATGGGTGTTGTGGATTCTATTCCACATAAGACAGTACGTTTACATGTACAAATGTTCTTAGTCATAAAATATTGATACATTGAATTTTATTTTCTGTATAATACCTATTAAAGACATTTTAATAGATTTAACTCCAAAAACATTCAACAACAAATGGTTGATCATCGAATTGACAATAGCTAGCGCAACGTGAAGTTGTAAGTATACCTACGTCTATTTACATGATTACGCTAAACACCTATAATGTTTTGCTAAGAACATTCTCGAATGAATTTAGTTCTGTAGTTTCCGTAGCATTCGCTAGATTGTACTCTTGTCTTTAATAGAAAGGCATTATCACGATACTCTCTGTACATTTATTTAGTTTCTAGTGCATTTCCCTTCTCGTATTTTCTATTATGTTACTATTATTCGTTAACTCTAGAGCGAATGCTGATGCTTGGTATGCATAAGAAAAAAAACAGATGATTGTCATTGAAAGTATGAAGAAATAAGTGATTTTTTTTATATCATACATTATTTGTTGGAATAAATCAATATGATTTTGTCACTATGGGCGAAGATCACTTTTTTACAAGATCGTTTAACAACGCAGAGGTGAAACGAGGATGTGATCACTATGAATTAAACTCACGCTGACCTTTTAAACTGAAATATGTACATCGCTATACCGCGCATTATTACTATTTTGCAGTAAGTTAGTAATTCAACCACACTCACGCCCACGCGTTGCCAGTTTTGAAGTACTTTTATTTACGCTGTTCTTGACTTAACCGATAGAGCATTTCATCATCTTCATCAGTTCATCTCAGCCTCAAGGTTTCCACCGCTAGTCATAGGCTGCCCCAAGGCTCTCCACACAGAGCGATCTCGAACAGCCAGCATTCAAACGCTTTCGGGGATCATAACCAGATCGTCAGTCCACCTTGCAAGATGCCTGATACCTTTTGAGTAGTTTCTCGGCAGAAGTAGGCCGATGCTGATGAAGCATTGATTTATGTTAAAAACTACAATTTGTTTATAAAAACACTCCGTCTTCCGTCTCCTTTAATTTTACGAATATGTGAACCAACAGTTGATTTATTATGTTTTCTATGGTGTTTTCCCTGTGTACACTTTCTTGACAGTCGGATATAATGCAGGGTGACGTTGAAAAATTGACTACGCACTGCCGTATCGGATCACTGCGATATACATATGTATACCATAAGTGGCGAAATTATTACAAAAGTGCTTATATTTCTGTAACTTAATGCTTATCACAGCGATTTAATAGAGTAAGATCCCAGGGCCGCCAGACCTTACTTATTTTCCCAGAAACGAAATGTATAGAATAATGGAGTGTTAGTATCTGCTAGTGTACGCATACTTGCTAGTTAGTTAGTTAGTTGGACAGGTGTTTTCCGCACTTAGCCACTTAATTGGGCCATTGTGCGTTAGCAGGGACACGGTTGTCGCCTGCTACTCATACCATGCAAGCTCCTTCCAGAAGGCCATGAGTTGACCAGTGTTGCGTATGGCTTCGCTCATGGTTCTGGGGTTGTTCAGGAACCTCGTCCGTTGGTCGCTCACGCTGGTACAATGTAGGATCACATGAGCGGGTGTTTCTTCGGTCTCCATGCAGCCCCTACATAGTGGGCTGTCCGTGACGCCGATGTTGTAGAGATGCTTGTTTAGTGGACAGTGGCCGGTTATTATGCCAGTCAGATGCTTGAGTGTTTTCCTGTTGGAGTGCAACAATTTTTGCGAGAGTCGTTTATCTAATTGGGGAAAGGCATCTTTAGATTGCCTACACTCTTTTAGCTCTGCCCACTCTTTTTCATGTTGTTGTAGGGTTCTCTCGCGTAACCACGTTTTTAGTTGGTTGAAAGGTATCGGAACATTGGTTCGGGTCCCAGAGTTGTTGTGTCCGATCCTTTCCTTGCCAGTTGGTCTGCTGCGTCATTGCCCGTGGAGTCACTGTGTCCTCGTATCCACTGGAGCGTGACCCGATTCCTCGCTGCAGTTTTCTGCAGCTCTTGGTGGCACTCCATAATTAGCCCGCTGTTAAAGCAGTTGCCATCGAGAGCTTGTAGTACTGAGGCACTGTCTGTGATGATGCGTATTGACAGGTTGCTCACGTTTCTGGCCGCGATCGCCGTCGCCGCCCTTATAATCCCAACGCATTCAGCTTGGAAGATGGTGTTGAGTTTACCAAGCGATGTTGAGAGATTGATGTTCAAGTCATGGGAGAATACATGTCCCATACTTTGTTTTTGAGCCGTCTGTGTATACTCTAACTTCGTGTATACCAGAGCTATCCTTGTGCTCTTCATGCAGTTGTATGCGGTATTTTTTGTCAAAGACAAAGGTTTTAGGTATGAGGTCGCACGTTGCATCTAGCATCGGGATCTCGTTAGTTAACGTCATTTTCAGGCGTACATGGGTTATTCGGTCGTCTCTTCTCCAAAGCCCGAACTTATCGAGCCGGATCGCGGCGGCACCTCCTTCCTGCTGGATGATGAGGTGCAATGGTCGCAAGTCGAGAAGCACCTCCAATGCCGCCGTTGGAGTTGTTTTCATGCAGCCTGTTGTGGCCAGACAGGCGAGGCGTTGTATGCTCTGCAGCTTGCTCTTGACTGTGCTTAGTTCAGTGCGTGGCCACCACACTACTGCACCATATGTGAGCATGGGGCGTATTATGGCAGTGTAGATCCATAGGGTGATGAATGGTTTGAGACCCCATTTCTTGCCTATTATTCTCCTGCACTGCCAGAAGATTGTTCATGCTTTTGTGGTTTTAGTGGTGATGTGTTTCTTCCAGTTGAGCTTGTGGTCGAGTGTTACACCCAGGTACTTGACTTCACTCGATAGGTTAAGCTCCGTGCCAAAAAGTTTTGGTTTTCTGGTCATACGGGTGTTCCTTTTGTTAGTGAAAAGTACTAGCTCCGTTTTATTTGGGTTGACCGTCAGTTCATGGTGGTTGCACCATTGTTCCATGATCCTGATGGCTGCTTGCATCCGATAATGGATCATGTCTTCCGAGTTTCCTTTGATTAGGATGGTTATATCATCTGCGTAGCCGACCGTATAGAAGCATTTGTCATTCAGGCTTCTCAACAGATCGTCTACCACTATGTTCCAAAGCAGGGGTGATAGGACACCTCCCTGTGGGCAGCCTTTTGCTACTATCCTATCGGTAGAGACCACTAGGGGGTGCATTAAGGAAATGTATGGAAATTGTTCCCGTGGACCTTTAGCACCTCGTACCTAAAAATTGGCCCACGATCCAAGCTAACAAGTATGTGTACACTCCTGACACATAATAACACTACATTGTTCTATACATTTCGTTTCTGAGCAAATAAGTAAGGTCTGGCGGCCCTGGGATCTTGGACTATAAGCAAACTAAGATAGCCAAGGCTAATTTTTTTATGATCCCGGCATATTAATTAAATATAAAGAAAATAAAACTAAAAAGAAGTCTGTATCGAGGCAAGGATTGCAAAAAAAATTAATTCATGGAGGATCTTCTAGTAAAGGATTTCAAGTTATATGAGAGAGAAAATGCAGATCTCAGACTTTGGATGCCATTGTGAATAGAACTAAAATATTCTAAGATCATTATCCTTTAGGTATTTAAATTTTAAACTGCACAAAATTAGCGCTCGTCACACAAAGATTTGTTCCAGACAGGAATCGAAACCATGTCCTTTGCTTCAGCACTCAGAGTCACGAACTACTACACCACCAGACCATTCTATGCAAAAAGATTTCACTGTTTGCCATAAAACACTATTGTTTATTCAAATCGACTCCAGTATTAAAAATCCGTGCACATAGAAAAAGACAATAAACGAAAGAAGTTTTGTTTCCATAAAATTTCTGTTGGATCTATCCGCAACGGAGCCATTATAAATTGATTTGTATTCAATATGGGTGTATTCAAATCAGTTATTGTGTTCTTTGTGCGAAAGGGGACTGTGTTATAGTTAGTCATATTTTGTGGTGCTCAGAGATAGGGTGGAGAGATAGCGAGTTGTTCTTCTCATGTTTATGGTATGGAATGCGTGGGTAATAGTATTTTGCTGATATGATTCTACAATTATTTTGAAACGCGAATGTTTATGTGGATGGATGTATGGATGATTTGTTGTACAAAATTTATAGAACGGATTTGAATGAAACTTTGCAGTAACATAGCTGTATAAATATATATATATCAAAATAACATAGGGTATTGCGAAAAAAATAAGTTGAATATCACTTGCCCCGAGCTTCGTAGAGCTCATTAAGCTTTTGGTCACGGGTCTTTGACAGCCGCTATGGGTAGTCAGTATCCTTGTGTATGATACTGACACTGGTCTTAGCCATAATAATATCGCTATAATGGTTGCGGAGCTCAGACAGCAGCCGTTCTATGGAGCTCATATTCTTTCAAGACTGTCCGTCTAGAAAGCGGACCTCGTGTTCCAAGGCAACTTGGATGCAATCAGGATAACACTAATGTGAAGATCAAAATCCACATAAAACCATAAGGGATTTTCAAGAATTACGTTGTAGCGATATCACAAAGATCAATATTTAAATACATTCCACCCAAAATACTCAACACCACATCAACATACTGTTTATCTGAAATAGTTCACGAAGATCATAGTACATTAAATACCCTGACACTAGCAGATATCAATCACATCGGCTGGCGGAGAGCAAGCGAGAATCAATCAAGTGGCGCAACCCTGCTTCTAATGTATTGGAAAATTGAACCAGGCTCCTTCTTATTTTGCTGTAAAGCCTGAATTTACGTACTAAGTTTAGATTTTGTAGATTGAGAATTTTGTGCTGATCGATGGATATTTGGAAGTATTGTGGTTTCTGCGTTTTTTCGTGTTAAAATTTTAAAAGATGTTTGTCTGTTACCTATATTTTAACGATTATAGTATGAAACAATGAAACCGGCTCTGACATAATTTTGGATGGAATACATATGAACGTCAAAAGAATACTAATTAAAAGGAAATACTATTTTCTTCATCTATGGGAGTAAGCTCAATCTAGAGACTAAAAAGACTCAATTCAATACATAAATATTTTATTCAATTTTTTTCTTAAAGAAGACCGACCTTGTACCACTGGTAACGTTACTTTTAGTTATTGTAATTCTGTATTTTTATTTGTGTATGATAATTTATCTATATATTAGAGTTGGGCTATAGTACTATATTCTGTATATTTCGCTGCCGGAGATTCTTTTTAAGGTATACACCACGCAATTGAGATAGTAAGAGAATCTGCTTCTTAAATATCGACCGCTGTAACAAGTATGATTTTTATCGTTAAATCAGCATTATACCAGGTAACCCGTAATAAATTGCCATCATGTATCCGGCTTTCATAACTGGATTTTTTGCTTGAAAAGCGATAACAGGAAGGTCGGATACGCACGGCCTTACCATGGTTACGACAAATCTTGAGACAATTCTTACGATATGCCGACCAAACGATTTTTAGACAAGCTTTGGGATCTTATTGAAACCCTTTTGAGGAAGGTTTGATTGAGGTAATATTGTCCAATGGCAAAAAATACTTGATTATGCATATTTTCAAGGTTTTTGAAACAATGACAGTCGATTCAGAGTCCTTTTATTAGAAAACTATCTTTTGTACGCTGTTTCGCTCGTGGAAACTGCGCTTGGATAAAATGTTTTTTACAGCGCTTTCCCCATTTTGTTAGCAATGCCAATTCTCAAACAAATTATATGAATGGCTGTTCATTGTGTCCGTTAGTTATATGTTTGTAAAGTCCCCCGCGACACAGGATTTAGTACTAATGCGGGAGTTGTCTTTTATAGTAAAATAAAAAAAGAAGAATATTGCTATTTTTTCCTACAAACTTGCGACTTCTATTTATTTAAAGTTTTTAATAAATTGGGACTCCTAGAGGTGAATTCACTAACCCCACTCTTGAGAAACCGATGTAAAATGTTTCAAGCGAAGCCGTTGAAGAATTGTTTTTTTTTATATACGATCACTGACACAATTTCTTAGACACTCTAGAGGCGAGACTTCCAAAACTCCTTCCTTAGTAGATACCTAGAGGGATGTAAGTGATAACATCACTCTAAGAATCTACTTATATACGAATTTTGAAGTGAGTCTATAGAAAATATAAAATGGTTTGTTACAAATTCTGACACCCTTTTCAACGTCTTTAGCGTAAGGATTTCCGGAAAGATTTTCGTAGAGTTCACTAACTTCATTATAGGGACCAATATACAAAGTTTGAAGTTAATCCATTAAAGGTATAAAAAGTTTAAAGTTTAAACTATGACCCCCTGTTTAGTACCAAAGGGGAGAAATTTTCGAAAATCTCTCTTAGGCGTGTCAGCCAGTCAGTAACGCAAGGATTTTATATACACAGATTGTAATGATTACATTGAAAAATAAAATCTGACTCCCTCCTTTACCCTCTTAGGAGAAGAATTCCCAAAGTAAATATCTTTGTGTTTACTAACGTTATTTGAAGACCTAATACACAAAGTTTGCAGTTAATCCATTGAAGGAATAAAAAGGGTTCCTACTCCCCTTTCAACCCCCTTAGCGTAAGAATTCTGGAAAGATTTGAGGGATCAATGTACAAAGTTTGAAGTTAATCCATTAAAGGAATAAAAAGTTTTTACTACAAACTCGGACCCCCCCCCCGTTTTACCGCCTTAGGGGAGGAATTTCTGAAAATCTTCTCTTAGTGCTTCTCTTTAGTACTCAAGGAACATACATGCCAAGTTTCACCTACTCGCACCCAGTGTTCAAAAAGCTCCGTTACACACCAGATAATAAGCTTATCATATCATGTGTATATCAGGCCCTATGTCAGTCTATTATACAGTATTGTATCACATCATGGGGCGGGGCTCCTAAATCCATAATGCTGCCGATTGAACGGGCTCAAAGAGCACTTCTAAAAGTGGCAACCTGTAGGCCCTTTCGTTTGCCCACGCACCGCCTGTATGAACTATGCAATGTATTAACTGTACGACAGCTTTTCCTAATGTATATTATCCTAAAATAACACATCACGCTAACTTATGAGATTACCCTCACTAACAATAAGAGGCCTAAAGATATTGTATGTACTGCACTTTCCGAATCTAAATTTGTCTTCACAAACATGTTTTATGCTTTCTTAGGGCCTTTTATATATAACAAAATAAACAAAATACTGTCTATGTATGACGTTAATTATTTCAACTGTAAGCAATTATTGTGTTTACAATCTTTGGATTATAAGCAGAACGAAGATGTTAGCAGTGATAAAATAAATTATACCTTTGTCTTGACATTGTTATTGCATATTATATTATAAAAATAACTCCGAACTATGCATTGGTCTTGTAGGTATTCATGTAGTTATGTAACTTTATAAATAGTGTAAGCAGTAATAAGTATAGGTATATACATTTAAATTAAGTAGTAGTAAACATAATAAACATATTATAGTGGTCTTACCGCCTGTGGCACAGGTACAACCTAGGACAGGCACCCATTATAATCTAGCACTTACTCACCTTAGAATTATATATACTACTAGCTGACGCAGCGAACTCCGTATCGCCTTTTTAAGAGTTTTTATTTAATTCCCTTTTTTCCAAGCCCCTTTTCCAAAGTTACCATTGACTTAGCGTTTAATCTCTTATCATTTCAGAGTCTATAAATGGTGAACAAACAAATACATACATACATACATAGACTCACGCCTGTTTCCCGGAGGGGTAGGCAGAGACTACGGAACGCCATTTGCAACGATCCTGACATACCTCTCTTGCTTCATCCACTCCCATCAAGTTTCTCATGCATGCTCTTCTGTTTAGGGTACTTCTGACCTGTCCTTTTTTTAGGATGTCTCCAATCTGATCAGAGAACGTCCGCCTAGGTCTTCCCCTACGTCCTGTCCCATTCACACTTGCCTTATATATCTTCTTTGTCAGTCTTTCGTCATCCATCCTCTCCATGTGCCCAAACCATCTTAACATGCCTTTCTCGATGCTTGTCACTACATCTTCTTTTACCCCACACCACTCTCGTATCACACAATTCTTCACTCTGTCGGTCAAAGACACACCACACATACTTCTCAGTGCTCTCATTTCTACAGCATTTATTCTACTTTCAAGTCTCTTCTGCCATACCCAAATTTCACTACCATACATAAGGGTAGGCACTAACACCTCTCTATGCACAGCCGAACGCGCCTTTTTGGACACGCATAGATTTTTATATAATATTGAATTCCCCATTCCTTAAAATATCGGAGACGATACCCATATCGACTTTAAATAAAATCCCGTCCGCCATCTTTGATTTCCTATCCGCCAACTTTGATCACGAAATAGATGTTGTATTTGGATTCACCATCCCTTAAATCATCAGAGACGATACCCATATTGATTTTTTAATTTTTCCCATACGCCATCTTTGATTTCCCATCCGCCATCCTGAATCACGAAATAGATGTTGTATTTAGATTCCCCATCCCTTTAAACATCGGAGACGATACCCATATTGATTTAAAAAAAAATCCCATCCGCCATCTTTGATCACGAAATAGATGGTGTTTTTGAATTCCCCATTCCTTAAAATATCGGAGACGATACCCATATCGACTTTAAAAAAAATCCCGTCCGCCATCTTTCATTTCCTATCCGCCATCTTTGATCACGAAATAGATGTTGTACTTATTTGGATTCTCCATCCCTTAAATCATCAGAGACGATACCCATATTGATTTTTTAAATTTTGCCCATCCGCCATCTTTGATTTCCCATCCACCATCTTGAATCACGAAACAGACGTTGTATTTGGATTCCGCACCCCTTAAAATATCGAAGGCGATACCAATATTGATTTTAAAAATTTTCTCATCCGCCATCTTTGATTTCCCGTCCGCCATCTTGGATCACTAAATACATATCATATTATTAATCAGCTTCCCGAAAATCTCGAAAACGATACCCATATAGATTGTATCCTATTCGTTTAGCCTTTTTCTGCCTTTGACCCAACCCTCCCCCTTCTCGTTTGACCATTTTATTATTTTTGTCTGGCCCCTAAAAGCTGTGGCGTAATTTTATATAGCCTTTCGAAATAATTGAGCTATCATAGGCAATAACAATTTTTAAAATCGGACTGCTAGTTCCTGAGATTAGCCGACATTATCTTTTAGCTATTTTAGCCTTTTGCCCGGTCCCAAAGGTTCCAAGCGTTATGTTATTTAGCCTATAAGCCTTCCGGAATTACTGGGCTATCGTATACAAAAAGAATTTTTCAGATCCAACCGGTAGTTCCTGAGATTAGCGCGTTCAAACAAACAAACAAACTAACAAACAAACCAACAAAGTAACTGTTCCGCTTTATTATATTAGTATAGATAGATAGATAGATGTAAAAGCAAAATATGGTTATTGTGGGTTATCCTTGAAAGATAGACATAATTATACCATCGCGGACTTTTTTGTAGATCTATTAAAGAGGTAGGTACCATCCCATCATACATTGTCTTGTTATAACTCAAAAGGTTTTGGCAGCGTTTTCGAGGAAAACTTCCGATCGCTTTTTTTTTGCCGGCGCGTTGAACTAATATCGCCGTAATATCGTCAGTTTGCACAAAACCTAAACTTATTATACACTAAAATCTTCCTCAGGGATCACTCTCGACGTTGTTGTAAACTGTATAAAAAATTGTCCAGTACTTTTCGAGTTTTGAGCGAACAGACAGACAGACAGACGCGGCGGGGGACTTTGTTTTATAATATGTATAGATTATTGTTGAAAGATAAATAAATAATAAATTATAGTAGTTACGGCTGTAGCGTGTCTGTCAGTTAGTCAGTAACGCAAGGATTTTATATATATATATATATATATATATATATATATATATATATATATATATATATATATATATATATATATATATATATATATATTGAAAATTTGGAGATTGATAATGCTTGAGTTCAATCTCCCGTTCTCTTTTACGATTTTATGCCCTTGCAATGCACACATAGTACTAGATCAATGTAGAACTAATAAGTAATTGATCTGTAAATGTAACCATGATAAGCGTCCTATAAGGGCGTAAATGTGTTTGAACTGGACAATCAAATTCTTGAGAGGAACCCAGCAATATTTGTTTATTTACTAAATATCTTTCTTTCTTCTAACTTTCAAATCTTGTTGAAATCATGGGCCATTTTGGTCAATCATGCATACCTTTCAAATATGTGTATATCGTAACCAAGTAATGTAGCGGATAAGTTTATTAAATAATTAGCTGCTACTACTTATACCCAATGTGACAAGTTCTTGAGTGCTTAGGTTTTGAAGTAAGCGCGGCATTCTCAATTTAGGAAACGTTTAAGACCAATTATTTTAAAGTATCCAATTTGGGCGGGCGATCATCGTTATAATAATATCTTAAGAGATCTCTTGGTGATTGGCGGCGTATAAGTACTGGAATAAATGGGAATGTCTGTAAATATTCTAATTTTGGACTGAATGGCCTCATTTCGGCCGAAGCAAAGTGATCTTATTACTTCCTTTTCTAATATAATTATTTTGGGTCAGGGGATATTTCACAGTGTTCATTTAAATGAGTGATTTAATAAACTGATTCTTTTTAATAAATATTTATTTTATTTTGCCATTAAATTTGATAAATAATTGGTTGACCCTTAAATAAGTGTCAGAGGTATTATATGGAAAACAAAATACCAAAACATAACCACTAAGAGTTTTACCCGAAGTTTTAGTTCAGTTTTACATATCTAATTAATTAAGTGAGGCTGCAGGGAGTCAGGTCTTCGGTGACGTGATGATTGCCTTTGGCTACTTATTTGTCTAGAAGGTGGTATCCAGATATATGGCTGATATTCCTTGATATGATTGATGTTGTAATTGAAAACGTCTGTTTTAAGCTTTTAAGCCAAAGGCTTAATCATGTGTTGTCATTGAAACACAGAGTACAGCTTATTAGAAATGGTGTCCAAAATAAATACCCTAAACAGTAAGAAAAGCCACATGATTGAACCAGAAACATGTTGATACTAAGTCAATGGCAATATTACGGCATTACGAGTATTCTATAAATTGCTGAAGTATCTGCATTTTCCGAAAAAAGACAAGGCGATTACCGTCTCCTATGGTTACTGCCAACACGACCAAAACATTATATTTCTATATATAAATATACAATCTCACCGATATCGGTATCGTTGCCAAAACCTACGCGTCTCGATCATTAGAATATCGGAATAGAAGGAAAATATTCCATTTTCAGTGGTACATCCAACCGTATTGTAAAAGTAAATACCCATATCAGGGTTTGTTTTGACAAGACAACGGCGTGGTGGAGAGAGGCTCGTATTTAGTATGTAGCTCGCGATCAGACACTCAATTGATGTTTCCGATTGAGTGAACAAGATACTAAGATAGAGGAGTTGATACCCTCAGAAATATGTTTGGTTTACATTATTTTAGTTGTGGAATATAATGCGTACAACTGCGACTGCAGAATGTCTGTTTGTAAATTAAAATTTCAGAATTTAGCTCCTGCACAACAATAAGAAAGTACTTATCGTGTATTTTTCTGACCGTTTATTTGTTCCGGTGAATAGCGCAAAAGCTGTTGTTGTAAAAAGTAACCTTGACTTTTTTCTTTTAGGAAGAGATTCAAGGCAAATAATTTCAATCTACTTTTATTCAGTTCAATGCAGATAATGAAAGAAAAAATAGATGAAATCGCAGGTGCAATAAGGATGTTAATAATAATTTCTCCCCACTGACTTTTTCAATACCGAGCCTAATAAAACACTGAGATTACCAAGAAACCAAGACAATTTTAAGGTCCTTAGAGGTGAAGGGGAAACCCTATAAGATCACTTCGCTTATAATATGTTTATAAATAGGTAAATATGTAACCTTCGATAACCCTTGTGATTAAAGTAAGCATTAAAGATTTTCTGTAATGGAGGAGGAGGTATCAACCACGCCTTCAATATCCCCGATAACTGTATAGAAATCGAATCACATACTCCTTGATTTTGAGAATACCACAGACGGAATATAAATGACTCGGTGTCAATTCGATCCGTGGTGGCGACTGCCCTGCTACAGGTCATCAGTGAAATAATGCGATGTTTGAGGGTTACACGTGGGGATATTCGACGAGAGCTTTCAGTATGAATTTTGGTGCCATATTTTTTAAACAGCCTTTTTTGACAACTGCGACGGCGCAATTGTTTTGATACTGGTATGAAATATGTTTCTTTTTTCGAATTATATGGCTTTATGAGTTGTATGAAAAAGCTTTTAATATTTTAATTTTAGTGGTTTAAGTATTTTTTTGTATTGATGTAGGTGTAGACACGCAAATCTTACCAATAATTTATTTTATAACCATTTACAGATACAAAGCCGTTTGGGAGGAGTATTTTAACTAACACTGTGACACAAGAATTTCATATATGTTTAAAGATTAACTGACTAAACGTAGACGCGTAATACACCCACATTTCGCCTATTTCACTTTAGATACTCTATTACATAATAAGGCATTATTATTTTAAGAAAACCAAATAGCAATTTGCCCCGACATTGATCTTCTTCCATACATTCAACAAAACAGCTAAAAATAAAACATAAGTAGAAATTTACATTTCGTTTATAAAGGTAAATACATAAAAGCGAACTAAGCCTGGATTATTCAGGAAAGAAGTCGAACGAAACTGCGTCAGTTTACGATCGACTTGAAAACTTCTTTAACTCTTAAAACAGCACCTACATGTATTATAACATTCTCCTGAAGCTTTACTTCAAAACTTGAAAGGCGAGCACTATTTATTTCACGTATCGGAAAATCGTTATAATTCCTGAGAGGATTTTTAGAACGTAACGCCCGATCGACAATGGTCTTCTTCTTTTCGCGCATGTGGCAAACTCTGTTGTCGGAGTATAGGTTTTCCGAACGGCTTCGTCATGGCGGCAAGCGGCAAGAATGGTAGCTTTACGCAAGAGGAAGGCGCTGTAATGTGAATGCTTCAACATGCTGTAACCCATCTAAGTGATAACCTGTACCAGCGGTGCTCTACTTTGTTAATTTGTTTCGACCCGGCAGGTCAAGAAACCAAGGGAGAGCTGCACATTTTACATATTTTTAGGTTTATAAGAAGATTATGGCACTTGATATTCTAAAATGATATTAAAAAAATCTTGATATTCTAAAAAAAATGTTAATTATCGCTCGCTTAATAATGTGCCCGGTAGATGGCAATAGGCTCGCCCCCTATTACATTGGGACCTAAACATAACTGGCGAAATGTAAGTAAGTAAGTAATCTCTTTATTGTCTCATCATAACAACGTACAACCGTCATGCTACATACAAGGGTAAGTAGATACATACAAATATAACCCGTTTACAGTAAGGTGGTAGGCACGTAGAAATAATACACCTATTAGTCAGGGTACATAATAAATAACTTAACAACCATTTTGTAGCAATACCCACATTATAAATTATAACAGACTACAACCACGATATTAGACTGTGCTACAACTGTACGACGCCGATGTGACAACGAGGCAGGCATTCAGCGTTGCGTCGTACGCGACGTTAGCCGCGACACAACTTGCTGGTTTTCAATGGCTGCCCCAAGTGACGTAACGAACGTATCTAACGTTACAATACAATTGAACCTAATAACTAATAGTCTATAACAAAAATAAAAAATAGCTTATAACTCGATACACAGTAAACAAATACAAAGATATTGTTTAGTACCTAGTTATAGTTAGCAACCAACCTTCGCCTTTAGAATAAGTTTAGACTACCAATTATGCTTAGTCTTAGTTTTCACCATCATTCTTAGAAGTAAGATAAGATGGCCCAACGGATGTGTCTCGCCGGTGGGTCGATCGGTAGCATAGTTTAATTAGCATTAAAGTCGCCTCCAAATCGTCTACACGTATTTTAATTTCTCATCCTTAGTTTAATAAGTTTATTAAAGTTAGTTTTTAAAAAGCGTTTCCATCGCTCCGGAAACAAGAGTGGCGCAGCCGGTAGGATTTCGCCCAGTTTCGTAGGTTTTTACGCGGTTCAAGTTCGTCCCGAATAAGCTGCCGAAAATTCAAGGACGGGTGAAATCCGACGAACCAAATAAATAACTCTTGGTACGCGAGTGCGAGCGCAACAAAGGCCGGTATGGGAGTTGCAGTTGGTTGGTGAGTGAATTTTTTCGCCAATCCTTGTTCCGTATTCTCCTTTATACCTTATAACTATAGTTTAAAGTATTTTGAGATCGAAACTTGCTCATTATAACTTGCCCGTAACATTTAATTATAATATCATTGTGTTCATTGTTATCTTAGTTCTATAAATAGAACATGCATAGAGTAGTTGAACATCCAGAGAGTGCAGCTAAACATTTAAAAGTACTAAATTGTGTGTTATCTATATAATATAAATACCTATAAAATTTCGGTGTAAAGTGTAAAAAGTTTTACATAATATAATATGAAATAGAAATTTTATATAAACATATTTTAACAATTTTACCTAAAATTTTATACAAATATATTACATTTTGCCTTTATTCCCAAAACATTGTGTTGATTTTTGTCTGTTATATTTTTAATTGTGTTATCTTGTGTGTATTATTGAATTACTTTAATTGACCGTACCTTGGTCAATTGTTTTATCTGTGTCGTACATTACTCTGTTAATATGACGACTCCAGTGACGATCAAACAAGTACCCAAAGAAATTATTCAGTTAATACCTTTGTATAATGGTGATAAAAGACAGTTAAATCTTTATTTACGAAAATGTCAATATGTCCTTGACCGTTACAAGGGTGACCATGAACAAGACCTTTACGTGTATAATGTTTTAACCAGTAGATTGAGAGATGAGGCAGCAGCGCTCTTGTCAGAACGGGAGGACATTGTTACATGGTCCGCGTTTAAAGAATTACTTATACAACATTTTGGAGACCCGCGTAGTGAGGCCTGTATTAATATCGAATTAGAATCTTTAAAAATAAATTCCGGTGAAAGCTATTTAGATTTTTGTAATAGAATCCAAGGTGTCCGCTCGTTATTAATGTCCAAGGTCAACATGATCCAGGATACGGAATTGAAGCGTGCAAAAGCAGTGATATATAATAATACAGCTTTGAATGTATTTTTATACAACCTTCCAGAGAATATGGTACGCATAGTTAGACTCAAGTCACCCACTACTTTAGAAGCGGCCTTGAGTGTAGTACTAGAGGAAGTTAATTTCTTAGAACAGTATAACACTAGAAATCGTGTTCTCGGTCAAACTTTAAGTTCAGGACCAAGGTTAGTGATGACACCAGCTGGTTACAAACCTTTATTACCAAGTAATATTACCTCGCCTAAGTTTAATTTCGGTACCCCTCAAAATAAATTACTCCAATCTCAAAGTCAACTACCAAACGCGTTGACGTTACGCGCAAAATTTGGTTATACACCGCAACCACAACAATTTAGCTATCAACCAACTCAACAATTTGGTAATAGGACGAGTCAACCCTTTGGTTACAAACCATCCCAACAGTTAGGTTATAGACCACCACAGCAGTTTGGTTACAGACCACCTCTACCTCAACAGCTTGGTTATAGACCACCTCAACCACAGCAATTTGGCTATAGACCACCTCAACAGTTAGGTTACAAACCACCAAATAATTTTAATGTACCCCAAGTACAAAAACCTCAAGTACAGAGTACTGATGTGTCCATGCGAACGGCACAATCTAAAACAAATGTACCACAAGGTTTTAATTGAATGAGCTTTCTACCGCGAACTATGAACCTTATTGTGAAGAATATTACCCCTATTATGACGACGATAATTACTATGACTCAAATGACGTAAATTATTACGACGAGACTAATATTGAAGAATCGCAATCGGATAATGAAATACAGGTAACGGATTTTCACGAAACGGCCTTGAACGACAAGAAATCCTAGAATTGAACTGTGACCCAAATTTTAAATTGCTCTATATTTATATAGAAGAAATAGATTCTAGATTCATGATAGACACTGGCAGTATGAGATCATTTATTAGTCCCCGAAAGGCGTATGAATATTTCGGTAATTACATACGTAGAGAGAATTTCCAAGTTGTTAGCACACATGCTACTAGTAGACATGACGAAGTAATTGAAATTCCTCTTTTGCCTACCTTTGTTAGCAATGACTGGCATAAATTCTATGTATACGACGTAGATCAACGATACGATGGTCTTATTGGTAATGAACTACTACAGCAATTGGAAGCGATTATTGATTTAAAAGAACAAATCTTAAAGAAAAGTTCTACTTGCATACCAATTATAAATAATAATTTAAATTATAAAATCGAAGTGCAACCACATTCAGAACAGCGTGTAAAACTGCCAGTAGACCAATTTTCAGGTGACGCTATTCTCGACTATCATGATTTTCAAAACGGATTGTGAATGCCTAGGGCTATCGTAAATTGTATTAATGGGTATGCATTAACAGTAATACAAAACACCTTAGATTGTCCAAAACAACTTACTATCACGCGACCTTTTACAGTAAAGTCCTATATAGACACGGAATGAAATTTAAATTTTACTATGAATAATGATTTAGAAATTGACAAATTACTTGAAGAAAACCTAAGTAAATTAAGACTCGAGCATATTAATGACGAGGAACGTGCAAAAATATTCACACTTTGTAAAGAATACAAAGATATATTTTATTGTGACCAAATCCCTTTAACGTTCACTAATCAAGTAAAACACAATATACGCACGAAGAACGAAGACCCCATATATATAAAACCATACAGGCAGGCACCTTTTGTTCAAAATGAGATAAAAGATCAGGTACAAAAATTACTAAATGACAATGTTATCCAAGAATCGCATTCCCCTCGGAGTGCCCCGGTTCATCTCATCCCCAAAAAGAAGGACGCTTCTGGTGAAATCAAATATAGAATGGTTATTGACTATCGACGACATTACAGTTGACGACAAATATACGTATTCCAAACATTGCCGACTTATTTGACAAATTAGGAAAGAGTACGTATTTTACTACGCTTGATTTAGCAAGCGGTTACCACCAGATTGAAATAGAAGAGAAGGATAGACCGAAGACTGCTTTTTCAACCCAAAATGGACACTTTGAATTTCTGAGAATGCCGTTTGGACTTAAGACTGCTCCTGCGACATTCTAACGTACAATGGACAACATTCTACGTGGTCTACAAGGACTGCACTGTATGGTATACTTAGATGACATAATAATTTTCGGTAATAGCCTTGACGAAATGATAAATAAACTAAGACTTGTGTTTAATCGACTTAGAGCCACTAATATGAAAGTACAGTTACATAAATCAGAATTTTTACGCAAAGAAGTACTCTATCTCGGACAGACCATAACAAAGAAAGGACTAAAACCCAATAACGACAAAATTTATGCCGTGTTAAACTACCCATTACCTAAGACGACGACCGAAATTAAGAGCTTTCTTGGACTTATAGGATACTACCGACGTTTTATAAAAGACTTTGCACGAATTACTCAACTATTAACAGCTTGTTTAAAGAAACGCAATAGAATCATCATATACCAGAAACACATAGACGCGTTTAACAAATGTAAGGAACTTTTGACACATGCACCACTATTACAGTACCCTGACTATGACAGACCCTTTATACTCACGACTGATGCGTCCAATGTCGCTATAGGCGCTGTTCTGTCACAAGGGCAGATTGGTAGTGACAAACCTATTGCCTATGCTAGTCGCACCCTCAGTGATACCGAATCGCGTTACAGTACCATCGAGCGCGAACTGCTCGCTGTAGTGTGGGCAGTGAGATACTTTAGGCCCTATCTTTACGGTTGAAAATTTTATATTTATACAGACCACCGTCCCTTAGTTTGGTTTCGATCCCTTAAAGACCCCAGTAGCAAACTCACTCGCTGGCGGTTACGTCTACAAGATTACGATTTTGAGTTAATATACAAAAACGGAAAACAAAATACAAATGCGGACGCCCTATCCAGAATAAAAATAAAAATTAATGCTCTATCCTCAGACGACGAGAACCAGTCTACCGCAGTTAATGTTGATGAAAAAGAAGACAATGATCTAGATAAGTATGTTGAAAGCGTAGTACAGGACATAGAAAAATTAGCTGAAAATAAAAGAAAACGTAATAGTTCATCAACATTAACGATATCTGATTCTAGTCGAACTGCTTCTTGTAGTAATAAATAAAATAGTAAAAATAATATTAGAGATAGTAAACAAAATACGCATGAATACCCAATGCGACCAGTTTCTAGTAGCTCCGAAGAAACCATTCATTCAGCTGTTGAATTAGAATCAACCGGAATACCTATTTTAAATTAAGCCATTGACACCAAACCTAATCAGATTTTAGTATACTCGTGGTTTAAGAATCAAATGCAAGTAAGGAATTTATCACGTGAGAAACAGAAAATATTAGAAGTGTTTTTACCAAAAGACAATCCAGAATTGATAAAAGAGTATTTAAAACAATATATAAAGCCAAAGTTAAAATATTTTATTTATTTCGAGGAAGATGAACATAGAAAACTATTTAGTAATATTATAATTGAGTTATTCAAAAAGGGGATGGTTAATTTGCATGAATATACGGAGAGAAACCATTTTTACAATTAACACAAACCCAGGACTCCCCATTTCAAGAATTATTTATAGATCTTTTTAGTATAGAAGGTAAAACTTACCTAACAATTATCGATGCCTTTAGCAAATTAGGCCAGGCAATTGAAACCCAAGGGAAATCAACCCCTGAGGTAACTAGAGCACTAATGAAATATTTTTCTTATTATAGCACCCCTAAAAAGATAAGTTCAGACCCCGGAACTGAATTCAACAATGAATTAATTCAAGAATTTTTAAAATTACATAAGGTGGAATTACACATTGGAACTCCAAACAACCCCAATTCAATGGGTCTTATGGAAAGATTCCATTCAACGTTAATAGAAATATATAGACTGGCTAAATACGAAAAGCGATGTACTGACGCGGCCTCGGTTATGACGTATTCTATTCTCGCATACAACCACACTATTCACTCAGTTACCGAACTTACTCCATTTGAAGTTGTGTTTGGACACACTGACTCTAGTAGCCCCTTTAGCGTAGATTTTGAAATGTGTTATTTCCAAAAATTAGTAAAAGATCATGCAAAAAGAATTAAAACTTTATTCGAACATTTAGCAGATAAAATGGTTACTATTAAGGAAAAGAATAGAGCTAAGAAAGGTGGCGAAAGTGAAATGAAATTTAGGGAAGGAGAAACAATTTTTGTTAAAGACATTAATAAACGTAAAAGAAAGGATAAGCCCCGATATTTAAAAGCTAAAGTCACAGGTGAAGCAGAGAGAAACGTTTTACCCATTCAAATTGGAGAAAGGGACACTAAAATTCCTATTAAAAATATAAAACGCCCTCCACAGGTTGTGCGGGATGTTACTAACGACAGTGACAATGCCATCGCTGGCCCTTCATCTGCAACCTCTTGATGGAAATCCAGGTATTCTGCCGGTGAAACAAGGTCAAGCATATATGCAAACTGATCACTGGACTATTGTAAATGTTATAAGTTTAGAACAAATTTATACAGATTGAAACTACATTTCTAGCAACTATCAAAAACTTTGTAATTCAATAGATCGGAATGCATCATACTCTCAAGAAATAATTAGCATTAAAATGCATACAGAGTTTATACGTAAAATAACTACAGAAAAGTATCAACAACTAATACCATCTAAACGCTCTAAGCGAGGGCTCATTAATCCACTGGGTTCTATTATAAAAATTATAACGGGGAATTTAGACAACGACGACGCGTTAAAGTATGATAAACTTATTTCTAACATTAATCAAAATCAAGTAATTATTTCAAAGAAATTAACTTTAGTCTCTAAAATGTTCAACAGTATTATAAATGTTACAGAAACTATTGAACAGAACACTGTTAACCTTCACAACCGATTGACTAAGATTGAAGTGTTAATTAAAGATCTATTGGATTTTTCTTACATATGTAATTGGGTTATTCAATGTTTTTATAAGTAGTTTTCGTACTATATTCATAAGATTAAGTGAAATTGAAACTGCACTCGCCTTAAGTAGGATATCTATTCTACATCAATCAATTGTAAACTCTTCAGAACTTTTGTACCATTTAAAATTAATTTCTGAAACTGAAACCTTAGTATACTCACCTATTGAATCAAACTTAATAAAGATAGAAGAGATAATATGTGTTAAATCTTATATAAAAAATTATCAAATTGCATTTATAATGGAGATTCCACTTACTGATAATGTTACTTATAACTACTATAAGATATATTCCTTACCAATTTTCCATGAATCTGAAAATAAAACCCTAGCTATTTTCACCAAATATCCTTACCTTTTGGCGAAAGAAAGTACATACTTACCAATTATAATACCATGCCGATCATTCTCTGCTGGCGATCATTTCCTGTGTACTGCAGACAACCGAGTTCCTTACTATGAGCTTACCTGTATTGAGCAGCTTATGAAGTTTGAAGATGACCTTACACACTGCAAGCAGCGCCCAATTCAAATTGAAGAGGTCAGAGTGCAACAAGTTGCTATGGACAACTGGATCCTATATAGTAGACTGAAGGTTACGTTAACAAGACATTGCAGTGATGAAGTTAGCAAACAGCCGGTATATGGTACTTACCTGATGACCATCGACGAGCCCTGTGATTGGGAGATACATGGCATACATATCCATCATCGCTTACTGATAGAATCGGGAACAGTGGAAAAGATGCCGATAATTACCTTACCTGAGTTACGTGCAAACGCGAGTTTATTCAGTGCACATGCACTTGATATGAAAGGCGTTAAACTAGACGAAGTGAAATATATGGCGTATTCGTTAAAACATAGTGAAGTGATTGAAAGTGTATTTGATGCAAATAAAAGTAGCTTCAGTGGATCTTTAGTATACGTAACTTTAGGATTAGTTATTTTAAGTATTTTTGTATTTTCCATGTACGTAATTCGGTTCAAATTGCTGAAATATACATGTTTTAAGAAAAAATATCGGAACCAATCTCAAATCGATTCTCCAGATAATTTTCCTCTTAACCTTTCGACGACCGAGGACATGAATTCATGTCCTACAAAAAAGTCCCCTTGTTTACCGACGACATGAATTCATGTCCAGATTCCGTCCTTCAATCCATGACGTTTTTTACACTGGCCTAGTACATTTTATCAATTATTTCAAATGCCATTGCATTTTTACGAATCATAGACAGCTATGAAACCTTCTTCTGATCCAATTTGATGTCAAATTAAAAAGTAAAAGGACATTTAATTTCAATGCGCGCGAAACTGAGAAATTTAGCAAATGTTTGCTATTGAAAAGGGGGAATTATTATAATGGATACATGCATATTTTTAGTTTTACTTGGAAAACCCATATTATACAGAATATAAAAATACAAAAATAAACAAAAAATATTTTATTTTTGATAATAATACGCTACAATTGTCGATAGAACCGGTATTCTAAGATCCGTTCAAAACAGAGAGCTATACAAAACTAAATATACACTCAAATGTTATTATTATATTTTTTTAATATTGGCTATATAAGTGGGTTTCAAGAAATTATAACTCGAACTCTTGAAAACATAAACAAAGACCTCTCAGAGCGATAACATTCAATGTCTAGTACCGCGCGCGCGATGATGTCGTACGGCGCGGTCGTATAGCCAAATTGACGTTTTAGAGGGCGCGGTACTTGAAAGGTTAAGGTCGGAGGAGTTATAGTTAGCAACCAACCTTCGCCTTTAGAATAAGTTTAGACTACCAATTATGCTTAGTCTTAACCATCATTCTTAGAAGTAAGATAAGATGGCCCAACGGATGTGTCTCGCCGGTGGATCGATCGGTAGCATAGTTTAATTACAATTAAAGTCGCCTCCAAATCGGCTACACGTATTTTAATTTCTCATCCTTAGTTTAATAAGTTTATTAAAGTTAGTTTTTAAAAAGCGTTTCCATCGCTCCGGAAACAAGAGTACCTACTAGTTGTGCGTTTTAAAGTGCCAGTGATTTGTTTACAACTATAACTGACCACTTAGTTACTTGTGTTGGCCGGTGGTGGCGCTGCGAAAGCGGCGCGCGTCAGCGAGCGTCACATAAACATGTATTTCGCTCAGAGTGGTCACGTGAAGTAAACAATAAACATTGCTTATCTTATATCAATCATATACCTATAGCACGCTTGTTAAATCATTGTTTACACGGGTTTTGTGTGGATATGAAAACAAATGCACGCGGATCATCATTACAGGCAGGTAATTACATACAATATCATAATGTTTTAAAATAGGTATTAGATTTTGATAAGTGCAAATTATCAATTTGCTTTATAAATTCTGTGCACAAAACTACGATCAGATATTACAAATAGGTAAATTTAAAAAACAATAATAAAAATAATATAGCACCGATCTTAATTAGGTAATTTCTCTTTACCCACAGCTCGTCTGACTCAATTTATTGTGGATGCTTAACAGATCTTCAGAACAATACCCAGAACCCAAAACCAATCAGCTGATGTATCGGTATACCTATTTTGACTGAAGGTCATAACCATTGCGTAAGTAATATTCTTACACGTTAACTTATTAAATTTTTCTGTTCCTCTAATAGATATTTTTTGTAGGCGAATTTAAAACTTGTTTTTGTTTTTAGTGATCTTATGGGAGGCGGTATATCGTTCCAGCAATGCAGCAATGAGTGGCAGCATACCTGAAACACCCACGGAAGGCTGTGGTTTTATATTTGGGTACTGAGAGTGGCTTCGACGATGAGCGAGCGGGATACCGGTAATGATCCTGTCTCCAACTAAGTTTCTGATAAAGGTAATCTGGCTTTTCAGTACTTATGACGCCAAACAACAAATTTCCCAAGTGGACTCTTCTCCTGGCTGCCATTTTTAGTACACTATTTTGAATTAAGCATGGTGTTATACGACTGCTGCGAGCAATGTTAAAGCAATATCGAGCGCATGCATTTTGGACTCGTTGCACTAAGCGGGCCGTGCGAGACAACAAGCAGGGGCCATACACCGTGTCACAATAATTTAGCTTCGATAGGACTAGGCTTTCAACTAACTTCTTTCTTATATCTACGTTGAGGCCTATAAAAGCAATTTCGAACAAGATTGTTTATATGGTTTTCGAACCGCAGTTCCGGGTCCATGAGTAAACCAAGGTTGTTTGTACCTTTCACCCTTTCTATGTTCACACCCATTATCCGAACCGAGGGAAGTGCGGACACAATTGTCCGAATTTGATTTTTACTCCCCATAATTAAAAATTTAGTTTTCAAGGGATTCAGTACAAGTGAGTTCTCTAAGGACCATGCAGCCACCCTATCAAGCTCCTCATTAATTGTTTGTACGGCCGCTATTGTGTCAGGTGGTTTAAATGAATAGTATAGTACTTATTTCAAAACCATAGTAGGCAAGCTTTGAAAGAAGCAGATTTCCATTGATGCTGTCAAACGCGCGGGAGTAATCCAGTAGCGTCAAAATGGTACACTCGCCACGATCACGTGCCTGTAATATGTTGTCTATGACATCCGCCAAGGCTGTGGCCGTCCCTCTACCCTTTCTAAAACCTGACTGTAAGTCTGGAAGGATACCGTTTGTTTCCAAAAAATCAGCAATCTGTAAGTAGAAAACCCTCTCTAGCACCTTTGATAAGCACGGTAAGATGCTTATGAAACGCAAATCCTTAAAAGTTTGCGGGTTATTATTTTTTGGTAAAGGTCTTACTATAGCTCTGCGCCACAATTCCGGAAATGTGGGTGTGTATTTACCTCTGCCGACCCCTTCGGGGATAAAAGGCGTGAAGTTACGTTATGATATGTTATGTTATATTCTAATGGTCATTTGTCACTTGGCGTCGAATTTTTATGAATAGAAGAAAATATTAGTATGCGCTGATCCCTTTATCATAATCATAATCAATAGAAACCGTTCGAAGCTTCGGAAAAAGGGTGATTATAAACTTAAATTATTTCACGCGATAAGAACATTTGTGTAATACTCTTTACGATATCTACTAGTCACGTGCCAGAAATGAATTCTTAACTTCAAGTACAAATGATTTATGTATCAAGCTCTGTTCAATATCAAATGTTCCCGGACTTTGTTTAATTTATATACCCGAGTTTCTAACAGACCATCCTTGGGTCTAGCCTAGGTGATAACTTGGGATCAGTTTAAGTCCTAGAATTTTCGATAGTGTTTTCAACTGCGGTGTTAAATGGAATAGTAGTTTGAAATTTAACTTTGTTACGGCTCGGGTTCTTACCCGACCAGTACTAACTCTAGTTTATAGTCTAATGTTCGAAGGAGTAAGAACTTGCTTGTATATTCAGACCGAGCATACATTTTGACACTAGTTGATTTGCATAACCACTTTAAATATTATTTTATTCTATAATACTTACTGGGTGCCTAATCTAAAACATAAATTAACCAACCATAATTTTGGTCGCATACTTTGACTTTCATGTTGTATGAGGGGGTAGTCCGTATGGATCAGCCTAAATGGCATAATAGTTATCGTCAATTTTGCCAAGCCGTCAAACAGGCGTCAACAATCGTAACCGAAAAGCACGTAAACAAAGTGGATTGGCAGCTTCGATACGTCGACTCGGCTTTGCCATGGACGACGCCGCGGTTACGGCACAGATTACTAAATAGTTACTGGTTACGGTTCACAAGCCACTGGCTGACCGCGTCGAGGGCTCACTACTTACTGTATTTATTGTCAGCTTGATACAATAATGGGTGATAAAGCAGTGACTCTTGAAGCAATCAAATCGTATAAGTATCTAAAATATTCGTGACAAAAATATTATTTGCCGACGCATTAAGACTTTTTAATATGACCCCCTATACCTTGTATATTTATTTACTCTAAAACAAGCCCAGCACGTTTCATAATTATGCAAATAAAATGTTTTATAGCTGCATGGTCAGGGCGTCATTTTCCTTTTTACTGAGAAAAGTTTCAGCATTTAATTAAGTACGATACACCGCTGCGTCACCTGAGAAATAAACTCTGAGCTAAATAATTCTTTGGTCAGCGCTCTATTTAATATTTTATATTGTAATCTCACGAACCACCGCCGTTTTATTGACATGAGCAAAGACCTCTATAAAGCGACTCCCCATTTACGACACAACTGAACTAAAGCTTTTTTGTAATTTTTCTGTATTCATATACCGTCACTTTCTGTAACATACTTTTCCACCATAGTTCTGAACATGATCGCGAGTTGCCTACATTATAAAGCGTAAGTGGATGCTCCTGTTACACAAGATTCACATTTGAAGACTACTACAGCACTTAATTTAGTAACTACATATTTGTTTAAGTATTATGTATGTTCTTATTTACTATTTACAAGTAATTAATTACAATGTGAAACAGTTGCAGCTCCTTACAAAAACAAAATATGTACCATTTTCATACATATCCATTTTTTACATACATACATACATACATACATACATACATACATATCGTCACGCCTTTTATCCCCGAAGGGGTAGGCAGAGGTGTATTTCTACACCCACTTTTCGCCAGATATACTTTAGTCCCACGTAATAAGGGGCGAGCCTATTGCCGTACCGGGCACATTTCCAGACTCCGTGCTGCTACTGAGAATTTCGTGACAGAAAAACCCAATAACACGGCCCGACCCAGGAATCGAACCCGGGACCTCCCGATCCCACGCGCACATTTATGCCGCGAGACCAACGAGACCAACGAGGCTTTTTACACTGGCGATTAAAAAGAGTGGCCACGAGTTTTATTGCCCGTTCTTTCTCGTGGTTCTACCTATTGCTTTGCGAATGGGCAGTAAATGTAAATGTAGAAGCATTATTAATTTACTTTAAAAATTTGACGTTCATGAGCGTCACGTTGTGACCTAGATGAATAAATGATTTTTGACTTTTGACTTGACTAAGATTAATTATTTAATAATAAAATGCTTCTCTCTAAGGATTTTCAAAAGAAATATACTCTAAAAATATTCTGTGCTGTTTACAAAGGATCGTTTGGGGACAAAGATCCCATCATACTTAGTCTGGTCGCTAAACGCTGTGTTATTTGAGTGGCGTGGAGAAATATGGCTCATGAAATGGATCTCTTAATAAAATAAAAATAATGTTTTGTAGGTCGTATCTGTTTGCTAAAGGAAAATGTTCTATAGAATGCCAGATATCCTTCTGAAAGAAGTAATACTGGCACAAAGAACATGATCTAGGGAAAAAGAAAACAGAAAGTACGTGATTTATTTAAAAACTTTAATCCAAAGAAATATAACCTTATTAAGTCATAGAAGTAACGCTAAAATAACAACAGCGGCTGCTATGATTGATATCTTCTTTCTAATGGCACATGCAGTATGATAGAAAGAGCTATCGATAGGTTTGGCAGCACGATCTTATAGCAGTCTTGTGGTAGCCAGACAGTAGACAAAACATAGAGTTAGGAAACCGAGTGTTGTTCGTAACAGTGATGATTTATCGATAAATATTTTTGGTCAAATGTCTAACTTTAGTATGTGTCGATGTATTTAAGCCGTAGAGGTAAACAACTAAAATATTGAAATTGTAGTTTTTGCCCTCGACGCTTGACAGTGCTTTGCAAAGCCATGCCAGACAGACAATGCTAAGAAACTGTCACTTAGATTATGTATTGTACGAATTATACCAGATTGGCAAATGCGGCAGGCTTTGGCAATTTGTTTGCGTCGCATCATATCACGTTGCTTGCTATCGCTTACGTTGGACACTGCTCGATTTTTTTAGAGTGGTAGGTAATCCGATTTGTGATCCGCCAGCACAAATGATTCGCCTTTATGTACCTATTAGTACAGCAGTGAACTGCTGAAGTGCTATACTTTGACAACCCAGTTGGCGTGAGTGTAACCGACTGCCACGCCGAAGCTTGCGGGTTCGATTCAGTTTTACATTCATGTCCGATAGTTTGTTTCCGTATTTATCCCTCATTCAAAAAACATCGATATCTCCTTTCACTATCAAATCCCATCACTCCTTAGTAATGGGATTTGACAGCACGGCTATTTAGAGAATGCAGTCAAAGATATGAGTCTGTAAGGAATCTATGTCTCTTTAAATGAGACGCGTAATTTGACGTTATGATTAACCAACTAAGACCAACTGACATTACATGTTGCACGTTCGGTATAAGGAAATATAGCGAGCATGTTCTCTCTAGTCTAAACGTAGTCCAACCTCTCTGTTTTAATCTACCATTCGAAATAGTCGATGTGCGCGCAAGAGTTGACATTACCGCAGTGTTTTCTGTCTGTGAGCGATGGACAGTCGCGGCCATCTTTCTTCTTCTGTCTCAAGATTGTTCGATGACGGAAAATATCACCGAAGCCGCAAGTTACCGAACATGGAGACCAGTCACTCCATTCTGATACAAGACAGTCGTTGGCTGTAAAGGAAAATATGGTTTGAATTATAAGTTTAAGGCCCAGTTTGACCACCTCTGAATATATACCTTATCTTTCAGATAAATTCAAACTGAGAATGATGTTTGTATGTATTATCTGACAAATTAATTTTAACTTATACACAGCGGTGAATCAGGCCCTTACTGGCTTACAGTATTATGTTAGGTTCTAGTACCAATATTCACGCTGTTTCATTCGTAACACTGACAGAGCAGATACTTTCTTCTTGCGAAATCGGTGATGTGCAAATTATACGGTAGTGTTGCCACTAAGCACATATCCATGGTAGATATGTGCTCGGTGGCGACACTACCCTTCACTTACATATCTATCGACAAGTATACTCATAAAAACAAAGCTTTGGTTGACTTCACGAACGCCTTTAACTCGGTTAGTCACGAAATCCTTCTTTCAGTCCTCTCCAGTTTTCAGATCTCACTTGAGGCACTCGAATGGTTTTCCAAATATCTCATGGGACGTCAGCAGTGTGTTCGCCATAATGAGTCTTCATCAATATGGTGTGACTTACAGTCTGGCGTTCCTCAAGGTGGCATTCTTTCTCCATTATTATTCTCTATTTTTATAAATCTCCTGACCCAAAATCTTCAGTGTTCGTATCACTTGTACGCCGACGACTTGCAGCTATACGCACAAGCAGACGTTGACAGTATCGGTTCGGCCATCGAGGAAGTAAACCAAAGCCTGTCCGCTATATACGACTGGTCAGAACGATTTGGTGTTACCGTGAACCCTGCAAAATGCCAGGCCATAATTATAGGAAGCCAACGCATCATCAACAGGTTAGATACTGAAACATTGCCGGCAGTAATATTTAACCAGATCAGGATACCCTTCAGCCCAGTTGTGAAAAACCTTGGCTTGCATATGGATAGCCATCTGAACTGGCGGGCTCACGTGACATCTATAAGTCAAAAAGTTACGGGATCCTTACGCTCATTATATAGGCTAAAAAACTTTCTTCCTACTAACACCAAGGTAATGCTCATGCAGACTTTAATCTTTCCTATTATCGACTATGGTGATGTGTGCTGTTTTGACCTGAATGCAGACCTTCTCAATAAACTAGACCGGCTTCTTAATAACTGCATTCGATTTGTTTACAATCTTCGCAAATATGATCATGTATCTAACTACCGCTCTCAACTTAAATGGTTGCCTATTCGCCAACGCCGCAGTTTACGTGCGCTGACTACACTCTTCTCTTTTCTTAACTCTCCCTCCCTTCCTTCTTATCTTAGTTACTATCTTCAATATTTAAGTTGCAATCATGACAAACATTTAAGATCAGCAAATAATCGTCTTCTATTGTGTCCCTCTCATACTTCAGGGTTTGTTAACTCTTCCTTCTTCGTTCAATCTGTCCTGTTATGGAATGCGCTCCCTCTCGGAATCAGGATGTGCAACAATCGGTTCACCTTTAAGCTGAAGGTTCGCAATCACTTGTTGTGTAAATTGGCAGAATCATCTCAAGTTTAACTGACTATCTTTATTTATATATAATATATATATATGTATACATATATATATATATGTTTTGTATTTATTATTATTATTACATGTATTTATTCATAATTATATACCTAGTAATTATTCAAGTATTATTCTAATATCATTACTCATATTATTATCTAATGTCGCACCTACTGTTATATTATCTCTGCACCACCCTAGGTTGACTGGTAGAGAATGTCTAAGGCATTAAGTCCGCCTATGTACCACATTTTTGTAGTGCAAGAAGTAAAAAAAAAAAAAAAAAACAACTGCGACATCAGCGGATTACTATTGTAACTCGTATCAAAGAGACAAGAAACAGTAACCTAATTCTCTTTTAAATATAAGAATCATGTCACACTTACTTGTTGACAGCATGATGCAAACGCGACCTGAAATGCCTCGGCAGATGTTTATGCAGACCCAGCTTCTTCCCTTGAGCAACGGCTAAAACAACATCGTCCATACTTTTCAGCTCTCCTTCGAATTCCTTTTCTGTTGTCCTGTAATGAAAATTACAATTGTCCTAGGGTTTTAATGTAGTAAGACACGATAATTTTTTATGTATTACGGTTGTAGTCGGTAATTAGAATTACGTCTGTTATATAGAAAGGCATGTTTATTTTTGTTGGGTGAAATTGGACTATGTTCTTTTCTTAACTTATTGATGTTGGGTCTACTGGTTTCTATGTTTCTTTTATTTGACTTGGTGCGTTTGATAAGATATTTCTATTTGTATTTTTCATTGCAGTTTTAAAAGTCATCATCATGATCGTCCTAGCGTTATTCCACATCGTTATTGCACGCCTTGGAGCCCAAGGTCCGCTTACTGGTCTAACCAGATTTTACAGAATACCAACTTTTCCACAGAGCGATTGCCGTCTGACCTCCGCAACCCAAAGGGTAGCGATATTCCATGGTTTAAACAAGTTATTTGAGGGTACTAAATTTCCGTAGCGACTGTCAAAGATCTTCATGACAGCCAGGACCGACGGCTTAAGCACGTCAACGTCTCCGAGGCACGGGGCAAGCGATAATTAACAATTTAATACGCACATAACTTCGAAAAATCAGTACGCGCCGTGGATTCGAACCCGATAACCTCTGCATGGCAGTCCGTTTGTATCTCCACTAGGCTATCGATGCAGTTTTATAAGTATAGGTAATGAGAAAAGCAGATTAATTGAACTCAGTGAGCACGGCTTTTTGTTTGATAATGGCTAGCAAAAAAACATATAGAATACGAAGATAAATTATATTGTCGCGAACGATAAAACTTAATTAAACGTCGCAAAAAGAATTTCGCATTAAAACGTCTCCCACAAGATCATTTTAGGCGGCAGACAAAATAATATTGTTTTATGAAACTCGTAACACAGAAATACACTTCAGTTACATTGAAATTGATATAACTTCATGTCGCTACTTTTGCGTAGCATTTATCACTTTTCCATTAACATTACCATAATACAGGAGTTCGTAATTCCGACGTAGAGTGTTTCGACATGTTGACAATGAGAATTTGTTGAGAATTTCATCTATTTCTCGGTTTTATTGTTTGTTTCGATTATAATTTCTGTATTATTAATATTGTGGAATGTAGCGGTTTTATATCAGTGTAATTTAATTTGTAACATCTCTTATCTTCTATCCGTAATGGATGGAAAACGTGTAAATTTTGTGTAAAGTTATCTATTTCAGTATCTTTTATCGTCGTCCACCAGTATACAATATTTTCAAATTCAAATTCAAATTCATTTATTTTTGCTAAAACATGGTAGTGAGTTTTACAATACTTTATAATTAGAATCACATGTTTTGCTAGTGAGGCAGCATGCAAAAAGGGAAAATAACACATAATATAAAATTTAAAACAGGATACTAATGAAAAAAGTCGAATTAAGTACATAATGTCAAAGTACACAATGTCAAATTATAAAATGTCATCAAAGTTTTATTTATGTTCAATTCATTCAAATATTCAATTCATTCAAATAAAGTAAAACATAATATAGCCAATGGAGGCATGAACAAATCGGACTTAAAAATGTTTCTCATTCATCATGAAATTTAAAGAGGATACTAATTAAAAAAATCTAATTAAGTACATAATGTCAAATTATAAAATGTCATCATAGTTTTATGTATGTTCAAGTCATTCAAATATTCAATTCATTCAAATAAAATATAATATAACCAATGGAGGCATGAACAAATCGGACTCAAAAATGTTTCTCATTAAGGTACTCAGTAACAGAATAGTACGCCTTTTGAATTAAGTACTGTTTAACAGCAATTTTAAACTGTCCAAGCAATTGAATTTCCTGTATATATTTGGGCAGCTTATTATACACCTTTGGAGCCATTGTAAATATACTTCTACTATATAAAACCGTTCGTGATACTGGTATACGCAATTTTTGGGGATTACGCGCGTTATTGCAGCTCTCGAATAGATTCATATGATTTCTTAGAAATACTGCACATTCATAAATATATAAACACGGTAATGTGAGAATGTTCAATATTCTGAAGTAATGCTTGCAGCTATCAGTTTGCTGTAAATTGCATATAGAGCGTATACATTTTTTCTGTGCTTTAAAAACATCTTCGTTACCATAGGAGTTGCCCCAGAAGATTAAGCCATATCGAAGCGCAGACTCGACAAACCCATGATAGGCAGTTAATACTACACTTCTGTTGACTACCTTACGTAACATGTATAGTGTATATGAATACCGATTTAGCTTTTTACAAACCTTTTCAATTTGATATCGCCATGTCAAGTTTTTATCTAAATGTAAACCTAAAAATATTGTTTGGTCAGCTTGCTTAATTATTTTGTCGTCATAATGAATATTAATGTCAGTGTTTTTTTTATTTTGTCTACTGGAAAATGCCATAATATTAGTTTTGTCAAAATTTATAATTAAATTATTAGAATTTAGCCAGTCTATGATATTAGCAGGCATTTTATTGGCAGGTCATTTATATATAAGGAAAAGCAACGGTCCTAGCACGCTGCCTTGTGGTATCCCATAATGAGTCTCTCTTAGCATTGATGAATATGTCTTTTCGATTTTAGTTACGGTGCAAATTCGATTTATTTGGGTAAATTGATGCCTCCTTGTAAGATAAGATTTTAAAAGGCTTAATGAGTTACCTCAGATGCCGTATTTCTCTAATTTGTGTAACATAATCTTATGGTCTACATAATCGAATGCTTTTGACATATCCATGTATAAAGCATTTACTTGTACCTTTTTGTCAACACTATTCATTATATGTCCGAGAAACTCATATATTGCCAAGTTAATAGATTTATTTTTACGAAACCCTTTTTGCGCGTCGGTAAAGATTTTGTTATCTTCAAAATATGAACTCTGACTGTTACCAATAACTTTCTCGAAAATTTTCGAAAATATTGGTAAGAGGGCCAGCGGTCTGTAGGAATTGAGATCTTCTCTGTCTTTCTTTTTAAATAAAGGTCTTATAATAGAAATTTTCAATTGATCAGGAAATATACCATCTTCCATACATAAATTAAATATATGACTCAATATCGAAGAAATACTACTAGCTACATATTTTAAAACTCGCGTGTTGATGTCATCGCACCCAGTGCTATTAGTTGATTTTAATGATCTAATTATATTATAGATATCAACAGCACTTGTAGGTTTCAAGAATAGTGAACCACACTGTGCATTTTTCAATGGGTGTGTATATGCATAATTAATCCCTTTACTGGTCAGATTAATTTGGGCAATAAAGTGATTATTGAATGTATCAGCTATTTCCTGCGGGTCACTAATAATACCATTATGTGTTTTTATTTTATTTATATATTGTTTGTAGAATATGCTTCTATTATTTATTATTTTCCAGCTAGCTTTACATTTGTTCGAAGCATTATTAATGTGATAGCTATTCTGTGCCTTTTGTGTTAGTTTAATTATTTTTGCCAGACGTTTTGAGTATAATTTAAACAATCTTTTATTTTCTGCTGTCGGTGTCTGTCTATGTTGCCACAATAATTTTCTTTTTTGTTTACAACATGTTCTTATACCTTTAGTAATCCACTTTTGTTTTTTATTAGTATATATTCTTTTCCTTTCTATTGGGAAGCAGAGATCGTAAAATAGCTTAAAATTATCGTAGAAAACATCAAATGCATCACTAGCCAACTTTGCTTCATACACATCAGTAAAATGTAAACTATTTATGCAATTATTAAATGTTTCCATATTTTCCTGACAGTAATTACGTTTGAATACGTAGTAATAATTAATTTTAGAAGATACCTTTACAGGACATTTCAGAAGTTGAGCACTATGATCAGAGAGTGCTAGTTCTACGATTTCATGACTACATTCTTTGATATTGTGAATGATTTTTGTCAATACATGATCCACTGACCATTCGAGTAGGTTTATTAAATTCAAATTTTAAATTATGACCAAACACCAACTCTTTAAACCTAGAAGTGAGATTGTTATTTTTAAATATGTTAATGTTATAGTCGTCGCATATGATGATTTTAAATTTATTTGTGAAACAAATTTCATTTAGCATTGCCTCTAAATTAACAAAAAACTTTTCTACCGATATTTTATCATTTTTAGGTGGTCTGTACAAGCACACGATAACAATCTTGTATACTGTAAGTTCAATCGCACAGCATTCAAAAGCATTAACTAGACAATACTTTTTTTATTTCATTTTTAGTTTTATACGAATGTTGAGACCTTACCAATATACAGGAACCACCATGTCTATTCTCCCTAGTATACCAAGCTGCTAATATGTAGTCTGGAATATTTACTTGTGAGGTGTCTGTTTCAGTCATGTTGTGTTCTGTGACGCAAATGACATCCATAAGTTTATCAACTAATTTCAGTTCTTCTAAATTTACAGAAAGTAAGTCCGATTTATTCATGAGTCTGTTAATATTTTGATGGATTACATATATATAGTTATTCACGAAATAAATTATCATTTTTGTTTATCTCCTTGTCACAAATAGGTGTCTGAACATTAGGGGTCACAGAACTAAGAAAATCATCATTTAATGTTTGGGTGCTTGTATGAATCATTTTTGGCTTTTCATCATTGAATAACTTCAAGGAATATTCTTTGTATTTTATTTTATAATCTATATGCAAAATTGCCTTAAGTAGATTTCGAGATAAATTTCTGACAAAATACTTTCCCCTGGTTATGAACTCTCTATAGTTCATATCTATGTAATTTGCATGTCTATATTGACTACATAAAAACTTCAACTCATAATTCAATTTCTTCTCATTGAGATACTTGTTACGTGGAATTTCACTTATTATTATGTTAGTCTTATTCAAATCCTGAATCCAGGTATGTAGAAAACAGTCATTTGTTCCACCTAATACAATGACATAGTCTCTTTTGGTCAAAGAAAGAAGTTCTTCGTTAGGCTTGTCCAATATGTCATATATTTGTGCACCTGCTTTCCATTTACTGAAAATGTAATATTCGGACCCGATCAGAGATTGTAGGGCTTTTTGTAGGTTTCTGCCTTGTTGGTCTGCCAGAATTATGATTCTTCTTTGTTTGTTTCCAGTCCTATTATTGTGTTTTGTCTCATTTTTGTGACTAATCGCTTCATTTTGAACGTTCACTCTGTACTGGTCTGTGTCTTTGATTACGTCATGAATAGAGCAAGATGAGTCGACTGTGTTGTGTGTCTTACGTTCTATTGTCGAATCATCTGTTAGCTGAAGGGGTATGGCTTTCTTCTCAGTATCAAAAATTTTTCGAGATTTTAATAAGGTGCATAGGGTTCCCACCAAGGGGTGCATAGGGTTCCCACCAAGGGGTGCATAGGGTTCCCACCAAGAATTTAGGGTCCCAAGCCAACCTCACCTGCAAGTGGTGCACCTGCCGATCAACGGACGAGGCTCTGGCAAACAAAATGTCCCAATAAGCGGCAATAGGCTCGCCACCTATTACGTGGGATCAAAACACTGGCGAAAAGTGGGCGTTTAATATGCCTCTGCCTACCCCTTCGGGGAAACAGGCGTGAGTCTATGTATGTATGTAATAATTTATTCTTTCGTGAGGATAATGGTGTACCATTCGTTGGGTTAAGACCAACTTTTTTATATAAGTCAATAATTTTTATGTATTTTTCTAGTTGTTGCTTCAAGTCAGTGTTCTCTGTGTTAAGGTTTTCTATTTCGTTATTTGCTATATCTAGTTCCTCTCGCAACTTTGCTATTTCAATTTGTAATTATTTTTCATGAGAAGGGCTACTGATAGATGTGTCGGGTAAACTTAACATTATAGTATCGAATAGCACAGTAGTTGCATTTCTCACTGTGCTAATATCATCAAAAGAATTTGTTCGTCGTGGTTTTCTGCGTGTAATATTAGCTTCAGTGAAACTCTCCATGTTTCTTTAGAAATAAAATATTTTAACCAACTAAAATCTTGAAATTATTTAAAATTTTAATAATAATTTTATAACGTTAGTGCAGTTTGTGTTTCGTAGAATTCATCAAATTCAAAAAGTTTCTCCTTGACTCGGAATTGAACTCGATCACTTTCGAGTAACACGATGTCTAACCACTCCGTGTGGACATCCGACTATACCGACTGTTACGTGTGAGCTTTAATTTTTAGTTTAGGTTCCTTCATGTCCTTAGAATTGTCAATCAGACGAACAGATATGAGTCCAAAGTTCAAATTGTTTGTTGTGATGCAAATTGTGGGTGTCTGTATTTTTATTTTATAGTTTTGCACTGTTAGACACTTATGTTTCTCAAATAGATATGCTTTTGCACAAATAATTGTTTGTTTTATAAACACTGGCTAATTTTAACACTTGAATAAAACACTAATTGCGTTTTTGCAGGCTATTAAATCAGCATATTATTACGATAAGTTCACTTTCAGATTATGCTTTCAACATTTGATTTTTATTGTTTTTAAGAAATTTTTAATGTAGTCCACATTAACACTGATTCTATGCAACTTTTTTAAATGTTTTATTGTGATTTCACTTGTATTAGATGTTATTTATATTTTTTGTAAACAAATTATCACGGAGCCGATAAGCACTGTGCCGCGCCCTCTGGCGGAAAAAAATTTACACCTGTGGCGCCCCGTATTGAGTTGTCGCATCATATAAGATTTAATTTGATTTAAGTAAAGCAATTGCACAAAAGCACAAATTTGTGTGTAGTTATTTCTGATATAGGGATTGCGTTACTTTTGTGCTCATCTTGCCCAACAACCTCTGAAAAAACTCATAGCCTAATATGTAATGCTAGTTTAAATTTCTTTTCTCTTATAGTTACGGGACACATAAATAAGTGTTGTTTTATGCTGTACAGTTGTGACTGATGCATTATAGATCTCAATGCAATTTTTTATTGGTCTTATATTGGCTATTGAAACATAATTATGTTGCAGTAGCCAGAACAAAGATTATTTGATTAAAATTATATACTTATATCATTCTTATCTTGTAAATTCCTCCGTATAATGAAGGTGCTGCGTATTTGTCTGTGCTGTTTGTTATTTGTTAGTAAAGAAGAAAATAACGAGAAAAAGTAAACATATATGTATATTAATTATGGTACTTACGTGGTAGTTGGGGGATTTGTGACTATAACGACTTTGTTTTCCGGGGAATTAGATCTCGGAATCCCCACAGGATCTTCTTCCAAATCTTTCAACCTATCAACGTAATCCTTTGTGGTTACTTCTTTGTGTTCTTCATCTTCTCCATTAAAGTCATCATCATCATCACCAGGGGCGACGACTGTCTTCCTAGAGAGTCCTTTGAATGTATTTTTTAGCTTCATCAAATGCATCAGTTCTTTGCGAGCCAGATCGTTCAGTTCTTTGTTAGAGTATTCTTTGATTTGAAATGATAAAATATCCAATTATTGTTTTAGTCTTCAATTAACCGAGAAGATTTTTTTTTAAGAGGTATCTCTGTAACCCTGAAGAGGAAGGCAGAGATGTAATATTACACAAGTATTACACCCACATTTCACCTTATGAATTTTTATTTTTTAATAGTCTCACGCCTGTATCCCCGAAGGTGTAGGCAGAGGTGTAAATATTACACCCACACTTCGCCATGAATTTCTAGGTCCCACGTAATAGGGGGCGAGCCTATTGCCGTTACCGGGCACATCACCAGACTCCGGGCTGCTACTGAGTATTCGGAAAAACCCAGTAACACTTTTGTCCGGCCCGGGAATCGAACCCGGGACGCTATGCACTGGACCACGGAGGCAGTCACTCTCAGAGAAGATATCGAGTATAATTAAAAAAAAACTATAATATATACATTTTTCAATCTATTTTTTACCTGGTATTAATTCATAGATTAGAAACATTCCGACTCTATTTAACTGCATTTGAAGAAAAAAGTGTCGTTGTCATTAGTTACGTGTGCGGAATGCTGGGAGTTTTAAACCTAAATGTATTATAGGTACCTATAAGACACGCCTGCTAATCCGAATGCTCTTTATTGAACATGTCATAGGCCGATTATTTTCACTAGAAGTTATCGCGGATATGGTAAAAAAATACAAGACAAAGTAGGCCTTTCTCAATAAGGCAGACGTAAAAAGATTACGGAATAAAAATAAATATTAAGTGTTTATGACCGCGATAGTAGATACATATATATAATTCTTAAAATAATATATTGGTCTTAAAATACTGGTCGATATAAAAAAATATTCAAAATTATACGCCGAAACACTAAGATCCATTATTAAAACCCCGAAATCAAAAACTTGGCTACTAAACCCAATGAGATAGCAAAAGCTGGCAGAACTTAGAACACTGCGTCATACCCCGTAGGTATAATGTAACAATTATGTTAATGTAGGTACATACATGATCGCGTTACACGGACTATCGAGTAACGTTGATACCAAAGTGCTTTCAGTGTTTAATTAAATCATCTTGTTACGTCGCTCGCTAGTTTTATCTTACCTAGGGAAGTCTGCTTACATTATGTACACTTCAGTTTGGCTTTACTGTGTTCTAGCCGGTTTTGGTGGCTTACTATAGAACATAATTTCTCGTGGGTGCTGTAAACGCAAGTTAGGGTTTGTGTTAGTAATTGGACGGATGCGTCTACTTGTACGAGATTTACTTGGAATATTTAATATATCGCCTCTGGGTTTGTGTCGGAATATTTTATAGGAGAATAAGCTCGTGAATTTCTTATAACAGGGTTTAAGTTGGCGTTGCGTTTTGAATTAACAAATAAGGATATGTGTGCATATTCTGATATGGAAATTGAGGTCATTGCCTTAATATTCTTCTTTGAAATAAAATTGCTAATGCTGTAGATGTGATTTGTGTATGAAAACTGATAAATTCATAATTAGTTTTTTATATGTTTGGTAGGAATCCAATATTGTCACAATGCTACTGTAGCGTTAATTTGGAGAGGCCTTTGTCCAGAAGCGTCCTGCTAACGGTTGATTAATAATATTTAGAGATCTTTATAGCCTCTAACATATACCTTTGTAATTTCCACTTTCGCGATGGCCGGCAGTTCTCTCAGCTCTGGGTAGTAGAAGCCGGCTGTTGGATGATTAGGCAGTCGGGGCTTGTGCTTGGACACTGTGTCAGGAGGGGGGGGCTCCCACCGAGGTGCTGTGAACGTCAGGCCGCTGGCTATACCGGCGTCTAGTGGCTCTAGCTAAAATTAAGTCAATATTAATTCAAATTAACAGGTATGTAGATAGATGATTATGTAGTTTGTTCTATGGTCTTATGATATGTCTTTGGTCATCACGTGGTAGTTTTTGCGCATTAGGTAGATCTGGACACGCCCCATGACAAACTAGACGACACCAGCAGCTACGCCTGCAATTTTGTTAAATTTACCCGTTTTGGACGATCCCGTGGGAATTTCGGAAAATCCCTTCTTAGTGCACCCCTACGGTCCCCAAGGAACATACATGCCAAATTTAAGCTTCCTGCGCCCAATAGTATCGGCTGTAGCGTGTCTGTCAGTCAGTCAGTAACGCAAGGATTTTATATATTAAGATTAGTAGTTGGTCTAAATCTTCGGTTTTGTTCTGCTATTTTTCGTTAACGTGAAATATAACAGTAGTATTTCTCGGCGTCGGGACGTGACGACCCCACCGCCCACTGGGAGAGTTAATCTGACGAGTAGATACTCGTCATAGTATCTCCCCCAGCGCAAGCAGTCAACCGAAAGATGGCGGTCAAACCATCCGAACCTGGCGGAAGAAAATCCTAGATGCTAGATGGGCAGCAGCGTCCAGCACTAAAGACTTCCGCCACTGCGATCGCCAATACGCCTGCCAAGCGTGGCGATTATGGCAAATCCCCCTATCATGAACCACACCTATAAAAACCGGCCCCTAGTCCCCGGCGGCCCCGCTAGTCCTGGTTATGGTAGCGGCCATGGTAACGGCGGGGCAAGGGGTGCGAAGAATCTCCGGAAGAGATCGGGCTACCACCACCAACGACAATTGGCCCTGGCAACACTGAACACGCGCACACTGCGGACCGACGAGAAGATTGTCGAGCTGGAAGAAAAATTGAGCAAGTTGCGATGGGATATCATAGGCCTATCCGAAGTCCGAAGACAGGGGGAGGACTCGATAGTTCTCAATTCCGGTAATTTGCTCTTCTACCGGGAGGGCGACCAACAGTCCCAAGGTGGTGTCGGGTTCATCGTCCACAAATCTCTCGTGACCAACGTGGTAAATATCGGGAGTGTGTCGAGCAGGGTAGCGTACCTTATACTCAGAATATCCAAGCGGTATTCGCTGAAGGTCATACAGGTATACGCTCCGACCTCGTCGCACCCCGATGAGGAGGTGGAAGCCATGTACGAGGATATATCTCGGGCTATACATGGCTACAAAACCCATTACACCGTGGTCATAGGAGATTTTAACGCGAAACTGGGCAAACGCGACGGTGATGAGCTGAGAGTGGAGCAATTTGGTTATGGGCATCGCAATTCCCAGGGTCACTTGCTGGCTAGCTTTATGGAAAAGGAAGGACTCTATATGATGAACTCCTTCTTCAAGAAGCGAGAATGCCGCAAGTGGACCTGGGTAAGTCCAGACGGTGCAACCAAAAATGAGATCGACTTTATCATGTCGACGAAGAGGCAGATATTCAATGATGTCTCCGTGATCAATTCACTTAAAGTGGGGAGCGATCACCGAATGGTAAGAGGCACATTGAATATCTGTACAAGCCTCGAACGGTCGAGGTTGATAAAGTCCACGCTCAGACCGGCACCGGTTCATATCCAAAACCCCGAGAGCTTTCAGCTCGAACTCAAGAACCGTTTCGAATGCCTGGGCGAATGCGTAGATGTGGACGAGTACAGTAACGGGTTCGTGGATGCTGTCCATAAAACAGGGGCTAAATTCTTTAAGCCCCAGAAAAGCAAGAGAACCAGCAAGATCTCGGATCCGACCCTCGAGCTGTTAGAGGAAAGGCGCAAGATGGTTCTGCTATCCTCCGACGACATGCCGAAATATCGGCACCTCAACAGACAGATCTCTAAGTCTCTGACTCGCGGTCTCCGCCAATACAACACAAAACGTGTTCGTGAGGCAATCGAGCAGAAAAAGGGTTCCAAAGTGTTCCAGAGGGATCTGTCTGTTGGGCAGAGTCAGCTGACAAAGCTGAAGACGGAAGATGGCAGAATCGTATCGTCCAAGCCTGAGCTCTTGGAGGAGATCGAAAGGTTCTATGGACAGCTATACACGACAACGCAACAACCCGCAAGCACTCCAGCGTCAGACCCTAGAGCTGGATTGACCCGACACTATACCGAAGATATCCCGGACGTCAGCATGTACGAGATTAGTGTGGCTCTCAAACAGCTCAAAAACAACAAGGCGCCGGGTGATGACGGAATTACGAGCGAGCTTCTGAAGGCCGGCGGTGCACCCGCTAGAGAAGCCCTCCGAAAGCTATTTAATTCCGTCATTCTCGAGGGTAAAACGCCACAGGCGTGGCACAGACGTGTAGTGGTGCTTTTCTTTAAGAAAGGGGATAAAACCCTCTTAAAGAACTACAGACCCATCACACTTCTGAGCCACGTCTACAAGCTGTTTTCGAGGGTCATCACGAATCGTCTCGAGAGCAAGCTAGACGACTTCCAGCCTCCCGAACAAGCCGGTTTCCGTAAAGGATATAGTACCATAGACCACATACATACGCTGCGGCAGGTTATACAGAAGTCCGCGGAGTATAACCAGCCCCTATGCTTGGCGTTTGTGGACTATGAGAAAGCCTTCGATTCGATCGAAACCTGGGCGGTGCTACAGTCTCTCCAACGGTGCCGGATTGACTACCGATATATCGAAGTGCTGAAGTGTTTGTATGAAAACGCCACTATGTCAGTCCGCCTCCAGGACCAGAGTTCGAAACCTATTCAACTCCAGCAAGGGGTGAAACAGGGGGATGTAATTTCCCCGAAACTGTTTACCACTGCGCTGGACGATGTTTTCAAGCTTCTGGACTGGAATGGGCTCGGCATCAACATCAACGGCGACGATATCGTAGTCATGGCTGAGACCATGGAAGACCTAGGCACAATGCTCGATGGCCTCTGTAGAGTCTCTCAACAAGTAGATCTTAAGATGAACATGGACAAGACGAAAATCATGTCGAACGTCCATGTTGTACCTGCTCCTATTCAGGTTGGGAACTCTACGCTCGAAGTAGTCGACAAGTATACCTACCTGGGACAAGTAGTCCAATTAGGTAGGTCCAATTTCGAGAAGGAGGTCAATCGTCGAATCCAACTCGGTTGGGCAGCGTTCGGGAAGCTACGACATATCTTCTCGTCCGATATCCCGCAGTGTCTCAAGACGAAAGTCTTTGACCAGTGTGTGTTGCCAGTGATGACTTACGGATCAGAGACGTGGTCGCTCACTATGGGCCTTATCAGAAGGCTCAAGGTCACTCAGAGGGCGATGGAGAGAGCTATGCTTGGAGTTTCCCTGCGAGATCGAATCAGAAATGAGGAGATCCGCAGTAGAACCAAAGTCGCCGACATAGCTCTCCAGATAGCCAAGCTGAAGTGGCAGTGGGCAGGGCACATAGCTCGAAGAAGCGATGGCCGTTGGGGCAGAAAGATTCTGGAGTGGCGGCCACGTACCGGACGACGCAGCAGAGGTAGGCCCCCCGCAAGGTGGACCAACAACCTCGTCAAGATCGCGGGAGGCGGTTGGATGCGGGCGGCTCAAGACCGGTCTGTGTGGAGAACCTTGGGGGAGGCCTATGTCCAGCAGTGGACGTCGTTTGGCTGATATGATGATGATGATGATGATGATTTCTCAGATCATACTGACTCATTTATAACGAAAACAGCTAGGCTCTTATTTCTCCTACATAAAACATAATTTATCTTTATACAGAGATAATATATCTTTATAGGCAGCGATAGCCTAGTGGAGATACCAACGGACGGCCATGCAGAGGGTATCGGGTTCGAATCCACGGCGCGCACCGCTGACTTTTTGAAGTTAAGTGCGTATAAAATTGTTAGTTATCGCTTACCCCGTGCCTCGGGGAGCACGTTAAACCGTCGGTCCCGGCTTACATGAAGATATTTGAAAGTCGTTACGGGGAGTCAGTACCCTCAAATAAACTGACACTGGTCTAAGCCATGGAATATGGCTATCCCTTTGGGTTGCGGGGGTCAGACGGCAGTCGCTCTGTGGAAAAGCTGATATTCTGTCTTATCTGGTTGGACTAGTAGGGAAGCGGACCCCGAGCTCCACGGCGTAAGTCTTAGATGCAACTGGGATAACGCTAGGACGATGATGATGATATCTTTATACAGAGAATCGCATTCATACAGCCGCGGGTCATATGCGGAGAACGTTTTGAAGAGTTCCTTAATGAGATATTCTACTATCACCAGACTTTTGTTTGTGTAGGCAGTGTACGATGTTCTATCAGGGTAAAATAATAAATTCTTACATCAAGAGTGATCTGGTCCACCCAAGAGGAATCCACACAAAGGTTGACAGCATCAACACCGATGAACCAGTCTGGAGACGGGACCATGCGGCACATGAGCGATACCCAAAAAGAAAATAAAAATATTAGGTTCAGAACTGTTTGTGTTGTACTTGTGGTGACGGATAAAGAATACGAAATGTCTCCATCCCATATCATCCCAAGGGATGTAGTAAGAGCCGACAGAGGGAGCATATTATGCAGAGAACAGCACTGTAAGAGAAGGAAAACTTGATACAAACCCTATACCAACCCGTTTGGCCTGCGTGGTATAGTAGGCCAATTCCTCCTTTCAATGGAGAGGCCTAACCCAGCAGTGGACTGTTAAAGGCTGATGATGAAATATGACACCAAATGAAGTCCTTGTTTCATAAAAAAACCGGCAAACTCGACATCAAAGCAAATATACCAATCTTTCTGGCCAGCGTAGTATACAGATAGTAGGCAACTTCCTTTTATTGGCTCACAATAGTGACTTCGCTATTCTGACGTTAATATAGAGAGGCTTATGTCCAGCACGGGACTGTGATGAGACTATGAAGAGATCATGTATTAAAGAATGCCACTAATAACAACAACAACTGCCCTTAAAATACACTATTACCTCCATATTTTTCATAGGCTCAGAACGACTTCAAACTATCGACTAACATCGAAGTCTTCTAGTCAATAACTATAGAATTAAATATTATATGTCTTACCATACAATGTTCACCATCAACAAACACCATATTTTCCGTCTCCCCCGTACCAGCTCCAATGGCCAGTGCAGTAAACTGATCGCAGTAAACTTGAGGGTTTTCATCTCCTTCCTTCACCAAGTCGTCCATCTTGCTGTCACGGGTTCTGGTAGTAAAACGCAGAAAAGAATCTATGCGTTTATTTGCCGGGTATTGTCTCACTTCCCTTGCAACGAGTATGATCGACCAACAACACGACACTGGCCTGAACACTAAGGGCTGCAGTCTCCCACGCTGTTCCCTCCGGTAGTGTGTAGGCAGGCTGCTCGAAGGCTGCGCGTAGCGGTAGATCCTCGCAGGCCGTTGGTTCAGCTGGCAGACGCCGGCGGTGCGAGTACGATGAGCAGGGCAGGCCAGACTCTTCGGCAGAGGTGACGCCGAAGGCGATGCAGGAAAGTGTAGCGGTCTAGGAGCGTAGCCGGAGTCTTAAGGTGAACCTGGAACCTGAAGGAAAGCAGCATTAGGAGAGCCACAACCAATAGAGTCAGGCAGGCGGCGTCAGCCGGCCGCAGCTAGCAGGTAGAGAGATGGGCAGTACGCTAACGCAGTCAATGTAGTAACATACCCACAGCTGGGACCAGGATACGCGTATGAAGTAGTAGTAGGACGTAGTTAGGCACGGTAACAATAATTAGGGATGCCGGTCTCTCTGTCGGCCCCTATATATACTGGGCCCTCCATCAGAGTTCGTGTCGGCGCGTAACCAAATATGGGCAAACCTCACGAGCGCGGACGATGGCCTTCTCTGATTGGCCGAGCGTCTATGTATGTATGATTTTCGTATCTTCTTGTTTCTAAACCATTCCCATCGAGATATGCCTAGTCAAATTACCACTAGACAAGTTGACATAGTCGAATCTCTTATAAGACTGCAGAATATTGTAGATACCACGAATCTCTCTCAGCCTCATTGTATCTACAATGAAAACGGGCTCCATTATAAAACTGGAGATATTGGATTATCTGAAAGCGAGATCAATCTTGTGCCTCGGTATTTGAAACGCATTTGTCCTTTTTTCGGCCTTAAAAAGCCTTTTGTCTACTTTCAATCAAAAAGTACGTCCCGTTAGGGATGGCGAATCTATCTCAAAATTGATGCGTTTTTCGGGCGGCGGTAATTGCTAACCATCAGGCGATCCGTCTACTCGTTTGCCGCCTACTACTTTAAAAATTAAAAAAAAATAGTACATCGCAGTTTTATTTCCACTGCATGTTTAGCGTAATGGCTTTAACAGCCGTCCAACATTTGTATAACGTCCGTGAAGCAGGTATTTTCCTAGTAAGGGAGTAGTTTTTATAAAAATACACTTGTTAGAAAGGTGAAATTAAATAAAAATCCTTTGTATTAACGTAGAAAGGCTAGCAAATATTTTTATACTGCATTTTATGCAGAACATGGTCCGGCAACTACTACTAGTAAGTTTACAAGTTATATTTATTATAATCGCAAGTAACCCAACAGAACCTGGTTAAAATATCCAGAGCACTTAAGTAATCTAAAGTGCCAAAGTTCTTCAGTGCTTGTACTTGCTTTGAAGCTTGTGAAGTTTCGTTCATTTGCGTTATAGTGTACAGTAGTTTCTTCTCGTTGCCATGTTGGAATAGTTTTGCTTTGTTTAACTGGCTGACCTCGTCATAAAGAGGTAACAAATGGTTATTTTTATTATTTTATTTCTGGAAATGGTATGACTGAATTTATTTGAGCTGGTTTTCTTAAATTTAAAAATATTCGCGACACTGTTTATAATCCGAGATTCGCGGGCAGGAGACAAGATACCAAGGACACCGCGGTTGTATTGTGATAGAGAGCTGTGGGTACCAATCGCAATACGGTTTACACAGCAATATAAACAATTTCAGCTTTCTTTGTACTGGATGTAAAACAATTGCATAGTTACTATGGCGTGATAGTACAGCGGCAAACCAACCTGAAAAACATTGTGAGATTTGAAATTAAAACTACTAAATCCTAAAATTGTTGCAATTTCAAGACCTAATATTCTTCCAATCTTCCATTCTATTCACTCCACTATATGTTTGCCAAGTAGTCCCACACAACACATCTTCTGTCTCATGATATATTAATATTCCTCACAGACTAAAGCTAGCAAATACAGTACCTGAAAACCCAATAAACTTCTGCTTACGACTGAACGTAAAATATTCTGAACCTTTTCTCTTGAACTTGGCATTTTGTTTACCTACATAGTCAAATAGACGAATTACTTGGACCGCACGTAATACTATTTGTATGTAACATGTGTCTTAGGGCCTATCTGATTTTGAACCAGGCTAATATTTGGCTAGGGTTGCTACTATTTTTCTGGACTATATTTTATACCTGTATTTCTCGTTACCTTTCTTCAAATTAGAAAATACGTAACTGGTATTGGCTCATGTTTGCACGAAGGTTATATAACTATTCATAAAGTCTTTCGATAGTCAAAGGTTTTTGTCAAATAAATTATAAATGTAGAATAATTAAGTAATTAATTTATAAAATTGACGTTTGAAAGCATCATATTTTGCCGCAAGTGAATAAATTATTTAGATTTTCGATGACTTAAGCAGTGACCTGATTTTAATTAAATTTGTCAGAAGTGAGTAATAACATTATTTAACCAGTGGTAACCAGAATTTTATGCGCGTATTCAAATAAACAATAAAAAATACATATCCTGTTATTTTTTTTATTGAAAGTAAATAAATTGTCCAATGTTTTCAACATAACACAGTTTTATTGACATTTATCACTGCTTAAAAGGTGTAGCTACATAAAAACAAAAACCATTTTAACGTCCAATCTACAAATTGAAAGCGTGATACACAAACAGGGTACCGAATTTTATTTCCGAATAACGCATCAATTTTGAGATAGATTCGCCATCCCTAACGGGACGCACTTTTTTATTGAAAGCAGACAAAATGCTTTTTAAGGCCGAAAAAAGGACAAATGCTTTTCAAATACCGAGGCACAAGATTGATCTCGCTTGCAGATAATCCAATATCTCCAGTTTTATAATGGAGACTGTCCGTTTTCATTGTAGATACCATGAGGCTGAGACAGTGGCGTAGCTAGCTTGGGTGGCACCTGGGGCGGATTTTAGTGGTGTCACCCCATCGCGGGTGTATTGCGGTTCATTGCCCTCTCCAAAGCATCTGAGTCCTCCCATGGCTTTTGAATGATTATCGTCATAAATCCAACGATAACCAGGATCAAGCTAGCGTTCCAGGGTCGAGCCGACCCTAAAGAACGCCTGTGAGCGAAATCTATGAAGCGCCTTTTTTGACAATATTTTTTTAGGTATTAAACTGTTGACTGAATATTCCTCAGCTTTATATAGTACCTTATTTCCTAATTAAGTACAAAAAATCCGCTTGCGATTAGCAATCACGACTAATAAAAAAAGATGCCCAATTGTTAAAGAAAAGAAACAGTTAATTCATCATCATCCTAAATCCTTTTTTAGTCAGTTTTGATCCAACCCGATGTGATGTGTGACATGTGACACACGTTTTGTATAGGTTCAGTCACAATTTTTTTATTTTTGCCAGTGATAAAGTTAATACTTGTTGTTTTGGCTCCGGGGAACAAAACAAAACATTTGAAAATGTGGGTGTAAGGTTCACCCTTGGGTGGAAAATCCCCTGTAGAAGTCGAAGCAATGTGCAGCTCTAAATTATATTTAAATCTAGCCTCTTCTCGTGGAGTGGCGGACAAAACCCTTTTTTAAGTGCTATCGACACGTCACTCTCTTGAGCAACGTATTTAAGCTGTTCTTCAGTGTCATCAGTCACCACCAACCGTTTCGCGTCTTGCTGGACAAGTTTTAGACCTCCAAATAGTCCGGTTCTCGAGGTTGAGGTGGCACCAAAGATGACATTAACATTACTGCAGATTATATAATATAGGACAGAAGAGTATAATCATACCCTGTGCTTATAGCATTTATGGACTATGAAAAAGCCTTTCACTTTATTGCAACCTAGTCTATTCTGGAGTACGTGTAACGTCACCGTTTGCTCAGAGGTAGGTATGTCGAATTTCTGCGTCGGGCAAAACTTGCAGTTGCGTAGAGACAATTTCGAGAAGGCTCGCAAAAGAATACAGCTTAACTGGGCAGCGTATAGGAAATCACGCCGCTTTTCGTCATGCTTACCGCCAAGACTTAGACAAAGTGTGTTCTACCCGTGACTTACAGAACGTGGACACTAACGGTACGACTGGTCCACCAATTTGAGCTCGCTTAACAAGCTATGGAGAGGGCTACGCTCGGAGTTTCTCTGAAGAATCGAATTCGAAATGAAGTCATCTGCCAGAGAATCAAAGTAATCGACACTAAAATCAAAATAAAACAGAATAAAACGAAGAAATTATCTGATTAGATATCAGTAGTGGACTGCGAAAGGCTGAAGATGATGATAAATTATATTTATATTCTTTAACAATTGATGATTTTTGTACAAAATGGTATAGATTAAGAAAGTCAGCTATCTTAAATATAGTAGTATGTACAAATTTTAATTGTGCTTAATTTTTGCATTAATTCCCAACTGGTAGCGAACTTCAAATGATTAGGTAAATAGCCTAGGTACTTAGTATATAAAACTGGAGAACATAATTATTTCAGACAAATATAATAAATTGAATGACAAAAAGCGCTTCATAGGTTTCGCACACAGGCGCCATCTTGAATTGGCGCGGCTCTGATACCTACAATACACTTATTATAATGAAATGAAGTCCCCTTTTCGTTCCGTAACTCAAAAACAACAAAAAGGATTTTTGTACGCTTTTCACCAATAAATAATTAGTGTAATTCCTGAGGAACGTTAAGCTGTAAGTATAATTCTCGCGGACGGGACGAAGGCTTATATTTACTAGATACTAGAGGCTACTACATTTACGCCCAGCCATTTTATTTTAACTGAACCGTTTCTCTCCGATCCCTTGAGCATTTTTTTAAAATTGCAAAATTTCAGCTTCTTCTCCCAAATAGTTTTGGCTGTGCGTTGTCTGTCAGTCAGCCAGTAGGTAACGCATTTTTTCTATATCCATCTGTAACATTACATATCTGTGTAATGTGCCCGGGTGTCACCCCAAAAATGGTGTCACCCGGGGCGGACCGACCCCACCGCCCCCCCCTTGCTACGCCACTGGGCTGAGAGATTCGTGGTATCTACAATATTCTGCAGTCTTATAAGAGATTCGACTATGTCAACTTGTCTAGTGATAATTTGACTAGGCATATCTCGATGGGAATGGTTTAGAAACAAGAAGATACGAAAATCATACATACATACATACATAGACTCACACCTGTTTCCCCGAAGGGGTAGGCAGAGGCATATTAAACGCACTCTTTTCGCCATTGTTTTGATCCCACGTAATAGGTGGCGAGCCTATCGCCGCTTATCGGGATATTTTGTTTGCCAGAGCCCCGTCCGTTGATCGGCAGGTGCACCACTTGCAGGTGAGGTTGGCTTGGGACCATAAGTTCTTGGTGGGAACCCTATGCACACACGAAAATCCTAATTTTGAAAAATTAACATACATACATACATATCGTCACGCCTTTCATCCCCGAAGGGGTAGGCAGAGGTGTATTTCTACACCCACTTTTCGCCAGATATACTTTAGTCCCACGTAATAAGGGGCGAGCCTATTGCCGTACCGGGCACATTTCCAGACTCCGTGCTGGTACTGAGAATTTCGTGACAGAAAAACCCAATAACACTGCCCGACCCAGGAATCGAACCCGGGATCTCCCGATCCCACGCGCACATTTATGCCGCGAGACCAACGAGACAGTCGTATAGGGTTTGATGTCGAGTTTTCCGTCTTTACGCAAAGATGGTATTTGCATCGTTTTATCCCTTAGTCGCCTCTTACGACACCCACGGAAAGATAGGGGGTGGTGACACTTGTATTCTATGCCTACAACCACACGGCAAAATATTAAGTATGTGCGAATTTCAACAGCTTTTCTTCACATAAAGCCGTTACAAACAAAGCTACAAGGAATTAGCTTTAAAAGCGAACCAATCCACTCAAGACTTTTTCAACGAGTTATGTTTATACAACGAATAAAAATTCAGACGCGGACGTAGGTAGATAAACAAGAGAATAAATACGACAATAAAGAAACAATGACTTATAGATCGGGAGAAAAGTAACATTTTTAGATAAGATCGCTTTCTTTTTGTAGAAACGGAATGGACGAATAAATAGAACGTTATCTTGGAAGAGTGTAACCGCGTAGCGTCACTTAAACGTTCAAAGATAAAGTAACTTATTTTCGTCGTTCGGTTTTGTTTTTCTGGAACTGAGTTGTTACGATTTAATTATTTTTGGGTTGCGTTGTTTGATGATTATTTTGGTGGTCGGTTTGATCAGATTATTCTCTCGCAGTGTCCCTTGAAATAAAGCTGTGATTTTTTGTCATCATGCGTTGTTGTGTTTTTTTTTGCATTCACGGAGTTACGTGCCACATGCAACAAGTAAGCGGAGAAAGAAAGATGCCTTTATTGCTCCAAGTATGACAGTTTAGTTAAACATAAAAATAAAAACTAGATAAACAAAGAAAAGTGCTACTCAATATTTTCTCATAGCATCTAGGTGAGTAACAGTACAGTATGTGTCAGATCTCTAGTATCTGAATCTAGCTGGATACTGAAACATGGATTTAAAACAATATCAATATTCTAATGTAGTATTGACACCAGTCCCTACTACTTAGATTTTCTGCAATCTATGTATGAAATTCCTTCGTGAACAGTTCCTACTGACTGGCAGATAACGCTCAGCCAAACCTATTGTGCGCAAGAAGCTGAATTTTGGCATGTATCTTCCTGGGGGACCGTAGGGGTGCACTAAGAAGGTGTAACGTTATCCTTACTTAGGTGTGGTTAAATGACATTCGTAATTGCTGTTACAATAAAAATAATTTAATTCGTTAAAGAATTTAACACATCCTTTAGCAAAACACTAATTTAAACATTATTAAAGAAATTCTATAGAACCAGGGTTGCGTAATTCGGCGATAGTAAGGGGTCTTGTTGAGGGTCCGCTTCTGGCGTCGGTCAGAGTTGCAGAGGTGTATTTAGATTTGCTCGCCGCTGTTCAGCCGAATGCAAAAAAGGGAAGCGCGCTCCCAACGTCTCGGTATTTATATGCAGCTCGAGGTGTGGTGTCTGAGGTGAGGGGTGAAGGTGCAGGCGGCCGGGCGGACGGTGTCATCGCGACGTCACAGCGACGTCACAAAGGGATTTCCCAAGATCCCCACGAGATCGAATAGTAACAGTTAAATTAGAATAAAATGTGCGGGCGTAGCTGCAGGCACTATTTAATTATACCGATTTATCCTTTGTGTGTACTATTGATTCTATGGACACTTGTTCACACGCTAAATTTGATAAATATATGTGAGGACCAGGGATGCTATATATTTCTTGAAGATAATCTAAGGTATGCTATACATGTATACCTTGATGATAATCTCTAATCCAACAGCTATAATGTATTCCCGGCACGAAGCGTCCAGCATAGCTTGCGTAAACTAATTCTAACTAGGATAAGGGCGCTTGTACACGGTAAGAAAATTTACCGTGTCTGCGGCAGACAAGACAAATTCTTCGTGTTTACGACATGAATTTTGTCTGTTCTATACACGAAATCTTTTCGTGTCTTCCGCAGACAAGACCAATTGGAACGTGTATACGACATGATTTTTTTCGTGCAGTCGTCAGTCGTAGGGCGCGCAAGTAATAACAAGTCTGATAATCATTTTCGTTTATTTATAAAAGTGTTAACTACAAAGCAAAAAAGAATGATAATTGCATATTATTATTAAAACAAAATGAAAAAAGAAACAAAAAACATGAGACTACTGGGTTCATCCAATTATACAAGAGAAAAATGAGGCTGAACCCTACTACTCCGCGTCGTGTCTTGCGCAGACAAGATTTTTTTCGTGCACCGCTGCGACCAGTGTACACAGTTATTTTCTAATTACGACACGAATTCTTGCGTAGGCCCGGCGTATTTTCTTACCGTGTACAAGCGCCCTAATGGTTTGACATAATGTATCATACTATTGGGACACGTTACAGGATGTGATGGATGATGTATTATATTTTAGGCCTCAAGTTGTTTGACTTTAGAGTTTAAATTGAAGAAGATATGCTTGACCGCTATCAGTAGCTATAAATGATATGTGTGTTAAGGTATCATAGTTTACGTTTGGGATGTTCCCGGCCTCTGGCAAAGTAAATGAAAAAGAAGTTGGTATCTTGTGGTTCAAACTTACTTTACATAATATTTCTGGAACAGTTTTATGGTTAAAGCATCTGTTGTTGTTCCTGCAGTTTATAATGGACGTAGAGAATAAACTCAAAGTCAAACTCAAACTCAAATATCTTTATTTCCATAAAAATGTTAAAATTTTTGGACACGTCAGAAAGTCATACAAATAAAAAAAAAAAGTAACTTTAAATGCATATTAACATAGTTGAGCATTGAAAAAAATGCCTGTTCAGAAAGTAGAGCCTCGTGAGAAGAATCAGGCAAGAAACTCCGGGCCACTCTTTTCTACGTCTTGATTCTATACAATTTAAAAACTTAGTAACTACATTGAATTTTTCATAAGTTTATGAGCTGGTGTGTCTATAATGTTGTTGTCAATTAATAAGGCTTTTTAAATAATAATATAAAAGTACTTACTAGCATAAAATAGACACAATAACTCACACTCACATGAAACTTAACACTAATCAAACATAAGTAGCCTGTGGGACCGAGCAAATTAATCCCAAGCATTTTTATCTTCAATATAATCTAGCACTGAATAGTACCCTTTTTGACAAAGTTTACGTTTTATAATCTTTTTGAATTTATTATAACTTAAATTTTGAATATTGCTTGGCACTTTAGTGTAAAAGCGCACACATTGGCCTTGAAAAGATTTTTTTTTTCTCTAGCCGGGTAGCCGGCACTACTAGCTTACTCTTATTTCTAGTATTCAAATTGTGGATATCACTTTTCTTTGAGTATGAGGCCTTGTTTTGGAATAAATATATTAGGTTGGAATAAATGTACTGGCTTGCAACTGTTAAAATGTTTATTTCCTTGAATTTATTCCTTAACGAAGCCCCATAATCGAAATTATAAATTGCTCGAATAGCTCTTTTCTGCAGAACAAAGATGGTCTGAATGTCGGCAGCATTTCCCCACAGGAGAATACCGTATGACATTATACTATGAAAATAGCTATGATATACAAGCCAGTGTCAATGTCAGTTAACTGGCGAATTTTCCTGACTGCGTATGCTGCAGAGCTGAGTCTATTCGACAATTTACTAATATGTGGTCCCCATTGCAGCTTAGAATCTAGTGTAATGCCTAAAAATTTGGTGTTATCCACAAGATCCAACACATCATCCTTAACCTTTACTGGTTCAATAAAGTCGCATGGGTGCTCATCAATAGTTCTAACCATGCACCTATTATAACTGTCTTGACTTCATCTATGAAGGTACTATGAAGTACTCTTCTGTGACTGTTCCACCGCTAGTTCCACCATAGTTAAGTTTCAAATTCTCAAAGTGCCAATGGTCCATTAAACCATAAACACATGTAACGCCCAATAAAAAGAGTAACTTCCTAAAGTTGAAATAAAAATATTCATCACATAGGGACTTTTACCATTAATACCAAAACAAATAATAATAATAAATAAAATAAAAAATCTTTATTGCAAAAATACAGATACTAATGGTTTAGAACTTACTTAACTTACTAATTGTTTAGACTAGAACTTACTAATTGTTTAGAACTCTTGACCTTCAAATTAAGTAGAATACTTGTAATATGAAGGTCAAGGAGTGAACTCTGGTTACACAGTTAATTTCTGTACGAACATAAATAGGTAAAGATTATGATGGCTTCCAACTTTATAAAATAAAAGCAATGGATAACAAGAAAGTCAAATCAGGAATGATTTGTTCGGAAAATGGGTGTGTATGTGTGTGGGAGTCGCTCTCTCTCTCTCTCTGTGTGTGTGTGTGTGTGTGTGTGTGTGTGTGTTTGTGTGTGTTGTAGAGCACTCCTATCAAAATACACAACTGACAATGAGCTCAGCTTCCTCATATGTCATTTTAAGCAACCATTGAGTGACGATTGTTTTGCAGTTTTATTTATTACATTGATAGATGTTTAATTTTATGAGCTATGTTGTAAATACATACATACATAGACTCACGCCTGTTTCCCCAAGGGGTAGGCAGAGGCATATTAAACGCCCACTTTTCGCCAGTGTTTTGATCCCACGTAATAGGTGGCGAGCCTATTGCCGCTTATCGGGATATTTTGTTTACCAGAGCCTCGTTCGTTGATCGGCAGGTGCACCACTTGCAGGTGAGGTTGGCTTGGGACCCTAAGTTCTTGGTGGGAACCCTATGCACCCTATGTTGTAAATATGAATTCCCATAATTCTAAATTGTCTCTTGGCTAGAGTTGTATTGTGCTTTTCCAAGGGCAATAGGTTTGATGTTCGCCGAGAGCTACTTAGTAAAGTATATTTACCAGTATGGATGGTCTGATGTAAACGCTTTATCATAATTAATAAATAAAGTCGACGTACTGATAACACCTGGCATTCCGAATAGAGCTGTGTGGTAGGGTATCTTCTAGGTTTCGAAGTTAAGACCTTAAGTGCTGATCTTTGGGCTCTCTCAAGCTTAATCAAAACTGACTTAGGAGATCCACCCCATACACACAAACAGTACTTGACAATGGACTGACAAAGAGCAAATAAATGAATACTCTATCACCGTTAGAGAAGGCGTAAGTAAACAACTCGGTTGAGCAGTAAATACCAAGCATCGCTTGTCAATTAATCCGCATCTCATTAGGTATTAATGGATGTGCTTATTATGATGCGAAAGGATACTGAGAAACGGAAAATCCTCAAGGAAATAAAGGTAATTATTATTCCTTCGTCAAACTTAATCCAGATAAGTACGATAGGCGCTCGTAATCTAATGGGATGATTACTTTTTGTTACTATCGAAGGTTCCGGTATTTTTTTATCTTCAGAGAAATTATATATTACTAGTCTTCGTTCGCGGCTTCGCCTGCGTGAACCATACACCTAAACCTTCTTCAGAAAACACACTGTCATACGGTCCCCAAGGAACATACATGCTAAATTTCAGCTTCATGTGCAGTTGTTTAAATTTTGCGTTGTCTGTCAATCAGGCAGTAACGAAAGTTTTATTAATATTGATATTTTATTCTAGAGTGCATTGACCTTTTTAATAATAGCAAATAGATTCATTCGCAAACGTGCAGACGTAAATAACTTTTCATAGCACGTGAAAGAGCTTTACGTAATATACGATTTGTGTGATGAAAAAGATTTAGATCAGCTCACTTTTTGATTGAAGTAAATATAGTTTTAGATGGATTTGTAAAACGAATAGCTTGTTTTGTAAGAATGTGGAACACAATATTGAAACATCAAAATTCAAATGTTGACTGCACGCTTTGCGTAGTAGTTTAACCCTTTCATGGGCGGTGGCGTGTATATACGATCCAAGACAGCTACGAGTGGTGACAGAACGTACTACCACGTCTATTTTAATTTACTTGTTTTAAGCAGACCGTACACTTACGTTGACTCGCCATACAAAATTTTACTAGCTACGGCTTTCCGCCACAACGCATGAAAATTTCAAAATTGCTATGTCACATTACATTATGATTTTTGGTGCTTCAAAAAGAAGACATCCTGCTCGTGCGCTGGTGGTACGTAGAATACGCACGACGCCATGATACGCCCCCGCGTCCCTACATTCCCGTTGCCTCAGTCACATAGTGTCAACTTAGGGGGACGCGCGCGCGCGCCGCCGAGAACCGGCTGCTTTTACTGTTGTTTTTGAGTGTGATTTTGCATAAAATGTAAGTATTATGACTGTTTATTTATTATACGCTATGTAAAAACAGATAAACTATCCTTAGAGAGTTATATTTTGCTATAATTCATTTTTTAAACGGAATTTTATATGAGTAATAACAGAATGTAAGTACCGACTAGCTCCTTTGATATTTTACGCAGGTACCCACCTAAATTCCGTTGTAACTAGATGTTTATCTAGCAGAAAGGTAATGGACATTATCTAGGGATCTAATCAATGTGTTTTTTAGATGGATAAACGCAAAAGAAAATCTATGAAAATATTTGAACATTGGTCATCTGATGAAACAGCTCGGGACCCGTTTCAAGACGACGGAGAGTGCGGTTCAGACAATAATTATGAACCCAGTGAAGAAGATTCCTATAGTGACAGCAACCTTAGTGAGTCTTTCGAATTACCAATAAAAAGATCACGAGTTGGTGGTGCCCTGATATGAAAAAAGACCCGAAAAAGTCAACCCCATGCACGCCGTGGTAAGGTAAAAAAGCAGGTACTATCTAAAAATACTAATAATGGTTCCAGTTTTCGATCTGTTTCAAGTGGTACTGATAGTCAGAGCTCAGAATCGGATTCAGAGGCCTCAGAAGATCTTGACGACAGCAATGATAATGACTCGCATTCTAGTTGCCAAGGCTCTCTATCCAATTTATCTGAGACAGAGAATAATGTGGGTACTAACGAACAACATGATGAATCTGATTATGAAATTGCGAATTCATCAGACTTGGAAATATTTCCGTTACCTAAACGACTGAATAGGCAATCTAATGATAATATAACAAATTTACTTCAAAACGACTACAAGGACGAATCTGCATCACGTTCTATGCGCCGTTTATCTCAAAATAATCCTGAGTTACGTCCTCTTCGCTGTTCACCTCAAGGTGCCCATGAAGATGAACCTAAGTTGCCGCCTGTGCACCAGTTACTTCAAGCTGATCCTGATTTAGGTCCTGTTCACCGTTCACCTCAAGACGACCTTGATTTAGATTCTGTTCGCCGTTTGTCTCCCCATAGACCCCCATGAACCCAAATCGCCGTCTCTACACCATTTATCTAAAAGCACTCAGAGTTACCATCTACGCATCATTCACCTAGTAGCCATGTAAGCCATGCAAGTGAGCCTAAGTCACCGTCCGATAATCGTTTAACTCAAAATCAACCTGAGTCAACATCCACATGCTGTTCACGTCTAGATAACCAAACATATGAAACATCATCTTTCGATAATGTTTTGCCGGAAGTTCAGCAAAGACCAAGGCTTAAGTCCCCTTCAAAAAGTCGTTCTTCAAAAGATGATTCTGCTCCTGTTCAGCATTCACCTCATGCAGGCCAAGTACTTGTTCCCGAGACCCCTTCTCCGTGCCATTCGCTTCAGGTTAGCCATTTAGAGGTACCTGAAACATCTACTGTGTCCCATTTATCAGGAGATGGTTCTGCAATAACTCCTGTTTACCGTTCGCTTCAAGTTGATCATGTAGAGGTACCCGAGACGCCTTCTGTGTGCCATTCGTCAAGATATCATTCTGAGCCAGCTTTTTTTCGGCCGTCATCGCAAATTGACCAAAGGTATGAAACTGATACTCGTCCTGGACAAAATGATCTTGCGTTACCGTCTACGAACCGTTCACCTCAAGATAGCCCAAGATGAGAACCTGAGTTACCTTTTAGTGTAGGAGGAGATTCTACTATCGATGAAGAATGGAGCGCTACTATCTCTCCCATACCTGATTTCAATTTTGATGATAATTCTGTAGGTATCCGGTTTCCTGTTGATGAAACTACAACAGTAGTTGATATTTTAATCGAGTATTCCCGCCTGAAATTGTTGATTACATAATGAAATGCACCAACGCCTACGGTTTCGATTTATGTAAAAGAAATAGGCCTAAGACTAGAAACAGTCGCTCTTACATATTTTTATTAGAATATTTTTTACATTCAACAAAGAAGTTGACCGAGAAGAGTTACAAAAATTTTTGGGATTGTGTTTACTAAGCGGTCATGTTGCTACTCCACAAAAACGTAAACTGTTTACAATGTCAGATCCATTATATTACCATCTGATTTTTGTGTCGGTACTATCTGGACGTCGATATGAACAGATACTAAGATGTTTAAACGTTGCTTCTCCAGACGCGAAAGGACTAGAAAAAGTAAGTGCTTTTATGGATTTTGTAACAAGAAACTTCCGATTATGTTATAAACCAGAAAAATAACTGAGTTTGGATGAATCATTACTGTTATTCAAAGGTCGTTTGACATGTAAACAGTACATAAATCAAAGCGAGCTAGATATGGCATAAAGTTTTATGAACTGACATCATCGAGTGCTTATGTCCTAAATATGTTAATGTATTCTGGTAAAGTAGCTGACACCACAGAAAAGGGGAAGAAAGTATTAAAGACCGTCTTGAGACTTATGAGACCATACATTTTAAAAGGTCATTCCCTTTACATGGAAAACTACTACAATTTCATAGAATTATCCCAAAAACTTTTGGATCTCAAGACACACTCAACGGGAACATTACGAGTGAATAGAAAAAGCAACCCAAAACGTTTACTGTCCAAGAAACTCAAAAAAGGAAATCATGTTTGGGCAAAAAGAAATCGGATTTACGTTTCGAAATGGGTGGACAAACGACCCGTGAACATGATCACCACTGAATATCATCCTGAGTTGGTTGAAATAACTAACAGACGTGAACAGCCTAAAACTAAACCACGAGAAGTGGTTCAATATAACAAATTCATGTCTGGAGTTGATCGTGTTGACCAAATGGTGTCGTAGTATTCATCACCTCGAAAGACTATAAGGTGGTACAAAAAGGTGTTTTTCCACCTTCTAGATATCGCCGTTTGGAACAGCTTTTTTCTATTTAAAAAATACTGCAAGAATAACGACAAATCTTACGAGTTTATTACTTTCCGAGAAGATCTGATCAGAAATCTAATTCAAATTGAACCCGTTGTTGATCTCAAGCACATGATAAGGCACTCTAAATACAGCAATCGAAAGGGGTCCAACGAGCAAAACCCAGTGGTTGCACCAGCTGATTCTTCAAATGGGGGTCACTGGCCTGAAAAAAATCCTGTGCCACTTGGATCAAAGAAAAAGTCTAACTATCTAAAATGTAAAATGTGCAAAAAGAATAATCAAAGAAGGGAAACTGGATTGCGATGCAAGGGATGTGACGATAAACCAGCGCTATGCGCCCTGTGTTTTGATGAGTGGCATAGCCAATTGAACAATTAATTAATGGACTTTACTTATATGTTTTTCAGAATATTCTATTAATGTTAACGAAAACACTTACTCATTATGTTGAATTGAAACTTATACTTACAATGATTCATTTCGTTTTTTGTTATTGTTTTTTTTGTAGAAGTATACAAATTTAGTTTTTTTTGTTCATTCTGGCATTTAAAAAGTTGTATGTTGTACGTCTGGATCACAATGTTGATGTCACAGTGAAAAAGATTTTGAACTTTAAAATCCATGTAGATTTCAATCTCAAGCAAGTCTGTTTATCTACATTTTTAAATGCCATATTGAAGATTTTATAGTAGTAGGTATACCTACTCTTTTATGTTTTTTTATTTGTAACTCAGAAGTTGCAAGTTGTTTGTTTAGTTTTATTGTGCTAAAATTTTATTAGTCCTATAGTGAAAAACTTATCATTGATCTCGCTGTTAAGTTTTACTACGGAAATGTTAAAACCTCTGAAAACTGTGATTATAGTTGAACGTTTGATTATAATAATAATTACAAACTTTATTCGATCTCAATAATACCTAAGACTGATTAGCTGTTGTTGTATTACTTCTAAAATAAATAAATAATGCACATTTCAACTATCTCATTGTGTTTTATTGTCTAGTAAAAATATTTAATTAGGCAGGTACCTAATTTAACCTAACGTGTGGATACGTTGGTTAAATCTTTCAGAAAATACAAAATGCTATAGGAACACAACGTTAGCATACGTTATCGTATTCACACGTTGTATTTAATTAGTAACAAAATGTATTACGTTTTGGCAAACAACGTATGCGAACGTTCGACGTACATTAACGTTGTAACACAGATATATAAATAAACATTATTGAATATGACAGAACGTTTTCATACGGTGGACGTCTATGAACGTTGTGACATATAACCTTAGACATATGACACTGAATGTGGCACGACGTAAATATGTGTCTGACGTTTCTTAACGTCGTACTTCTAAATAACATATAAAACCAATAAAATATGACAGAACGTTTCCGTACGTTGGACGTTTGTAGACGTTGTGTGCATATTATATGTTACAGTATCCTACAAACACGGCACGACGTTTGCAGACGTTCAACGTCAATAAACGTTGTAGACCAATGAGAATGACCAGCTGTACAGGCAATGACTGAGCGTCTATAAACGTTGACGTTAGATAACGATAGTGCCGCTATTGGCCAAATGTATCGAAAAAATACGACTCGACGTCAATAAACGTCTAAACATTTTGGACGAAGAATTGATGTGTCATTCTACATATGCCACGTGATCGAGTACCGTCCGCGAAAGGGTTAAATGTGACCTCGCCGCTTGACACTGCGTTGAGTGTTGTGGGTTTATAACTACACGAGACAACACTTTGTGAGATCCATAGATAGTGCTGTTTCAACAAGGTTACTATGGTATTATATAGATAGCGCCCTTTCAGCAAGCGTAAAATAGAGCCTGCATCGCAAAAGATTTAAAAAAAAAACTATTCATAACAAGAACATGTGGACACACAAAGTGTTGTTCCGAGTGCAGATCGAAGCCGCAACACTTGGCGTAGTGACAAATGGTGAGGCTTAAACAACTGCGCCATCCGTGGAATAAAATTCTTTACACTACAGTTATATGATAACGCATGGTTTAGTACATCGCAATTTTACTACGACTGCACGGTTGGCGTTGTGGTCTAAGCAGCCGCTTCGACACTTGACTGTACGACGCAGCTTCGAACCCCACACGAGACAACACTTCATGTGATGCACAAATTGTTGTTTCGAGGTTGGTTGTTCATTGTCTCCGTTGGTTGTATATTTGTAAAGCTCCCGCAAAGCGGCAATTTTCCTAGTAGGTACGAGAGTAGTCGTTCAAAATAATACACTTGTTAGAAAGTGAAATTAAATAAAAAATTACAACTAGATTTTTTTTTAATCCTGCATTCTATGCAGAACATAATCCAGTAGTTGCAAGTTTCCAAGTTATCTTAGTTTATTATAATCGCAACTAACCCAACAGAACTTGGTTAAAATATCCAGAGCACTTAAGTTATCTAAAGTGCCAAAGTTCTTCAGTACTTGCACTTGCTTTGAAGCTTGTGAAGTTTCATTCATTTGTATTATAGTGTACCGTAGTTTCTTCTCGTTGCAATGTTGGAATAGTTTTGCTTTGTTTAACTGGCTGACCTCGTCATAAAGAGGTAACAAACGGTAATTTTTATTACTTTTCTTTCTGGAAATTGTATGACTAAATTAGTTTGAGCTGGTTTTCGCGAATTTAAAAACATTGCGACCATGTTTATAATCCTTGATTCGCGTGACCTTACCAGGAGACCCGACACCGAGTACACGGCGATTGTTTTGCAAGTATGATTGGCACGTCTTTAGGGGAAAGTCTCACTTATTCCGTCCCTGACCCTAAACCTGAATCTTAGGGTGCTGTGGATACGGCTCGCTATAGGGTCGTCACCACGAGTAAAAAAAATATGATCTTCCTTTGTGCAGAATTGAAAACCATACTGCGGACCGATTGCACAGCTACAAATCAACCTTAAAAGCATTGTGATATTTAAAATTAAAACTACAAAACCCTAATATTGATGCTGTAGCGGCTGCTGATGCTACAAATTGTATACAAGGTGCGCTATTAGGTATGTTAGTGTGGCATTTTGCACAGCAGTCGTTTTCCCTCACTCATTTGGTTAGGTCGGACATACAAAATATTGTATTTATATTTAGTAACTGGTACCAGTAAAGCATGAACATATATTTCTGTTTTATGGATTATTTATATTACCAGGACACACCATCGTCGTTTACCACTACAATGCAATTTCAAGAAGTAATTTTCTTCCAATCTTCCAACCTATTCACTTCACTACTACATGTAATTACCAAGTATTCTCACACATCTTTAGTCTCATGATATATTCATATTCCTTACACGAAAGCTAACAAATACTAGGTATAGTATAAAACTGTGTTTCAGGCATTGACATATACTCTAACGATAGACGGAGCATTCCCTTTAAATATATTGTTCAAATTGTCTTACACAAGGAGCAAGTATATATGGAGGGAGCATTTCAAAATGAGTAGAAAACGTATATGCATCTCTTTTCTCTTTAATTACAAAACTGCATATGTTCGAGTATGATAGCCATAGAGCTTTTATACAGCCTTGAATGACATATGCCAAGAAAAATGTTATGTCATGTCGATGTTCGTCCAGCTGGAGTGAAAGCCGTGTCGAAATAAATTGCAATTTTAATTGCTACAAAATATTACATTTGTAGATATGACCACTTCTAAACATTAAAAAATGACCATAGTTTGTAATGCCGTCGGATGTAAAAGCCAAATGGGACTATTAACCGAAAATGGTCAAAAAATATCTTACCACCGGTAAGTCTTAATAAGTAAAATTGTAGATATCTGCCGTAATAATTCTACAATGATATTTGTAAAGCTTATACTTAAAGATAAAGATAATGACCACCGTTGACACATATTTTTATTCCAATAGTCACAATGAAATAAATATATTATAAATATTTCGATAAAAAATATGAGGATAGTGTTGTAATACAATTGTCAGTTAGAAAACCAGTTTCTGAAAGATTATAATTTGAATAATTGGTTATTAATTGTGATTTTTTGTAGATTTCCAAAGAATGAAGGTTTGAAACTAAATTGGGTCCGAAATATGAGAAAGGGAGAATGGCAACAGTCTAATTCTTCTAAACTTTGTTCGCTTGATTTTGTGTCTGCTTGTTATCAAGAAGGATTTCAAAGAAAAGTTTTGCATTCTTATGCTGTGCCTACTATTTTTACTAACCAGATATCTAATACTGAGGTTTGTACTTCTACTTTATTATTATTAACTTATATTTTTATCAATCAATATATACCAACATTGCAACTGTTAAAATATGCTACAGTAATCATATAAACATATATGTAGGTATATCATAAACAGATTTGTGTTGTAATTTTCAGAAATGTCCGAAATAACGAAACCTTATTTTTAGAAGCGATAATAAAGCTTCAAGAGTGAACATGGCTTGCACTTCTGGAACTCAGGATGAAAATATTGTTCGTAAATGTTAACTGTTTCCGCCCATGTACCTACATCCCATTTTGGTAGTACATATAGTATCAGACCTGCCGGGCAGTTATCGTGTGCATTACTTTGTGGTATAAATAAATGATTTTGACTATTTAGACTTTTTTACAATTACTTTCCTAAATACTGTAAAAAGAAAGGTAATAATAAGATATGATCAATCATATCTTATTATTACCTCTCTTTTTACAGTATTTGTTTCTTTGTGGGCACCTAAGTATACTCTAAATAAAAGCTCGTAAAATAATATACTACTGGTATATTACTTAATTAAATGCTTATCTTGTCTCTACATACCGAATTATATACCAATACCAATAAAAGATTAATGCATGAGTACATCGCTATTGACAGTCGTTTCTTCTTTTGAAAAAATTGCGATATGAGTATTTCAAGAGGTAATAAATACAATACATATGTCTCGGTTACACATATGAAATTTTATACAAGTAAAAAGAAATAACGATAGGTTTATTGTTTATGCTTAAAGCTATCACTCCATGTATACTTGCTCCTTGGTCTTACATATGACGTCTAGTCGTACTAGCGCAACACGCAGGCGCAAGCAGCGCCAATGACTTCCAGTGTCTAGATATTATTATAGCCAATCAACAACAACCAGTCCTGGCATCTTACCAATAAGTAGGCAATAGTTCTCAAATGCTACTGGCTGCTAATTGGCATTTGCAAAGACTATTTACATCACAGAAGATATGTTTTCTGCCTACAAAATTTCATCAACATAATAAGAATAGTTTATATATGAAAATAAAAGGAATTAATAGCTGTGGGTTTATTTAAGTAAAATAATAGAATCTATAGTCATATTCAGTTCTTTTTATTACAAAATAGAAAAATGTATTTGTGGGCGTAAGTAAGTTCAAGACTTGTCTTAGTTGCCTCACGAATAATTCTAATTTTTTTAAACATTTAATTTATCTTACTATGAGAATTGCTTAAACATATCTTATACTAATATATAAAGCTGAAGAAATTGTTTGTTTGTTTGGTTGAACGCGCTATAATCTCAGGAACTACTGGCCGATTTGAAAAAATCTTTCAGTGTTAGATAGCCCATTTATCGAAAAAGGCTATAGGCTATATAACATCACGCTATGAACGACGGGAGCAGAGCAGTAGCCTTAAATAACGCGGGTGTAACCGCGGGCATCTTCTAGTCCTAATATATAAGGCAGGATTGTTTGTCAATCTGTAAAGATGACCTTGCTGACCTACATAGTTGACATAGTTCTAAACCTACACATGTGGCAGATGGCACTATGCGCTATCTTAAGGAAACCAACTATTAGAAAAAATCCTTCTATGACGAAGTGGCCTGAGTAGCTTAGTTGGTACACTATCGACATGGTTCATCGTGGTCGCGGGTTGAAGTCCTGCCTCAAAAAGTATTTTTATAGCTCTATATAAATTGCAATTAAATTTACTATAGCAAGAAATACTCCAAAATATATTTTAATAACTATTCAATTGCCGCCAAACACAATTAATTTTGTGGTTTTTTGTCGGTCGCATAATGGAAATCAGGATCTGTTTTGGCCTCAAGGCCTCATATTATTTTTGCGTATTTTTCTATAACTGCAAATGCGTACTATGATGAAGTGTTGAAATTTTCGTTAATATAGTTAAGTATTACGACCAATACCAAAAAATAAAAAGAACACAGAATTAGTGTTTTACAATATCAAATTGGTTTTATAACTTTAATCAAACTAAAAAACCTTAAAACCTATACCTTCACGAAGTCTGGTCTTAGTTATATATTTTTACCTACAATCACTTGCACCTTTTATATTATTACGTATGTATCTGCATAGTAGTTACTCTATGATCGTTAATGACGTCACATAAAAATAAAGAACTACATTTTAATGTGGTATTATGATACATTTAACTCTTTTATTTACATAAATAATAAAAAAATATTAGCTAATGCTACTACAGATACAAGTTCTCATTCAAATTAATCGATATATCGTCGCCACACAGTCAATAAACGAAGCGGACCTACACCGCAGGAAAGTCAAAGTGACACTAGATCATGCCCTGGTAACTGACGAACAACTTTTTTTTTGTGAATAATGCCATCTAATTGCCAATCGAGGGAACTTTTTTGTCAGTGTTGCCATGGTACTCGACACAAATTGTCAAAATTGATATTTTCTTCGATAAATCCAAAGTTTAATATGAATTTATTTATAAAAAAAAACTTACTTTTATTACTATTATTATTATAATTATTTTACTAGTTTGAAACAATTTTGCATGACCACAAATATTTTTTGTTGGCAAACAATGGAAACCGTTAGATAAATTAAAAACAAACAATAAATGAAACTAAATGTCAGTAATGTCATTGTCACAAGAAAATTTGCCGGCTGTGTGTTTACATGCTTTTTTCTTGTGATTCTTGGTATTTTATTGGTATTTACGTAGAGTTGAGCTTCAGTTCCTACGTAAATGTTCAGGAATACCTATTTCAGCATTACTGTGTTGTTTGTGTAAGTGTTTGTGACATACATAAGATAGGCCCTCCTAAAGGAGTTTGGACCATATATCTCAGTGTAGTGTTCTGCTCATTTTACTGGCAAGAGCTTTTATAATTATGGTACAGCAGACCATGATCAAATGGATCCTATTATACAACAGGCTCGAAATCAATATATTAAAGGAAAGAGCAGAAAAAGAGAAACACAAACTGGTGTAAAAATTAATGTATAACTAAATAAATACATTTGATATTATATTTTTGCATTATTTATTCCTAACTAAATATACCTATACAGCAGGACCTCTAATCCGAACCCATTGTAACTGATTTGGCCGATTCAGATTAGGAATTAACATCTTTATTTTCTCTAGTAAAGTGTTTAATTTCTTAATGTAAATCAGTCGAAATGATATTTCGTGAACTTTGAAATTGTATTAAAAGTCAAATGTTCGTGATATTTCCCATGTAATAACGTTTTTCTTTTGGGAAAACGTTACATGGGAAATATCACGAACATTTGACTTACACTTACAATTACGTATGTTATAGCGATAGCTAAAAAAAAAAATATTTCGTTTAGTTCCTTGAGTGGCATTCAGGTGGCGCTCAACGCTAAGATCTGATCAAATTGACAGTTGCCAGTCTATCTCCAGTTATAATATATATTAGTCTATGCACTAGATTGCTTTGCCGGTATATTCATGCAAAGCATTTGAACAAAGTAAATGTTCTGAATGCTACATCTAGTACTTTAGTACATATATATCTATGGTTTCAGGTATGAAAACTCAATAAACTTCTGCTTACGGCAGAACGTAAAATATTCTGAACCTTTTTCCTTGAACTTGGCACTTTGTTTACCTACATCATCAAATAGACGAATGGCTTGGACCGCGCGTTATACTATTTGTATGTAACATGTGTCTTAGTGCCTATCTGATTTTGAACGTGGCTAATATTTGGCTAGGGTTGCTACTATTTTCTGGACTATATTTTACACCTGTATTTCTTGTTACCTTTCCTCAAATTCGAAAATACGTAACTGGTAGGTATTGGCTCATGTTTGCACGAAAGTTATATAATTATTCATAAAGTCTTTCGACAGTCAAAAGTTGTTGTAAAATAAATTATAAATGTTGAATAATTAAGTAATTAATCTATAAAATTGGCGTTTGTAAGCATCATATTTTGCCGCAAGTACATGAGTAAATAAACCGAACAGAGAGACAGCTTCTTAAGAGCTTGTAAATTTGTTACCTATTTTGTTAGGGTTGTCACAATAGGTTAAGACAAATCGCTTGTTCGGTATACGACAGATTCTGGATTGGACAGATTCGTGATTTGGCAGATTCCCAACTCGACAGATTCGTGGATTGGGCAGATTCTTGGACTCGACGGATTCGCTATACGGCAGAAGTACAGTTGTAAATAAAATAGCGAGTGGAACCAAAAAAGGCATGCACCTGAAACTTTTAAAAGCACGGAATAAAAATATACATTTGTTACCAAGAAAAAAGACGTGACGACGTGCTTTATTTGACATTCCCAACGATACCACTAATAGTGTTTATTTTCTGGTAATATGATCTATTTTGCTAATAAACATAGGAATCTCCTTTAGCTATTATGGCCACTAGTTTTACCACGGAGATAGGTATCTAAAATAAGTTTAAAAAGAAATTGTGTAAGACAAATGAACGTCTACAAAACAAATGACTATAAAATGATCAACCATCGATAGGGCTTACAAAAAACAGGTGCATGCGATTTTCGACCTTATTGACAATTCATGACAGACTTTTTTTGGTATTTTCTTGCTTTCTGACATTGATACGTTATTAAAATTATAAATTCTGAGTTACGTCAATAAGGTCGAAAATCGCATGCACCTGTTTTTTGTAAATCTGATCACTTTCTGATAGTCATTGGTTTTGTAAACATTAATTGCTTTTACACAATTTCACAACTAATGAGTTGTTAAGTATTTCGTTGCCAACATTGACAATATTTATTTCAAGATCGAAATATTCGCGAAACTTTTGCTCGAGCAATTCAACAAATGCGACAAAATTATCAGGAGTTATACCTAATTAAAAACCCCAATTGTACGTTACCATTATTAAAATCTTTATAATGATTTAATTTAATTATTTCAACTAGTATTATTCATACACACAGTACAATAAACAACCATTATTAATAATAAAACACCACTTTTTTACATTAAAATATTAAAACTTGCAACGTAAAAAACAAACAACGTGCGTCGTAATAACCCTAAGATTGTCAACTGCCTGTGCCTACGTAAACCGGTTCTTTCCACTCTCACCGCGTACGCGACAAGCGGCCAGTGGTCACGCACACATAAACCGCGTGCTCGTAGTAGTGCAACCGATTCGCGCTGTTGTATGAAGCTGTGTCTCTGTTCCGTTTATCTAAGTGAATAAATTATTTAGATTTTCGATGTTCAAGTAGTGACACTATTAAAGACAATTCATGCCTAAACTTCTAACCTGATTTTAATTAAATTTTTCAGAAGTGAGTTACAACATTATTTACCTCTCCAAGGTGGCAACCAGAATTTTATGCACGTATTCAAATAGGATATGTTTATTTTTTTATTGAAAGTAAATAATTGTCCAACGTTTTCAAAATAACACAGTTTTATTGACATTTATCGCTGCTTAAAAGGTGTAACTTTAGGTACATAAAAACAAAAACCCTTTTAACGTCCAATCTACAAATTGAAAGCGTGATACACAAACAGGGTACCGAATTTTATTTCCGAATAACACATCGATTTGGGTATAGTTGCGCCATCCCTAACAGGACGCTCTGTTTGATTGAAAGCAGACAAAAGGCTTTTTAAGGCCGAAAAAAGGACAAATGCTTTTCAAATACCGAGGCACAAGATTGATCCCGCTTTCAGATAATCCAATATCTCCAGTTTTATAATGGAGACTGCCCGTTTTCATTGTAGATACCATGAGGCTGAGAGAGATTAATGGTATCTACAATATTCTGCAGTCTTATAAGAGATTCGACTATGTCAACTTGTCAAGTGGTAATTAGACTAGGCATATTTCGATGGGAATGGTTTATAAAAAAAACGAAAATCTCAATTTTGAAAATTAAGTTAGTATGTGCGAATTTTAATGAAAAAGTTTCCTACTTTTAATAAGATACCGTCTCGTATTTTGTACATTTTTCACAAGATAATGAACCCTTGATGTTTCTTTATTAATTTGTACGTTATATGAAGAACATATTCCTTTGAATAAATTCATTTCAACTTTCAGAAAATCATTAAAAATATAAAGTTTCGTCACGGACTATCGTTGAGATTTTAGAAATAAAGTGTCTGGCACTTTATTTCTATGTAAAATCTTGAACTATTTCAACCGAATTTTTAATTTAAACCGATTGCTAGTTTAAATTATTTTCAAAAAGTAACAAGTTAGATCCATGAAATAAAACGATTTTATTATTTTGATGCCAAGTTAAATAATTCAAAAAATCTTAAAAGCTCGATATCACAGAAACCGTTAATTTTGGGCCCCTAGTTCATGGGGGTCCAAAATTCATCAATCTGTTGCAAACACAGTCATATTTTTATTTTTTTATTAAATAGGTTAACTTCAATAATTAGAATTAACTGTTACCCGGTATACAGATTCAGTGTCCCGTGCGTAAAGCAAGGCCGTAGGACCGTGCGAAAAACGGGCAAACAAGTTATAATAGCAGAATGCTTAAGACGATGATGATGCGTACAGTAATATTAGCGTTCTTTTACGCGAAATATCCATCCATCAATCCATTCCCACAAACTTTCGCGTTTATAATACGTAAGTATTAGGATTCCTTTCCCTAGTGACGGCTGAAGATACGAATACAAACACATCTAAATAAGACATAAAAACAAAAACACTATTTTTTTTTTATATTTTGATGTTAATCATCCGTCACGAAGTCTGCTTATTTGAAGCGCGATGAACGATACTGCTATCTGTCTCATGTATTATGTATCATCCAGACTGTCTTTGAAGACTAGATGTAGGTCAAATAGAGAGCGTCATTCTTATAATTGTAATGACACTAATGGCACATACTTATATTTTATTAGGCAACAAGAGAAAGAGTGGTGCTAGTAATGTTTTTAAGTTTATGTGGTATTTGTGAATGGCTTCAGCTACGCCCACATGTTTTTTTACATTTAACCTCTCCAACCTAATCCCGTCGGAATTTCAGGACGTCTTAGTGCAACCCTACGGTCTCCAAGGAATATATATGCCAAATTACAGCTTCTTGTGTTCAATAGTTTTAGCTGTGTGTTATCTGTCAGTCAGTTAGTAACGCAATAATTTTATGTATACAGATAAGCTGTATTACTGATTTTTGTTATTAAAAATCTTACAGTACAGTCTTGTGGTAGAATAATAAACAGAGTTAGAAGACAAAATGTTACGTAAAAACTATTCAACAGATTTTCTTCACATAAAGCCGTAACAAACAAAGCTACAAGACTGACTTTGATATCTATACAGATATCAAAGTCAGTCTATATATACATATAGAATTCTTATTGTGACACCAATTCACAGACGACGCACAGCCGGAACTACTGGGTGCAAGAAGCTGAAATTAGGCATAAATAATTAATTATAATTCCTTGGGGAGCTTAGGGTGCACTAAGAAGGGGTATCGAGAAATTCCTAAGGGGTCGGGCAGAAACGGTTCTATAAAAATAATGTGCGTGATTGTAGCTGCGGGCAGCGTCTCGTGTTTTTTTTCTCTTTGTTAGGGAAAACCAACAATTGTACACTGGTATTACTTACATCGCGTTTACAATTCATTATAAATTATTATACTATCCACGACATTTCTACGAATATAAAAAAAATACAGTGAAGCTAAATTGTGATTAAATAAAAACTAGGCATGCTATGTATATCTTCAGGATAATCTCAGGCAGGCTATATAATATGTATACCTTGAAGATAATCTCTAAAGTTATAGCAACAGCTATAACATAAGGCCTAGCAAGCATAGCTTGAGTAAGACGGCTAATTCTAACTAGGTTAATGGTCTGACATAATGTATCTTGCTATTGGGACACATTACAGGATGTGATGGATGTTGTGTTATATTTTAGGCCTTAGTTATTTGAATTTAGGGTTTAAATTATAGAGGATAAGCTTGTCCTGTATCAAAATTGATAAATAATATGTGTACCTACCTATAATGGCATCATAGTTTACGTTTGGGATGTTCCTGGCTTTTGGCTAAGCAATATTCTCACTTCTACTACTTTGTCATTCAGGTACTATGAAGTAATTCAAATTCTCAAACAGCCACTGGTCCTTTAAACCATAACCACGTGTAATACAGAAAGAGTAGGTACTTTCCTAAAGTTGAAATATAAAAGTCGCTACGTAGAGAAATATACACACTTAACATCATCATCATCAGCCTTAAACAGTCCACTGCTGGACTAGGCCTCTCCTTTGAAAGGAGGAATTGACCTACTATACCACGCTGGCCAAACGGGTTGGTATAGGGTTTGTATCAAGTTTTCCTTCTCTTACAGTGCTGTTCTCTGTATAATATGCTCCCTCTGTCGGCTCTTACGACACCCATGGGATGATATGGGGTGGTGACATTCCGTATTCTTAATCTGTCACCACACTGAAAACACTTAGCGATGATACCAAAAACAAATAAATGAATACTCTATTATCCTTAGGGAAGGCGTAAGTAAACATCCCTGTTGAGCAGTAAATAACAAGTGTCGCTTGTCAATTAATCCACATCTCATTAGGTATTAATGGATGTGCTTATTATGGTGCGAAAGGATACTGAGAAACGGCAAATTCTGAAACAAATAAAGTAATTATTATTCCTTCGTCTAACGTAATCCAGATAAGTACGATAGGCGCTCGTAATCTAATAAAGACATAAAGACATATTTATTTCTGCATTTTGGTTGTTTACAACACTTATACATGTCAAAACCCTATTCTAGATGATGCCGGCTTTTCCTAGCTAAATGACTTCTTGAGAAAAAAGGCCGAAACAAACTCAGAGTCATTTTTTTTGTCACTTCAATTTGTTTAGTATTTTCTTCATCTTTTAAGGCGAGGTTGCAGTACTTTTTAAGATTTTTGAACGTCTGAAAGTCCCATGAACTATGATATTTTTAATGAATAAAAATTAAAGTATAAAAGTTGAACATATCTTCTAGTAAATCGTAAAGATAGAAACACGATTTGGAATGATTGGCTCGATAAAAAAAAATGTCAAACATGGCACTAAATCACAATTTTAAACGTGTACTGCTTAGAGATTCCATAATGAATTTATATGAAAGTATTATCAATAGAAACAGCTCTTTATTTTAAAATAAATGGTAAAAACAGATTTCGTAATTTCGTTATCATTTTTCTCCAAGAAAAAAAATACTCAAAATGTTGGCATTATATCGCTCGCCGGCCGTTCATCAGTGCCTGTCTAGGCGTGATTGAGGGTGGACGTACGTCGTTGCTCCGCAAAATCCCCCCCCACCCCCGCATGTACGTTTTCGCAAAATACAAAGTAATTCGTATTCCAAACTCAATCGTTCAAACCATAGACATACTAGTAAGAAACCGTAGACAGGTTACTGACAAGGTAACATGACAGAGCTTACGAGTGGCACGCTTTGCGAAAAGCGTACGCACACTAATATAAATATGTCAAAACGACACACTAAGAATTAGATAAGAAGTGTAAGTGAGATAGCACATCTAATCGCAAGCGCGAAATAGAGATAAACATATACTCTCTGGACCGACGCGCATTGTGACATCATGCTGACCGTTTCACAAACAATAATTTGACTCAGATGCGACATGATCACTTTATCTTTTTTTTTTTTTTTTTTTTTTGTTCACTACGGTGGTAAAACTCTCCTTATGAGTCATCTCAACTCCGCCAACCCAGCCATTAGAACGGCTGGGCTTGGGACTGGCGGAGGAGGTATGTGGAGGCTCTCCCCTAAAGGCGTTCGGGGCATACCCACTAAAAACCACCGCGGTGTCCCTACGGGTCCCGTGTGTTGGCGGGGTCACGCGATTCGCGATTTGCATACTTTCTCGCGACCCCGCCCGGGATTGGCCCGCCGTTGGTGTTGGCGGGCCCCGTCTCGTTATGATCTCGCAATCATCCATCAAACTTCTTGCATACATCAAACTTCTGGCATCCATCACCTCACAAAGCTACTTGGGAGGCGGCGAGGACACGCGCCGCCTCCCGCCTTTTGGCGGACAGGGAGCAGCCCCAGCGCTCACCGTCCGCAGGCAATAAATTTACGGTGGTCGGAGGTCGTCTCTAGTTCGACGTCCCCGACGCCCGGACCTACGGTTGGGGAGAGGGCGATGTATTTCCCTCTCCCGCTCCGCCGCCTCCTTGCTCAGCATGACTGCTTCGCAGAAAGAGGCGACGGCGTTCCAAGACCTCTCACTCCGGACCATAGACAGAACTACGGCCGGGAGCGAGAGGACAACCGTATTGAGAGCCGCGACCAGATCACGGCGCTGCGATGCCCAGGGTGGGCATTCCGCCAAAGTATGCAACGCCGTGTCTTCGACAGGGTCGCGGCTGCTGCCACAATGGTGGCATCCGGGCGTTTCCTCCCGGCCTATCCTCCACAAATACCGGCCAAAACAACCATGGCCGGTAAGGATTTGAGTCAACCGGAAGGTGAGGACGCCGTGACGTCTCTCCAACCACTCATCAACCACGGGACTTACCGCCACTATCGTGGCGTGCCCATGATCACTTTATCTGTCTTGAGTAAATTCAATTCGCCTCAAAGTAAATTTGATTAATTCATTTAAGGTAGGGAAATAAAAAGTCGATGTGATTTATTTATGACATTTGTTAAAAAAGTACATTTTATTCTTCTCATTTCATTCAATGGAAACCTAAAACAGTACGTTAATATAAAAACTGTGCGCTGCGGACCCACCGTAGCCCTGGCAATACCCCTGGGGGTATGGTGGGTCTTTTAAAGCTTAACCGTACTCCTGGCTGAAATGCTCGTAGTGTTATACCAACGTGCTACGTGGACATTAAACTGAACAGTGTTATCTCTCGTATGATAATGACTTACTACTTACGTTTTTGTATTTTTAGACAAGCGAAGACAAGCGCTAGTACGATGATATAGTGCAACAAGGAGATAAATTAGAGAATAAAACGTTTAGGTATTACTGCTAATGGTTATAATGCTTTGTATATTATAGGAATAATCTGTGGTACTGTTGAAGACCCGTCATCATCATCATCCTTGAGCTGTCGGATCATTCCCACTAGTTCTATTGAACAGTTCTATGATAGAACTAGTGATACTTTTTTTCCCACTAGTTCTATTAGCACAACTTGATGAGAAGAATAGAACTAATGACAAACAGTCATAGGAAATTTATCACTAGTTCTATGTATGTTTTACAAGGGTAGTGTCACAACATCGCGCTCACATATCCGAATAAATATGTATGTATAAAAATGTGATAAACGAATGAACGTCTACAAAACAATTGAACGTCTACAAAACAAACGAACGCCTACAAAACAAATGAACGTCTACAAAACAAATGACTACCAGAAAGTGATCAGCTATCGATAGTGATTGCAAAAAACAGGTGCATGCGATTTTCGACCTTATTGACAATTCATGACAAACTTTTTTTTTTGTTTTTTCTCGCTTTCTGGCAATATTAGGGTAATAAAATTATAAATTCTGACTAATGTCAATTAGGTTGAAAATCGCATGCACCTGTTTTCTGCAATCACTTTCGATAGCTGATCACTTTCTGTAAGTCATTTGTTTTGTAGACGTTCATTTGTTTTACACATTAAACAAATGAACGTCTACAAAACATATTCATTCGGATATATGAGTGCGATGTCGTGACACTACGGATCATTTCCAGTAGTTCTATTGAATATCCTTGTAAAAACATACATAGAACTAGACTGGGACATTTCCTATTACTTATCCCATTAGTTCTGTTCTCCTCATCAAGTTGTGCTAATAGAATTAGGACAGTTCTATCATAGAATTTTTCAATACTACTTCTATACTGGGAATGATCCCACAAAATAGTAGAACTTGAAATTAACGAACTGAAATTAATAAACTAATTACACAACAATATTATCTGGGAGTACGGTTAGGCTTTGGAAGACCCACCATACCCCCAGGGGTACTGCCAGGGGTACGGTGGGTCGGCAGCGAAAACTGTGCAGTACATACATTCTACATAGTTGTTTAACACTAAAAGGAGAAAAACAAGAACAAGTGAAAGGAATTTGATCATCCGTCAATGTTTGTAACTTACGTATGATTTTGTATTTCTATAATAACAATATATTGTGTTGATTCAGCCTCAAATCACTTTTATTACTTGACAAAAACACACATCAGTATTTTATTATTACGAATGTCCCATCTGGATACTTTGTTTTTTAGTCTTTGAACACGCACAATACTGCTTCTCTTTTACACTCGCTAAATGCCATTTTTTTATTCAGTCTATTATTTGTGATACTGAATTTATTATAAATTGTAAATAAAACGTTTTAATATTGTAATACTCATGAATGAGAAGTGATTCCATAACTTTTAGTAATTTTCCTACTATAGTTTGTGCAAAATCTCATTACACACGACGGCATTTTCAAATGTAACGTACACACACGCGAGTAAAAGAGCTAGCGTTCCGACCGCAGCGCGTACGCGACTAAAGCCAAATGAGACATTTAGCCTGTTTTTAATGTGCCACTTTTGAAGTTCGCATAACTCATCTACGGTCTTTTTACGCTGCGCTGTGGCACACGCACACACGAACCCCTCCCCCCGCTCACTAGCTGACGCCACCGCCGTGTTTTTGTTTTTGCGGGGGGTGAGGTCGAGCTACGCACTGTACTGCAACCTCGCCTTAAAGTCCAGACAAAAGAAAAAGGGTTTAGTATGCAAGTACAATGCAGGAAATCATCTGACGCTTTTGACTGACTCGGCCCACTGATGGCCCGCATTCAACAGCAATCGTACGGCTCAACCTTGATTGAGGGAGCCAGCACGATCTGTATCACTATGCCTCCACGCCATCAGAAGGTGTATGCATAAGCATGTCAGCCTAAGCCATCAGACAGGTTGCCACAACTATTTGTTTATATGTTTAATAATGCCCACATCATACTCACAACTTTACATGCTAATACACACATCATACTCACAACTTTACATGCTAATACACAGTAAAATACATGTTGCAAACAATATGTAAAAATAATAAAATTTTAACAATAAAATGTCATATTATATTTAAAATGTCAGAAAATATTATTGAATGTCAATTCAGGAATAATAATATATTACTTAAGTAATTTTAAAAATACTTAGTAAAAATTTAAACAATAAAATGTCATATATTTAAAATGTCAGAAAATATTATTGAATGTCAGTTTAAAAATAATAATATATTACTTAAGTAATTTTAAATGTCAAAAGAAAATAAATAAAATAACAATGTCAAATCAAACAATGTCGAAACAAAATAAATAAAATTACAAATGTCAAATTAAAAATGTCAAAATGTAAAAATATAAGTATTACAAATGTAAATAAAAATATCTTGTCACAAATTTCAAAATGTCAAAATTCATAATTTTTAAACTCAATTCCAGGCATTTTTGTCTGCTAAATAATCTTTAACTGTGTAATAAGCTTTTGAACACAAGCTCTGTTTAATAAATACTTTGAATTTATTAATACTTAGTTCCTGAATATTGCCTGGAATTTTGTTGTAAAAACGTATGCTTTGACACTTGTAGGAGTTACTTATTTTTTGTAGTCTAGTTGAAGGTAGAACAAGTTTGTTTTTATTTCGTGTGTTTAATTTATGAATATCGCTGAATTTGGAAAACATATTTATATTTTTCCTGACATATAACAAGTTCTCATAAATGTATTGAGATGCGACAGTCATTATCTTAATTTCTTTAAATTTTTCCCTCAGTGAATGCCTTGAACCAAGACTGTAGATTGCACGAATAGCCCGCTTCTGCAGTACAAACACAGTTTGAATGTTAGCTGCGTTGCCCCATAATAAAATGCCATATGACATTATGCTGTGGAAATAACTAAAATATACTAATCTGGCCGTATCTATATCAGTTAACTGACGAATTTTATAAACCGCGTACGCTGCAGAGCTAAGTCTATTCGACAACTGACCTATATGTGGGCCCCACTGTAGCTTAGAATCTAAGGTTATGCCTAAGAATACGGTGTTATCTATAAGATCCAACTCTTCTCCATTCAAACATATGCTAGGTTTAACTTGTTTTACATTCGGTCTTGAAAATCGTATACATTTTGTTTATTTTTCATTTAACAGTAAATTGTTAGCAGTTAACCATTGAACTACTTTAGAGACTTTTAATGGGATGATTATTTTGTTATTATTTGGGAGTTCCGGTATTTTATTTATTTGCCAATGAAATGATTTATTACTAGACTTCGTTCGCGGCGCCGCCTGTATAAATTCTACCTAAGTCTTTTTCACGAAACTCACTATCTATTGGTGAAAACCGTACAATTATCAAATAAACCAATCATTAGTAAGAGATTTTCATAGGTCAAGTGCGAAGGGTTTCAGACGCATTCATTGTTTGATGGATGCATGCATATATATGAAGAACTTCACGCGTGGCTAGCCTAAATTACTCGTATACACAAATGGCACATGGCTGTGCGCCGACTGTCAATCAGGCAATAACGGAAAAGTTATAAAAATATTGATATTTTATTCTAGAGTGCATTGACCTGATTAATAATAGCGGAGAGATTCATTAGCAAACGAGCAGATGTGAATAACTTTTCATAGCACGTGAAAGAGCTTTACGTAATAACGATATTTGTGATGAAAAATATTTAGATGAGCGCACTTGTTGATTGAAGTAAATATAGTTTTAGATTGGCATATAAAATGAGTAGCTTGTTTTGTAAAAGTGTGAGTCAGCTTTGGAGCACAACATGACTGACATTGACCGCACGGCGTGGTAGTTTAAGCGGTCACCTCGCCGCTTGACACTGCGCTGAGTGTTGTTGGTTTGATTTCCTCACGAGAAAACACTTTGTGTGATTTAAAGATTGTGATATTTGAACAAGGTTAATATTGTATTATATAGATAACGCCCTTTCTATAAAAAAGCGTGTATCGCAAAAAGCAACCAATCATAACCCCTCGAAGCATTTTGGCCACCATCGAGGTATCTCAGGACACCCGTAGATGTATTTTGGTCACTTTCGAGGCTAGGCTTTCGCGCTAAGTACGGGCGCGTAATATTTACGTTGAAAGAATGGTGATATTTGTATTTATTAAGTTAATATTGTATATCAAAAGACGCGTAATTAAATAAGCTTTCGAATGATATTAATTAACATCAAATAATATACTTGAAGCCCACGCAAGAGCGGTATAAAGCGCGCCCGGTATAATATTTTCCCGCCATTTTCGAGCGCGCTATTATATTTCTAACATATTCATATTAATTCTCGTCGTTTTTTACTATGGGAGGTATATAAGTATTGTACACGGTTAGAAAGGTAACTTAATTTACTTTCAGAAAAAATAAATAGAATGGAAAGAAACATTTTAATTTTAAACATAAAAAAATATAAAATATAAATGATTGTTAATTGTCGCCAATTTTCGTATTTTATTTTTCAAACATATTTTTTTGTTATATATCAGATTCAAACCTAGATAAGTTTCTTTTCAACTAAATTTCCAATTAAAAAAAAACATACCTGATAAGAATCCGATAAGAATTATACTTATTGGACTTTGCACAATTGTTTACTTTTTCCCGCCAAAAATTTATTTATTTAGCTTTTACAGAAGGCTTACGGACTAATAAATATTATATAATATTACAAAAATGAATTAAACAATTTGCCTATTAAAAGCCTCCACATGTAGGTATAAAAAGGCCGTTATTTTACATGTTTAAACACAAAATACAAAGAATGTTTAAAAAAAAAAGAAAAACTCAAAACAAATATACAAAGCAATGTTTAAGAAACTCAAAACAAAAACAAACAATAAAAAAAAAGAAAAAGGTATCAACAAAAGTAGTCTGGTCCAATTCAAATCTGTGCTGATTGGTCAATACTAGTATTATCAAAATATGAGTTGGCTAATAACCGTCTCATGGTCGCTACACTGGTGAAAAGAGGTCGATATTAAGGTCTCGTGGAAGTCCATTAAAACTAGCTGCACTTATTATAGAAAAATCGTTACTTCTATAATTTGTAGATGCAAATGGAATGCCCAATATGGACCGCTGGCGAAAACCTAGCAAGTTTGTACGCATTGATATATTAGCCAAGAGCTCAGGACAGTCAATGTGACCATTTGCAATGTTCATAATAAAACTTATGTCTGCAATAAACCGTCTCATTTCTAAGGATAGGAAGTGGTATTTCTTGCATCTATGGTCGTAATCAACCGAACACTGCTGCGCTTTGTAATCAAGGTAGCAAAGAAATTTTCTTTGGACGCCTTCAATACGGGATTTGTAAACCTCATACTGCGGGTTCCAAACTTGGGAGGCGTATTCTAGGTGGCTGCGCACGAAAGAACAGTATAAAATTTTTACTGGTTTTAGAGAACGGAAACAGGCCGTGGTTCGTAAAATAAAACCCAGAGCTTTAGAGGCCTTTTTAACGATGCTGTCAATGTGTTGATCAAACAGTAACCTACTATCCTGTATGATGCCTAAGTCTTTAATGCTGTTCACTTTACTGATGGATTTATTATTTAAGGTGTATGTGTAATCCATTGAATACGTTCTACGTGTAAATGTTATTTGGAAGCATTTAGAGACATTAAGTTCGAGCTTGTTTCGGCTACAATATGCTTCAAATCTATTTAAGTCATCCTGTAATTTATGTACGTCAGATGTGCCTTGTACGACCTTGTGAATTTTCATGTCATCAGCATAAAGTAGAATGTACGAATGACGAAAGCACTGTCTGATATCCGCAATAAACAGCGTAAACAAAAGAGGTCCAAGAATTGAGCCCTGAGGGACGCCAGATGGTACAGAATTCTAACCTAAAATAACCGCCATACCCGCCAAAATTTTCGAAAGCCAATATCTCATGAATTATAGGTGTAAGTATTTTATATTATATGATAGGTTTATTTATATATTCATAATAAAACAATAATTCATAGCATAAATGTAACCTTATCTATATATTTTCATTCAATAAAAAATAAATGCCGTTTTTTCGGTAATTGAATGAATATAGCCTCTTGAATTAAGTTATTACACAATATTTGTTTATTTTTTTGCTGTTATTTTATAATTAATTAGTTCATTCACAATTATTTTTTTACAATGATGTTTTGAATCCATAATTACGCCCCGCGCGCAACATGCAAAGACAGCGAAATAAGTAAACAAAATTTCAAATGCTGACATATAAATAATTTTCTAAGCAAGCATTGCTATAATTTTATATTAATGTAAAGCTTATACCACCAGGTATACAAAATAACAAAAGTAAGCAATTTATAACCCATATTGTTATCATGACAAACAAAAATGGCGAGTAGGTCGTCGATAGACGACATTGTTTACGATCGCGATAGGATCAAGTTCGGCGGGTCGCACAAACTAAACATTCCGTCATTCAGTCACCATTCTAACATTACTACAAAGCTTATTTAATTTACTTTCATAAAAACATCATTTCAAATATCAACACCCGAGTGACGAGTCGTAAGTTTAGTTTTAAGGAAGCAAGGCCACTTGCCGTGCTAGCAAGTGGCCTTGCTTCGCGGGTGGTCAGATAACGACCGCGTGATGCTTTAGCGATAAATGTCAAATTAAAGCGGTAACTTTGAGCGGGTAACAAGAACATGTGAACTCAAAACAACAATGTGGACACCAAAAATGTTGTTCCGTATGAAGATCGAAGCCGCAATACTCGGCGCAGTGCCAAATGGCGAAACGACCGCTTAAACAACTGCACCATCCATGCACTGTATTTCTTTACATGACTGTTCTATGTTGAAGCACAGTTTAGTACATTGCAGTTTCATTTCGACTACACGGTTAGCTTAGTGGTTTAAGCAGTAGCTTGACGGTGCACCGAGTGCTGTGAGTTCGATCCTCACCATTGAAAACAACACTTTTTGTGATGCAAAAATTGTGTCCGTTGGCTGTATATTTCTAAAACATCCGCAAAGCAGCAAGTTTCCTAGTACAGGAGTAATCCTTAAAAAAAAAACCACTCTTTGCATAGGTGAAAATAAAAACCTACTTTTTATCACAGTGCAGTGTATAGCAATTTATTTAATTTTATATTCTCGGTCCGATACTAGCAAGTTTCCAAGTTATCTGCCTTTATTATAATCGCAACTAACCCAACAGAACCTGGTTAAAATATCCAGAGCACTTAAGTTATCTAAAGTGTCAAAGTTCTTCAGTGCTTGCACTTGCTTTGAAGCTTGTGAAGTTTCGTTCATTTGCGTTATAGTGTACCGTAGTTTCTTCTCGTTGCCATGTTGGAATAGTTTTGCTTTGTTTAACTGGCTGACCACGTTATAAAAAGGTAACAAATGGTTATTTTTATTACTTTATTTCTGGAAATGGTATGACTGAATTAGTTTGAGCTGGTTTTCTCAAATTTAAAAATATTCGCGACAGTGTTTATAATCCGAGATTTGCGGGCAGGAGACAAGATACCAAGGACACTGCGGTTGTATTGTGACAGAGAGCTGTGGGTACCAACCGCAATATGGTTTACACCGCAATATAAAAAGTTCAGATTTCTTTGTACTGGATTGAAAACAATTGCATAGTTACTGATAGCACAGCGACACACCAACCGGAAAAATATTGTGAGATTTGAAATTAAAACTACTAAATCCTAAGATTGTTGCAATTTCAAGACCTAATATTCTTCCAATCTTCCATCCTATTCATTCCACTGAATATTTGCCAAGTAGTCTCACACAGCACATCTTTTGTCTCATGATACATTCATATTCCTCACAGACGAAAGCTAGCAAACACAGTACCTGAAGGCCCAATAAACTTCTGCTTACGGTGGAACGTAAAATATTCTGAACCTTTTCCCTTGATCTTGGCATTTTGTTTACATACATCGTCAAATAGACGAATGGCTTGGACCGCACATTTACTATTTGTATGTAATATGTGTCTTAGTGCCTATCTGATTTTGAACGAGGCTAATATTCGGTTAGGGTTGTGTCTATTTTTCTGAAAGAAATCCATGCTAATATTATATATATGTGAAAGTGTGTGTGTTTGTTTATCCTTCATTCACGATGCAACGCTGCTATGTTATAGTATGAATTTACTTGTGAGTATAATATGTAGGAATGCTAGAGAGACATGTTGATTTCTATTTCAAAGGGATTGGATCAGTTTAAATTATGATATAGATGCAGTTGACCCATGAATAAATTATTAGACTGGATACTTTCGTAGCTAATTAGCACGAGCAATTAAGAGAAGTTACCACCATCAATGGGCTTGTGTCCACTAAGAATAAATCGATTTGATTGTAGTATGTATCTATAGATTCATTATTATTTATAGATGTCAATAAAGTGTATTATCTTAATATATAAAATCTTTGCGTTACTGACTGACTGACAGACACGCTACAGCCGAAACTATTGGGCGCAGGAAGCTGAAATTTGGCATGGATGTTCCTAGGGGACCGTAGGGGTGCACTAAGAAGGGATTTCCCGAAATTCCCACGGGATCGGCCAAAACGGGTAAAGTAAAAAATAATGCAGGCGTAGCTGCTGGCGTCCTCTAGTTTATTATAAAAAGTTAAGATTAACGTTATTTCTAGGATTCTTAAACTAAAAATAATATAAATAACTATTCTTGTGACAGTGAACACCAATCAGAGAGCATTACGTCACACAGTGCGTCCGCCATTGATGTTGTTGACGTTTTGGCAGTAAATACAACTAAAACGTCAAACTGTACCTTTTAAATAGAATATAACAAAATAAAAGTAGGTACACCAGACCAGACTTCATTCACGGTTTGTTTTGTTTTGCACTTAGTGACATCAAGCAACCGCAATGATAGTTAACAGCGTTGAACAGCCCTAATTAGTAATGTTGCTGATCGCTTTTTGAAGAAAAATTCAGATAAAGCGGTTTAAGGGGATTACAAGAGCTAAACGCGAGTTTTATAATGCTTTAAAAATATATAATTCAATGCAGTTAACACAATCAGATAAATATATGATATTCTTCAGGATATCATCTAGTTAAGTAGTGTGTTGAAAACATAATACAGCTAACTCTAATCGATAGAATAAAAATCACAAAGATACCTCTAAAAATATTTTAACGAATAAAAACCATATTAAAATATATACAATCATTCTGATTTTTTGACAAATTATTTAACAAGCAACATACTAACGAAATACTATTTTTTTTTAAATCCATACATACATACATACATATCGTCACGCCTTTTATCCCCGAAGGGGTAGGCAGAGGTGAATTTCTACAGCCACTTTTCGCCAGATATACTGTAGCCCACGTAATAAGGGGCGAGCTTATTGCCGTACCGGGCACATTTCCAGACTCAGTGCTGCTACTGAGAATTTCGTTACAGAAAAACCCAATAACACTGCCCGACTCAGGAATCGCACCCGGGACCTTCCGATCCCACGTGCATATTTATTCCGCGAGACCAACGAGGCAGTCGTATAGGGTTTGATGTCGAGTTCTCCGTCTCTACGCAAAGATGGTATTTGCATCGTGTTATCCCTTAGTCGCCTCTTACGACACCCACGGGAAGATAGAGGGTGGTGACACTTGTATTCTATGCCGTCAGCCACACGGCAAATCCAATCAATACATTTTCTATAATTAATTTATTTTATGGTTTGTAAAGAGTTCTGAACGTCCCGTCGTCGTCGCACTTCTCTTTCTTATGTATACAATCCGACAGTGACAGCAACAGCTCAACTCAATAGCAGTTGTGAGCGCCTTAACATATAATAAAGGAACGAATCAATCACTAATTACATTTTAGGACACAAGCCTATTATTATTAATAATCTCTGTACAACAATTATTCAACTGTACCACTCAGATTGACTTAAAAAGCGTAGACACAAGAAAAGAGTCGATTTTGTCTAACTCCACCACCTTCAAGCCAAAACAATATATTATATAGACTCACGCCTGTATCCCCGAAGGGGTAGGCAGAGGTGTAATATTACAAGCACATTTCGCCATGAATTTTACGGGCCCAAGTAATAGGGGGCAAGCCTATTGCCGTTACCGGGCACATCACCAGACTCCGTGCTGCTACTGAGAATTCGGAAAAACCCAGTGACACTTTTGCTCGACCTGGGAATTGAACCCGGGACCTGCTATTAGCAGTCGCATACGCTATCCACTAGACACGGAGGCCAAAACAACGAAACAGATTTTAATTATGTTTTGCCGTAGGTCAATTTGAAACTTTTCCCTTCGAGGTTATAGCGGAATTTTATGTGTTAATTATTTATTCGTGTTTTTAGTCAAAAGCAACGTATTTTCAATAAATATAATGGAAAAAAAATTCAACGTTTTTTGAAAATAAATGTTTTATTGACATTTATCGCTACCTAAAAGGTGTAGCTACATAAAAACAAAAACCCTTTTAACGTCCAATCTACAAATTGAAAGCGTAATACACAAACAGGGTACCGAATTTTATTTCCGAATAACACATCAATTTTGGGATAGATTCGCCATCCCTAACGGGACGCCCTTTTTGATTGAAAGCAGACAAAAGGCTTTTTAAGGCCGAAAAAGGACAAATGCTTTTCAAATACCGACGCACAAGATCGATCCCGCTTTCAGATAATCCAATATCTCCAGTTTTATAATGGAGACTGACCGTTATTCAGACACAGTGCAAAAAATACCTATAAATATAACTTTTGCAGTCAGTATGGGCAATCAGAAGCTTTTAATGTTTTTACAGTGGTCTACACCATGGAATAGCTCTATCTTTTTAGGATGCGGAGGTCAGACTGCATTAGGTCTGTGAAAAAGCTAACATTTTGTCAAATTTGGTAAGGACATTACGCAAAGTTAAAGTCAAAATCATGTATTCACTACATTCTACAAATTAATGATTTTCTTAGCAACGCAAGAATTTTGGATAGGTATATAAATAAAATTACTCTATTTACAATTTCAACTTACAACGACTATTAGCTGAGAGACTAATCACAACGTTTAACTCTACAGCTAGACGCTCAACTCTTTGATTGAGTAATTAATGCAGATTGTCCATATCTAATTTTCACCCGCAGCTCCACCAGATGTCTTTGTTTTATGTACTATTCTAATGTATAAGCCCTATTACGTTTTTCGAGAAAGAGTAACAAACAGAGTGAGAAGACAAGATCTTACGTACAAACTATTCAACAGCTTTTCTTCACATATAGCCGTAATATCACAAACAAAGCTACAACGACTTGTTCAATGAGTTATGTTTATACAACGAATAAAGATTCAGACGCAGACGTAGGTAGATAAACAAGAGAATAAATACGACAATAGAAAAACAATGAATGTACCTATAGATCGGGAGGAAAGTAACGATCGCTTTCTTTTGTGTAGAAACGGAATGGACAAATAAATAGAACGTTATCTTGGAAAAGTGTAACCGCGTACCTTCACTTAAACGTTCAAAGATATAGGAACTTATTTTTAGTCATTCGATTTTGTTTTTCTCTGGGACTGAGTTGTTATGATTTAATTATTTTTTGGACTGTGTTGTTTGATGTTTATTGTGATTAGTTTGATCTCATTATTGTCGTGCTCTTTTCCTTGCAATAAAGCTGAGATTTTTTGGCATCATGCATTGCTGGATATTTCCAGGAATCAGCTGGTTACATGCAGTAAGTAAGTAATGAAAGAACGATGTCACTCCAAGTAAGACAAACAAAACTATATATTTAATATAAAAACATACTAAAACTAAAAACTAAACAAACAAGGAAACCCAAGCGTTATTCAAATTTATTAAAGTAGCAGCAACCTGGTGACTAGCTCAGTATGTGTCAGGTCTCAAGTATCGACGCTGGCTGGGTAATTATGTGGAAACGTGGATGTCTAACAATGTCAGTATACTTAGACACTCTATACTACTCAAAATTAAAGAAATAAGTTGCTTTTCGCTTTAAAGGAACTACTTTTCCTTCTTTATTATACTGATTTTTCCTTTGTGTGTGCTCTCACACTGTCGATTCTCAGGGCTCTTGTCCAACTAAATTTGATAAGTACATATGAAGACCAAGCATGCTTTATAAGTCTTAGCGATAATTTAAGGCATATTATGTTTTCCCTGAAGACAATCTTTAATGTTATACCAACAGCTAATTATAACATATTCAGGCCACGAAGCGTCAACTAGCAAGCATAGCTTGAGTAAGACGGCTAATTCTAACTAGGTCTGACATAATTTGTATCATGCTATTGGGACACATTACAGGATGTGATGGATGGTGTGTTGTATTTTAGGCATTAGTTATTTGAATTTAGAGTTTAAATTATAGAGGATAAGCTTGTCCTGTATCAAAATTTATAAATAATACATGTACCTACCTGTTATGGCATCATAGTTTACGTTTGGGATGTTCCTGGCTTTTGGTTAAGCAATTTTCTCACTTCTACTACTTTGTCATTCAGGTACTATGAAGTAATTAAAATTCTCAAACAGCCACTGGTCTTCATGCTTGTCAACAGTAATGCCTAAAAGTTTAACTTAATCAATATGTTCTATAGCAAAATCATTATAGTTGACATTAATATTCGGTGCTTCACATCTTTGGTGAAAACTCATTATTTTTGTTTTAATTAAATTAATTATTAAATTATTGTTATTAAGCCAATTTATTATGTCAATAAGGGTATTATTAATGTCATTTTGATATTCATGTTGATTGAAACATTTTACTATACAAGTACTGTCATCAGCGAATAGGACCATTTTATGTTTTGTATATTTGGGGAGATCATTTATGTAAATCAGGAATAATAAAGGTCCCAGTACGCTTCCCTGCGGTACGCCATAATGTATAGTTCGCGGTTGGGATCAATATTTCTTTTCTAGTTTACTTTTAATGCAAATTCTAGATATTTCCGTGCACTGGACTCTGTTACTTAGATATGATTCAAGTAATTTAAGTGCGTTTCCCCTAATACCATAACCATATAGTTTGTCAAGTAGGACCTTGTGATGTACATAATCGAACGCTTTTGTCATATCTGTGTAAATGGCACAAACTGGCGTATTTTTTTCTACGGACATAATGACACTGGACAATAAATCATACATGGCCATATTTATTGTTGTATTTTTCCAAAATCCCTTTTGTTCTCTGCAAAATAAATCATATTTATAAAAAAAATTGTATATGGAATTATATATTAATTTTTCAAAAAATTTGGAAAATACTGGAATTTTTGCTATTGGCCTATAGTTTTTAATATATTTTTTGTCGTTTTTCTTATGAAGAGGCCTAACAATTACCTTTTTTAATCTAATGGGGTGCCAAAATCCACAACTACTTACAAATGAAAAATTAAGTAAAAAGCATTTTCCAGCGGACTAAATTGTGAATCTAAACCATTCTCAAGCCCCCTTGAACAAACACAAAAAATTTCATCAAGATCGGTCCAGTCGTTTAGGAGGAGTTCAGTGACATACCCACGCACACAAGAAATATATATATTAAGATAAGATAAAACAAAATATACTGACCCAGATGATTGTCATATGGCAGCTGTCTAGTTGCAGTCCATCACCAACCATTTGAAACTAATCATCTTGATAATTTCAAAATGTTATCCTACAATGATGTGGGACACAAACTGGTGAGCTTCCACAGCTGAACTTTGACGTTCGATCAGCGACTAATCAAAATCCGATATGCTTTAATAATACACAGCACTAATAATTTCTTAGCAGAGTCATCATCACCATCCTAAAGTTTTATATCATACTAGAGGACGCCAGCAGCTACGCCTGCATTTTTTTAAATTTACCCGTTTTGGCCGATCCCGTGGGAATTTCGAGAAATCCCTTCTTAGTGCACCCCTACGGTCCCCAAGGAACATGCATGCCAAATTTCAGCTTCCTGCGCCCAATAGTTTCGGCTGTAGCATGTCTGTCAGTCAGTCAGTAACGCAAGGATTTTATATATTAAGATATTGTCATCATTCTCCTAGCGTTATCCCAGTTTCAATCTGGGGTCCGCTTACTAGTGTAACCGGATTTGGCTGAATATTAGCTTTTTCACAGAGCGACTGCCTGTCAGACCTCCGCAACCCAAAGGGATAGCGATATTCCATGGTTACGACTAGTGTCACTTTATTTAGAAGTACTGACGAACTCTATCGTCTGTCAAAGATCTTCATGACAGCCGGGACCAACGGCTTAACGTGCTCTCCGAGGCACGGGACAAGCGATAATTAACAATTTAATACGCACATACTTCCGAAAAGTCATCGATGCGCGCCGTGGATTCGAACCCGATAGCCTCTGCACGGCAGGCTGTTGGTATATCCACTAGGCTATCACTGCTTTTCTAAAGTTTTATAAGTATGCTTTATTTATTTATTTAAATAAGTTACACCAACCTTATGAAACAGGCAGTTTCGATACCAAGTGAGAGCTGCACATTTCATATATTTTTAGGTTTATAAGAAGATGATGGCACTTGATATTCTAATGGTCATTTGGTGTCGGATTTTTATAAATAGAAGAAAATATCGGTATGCGCTGATCCCTTGATCATAATCAATAGAAACCGTTCGAAAAAAAGGGTGATTATAAATTTCACACGATAAGAACCTTTGTGTAATACTCTTTACGATTTCTACTAGTCGCGTGCAAGAAATGAATTCTTGACTACAAGTACAAATGATTTATGTATCAAGTTCTGCTCAATATCAAATGTTCCCGGACTTTGTTTAATTTATGTACCCGAGTTTCTAACAGACTATCCTTGGGTCTAGCCTAGGTGATAACTTGGGATCAGTTTAAGTCCTAGTATTTTGGATAGTGTTTTCAACTGCGGTGTTAAATGGAATGGTAGTTTGAGACTTAACTTTGTTACTGGTCGGGTTCTTACCCGACCAGTAACTATAAACTCTAGCTTATAGTCTAATGTTCGAAGGAGTAAGAACTTGCTTGTATATTCAGACCGAGCATACATTTTGACACTAGTTGATTTGAATAACCACTTTAAATATTATTTTATTCTATAACTAGAGGATGCCCGCGGTTACACCCGCGGTTACACCCGCGTTCTTTAAGGCTCTTGCTCTGCTCCCGTCGCTCATAGCGTGATGTTATATAGCCTATAGCCTTCCACGATAAATGCGCTATCTAACATTGAAAGAATTTTTCAAATCGGACCAGTAGTTCCTGAGATTAGCGCGTTCAACCAACCAAACAAACAAACAAACAAACTCTTCAGCTTTATATATTAGTATAAGATACTTACTGGGTGCCTAATCTAAAACATCAATTAACCAACCATAACTTTGGTACGCATACTTTGACTTTGATGTTGTAAGAGGGGGTAGTCTGTATGGATCAGCCTAAAGGACATAAATTGTTATCGTCAGTTTTTGCCAAGCCGTCAAACGGGCGTCAACAATCGTAGCCGAAAATCACGTAAACAAAGCGGATTGGCAGCTCCGATACGTCGACTTGACTATGGCATGGACGACGCTGCGGTTACGGCTCACAAGCCACTGGCTGACCGGGTCAAGGGCTCACTACTTACTGTATTTATTGTCAGCTTACACTTGATACAGTAAATGGTGATAGAGCAGTGACTCTTGAAGCAATCAAATCGTATAAGTAGGTATGTAAAATATTCGTGACAAAAATATTATTTGTCGACGTCTAAAACAAGCCCAGCTCATTTCATAATTATTAAGCAAATAAAATGTTTTATAGCTGCATGGTCAGGGCGTCATTTTCCTTTTTACTAAGAAAATTTTCAGCATTTGATTAAGTACGATACACCGCTGCGTCACCTGAGAAATAAACTCTGAGCTAAATAATTCTTTGGTCCGCGCTCTATTTAATATTTTATATTGTAATTCCACGAACCACCGCTGTTTTATTGACATGAGCACAGACCTCTATAAAGCGACTCGCCTTTACGACACAACTGAACTAAAGCTTTTTGCAGCGTTTTGTATGATTAAAATTAATTATTTAATAATAAAATGCTTCTCTCTAAGGATTTTTGAAACAAATATACTCTAAAAATATTCTTGTGCTGTTGACAAAGGATTATTTGGGGAAAAAGATCCCATCATATTTAGTCTGGTCGGCAAATATTGAGTTATTTGAGCTAAATGTGGCTCATGAAATGAATATCTGTTAACAATATAAAATAATTGTAGTGAAGGTCGTATCTGTTTACTAAGGGAAAATGTTCTAATGACTTCTAAAGAAACCTTCTTAAAGAAGTAATACTGGTACAAGGAACATGATCCAAGGAAAAAAGAAAACAAAAAGTAAATTACATTCTTTATTTAAAAACTTAATCTACCATTCGAAATAGTCGATGTGCACGCAAGAGTTGACATTACCGCAGTGTTTTCTGTCTGTGAGCGATGGACAGTCGCGGCCATCTTTCTTCTTCGGTCTCAAGATTGTTCGATGACGGAACATATCACCGAAGCCGCAAGTCACTGAACAAGGTGACCAGTCACTCCATTCTGATACAAGGCAGTCGTTGGCTGTAAAGGAAAATATGCCTCGAATTATTAAAAATTTTCAGTTTTATGTTAGGTTCTATTAGGTACGGGTATAAGCAAGCTGTTTTGTTCGCTGTACTGCAGAAACTTTTTTCTTGCAAAACCGATGACGTGCAAATTATGCGAGAGGAGTTCAAAAAGTAATGAGAATGACGTGGTAATGGCGGGTACTTGAAAAAAAATATTGTCACGGAAAGATTAGGTCTTTGTCATAATACCCTCAAATAATTAGCTTTCTATCTTGTCTGTGTAAGTTGTATTAATTATTTGTTTGTGACGTGTCGATAGCTCTCGCTAAAAATGGTTAAAATTGAAATCCGTGCGGTGATAAAATACTTTTGCCTGAAATATTTTACTACGGAACAAATTTTTTAAGATTTACGTGAGACATTGGAGGAGTTTGCTCCTCCATATTCCTTTGTGGCTCGGTGGTGTGCAGAGTTTAAACGTGGTAAAACATCGGTTAAAGATGACCCGCACCCGGACTCTTCGACGTCAGTCACTCAGGAAATGGTCGAAAAAGTTGGAAAATTTGTTCTGGATGATCGTCGTGTAACAGTCCGTTTTATAGCTGAAGAGTTGAAGATTAAAACTGGTAGTATGTATAGCATTTTGCAAGATCACTTAGGAATGAAAAAGGTATCTGCGCGTTGGGTCCCAAGAATGCTAACGGACGCACAAAAGCAAACGCGACTCAACATTTTAAAAAGCTCATTGGAACTGTTTCAACGAGATCCTGAACTTTTTTGGCTCGATTCGTAACATTGGATGAAACATGGCTTCATCATTATGACCCAGAAACGAAACGGCAATCAATGGCCTGGAAAAGACCGCCATCTCCCACACCAAAAGAATTCAAGACATTACCGTCTGCCGGCAAGATCAGGGGCTCAGTTTTTTGGGACAGCCAGAGGTTGATAATGATTGAATACCTTGAACATAGAGCCACTATCACAGGAAATGTCTACGCAGAACAAATAAAAAAATTACGTCAGGAAATCCTTGAAAAGCGACGAGAAAAACTCGTGAAAAAAGTTTTGTTCCATCAAGACAACACGCCGGCGGCGGCGCACAGGTCTGCAGTTGCCACGGCAGTAATTCAAGATGCTGGCTTTGAGATCCCCGATCATCCTCAATATTCACCGGACTTGGCCCTTAGTGATTTCAACCTATTTCCGTGTTTGGAAGAACACTCAAGAGGCACAAAATTTGAAGATGACGAAGAAGTGAAGGCCGCCTTAAACAATTTTTAAGTACTCAAGATGAAGATTTTTTTAAAAAGGGAATTTTAGCTCTAGAAAAAAGATTTGCTAAATGTATTAACCTAAGGATGATAACGTCGAAAAATAAAATAATATTAAATAAATTCATTTTCTGACATAGCTATTCTCATTACTTTTTGAACACCTCTAGTACGTGTAATGTTGTCACTAAGCACATAAACATATTATGGGATCCTGCCGTTTTGCTGAAAAGATTTTGACATAATATCATTACCCAAACTAGCAACCTTTTTTTATACTATTGCAATATTTCGAATGATTTCAGTACGCATATTTTTATGAGGTTAAATTTATACTTGGCAAAATATTACCAAGTATAATGTAATTATGGCATTTGGTCTTTAATCAAATGATTTATCACAGCACACAATCTTCAGACAATAAACGTTTGGTGATATTAGTTTATTTATGGAAGTAGTTAGAGTAGGTTTATTATTAAAAAAATGGTAAGGTTAGGTTGGGTTAGAACTGTGACCTCCTACGAAACCAGAAACGACTTGCACTAATATAAAAAAGAGATTGTTTTTAGTAGGTTACCCGGAACTGAACTATTTAGATTAGGTTAATTATTGATTTTGCGTAAAAACTGTTATTCCAACTGAAATATTTGACTAAATAAAAAATGTTAAAAGTACTAGTTGGTAAACAAGTTATAGTTTAAACGTTCATTTGCCAAACATTAGGATTGCGTTAAATTTTTTTGTGCATAGATTTTTTGTAATTTGGCAAATAAAATAATGCGAAAAATTTTTTGGGAAGTGAAAAGGAGAATGACCAAAACTGGGCTATTTTGTGGCACGTTTGCTTCTAAACCATTCATATATGGAAAATCTTCTTTTATTTTATAATGTTGTATATATTAATTTTATGTTAAAGCGTAATGGGGATTTTTAGTTGTAAAATAAAAGTTTCTGCGGTCGTGACATCGCCATTTCATATTCAAAACTCATTTTGAATATTTCGGCAAATATTTAGTTTCTTGCAAACTCCTTTTAATACGGAAAAAAGACATTCATAGTGAAAACAGGGTGATATAATAAAAGTTCTAATTAGCAAAATAACACCAAAATCTTATGATATTTTGAAAAATGTATTGTGGTGAAAAATATTTTCTATAAATAATATGTTTATCCTTTTTGCAACATATAACCTACGAAATAATGTTTTGTACTTATCGAATATATGGGAACACATTTTTATTATACTGGCATACATAATGTCTTACGTCAGTTATTTTGACATGAAACCAGTCAAATTGCTTTTTCACCAATGCTAATATCTCTTTATTGGAATATAAGTAATTTACCGTCAAGCTTATTTCGTGTTATCAAGACTTACTCTCTCTACGTTTACTCGTGTTCGCTCTCCGTACATCTACACTTACGACATATCAAGTGTCCCGTTTGAACGAGTCACTCAAATACGAGACTTAGGCTTGATTCTAGACTCAAGTCTTACTTTTAATACACACATCACAGCAATGTGTAAGAGGAGCTTTAAATCTCTAGGCTTTGTAATGAGACAAGCGTCTCCGTTTCGGCGCAGAAGCGCTATTGTCGTGTTGTACTTCTCCTTTGTTCGGAGTACTTTGGAATATAACTCCGTCATCTGGGACCCTCACGAAGACAAGTATCGCATGATGATAGAGCGAGTGCAGCGGAAATTCTGCCGGTTTCTGTATAAAAAGCTTTATGGGTACTATCCTTATCTATACCCGTCTCTGTTTGTGTCTGGCATGGTAGGTCTTGACACGCTGGCATTACGACGCAAGTGTGCCCTTATGTTGCATTATTATATGTTATTAAATCATAAAATTGACGATTCGGTAACACTCTCACACTGTTCATTATCAGTGCCGAACCAGTACACTCGGCTGCGCTCGCGCCGCTTGCTTGCCGCACCACAAGTGCGAACATGTACGGCGCAATACGCACCCACATGCCATGCAATTTCTCTGCTCAATTCTTTTATTGCTCAGTATCCTGATTTGGACATATTTTTTACGAACCAAACCACATTTTTGAAAATGGCTGCATTCTTTTTGTCATGTACCTAATTATATTTAGAATAGCATATTAATAAGACACTGTATGTACCTACTTTAGATCTTACTGTAGAAAATTGTATTCTAATGGCTCACTGCACGCGTTGGGCAACTGTAAGTGCAGTGAGCAGTTGTAAATATAAATAAAAATAAAAAAAAATAAAGACTCGTGGGTTGACTAAAGTATGAGACAGTCTTTATTGGTAACATTATTTATTTATTTATTTATTTTATTCTTTATGCACAAAAATAGTACACAGGTGGACTTAATGCCTGGTGGCATTTTCTGCCAGTCAACTTTTTGGTGGTGCAGAGATAGATGTGGTAGGTGCATTAGCCATGTGGTGAAAAGAGGATATGTATTAGATACATATTAATAATTTATATAGGTACATATTATAAACCATAAATATACTATAAATATATATAATTACTCATAGATATGATACACACATAAATATAATACATAAATATATACATATATAAATACATAATTATGCTACAGCTGATGAGAGTGATGAGCCGATTCCTTAAACTTAGCGAAGAGAAGATTCCGTACTTTCGTTTTAAATGTTTATCGGTTGGTGGCCATTCTGACTTCAGGAGGGAGCCTGTTCCATAGCAGAACAACTTGGACAACAAAAGAAGAGTTTACAAAACCAGAAGTATGAGCGGGACAGTGAAGAAGTAGATTATGAGAGGAACGAAGGTTTCTCTCATGTGTGGAACATAAGTATTGGAAGTATGTAGTCAGATAAGAAGGAGGAGAAGGGGAAGTAAGAATAGAGTAGAGAGTTGTGAGAGCACGCAAACTTCGGCGCTGACGAAAAGGTAGCCATTTAAGATCAGAACGGAAAGTAGATACATGATCATACTTACGAAGATTGTATATGAACCGAATGCAGTTATTTAGAAGTCGGTCATATTTGTTGAGATACTCTGCATTCAGGTCATAATAGCACACATCACCATAGTCGATTAAAGGGAATATCAAGGCCTGTACAAGCATTGCTTTGGTTCTGATTGGCAGGAAGTTTTTGAGGCGATATAGAGCTCGAAGGGTACCAGTTACTCTCTGACTGACATACGTAACCTGTGCCTGCTAGTCGAGAGTGGAATCAATTAGCAATCCCAAGTCTTTAACCACTGGACTAAAGGGTTTGATAAGACCATTAAACATCACCGGAGGCAAGGTAGTCAGGTCTAATCTCCTTGTCATGCGCCGACTGCCGACAACAATGGCCTGGCATTTAGCAGGATTTACGTCCAGTCCGAAATCATTACACCAAGCTTGAATGATATCTAGGTCTCTATTAATATCAGCTATCGCAGTTGTAACATCATCTACTCTCGCCTAGGAATATAACTGCAAGTCGTCGGCGTAAAGATGGTACGAACATCGAAGCTTAGGAGTTAAGAAATTAATACAAATGTAAAATAGTAGAGGAGAGAGTATGCCACCTTGAGGAACACCAGAGTTAATGTTACGCCAACTTGATGAGATGTCATCACTGCGAACTGCCTGCTGGCGTTCCTGAAGATAAGTAGAGAACCATTCCAGTGCGCCAGGTGAGATCATTAGATGGGAAAGGATTGATAGAAGGATATCGCGACTGACGGTATTAAAGGCATTCGAAAAGTCAACCAAGGCCAATACTGTGACCTTAGTCTTCTCCATGCCTGCTCTAATATCGCCAGTCACTTTAAGGAGTGCAGAGGTTGTGCTATGTCCAGGCCTAAAGCCAGATTGAAGAGGACTTAATAAATTGTGTTTGTACACAAAACTGGACAGCTGTTTATTCACACAAGCCTCTAGAACTTTGGATAGGAAGGGAAGTATGGAGATTGGACGAAAATGTTGAGGGAGAATAGGATTGGGAATTTTGGACAGTGGGATAACAAAGGCCTTACGCCACAAAGAAGGGAATAAACCATTGGCAATCGAGAAATTGACAATGTGGGATATAGGAAGGATGAGGTGGTCAAGGATAAGTGTGATCATACGACGGCTGATGCCGTCAAATCCCACAGCGTTGGACTTGATAGAAAGGATAATTTTCTTGATCTCACTCGGAGCAACTGGAGAAAAATCAAAAGGATCTATGTTGAGACGGGGAAGGGCAGCTAAGTGATCAATAGTGTGACGCCTGGTCTGAGGGTCCAACAAAGCAGTTGTGGTGAAAAAATGGTTTAAATCCTACAGACCAACCGTCCACTGAGTATCAGAATGTCGCTGTTTGCCAATACCCAGGGTTCCAAGGAACTTCCAGATATTGGCAGGGGAAGAGGAATTTATGTTGTCAAGAATATGGCGGCGTTTAGCGTTACGAACCATCTGGTTACACCGATTCCTTGCAGCTTTGAAGAGGGCCCAGTTTTCTTCGCATCGATCCTTTTTGAATTGCCGAAATGCTCTATCCCGGCGCCTCATAGCCATTTTTATGCCTCTCATTAGCCATGGAGTAAGAGGACGTCTTAATTTCACTTTCCGGACGGGGGCGTGCTTGTCATAGAGGTTCAAAACCACGTTATTAAATTAAGTGACCTATCGTCCACAGTAGCTGCTGACATCAGCTGACTCCAATCCAGTTCAGCAGCATCCCTCTGCAAACGGTCACTATCTATACGTCCAAAACAACGCCTATACAGGACCTTGGGGTGGGGCTTAGGTGGCTTAAGGTTATAGGATAGGTAGATGAGATCGTGATGGGAAAAACCAGGAACAAGGAACTGGCCATGGGATTGGGCAAGGGACGGGTTAGAGGTAATTATTAAGTCTAGCCATGTGTCTACACCTTCGGTGTTGTGGTGAGTGGGACCAAGCGGGAGCGTGTGTAGACTGGCAGACTCAATTAATTGCTGGAGTTTATGGGAACGGGGGGAATTGTTGGCAAGCTCAGTGTTGAAATCTCCCATGATGATATGATGAGCGTATTCTGACCCTAAGTATTCCAGAATCGATTCGAGACTGGAGAAGTAGTTTATGGTGGGAGGACAATAGACAACGCCAAGAACAGTTTTAGCCCCATTGACTGAAACCTCGAGGAACAGATATTCTGCTGAAGCAGAAGAGTTAGACGATGAAGCTAAGATAATTTTGAAGGATAATGAGCTACGGAGGTAAATGGCTACACCGCCCCCTCTTCTGTCCACTCTATCATTTCTGATGAGGACAAAACCAGGGAGAGGGTAGGAAGTAGAAAGTAGATGAGGTTTCAGCCAGCTCTCTGAAATCAGAATGGCATGAACGTTAGCATTATCAAAAGTAAGAAGCAAGTCGGTATAGTGGCTGGGTATACTCTGTGCGTTAATGTGACACACATTTAACAGCCGAGATGTGGTTTGAACATTAGTATGTCGTCTGGACGTAGAACAACTAGCCGTGGTGAGGATTGCGGCTATGTTAACTCTTCCTTTGCGGCAGCAACACCTCCATTCTTTGGACAAGCTATCTGATTCGGCGCTCAATAATTTGACGTAATGGATAGCGCTAGTCTGTGTAAGTGTTGTTTACCTACTTCTCTTCTCAATCCCTACAATTCTCTCGTGCTCTCCTCACCGAATATTCAAACGACTTTAATTGTTTGTTTCAGGAATTAAACGGAGTGTGTTGAGACATGCACTCAACAGCTATAACGAAACGTCGCCGCGGGGTCTGCGGTGCGGTGCGAGTGGACGGCTCGCGGGCTCGTGCGCCGCTGTCATCGACAATCAGCTGTTACACGTCATTACGATCAGACGCTCTCGCGCAACCTAAATACTTTCTTGTTTGTTCCGTAGACGCGACCAAAATTGTATATGTAAACCTCAGTAGTACTTCAACGAATATAACATCCTAGTATTACAATCCACTGCAGTTTTATTCGACACTACACTCTTTCTTCGAGAACCAGCACAACGACGCCGCACCATATGGTCCTTTCACCGTTACGAAGAAAGAAATTTGAATATATTCAACAGAGTACCCACAGAGGAGTTGTACAGTGGCTTCAAATCGTCTTATCCTGTGGTCTTTGGATTTCTTGAAGAATTTGGCCGTTGGGACGTCACGAATCGACACGGGAGAACATAGCCGTCCTTGTTGATTTGTACCCAAGTCAAAGGAAAGGATACCTACGCAGGACTGCAGGACAGGAACATCAGTGGTTTGCAACATAACTTGTGAGATCGTTCCATTTTCCTTATTTAATTCATATTGTCATTATCATCACATCCACATCACACTTCACATTATCATATTTCATCCCATAAGCTTAATCATTTATTCATATTGTCATTCCATTCTATTCATTTTCATTTCACAAAATATTGCAAGTCATTCAAATACTGCAAGTCATTTTCACATATTGGTTATTCATCTTGTTTTTGGGCGCTGTTCATCTCTTCATATGTTCTTAAGTAGTTGAAACATTCATGTTCATTAGCATATTTCACTTCATTTAAATTATTTTATAGTAGATAAATTTAAATACTTAGACGGGTACAAATATTGCAAGTCATTGTCACACATTGGTCATCCATTTTGTTTCATACCCTCATACATTCATATGTAGTTATAGCATACATTATCATTAAAATATTTCATTTACTTTTAATAATTTAACAATAACTTTAGATTTTCACAAGATTTTTTTATACAGCAAATCTTTTGCAGAATATTGCTTATTATTTCAATGGAAAGGAGTGTTGTACATTGATGAGTTTGGTTTTTGTGCACTTTTCTCATACTTTCTTTTCTTGTAAAAATATTTTTTCACAAAATATTATGACTGCACGGTTAGCGTAGTGGTTTAAGCGGCCGCCTCGCCGCTTGACACTGCGCCGAGTGTTGTGGGTTCGATCCCCACACGAGGCAACACTTTGTGTAATTCACAAATTGTTGTTTCGAGTCTGGGTGTTCATTGTGTCCGTTAGTTATATGTTTGTAAAGTCCCCCGCGACACAGGATTTAGTCCTAATGCGGGAGTTGTCTTTTATAAAATAAGAAAATAAGAATAAGAATATTTTTTCTTGCTTGCTAGTTCTTGCTATCTTTGCAACATGTCAGACGCTAAAGGCTTAATTAAGAAACGTGCTTCAATTAAGGCTAAGCTTACTCAATTTGCATCTTATTTGAATATAGCACAGTCTTGTGAAAAACTAAGTGATACTCAATTTGAGTATCACTTAGTTTTTCACAAGACCAATATATAGTTGAGGTTGAATACCGTCTCAACATATTTGAGAACTTATATGAAAAATATGATGCATTACAGTGTGACCTGGAGGCACTGGTGGACGATCCCAGCGAGCAATATGCGGAGCGTGAGGAGTTTGAGAAGCAGTTCTACAACTTGGTGGCTACTGCGCGCCAGCTGATCACCAGCGCTCGCAGTATTCAAACGGGAGACTCAACGTCCGAGGTGTATTCTTGTTCTAATCACACACACAAACATAACTCTATACGCCTACCTAAGATTGATTTGCCAAAGTTTTCAGGCAGCTATCATGATTGGTTAGAGTTTAGGGATACATTTACATCTATAATACACAGTAATGACAGCATAAACAAAATCAATAAATTACATTATCTCCGTGCTTCCTTAAAGGGAAATGCTTCTCTTGTCGTAGATAATTTAGATTTCAGTTCGGAGAACTACGACGCTGCCTGGAAGTTACTTTGTGAGAGATATGACAACAAGAGACTGCTTGTCAACAATCATGTACAAGCTCTCTTTAATGTGAACCCTATCACTAAAGAGTCAAGTAAGTCGTTACGTCACATAATTGATACAACAAATAAAAATCTTAGAGCTTTATCTACACTTGGGCAACCAGTTCAACACTGGGATACACTTATAATTTATATTATGGCAAATAAATTGGATCAGGTGACAAACCGTGAGTGGGAGGAGCATAGAAACTCTCTAACTGAATCTCCAACATTAAATGTTTTTATTCATTTTCTCAATAACCGATCTGATTTATTAGAAACACTTGAGGAGTCTAAGTTTATCAAAACAAAGGGCGAGGGTTACAATGTTAATAATAAATTAAATAAAAGTTTTATTGCTTGTACAGAAAAACCTAAACATAAATCTTTATTGTGTCCAATGTGTAAACAGGATCATTATGTATTTACATGTGAGACATTCAAATCACTTCCAGTACAGGTTCGAATAAAAAAGGCTCATGGTTTTAAGGTATGTCTTAACTGTCTTCGACCAGGCCATGATGCTATTAAGTGCAAGCCAGGACATTGTAAATATTGCAATGAAAAGCACAATACCTTGCTTCATATTGATAGTGATAGTGACCCCTCTAACACTCAAAACATTGCCTTGTCAGCTAATCACTCTGCTTCATCTCGCATAATTTTGCTTTCCACAGCGCTCGTGCGGGTGATGGACTCAAAGGGGAGCTATCACACTGCTCGAGTCTTGCTGGACAACGGGAGCACGGCTAACTTCGTGTCCAGTGACTTTGTCCGTAAGCTTCATATTTCTACCTACCATGCCGAGTCTAAGGTAATAGGTGTTAATTATCAATCTTCTAGTTGTTCGCAAGGTTGTTCGATCTCCTTAAAATCACTCAATAGTGATTATGAAATCAACATTGAGTGTTTTGTCCTACCGAAGGTTTCGTCATACATACCAAAGTCATTTGTTGATACGAGCAACATACATATACCTTCGACCATTCGTCTAGCCGACCCTAAATACTACATTCCGTCTTCGATCGACATCCTAGTCGGCGCGGAGGTATTTTGGGGTATCATAGGCGCGAATCGGGTCACTTTAGGTAAAAACAAGCCTGCTTTGTTCGAGTCAAAGTTAGGCTGGCTTATTTCTGGTGCTTTAATTCAATCGAATTCATCTCCTCATGAGTGTCTGCATACTGATAGTTTACAGTCGGACTTAGCACGATTTTGGGAATTAGATTCGGTAGATTCCAAACATAAATATACTGCTGAAGAGCGGGCTTGCGAACAACTTTTCGTAGACACCACGACTCGCAACCCTGATGGTCGATTTGTGGTAAACATTCCTCTCAAAGAGTCACTTCATGTTCTAGGCGACTCCTATGCAATGGCTAAACGTAGATTTCTATCTGCATCACCCATACAGCTTAAAGCCTTTGTCCGTCATCGCGTTTCTGAGATTCAAGATTCTGTTGGTGGTAATACTTGGAGTTACGTTCCTTCTCTTGAAAACCCCGCAGACCTTGCTTCGCGCGGACTTAGAGCTGACAAACTGCTGTCTTATTCTTTGTGGTGGTCAGGTCCTCAGTTTTTACACAAAGAACCTTCTTCATGGCCTCTGTTTCCTGAGTCGAATTTAGGAGACAAGTCATATTTACCAGAAATAGTTACATCTCATCATGTTGATACTACGGATGCTGTCGACAATTGGATTACATTACTATGTAAGAGGTATTCTAGTTTCAGTAAATTACAGCGCGTGGTCGCACATATCATGCGTTTTATAAATAAATGTAGAAAGAACTCTATAGAGTGTGGTCCTCTCACAAACACTGAGTTGACTACGTCATTACATTTCTTACTCAGACATAGTCAACAGGAGTCCTTTTCTGAGGAATATAAACTATTAACCTCAGATAAATCACTGCCTGTCAAAAATAAATTACTTTCATTGTCGCCATTCATAGATAAATCTTGTAATTTGATTCGGGTCGGTGGTCGATTAAACAATTCATTTTATGATTTTAATGTAAAACATCCAATACTCTTATCTAGTACTCATATTATTTGTGTCCTAATATTTAACATGTATCACTTGCGCCTTTTGCATGCTGGACCGCAACTCTTACTTGCTACGATACGCCACCATTACTACCCTGTGGGTGGTAGAAACTTGGCTAAAAAGGTTTCCCAGCAATGCGTAAAATGCTGTAGGATTAAAGCTACGACGGTCCAACCTGTCATGGGTTGTCTTCCACCGCAACGCTTACATTTAGAGTTCCCTTTCTTAGATACAGGGGTGGATTATGCTGGTCCCATCATGATAGCTGACCGCAAGGGTAGAGGATGCAGACTCATCAAGTGCTTTATTTTTGTGTTTGTGTGCTTAGCAACAAGAGCGCTCCACCTCGAACTCGTGTCAGATCTCACGAAAGACGCCTTTTTGGATGCCATGAATCGCTTTATTGCTCGCAGGGGGAAGCCTCGTAATATTTACTCTGATAATGGTACTACTTTTGTTGGCGCTTTCAATGAGCTAGCTAGTCTGCTTTCACAAAACCTAGACTTTAATGATATTGACCCCGGTATCAACTTTTCATTTATACCTGCCTACACACCCCACATGGGGGGATTGTGGAAATCGGCAGTCAAATCTACCAAGTACCACCTCAGGCGTGTCTTGGGTCTAACAAATTTAACTTTTGAAGAGATGGTCACATGCTTGATACAAGTTGAAGCCATACTAAATTCGAGACCCTTAACTCCCTTGTCCAATGATCCTTCAGACCTGGTCCCTTTGACTCCGGCCCACTTCCTCATTGGACGCTCACTAATGATGTTGCCACATCCACAGATTGAAAACGTCAACATCACCAGCTTACGATGGTTTCGTGGCATAGAATACTTAAAACAACACTTTTGGCATCGGTTTTCCCATGAGTACATTCTCTGGCTTCAACAGAAAACCAAGTGGCGCCGGTCGTCTGGTGAACTTAAAGAAGGGACACTCGTCGTCATTAAGGACAAAGGTTCAACTCCTCTAATGTGGCTTCTAGGACGAATCATCCATGTCCTACCTGGCAGAGATGGCATCAATAGGGTCGCCGACATCCGGACACGCAAGGGTGTCATTCGGCGCGCTTTTAACACAATCTGCCCTCTTCCAGTCACTGCTGTTGAAGACTCTTCAACCGGGGGAGTATGTTGAGACATGCACTCAACAGCTATAACGAAACGTCGCCGCGGGGTCTGCGGTGCGGGGCGAGTGGACGGCTCGCCGGCTCGTGCGCCGCTGTCATCGACAATCAGCTGTTACACGTCATTACGATCAGACGCTCTCGCGCAACCTAAATACTTTCTTGTTTGTTCCGTAGACGCGACCTTAATGTATATGTAAACCTCAGTAGTACTTCAACGAATATAACATCCTAGTATTACAGTCCACTGCAGTTTTATTCGACACTACACTCTTTCTTCGGGAACCAGCACAACTACGCCGCACCAGAGTGTTATGTTTAGAATGCTACACATTAATTGAAGCTGTTGTAACTTCTGAGGTCATACCTGCACCACATTATGATATATATTCACATACGATATATAAGCTCCTGCTTCATTTTGAGGTGATTTATTTGAAGAAGATATTTTATAATAACAAATAAAATGAAGAATAACATAAAAACTGTGTTTCATTTACCTATTAAGCATAAAACAGTGTAGTTTTAATGCCAACTTTGTCATAAAGTTCAATGGAATGAGCTTATCTTTTGTGAACTAGCCCACTGAAATTCTCATTAATTGTACCACATGGTATTGAGAATTCTCAGTAAGATATATATCAGACTGAAAAAACCGCAAACTAATATAATGTACAAACGTTTGGTACGTAGCTCCACTTCTTTTTACAACTATTTTCTATATTGTATAATATACATAGTGGCTTCTAATAAATGCCGGTAATATGATTCAATCATATCATCATCGTCCTAGCGTTATGTCGGTTGCATCCAAGACTTGAATGCCTAGGAGCCCTGGGTCCGCTTACAAGTCTAACCAGATATGACAGAATATTAGCTTTTCCATAGTCTGACCGCCATAACCCAAAGGGATAGCGATATTGTATAGTTTAGACCAGTAAGTATCGGTTTAATGGAGGGTATTGACTCCCCGTAACGTCGTGCGATGGTGAAAGATCTTCATGACAACTGGGACCGACGGCTTAACGTAAGTACTCTTCGAAGCACGGTCGATAATTAACTAATTTACTACTATTAATATGACTGCCGACTAACCTTGCTCTGCCGACACACTCGCAAGTCTGCAGAGCAAGCATCCAGCGCCAGGAGATAGCCTCTTCTTTCCTGACCCACCTGACACTAACTCAGATAGCCTCAGGATTACAGCCAAGGACGTCCTGACTGCCGTTGGCTCCTTCCAAAGCGGGTCTGCTGGTGGTCTCGACGGCTTAACACCCCAACACTTAAAAGATCTTGTGTGTTCAAGCGCCGGGGCGGCCGGGGACGCGCTTTTGGGGGAGCTAACGGCTCTAGTCAATCTTATGCTCTCCGGCAATGTGAACGATGCCATCGTTGACGTTTTGTATGGCGCAAATCTATGCGCTTTACGAAAGCGAGACGGTGGTATTCGTCCCATTGCCGTTGGGTGTACGTACAGGCGTATGGCGGCCAAGATTTGCTGTCGGCATTATAACTCCATGTTAGGCAGCAAATTACAGCCACTACAACTTGGATTTGGCTCAAAGGGTGGCTGTGAGGCCGCCATACATGCCCTGTCAACGTACCTTGGCTGTAATGGGGGTGATGTTATCTTGAAGATTGACTTAAAGAATGCTTTTAACTCAGTGAACAGGGACACCTTGTTGACGCAAGTTAAATTAGAAACCCCCCAAATTTACAACTACCTTTGGCAGTGCTACAGGCACCCATCAAAATTAATATACAAGGAAAATCTTTTGGAGTCCGCCGTTGGCTGTCAACAAGGCGACCCTCTTGGACCACTCATTTTTAGCTTAGCCATTCATCCAGTTATTAGCCAGCTAAATTCTAAATTTAACATCTGGTACCTAGATGACGGAACCCTAGGAGGCGACGTACACACTGTCTATCAGGACCTGGCACTTCTGAAGACCAAATTTTCATCCATCGGCCTAGACCTTAATCCAAGTAAGTGTGAAATTTTTATCAACGATACTTTAGACCAATCCGCAATACTTTCCCAATTTCAAACCCTGGCACCCAGTATAACGCATATTTGAAGATTTATTATTTGAAGAAGGTTTTGATTCTTTAATTCATGAAAAAATTCAAAATTTTAGTGAAATTTCGGACCGCCTGCTCAAAATTAATATACATTCGGCTTTCACTATTATTCGATACTGTCTTTTTGTGCCTAAGTTCACACACGCTTTACGTTCATCGCCTTTTTGGAAAAACCCAAGCCCACTAGTCAATATTGACAAAATTTTACAAAACACCCTAAGCAACATTTTAAATGTGGCTCTGAACGACCGAGCATGGCTACACGCAAAATTTCCGACGTGAGCTTACCAGCATTTCTGTCATCGGTCCACAGCACTGCAGAATTGACCAGGAAAATCTTAGCACCCACACTGGTCGATTCTGAGGTGCCGTGTAAGATCGATGCCATTAATGCTTGGAAAATGGCTTGTCCAAGCACTGAGTTGCCCCGAAATTTATCCTCTCAGAGGCAGTGGGACGGGCCGCTTTGCAGCGCAGTACGAGAAAATCTCCTTAGCACATCGTACAATGCTGCAGAGTGTGCTCGTTTGCTGGCTGTGGGAGAGTGGGAGTCGGGGCTCTGGCTTCAAGCACTGCCATCGTCCAACATAGGTACCATGTTGGACGATACGACTTTCCGCCTCGCTTCTTGCCTCCGTTTAGGTGCGCCGTGTGTCGCTCCACATCGTTGTCACTGTGGGGAGGCGGTCGACAGCCTTGGTCACCATGGCCTATCATGCAGCAGGAGCGCAGGTCGTATTTCACGACATAGCAACCTGAATGACATTCTCCGTCGGGCTCTTGTCACCGCTGGCGTTCCAGCCCAACTTGAACCTCAGGGTTTGGCACGCAACGATGGTAAAAGACCAGAGGGAATGTCTCTACTGCCTTGGAAGTTGGGTAGGCCTTTGGTATGGGACGCAACGTGTGTCGATACCCTTGCGCCATCTCATCTTTCTAGCACAGCGGGTTGTGCGGGCGCTGCTGCTGCCACAGCGGAGACTCTGAAACGGCGCAAATATGTAAATCTCGCAGGGGATTATGTATTTGAGCCGTTTGGAGTCGAAACGTTGGGGTCATGGGGTCCAAGTGCTAGATCTCTCTATAGAGAGCTTGCGAAGAGACTTGTCGACGCCTCGCATGACCAGAAGGCTGGCATGTATCTAGCACAAAAAATTAGTATTGCCATACAGCGTGGCAATGCTGCCAGTCTTCTGGGCACATTCCCAATAGACGGCGATGTGGAGGTCTTTCACGACGCCCTTTGAATATGCATTTTCTTATTTATTTGTATTGTACTTTAATATTTTAATTTAATTTTAGTTGTAGTATTTAAGTAGTTATAATTAATTGTGTTATCCTAATATTAATTTATTTTGTTATTTAAATAAATAAATTAATATGATTAACGGCCGGTTTCTGAATTGAGAATTTCGCGTTGAGAACAATTTAAACACTAATTATATACTACTTAATCAATTTTCTGTTTCACAAAAAATTGTTTTGACACATTTTGAGTATTTGTGCTTGTAAAATCTAAAATTTGACACAACATATGATCAACTCATGATCAACTCCATATCAACTCTATATTCGCGTTTCTGAAAACGTTTGACATTTGTCAAACCTCACTTAGCACTGATAAATTGAGAAAAAAAAAATTGTACAACTTTGGTCCTTTAACCAGTGATCACGAGTAATATGACAGTCAGTATGTCAAACTGTCCACACTACGGTTGCTAAGCAGCGGTTACGTCATACTAACGTCTACACAACAAGAAGGTCGTTAAACAGAATTTATAGAAAAAAGGTTCAAAGATTATTCAATATTTGGAAAAATAGATTACAACATTATTAGGAACAAATTGAAGGGTTAGAAAATATAAATAAGAGATTTCCGTGTTAAATCAATCCAAATAATTACGCTGTGGCCTCCATGGAGGTATAATTCTATATACCTCCATGGTGGCCACCATGGAGGTATATAGAATTATACCTCAAATATACCTGGCCACAAATATTTTGTATTAAAAATAAAACAAACTGACTTTGACATAACATACACGTTACGTTTTCACTAAGATACCGAATTGAACAAATTCAACAAACTGTTCATTAAAATAAAATAATCGTTGAAATAATTTTAAAACAACTTTATTTCGACTTTTTATTTGTTTCCGTATAAAAATAATTAACTGACAAGTGTGCTTCTTTGTAAAATGTTAATTATTACGAATTTATGGTTAGTACCGGTTTTTTTACTTGTATCGGAACGTACTAGTATTGTTCGGTTTAAGTTATTCATGATTTGAAGAAAACTCAGTTGAAAGTGCTTTGAAAAAATATCACTCTGATCTGTGAAACAGAAAAAACTTAAGTTGACTTCAACTAGTTCAGAATTTTTCAACTGATGAAAGCTGAAATTCTCAATTCAGAAACCGGCCGTAAATCATGTAACTATCACAATACTTAACCTCAAAATATTTGAAATCTTTAATGTCCGATAGCTAAGAACTGCCGCCGAATATCGTATTCATTTTTTCCTAATTTAATTAGGAGTATATTTACTATATTTTACTGCTTAAATCATTGAGAAGCAAACTTAGCCCATCTTCCATACAAAGGTCATTGGGCAAATAGTATGGGAGAAAAACCCACGGCGGACAGACATGAAATTGTGAGAATATATCAGTAAATATCTCTAGTTTAGCATGGTAAGGGTCGCTTTCTTGTGAGTTGTGGGAATTAAAAAAAATCTTATTTTTAACATTATTTATTCGGCGTAATCAATGTCTATTGTGATTTTATCTAAAAATACCGCAAACATTTTGATTTCTTGTTGGTGTCTAGCCGAGGATAAAAAATAAATGATATGCCGTGTGGTTGAATGCCGCGTGGTTGACGGCATAGAATACAAGTGTCACCATCCCCTATCTTCCCGTGGGTGTCGTAAGAGGCGATTAAGGGATAACACGATGCAAATACCATATTTGCGTAGAGACGGAAAACTCGACATAAACCGGCGGAATAAATCGTGCGCGTGGGATCGGGAGGTCCCGAGTTCGATTCCTGGGTCGGGCCGTGTTATTGGGTATTTCTGTCACGAAATTCTCAGTAGCAGCACGGAGTCTGGAAATGTGCCCGGTACGGCAATAGGCACGCCCCTTATTACGTGGGACTAAAGTATATCTGGCGAAAAGTGGGTGTAGAAATACACCTCTGCCTACCCCTTGAGGGATAAAAGGCGTGACGTTATGTATGTATGTACTGACACTATGCGCGCAACTGCATATGGTACGGAGGCCATGTAATACACGAGCTGTAATAATCTTCAACAGTTTGTCTTCCTTGTCTCGCCTGGTTTATCAAAATATCTTTGGACGTAGTATTTTCGCGCTCTGACATAACGACCGGTTGGCGCAGCGGGAGTTTATGCGACTGCCACGCTGATGGTCGCGGGTTTGATTCCCGCTCAAGTCAAACATTTGTGTGCATGAACATGGATGTTTGTCATGGTCTGGGTGTTTCTATGTATAATATGTATGTATCTACAAAAACAAAGTATATATGTATGTTTATCCATTATCTAGTACCCATAGTACAAGCTTTGATTAGTTTGGGACTATATGGTGATGTGTGTATGTGGTGGTAGTATTTTATTGGTTGTTTAAGGCAGCGATAGCCTAGTGGAGATACCAACGGACTGCCATGCTGAGGGTTTCGAATCCACGGCGCACACCAATGACTTTTCGAAGTTAAGTGAGTATTATATTGTTAACTAGCTGTGCCCGCGACTCCGTTCGCGCGGAATTTGTCTTTTCATTGGGCTACAGAATTGATACCCAAAATGTTTTAAGTTGCATGTAATACCTATATTACATGCAACTTAAAACATTTTGGGCCCAATGAAAAGACAAATTCCGCGCGAACGGAGTCGCGGGCATAGCTAGTATCCAATTTAGGTATTGGATAGTGTAGATTTCCTAAAAATAGCTCAAATGACTTTCACTTGTTCGTGCAAGTCCACACCGCGAAGTTACCAATCGCGAGTAAAAGATCAGAGAATTCCTGTGCATTTTCGTTGCCTCATAATCATAATCATGCTCGCATATTTAATGTCAAAATGCATAGCGATAATACAATCCCATAGTTATGAACTCTTTAGAAAGACTATAATTTCATCAGCTCTTGTCTCATATTCATTGGTGGTATAACAGACAGAGCCTAATGAAAATCGCCGAAAAAGTACTGTTATACCGCCCATGGGTTCGTCATTTTGTATTCGGACAATCTTACTTTAGCTTCGTTCCTTTGCCGAAGTCACCTTGGTAGGAAAAGCCTTGCCGTTTCACCCGGAGCATCTACAAATAGTATTTTTCTCAAATCACTATCCACGCTACGACACACACGATCATAATTATATTTAACGCTGTTCTTCAGTAAGTCTCGAGGGTCTCGAGAGATCATTTTTACACCAGCAAATGACGGTTCGTATCGGTCGTCTTGGTCGTTCATATTGAGTAATAGGATAGATATAACTATAACTACTGTCAAGCAATCAAAAACTATATCTACTGTCAAGCAAAGTTATTAGATTGTTGTGGGAACCTTAAATTGTCCTCGGCCAATTTGTCTTCATATTTATGCCATAACTATGCAGCATCTCAAACCCATGGCGTAATCGATGAGGACTTTTACTTATACTTGCTTCAGACAATGTCATCCCAGTGTTTATCCCCATCCAGTAAAATAAAATTACTCGCCACTCTTCATCCTGTTTACATATACATACTTGTGCGAATACGTCCAGCCTAAGCTGAACCCTATTTAATATAATCAATTTAAATTGGAAGATCCAAATGTTCGAAAATATCCTATTTATAATCTTTCAACCCTCGTAATTTTACATTTGACTGATCATAATATATTAAGTTTCAACCAATTCAACTAAAAGAGTTACTTTTATAGAACAAGTTTTAACCGAACAAATGTTTAATTTGACACAACTTTTTTATCTATGAACCGATTCGTATAAAACAAATTAAGTGGAGCTTACTACAATAGGTACATCAGTGAAAACCGCATTCCAATTCTATTAGCCGTTTCTGAAATTAGCGTGCACAAACGCGCCGACAAACAGACAAAAATTTTAAAAATTATATTTTTGACTTCTCTTCTTTAATGTAGACCCCTTAAAAATATTTCTTCTGAATATCTTCCATGTACGGACATCGATCACTTACAGATTTATTATGTATAGACGGCCGTTTCGCGCGTTAAACAAAAATCAACCGTATAGCCGTACCCATACTGGCGCGGCGAGATTTGGAATTTTTATTTCATCTATATCTTGTGTGTTTATAAACCGATTTAAATTTTTTTTAAATATAATATACATATTAAAGTGTAATTTTTGAATATGGGACTTTGATAAAGATATATCTATGTGAAATACAATAATTATATTGATGTATTTAATACACTTTGAAGAAATGCCTAACGATTAAACCCATTATTGTGGCTAATTTGTAAAAGATAGATATATACTATTAAGGCCTTTTTTGTAGATATTTTGAAGATCATCATCTTTGTAATACATACTTTTGGTGAATGATCAACGTATGCGAGGATAAGAGCTCGAAAGCGCATTTTCATCCGACTTGCTTCAAATTTATCGTCACTGCTCAGCTACTATGTGTCTTAGCGTTATGTTATATAACCTATAACCTGCCCAGGAGTATGGACTACAATCGTACCAAGTTTGGTTTAAATCCCTTCAGTAGTTTTTGACCCATGCGTGCACATACAGACAGACAGACGGACAGACAGACAGACAAAAAATTTACTGATTGCATTTTTGGCATCAGTATCGATCACCATTCATCCTCCAATATTAATTTTGAATATATATTCAATGTACAGAATTGTCCTCTCTACAGTTTTATTATAAGTATATAGATAATAGCTTACCCCGTGCCTCGGAGAGCACGTTAAACCGTCGGTCCTGGCTGTCATGAAGATCTTTGACAGTCGTTACGGGGAATCAGTACCCTAAAAAAACAGATACTGGTCCAAACCATGGAATATCGCTATGCCTTTGGGTTGCGGAGGTCAGACGACAGTCGCTCGGTGGAAAAGTTGATATTCTGTCATAGCTTGTTAGACCAATAAGCGGCCCTCGGGCTCCAAGACGTGTAAGTCTTGGATGCAACTGGGATAACGCTAGGGCGATGATGATGATGATGATCAATATTTTATTGTTTACTCGTATAAAATCTTAGCCTCATGTGCCCATGACAGTAGGACTTGTCCAATCTTTGATTATAATAAAAATATCAGTTCTTCGTATGTCAATGTGGGATATCTCTAAAATCCGGATTGTTTCCATCTAATGGCATGAATGATCACTTGGTAGGCACATGCCTGCACTCGACAGACCCGATTTGTAGCTATTTTTAACAGAACCACAATTTATATTACTTAAATATAGTGTGCGATTTTTGCTTTTTTTATAAATATATTTCTAGCTCAAACTTTGTTCTCCCATGGATTAAAAAAACATTCTCGTATGTACTGGTAAGAGCATTCATGCTCTTTCATTTTATACCAAGTTCGTCAATGTCCGTGATCGGGTCGGAATACGCCCAATGTCCTTTGGTCATTCTCCTTTGTCAAATTCCTTTCAGTCAAACAAGGGAGACCCACATGTTATACATAGTTCGGCAACACTACATATCTGTCGATTTTTATCCTCATGAAGTTGGCTGCGCTGCGTGCGTTTGCTGTAGCAGATAACTAGTGAAATCGTAACAAAGATACAAGAATATAAGAATCATGTACGACTTACGCTGGATCTTGTTGACAGCATGATGCAAACGCGATCTGAAATGCCTCGGCAGATGTTTATGCAGACCCAACTTCTTCCCTTGAGTGACTGCTAACACAACATCGTCCATGCTTTTCAGCTCACCTTCGAACTCCTTTTCTGTTGTCCTATAACAAAATAAACAATAGTTAAAGTAAAAGTCCTATAAAAAATTAAATAACTATAATAAAAATAAAATTGTTCTACGTTTTTAATGTAGTAAGACATGCACACGAACAATTTGTTATGGAAAAGGTTGTAGAGGGTAATTACAAATTATGTACATTTCAAATTCTAACTAGCTTATCAGTATTGAATATAGAAAAGCATATTTATTTTTGTTGAATTAAATTTTATTGGTCTGTGTTTTTTTTATGAATTGGTGTGTCTGATGAAATACTTAAGTAATTGCAGTTTTATACATATTGTAGGTTATTAGAAAAGGAGATTCATTGAACTCAGTGAGCAAGGTTTTTTGTTTGATAATGACTAGCAAAGAACCACATTGAAGATAAATTATATTCACGTGACCGATAAAATTTAATTAAACGACAGAAAAAGAATTTTGCATTGAAACGTCTCCCACAGACAAAATAATATAGGCGGCAGACAAAATAATATTGTTATATGAAACTCGTAACACAGAATTACACTTCAGTTACATTGAAATTGATATAACTTCATGTCGCTACTTTTGCGTAGCATTTATCACTTTTCCATTAGCATTACCATAATACAAGAGTTCGTAATTCCGACGTAGAGTGTTTCGACATGTTGACAATGAGAATTTGTGGAGAAATTCGTCCATTTCTCATTTTATTGTTTGTTTCAATTTCATCCATTTCTGGGTTTTATTGTTTGTTTCGATTATAATTTCTGTATTATTAATATTGTGAAAAGTAGCGGTTTTATGTACGTGTAATTTAATTTGTAACATCTCTTATCTTTTATCCGTAATGGATGGAATACGTAATGTGCTACTGTTGTAACTCTTATAATGTAAAGTTATCTACTTCAGTATCTTTTATCGTCGTTCACCAGTATACAATATTTTACACCTGTATACAATATTTTATACCATAAGATTTAATTTGATTTAAGATCGCACAAATGCTCAAATTTGTGTGTCTTATATAGAAATTGCGTTAGTTTCGTGCTCATTGCCCAACAATCTCTGAAAAAACTCATAGCCTAATATGTAATGCTAGTTTAAATTTCTTTTCACCTTCGCCTTTTCTTATAGTTACGGGAAACATAAATAAGTATCGTTTTATGCTGCACAGTAGTCGCTGATACGTTATAGATTTCAATGCTATTTTTTTAATGGTCTTATATTGGCTATTGAAACATAATTATGTTTCAGTAGCCAGAACATAGATCATTTGATTAAAATTCTATACTAATAGCATTCTTTTATTGTACAGTTCCTTGGTATAATGAAGGCGCTGCGTATTTTCTGAGCTATTTGTTATTTGTTAGTAAAGAAGAAAATAGCGCGAAAAAGTATACATTGATGTTAATTATGGTATTTACGTGGTAGTTTGTGACTTTGTGACGACAATGACATTGTTTTCTGGGGAATTAGATCTCGGAATTCCCACAGGATCTTCTTCCAAATCTTTCAGCCTATCAACGTAACCCTTTGTGGTCACTTCTTTGTGTTCTTCATCTTCTCCATTAAAGTCATCATCAGCATCATCAGGGGCGACGACTGTCTTCCTAGGCAGTCCTTTGAATGTATTTTTTAGCTTCATCAAATGCATCAGTTCTTTGCGAGCCAGATCGTTCAGTTCTTTGTTAGAGTATTCTTTGATCTGAAATGATAAAATATCCAATCACTGTTTTAGTCTTCAATTAACCGAAAAGATTATTTTAAGGTTCCTCTGTAACCCCGAAGAGGAAGGCAGAGATGTAATATTACGCAAGCATTACACCCGCATTTTGCCTTATGAATTTTAGGTCCCATATAATAGCGGGCGAGTCTATTTCCGTAATCCGGGACCTCCCGATCAGCATACGCATACGCTATACATGCATGGTTGAGAGATGCAGTCACCGATAAGATATCGAGTATAATAAAAAAAAACTTGATACATCTTTCAATCTATTTATTTACATTCAGACTCTACTTAACTGCATTCGAAGAAAAAGGTGGCGTTTTCATTAGTTACGCGTGCGGAATGTTGGGGTTTTAAATGTATTATAGATATAAGTCACGCCTGCAGATCCGAATGCTCTTTATCGAACATGTCATAGGCCGATTATTTTCACTAGAAGTTATTGCAGTTACGGTATAAAAACTACATGACAATGTAGGCGTTTCTTAATAAAGCAGACGTATAAAGTATCCTGAATCAAAAAAAAAGAATGAAGAGTTAATGACCGCAATAGTAGATATATAATTCTTAATAAATATTGGTCTTAAAATACTACTGCTCGATTTAAAATATTTATTCAAAATTATACTCCGAAACACTAAGATCCATTATTAAAACCCTGAAACCAAAATCTTGGCTACTAAGCCCAATGAGATAGCAAAAGCTGGCAGAACTTAGAACACTGCGTCATTCCCCCGTAGGTATAATGTAACAATTATGTTAATGTAGGTACATACATGATCGCGTTACACGGACTATCGGGTAACGTTGATACGAAAGTGCTTTCAGTGTTTAATCAAATCATCCTGTTACGTCGCTCGCTAGTTTTATCTTACCTAGGGAAGCCTGCTTTACATTATGTACGCTTCAGTTTGGCTTTACTGTATGTTCTAGCCTGCTTTGGTGGCGGTGGCTTACTATAGAACTTAATTTCTCGTGGGTGTTGTAAACGCAAGTTAGGGTTTGTGTTAGTAATTGGACGGATGCGTCTACTTGTACGAGATTTACTTGGAATATTTAATATATCGCCTCTGGGTTTGTGTCGGAATATTTTTAGAGGAGAATTAGCTCGTGAATTTCTTATAACAGAGTTTAAGTTGGCGTTGCGTGTTGAATTAACAAATAAGGAAATGTGTGCATATTTTGGTATGGAAATTGAGATGATTGCCTTAGTATTTTTTCTGTGAAATGAAATTGCTATTGCTGTGCATGTGATTTTGTCCGTGTGGTGACGGATTAAGGATATGGAATGTCACCACCCCATATCATCCCATGGGTGTCGTAAGAGCCGACAGAGGGAGCATATTATGCAGAGAACAGCACTGTAAGAGAAGGAAAACTTGATACAAACCCTATACCAACCCGTTTGGCCAGCGTGTTAAAGTAGTCCAACTCCTCCTTTCAATGGAGAGGCCTGGTCCAGCAAAGGACTGTTAAAGGCTGATGATGTTGTACATGTGATTTATGTCTGAAAACTGATGAATTCATAATCAGGTTTTTATAATGTTTGGAATCCAATATTATCACAGTGCTACTGTAGCGTTATTTTGGAGAGGCGTTTGTCCAGAAGTGGCCTGCTAACCGTTGATTATGAATATTTAGAGATCTTTTATAGCCTCTACATAATATCTATTTACCTTTGTAATTTCCACTTTCGCGATGGCCGGCAGTTCTCTCAGCTCTGGGTAGTGGAAGCCGGCTGCTGGATAGTTAGGCAGTCGAGGCATGTGCTTGGACACTGGGTCAGGTGGGAGGTCTCCCAACGAGGTGCTGTGAACGTCAGGCCGCTGGCTATACCGACGTCTAGCGGCTCCAACTAAAATTATGTCAATATGAAGTCAAATTGACAGGTATGTAGATAGATGGTTATGTATAGTCCGTGCCACGAGAACATAGACTTTTTGTAAACAAAGAATTTCTACTAAGTGACTTAGCCATTACATATCCAATCTCTTTGGACTTAGCGACAGTTCTGTCAAACACAAATAATGTCAAATAGAATGAGCGTAACGATACATAGGTACGTGTCATTGGAAACTATATGCCAATGTATCGTGTTTTTATCGATATTAAACGCTGTCAACAGGATCTTTTAATATTATGTGGCACTGGTACCTGGAATGTCAACATTTGGTTTAACTTCATTGAAATGTTACATACTTGGGCTTAGCTTGCACTTTTCTTAGGAAATAAATATTTTTTTTAGATGTTAAGAAGGGGTAAGCGTAAAGTTAAATGCGTTTATAGGATCGCAATGCTAATCCAGCGGCCGACATTCTGGAAATACGGGTGTAAATTGCAGATGGTAAACTATTATTTGCACATAAGATTCTTTATACCGTGTAAAAATTAATTGCGTGTTTTACGAAGGTTACCCCGAATGTAAATTTACCGCGACATTTTAATGGATTTTGTTTAAGTTCATTCTGACGATTTCATTCATACACAACGTAAGATCGCCATGCCTTAAAATTTTAATGCAATATACTAGCTAGTTGTCTGTAATATATCACATTTGTAGACAATTATTTAATATTTTAGGATAGCTAGGCTAGGAGCAAATTATTTATTGCCTATGATTAAAAAAGATCAAGTCTATTATAGAGTAACCTGTTTGTATTCTATCATTGACATACATGGTACTCTATTATTCACTTGAATTTACTAACGTGTTAAAATCTACATAAAAGTCACCAAATTAATGAAAATTCTTTGAGGAAAATTCGACCACTCTTACACAAAATCAAATATGTTTATTTTCATTCAAATTGTCATTTTTCTGGATACGACTGGAAGTCATAGATAATAAAATATAAATTCGAATACATAGTAGCACAATTGAGCATTGAAAAAAAAAACTACTGCTTAAAAAGTATAAAAGTTCACTAAAGCATAAAATCTCAAACACAACCATTTGAAACAAAGGTTGTGAAGCCACGAGAAGATAGACTTTTTGTAAACATATTCAGGTGTTTACAAAAAGTCTATCTCCCGTGGCACCAACTATAGTTTGTTCTAATGGTCTATAGTTGGTGCCACGAGAAGATAGACTTCTTGTAAACACACATTCAGGGCTTCACAACCTTATTTCAAACAGTTGTGTTTAAGATTTTATACTTTTTGAACAGTCTTTTTTTTCAATGCCTAATTATGTCACTATGTTTCTAAATTGATATTGTTAAATTTTACTGAATTAAAAATATTTGATTTTGTGTTTGAATGGTCGAATGCTCATAAATTTGCCGATTTTTTTTTGTCGTTTTACACGTAATTTATTCCGTAAATTAAGGAACTCTATTATACACGTACATGTTTTTTTTTTAAATCATAGACAATAAATCATTTGTTCAAAGTAGCCTACCTATCCTTTAATATCAAATTATTGACCAACAATGAATAATATTACAGGTAACTAGCTAGTACATTGCATTAAAATTTCTAGGCATGGAGATTTTACGCTGTCTGTGAATGAACTCGTCAGAATAAACTTTAACAAAATCCATTAAAAGTTACGGTAGTCTGAAAACGCAATTTCTTTTTTAGGTATAAATAATTTTCTGCGTGACTAATAGTTTGCCATCAGCTATTTTGCACCCACTTTTCGAGATGCCGGCAGCGGGAAGGGCGTTGCGATCCTATAAACTTGTATTTAACTTTACATTTATCCCTTCTTGATAACTAAAAAATATGATATTGTCCTCTGATAAATGCATGTTAAGCCCAAGAATATAACATTTCAATGTATTTCAATAGTATGGGGAGTATGAGACTACCTATACTCCCCGTACTACCCATATTCCCTTCTTCATACATCAACATTATATAAAAATTCTTTCACCATTAGAAAGCTACATTATTTGCGAGTAACATAGGCTATATTTTATTTTAGAAAAAGTAGGGGTCCGTAAAATATTTGGGTTTTTCGGGTACGCGAAGTATTTCCCTCAGGACGCGGGTGAAACCGCGGGAAACGGCTAGTTCTCTATATTAGTAAGAGCAGATCTAATGTTATCCTTCACGCTACTTTTTGATCACATTTTCTTATACTTGTTGTAGTTTTTGTCTAGACATAATGTACATATATTAAAGTTTTACAAGGCAAAAACATTCTTAAAATTGTTATTACTGTAATTTGAGACGTGTATTAGAATATCTTTGTTGACAATCTAAATAAATAATTTTTATTTTTGTTATTTTGTTGACTAACATAATATCATTGTCTATATTATTTTAATATTCCTGTATCCAAGTCAACCAAGCTTGGCAGCATATCGGGTTTTATTGTCTCTGTATCATCAAGATTTATTGCATTAAGTCTGGAATAATCAGAATGATGATTCAGAATCATTTTATTTTGGCCAAATAAATTATGAATTGATAAAAGAATGAAAACTATAAGAAATGTAAGTAACATTGAAATGAATAAGATCATGCCTTCTCCCTTATTGTAAATTAGATGGATCTCTGCCTTTTCGCCGAAAATTGTTCAGCCGATTATCACTTGCCAACTAACGTTTCGCAGAATTTTATTTCGCAGAATAATCATTCGCCAACTTGTGATATAATTTTGCTTTTATTTCCCAACCTCACAGTTGCCAACTTTACGTTTGGTCTTCCTTTTATTGTCGCAGTTCTAACCTAACCGATGTAGCATACTATGTAAATGCCCTGTGTAGTGAAATAAAAGCGATTTGGTTCTGGCATTTCGCCGGCCGCTGCCGCGGCATGCTCGCTTCGCTCGCTCGGCTCGTGCGTTGTGGTCGCAGTTCTAACCTTACCTAACCAGCCATTGTTTCAGTTGACGTGCATTGTTTATCAGCATACTAACCTAACCAAACCGATTCCTTTCGATTTCACCTGAACTTCCCGAAACATCACCTGAACAGACGAAACGTTATTCGTCTAAAAGTTTCTGTCCTAATAATTTGACAAAAGATAAATGCCCCAAACGCTTTTTGTCATTACAATAATCAGCTTAACAATAATTCTACCAAATGAAACCTTGTCATACAAAAATTTGACAATCGTTAGTCGTCAAAGTGAAAAATAGGCGAAACCTTGGTTGGCAAGTGATAATCGGCCAAACAATATTCCCCATCACCATTAGATCCCCATTTACGTACTTACAAAGTCACGTCAAACTAAGTACTATCGATCGTGTCTCAGAAAAGTGGCAACCATTCCTATTTATTCCGTGCTCACGTTCAAGACGCTCTAAATCTTATTCTCCTGAAGGCTTTTTTTCCATCCAAGCACTGGTTTTACTGTCAGTCACATCGTATCCGACCTTTCTTTTTATTCCGTTCCGGTTTCGTCCCATTCGGTTTTATGTGGTTCCTATGCGGAATTACAAAATTCTGACTATACCTACTCCGCTAGGGACGAGTGTTAAAGTTTTACTGCCCATTTTAAATGTACGGGTGAATGGATTGACAAATTGTGCGCAATAGTCTTTTGTCAAGCGAAAAATTGTGAACAAAATGTAATAGCTAAGGTTTATCTTTAATCTTTATAGCGCTTGTATATCATTTTAGTTTGATCTATCCTTTAGATTGAACCATATGACATTTTATAGTACCTACAGATATCTGAGATTAGCTTTTCACAAATAGAGTATTGTGTTTAATCGCATGAAAAGGTTTTGCTTTATACAAGGATTGCTTTATATAAATTTAAAAATAGATTGGCTTTTCATATTATTTCTGTCGGATCATTTTTAATAACCACAACTCTTAATACCTTTTCGAAATATGCAAGTAACGTAAAAAAGTAGGTCTGGATAAAACCTTTCTATCGTGCGCCGATCGTTTACGGGTTTCATCAAATCCTTATAATCCTTTGATATATTAATCATACATGTATTCTTAAACATATTATAATAAAAAAATATTTATTTTGGCACCATTTACGTTAATTCATAGACTAACACTAAAGTACATTCGGTGAAAATAGTAACGAGTAGGAAGTCAAGTATCAAGATTTCTTTGACTGAAATGATAACTATAAAGACTATAATTTATCGAAGGATAAATCACACAACTTTAGTTACTCAATATACAATGGAATCTATCCAGTGGACACTACAATATCGGGTTACGATTACATAATAAATTCTTATGACAAATGACTTTCTTCTTGATAGAACATCATTCTGGTAGAAACGACTTAAGTATTGGATATTGGCTTTCCTTTGTCCGATATTATTGTATTGTCAATAGCGATCGTCGAATATGATTTTGTATAATAAAATATAGTACTTTATCTCTGCTCAAATGATAGAGACATTGGTCTTTTTCTTGAAAAGGCAATATTTATTGGGCTTGGATTTTGCTTTGGTAGTTGGTTTAATATCATACAAAATAATAGAGTGTTTGTGAGGATAGATCGATGAATTATCTCTTCGCGCCACTCGCGTAAGAGTCGGTTATCTCGGTAAAAAGTAATCTTATTGGTCTCCAGCTTTTAAACTATGTTCACACATAAAAAAATCACATAAATATTATCATCTCTCTGTTGTGATGTGCCTTTAGTTTCAAACAAGGAGAAACAGACACACTTTCCCATTTATAATATTACTATGGATTTGTACGAAAACGCACTGTCTCCGACCACACTGATACGCCATTATTCAAAATAATATTAGTGTGCAGGTATTGTGGTTTCGATTCCACGTAAGACAATACGTTTACATCTACAAATGTGCTTAGTCATAAAATACTGATACATTGTACTTTATTTTCTATATAATACCTATTAAAGACAATTTAATAGATTTAACTCCAAAAACATTTAACAACAAATGGTTGATCATTAAATTGACAATAGCTAGCGCAACATGAAGTTGTAAGAAGTATATAATACGTCTATTTACATGATTACGCTAAACATATAATGTTTTCCTAAGAACATTCTCGAATGAATTTAATTCTGTAGTTTCCGTAGCATTCGCTAGATTGTACTTTTGTCTTTAATAGAAAGGTATTATCACGATACTCTCTGTACATTTATTTAGTTTCTGGTGCATTCCCATTCTCGCATTTTCTATTATGCAACTATTATTCGTTTACTCCAGAGTGAATGCTGATACTTGATATGCATAAGAAAGAAAAAGATGGTTGTCATTGAAAGTATGAAGAAATAAGTGACTTTTTATAGCACAGATTTTTTATTGAAATAATACAAAATGTCTTTTGTCAGCACGGGAAAACATCAATTTTTGTCAAGATGCCTTAACACCGGAGAGGTGTAGGAGGAAATAGCGTGGATTAAAACACGCAGACCCTATTAAACTGAAATATTCATCACTAAACCCATCATATTACATCGCTAGCTCCAGACTCCAAGGCGAAGAAGGGTCTTAGATCGCAATCGGGAAGGACTAAGATGATGATGTACATTCTACTATGCCGCTCCTGCAATACTGGCCAAAGCAAAATATTTGAATCCATTTACGAAGTAACTAATACGCTATTCATGCTGTTAAAAATTTGTTTACTCTACAATACAAATATTCAATTGGAACGAAGTTCCTTATCGCGTGTTGCGAAAGAGGGCTAGACGGAAAAAAAATAGACGAAAAGTTGTAACGACACTTTTTGCTATAGTAAGCTATTGTAAGCCGTGCGGCGTGCGCATGTTTGAAACTTTGTATGAAACTTTGTATGTATACTTGGTAGGCCTGAGAATCTGTTGTTATCTGTTTTTCAAACCCCCAAGACATAAGGGTTGCCAAACCAAATTTATTTTTTAGACATTCCTTTTTTTTTTTATAACAAAATTTTCATTAGCGAATTTATTTCAATTCAATTATTTTACAACTAATTACATTTTAACTAACTATTACTATTTACAGCTAAAACTATACTTATAAACCTATAACTAAATTAAAAAGAAAATAAAATAATATATTCTTACAAAACGCAAGGCACGAGGCGTTTAGGCGTCGTAGTATACCTCCGCATCAATGTCATGGGGTAACGTGCCCAGAAGGCTGGCAGCATTGCCACGCTGAATGGCAATGCTGATTCTTTGAGCAAAGAATAAACCAGCCTTCTGGTCACGTGAGACGTCGATCAAGCGTTTCGAAATTTCTCGGTACAAAATACGAGCGCTCGGACCCCATGGGCCCAACGTTTCTACCCCAAACGGCTCAAATATGTAATTGCCGACTAAATTTCCGTATTTGCGCCGTTTGAGGGTTTCCGCCGTTGCAGCAGCAGTGCCGGCATGACCTGTTGTGCTTGGAATATGTGATGGCGCAAGGGTATCTACGCACGTTGCGTCCCACACCAAAGGCCTACCCATTTTCCATGGCAACAATGACATACCGTCAGGTCTCTTCCCGTCGTCTCGTACCAAACCATTTGGTTCGAGTACAGCTGGTACGCCAGACGCGGCAAGAGTACGACGAATTATGTCATTCAAATTAGCATGTCGTGGAATTCTACCTGCGCTTCTGCTGCAAGAAAGCTCATGATGTCCGAGGCTATCGACGTCTTCTCCACAATGGCACCGATGCGGAGAAACACAAGGAGCACCCAAACGTAGGCAAGTGGCAATACGGAACGTCTCATCGTCCAACATGGTTCCTGTGTTGGAAGATGGCAGTGCTTGTAGCCAAAGACCGGACTCCCATTCTCCCACAGCCAGCAAGCGAGCACGCTCTGCCACATTAGAAGCTGTTGACAAAATATTTTTTCTTACTAAGTTACAGAGCGGCAAGTCCCACTGTCTCTGGGAGAAAAGGTTGGTAGGCAATTCAGTGTTTGGACAAGCCATTTTCCAGGCGTTTAAAGCCTCGGTTTTGCACAGCACTGCCGAATCAACTAGTCTAGGTGTTAAAATTTTCCTAGTTAACTCTTCCGTGCTGTGAACCGAAGACAAAAACGCCGGTAAACTGACACTGGAAATTTTGCGAACGCCGAGCCCACCCAGACGTATAGGTAATGACGCTTGTAGCCAGGCTCGGTCGTCCATGTCAACATTTAATAGCTTTCTTAAGGTTGTTTGAATAATTTGATCAATTTTTCCAAAAAGCGCATTTTTCTTCCAAAGTTGTGACGATCTTAAAGTATGAGTAAATTTAGGGACGAAAAGGCAATATCAAATAATTGTGTAAGCTGAATGAATATTAATATTTAATAGGCGATCTGAAATATCACTAAAATTTTGTATCTTTTCTTCTACGAAAGATTCAAAAGCTTCTTCAAAAATTGGTGAACCCAGGAGGCGAAGAGAAGTTTTTTTTTTCAACAATTTTGATATTCGGTGCCAAATTATTAAATTTCGATATTGCCAAATGTTTGTTCATTGAGTTTGTTGTATTTATAAAAAGTTCACATTTACTATAATTTAGTTCTAAGCCAATGGAGTTGAATTTATTTTTTAGAAAAGCCATGTCTTGTAATGGAACCCTGGGAGGCGATCTAGACATTGTGTCTAGATCGCCTCCCAGGGTTCCATCATCTAAAAACCACACATTAAATTTTGAATTTATTTGCCGAATAATGGGGTGTATGGCTAAACTAAAAATGACTGGTCCAAGAGGGTCACATGAGAGGTCACAAAACATTGTCTTTGTAAAGTATTATTTTTTTATTTAATTTTTAATTTAATTTTTAATTATGTGGCATTAAAAAATACATACAACTATTATTGTTCAGCCTTTTAGCATCAACCCCTTTTTTTTAATAGCCATATTAGTAATTTATTCATATCACTAGACCAATTCTGTTGTCCACGCCACGCGCATACCGGAGTCAAAAAAATAGTTTCTCAGTGTTAGTTACAATATTCCTCCGAAACGGCTGAACCGAGTTGTATGAAATTTTATACGTATATTCTTTAGGTCTGAGAGTCGGCCGCAATTTAATTTTAAACCCTTAAGTAGTAAGGACGGGCCAACCCAAACATTTACGATGAATTAAAAACCAACATCAAATTATAATATTAATTTTTAATATTTATTATTTAGTATAAAATTGAATAAATTAATAAATATTTATAAAATAAACGAACAAATAGAATGATTATTTTTTGATAAAAATAAAAAGTGAATATTTTTAATGATGTCAAAGAAGTGTAACTTCTCACGCGGGTACATACACGCATTTTAATTTATTTATTTTTCAACATTTTATTTATTTCTCTTTCTTTATGATATGGCATTGAAAATAAAAACAACTATTAATTTGCACCCTTTTAACACCAACCCCTATTTTTAATAGCCAACTTAGTAAGTTAATCATATCACTAGATCAGTCATACGCACCAGGCGCATACTGCAGTCAATAAATCGTTTCACAGCGTTAGGGAAACAATTCAGCAATTTCACAGCGTTAGTGATACAATACTCTTCCGAAGCCGTTGTACCGATTTGTATGAAATTTTATATATATTTGGTAGATCTGAAAATCGGTCGTAATCTATTTTTCAAACCCCTAAGTCATAATAGCCACTTAATAAATTGTAACAATATGTACTCTCTATGTTATTGTGAGGTAATATTATGTGCTATGGACTCTGTCTAATAATAAATGATTTTTATTTTTATTTTTATTTTATTTTTTATTTTATTTTTATTTTTATTTTTATTTTATAAGGATGGTCAAACCCAAATACTTTTTTTTGTTTTTCGGCATCATTTTTTACTTCCATTTCTTTATAGTGTGGCATTAATAATAAAAACAACCCTTAATTTTCCCTCTTTTAACACTAACCCCTATTTTAATAGCCATATTAGTAGTTGAATCATATCACTAGATCAGTTGTCCACGACAGGTGCAAACTGGATTAAATAAAATCGTTTTACAGTGTTAGTCACAATACTCCTTTAAAACGGTTGGACCGATTTGCATTAAATTTTATATGTATATTCTTTGAGTCTAAGTATTGATCGTTATCTATTTTTCAAACACCTAAGTCATAAGGGTGGTCCAACCTAAATAAATACTTACTTTTTTATTTTTTTGATCAATTTCTTAAGCCCTGATGGATGGATGGAAAAAAACGGAATGAGTAAAAAGACCTTAAAAAGGCGATACGGAGTTCGCCGGGTCAGCTAGTTTTTAATAAAATTAATATGGGTATCATTTTCGGGGTTTTTATGGATTGTGGTCACGAAAATGACATCTATTTGGGAATCCAAGATGGCGGACGAGACATCTTTAATAAAATTAATATGGGTATCTTTTGCGGGGTTATTATGGATTCTGGTCACGAAAATGACATCTATTTGGGAATCCAAGATGGTGGACGGGATATTTTTAATAAAATTATTATGGGTATCATTTTCGGGGTTTTTATGGATTCTGGTCACAAAAATGACATCTATTTGGGAATCCAAGATGGCGGACGGGAAATTTTTAATAAAATTAATATGGGTATAATTTTCGGGGCTATCATGCATTCTGATAACGTAAATGACATTTATTTGGGGATCCAAGATGGCGAACGGGACATTTTTTGTAAAATTTTATTTTTAGTACTGATTGCCAAGGCATGAGCGTACTAATTTTTTAGTACAAATTAATCCACTTAACTTAATCGTCCACCGCGTGCGAGGCCTATCCTTCTATAGTTACTATAACTATCTGTGGTTAGCCTGCTGATGCAGCGCTGATTTTATTTATAAAACTACAATTCGTTTTATAAAATTACTCCGTCTTCCGTCTCCTATAATATAATATACGAATATGTGAACCAACAGTTGATTTATTATGTTTTCTATGATGTTTTCCCTATGTACACCTTCTTGACAGTTGGTTAGAATGCAAGGTGACGTTGAAAAATTGACTAGGTACGCCTTATCAGGTCACTACTGTAAGTATATGTATCCTATGTGTGGCCAAATTATTACAAAAGCGCTTGTATTTTTGTAACTTTATGCTTATCACAGCAATTTAAATTTAAGCAAAATAAGATAGCCATGGCTTATTTTTATGATCCCGGAATAGAAATTAAATATTAAAAATAAGTCTGTATCGGTGCAATGATTGCATAAAAATCTTGGGCACATTTTTAATTTATTTTTATTGTGGCTGCCATTCACAGGGGATGTTTTATTAAAGGATTTAAAGTAAAAAATGCAGATCTAAGTCATTACCGATGACATCATGAATGTCACTAAAATATTCTAATTTCACTATCCTAAAGGTATATAAATTTTTAAATTTTGCACATATAAATAACACTTCCTTCAAAGATTTTGCTATCGTGTAACCGGCACTAACGTATTTTCTCCACAAAAATCGAGCCAATCAAACAAGAATTTGTTCCAAACAGGAATCGAAACCATGTCCTCTGCGTCAGCACTTCGAGGCCATTACATACATGCAAAAAGGTTTCACTGTTTGCCATAAAACACTCTTGTTTATTCAAATCGACTCCAGTATTAAAAATCCGCGCACATAGAAAAAGACAATAAACGAAAGAAGTTTTGTTTCCATAAAATTTATGTTGGATCTATCCGCAATGGGGCCATTATAAATTGATTTGTATTCAATATGGGTGTATTCAAATCAGTTATTGTGTTCTTTGTGCGAAAGGGGACTGTCTTATTGTTAGTCATGTTTTGTGGTGCTGAGAGATAGGATGGAGAGATAGCGGGGATTGCTTCTCATGTTTACAACGCAAGGATTGCGTGGTTAATAGTTTTTTGCTGATATTATCATCTTAATCGATTTTAAACTTTCGCGGTATTTTGTAATTCAATTATTTTAAGGTATAAATACCTCTATTATTTTCCAAATGCGTTAGATTGTCTACTACATTACTTTTTTACAGGTGCCGATAATATTTGTACTATATTTATTATGAACAGAGTGGGCTAACATAGAGGACATGTGTCGAAGTTTGATAAATAAATGTACTGTTGAAATGTTAAGATTATTACTGTCAGTTGTTGGAAGAGGTTGCCTGGAAGAGCGTATTGCTCTTACCGATAAGCCCTATCAAACAAAACCGTAAGAAGAAAACCGTTCTTTATCATAATGACGTATTTAAATATATTAGTTGGATCAATATATTAAAATAAATTCCATCCAAAATACTCAACACCACATCAATAATTATACTATTTATCTCAAATAGTTCACGAAAATCATAGTACATTAAATACCCTGACACTAGCAGATATCAATCACATCGGCTGGCGGCGAGCAAGCGAGAATCAATCAAGTGCCCTGCTTCTAATGTATTGGAAAATTGAACCAGGCTCCTTCTTATTTTGTTTTAAGCCTGAATTTACGTACTAAGTATAGATTTTGTAGATTGAGAATTTTGTGCTGATCGATGGATGTTTGGAAGTAATGTGGTTTCTGCGTTTTTTCGTGTTACAATTTTAAAGGATGTTTGTCTGTTATATTTTAACGATTAAAGTATGAAACCTAAAATGAACGTCAAAAGAATACTAATTAAAAGGAAATACTATTTTCTTCATCTATGGGAGTAAGCTTTCTTGTAGGTGAAGACGCGACTCAATTCAATACATAAAGATTTAATTCAATTTTTTTTCTTATAGAAGACCGACCTTGTACCACTGGTAACGTTACTTTTAGTTATTGTAATTCTGTATTTTTACTTGTGTATGATAAATCTATATATATAAAAGAAAGTCGTGTTAGTTACACTATTTATAACTCAAGAACAGCTGAACCGATTTGGCTAAAAATTGGTGGCGAGGTAGCTCAGAACCAGGAAAAACACATAGGATACAATTAGTTGCAAAAAATAATCTGGGAGGGATTTTAGAGAGGGTCGAAGTTTGTAGGGACAAACCTATTGACAGTAAGAACGCATGCGCTGTAATAATTGAATGCTGCGCGCGCATGAGCTATCGTATATCTGTCAGTACTGTCATATTATACATTGTCATATGGTGCACTGTCATTACTTCGTTCGCTTACTTATATAAACTAATAATTGTTGTAACAGCCTTGGCTAATCCCTACTAATATTAGGTATAAATGCGAAAATGTGTTTTGTTGTTGAAGTGTTCCGTAGTAGAGCTATCCTCTTACCATAGCCATTATCTTCGACTAACTATTAATAGTATTTGTATAAACGACAAAGCTATATTTGCGGTTTTAAAGATGTGCTTTATTTAAAAAACTACTGACAACATATCGTATAAACCAATTTTCGTTGGAAGTTTTTATAACGATCTACCGCATATATTTTTTTAGATTTGTCACTCTCTTACTTTCAAAGTTAGAGGGACACACACACCCATCTTACCACTTTGGAACCGTATATCTTTCAAACGTTTGACTTTGAGAAACAATGGTTTTAGGAACCTCAAAGTAATTTTTAAGGACCCATTTTCCACATCACTTCCATGTATGAAGAGCCCCCCTTAATATTCAATACTTTTTATTTTCTATTCTATAACGCCGTAAAGCGGTTCACAGAATACATCTACCTATCAATTTTCAAATGTGTATTCTGAATAGTTTCGGCAGGCATAAAGTGGCTGTGACATACGGATAGACTGACAGACAGAGATTGACTACGCATCTTTAAAAAAACCTGTTTACAGAAATGTTTTAAATACTTCTTGCGGTTATATTTCTTATTAGTCTCTATGAACAGAATTAAAACGAAAATTACTATCAAACGATGAAGGAGTTTTGTGTTACCCCGAATTTAACGTGAGCGAAGCCGCGGGCAAAAGCTATTATCTATATATTAGAGTTGGGCTATAGTACTATATTCTGTATATTTCGCTGCTGGAGATTCTTTTTAAGGTATACATCACGCAATTGAGGAAGTAAGAGAATCTGCTTCTTAAATATCGACCGCTGTAACAAGTATGATTTTTATCGTCAAATCAGTATTATATCAGGTAACCCGTAATAAATTGCCATCATGTATCCGGCTTTCATAACTGGATTTTTTGCTTGATAAGCGATCACAGGAAGGTCGGATACGCACGGCCTTACCATGGTTACGACAAATATTGAGACAATTCTTACGATATGCTGACAAAACGATTTTTAGACAAGCTTTGGGATCTTATTGAAACCCTTTTGAGGAAGGTTTGATTGAGGTAATATTGTTCAATGGCAAAAAATACTTGATTATGCATATTTTCAAGGTTTTTGAAACAATTACAGTCGATTCAGAGTCCTTTTATTAGAAATCTAGCTTTTGCACGCTGTTTCGCTCGTGGAAATTGCGCTTAGATAAAATGTTTTTTACAGCGCTTTCCCCATTTTGTTAGCGATGCCAATTCTCAAACAAATTATATGAATGGGTGTTCATTGTGTCCGTTAGTTATATGTTTGTAAAGTCCCCCGCGACACAGGATTTAGTCCTAATGCGGGAGTTGTCTTTTATAGAAACAGAAAAAAAAAAGAATATTGCTATTTTTTTCATACAAACTTGCGACTTCTATTTATATAAAAGTTTCATATAAATTGGGACTCCTAGAAGTGAATTCACTAACCCCACTCTTGAGAAACCGATGTACAATGTTTCAAGCGAAGCCGTTGAAGAATTGTTTTTTTTTTTTTGTAAACGATCACTGACACAATTTCTTAGACACTCTAGAGGCGAGACTTCCAAAACTCCTTTCTTAGTAGATACCTAGAGGGATGTAAGTGATAAAATCACTCTAAGAATCTACTTATATACGAATTTTGAAGTGAGTCTATAGAAAATATAAAAAGGTTTGATACAAATTCTGACACCCTTTTCAACGTTTTTAGCGTAGGGATTTCCGGAAAGATTTTCGTAGAGTTCACTAACTTCATTATAGGCACCAATATACAAAGTTTGAAGTTAATCCATTAAAGGTATAAAAAGTTTAAAGTTTAAACTCTGACCCCCTGTTCAGTCCCAAAGGGGAGAAATTTTCGAAAATCTCTCTTAGGCGTGTCAGTCAGTCAGTAACGCAAGGATTTTATATACACAGAGTGTAATGATTACATTGAAAAATAAAATCTGACTCCCTCTTTTACCCTCTTAGGAGAAAAATTCCCAAAGTAAATATCTTTGTGTGCACTAACGTCAATTGAAGACCTAATACACAAAGTTTGAACTGATTAACTTCAAACTTTGTGTATTAGGTCTTCATTGAAGGAATAAAAAGGGTTCAACCCCCATAGCGTAAGAATTCCGGAAAGTTTAGAGGAATCAATGTACAAAGTTTGAAGTTAATGTATTAAAGGAATAAAAAGGTTTTACTACAAACTCGGACCCCTCCCCCCCGTTTTAGCGCCTTAGAGTAGGGATTTCTGAAAATCTTCTCTTAGTGCTTCTCTTTAGAACTCAAGGACTCTTTAGAACTCTTTTTTACGTTACAACATACATGCCAAGTTTCACCTACGCGCGCCCAGTTTTCAAAAAGCTCCGTTACATAGCAGATAATAGGTAAGCTTTCATACGTGTATATCAGGCCCTATGTTTGGCCCCATTATACAGTATTGTATCACATCATGAAACCATAATGCTGCCGATTGAACGGGCTCAAAGACCACTTCTAATAGTGGCAACCGTGGCCCTTTCGCTGCCACACGCACCGCCTGTATGAACTATTCAATGTACTAACTGTACAACAGCTTTTTGTAATGTATATTGTCCTAAAACAACACATCACGCACACTAACTTATGATAACCTCACTAACAATAAGAGGCGAAAAGATAGTGTATGTACTGCACTTTCCGAATCTAAATTTGTCTTCACAAACAGGTTTTATGCTTTTTTAGGGCCTTTTATATATAACAAAATAAACAAAATACTAGCTATATATGACGTAAATTATTTCAACTGTAAGCAATTATTAGTGTATAAGTATTTACAATCTTTGGATTATAAGCTGAACGAAGATTTGTTAGCAGTTCTAAATTAAATTATACCTTTGTTTTGACATTGTTATTGCATATTGCATATTAGATTATAAAAATAACTCCGAACTATGCATTGGTCTTGTAGGTATTCATGTAGTTATGTAACTTTATAAATAGTGTAAGCAGTAATAAGTATTGGTATATACATTTTAATTAGTAGTAAACATAATAAACATATGATAGTGCTCTTACCGCCTGTGGCACAGGTACAACCTAGTACAGCACCCATTATAATCTAGAACTTCTCACCTTAGAATTATATAATATACTAGATGAGCCCGCGGTTACACACGCGTTATTTAAGGCTACTGCTCCGCTCCCGTGGCTGGTAGCATGATGTTATATAGCCTATAGCCTTCCTCGATAAATAGGCTATCTAACACTGAAAGAATTTTTCAAATCGGACCAGTAGTTCCTGAGATTAGCGCGTTTAACTAAACAAACAAACAAACTCTTCAGCTTTATATATTAGTATATAAGATAGTCAGTAATGCAAGGATTTTATATACATATTGAAAATTTGGAGATCGATAAATGCTTGAGTTTTATTTTCCGTTTTTTTACGATTTTACGCGCTTGCAATGCACACATAGTACTAGATCAATGTAGAACTAATAAGAAATTGATCTGTAAATGTAATCATGATAAGCGTCGTATAAGGGCGTGAATGTGTTTGAGCTGGACAACCCAGCAATATTTGTTTATTTACTAAATATCTTTGTTGTTATTTTCAAGAGAATCACTTTTATAAAATCTTGTTGAAATCATGGGTCATTTTGGTATGATTGACCAAAATGACCCATGATTTCAACAAGATTTTAAACCCTGACTTTATACCTTTTAAAATATATGTATATCGGAACCAAGTAATATAGCGAATAAGTCTATTAAATAATTAGCTGTTACTACTTATACCCAATGTGACAAGTTCTTAAGAGCCTTATTGCTTGGGTTTTGAAGTAGGTAAGTGCGGCATTCTCAATTTAGGAAACGTTTAAGTCCAATTACTTTAAAGTATCCAATTTGGGCGGGCGATCATCGTTATAATAATATCTTAAGAGATTTCTTGGTGATTGGAGGCATATAAGTACTGGAATAAATGGGAATGTCTGTAAATATTCTAATTTTGGACTGAATGGCCTCGTTTCGGCCGAAGCGAAGTGATCTTATTACTTCCTTTTCTAATATAATTATTTTGGGTCACAGTGTTCATTTCAATGAGTGATTAACTAGACTGATATTTTTTAGTAAATATTTATTTTATTTTGCCATTAAATTTGATAAATAATTTGTTGACCCTTAAATAATCCTCAGAGAATATGGAAAACAAAATACCAAAACATTACTAAGAATTTTACCCGAAGTTATAGTTCAGTTTTACACATCTAATTAATAATGTGAGGCTGTAGGGAGTAGGGAGTCATTAGGTGACGTGATGATTGCCTTTGGCTACTCATTTATCTAGAAGGTAGTACCCAGATATATGGCTGATATTCCTTGATATGGTTGATATTGTACTTGAATACGTCTGTTTTAAGCTTTTTTATTTTATTTATTTGGGAAAATAAAAAGTTACACATAAGGTATTATAGAATAACGAAATGTAACAGAATATGGACACATATGCAACCAACAGCATTTTCCACAAAATATATATTATAAGAACAAAATATTTAGAACAAGTAGCTTTTAAGCCAAAGGCTTAATAATGTGTTGTCATTGAAACACAGAGTACAGCTAATTAAAAATGGTTTCCAAAAGAAATACCCTAGACAGTAAGAAACGCCACATGATTAAACCATAAACATGTCGATACTAAGTCAAAGGCAATATTCCGGCATTACGAGTATTCTATAATATAATAATAATAATAATAAATCATTTATTTGCTGAAATATGGTGGTACATAGGATGTTAAGTCAATGTAGGTATAGTGCTGAAACATATTCCACCCTCATTACGGGTATGCAAAATATAGTTTTACATTAATTTTATAAATGGAATGATATATTAATGGAATTCGAATTACTACATCTAGCTTATAATACAATATTAGCACAATTGGTTTCATTATAATTATAACAAATATTTTGATTATTATTATAAAACAAGTCACGAGAATAGAGTATTTTAGTGGGCACCAAATCGGCACGTGCTTTTGTTCAAAAAATCTTTGACACTGTAAAAACTCTCCTGGATTAGCCACTTTCGTAAGGCACTACAAAACTTATTATAGGGCAGGTCGGTCATTCCCTTGGGTAAAGAATTATACATTAAAGGTGCCATATAGGTACAGTTTTTCCTAAACAGTTCAAGCTTAGGTACAGGCATTTTTAGAGGTAGGTGATTAATTTTGCGTTTAAATGTGTTGTCGTTGGATGCAAAAAGATGGCTGTGGTATTTGACAAATTTGGCTGTTTCGTAGATATATATGCACGGTACGGTTAGTAGGTTTTTTGACTTGAAGATTGGTTTGCATGATTCTGACCAGGCCATGCCGTAGAGTGCTCGAATGCATTTTTTCTGAGCTATGAATACTCTAGCAATGTCACAAGAATTACCCCAGATCACTATGCCGTACCGTATGATGGAGCATATGTAAGCATGATATACCATGATAGAGGTATGTCTGCTTGTCACGTCTTTTACTTTTCTAAGTGCGAAAACAAACTTGTTTATTTTTATGCATAAGCTATTGACATGTTCTTTCCATGAAAGATGCGTGTCGAGAATAATACCTAAAAATTTTGCACTATGTATTTGTTTGATTTCAGAATTGTTGTAGCTAATATTTAATTCAGTGTTTTTACTCTTATAAGTTTTAAAGTTGATTAGTTTTGTTTTCTCTATGTTTATTTTTAATTTGTTTATTTCTAGCCATTTTATGACATCTTCTAATGTTTTAGATATTTCTGTTTTAAAGGTAACTATATTTTTGCAGTCCAAAATTATGGTTGTGTCGTCTGCGAATAGGACGCAATTATGTTTAAGTGCACGTGGAAGGTCATTTACGTAAATAAGAAACAACAGGGGCCCCAGAATGCTATCCTGAGGCACCCCAGAACTATTAGCTCTTTGGTACGAATCAAATTGTACCACATTATTTGTGCCAATATCAAATTTAGTAATTCTAGCAAATTGTTTCCTGTTTTGTAAGTAGGACTGAAACCATTGCAGAGACGATCCTCTTATACCATATTTGTCGAGTTTTGATATAAGTATTGAATGATCAACAAAATCAAATGCTTTGCTGAGATCTAACAGTAAAGCTGATGTTGGGATTTTCTGGTTAATATTATTAATGATGTTGTTTATTAAGGTAAAGGTTGCTAATTGTGTTGATCTATATTTCCTGAAGCCGAATTGTTCCGGTGCTAAAACGTCATATTTATCGAGAAAACTGACTACTCTTTTAAGCATAATTTTTTCTAAGATCTTTGATAAAACCTAAATTATATATAAATTGCTGACATATCTGCATTTTCCGAAAAAAGACAAGGCGATTCCCATCTCCCATGATTACTGCCAACATCCAAAACTTTATATTTCTGTATAAATATAAAATCTAACCGATATCGGTATCGTTGCCAAGACCTACGCGTTTTGATCATTAGAATATCGGAATAGAAGGAAAATATTCCATTTTCAGTGGTACAGCCGACCGTATTGTAAAAGTAAATACCCATATCAGGGTTTGTTTTGACAAGACAACGAAGTGTTGGAGCGAGGCTCGTATTTAGTATGTAGCTCGCGATCAGACACTCAATTGATGTTTCCGATTGAGTGAACAAGCTACGAAGATAGAGAAGTTGATACCCTCAGACATATGTTTGGTTTACATTATTATAGTTGTGGAATATAATGCGTACAACTGCGACGGCAGAATGTCTGTTTGTAAATCAAATTCTCAGAACTTAGCTCGTGCACAACAATAAGAAAGTATTTATCGTGATATTTTTCTGTCAGTTTATTCGTTCCGCTGAAAAGCGAAAAAGCTGTTGTAGTAAAAAGTAACCTTGACTTTTTATTTTAGGAAGAGATTCAAGGCAAATAATTTTAATCTACTTTTATTCAGTTCAATGCAGATAATTTTAATTCCACGTGGATGAAATCGCAGGCGCAATAAGAATGTTAATAATAATTTCTCCCCACTGACTTTTTCAATGCCCAGCCTAAAGCACTGAGATTACCAAGAAACCAAGACAATTTTAAGGTCCCTGAGAGGTGAAGGAGAACCCCTATAAGATCACTTCGCTTATAATAGGTTTATAAATAGGTAGGTATGTAACCTTCAGTGATTAAAAAAGTAAGTATTAAAGATTTGCTGCAATGGAGGAGGAGGTATCAACCACACCTACAATATCCTCGATAACTGTATAGAAATCGAATCACATACTCTTTGATTTTGAGAACACCACAGACGGAATACAAATGACTTGGTGTCAATTCGATCCGTGGTGGCGACTGCCCTGCAGTCGTACAGGTCATCAGTGAAATAATGCGATGTTTGAGGGTTACACGTGGGGATATTCGACGAGAGCTTTCAGATTATTATCCTGCGTAGTCATGGATTTTGGTGCCATATTTTTTAAACAGCCTTTTTTGACAACTGCGACGGCTTAAGAACTTTTGTGTAATACACGTTACGATATCTACTAGTCACGTGCTAGAAATGAATTCTTGACTTCAAGTACAAATGATTTATGTATCAAGTTCTGTTCAATATCAAATGTTCCCGGACTTTGTCTAATTTATACACCCGAGTTTCTAACAGACCGTTCTTGGGTCTAGCCTGGGTGATAACTTGGGATCAGTTTAAATCCTAGAATTTTGGATAGTGTTTTCAACTGCGGTGTTAAATGGAATAGTATATAATAATAATATGGAATAGTATATATAATGGAATAGTATATAGTAATAGTAGTTTGAGATTTAACTTTGTTACTATAAAATCTAGTTTATAGTCTTATGTTCGAAGGAGTAAGAACTTGCTTGTATATTCAGGCCGAGCATACATTTTGACACTAGTTGATTTGAATAACCACTTTAAATATTATTTTATTCTATAAAATTATTCTAAAACAATTAACTAACCATAATTTTTGTACGTATACTTTGACTTTCATGTTATATGAGGGGGTAGTCCGTATGGATCAGATTACAGGACATAATTGTTATCGTCAGATTTTGCCAAGCCGTCAAACAGGCGTCAACTATCGTTACCGAAAAGCACGTAAACAAAGCGAATTGGCAGCTTCGATACGTCGACTTGGCTATGCCATGGACGACGCCGCGGTTACGGCCCACAAGCCACTGCCTGACCGGGTCGAGGGATCACTACTTACTGTAGTTATTGTTAGCTTATACTTGATACAGTAAAGGGTGATAAAGCAGTGACTCTTGAAGCGATCAAATCGTATAAGTATCTAAAATATTAGTGACAAAAATATAATTTGTCGACTCATTAAAACTCTTTTTAATATGACCCCTATACCCCATATATTTATGTACTCTAAAGCCAACTCGTTTCATAATTAAGCAAATAAAATGTTTTATAGCTGCATGGTTAGGGCTTCATTTTCCTTTTTACTGAGAAAAGTTTCAGTATTTAATTAAGTACGATACACCGCTGCCTCACCTGAGAAATAAACTCTGAGCTAAATAATTCTTTGGTCAGCGTTCTATTTAATATTTTATATTGTAATCTCACGAACCACCGTTTTATTGACATGAGCACAGACCTCTATAAAGCGACTCCCCTTTACGACACAACTGAACTAAAGCTTTTTGCAGCGTTTTGTATGATTAAAATTAATTATTTAATAATAAAATGCTTCTCTCTAAGGATTTTTGAAAGAAACATACTCTAAAAATATACTGTGCTGTTGACAAAGGATCGTTTGGGGACAAAGATCCCATCATATTTAGTCTGGTCGGCAAATAACGGGTTATTTGAGCTAATTGTGGCTCAAGAAATGAATATATGTTAATAAAATAAAATAATTGTAGTGAAAGTCGTATCTGTTTACTAAGGGAAAATTTTCTAACGACTTCTAAAGAAACCTTCTTGAAGAAATAATACTGGTGCAAGGAACATGATCCGAGGAAAAAAGAAAACAAAAAGTAAATTATATTCTTTATTTAAAAACTTAATCTACCATTCGAAACAGTCGATGTGCGCGCAAGAGTTGACATTACCGCAGTGTTTTCTGTCTGTGAGCGATGGACAGTCGCGGCCATCTTTCTTCTTCTGTCTCAAGATTGTTCGATGTCGGAACATATCACCGAATCCGCAAGTTACCGAACAAGGTGACCAGTCGCTCCATTCTGGTACAAGACAGTCGTTGACTGTTAAGGAGAATATGGTTTGAATTCTAAGTTTCAGGCCCAGTTTATCCACCTCCGAATATATGTACCTTATCTTTTAGATAAATTCAAACTGAGAGCGATGTTTGTATGTGTTATCTGACAAATTGATTTTAACTTATACACAGCGGAGAATCAGGCCCTTACAGGCTTACAGTATTATGGTAGGCTCTAGTACCTGTATATTCAAGCTGTTTTATTCGTTACACTGACAGAGCAGATATTTTATTCTTGCAAAATCGGTGATGTGCAAATTATACGGTAGTGTTGCCACTAAGCACTTATACATGGTAGATATGTGCTCGATGGCGACACTACACTTCACTTAAGTTGTTCATTCTCGTCCATTGATCCCGAGCACATGAGTCTTGTTCCATTTTTTCCAAACGAGCTTGCATATTATTAACATGGTCTTCTACTTTTTCAACTTGCTTCAGCCTCACCTCCATGTCCTTTATTTTCTCATTGAATGAGTTTATTTCTTTACTTGTTTCGTTTAGAGAAAGCTTTATTTCGGCAAACTCTTTTCATAGCCCGGTTATTTCCTCTTTCAAAAATGTGTGTCAAGTGTACTCGTAAAAACAACTGCGACAACAGCGGATTACTATTGTAAGTCGTATCAAAGAGACAAGAAAACAGTAGGTAACCTAATTCTCTTTCAAATATAAGAATCATGTCACACTTACGCTGGATCTTGTTGACAGCATGATGCAAACGCGACCTGAAGGGCCTCGGCAGATGTTTATGCAGACCCAGCTTCTTCCCTTGAGCAACGGCTAAAATAACATCGTCCATACTTTTCAGCTCTCCTTCGAATTCCTTTTCTGTTGTCCTGTAAAGAAAATAATAATTGTTCTAGGGTTTCAATGTAGTAAGACACGATCATTAAGATAAGATAAGATGAGATAACGTTTATTTCTCAAAACATGTGTGTTTACAAAAATGGATGGTATATCAGTCGTAAAAGTATCAACATAATCTGCCGTATCTGGCGTACAAATTACATGCTTAATTTAATAAATTCTTATACAACGTCAAAAATAATTAGTCAAAATATTCAGGATGATTCAAAATAAAAAATTATATAATAAAATAGAAAACAGTTGTTAAATATTCATGTCATTTATACAAGATTAGCATCATTCAAAAATTCACATATATTATAATAAGCCTTTTCTTATAGCATCTTTTTAATCTTAGATTTAAATATACCTATATTGTAGTCCTTGTAATGATTGGGAACTTTATTAAAAATTTTCGGCGCCATACAGAAAAACTTATTTCCCATTAGAGCAGTTCTAGCCTTATACATGCAAAGTCTATAATTATCACGTCTGTTGCGTGTAACTACATCAGATAGACGCGGAAACAATGTTGGGTTCGATTTGACAAACATGCATACATTCAAAATATACAAACATGTAAACGTTAAAATTGTATGCTTGATGAAAAGTGGCTAGCAACTTTCTACAATTTTTAGACCAAACATGGCACGAATACAACGTTTTTGTAACTTAATAATTATATCTTTGTCGGTGGAATTTCCCCAAAAGATTATCTTATGATCGGTGTCACCAAACCATGGTACGCTATGAACATTTACTGTATGGGAGAGTTTATATAATGCATAAGATGAGGAACTAATTCTTGTACTAATATACTCAATGTGAGCCTTCCAGTTCATCTTTTTGTCCATTACAATTCCAAGAAATTTCGCACTATCTACTTCTTTTATGCATTGATCATTATAACTAACTTTAATTTGCGATGGCGAGTCGAGACGTTGGTTAAAATACATAATGTTTGTCTTAACTAAATTGATTTTCAAATTATTATTTATAAGCCATGCTATAGACGACGAGATACAATTATTAATGTCATTTTGATAAGTGTCAGGGTTTTTACATGATTTAGTCAGCGTACTGTCGTCAGCAAAAAGGGTCATTGGCTGAGTAATTGAAAAGGGAAGGTCGTTTATATAAAGGATAAATAATAATGGGCCCAGTACGCTTCCTTGTGGGACTCCAAACCTAACTTGACGTTCACTAAATATATATGTTTCTTCATTTTTAGTCTTAATATTCAATCTTGTGACAGCTGTAACCTGTTTTCTGTTTGACAAGTAAGATTCAAAGAGGTTTAGTACATCGCCCCTTATTCCGTAGCATTCTAATTTCATTTTTAATATAGTAAAGTCAACGTAGTCAAAAGCTTGGGTCATGTCACAATAAACTGCACAGACTGGTGTCCTTTTGTCAATATTTATCATTATATTCCGAAGAAAGTCATAGATAGCCATATTAATAGTCATATTTTTCCTAAATCTTTTCTGTTCTTGACAAAGTATATTATTTTTTTCTAAATATGAGTTAACCTGTTTATAAATGTATTTCTAGAAAATTTTCGATAATATGGATGTCAAGGCTATCGGTCGATAATTTTGTATTTTTTATTTACTGTCTCGCTTATGCAGAGGTTTTATGATTGAATTTTTTAAGCTCTCTGGAAATATACTATACACTATACATAAATTTAAGATGTATGATAAGTGTTGACATATTAAATGACCAACAGATTTAATTATTATTGTAGCTATTCCATCTTCACCTACACTGTTGGAATTTTTAAGACCGTTTATTATATTATACATGTCATTCGGTAAACACGGAGACATAAACATCGAGTGTGTATTTATTTTTATTAGCAATGTGACATTATTATTATAATTTTGAATTGGCACAATTTTGTCTATAAAATAATCATTAAAAGCATTTGCTATTGTCAAGAGTCTGGTAATGTTTTTATTGTTAATTCGTATTTTTGTTTGTCATTTTTGGGAATATTGGGCTTATTGCTATTAATTATCTGCCATGTAGCTTTACTTTTACTATCTGATGTTTTGGTTCTGAAGCAGTTTTGTGAGCGTTTGGTCAAATTTATTTTTTTTTTAAATAGTTTTGCATAATTAGTGTAATTAGAGGGATTGACCTGCGTGCTTTTACGTCTATACATCCATAATAACTTTCTTTTCTTTATCCACTTGACCACTAGCGCCAATTCGCTGAATTCACTCGACCACTCACGTTCTAAACAAAATGTCGCGCCGCCGCTCGCCAGATGGGCGCGCTAACATAAACATTTATTGTTGATAAGTTGGTAACATGAGTAAGTTGAAGTGATGTTTTTCTTCAACCTTATGTATAATATACATATGACTCGTTCAAGTCGTATGAATTCTTTGTTGATATTTAGTTTCTAATTTATTATACTTAGCAGCGAACATTGACTATCGTTGAAAAAACACTTTGTGTATTTTAAACAGGATTACTTTAAAAAGTAAATCAATGACATACATATTTTATGAGTTTTCACTGTAGAGGGATTCTATCTACACCGAATTAAATAAAAAAAACATGTATCATAGTATAAAAATGTTCAATTACACGCATACGATTAGCACGTAATCACGGAGCGCGCGAAACAAAGAGTGGCATTTGACATTATTATTTCGTTCCGGGTTAACGATTTTAAGACTCGCTTCGTATTTTTAGCATGAAGAAATGTTCAATGATTTATATAGAACAGAGAAAAACGATTTAAAATATTACGTAATAAAAAGAAACAGTAAATTCAGACCGAGAATAGCGCTGTAACCAAAAAGGGAAAATAGTCACTTGTGCGCGATCTACGGAATTTCGAAAAAGGGAGAATAGTCACTGGTGCGCTGTCAAGCGGTTATGCTACAGCTTTACTTTATTCTTTTCTTGATACCTCGAGAAATCCACTTTGGCCTTTTAGTGCTGTTAATAGTAATGATTCTAAAGGGAAAGCAAAGATCATAGAAAAGTTTAAATTGATTAATGAAAAGATCATAAGCTATATTTGGGTCTTCTATGTCATACATCTCAGAAAAAGTTAAATTCGCTATGCAATCCTTGAATTTTATGATTTCTTTAGAATAATCCCTTACTTTTTTACGCCAATATTTAACTATACACTTGTTCCTCACCGGAAATTCTAGCAACTGTGCAGTGTGTTCTGAGAGGGCGAATTCTATTATTTCAGTTCTACAAGGCCTGATAAAATTATGAGCTATGTTATCAATACACGAGTAAACCACCCCTAAACAATGGACCTACTTGATACTTGATACTTGATGGCACGGGCTGTTTCCGCAACTCCACGTCTTGGCGTGTATTTTGCGTGCGGGTGGGAATGGTGTCGTCATTCCAGCCACCCCAGCTCTTCGAGGAAGGCCAGCAGACTCTTAATGTGGCCCACTGCTTCCCTCAGGGTGCTGTGTCAGGTGTGTGTCCTCAGGGTGCTGTGCCAGTACAGGCAGCAGTACCTGAGTACTGCTGCCTGTACTGTGCGACCTCAGGGCAGTCGAGGAGCAGGTGGGCTGCCGTCTCGTCTGCTGCCATACAGGCCCTGCACAGCGGGCTGTCGGTGATACCTATAGTAAATAGTGTAATGTTTATTAAGGAATCCGTGTCCTGTGTAGGCGGCCGTGACTGTCCGCGGTTGTTGTTTGGACAGCCGGAGGATTTGTTTAGCTATCTTACCGTCTACTGCGGGAAGAGCCTCCTTGGCCTGCCTACATGTTTCAATACCAATCCAGGACTGGTTGTGTTGGGTCCTGGTCCTATTTCTTACCAGGTTGCGATAAAATCCAGAAGGGAGGGGAATAATGGGCTCGGGTCCCACCACCTCTAAAGTGGCCCCTCTTCTGGCAAGTACGTCGGCTGCGTCATTCCCTCTAGAGCCACTGTGGCCCTTGATCCATTGCAGTGTTAATTTGTTTTGTTTACCTATCTCTGTTAGTTTCTGGTGGCATTCAAGCGTGAGCGCCGAGGTGATAGTATGGCTTTTGAGGGCTGAGAGGACTGCCTTACTATCTGAGAGGATCCTAATGGATCGTTCCCTTACCTCACGTGCCATGATTGCTGTAGCAGCTAGGATTATGCCAAAACATTCGGCCTGGTAGACCGTGTTGTAGGCTCCCAGCGGTGCTGCGATGTTGATATTTAGGTCCTCGGAGAATACTTCTGAACCTGTACCTGTATCCGTCTTAGACCCATCTGTGAAGATCGTGAGCTCGTTGTGATTAACCGCTCCTTCGTGTAGATCCTCGTACAGTTGGATTTTGTATTTCTTGTCGAACACAAATTGTTTCGGTATTTGGTCGCCAATGGCTTGTGTGAGAGGAACTTCTTTAAAGAGTGTATTTAAGTTGCTAGTGTGCGGTGTGTTGGTGTCTTTCCAGAGCTTCAGAGCTCTTAGCCGGACCGCCGACATCGTTGCTTCTTGTTGTATAAACAGGTGCAATGGGGGCAGGTCCAGCAACACTTCGAGTGCCGCTGTAGGTGTAGTTTTCATGCAGCCCGTGGCCGCTAGGCATGCAAGTCTTTGTAGCTTTTGAAGCTTGTTGGCGGCCGTTGTTAGGTTTGTCCGAGGCCACCACACTACTGCGCCGTAGCTTATCATCGGACGTATTATTGTCTTATAGAGCCATAAGACAATTTTGGGGGATAGGCCCCAGCGTTTGCCTATCATCTTCTTGCACTGCCAGAAGACAATGCTTGCTTTGTTGAGCTTATTTTCCATGTGGCTGTTCCATGTCAATTTGCTGTCAAGAATGACACCCAGGTACTTGACCTCGGTAGACAGCTTAAGCTCTGTGTTAAATAACCTGGGCAGTCGGTAAGTGCCCAGCGCGCGTTTGTGTGTGAACATAACTAGTTCGGTCTTGGTCGGGTTTACAGATAATTCGTACTCATTACACAACCACTCTACTATGCGTAGCGCTTGTTGGGTTAGGTCGTACACTGTACTGGTTACCTTACCTGAGGTGAGTATGGTTCGTAGACAGAGAATCCTATAGACTAAGTGATATTTTTGTCGCACTCACACAGGAAAAAGAGCAACTTATGCTGATATAATGTAAAGAAATGAAACAGCACGATACGATTTTTTGTTTCACCGAGCGTGCCACTTTTTTGTAGGTATGCTAACTACTTAGCTAAACAAAGTTTGACAGCTGACGTGTAGGCAGCTATCGTCTCCATAAAAAATACAGTTTTTACGTGCTAAAATAAAGTAATTCGAGCTATATTGTGTTGTAAACTATTGAGACTTGTGTTAAAAGCGCTAAAATAACAATAATAAATTATAAATAATTCAATAAATTCAATCTTTGGTGTTGCCAACTTTTCTTTAAATAATTACCCTCTTTTGAGGGTTATTAAAATAGGGTATAATATTTTGAGATTTGCAGTGCCTATTAAAAAAGTATATCATAGTTTGAATGGCTTGTTTCAGTTTTCCTGAACATGAGGATTTATTTAGGTATTATATTTAAAAAAGATGGTGGCTTTATTTATCCTTCCCGTGACGTTGTCATAGTATGTAACTTGGCAGAAAGAATATTCAAGGTCAAGGTCCATTCTACTGAAGGATTATCATTCTTTGCCGAAAAAAATATGTTACAAAAACTTATTTTCACGACTTTCAAACGATGCCAGGATGTATTTATATTGGATCATTTTGAAAGTCAACCATTTATTGGTAACCATAAAGTTTTACTTATTAAGGCCATTGCCATGCCTTATTTTGAACTGCGTATACATCACGCAACAAAAGGATTTGAACCCAAGCAAAGAATTAGAAACTTTCATACGAAGCTTGTTTTATTCAAAGGACAACAATGTGTACAATCAAATATACATAAAAATTAATTATAAATAAATATGTTGTATTATTTGTTCACAAATCCAGGACGTACATACATAACCACCTATGAAATGGCAGTTTAACTACCGACAACGAAATGTCAAAAACGATACTTTTTCATGAATTTTGCATTGAAATAGAAACATATGACGTCATCACATTTTTGCGTCAAATAGCATACCTACTTTTTTATGTAAATTAATTAGAACATTCGAAAATTAAGTATATCATCAAAATGATGAATGAAAGTGGTATTGTATTTGAATATTTTATTGTATTGAAAAGTCGAGATAATTTATTTTTGACTGACGAAACAACTAAATTAGTTTGCATTTGACAGCATAATATTATCATCCCCGTATCTTATATCTATCCTATGCCGATAAAATCAATAAGGCAGTGTTACTTTTCGGACTTCATATTATTTTCTAATTGTAACAATAAATAGGGGTAATTTTGCCTTACGCGGTAACCCTGAATTTAGAGTGACGTACTATGTTTGTCTCTTTCTGTGACACGCTTTGCCGGTGTCTATAGGATTCTCTGTCTACGGTATGGTTAGATCATCTGCATAACCTATTGTGTAGAAGTCTCTTGCATTGATTTTGTCTATGAGTTCATTGATGACTAAGTTCCACAATAGCGGGGAGAGTACACCTCCTTGCTCCCTTTAGTTATCAAGGCTGTCTGAGTGTCGCCGTGTAGGCGCACTACCCTTTTGCTGAGCATGTTTTGGATCCACTGTATGAGCATCTGATCCACACCATGTCTGGCTAGGGCGTTGCTTATGCTGGAGAAGTTTGTCTTGTCGAAGGCTCCTTCTATGTCGATGAAGGTGCCCAGGCAGATGCTTTTTTGTTGTATAGCAGCTTCTATCTGGTTCACGACCTGATGTAAGGCCGATTCCGTCGATTTCCCTGAGCTGTATGCATGTTGGTTGGCATGTAGGGGTAAGTGCTTAAGAGCCCCACTTCTTAGTTCCCTCTCGCAAAGCCTTTCCAAGGTTTTAAGCATGAATGAGGTCAGGCTTATTGGTCTGAAGGACTTTGCATTGGTATAGTCTGTTTTGCCTGGTTTTGGTATGAAGATTAGTTTGACTTCCCTCCATTTCTTCGTTACACATCTGAGGGCCAGGCTAGCCCTCATGATTGCCAGGAGTCTTTTAAGGACAGGTTCACCTCCCCATTGTAGTAACCCTGGGAAGATGCCGTCCAGTCCGGCTGCTTTGAAGGGATGGAAGCTATCGATGGCCCATCTGAGTTTTTCTTCTGTGACCACGTTGTTTGCGTGTCTTCATTCGTGTTCGGTCGCCACTGTTGGTGTATCATGCCACGTTATTACAAGGGTGAGGACGCAGCCTGGGAAATGTGTTTCGAGTAGGACGCGTCTTGTCTCCTCCTCCGATGTGGTGTATGTGTCATCCGGTTTACGGAGAGTACCTGGTGCAACTGTTGGTTGCTGAGCCAGTAGTTTCCTTACCCGGTTTGCTTGTTGGCAGGATTGAATGCTCCCACAGAATTTCCTCCATCCCATGGTGCGTCTGAATCTGAGGCATTTCCTGTAATCTGATTTGGCCGCTTTATAAGCGTCCCAATCAGCGTCCGCGCTTATGTTCATTGCCCTATTTAGAGCCTTTCTTACCTTCTTGCGCTTGCGTTCAAGCTCAGCGCCCCACCAGGGTTGTTTCCCCGGGGTTGAAGGCGGAGTGGTTTCCGGGCAAGCTGCATGGTAGCTGTCTAGCATCGACTGCGTCAGTGTGCATACCTGCTCGTCGATCTGTTCAGTGTCACCCAGTACCGTCGGCGTAGCGGTAAGGGTAAGTTTATCTCTAAGTAATAGGACATACTTTGATTTGTCCGTGTTGTGCGGTTTCCTGCGGGGCTGCGTGGGCTGTATATCGACTTTCATGGAGAAGCTGATCCATCTGTGGTCTGAGCATGATGCCTCCTTTGAGACGTGCCATCCCTTGATGCGTTCAGCCGCTCCTTTTGTTGCGAGAGTTAAGTCGATAATTGTCTGACTACGTTTTGTGACGAAGGTGGGCTCCGTACCTGTGTTTAATTGGGTAAGATTAGTGGTGAATAGGTATTCAACCAGTGACTTACCTCTGTTATTGTTGCTGTCCATGCCCCACATTTGGTGGTGGGCATTGGAGTCCGTCCCTATTACGACCTCCGTATTGGTTCTCTCGCACTGGTTAACCAGACGCGTGAGGTCGAACGGAGGCGGGTCTTCAGCCTCGGGCATGTAAACCGATGCGAAAACGACCGCTATACTCCTTGGCTGCTGTATTATTTCAATTTGTATCGCTGTGATGTCTCTGGAACAGAACTCCATTAAAGCTTGGGCTCTGATGTTTTTAGTTGTAAGTATACAGGTTCTTGGATGTGTGTGGTCAGTAGAAGAGTAAATCTTGCCTCCCAGGCTGGAGAGGCCTCTAATGAGGCCACCCCTTATCCAAGGTTCCTGGATGAGCACGATGGCTGAATGTTGGACCTCCATCCATTTGCGCAGTTGCGCAGTGGCCGTTTGGCTATGATGGAGGTTGATTTGCAGGTAGCTGACGTCACTAGGCAGAGGGTTCATCTGTGGGTGATGTCCCCTCCTCCCCGACCTTCAGCTGCGTTAGGCCCGCCAGGATGTCGCCGGTCCCCACCCCGTCGTCCCGCCGCACCGGACTCAGGAGCTGGCTCTCATCTTCCGAGTTACCCTCGGCTGACGGGCCAGCCCCCAAGCCAGATGCGGCCGGCTCTGACGGGCCGGGTTCCGCGGAACACGCTGGCTGGGTGTCTGATGCTTGATGTGGTTGTGTGGAGTTGTCGCATTCCGGAGGATGATCGACATACTTGCCTGTTGAGTCCCGGAACCGGACGTAGACTGCACCCAGCCCCAACGCGAGGCGGCGCTCGTTCTGCACCAGGACCGGGACTTGTTCCTCCGGGACGCCCACGACCAGGAAGCACCCACCTGACTGTCTTTCCGAGAGCAGCAGCGACCATTTGTCGACCGCCAACCAGGGGTTCTGGAACTCCAGAGCCCGATCCACGTCGCGCACGTCGTCCCAGACTCCCTGTTCGTTGGGAACGACAATGCCGCACCGCACTCTCTTTGGGGCCTCTTCCTGGCCCCTGACCTCCAGTTCGAAGCCCGGTGGTGGGACCAGGAGAGAGACCGCCTCCGTCAGCCAGGTACGCGTTGCCTCGTCGGCGCACCAGAGTTTGAGGACCCCGTCCGCGTACATGGGTTTCCCGGTGAACGCAGGAGCGGGGCGTTTGGGGGTTTTAGTCGACCAGGCGTCACTCAGGATCTTCCTTTGAATCTCCGTGAGTATCCGGTCCACGAACTCCTTCGGCAAGTTCCCTGTGCGTTTGCATGTTACTGCAACGCCCAGGGACGCCTTGGAGGCCTGTGCCTAGGACTTACCTTGTGTCCTGGAGGAGTCGAGGCGGGGCTCCTTGTGCTCTCCTCGCGGCGAGCTGGTCTCGTTGAGAGCACGTTTGGCCTCACCTCTTTCCTTGTTTCTGGCAGTTTTACTTGCCGTGTTTCCCGGGGGTGCTGGGGCTGGATGCCGTCCAGGGTGGCCAGCCCGCCGCTTGGCGGCAGGCGGCTTCCCCGTACTGCCTCCGGCCTTCGTGCACCCCCCACTGCTGAGCGCGGGCTGCGCGCTGGTCACATTACTGGGACCTGCGACAGCGGCCTGCTCCGCACCGCAGCACCGGCGGCGGCAGCGGTTTGTGCAGCCTTACGCCTTATTGCCAGGCGCTGCCTCTTGTTTTTATTCGCCCTCTTCTTCTTCACAGAGCTGGTAGCAGCTGGGCCACTCGGTTGTGTGGTGGGCGGATGTCGAACAGGACCGGTGGTCTTGCCCTTACCCTTGCCCTTGTGGTGACTCACCACTTGCCAGCCCGCGAAGGAGGAGTCATCTTCCCGCTTTATCTCAAATGGGCTGACGATTGTAAGGACGGGACCAGTACTAGCGTTAGCCAGCGCTGAAGTCACGTCCTTGGGGGATGGTGTGACACCTGCAGCCGGGGCCACGGCGTCGACCATCTGTATGGTTGTGGTTGTGGCGGCGGGAACAGCTTTCGCCGTCCCCGTCGCGGTTGGGGTAATAAGTGGGATTTCGGTATCCATGCAAGTTTACTAATACTTCATCCCTCTGGCTTCCCACCCTCCATGGAGCCCGCATTTGGGAACGTCGTACCGGACGTTAGGATTACCAGAGGGATATAGGAACGCGGGGCTGGTTTACAGCACGACTTCGGGCGCCCGCTCGGGTTAACGGCCTGAGCCGAGTTACCAACTCTAGCCGTCATCCTTCGCTTGCGCCCTCCGTATAGCCTTCACCTACCACATCAACAGCCGAAATAAATTCCAACTGCTGATGTGGACCCTACGTCCCTAGCCTGTGGCCCTCTGACGGGATACGGTGGCCATTTCCCCCACTGCGGCTCACAGCGGGGGCTACCGTTTAGCGTGAAATCGGGACCAAAGAGGGCGTGTTGCCTCACGGTCACATTACCGCCAGCGCCGCTCGGCTCAACCCCCCAGGACTCCGTCATCCCCGCGTAAGGCGCTCGACTGCGCAGGTCCTAGCGCAGGTGGTCAACTTCTCTTACCCGTGACTTTTTACTACGAGCCCGCGCCCACCCGACCACGCGGGGGCGTGCTGAAGAGATGTGTTCCTGGATGTGGATGTGTGCGCGCATGTGTGTACGTGTGTGTCTGTGCGTGTGTAAAGTGCCTGTTGTTTGTGTTTCGGCTGGAGGTTTTGGTTGCATCCATTTCTGAAGGAACTGGACCAAGAACGGGCGGCAACCTCGGGAAGGATAGTCCACCAGCCTCGCCTAAGGGGATCTTCGCGACCTGCGCTACCCCTGAGGCTATTCGCCACTCCCTGCACCGGACTCAGGTGTAGGGAGTAGAAGTCAGTGCAGTTCAGAGGTGTTAAGTATGAGTTGACCTGCACGGGCTTCCGCCCAACAATGGACCTATTAAAAATATTAACACACTCTTCGGGAAAGAATCCACAATGGTTAATCAAAACAAGCAGACAATGGAGTATTCAAGACCAATTCTCGTTAACCCTTGGACCACGAAGACGGAGTATGTTCTTGGAACTTCCAAAGACAAAGAGCCATTAGGCGTCGTGTCAGTATAAAAGACCAGTGCCTCGGTAACACCGGCGGAATTCTCTACCTGTATTTCGTTGCGAACAGATCTAAGTTATAGTGGTAATTTTGATAAATATTGTAATTAATATTATTATAAATAAATATTTTTTTTTTAAATAAGTACGAATTCAGTTATTTTGACTGGCGTCCAACGTGGGGCCCAGCAATAAAAAGTGAAGCAAAAGGGACACTTCGAGAAAAGACCTCCAAGTCGTCAACGCTTCTCGTGACTTTTAAGTCTTAAAATCTGGGCAACCCTGCGAAAACAAATAAGTCAAATGTACGTACTGCGAGCTACCATCTGCTGCATCTTGTAAGTACCGAGTAGCATATCCTTTATCCAAAATTCCGCTCCTTAAACCCGCAACGTTTGTATATAGATCTAAGAATAATATAAGTAGAGAGGCCGACCCACTTCCTATTAATAATATGGAGGGTAAACAGGGCTACGTACCACTCAGCGTACCTAGTTCATCTCAGGGTCCAATGGTACAGCCACAGATACAGCCTGTGCAGTTTACCATGGACCCCAAAAAATTGATAAATTTTGTCCTCACTTATAATGGAGATCCATTTACTATTTATAATTACTTAAATAATGCTAGACAATGGTTACAGGCCGTAGGTGGCAATACACCTCAGAATGTAATGCTATTATTAACGAAACTTGAAGGTAGGGCCGCGATAATCATATCTATGATAAATTATGCTTTTAACTGGGACTGTAGTCGAGTTAGCTAACGTTAAAAGAAAAGGTAGTTATAAGGACTTAATATTTGAGTTAAAACAAAAGTTATTTTTTATTAAAAGTAAGTTAACAGATAAGCACGGTATATCTAAGCAGAACTTAATCGAAGAAATCATGGAACCTTATATAAACACTGCACAAAATACTTTGCGTAATAGCTTGCCGTACCATGACCAGGTCTATGTAAGTAACTGTAACTTCAATGAGACCGTAAGTAAAGTATTGCAACTAGAAGCAGAGGGAAGGTTCGACAATATTAAACAAAAGTTTTCTAGTTACTTACCAGCGCCGCGAATAATTAACCAAGCTGCGCCGCAATTCACGCAAATCAAAACAGGACCAATGAATCCTTTTAATATACAAAAACCTAATTCAATGCAAAATAGATTTAATAATAATAATCAATTATATAATAAACCAAATAATACACCTTTTCATAGTAGATATCCTTGGACACCTAGACCGCAAAATAACGTGTTCCAAAGACCGCCGCATCCTTATTTCCAATAATTAAATAATAATAAACCTCAACAGCCTCAACAAAATACTCCAGCTCATAAATCGGAGGACGTAACTATGAGGACGGCACCTCAAAATAAATCGAATAACATAAATTTAGGAAAAGGATTCATTGCTTAAGAATTATACCATCATTCTGGTAATAAGAAACAAATAAAAAATATGCAACCCCACTTAGTACAACCTCATTTTATGCAACAAAATTATCCATATCCCGGGAAAATGTATTACCACATCCCTGAGGATGACTATTTACAATCTGTAGACAACAGTAATTTTTATATGACTGATGAAAACTATTCGGAGTTTCCAGAAGAAAATTATTTTGAAACGCCCGAAAATTATTATGAAATCGACGAGGATTTTTCAGGATGGTCCGAAGCAAACCAAAATATCATAGAATTCAATCATGTCAAGTCTTATTTGCCATATTTTGAAACGGAAAATCCTAAATTAAAAATTTTGATTGATACTGGCAGCCAAAGATCTTTTATCACACCTCAGGCACAACAATTATATTTTTCAGAATTTTGGAAACCAGAGAAATTCACTGTAAGGACTTCTCATGGTATAACCTCTCATAACGGTATTATAGAAACACCCTTCTGGTGTAAATATTTCGGTGAAGACAAAGGTCCCATGAAATTCTATATTTACAACTTTAGTGATAAATATGACGTTTTAATGGGCACCGAAATGATAGAACAAATCAATGCCATTATAGACTTAAAAGAGAGAAAATTAAGCATGCCAGAACATGAAATACTAATTTTTCATATGACGACTGACGACCAATTAAATATAAATGATTTATGTGAAACTTATAAAGATTTATTCACTGAAAATGTAACGAATAGTGCTACGACTAAAATAAAACACCACATTCATTTAATAAATGATGAGCTCATATATCAGCGACCATTTAGGTTACCCCAAATACAACAAGAGGATATTAAAAAACAAATAACTACATTACAAGACTATGATTGCACAATAGAACATGTTAAGGGTAAAGATAACCATGTTGCTGACGCTTTAAGTCGAGTAGAGATTTACCACACGAACGGTGATTTTTTAGATGTCAATTTAGAGGAGGACTTAGCGCTCACAAGCTCTAGTTTTAGCCGTACTTTAACAGCCAGAGCTATAGAACCACCTGACAATAATTGTAGTCAACAAGGTACCGTGAATGGTACCTAATCTAATCAAGAGGATAGTGATGAAGGGATACCTATCATAAATGAATATCCGCCAAAACGATTAAGACGGGTTATCTTTAAATATGCCCCATACAAAAAAAGCCACTAGAGAAAATGGCATTTGGTATTTTTATATTCCGCCTAATGACGAAGAAAACGTCATTAAGGAATTTATGTTGGAATATTTACCACAAGAGAAGTACGCTTTTATTATTCCTAACGACGAATTATATTATAAAGTTTTGGAAACCTACCGAAAATATTTTGATCACTCGTAATTTAAACCAATTAGATTTACTAAAAATTTAATTGAAATTTTTGAAAAAGAGGAACAATTACGCCTAATTAAAGAGTACCATTTAAAGAATAATCGGCATCCCGGTATTGAAAGTCTTTACAAACAATTAAGAGAAAAATATTACTGGGAAAATATGAGAAAACAAATTAAAAGATTTATTTTACAATGTGAACCTTGCCTTAAAGAAAAATACAACCGTCATCCAAACCAAACATTGGCCACTGAAACTGAGACACCATTTGAACCTATGGAAATATGGCATATCGATTTTATGTCTTTAGAAAGACAATGGTATTTAACGGTTATAGATAAATTTTCAAAATATTCTATAGTAAACCCTACAGAGAAAAGTAAAGTATGTGACACTTTATCGGAAATTTTTGCATTATTAGGAGCACCTTAGAAAATTGTTCACGACGGGGAACAATCTTTTTGCAGTGAAATAATAAATGAATTATTTCAAACATATAGTATAATTAATCATACTACATCCCCACAACATCATAAGTCAAACTCAGACATTGAGAGACTACACAGTACTTTACAGGAATTGTTTAGGTTACAAAGAGACACAGATTTTGATCAAAGTCAAAAGATTTATTTCATTACGTACGCTTATAATAATACAAGGCATAGTGCTATTAATATGACTCCTTTCGAAGTACATTTTGGTAGGAAACCACGATTACAAAATTTTGAAAACCTTAAAGTAGTCATACAGAATTATACTACGCAACAAAAAGAATTTGTTAATCAGTTAAATCAAAATGTACATAATTTGTTACAAAAAGAAAAACAAAAGCGAAACGAACGGATTAATAAAAATATAAGACCATCAAAATCTTTTAAAGTAGGCAGTAAAGTTTATTTAAAAAATAGTAAGGCCGAGAGACATAAAACCAATGCAAGATATGTAGGTCCCTATAACATATTGTCTTGCGAACCTCACAATAAATATAAATTAAGTAATGACAGAGTATATCATGAAGAAGAGCTCATTGTTGCAGACTCTTCAACGTCTTCGGATACCAGTTCCAGAGATTAAATGAAAATGAACATGTTATGTTAGTGGAAATGAAGCCAACACGTATTATTGAAGGAAGATGGACAATTATTCATAAATTAGAAATAAAGCCTATATTGGAAAATAAAATTAGACTCAAAGAAACTGTTAATATATCACAACCAAATTATAATGTTAATGAAATTAAACACATATATAATCGCATAAATATTATATTAGATCATGTATCCGAAATATGTAATCACTTAGATTTACAAAGTAGAACTAAGAGAGGATTAATTAATGGATTAGGATCTATTATAAAGTCGATTACAGGTAATTTGGATCAAGATGATTTAACTAATATACAAAACGATTTGGAAACTCTAAGAGTTGCATACAATAAACAAATATCTGTAACTGACGATACCTTAGAAGAATTTAATAAGCAAATTAATAAAATTGTAAACATTCAAAATACATTAGATACCGAATATATTACAATAACAAGTCATAAAGTCCATCAAAAGGCAGCCTTAGAAATATTATTACAGGCTCAGACCTTACAGGACATAGCTGAAAGGTTATCAACAGCTATTACATTTGCTGAACATCATATGTATCATTACAGTATCATACAATCACATGTATTACAAGATACACTTAATAAAATAAGTAAAGAAATAATGATTTCAGATAATATAAATAATATTGAACCTTTTATTAATGTTAATTGTAAAATACTTAATCATATTGTATATTTTATATTAGAAATCCCATTAGTTAAGCCACAGATATATCATACTAGAAAAATTGTACCTATTATCCAAAATACCCCAACTTGTACCTATCCCTTAATGCGAAAGGTTACTTTGGCTTACACCAGAGAAGAAATATACGAAGTAGAAAACTGTACTGCGTTAAAGGAAATAATCTGTAAGGAAAGCATTCGTCAGATTTCAACTTGTGAAACTGAGTTGTTATGGAATAAAACTACAGAAAAATGTATCAAAATACCAATAACATGCCCAGAAGAAGAAATCTTGGAAATATCACCAAAGGCAACCTATATGTATTTCAATAAGACTACAGAATTGAAATTATCCTGCGGAAAAGATGAAGAAACTTCTTGGATAAAAGGTCCATATATATTAACTGGAGATAACTATGAAATAAAGATTTCAGGCTTATTAAGACTACATACCCAAGAATCACACAATAAAGTTATTATAACAAACATGGAAATTAGTCAAATATAGGATACACCTGAAGTAAAATTGAGTTATGATCCAGAGAAAATTACATCGAAATTGAAACAGTTGAAACATGTGGAAGAGTTGATCACCCAAGGACATAATATGATTCAATATAGTTGGATATTATGTATAACCATAGTGGTGGTTATTATATTACTTATAATTTTTTTCCGATCCAAGGTTTGGAAAAACCATGGACTTCAAAATTAGGGGGGAACAGTAAACCACCCCTAAACAATGGACCTATTAAAAATATTAACACACTCTTCGGGGAAGGATCCACAATGGTTGATCAAAACAAGCAGACAATGGAGTATTCAAGACCAATTCTCGTTAACCCTTGGACCACGAAGACGGAGTATGTTCTTGGAACTTCCAAAGACAAAGAGCCATTAGGCGTCGTGTCAGTATAAAAGACCAGTGCCTCGGTAACACCGGCGGAATTCTCTACCTATATTTCGTTGCGAACAGATCTAAGTTATAGTGGTAATTTTGATAAATATTGTAATTAATATTATTATAAATAATTTTTTTTTTTAAATAAGTACGAATTCAGTTATTTTGACTCACGTTTGATTTTTTATTCGTGTTGGTTTATCTACAGCTTTTTATGTTTTACGGTTGTAGTCGGTAATTAGAATTACGTCTGTTGAAAGGCATGTTTATTTTTGTTGAGTGAGATTGGACTATGTTCTTTTCTTAACTTATTGATGTCGGGTCTACTGGTTTCTGTTTCTTTTATTTGATTTGGCGTGTTTGATAAGATATTTCTATTTGTATTTTTCATTGGAGTTTTAAAAGTCATCATTATAATCGTCCTAGCGTTATTCCACATCCAAGACTTATACGCCTCGGAGCCCGAGGTCCGCTTACTGGTCTAATTAGATATGACAGAATACCAACTTACGTAACCCAAAGGCATAGCGATATTCCATGGTTTAGATCAGTATCAGTTTATTGGGGCAGACAGATGGCGCTAGTGCCAATGTGTACATCGTCTCTATGTTTAAATTCTCTTATAATTGTATATTAAAAGGAAAGTGTGTAAATCAAGTGAATACATAATAATTATACTACAATATAACAGTGATATCGTTATCCAACGCGTAGACTCTCTATCTGTAAAGTTATAAAACTGTCTATAAAAGTGTGTAAAACTTCTCATAAACAAGTGTATTTGACTCTTAATAAGTGCCTGAAGCTATTAACTTACTACAAACGCTATAATAATAGATAATCTATAAACATCATAAGTGTAGATATTAGTGAATCAAAGTTATTCTGTGCATAAAATAACAAATCATCTTTTTAATAAACAACAGTGTCGGTGATTACAAAATACTTTAAAATAAGCAACCGTCGCTGTACTTGTTAACAAAATTGACCTTTGGACTCATTAAAGACTACTATGTTATTATACATAAGTTGAACACAAATACCACTTAGAAATTTCAATGCTTTGCTTAATGTTTACATGGTCCAGTAGTGATCGACCGTGAATGAGCTGCGGCGCGACGATTGCCTGTGGTTCAAATCCGGGCCGGCAGAAGCACTTTTTCTAAGATAAGAAGATTTAGTTCTCCAATTTAATAATATTCGTGAAATATAAATTTGTAAATAAACTATTAGAACAGAATTGGAATTGAACAATAATTTATTATTTTTGTCAATCGATATGGCATCTGAAAATATCACCTTACGGAAACTAAAAAAAACCATCTCATTGCACAATTTATCCAATCAAACGTTGTTGGATACCTCTGCTATTAATCTGGAGGAAGACTCTTTCGAGGAAACTATTAAACAACTCAATTGTCAAATACAAGACTTAACGTCGAAGCTTGAATCAGCCAATCAAGAAATAGATAACTTGTCATTGGAAAATAAAGATCTAAAAATGGCGCTTGGGAAGTATAAAAACACCATAGACCTTTATAAAAAACTTGGATATTCTAGTGACAGCTTGACACCCACTAGCAGTGAGCGAAAGAGAAAGAGAGAGAAGAGAAATTCGACCGAAAGCGAAATTGAATTCAGCGCCTACAAGAAAAGAAATAGCAAAGTTACAGATTTGGTACAGTCTGTTGATGACACTTCTCAGGTACTTAATGAGATGACTAACAATAGTTTACAAAACATGAAACATAATGAATATACCACAAAGTTACCTATTGTACAGACACAAAACAAAAGGAGAAAAATAGCTATAATAAGCACGAGGTCCGATAGTAAAATTTTATCCATTGCTGAGGAACAATTCTACACTCATTTTGAAATATGTCATTACATCAAATCATATTGTGGTTTGGAGAAAATGCTTAATGGAATAAACACCAAATTGGAAACATTTACCGAAGAAGACTACTGTATTATTATGATAGGTGAAGAAGATTTTAATACATCAAGGGACTATAGTAAACTTGTAGAATTACTTAAAAAAGTTTGTATGGACAATTATCACACAAATACTATAATATGCTTACCTACATTTAAACTGCATAATCATAGAATAATGTACAATTCTCGTGTGGAATCTTTTAATAACCTGCTTTATTATGATAATTGTGACAAAAAATATACTTGTATATTGGACTCCAATGCTAATCTAACCTATGATATGTTTACAAAAAAAGGCGATATTAACTATAAAGGCTTAAGGTGCATTTTTACAGACATAAAAAACTTAATTTCATTAATCAGTTTAGAACGTACAGTTCAAAATAATAATGATAATGAAATAATTTCTAAAGATCAGTTTTTTCATGGTTGTTGCTGATCCTATTGAAACTGAGTCGCATTCTGTACACCTTAAAGAATGCAACACTACTACTGTTACTCTCTATCATCAAAATATGTGTGGATTAAGCAATAAAAAAGATGATTTAGATATTTACTTAAGGCATATAGATAAATCAATTAGTTTTATATTTATAACTGAACATTTTCTAAATAGTATATTGGCAACACAACTGAACCTACCAAATTATACATTGAGTGCATATAATACTAGACTGAATAAAAAAAGGGGTGGTACGCTTATCCTTACACATGTTAGCAGACAAGTTGAGGATCTGGAAATATGTAAACAATTATATAAAATTGAAAGCTTTGAGGTTTGTGGCATAAGAGATGTTGTAACAAATACCTATTTCTGTTGTTGTTATAGAACACCGAAAAATAATAACTTTGAACAATTTCTTGACAGGCTTGAACAACTTTTGCGTCATTTATTTAGAAAGCAATCTTTTATTTGTGGGGATTTCAATATAGATGTCACTAAAGTTGATAAAAAGCAGCAAGCCTTCATATCGTTACTGAGGTGTTATGGTTTTAGGTTCTTGATTGACTCTCCTACTTTTGTACGTAATAACTCTAGCTCATGTATAGATAATATATTGACAAATACGGTGGCTAGCGGTATTCTCAGTACAGAAGTAGAACATAATGGCCTAGCAGATGGGCATGCAGGGTTATTCTGCACTGCGACGTTAGTAAAAACCCAGTATGTTAAGAATGATACGGAATACAAAGTAATTAAACGAAGGATATATAACAAAGTAAATACAATGAATTTCAGACAACAGTTGTTAGAACATGACTGGAATATAGGGGTGAACACATTTATTAGAAAGTTTAAGGAATTGCATTCAAAATCTTTTATTATTAAAAATATCAAATTAAATATAAATAACACAAGTAAGTCTAGGTGGATTACCAAAGGTATTAAGACGTCTAGTAAAATGAAACGTCTACTTGGTTCCATTAATAAGGCACAGTGCAGCGTATCAATTTTGAACTACCGCGAAAAGTATTTTAGACTCTATAAAAAGGTAATAAGGTGTGCTAAAAGGCTACAAGCTAGTAAACAAATCAGTTCTGCCTCAAATAGTAGTAAAGCAATTTGGAAAATTGTTAACAATTGCAGAAAAAGAAAATTAGCCGACAATAGCATAATATTAAAAGTAGATGACCGTATAATAGATAATCCTTCTGACATTGCAAATGTATTATCAGATCAATTTCAAAACAACACATTACCACAGTCTATAAATACAATACGGGCCATGGAATTCATCACCCTCAATGCTATCAAAGTATCAAATAGTATGATTTTTGAGCCCGTCACTTCGGGGGAGATACTAAGGCTAGTCAAAAGTATGGAAGGGAAAAGCTCGTATGGTCACGATGAATTACCATTAACTGTATTTAAAAACAACATTGACATACTTGCATCACCAATTTCTGACCTAATGAATGAATGTGTAACTCAAGGCGTATTCCCAGACCAATTTAAAATAGCTCGAATAATTCCAATATTTAAGAAAGGATCAAAAACAGATCCAGGAAATTACAGACCTATATCGTTGTTACCAGTTCTTTCAAAAATATTTGAAAAGATTATAAAAATAAGACTTGTAAAACATATTAATATTGAAAAAATTATTGACTGCCAACAATTTGGCTACCAGAAATGTGTGGGTACTCTGGATGCGATCGATTCATTAATTGACTGTGTCGTTCGGAATATCAATGAAAGACTTAAGGTTGCGGGCTTATTCCTTGATTTAAGTTCTGCTTTTGATAATGTAGATCATGATCTCTTAATTTTGAAACTAGAGCATTATGGCATCAGGGATAATTTGCTTATGCTGTTTAAATCATATTTGCATAACAGAAAACAGTATGTAGAGATCAAATCAATTGTTGAAAGGCAAGAAACTTGCGCCAAATCTAGCCTAGTTACAATAAAAAAGGGCGTGCCGCAGGGCTCTGTTTTGGGCCCCATATTCTTTATATTATTCATAAATGATTTGCCTGCCTTCGTTCAAAATATTATGCCGGATATTAGACTGGTTCTTTTTGCTGATGACACTAGTGCGGTTATAGCCAGTAAACATATACAAGACCTAGAATGTAAGATCAACAAGTTGTTGTCAATTTTTGAAAACTGGTTTTCTGCTAATAACCTTATGTTAAATATTAAAAAAACAAAATGCATGTTATTTAAAACCACTGTTAGACAAAACGAAGTGCTAGAATTGGTATCTTTACAAAATAAAGTGGACATAGTAGAAAATTTCAAATTTTTAGGTGTAGAGATTGATTGTTTTTTGAATTGGAACAAAGAACTTGCAGTAATTACAAACACGTTAAGTAGTGCATGTTATGCCATACGAACGTTGAGAGACGAACTCACTGTGTCACAAATTCGTCCAGTCTATTTCGCTTTGATAGAATCAAAATTGAGATACAGTATAATGTTCTGGGGTAACAGTTTCATGTATAATATATCTGCAGCATTTGTTATGCAAAAAAGGGCAATTAGGACTATGCTCCGAATTGAACAAACCGAATCATGCCGAGATCACTTCATAGAACTACAGATTCTTACTGCACCGTGTCTATACATTCTTGTACTGCTGGTCAATTTGGTTAAAAACCTTAATAACCTTGAAACGATAGGGGGATAGAACAACTAGATTAGCAACTCGAAGAAAAGATTTACCGAACTCTATACAGCACAAATTAAATGTGGTCAAGCACTGCTCACGCGTACAATCCATTATTCTCTTTAACAAGTTGCCAATTGAATTTAAGACTATACATAATTATAATATTTTCAAGTACAAATTTAAGGCTTATTTATTACAGAAAGCTTATTATAGTGTGGATGAGTACATTAAAGACAAGCATCATTGACATTGATTTTATATACTTACAATTATTATCTCAACTATTTGTTTTCCAATGTTTTTTGAATACCATGACATTCCAACGCAATTAATTTTTATATTTATATAGATACATATTATTAATAGTAATTTTAAGTTGACTTGTTGTTATTGATGTAAATTCTTGGGTTTGACTTTGACATTTTTTTTTTCTTTTTGACATTTGTAATTGACATCCTATGCATTATTAATATCTTATTTTTATATTATTAATTATATCACTTTGTCTAGTTCAATGAGAATCCACAAATTTATATCAAAAGTACTATTGTAATAAATAAATATTTTTTTTTTAGGTTTATAACAATGTTCGACACAAATTAATTTTGTAATGAATAAATGAATAAATAAATAAATAAATAAATAAATATTTGAGGGTATTGAATCCCCGTAGCGACTGTCAAAGATCTTCATGACGGCCGGGACTGACTAATGTGCTCTTCGAGGCACGGGGCAATTGATAATTAACAATTAATACGCACATAACTTCGAAAAGTCTTTGGTGCGCGCTGTGGATTTGAACCCGATACCCTTTGCATAACAGTCCATTGGTATCTCAACTACGCTATTGATGCAGTTTTATAAGTATTGTACGTAATTAGAAAAGCAGATTAATTGAACTCAGTGAGCAAGGCTTTTTGTTTGATAGTGGCTAGCAAAAAACATATAGAATACGAAGATAAATTATGTTGTCGCGAACGATAAAAATAATTAAACATCGCAAAAAAGTCACATTAAAACGTCTGTCACAGAAGATCAGTTTCGGCAGACAAAATAATATTAAATTATATGAATCTCGTAACACTATATATCGCTCTCACACTCGTAATACACTTCATTTACATTGAAATTGATATAACTTTATGTCGCTACTTTTGCGTAGCATTTATCACTTTTCCATTAGCATTACTATAAAACGAGAGTTCGTAATTCCTAAGTAGAGTGTTTCGACATGTTGACAATGAGAATTTGTTCAGAATTTCATCCATTTCTTATTTTATTGTTTGTTTCAATTTCATCTATTTCTCGGTTTTATTGTTTGTTTCGATTATAATTTCTGTATTATTAATATTGTGGAACGTAGCGGTTTTATGTCGGTGTAATTAAATTTGTTCTCTTATCTTTTATCCGTAATGGATGGAATTCGTAATGCGCTACTGTTGTAACTCTTATAAATACGAGTCTGTTTTGTACTCATACGCTGTGTGTAAAAGTCATTTGATGTTGACAAAGATACGAAAGTGAAATGTATTTCAATCTTTTTTATAATATTATAAGGAAACGGTATTAGGTGTTTTGTCAATTTTGTGTAAAGTTATCTACTTCAGTATCTTTTATCGTCGTTCACCAGTATACAATATTTTACACCTGTGGCACTTCGTATTGAAAAAATTGTGAAGTGCAATAAAGAGCTATTTGAAATCAAGGACAATACTAACAGACGCAAAATCAATCACTCGTATTTTAAATTGCCAGTACCTCGCCTAGAGATTTGCAGGGTTAGTTGTGTTTATATGGCGCCACTTATATATAACGCGATACCGGAGCATATTACAACTCTTCCATATCATAAATTTTGTACCACAATAAAGAAATGGCTAGTAGCAGAATGTTTTTACTCTGTAAATGATTTTCTAAAAAAGTATTCCTCGCAGTCATATCACTTCAGAAATGCATTGGTGTAATTAATGTTTATATTAAGTAACTAAAATATTTTTTTGTTTTTTTTTTACAATTGTCTTCTTATAGTATATTATTCTTTATCTTATATTCAATAATCCTTAAATACAATGTTTTTTTACGTAAATACGTTAGCATAATTCTTATTTAAAATTTGTAACATCTTAATATTTGCATGCTATCTAAATATGGCAAAATGTGTCTTGTGCTTTTAAAATTATTAAAAACCTTTATTCTAATTACCACATTTTCTGCAAATAAACAATTATTATTATTATTATTGAATTGTCGCATCACAACAAGATTTCTTTTGATTTATGTAAATTGTAAAGCAATTGCACAAAGGCACAAATTTGTGTGTAGTTATTTCTTATATAGAAATTGCGTTAGTTTTGGGCTCATCTTGCCCTACAACCTCTGAAAAACTCATAGCATAATATGTAATGCTAGTTTAAATTTCTTTTCACCTTCGCTTTTTCTTATAGTTACGGGAAACATAAATAAGTATCGTTTTATGCTGCACAGTAGTGACTGATGCGTTATAAATCTCAATGCAATTTTTTTAATGGTCTTATATTAAATTAAAAAATGCAAATTCAAATGCAAATTCAAATAAAATGAATATTTTCAGAAACTAAATTATGACAGGGAGGATTACACTACACAAATCTATTATTACATTTTTCTCTTATTTTATTTTATTATTGATTAACATGTGTTTGCTTATCAATAAGTAAAATTATTTTAGGAAAAGCGCTGCTGTCTGAAGCACAGATATTTATTTATCTAGTTCAGACACAGATGTTCAATTAATAGTGTAACTAATAAGCTATACTTGCATGTGTGTATTAAAATGTACTATTTAATTTTCTTTTTGAATAAAATTTTATTATTATTATTGGCTATTGATACATAACTATATTTCAGTAGCCAGAACATAGATTATTTAATTAAAATTCTATACTAATAGCATTCTTTTCTAGTACAGTTCCTCTGTATAATGAAGGCGCTGCGTATTTTCTGTGCTGTTTGTTATTTGTTAGTAAAGAATAAAATATCGAGAAAAGTATACATAGATATTCATTATAGTACTTACGTGGGAGTTGGGGGGTTTGTTACGACAACGACATTGTTTTCCGGGGAATTAGATCTCGGAATCCCTACAGGATCTTCTTCCAAATCTTTCAACCTATCAACGTAACCCTTTGTGGTTATTTCTTTGTGTTCTTAATTTTCTCCATTAAAGTCATCATCAGCATCATCAGGGGCTACGACTGTCTTCCTAGGGAGTCCTTTGAATGTATTTTTTAGCTTCATCCAATGCATCAGTTCTTTGCGAGCCAGATCGTTCAGTTCTCTTTGATCCGAAATGATAATATATCCAATTACTGTTTTAGTCTTAAATTAACCGAGAAGATTTTTTTATAGAGGTACCTCTGTAACCCCGAAGAGGAAGGCAGAGATGTAATATTACACAAGTATTACACCCACATGTCGCCTTATGAATTTTAGGTCCCACATAAGGGTGGCTTCAGATTTGCGTATTTTTCTACGCGTATAAGGTCGTTTCAGCATTACACGCTTCACAAAACCGGACTCGCGTAAACGGGCATACTTCGGCGTATCCGCTCGAAACGGTAGTGACATCTTGTCAGTGTCAACATGTCTTCTAACGGCTCAGTGCGTCAACGCTCGTACGAGTTGCGCGTGCGCCAAAGGGTGCGACTATACGCGCCTACATGCGCTTCCAAAAACGAGCTTATACGTGCTTATAAAATGCTAATCTGAAACCGCCCTAATCGTAGGCAAGCCTATTGCCGTAACCCGGGACCTCCCTATCAGCAGATACGTTATACATGCATGTGGTCCAGAGATGCAGTCACCGAGAAAATATCGAGTATAATTTAAAAAAATCTATATACATCATTCAATCTCTTTTTTACCTGGTACTAATATATATATAGATTAGAAACTTTCAGACTCTTTTTAATTACACTCGAAGGAAATGGTGTCGTTTTCATTAGTTACGCGTGAGGAATGCTGGCAGTTTTAAACCTTAATGTTTTATAGGTATAAGACACGCTTGCAGATCTGAATGCTCTTTATCGAACATGCCATAGACCGATTATTTTCACTAGAAGTTATCGCGGTTACGGTACAAAAACAGCTTATTATTTTCCGAGTGACTAATAACTTAAAAGATGACTAAATGTTTGCAACTAATAAAATAAGTTACTAGCGATTAAATATTTTCGCGACTATTATATTAAATAAGATTCAAAACTAAGGGTGATATAAAAACTTAAAACTAGCAGCTGCGTTTAAGTAGCAAATAAACTATACAAGTCAATTGAAATAATAGCCGAGGAGCTATGAATAATGACTTGGCGACTAATAATGTTAGTAGGTAGGGTATGGTAGGTTTTCTTGTGACCCTGTACCCAAAAATAGGAGCCCTGTAAAGCAAGGCTCCGTCAACTTGGCTTAAAAGACTGAAGCGTCTTATTTACTAATACGAAACACTTCATTTAAGACAAAATCATTTGCCAAATATTGAAATTTGTATTATTTATGAATGTCCATTTTCTATTTTTTATTCATCATCAAGATTCCGCTTACATACTAATTCATACATACATAGTCTCCCGCCTATAAACCCGAAGAGGTAGGCAGAGGTGTACCTCTACACCCACTTTTCGCCAGATATACTTTAGTCCCACGTAATAAGGGGCGAGCCTATTGCCGTACCGGGCACATTTCCAGACTCCGTGCTGCTACTGAGAATTTCGTGACAGAAAAACCCAATAATACTGCCCGACCCAGGAATCGAAACCGGGACCGGTCTCACGCGCACATTTTTGCCGCGAGACCAACGAGGCAGTCGTATAGGGTTTGATGTCGAGTTTTCCGTCTCTACGCTAAGATGGTATTTGCATCGTGTTATCCCTCAGTCGCCTCTTACGACACCCACGGGAAGATAGGGGCTGGTGACACTTGTATTCTATGCCGTCAGCCACACGGCTATAAAAAAATATATTACTAATTCAGTTCCCAAAAAAAATGCTGTTAGTTTAAATTAAAACGAAGCTTATTACTGACATAAAAATATGCTACATTTTACTTATTACGATACTCCTTATTAGCTGCCAACCCATTATATATGGTACCCACTCTAATTATTTTTGAAACTTGTATTCGCTTTACTTAGTCGCCGCATTAAATATATGCCTACAAAAACTACATGACAAAGTAGGCCTTTCTCAATAAGGCAGACGTAAAAAGAATCCTGAATAAAAAAAAACTGAAGACTTAACGACCGCGATAGTAGATATATAATTCTTAATATATATTGGTCTTAAAATACTGCTCGATATAAAAAAATATTCAAAATTATAAGCCGATAAATAAATATAGTTATAAAAATAGCTTTTTTTAAACACTAAGATCCATTATTAAAACCAAAAACTTGGCTACTAAACCCAATGAGATAGCAAAAGCTGGCAGAACTTAGAACACTGCGTCATTCCCTCGTAGGTATAATGTAACAATTATGTTAATGTAGGTACATACATGATCGCGTTACACGGACTATCGGGTAGCGTTGATACCAAAGTGCTTTCAGTGTTTAATCAAATCATCCTGTTACGTCGCTCGCTAGTTTTATCTTACCTAGGGAAGCCTGCTTACATTATGTACGCTTCAGTTTGGCTTTACTGTGTTCTAGCCGGTTTTGGTGGCTTACTATAGAACATAATTTCTCGTGGGTGTTGTAAACGCAAGTTAGGGTTTGTGTTAGTAATTGGACGGATGCGTCTACTTGTACGAGATTTACTTGGAATATTTAATATATCGCCTCTGGGTTTGTGTCGGAATATTTTTAGAGGAGAATAAGCTCGTGAATTTCTTATAACAGGGTTTAAGTTGGCGTTGCGTGTTGAATTAACAAATAAGGAAATGTGTGCATATTTTGATATGGAAATTGAGATGATTGCCTGAGTATTTTTCTGTGAAATAAAATTGCTATTGCTGTACATGTGATTTATGTATGGAAACTGATGAATTCATAATAAGTTTTTTACAATGTTTGGTATCCAATATTGTCACAATGCTACTGTAGCGTTAATTTGGAGACACCTTTGTCCAGAAGTGGTTGATTTGAAGAGTTCATTATGAATATTTAGAGATCTCTTATGGCCTCTATATAATATCTATTTTTATTTTTTTATAGACTCACGCCTGTATCCCCGAAGGGGTAGGCAGAGGTGTAATATTACACCCACATTTCGCCATGAGCTTTTTACGTAATAGGGTGCGAGCCTATTGCCTTTACCGGGCACATTACCAGACTCCAAGCTGCTACTGAGAATTCGGAAATACCCAGTGACACTTTTGCCCGACCCGGAACCTCCGATCAGTAGTCGCATAAGCTATCCACTGGACCACGGAGGCAGTCTATTTACCTTTGTAATTTCCACTTTCGCGATGACCGGCAGTTCTCTCAGCTCTGGGTAGTAGAAGCCGGCTGCTGGATGGTTAGGCAGTCGAGGCTTGTGCTTGGACACTGGGTCAGGAGGGGAGGTCTCCCAACGAGGTGCTGTGAACGTCAGGCCGCTGGCTATACCGGTGTCTAGTGGCTCCAGCTGAAAATAAATCAATATTAATTGAAATTGACAGGTATGTAGATAGATGATTATGTATTTTGTTTTATGGTCTAATAATATGCCTTTGGTCATCACGTGGTAGTTTTTGCGCATTAGTCAGATCTGGACACGCCCTACGGACAAATTAGTAGTTGGTCTAAATCTTGGGTTTTGTTCTGCTCTTTTTCGTTGACGTAAAATATAACGATAGTATTTATCAGATCATACTGCCTCATCTATAACGAAAACATCTAGGCTCTTTTTTATCCTACATAAAACATAATATATCTTTATACAGAGAATCGCATTCATACAGCAGCGGGTCATATGCGGAGAACGGTTTAAAGAGTTCCTTAAAGAGATATTCTACTGTCACCAGACTTTTGTTTGTGTAGGCAGTGTACGATTTGCTATCAGGGTAAAATAATAAATTCTTACATCAAGAGTGATCTGGTCCACCCAAGAGGAACCCACACAAAGGTTGACAGCATTAACACCGATGAACCAGTCTGGAGACGGGATCATGCGGCACATGAGCGATACCTAAAAAGAAAATAAAAATATTAGGATCAGAACTGCTTAAAACTGTTTGTGTAAAGCTCTTGAGACTTTATTATAAACATGAAGTAAATATGACACCAAATGAAGTCCTTGTTTAATAAAAATAAAACCGGCAAACTCGACATCAAAGCAACTATACCAATCCGTCTGGCCAGCGTAGCATACAGGTAGTAGGCAACTTCCTTTTATCGGCTCACAATAGTGACATCGCTATTCTGACGCAAATAAAGAGAGGCTGCCTCCGTGGTCCAGTGGATAGCGTATGCGACTGGTGATCGGAGGTCCCGGGTTCGATTCCCGGGTCGGGCAAAGTATTACTGAGTTTTTCCAAATTCTCAGTAGCAGCTCAGAGTCTGGTGATGTGCCTGGTAACGGCAATAGGCTCGTCCCCCATTACGTGGGACCTAAAAATTCATGGCGAAATGTGGGTGTAATATTACACCTCTGCCTACCCCTTCGGGGATACAGGCTTGAGTCTATAAAAAATAAAAAGATATAAAGAGAAGCTTATGTCCAGCACGGGACTGTGATAATAGGCTGGTATGACTAAGATATATATATACCTCCACGACCGATTTCAGCCACGGCGACCTCTTAAACTCCCTTCTAGCTGTCGTAAGTGTGCTCGTGTATGGCTAATATAGCCGATCTATTGGCAAAAGTTCGCGCACAATGCGGACAGGTGAGCACACCGTTGCAGTAATTATATAATATAGTACAAGGTGGGCGTGCCCTCAGTTCATCGCGTCGAGCATCTAGTACAGAGCAGCGATTCTCTTCAAAGCTTTTGACTCTGGTTTTAACAAAAGTCCTCCATTCCTGTCTCTGAAAAGCTCTCCGCTCCCACTCCCACGGCTCAATGTCACACTTTTTCATATGGCGCTTAAGTACATCTTTATACCTATGGAGTTGTCCACCATGTTTACGCTTGCCCTCCTCAAGTTCAGAGTAAAGATGCACTTTGCCAAACGTTGATCGGTCATTGGCGAAACGTGTCCGCACCAACGGAGTTGTTTGCGTATAAGATAGGCCTCCATCACCATAATATAGGCTCTACGCAGCACTTCCGTGTTCAGAATGCGATCAGACCAACGGATGTTTAATATGCAACATACAACTGCCCTTAAAATACACTATTACCTCCATATTTTTCATAGGCTCAGAACGACTTCGAACTATCTACTACAATCGAAGTCATCTAGTCAATAACTATAGAATTAAATATAATATATATTACCATACTATGTTCCCCATCAACAAACACCATATTTTTTCTGTCTCCCCCGTACCAGCTCCAATGGCCGGTGCAGAAAACTGATAGTAAACTTGAGGGTTTTCATCTCCTTCCTTCACCAAGTCGTCGATCTTGCCGAACTGAGAGAAGGCACGGACCGACGGCTGAGCCACTTCTCCAACGTGGTATAGCTTGTATGAAGAATTGTGAGCTTGACCTGGAAAGAATAATAGTCGTTATTATATTTCTTGCTCGTTCTTGTCAGCATTAGATAAGTGTCTGGGAAATGTTGGTGGCAGGAAAACATTAAGAATTATTTTGATTTATTTTATTTCACTTAAGATTCTGCCTACAGTATCGCACGTAATGGAGGCAGCCATTTCATGTTCTAAAATATTGGTTATAATTTGTGTTTAGAGTTGTGTAATTACTGTAATTGCAGTTGAATACGACGCGAAATTTGCAGAAAGTTTTGCAGAGTAACCATTCGCAATATACTTTTGAACGTGCTAAATTGATATTAATCATTTTACATATATTAAACAGATGGGTTATTCTACGGATCTTAGACTAATTGAAATGTAAAAAAATTAACTGCCTCCAAAAAGAATTTAGGGTCTCCATGTTCCATTTTATTTCTTCGTTTATTTGGTGTCAAATTTCAAATCAATTGTAGTCATTAAAACTTATTCATATGTACAAGAAATGTTCCCATTTGTATTATTAAAACTAGTTGTTTATTATTGTGTAGGTAAATTCACACCCAGTGTTTACATCGCTACACTGTCTCTATTTACGTTTGTGTATCAACGGAGGTACTGGCACGTGTACAGGTATATGAAGTTAAATTTAACGTGAATGCTTTAAAGGAAACGGCCCATTGAAGCGTCTCACTATCGAGTGTTGGGTTAATCTATAACTATTTGTCATTGTATTGTGTATTATGTTTAGTTCAGCTGTATGTCTGTGCGATTTAAAAAGTGTGGAATGAAATTGTTGGCTATTTTATAAAAAAGGTACTGATTTTAAATAAAATCTTGGATGGAACCAAACGGAAAAAGGAATGTTGAAATCAGATGATTAATGACGAAGAAAGACAAAATAAAGACTCCTTTTTGAATACGCTTAAAAAATTAAGAAGGAAGGTAGGTACATAACTTGGTTTTATTTGTTACACTTTTTGACTTTTAATTATATAATTTAAGACCGGGTATGGCAGACGCTTCACGATTCACAGAACTAAGCGAGATCCAATAGATTTTCTATTGTGTTATGTTCTGGCATAAGAAAAAAAAAAAAAATCAATTATTTTTTGTTTTAACCAGCAATGTTATAGCTGTTTTTCGTTTGACATAATTCATATAATTACCGACAAACACTTCAAATTATTTAGATATATGTTTAAGAATTCACTTAGCAACAGTCGTACCACTTTCAACTGATTTTGTTTGAGAACTTCAGGCATTAGAGCACGTTGTAATTTAACTTTTAATTTCCATCAGAACTAAAAGGCTCTCATTAAACCTTAATGGTGGGCTTGAGACTCATACATGTAATGTTCAGTAATTATTTGTACATATTTTAACTGAAAACTTAATCCGCATTTGAGGTAACATTTAGCGAGTTACAAAAAGGAGTGGTCGTAGCAGATTTGCAACGTGAATATCTTAAAAGTAGCGATATTAATGAGAAATCTTGTAGTTGAGGTAAGTAAAACCACGACTTTGTTATATGACGTATATTCGCAGACTGAATGAACGAATTACATTTTTATAAACTAAGACACAAGTACCCACTATTTACATACATCACACCTCCACCACTATACCATAAACATCTTTATTGTACAATAATCTTAAATCTAAAAATACTTATAACTAACTTATTCTATTCTAAATTTATCAACAGGTTTCCGTATACGTTTGGAGTATCGATTCACCGGTGGCAAGGAAGCTGCTTGCGTGCTAGGTGGTGAATGTTCTGAAGGAGCATTACCATGATCGCCCGGTATTTCAAGATCGTCCTTTACTGTTAAAGTTTCAGGCGGCACTAGCTCTTCTACCGGCGTGCCTTACAGCTCGACAGCACTCTGCTCACCTTGCTGTTGCTCATCATTCCCTTCCGGACAGGTAACATCAGATAATCGAGATCGACGCCGCATTTGATCTATGTGCCGTTTATATAATTGACCGTTATCCGTTACTACTGAATACCTACGTAAGCTATCTAGGTCCTGCACAGTCCCTTTCACCCACTTATCCTGCGAACCATACTCGCGTGCCCAGACTGCATTCCCTTCACGAAAAATTCGCGGAGTCCAACCTGCGTATTCGACCTGACGACTCTGGACTTCACGTACTCTGTTTTCTGTGACATGTTCAGTCCGTAACAAATCTAACCTCGATCGTAGTGATCGCTTTTGTAACAACATAGCCGGGGTTTCACCAGTTGTACCGTGAACCGAATTGCGGTATGCTAATAGAAACGTTTGTAATGCAGTATCAATATCTACCTTATCCCTATAAGCTTTTTTTATAGCCCGCTTACACAATTTGACTGCATTCTCTGCTGCTCCGTTTGAGGACGGGTGATAAGCTGGTGAAAAAAATTGTTGTATTCCATTATTACTTAGGAAATGTTTAAATTCTGAACTGGTAAACGGTGGGCCTTGATCAGAAACTATTTGTTCCGGGAGCCCAAACCTTGCAAAAGTCGATCTTAAAATTTTTATAACATTTGAGGCTGTAGTGCGGTTCATTTCGAAAACTTCTAACCACTTTGATGTAGAATCGACTATGACAAAAAATGTTAATCCTTTGTACGGACCAAGGAAATCGATATGAAGCCTACTCCAAGGACGAGTGTGATAAGACCAAGGTTGTATCAGAGCTCGGCGAGGAGCGTCAGCCTCTGCAGCACATGTCTCACACTGTTTACACATCGCTTCTACAGACGCGTCAATGTTAGGCCACCACACAAAGCTACGTGCTAGACTTTTTGTCTTTACTATCCCCATATGACTGCTGTGAAGCTGTTTTAAAACTTTATTTTGTAATGAAGAAGGAATAACCATACGATAGCCCCACATTACACACCCGCATTCCGTATATAATTCATTACGTCCTGTATAATAGGGTTGAATCAAACTATCTGGACACTTTAGGGGCCAACCAAATTGCGTGTACCTTAAAATTCTACTAAGTACCTTATCACTGTCTGTATCAGCTGTCGCTTCTTTAACATCCTTACTAGTGAGAGGTAAAAATTTTTCGACAAAATTAACATAATACTTTCGACATCTAATTCTAATTTATTCCTCTCTTTACATGGCAGCCGTGACAGCGCATCAGCACAATTCTTACTTGACGGAACATACTCAATTTCGTAGGTATACCCTGCTAAAAGTACGGCCCAACGCTGTAATCTAGACGCGGCCATCACCGGGATGCCTACCTTATTACCCAAGATATAAGTCAATGGCTTATGATCCGTCCTAAGAACAAATTTACGTCCATACAGATATTGGTGGAATTTACGAACTCCGAAAATAATAGCGAGTGCCTTCCGGTCTACCTGTGAGTAAGCGCGCTCGGCCTGTGTCAGCGAGCGTGATGCATATGCCACTGGCCGCTCGCCACTCGCCGTGCTATGTGATATCACCGCCCCAATTCCTACGCTACTCGCATCCGTTGTCAAAATTATAGGCAGCTCCGGCGTATAATGCATTAAAACTTCGCTACTAGTTAATAATTTTTTTACGTTATTGAAAACCTTTTGACACTCACTGTCCCAATTGTACCGAACACCTGCGTTAAGTAAGTTATATAGTGGAGCTAACACTGTACTAATATTTTTTACAAATTTGCCGTAGTACATGACCATACCTATAAATGCCCGCAATTCGGAAATATTCGTAGGGGCCGGTGTTTTAATTACAGCTTTAACTTTGTCGGGGCACGTGTGAACGCCGTCTTTACTAATAATGTGACTTAAATAATTAACCAACTTTGCTAAAAACACACACTTATCCTTTTTAACCCTCAGACCATTTTGTTTTAAGCGGTCGAATACTTTGCATAAATTTTGTATATGGGATTCCCTGGTGGACCCTGTTATAATGATATCATCCAGGAAGACCCCCAATTGAGGTAAATCAGCAAATAATTGAAAAAACTTTTTTGAAAAATACCCGGGCTGGACGATAGGCCGTAAACTAACCTATTATATATAAACAAGCCTTTATGGGTGTTTATCACGGTATATTTCTTGGTTTCATCGAGTTCAAATTGCGCGTAAGCTTGGGACAAATCAATTTTACTAAAATGTTCACCCCCCCTTAACCGAAGTAGCAAGTCCTCCATCCTAGGTAGCGGATAACGGTCAACTTCTATACCTTTATTCAGAGTTAACTTGTAATCTGCACATATTCTAATGTTACCGTCCTTCTTGACGACGGGCACGATGGGCGTGGCCCAGTCGGACCGCTCCACGGGTGACAGAATGCCGTCGCGCTGCAGCTGCGCCAGCGCTCGCTCAACGGGCTCGCGCAGCGCGTAAGCGAGCGGCCGCGCGCGCATGAACACCGGCCACGACCCTTCTCGCACATGCACGCTCACCTTACCCCCGGTGAATCGCCCCAGCCCGTCCGCAAATACTTCACAGTATTTGGTACTGAAAGAGGAAAAGTCGAACATACAGTCTTTGTACATCACCGTGTTATTATTTTCGTACTCGACTACGGGTAATTGTATTTTTAATTCGGCCATCCATTGCCTTCCTAAAAGAATGGTTTTTCCGTTTTCAATTACAAATAATTCTAGGGTTTTACACATATCTTTGTACTTTACTACAGGCAGTATCATTCCTAACGGTTTAACGGATTCGCCGGTATAATATCTCAGAGTTAAACGAGAAGGATTCAAAGATAAGTTCTTAAACATTCCGAGATAAAAATCCTTGCTTATGCATGAAATAGCACTACCCGTGTCACATTCCATTTTTATATTTTTACCATCAACATTTAAATTTAAATATACCGGTTTACACTCTGTAGCAGATGGTTTGCAAACATCAATAAAAATTACCTCGTCACTGTCCATACTTTCGCTTCCATGGTCATTTACGTCGACGTTGAAATTTCTCGCCAAGTTCGGACACATGCGTCGCAGGTGCCCCGTCCGGTTGCAAACTCGGCAAACGTAACGTGCAATCTTGCACGTGGCTGTGTCGTGACGCGCGCCGCACATCTGGCACTGCTGCTGCGCCCGCTCACCCAGCTTAGCCGGTGCGAGCGCAGCTGATACGCGCGGCCCGCGCGGCCATGTGGCCTGCGAAGCGACCTCCCGCGCCGCTCCACTGACCTTACACGTAGCGCTTGTACCCGCCGCCGTTTCTTTCCGCCGTGTAAGTTTGGTGGCTGCCATGGCTTGACACGACACCGGCATCGTCGGTGTCGGAGCCCCACCCGACGATCCCTCGCGTCCGACTACTTCCGCCGCGTCCTTTTCCGCCGCCTCCATGCTTACTGCCAACTTGTACGCTTTGCCGAAGTCTAATTTACTCTCAGCGAATAACCGTTGTCGTATAGTCTCATTACTTATACCGCAAACTAACTGGTCTCTCAAATTTTCTTCTAGCCAGGCTCCAAATTCACACGTCTTAGACATCCTTTTCAAAATGGCCGTGTACTCTGATATAGTTTCGCCCTCCTTTTGTTTTCTATGTCTGAATTTGTACCGCTCTGCCAGCTCACTAGGTTTTGGTTGTAGATGTCTTTCCATGATGTCTGTGATTTGTGCAAATGTTTTGTTTTTGGGCTTATCCGGTGTACATAGGTTGACCAAAAGTTCATAGCTTTCTGCTCCCATCACAGTTCTCAACGTAGGTACTTGTAATTCACTAGGTATTTTGTTCACCAGGAAAATTGTTCTAACCGTTCCACGTACAATTTCCAGTCGTCGCTTTGCATCTTATATTCCGCGATTTTACCGATCGACATTTTAAAATGATTCATAGTGAGTTCTATACTACTCGTCGCCACTGAGAAATCTTGTAGTTGAGGTAAGTAAAACCACGACTTCGTTATATGACGTATATTCGCAGACTGAATGAACGAATTACATTTTTATAAACTAAGACACAAGTACCCACTATTTACATACATCACAATTAATAAATATCGTTAGTCAGTCATCTTAGCGTTATCCCGGTTGCGAACTAAGACACTCATTTTTTAGCCCCGAGTCCGGTTGAAAAACTTAACGTTACCATAATATAATAATAATAATAATTTATTTGCTCAAAATGTAGGTTAGATAAAGAGGTTACATTGTTATCATATAGCGCCAGATACATTTAGTCGCACCGCGACGTGCAAATCCAAAAGGTAGGTATTCATTACAATATTTTTGATTAAAGAAAATCATTAATTAGGTATAATTTCATTCAAAATTTCATACAAATCAGCATGCACATTATACACTTCATAAGATAATTAATTGGAATCAAATTGTAATTATCTAATTAAAATGAAATAATGTCAAAAATAAATTTCAATCCATTAAATAAATAAAATTTGAGCAGGCATGCAGATTATCTTACAAATACATATTCATTTATTACAAGGTAGACACACTTATAGTTATATTATGCATTACTTTTCAGTACCTGCCTGCCTATTATAATATTAGTAGTGAATCATACATTATTATTATAATTAAAGAATTCAGGCACTGAGTAGAAACATCTTTCGAGTAACCAAAACTTAACCTTTCTACCAAATTTACCGACTGGAAGCTGTTTAATCTCAGTTGATATTCGATTATAAATACGCCCACACATGCCATAACAGTTTTTCTGAAACAATGATGTTTTTGGCACCCTTGATAACACAATTCTGTCTGGATTTCTCGTATTTCTTGGAAATGTATCTTTGGCTGATTTAAAAAGACTAGGATGAGATTTAACAAATTTCGCTGCCTCAAGAATGTACATACAAGGCAGCGTAAGTATCTTGAACTTATTGTACAGTGGCTTACATGATTCCCATGGTGGAATACCGGCAATTGCTCTGACGCATTTTTTTTTGTGCAAGAAAAGCTCTCTGACTGTCGGTAGAATTACCCCACAGTATAAGTCCGTAACGTAATGTAGAAGAAACGTATTCGTAATATGCCGTTAGTACGGTGTCGATATTAGAAATTTAACGCAATTTATAAAGAGCACATACAAATTTATTTAATTTATTGCAAAAAATATTAATATGTGCCATCCAATTAAAATATCTTTCCAACGTAATAACAAGAATGTTGTTTGCATAGCCTCTTCTATTTTGTGTTCATTATAGCGCACATTCTTATGCACTCGCCCATATGTGCCAAATTGTATGTAATTTGTTTTTGAAAGATTCACCTGCAGATTATTACTATCTAACCATTTTATTATACTTTCTATGGAATTATTAATGTCAATGTTATTTGTATTAATGTCAGTTTTATTTTTAATATTTATAATTAGCGAAATGTCATCAGCAAATAAAATACAATTATGATTAGTTACGTCAGCAAGATCATTAATGTACAATAAAAATAACAATGGTCCCAGTACACTGCCTTGAGGCATGCCGAAGCTATTAACCTTAAAACTTGATCGATGACTTTTAAGTTCCTTATTTTTATTAATTTCTGAAACCTCTACTGCCTGTTTTCTCTCGACCAGATATGTTTTAATTCAGTTCAGAGCGGGTCCTCTGTATTTTTTCTAATAATAATTTATGTGACACAAAATCAAAGGTTTTTGTCATATCACAGAAAATTATGGTTACCAAATTTTCTATGTCCAAGTTTTACATAGCATTGCTCACAAGATTGAAGCACGCTAATGTTGTAGATTTCCCTTTTTGGAATCCATATTGTTCTCGATGTAATATATTATGTTTGTTAATGTAAGTAGTGATTAGATTTGATATAGCAATCTCAAATATTTTGGACAGAGTTGGAATTAAAGTTATTATAATACTTTTTGGTTTTGATATACACTTATGCTGCCGCAATTTGTTTAATCAGTAGAGGTAATCACTTATATACTTCCACCACCAGCATTTTAGGATGCCATTCCTCAACGAGGGGCAAGATAATAATTTTTCAATTTACTGTCAACATTTTTGTAAGACACTATTACTCTTTCAGCCCTTATCTATAGACGGCAACCCGATAACATTCAGATTTTGCTTCTGCAGATAAATGTGCTTCAGGAATATAATCAGAACGAATAAGTACCCTCAGTTAAGTTAGCTATTTACAATATCAATAATACGCGCCTCTATAGTAATAAACGTGAACGAGCCTTAATTTGGATACCAAATTCAAACCAAACTATAATTCGAACAATCTAAATTCAAAACTAAAAACAATTATTAAAAAAATAAACAACATTCATTTGTAGAATAGCGCAGCATGGTTTTGCCTTAGCCTTTATCGAAGCATTTTATAGGCCATTTGAGTGAGATATACAAATAAAGCAGTTTTATGAGCACCGTTATGCTCCTTTTATTATAATTACTCGATAGACATCTAGTCTGAGCGGGCTTGCCAGTTATCAATAGATTTTAATTGTATCTAATTATTTATGTAAACGGTTTTTGTCAAGTTTAATGGTCGTTACGATGGAGGTCATTATTTTATGACTTGAAACATTTCCTGGCTTTACGCTAGTCCTCGCAAGAACGAAGTCAGAGTTGAAATCATATATTCACTTAAGCTTCCATCAGACCCAACTATGAACGTCAAAACAAGTGAAAATAATTATATCTAACCACTAATTTTTTTCCCTGTCTGACTATAGTTAATCTACAATGAGTATGTAAAGTCATAGGAATAAATTAACAAAAACAACAGCAGACTTTACAATTTTACACCCGAAGTTTAGTTGCGTACTAGAAATATGAACTCTACGCTATCCGTGCAGTTACTTTATTTGAATTAAGAGAGATTCAACGATGTATACATTAACCGTTTATGTTAACCTTATCTCAAAATGTATTGCTCCTTATATAGAAATTAAGACTGAATTTGAGCATAATGTGTGTGTTTAAACAAGGTATGTTATGTTAAGTAATTTTATAATATACTAGAGGACGCCAGCAGCTACGCCTGCATTTTTTAAAATTTAGCTGTTTTGGCCGATATCGTGGGAATTTCGGGAAATCCCTTCTTAGTGCACCCCTACGGTCCCCAAGGAACATACATGCCAAATTTCAGCTTCCTGCGCCCAAGAGTTTCGGCTGTAGCGTGTCTGTCAGTCAGTCAGTAACGCAAGGATTTCATATATTAAGATTAACTTTTGCCCGCAGGGATTCAGATGTCTGGACAATTTGATAGCCCATGTGTTATTCTGATATAAATAAGCTACTAGAGATTATACTACTAGATTTTATATATTAAGATAACGGCCGCGGAGCAGGCATTTTCCTAGTACGGGAGTAGTTTTTTATAAAAAGACATATAACATATCTTCACGCCTTTTATCCCCGAAGGGGTAGGCAGAGGTGTATTACACACCCACACTTCGCCAGATATGTTTCGGTCCCAATGTAATAGGGGGCGAGCCTATTGCCATCTACCGGGCACATTTTTAAGCGAGCGATAATTAATATTTTTATTTTAATACACACATAACTTCGAAAAGTCATAGGTGTGTGCCAGGCGTACCTGGGGATCGAACCCGAGACCATCGTCTCGGCAGTCCGTTACGTACACCACTGGGCTACCGCCGCTTTTTAAAAAGCTTTTTTAAAAAGACACTTGTTAGAAAGGTGAAATTAAATAAAAATCCTTTATATTAACGTAGAAAGGATAGCAATTATTTTTATCCTGCATTTTATGCAGAACATGGTCCGGCAACTACTACATATACTAGCAAGTTTACAAGTTATCTGCCTTTATTATAATGGCAACTAACCCAACAGCACCTGGTTAAAATATCCAGAGCACTTAAGTTATCTAAAGTGCCAAAGTTTTTCAGTGCTTGCACTTGCTTTGAAGCTTGTGAAGTTTCGTTCATTTGCGTTATAGTGTACCGTAGTTTATTTTCGTTGCAATGTTGGAATAGTTTTGCTTTGTTTAACTGACTGACCTCGACATAAAGAGGTAACAAACGGTTATTTTTATTACTTTTCTTACTGGAAATTGTATGACTAAATTAGTTTGAGCTGGTTTTCGCGAATTTAAAAATATTTGCGACCTTGTATATTCTTTGATTTTGACTTATATAATCCTTGATTCGCGTGACCTTACCAGGAGACCCGACACCGAGTACACCGCGGTTGTTTTGCAAGTATGATTGGAATGTCTTTAGGGGAATGTCTCACTTATCCCGTCCCTGACCCTAAACCTAAATCTCAGGGTGCTGTAGATACGGCTCGCCATAGGGTCGTCACCACGAGATCAAAAAAAGATGATCTTTCTTTGTGCAGAATTGAAAATCATACTGCGGACCGATTGCACAGCTACAAATCAACCTTAAAAGCATTGTGATATTTAAGATTAAAACTACGAAACCCTAATATTGATGCTGTAGCGGCTGCTGACGCTACAAATTATATACAAGGCGCGCTATTATGTAAGTGCGGCACAAAAGTCGTTTCCCTTCACTCATTTGGTTAGGTCGTACATACAATACATTGTATTTATATTTAGTAACTGGTACCTGTAAAGCATAAACATATATATTTGTGTTTTATGGAGTATTTCTTTTACCACGACACATCATCGTCGTTTACCACTACAATGCAATTTCAAGAAGTAATTTTCTTCCAATTTACCAAACTATTCACTCCACTACTATATTTACCAAGTATTCTCATACAACTTTTGTCTCATCATATATTCATATTCCTTACACGAAAGGTAAAAAACACAGTAAGTACCTGAAAACCCAATAAACTTCTGCTTACGGCGGTAGAACGTAAAATATTCTGTCCTTTTCCCTCGAACTTGGCACTTTGTTTATATACATCGTCAAATAGACGAATGGCTTGGACCGCACGTAATACTATTTGTACCAATGTAACGTGTGTCTTAGTGCCTATCTGATTTTGAACCAGGCTAATATTTAGCTAGGGTTGCTACTATTTTTCTGGACTATATTTTATACCTGTATTTCTCGTTACCTTTCTTCAAATTAGAAAATACGTTACTGGTATTGGCTCATGTTTGCACGAAGGCTATATAACTATTTATAAAGTCTTTCGACAGTTAAAGGTTTTTGTCAAAAAATATAAATGTAACATAATTAAGTAATTAATCTAGAAAATTGACGTTTGAAAGCATCATATTTTGCCGCAACTGAATAAATTATTTAGATTTTAATTTTAATTAAATTTGTCAGAAGTGAGTAACAGCATTATTTACCTCTCTGAGGTGTTAACCAGAATTTTATGCGCGTATTCAAATAGTCCGTGTGGTGACGGATTAAGAATACGGAATGTTACCACCCCACACCATCCCATGGGTGTCGTAAGAGCCGACAGAGGGAGCATATTATCCAGAGAACAGCACTGTAAGAGAAGGAAACTTGATACAAACCCTATACCAACCCGTTTGGCCAACGTGGTATAGTAGGCCAATTCCTCCTTTCAAAGGAGAGGCCTAGTCCAGCAGTGGACTGTTAAGGGCTGATGATGATGATTCAAATAGGATATGTTTATTTTTTTATTGAAAGTAAATAAATTATCCAACGTTTTCAACATAACAGTGTAATTGACATTATCACTGCTTCAAAGGCATGCATAAAAACAAAAACCCTTTTAGCGTCCAATCTACAAATTGAAAGCGCGATACATAAACAGGGCACCGAATTTTATTTCCGAATAACACATCAATTTTGGGATAGATTCGCCATCCCTAACGGGACGTCCTTTTTGATTGAAAGCAGACAAAAGGCTTTATATGGCCGAAAAAAGGACAAATGCTTTTCAAATACCGAGGCACAAGATTGATCCCGCTTTCAGATAATCCAATATCTCCAGTTTTATAATGGAGACTGCCCGTTTTCATTGTAGATACCATGGGGCTGAGAGAGATTCGTGGTGTCTACAATATTCTGCAGTCTCATAAGAGATTCGACTATGTCAACTTGTCAAGTGGTAATTAGACTAGGCATATTTCGATGGGAATGGTTTAGAAAAAAAAAACGAAACTCTCAATTTTGAAAATTAAGTATGTGCGAATTTTAATGAAAAAGTTTCCTACTTTTAATAAGACACCGTCTCGTATTTTGTACATTTTTCAAAAGATAATGAACCCTTGATGTTTCTTTATTAATTTTTACGTTATATGAAGTACATATTCCTTTGAATAAATTCATTTTAACTTTCAGAAAATCATTAAAAATATAAAGTTTCGTCACGGACTATCGTCGAGATTTTAGAAATAAAGTGTCTGGCACTTTATTTCTATGTAAAATCTTGAATTATTTCAACCGAATTTTCAATTTAGAACGATTGCTAGTAAAAAGTATTTTCAAAAAGTAACAATTTATAGCCATGAAATAAAACGATTTTATTATTTTGCCAAGTTAAATATTTCAAAAAACATCTTAATGCTCGGTATCTCAGAAACCGTTAATTTTGGGCCCCTAGTTGATGGGGGTCCAAAATTCATCAATCTGTTGCAAATACGGTTATACTGACTGGCAGATAACGCTCAGCCAAACCTATTGGTCGCAAGAAGCTGAATTTTGGCATGTATCTTCCTTGAGGACCGTAGGGGTACACTAAGAAGGGATTTAAACCACTAAGGTTTAAACGGTTACCTCGCAGCTTGACACTGCGCTGAGGTTTGATCCCCACATGAGACAACACTGTGCTTAATCTACAGATTAATTCTTTTAATAGATAACGCCCTATCTATAAGCGTAAAATAGGACCAACCATAACAAGAACATGTGGACTCAAAACAACAATATGTGGATATATATTTTATATATTTGATTTTGAACATAGTGGTGTTCCGTATGAAGATCGAAGCCGCAACACTCGGCGCAGTGCCAGTTGGTGAGGCGTCCGCTTAAACAACTGCGCCATCCGTGCACTACAATTCTTTACAGTATTGTTCTGCGTTACAGGACAGTTTTGTACTTCGCGGTTTTATATCTACTGCATGGTTGGCGTAGTGGTTTAAGCATTCACCTCGCCGCCGACTCTACGGCGTGGGTTCGAACCCCACACGAGACAAGACTTCATGGGATGCACTAATCGTTATTCAAGGCTAGGTGTTCATTGTGTCTGTTGGTTGCATATTTGTAAAGCCCCCGCGAAGCAGGAATTTTCCTAGTAAGGGAGAAGTCGTTTTAATAAACATTCGTTATATTATAAAGTTAAAATAAAATAAAAAATCTTTATTTTAACGTCGAACGCCTGGCAAATATTTTTATCTTGCATTCTATACAGAACATGCTCCGGTAGCAAGCTTCCAAGTTATCTTAGTTTATTATAATCGCAACTAACCCAACAGAACCTGGTTAAAATATCCAGAGCACTTAAGTTATCTAAAGTGCCAAAGTTCTTCAGTGCTTGCACTTGCTTTGAAGCTTGTGAAGTTACATTCATTTGTATTATAGTGTACCGCGGTTTCTTCTCCTCTCTGCAATGTTGGAATAGTTTTGCTTTGTTTAACTGGCTGATCTCGTCAAAAAAGTTAACAAATGGTTATTTTTATTACATAGCTTTCTGGAAATGGTCTGACTAAATTAGTTTGAGGTCTAAATCTAAATCTGGTTTTCACGATTAAAAAATATTCGCGACAAAGATTATGACCTCATTGTGATAGTTCGAATGTCTTTAGTGAAAAAAAAAATTATATTAAAATCACACACACCTCCTTCGCCTGTCCCTTACTCTATTATAGATCGTGGTGGGAACGGCTCGCAACAGTATATCCACCGCCAGGTTAAAAAAGATGGTCACCTTCCTTTGTGCAGAATTGAAAACCAACACATGCGGCACGAGAGCACAGCGCCAAATAAACTTCAGAAGCATTAGCAACAGCTAGATTTGTCACTAAAGATAAATAAAAAATCAACACAACGGACTTGGACCGCACGAAATACTATTTGTATGTAACATGTGTCTTAGTGCCTATCTGATTCTGCACAAGGCTAATATTCAGCTAGGGTTGCTACTATATTTCTGCACGAAATATTTAATGCCTGTAATTGTCCTTACCTTTCTTCAAATTCGAGGAAAGATAACTGGTACTGTCTCATCTTTACGCGAAGGTTAAATATTCATAAAATCTTACGACAGTCGAAGGTGGCCTTGTAAATATAGAATCAATAAGACTAAGTAATCAAATCGGAAGCTTAAAAGAATCTGATTTTGCCCGAACATAACATAACATGACTACACGCCTTTATCCCCGAAGGGGTAGGCAGACGTGTATTGTACACCCGCACTTCGCCAGTTATGTTTCGGTCCCAATGTAATAGGACGAGCCTATTGCCATCTACCGGGCACATTACTAAACGAGCGATAATTAACATTTTTATTGCACACATAAGTTCGAAAAGCCAGAGGTGTGTGCCCGGGATATCTGGGGATCGAACCGGTGACCATCGTCTCGGTAGTCCGTTACGTACACCACTGGGCTATCGCCGCTATTATGCCTGAAGTGAGTAAATTATTCTGACTTATAATGAAATAAGTAGCGACACGATTATAGTTTCTATACTAATTTTAAGGCATGCATGCCTTAACCATTAAACTTGCCTAATTATAATTAGTCTTTACGTAACAGAAAATTATAATATGATGAAGTAACAACTGTATTTCTTTGAAGTGTTTTCATCCAGTGCGCGGCCACACACGGGACGGTCGGTGGTAGCAGGTCTCCCGCAAGGTAGACTGACGATCTTATTGGGATCGCGAGAAGATGATGGATGCAAGTGGCTCAACAGCGGCCCGCGTGAAGAGCCTTGGGAGAGGCCTGTGTCCCGCAGTGTTTATCTTTCGGCTGATTTGTAGTGTAGAATTTTATTTGTACTATAGATATTGTAATTCAATTTTAAGCGTATATTAAAATACTATATTATTTATGATTCGTATTTCAAAAGAATTAATGTATAAAAAAAAATATATAACAAAATGTCCAATTGATTGAAAGCAGACAAAAGGCTTTTTAAGACCGAAAAAAGGACAAATGTTTTTCAAATACCGAGGCACAAGATTGATCCCGCTTTCAGATAATCCAATATCTCCAGTTTTATAATGGAGACTGCCCGTTATTCAGGCACAGAGGAAAATACCTATAAACATAACTTTTGCAGTCAGTATGGGCAATCGGTACCTTTGAATGTGATGACACTTGTCTACACCATGGAATAGCACTATCTTTTTAGGATGCGGATGTCAGACTGCATTCGGTCTGTGAAAAAGCTAGCATTTTGTCAAATTTGGTAAGGACTTTACGCAAAGTAAAATCAAAATCATGTATTTACTCGGGTCAAAATGTGATACTTATGAACGTCCAATCTACAAATTAATGATTTTCTTAAAGATTCTATATTTGCATTTATTCTCCCCTACGCATGCAAGGGCGGAGAAATATGAGAAAAACAGGCAAAAAATATACGATATCGGATTCCGGACTTCAAGAGTCAAGGACGATGATGGTGCGTATTAAAGTATTATAAAAGTACTGTACTTGTACTTTTGCACAAAATGCATGCATTCCGACAAACTTTCGCGTTTATAATACGTAAGCATTAAGATTACTTTCCCTAGTGACGGCTGAAGATACGAATACAAACACATCTAAATAAGACAGGAACAGAAACACAAATTCTTTTGATCTTTTGATGTTTATCATCCGTCACGAAGTTTATTTATGTGAAGTGAGATGAACGATACAGCTACCTGTCTCATGTATTAGGTATCATCCAGACTGTCTTTGAAGACTAGATATAGGTCGAATACAGAGCGTGCTCCTTATAATAAAATTGTAATAGCGCATGCTTATATTTTATTAGGTAACAAGAGAAAGATTGGTGCTAGTAATGTTTTTAAGTTTATGTAGTACTAGAAGATGCCCGCGGTTACACCCGCGTTATTTAAGGCTACTGCTCCGCTCCCATCACTCATAGCGCGATGTTATATAGCCTATAGCCTTCCTCGATAAATGGGCTATCTAACACTGAAAGAATTTTTCAAATCAGACCAGTATTTCCTGGGATTAGCGCGTTCAACCAAACAAACAAACTCTTCAGCTTTATATATTAGTATAAGATTTGTGGATGGCTACAGCTACGCCTGCATGTTTTTTTACATTTAACCTCTTCAACCCAATTCTGTCGGAGTTTCGGGACATCTTAGTGCAACCCTACGGATTCCAAGGAATAGGTATATTATATATGCCAAATTATATTTTCTTGTCTTCAATAGTTTTAGCTGTGCGTTGTCTGTCAGTCAATTAGTAGAAATGATTTTATGTATACAGATAAGCTGTATTACTGATTTTTGTTATTAAAAATATTACAGTACATTCTTGTGGTAGAATAATAAATAGAGTTTTAAATTAAATTAAAAATTGAGATATTAAAGGTAGAAGAGCCTTGCTGATTTCAGCATGAATCGGCCGGCTCGACCGGGGAAGTACTACCCTCTCACAGAAAATCGACGTAAAGTAACAGTACCTAACTGTTGCGTTTCATTCGGTGAGGGAGAGTGCCGGAGGCCCTATCCCCCATCCCTTCTCCCTGATCCCACTCCTTATCCTATCCCTTTTCCCAACCCCAAGGGGCGGCAACGCACTTGTGACTCCTGTGGTGTTGCTTGTGTCCATGGGCTGCGGTAATTGCTTACCATCAGGCAATCCGTCTGCTCGTTTGCCGCCTATTACCATAAAAAAAAAGTTTGAAAACAAAATGTTACGTAACAGCTTTTCTTCACATAAAGGCGTAACAAACAAAGCTACAAGGAATTAGCTTTAAAAGCGAACCAATCCACTCCGGACTTGTTCAACGAGTTATGTTTATGCAACTAATAAAGATTCAGACGCGGACATAGGTAGATAAACAAGAGAATAAATACGACAATAAAGAAACAATGAATGTACCTATAGATCGGGAGGAAAATAACATTTTTTGATAAGATCGCTTTCTTTGTGTAGAAACGAAATGCACAAATAAATAGAACGTTATCTTGGAAGACTGTGTAACCGCGTAGCGTCACTTAAACGTTCAAAGATAAAGGAACTTATTTTAGTCGTTCGGTTTTGTTTTTCTGAAACTGATTTGTTCAATTTAATTATTTTTTGGGTTGCGTTGTTTGATGTTTATTGTTGTGGTTGGTTCTCTCGCTCTTTCCCTTGAAATGAGACTAAGATTTTTTGGCATCATGCGTTGCTGGATGTTTTCAGAAGTCAGTTGGTTACATGAGGCAATAGTTTTCCTATTTTATTAAACTGATTGATCCTTTGTATGTGTTCTCACACAACCTTATTGATTCTAAGGACTCTTATTCACAAACTGACTTTGATATCTGTATATATGAAATTCTTGCGACACTAACTCACTGACGACGCACAGCCAGAACTACTGGGCGCAAGAAGCCGAAATTAGGCATAAATAATTAATTATATATTCCTTGGGGAGCTTAGGGGGCACTAAGAAGGGTTATCAAGAAATTCCTGAGGGGTCGGGCAGAAAAGGTTCAATAAAAAAATTTGCTTGATTGTAGCTGCGGGCATCGTCTAGTGTTCAAATAAAAACCAGGCATGCTATATATTTCTTGGGATATTCTTAGGCAGGCTATATAATATGTATACCTTGAAGATAATCTTTAATGTTATACCAACTGCTATCACATATTCAGGTCACTAAGCGTTAATTGGCAAGCATAGGTTGAGTAAGACGGCTAATTCGAACTAGGTTAACGGTCTGATATAATGTATCATGCTACTGGGACACATTACAGGATGTGATGGATGATGTATTATATTTTTGGCCTTAAGTTTAGAGTTTAAATCACAGAAGATATGCTCGACCTGTATGGGTAGCTATACATGATACTTGTATTATTGTATCATAATACGCTTGGGATGTTCCTGGCTTTTGGCTAAGCAATAATCTTACTTCTACTACTTTGTCATTCAGGTAGGTACTATGAAGTAATTCAAATTCTCAAACAGCCACTGGTCCTTTAAACCATAACCACGTTTAATACAGAAAGAGTTCTTTCCTAAAGTTGAAATAAAAAGTCGCTACGTAGAGAAATATACACACTTAACGATGATGCCAAAAACAAATATGTAAATGAATACTCTATTACCCTCAAAGAAAGCGTAAGTAAACATCCTTGTTGAGCAATAAGTACCAAGCATCGCTTGTCAATTAATCCACATTAGCTTTAAAAGCGAACAAATCCACTCAGGACTTGTTCAACGACTTATGTTTTTACAACGAGTAAAGATTCAGACGCAGACGTAGGTAGATAAACAAGAGAATAAATACGACAATATAAAAACAATGACTGTACTTATAGATCGGGAGAAAAGTAACATGTTTAGATAAGATCGCTTTCATTGTGTAGAAACGGAATGAATAAATAAATAGAACGTTATCTTGGAAGAGTGTATCCGCGTAACGTCACTAACGTTCAAAGATAAAGGAACTTATTTTCGTCGTTCGGTTTTGTTTTCCTCGGGGCGTGAGTTGTTACGATTTAATTATTTTTGCCGTTGTTTGATGTTTATTGTTGTTAGGTATTAATAGATGTGCTTATTATGGTCCGAAACGATACTGAGAAACGGCAAATCGTCAAGGAAATAAAGGTAATTATTATTCCTTCGTCAAACGTAATCCTGGTAAGTACGATAGGCGCTCTTAATCTAAAGGCATGATTACTTTTGTTATAAGTGGGAAGTTCCGGTATTTTATTAATCTAAGGATGAAATTATTTATTACTAGATTTCGCTTACGGCTTCACCTACGTGAAATACACCTGCCCTTAAATTTTCTTTGGGAAACTCGCTATATATTGATGAACACCGTACAAATATCCGTTCGGTAGTTTTTGAGCGTGTTGCGGTTGTACAAACAGACAAGAAGTGGCGGGGAGTTCATTTGACAATATAACGTATCTAATAGATGATAACTATGAGCAGCGATAGCTTAGTGGAAAGACCGGCGGGCTGCTACGCAGATGGTTTCGGGTTCGAATCCACGGCGCGCACCAATGATTTTACCGTGTTTTCCTGATCTCGTGGGAATTAGGGAAATCCCTACCTATTGCAACCTTACGGTCTCCAAGGAACATATGTACATGCCAAATTTCACCCTCATGCGTCCATTAGTTTCGGCAGTGCGTCGTCTGTCAATCAGGCGGTAACGGAAAAGTTTTATAAATATTGATATTTTATTCCATAGTGCATTCACCTGTTTAATAATAGCAAAGAGATTCATTCGCAAACGTGCAGACGTGAATAACTTATGATAGCACGTGAAAGAGCTTTACGTAATAACGATATTTGTGATGAAAGAGATTTAGATGAGCGCACATGTAGATTGAAGTAAATATAATTTTAGATTGATTTATAAAATGAATAGTTGTTTTGTAAAAGTGTGATTCAGCTTTGGAGCACAATTTTAATATTGAAAGATCATACTTCAAATGTTGACTGCACGGTTGGCGTAGTAGTTAAAGCGGTCACCTCGCCGCTAGACACTGCGCTGAGTGTTGTGTGTTTGATTTCCTCACGGGAAAAACACTTTGTGTGATCTAAAGATTGTGATGTTTGAACAAGGTTAATATTGTATTAAATAGATAACGCCTTTTCTACTAGCTTAAAAAAGAGCCTGTATCGCAAATGATTTAACAAAAAGCTCAACCAACCATAACAAGAACATGTGGACATTGTGGACACTCGAAGTGTTGTTCCGTGTGCAGATCGAAGCCGCAACACTTGGCGCAGTGTCAAATGGTGGGGCGACCGCTTAAACAACTGCGCCATCCGTGCTATAACATTCTTTACACTACAGTTATATGATAACGCATGGTTTAGTACATCGCAGTTTTACTTCGACTGCACGATTGGCGTTGTGGTTTAAGCAGCCGCCTCGACACATGACTGCACGACGCAGCTTCGAACCCCACACGAGGGAACACTAAGTCTTCATGTGATGCACAAATTGTTGTTTCGAGATTGGTTGTTCGTTGTGTCCGTTCGTTGTATATTTGTAAAGCTCCCGCAAAGCGGCAATTTTTCTAGTAGGTACGAGAGTAGTCGTTCAAAACAATACAATTGTTAGAAAGTTAAATTAAATAAAAAATCGTGGTATTAACGTAGAACGCCTTGCATTTTTTTATCCTACATTCTATGCAGAACATAGTCCAGTAGTTGAAAGTTTCCAAGTTATTTGCCTTTATTATAATCGCAACTAACCCAAAAAAACCTGATTAAAATATCCAGAGCACTTAAGTAATCTAATGTGCCAAAGTTCTTCAGTACTTGCACTTGCTTTGAAGCTAGTGAAGTTTCGTTCATTTGCGTTATAGTCTACCGTAGTTTCTTCTCGTTGCCATGTTGGAATTTTTTGCTTTGTTTAATTGGCTGAGCTCATCATAATAAGGTAGAAAATGGTTATTTTTATTACTTTCTTCCCTGGAAATGGTATGACTAAATTACTTAGTTTGAGCTAGTTTTCTCGAATCTAAATCAAAGTGTAGCAACTTCAAGAAGTAATATTCTTGCAATCTTCTATCCTATTTACTCCACTATTTTACCAAGTAGTCTCACACAACACATATTTTGTCTCATGATATATTCATATTCCTCAGACGAAAGCTAGCAAACACAGTACCTGAAAACCCAATAAACTTCTACTTACGGCAGAACGTAAAATATTCTGAACCTTTTCCCTTGAACTTGGCATTTTGTTTACATACATCGTCAAATAGACGAATGGCTTGGACCGCACGTAATACTATTTGTATGTAACATGTGTCCTAGTGCCTATCTGATTTTGAACCAGGCTAATATTCGGCTAGGGTTGCTACTATTTTCCTGGACTATATTTTATACCTTTCTTCAAATTCGAAAATACGTAACTGATATTGGCTCATGTTTGCACGAAGGTTATATAACTATTCATAAAGGCTTTAGACAATCAAAGGTTGCTGTCAAAAAAAAATATAAATGTAGAATAATTAAGTAAATCTTAATATATAAAATCCTTGCGTTACTGACTGACTGACAGACACGCTACAGCCGAAACTATTGGGCGCAGAAAGCTGAAATTTGGCATGTATGTTCCTTGGGGACCGTAGGCGTGCACTAAGAAGGGACTTCCTAAAATTCCCACGGGATCGGCCAAAACGGGTAAATTAAAAAAAAATTGCAGGCGTAGCTGCTGGCGTCCTCTAGTAATCTATAAAATTGACTAAATTATTACTGAATAAATTATTTAGATTTTCGACGACTTAAGTAGTGACACTATTAAAGACAATTCATGGCTAAACTACTGACCTGATTTTAATTAAATTTGTCAGAAGTGAGTAACAACATTATTCACCTCTCCGAGGTGGTAACCAGAATTTTATTTTATTTTATGCGCGTATTCAAATATGATATGTTTATTTTTTAATTGAAAGTAAATAAATGGTCCAACGTTTTCAACATAACACAGTTTTATTGACATAATATTTTATCACTGCTTAAAAGGTGTAGCTACATAAAAACAAAAACCCTTTTAACGTCCAATCTACAAATTGAAAGCGTGATACATAAACAGGGTACCGAATTTTATTTCCGAATAACACATCAATTTTGAGATAGATTCGCCATCCCTAACGGGACGCCCTTTTTGATTGAAAGCAGACAAAACTCTTTTTAAGGCCGAAAAAAGGACAAATGCTTTTCAAATACCGAGGCACTATATTGATTCCGCTTTGAGATAATCCAATATCTCCAGTTTTATAACCCTTTTCATTGGATATACCATGAGGGAGAACAGCAGCGATAGCCGAGTGGAGAGACCGACAGACTGCTACGCGTACTTGTAATATGGCACTTCGACGTCATTTTGAAAAATCAATAGAATAGAATTTAAATAAAATAGTTTCCGATTTTTAATAAGATATCGTCTCGTACATTTTTCAGTTCAAAAGATAATGAACCCTAGATGTTTTTTAATTAATTTGTACGTATATATAGTACATATTCTTTTGAATAAATTCATCTTCAAAAATATAAATCTTCCTCTCTCCAGACACTTTATTCTAAAATTGAATTATTTCAACCGAATTTTCAATAAATACATGTGAGCACCAGGGATGCTATGTATTTCTTGAAGATAATCTTAGGCATGCTATACATGTAGGTATACTTTGATGATAATCTCTAAACCAACAGCTATAATGTATTCCTGGCACGAAGCGTTAACTAGCAAGCATAGCTCGACTAAGACGGCTAATTCTAACTAGGTTAATAGTTTGACATAATATATCATGCTATTGGGACACATTACAGGATGTGATGGATGATGTATTATATTTTAGGCCTAAAGCTGTTTAACTTTAGAGTTTAAATAAAGAAGATTTATGCTTGACCTGTATCAGTAGCTATAAATGGTATGTGTATTATGGTATCATAGTACGCTTGGGATCTTCCTGGCCCCTGGCGAAGCAAGTAAAATACACGTTGGTTACTTCCGGTTCACACTTACTACATACTTTATTAGAGCTGTGAGAATTTTTCGAAATCTCTTTCTAGTGCACCCATACATTCCCCAAGGAACATACATTGCCAAATTTCAGCTTCATGCGCCCAGCAGTTTTGGCTGTGCGTTGTCTGTCAAACACACAGCAACGGAAATGTTTTATAAATATTTATATTTTATTCGTGTACATACTTTATATTTTAGCTGCAATAAATATAATTATTTTATGGCGTAATTATCTAAAATGCAATGAAAAAACACTGATTATTTTTATTTAATAACTAAAAAATGATCGTGACGAAGATTATGAGCCGTGATTCGCTTTACCTCATTGTGATAATTTGAACGTCTTTAGTGGAAAAAATAATTATATTATATTGAAATCACACACACCTCCTTCGTCTGTTTCTTACTCTATCATATAGCGTGGTGGGAACACGTAGCGTGGTCGCAACAGGATTTCCACAGCCAGGTTAAAAAAAGATGATCATCTTCCTTCGTGCAGAATTGAAAACCAACACATGCGGCACGATAGCACAGCGCCAAATTAACTTCAGAAGCATGTTAGATTTGTCACTAAAAATAAAACCCTTGATAAAAAATCAACAAAATTTAGAATGCCAAATTGCAATTTCAAGAAGTAATATTCTTTCAATCTTCCTATTCACTCCACTACATATTCACCAAGTAGTCTCACACAACACATCTTTTGTCTCATGATATATTCATATTCCTCAGACGAATGCTAACAAATACAGTACCTGAAAACCCAATAAACTTCTGCTTACGGCGAACGGAACGTAAAATATTCTGAACCCTTCCCCTTGAACATGGCACTCTGTTTATATACAAACATCGTCAAACAGACAAATGGCTTGGACCGCACGTAATTCTATGTGTATGTAACATGTGTCCTAGTGCCTATCTGATTTTGAACGAGGCTAATATTTGGCTAGGGTTGCTGCTATATTTCTGCACGAAATATTTAATGCTTGTAATTGTCCTTACCCTTCTTCAAATTCTAGGAAAGATAACAGGTATTGTCTCATCTGTACGCGAAGGTTAAATATAGGTTAATAAAATCTTTCAACAGTCGAAGGTGGCCTTGTAAATATAGAATCATTAAGACTCAGTAATCAAATTGGAAGTTTAAAAGAATCTCATTTTGCCCGAACATAACATATCATAACATGACTTCACGCCTTTATCCCCGAAGGAGTAGGCAGACGTGTATTATACACCAGCACTTCGCCAGTTATGTTTCGGTCCCAATGTAATAGGGGGCGAGCATATTGTCATCTACAGGGCACATTATTAAGCGAGAGTGATAATTAACATTTTTATTGCACACATAAGTTCGAAAAGCCAGTGGTGTCCCCGGGATATCTGGGGATCGAACGGACGACCATCGTCTCGGCAGTCCGTTACGTACACCAATGGGCTATTGCCGCTATTATGCCTGAGGTGAGTAAATTATTCTGACTTATAATGAAATAAGTAGCGATACGATTATAGTTGCTATTCTTGTTTTCAGGCATGCATGCCTTAACCATTAAACTTGGCTAATTATAATTAGTCTTTAAGTAACAGAAATTTTGGCAGATATGATGAATAATAACAACTTTGAAATATAACAACTTTGTATTTCTATGAAGTGTTTTCATCCAGTATCGCGAGTAGATGGATGCAGGTGGCTCAAGAGCGGCCCGCGTGAAGAGCCTTGGGAGAGGCCTGTCTCCAGCAGTGTATGTCTTTCGGCTGATTTGTAGTGTATAATTTTATTATTAGTACAGATATTGTGTTGAGTAGTGTTGTCCGTGTGGTGACGGATTAAGAATACGGATTGTCACCACCCCATATCATCCCATGGGTGTCGTAAGAGCCGACAGAGGGAGCATATTATGTAAAGAATAGCACTGTAAGAGAAGGAAAACTTGATAACCCGTTTGGCCAGCGTGGTATAGTAGGCCAATTCCTCCTTTCAAAGGAGAGGCCTAGTCCAGCAGTGGACTGTTAAAGGCTGATGATGATGATAGATATTGTAATTCAATTTTAAGCAAATATTAAAATACGATATTATTTACGATTCATATTTTCCAAAAAAAATAACGTATTAAAAAATATATAAAAATATGTCTAGGTTCCCAATTTATCGCTGCTTAAAAGGTGTAGTTACATAAAAACAAACACCCTTTTAACGTCCAATCTACAAATTAAAAGCGTGATACACAAACAGAGTACCGAATTTTATTTCCGAATAACACATAAATTCTGGGCTAGATTCGCCATCCCTAACGGGACGCCCTTTTTGATTGAAAGCAGACAAAAGGCTTTTCAGGCCTAAAAAAGGACAAATGCTTTTCAAATACCGAGGCACAAGATTGATTCTGCTTTCAGATAATCCAATATCTCCAGTTTTATAATGGAGACTGCCCGTTTTCATTGAAGATACCATGAGGCTGAGAGAGATTCATGCTATCTACAATAATCTGCAGTCTTGTAAAAGATTCGACTATGTCAACTTGTCAAGTGGTAATTTGACTAGGCATATTTCGATGGGAATGGTTTAGAAAAATCATTAAAAATATAAAGTTTCGTCACGGACTATCATCGAGATTTTAGAAATAAAGTGTCTGGCACTTTATTTCTATGTAAAATCTTGAATTATTACAATCGAATTTTCAATTTAGAATGATTGCTAGATATAAGTTTTTTTCAAAAAGTAACAATTTAGAGCCATGAAATAAAACAATTTTATTATTTTGATGCCAAGTTAAATATTTCAAAAATATCTTAAGGCTCGATATCTCAGAAACCGTTAATTTTGGGCCCCTAGTTGATGGGGGTCCAAAATTCATCAATCTGTTGCAAATACGGTTATATTTTTATTTTTTTATTAAGTAGGTTTACTTCAATAGTTAGAATTAACTGTTACCCTGTATACAGATTCAGTGCCCCGTGCGTAATGCAAGGCCGTAGAACCGTGCGGAAAACGGGCAAACAAGTTATAATAGCTGAAAGCCTAAGACCATGATGGTGCGTATAGTAATTTGATCGTTCTTTTACACGAAGTATCCATCCATCAATCCATACCCACAAACTTTCACGATTATAATACGTAAGAATTAGGATTTCTTTCCCTAGAGGCGGCTGAAGATATGAATACAAGCACATCTAAATAAGACGTAAAATATATAAAAACTAGGTATTTCTTTTAATCTCAACGATGTTAATCATCCGTCACGAAGTTTATTGATTTGAAGCGAGATGAACGATACTGCTATCTGTCTCATGTATTATGTATAATTCAGACTGTCTTTGAAGGCTAGATGTAGGTCGAATGGAGAGCAGAGTCCTTGTAATTGTAATGGCACATAGTTATATTTTATAAGGTAACAAGAGTAAGATTGGTGCTTATATTTTTTACAGTTTATGTAATACTCGCAGCTACGCCTGCATTTTTTTAAATTTAATTATTCTGCCCGATACTATGTGCATGTCGGGAAGCCTCATCTTAGTGCAACCGTACGGTCCCCAAGAAACGTATATGCCAAATGTCGGCTTCTAGTGCTCAATAGTTTTGGCTGTGCGTTGTCTGTCAGATAGTAACGCAATAATTTTATGTATACAAATAAGCTGTATTACTGCATTTTTTATTAAAATTCTTACAGTAAATTCTTGAGGAAGAATAACAAACAGAGACAGAAGACACGATATTACGTAAAAACGATTCAACAGCTTTTCTTCATATAAAGCCGTAACAAACAAAGCTACAAGGGATTAGCTTTAAAAGCGAACCAATCCACTCAGGACTTGTTCAACGAGTTATGTTTATACAACGAATAAAGATTCAGATGCGGAAGTAGGTAGATAAACAAGAGAATAAATACTACAATAAATAAACAATGACTGTACTTATAGATCGGGAGGAAAGTAACATTTTTAGATAAGATCGCTTTCTTTTTGTAGAAACGGAATGGACAAATAAATAGAACGTTATCTTGGAAGAGTGTAACCGCGTAGCGTCACTTAAACGTTCAAAGATAAAGGAACTTATTTTAGTCGTTCGGTTTTGTTTTTCTGAAACTGATTTGTTCAATTTAATTATTTTGTGGGTTGCGTTGTTTGATGTTTATTGTTGTGGTTGGTTCTCTCGCTCTTTCTCTTGAAATGAGACTAAGATTTTTTGGCATCATGCGTTGCTGGATGTTTTCAGAAGTCAGTTGGTTACATGAGGCAATAGTTTTCCTATTTTATTAAACTGATTGATCCTTTGTGTGTGTTCTCACACAATCTTATTGATTCTAAGGACTCTTATTCACAAACTGACTTTGATATCTGTATATATGAAATTCTTGCGACACTAACTCACAGACGACGCACAGCCAGAACTACTGGGCGCAAGAAGCCGAAATTAGGCATAAATAATTAATTATATATTCCTTGGGGAGCTTAGGGTGCACTAAGAAGGGTTATCAAGAAATTCCTGAGGGGTCGGGCAGAAAAGGTTCAATAAAAAAAATTTGCTTGATTGTAGCTGCGGGCATCGTCTAGTGTTCAAATAAAAACCAGGCATGCTATATATTTCTTGGGATATTCTTAGGCAGGCTATATAATATGTATACCTTGAAGATAATCTTTAATGTTATACCAACTGCTATCACATATTCAGGCCACTAAGCGTCAAATAGCAAGCATAGCTTGAGTAAGACGGCTAATTCGAACTAGGTTAACGGTCTGATATAATGTATCATGCTACTGGGACACATTACAGGATGTGATGGATGATGTATTATATTTTTGGCCTTAAGAGTGACTTTAGAGTTTAAATCACAGAAGATATGCTTGACCTGTATGGGTAGCTATACATGATACTTGTATTATTGTATCATAATACGCTTGGGATGTTCCTGGCTTTTGGCTAAGCAATAATCTTACTTCTACTACTTTGTCATTCAGGTAGGTACTATGAAGTAATTCAAATTCTCAAACAGCCACTGGTCCTTTAAACCATAACCACGTTTAATACAGAAAGAGTACTTTCCTAAAGTTGAAATAAAAAAGTAGCTACGTAGAGAAATAGACACACTTAACTATAGAGGTGGTTGATAAATAACGTCACGATGAATAAATCACGATTATCTGCCGCCTAAAAGTATCACAGTGACTTGCCAAAAATGAACGACGTTACAAAATACTTCGTCGTTCCTTCGCTCCACTATTCACTCAGAACAACAATAACTCTTATTTCATGTGCACTAAAAGCCAGAACGGAACGTCCGTCATACCAGTCACGGCTGTCACGACATTCACGAGTCACGACGAAACGAGACGAAGACCGCCGAACCGAGCCCGGCCGAACGTAGGACGGTACCGAGCGCGAACGGGTTGTTAGGAACTAGGTATAGATGTCACTTTTGTAAGTAGTTGTAAAATTGGAAATGACATTTTATTTATTCAATTATAGCAACTTTGATTTTACTTTCCATATTTTACTGTTTATATGAATATGTAAATACCTACGTAAGATAACGTCAATTATTATCGTTACATATCCAAATTTCAAATGACAGCACATTGTATACCTAATTGAAAGTACATTTATATTTTCCATAAAATTGGTAAATTTAGTGGCTTAAATAAATACTAGTATTTTATTATGTAAACACAATTAAAACAAGTAAAAAGAAAAGTAAATTTTACGTAATAAATTAAATTCGTTCATGCAGCTTTGCTTCTTTTTACTAAAAAGTTTTTAGACGAAAATCACAGTATTACGTCAATAACAAGACGCATAGTATCGATAGACGGAACCTACATCGCGCTTATGAGTGACAGGCTGACAGGTGACTGGCGTGACAAAGTCACGGTGATATTTCGCCGTGACTTTTCTGTAACTGGAACGACAGTCACAGTGATCGAAAAGTAACTGTTTTCCCCACATCTACTTAACTATGATACCAAAAACAAATAAATGAATACTCTATTACCCTTAGAGAAGGCGTAAGTAAACATCTCTGTTGAGCAGTAAATACCAAGCATCGCTTGTCAATTAATCCACATTTCATTAGGCATTAATGGATGTGCTTATTACGGTGCGAAAGGATACTGAGAAACGGCAAATTCTCAAGGAAATAAAGGTAATTATTATTCCTTCGTCAAACGTAATCCTGGTAAGTACGATAGGCGCTCGTAATCTAATGGGATGATTACTTTTGTTATTAGTTGGAAGTTCCGATATTTTATTCATTCATTCATTCATCCGTAGATGAAATTATTTATTACATACTAGACTACACCCACAGCTCCACTTGCGTGAATTATGCACATCAATCTTCTTCAGCGAACACACTATCTAATGTGTTTTTACAAAAAGAACACTTTATTTGACTTCATATGACTATATTATTTATATAATGGATGATTAGTAGACGTGAAGTGTATTGATAGTGCAACAGAAGTGGTCAGTTTGATCAACAGATTGGCCTGAGATGTGCGTGTGCATCAAAGCTCTCACACGATCACTTGCACTATAGAAGAGACTAGATGGGCCCGCGGTTACACCCGCATTAATTAGGGTTACTGCTCCGCTCCCGTGGCTCATAGCGTGATGTTATATAGCCTATAGCCTTCCTCGATAAATGGGCTATCAAACACTGAAATAATTTTTCAAATCGGACTAGTAGTTCCTGAGATTAGCGCGTTCAACAAAACAAACAAACTCTTCAGCTTTATATATTAGTATAAGATAAAACAGAATACACTGACCCAGATGATTGTCATATGGCAGCTGTCTAGTTGCAGTCCATCACCAAGCATTTGAAACTAATCATCTTGACAATTTCAAAATGTTATCCTACAGTGATGTGGGACACCAACTGGTGAGCTTCCACAGCTCAACTTTGACGTTCAATTAGCGACTTATCAAAATCCGATATGCTTTAATAATACACAGTACTAATAATTTCTTAGCAGAGTCATCATCACCATCCTAAAGTTTTATATCATATATTGTCATCATTCTCCTAGCGTTATCCCAATTTCAATCTGGGGTCCGCTTACTAGTGTAACCGGATTTGGCTTAATATTAGCTTTTTCACAGAGCGACTGCCTGTCAGACCTCCGCAACCCAAAGGGATAGCGATATTCCATGGTTACGACTAGTGTCACTTTATTTAGAAGTACTGACGAAGTCATCCCCTATACAGGAGGGTACGTTGGTCGTCATAATACATGATATTGCTCCGCCGCTTTCATGGCCGTTAGCTATCGTAGAGAAACTGCATACTTCAAAAGACGGTACAACCCGCGTTGTTACCGTGAAAATCGCGAAGGGGAGCTACGTGCACCCTGTTGTACGTCTCTGTCCGCTTCCAACTCAGTGAGATCTAGCCTGAAGTTGGATCTACTTCTTAGTTTAAGTATTTAGTTTGTAGTTTTCGTCATAATTGTTTCGCTAAAGTTAATTTAGATTAATTTTATTATCATATCGCTGTCTTAGCCTATTGATGGTTTATGCGGTAGTACACCCAACATAGCTAAGTTCAATTCTATTTCTTTTAAAGGCAACCCTTTAGGGCCGGGGGGATATGGTAGCGCCATCTACCTTTCCATTGAGAACTAATCACATCAACGTCAATGGTTCGTCGCTGCTTGGCCAATGCGAGCGATGCCTTTTGTTCCCGTCCCTGTCTATTCCATTCCCTGGAAGGGGCACGCCTTTCGCGGATTGGTCGCCGCGATCATCGACGCGAGAGACAGTCTAGAATAATCCGCGTCGCGACGAACTATACCGCACCACCATAATTTTACCGCTCCTGCTTTATACTAAAACCGCACGCGAGTGAAAGTGATTTGTGTAGTGGAGTGATTCAAACAGCTTCAGGATTCTCGAAGACACCAGGAGGCTGCCATTCGCAAGGAAAGAGGACTGACGTACAAGGTAGGTGCCCCTTATCCTTCAGCATCCTTAGAATATCCTATACCCACTCACAATCCTCTTCCCTTATCCTTTCTAGGCGAGCAGAACTCGCCATCCTTTAGATACAGTCCATTAATCCTTCTCCAAATCGCCTAGAACCTACGGTTTCGGTGTAACGCCGAACCAGTTTCACTAATAATGATATTTTATGTTTTGAAATTGTACCTCTGTGGGTTGTTATTACTTATGTAATAAATAAATAAATAAATTTATTTTTACATATTCTTTTGGCATTATAAATTGGAATAAAACCGACCTCAAAAATTTACAACGAATTGTTAATACCACTCTGACAAAACATAGAAGACATCATCCACGATCTTGTGTACAAAGGCTGACATTACCGCGTGCTGAAGGGGGACGGGGCATAATAGACATCACAAATCTCCATAACAAGCAGATAACCACTTTAAGAACATATTTTAATGCTAAAGCTTCTAATTCAAATCTACACAACGCAATAGTATTTAGTGATAAGAAACTTACCCCATTAAATATGGCTGATAAAACTCCTCAACCTACTGAAAAACAGACAGACCGACAAACAAAAATCGCTGAATGGACCCAAAAGTCACTACACGGGAGACACAGGCAGGACCTTAATCAACCTAACGTCGACAAGTTAGTGTCGAACGAATGGTTAAGGCGTGGTGAACTCTTCCCTGAGACAGAAGGGTTCATGATGGCAATCCAGGATCAGGTGATAGAAACTCGCAATTATCAGAAACACATAATGAAAGCTTCGATAACAACTGACATATGTAGAAGATGCAATAGTTCCTCAGAGACTATCCAGCACATTACAGGAGCTTGTAAAGCAATAGTCCAAACAGATTATAAACATAGACATGACCAAATAGCTAATGTAATCCACCAAAAACTGGCAATTAAATATAAATTGATCACCACACCACCAGTGCCATACTACAAATACCAACCTGAAACTGTTCTCGAAAACACTTCTCACAAATTATACTACGACCGAGCTATTCTAACAGACAGAACGACACACTACAACAGACCAGACATCACTTTAAGAGATAAAATAAATAAGTCTGCCCAAATTATTGACATAGCCGTACCAAACACTCACAATCTACAGAACACCATAGCCGAGAAACTTTCCAAATATACCGACCTGAAAATTGAAATAAGTCGCATGTGGCAACTTCAGAATATCGCAATAGTACCTATTGTATTATCAACAACAGGTGTTATTTTATTTATTTATTTATTTTTTTCTTCAAATAAAACGGCATTCGCCAATTACATTAAATGAACACAGACATAAAAACTTAAGGTTAAAACATACAAAATACATAAAACTTAAAATATTAACATAAAAATATAAAATTTGGAAAAAGACAAAAAATAACAAAAATTTAACTTATTTTAATAAATTCGTTCATACACTCGTCTCACAGTACTCCAGACACACTGACATAATTTCCTTCCATTCGTCCGCAAACACATCACATTCAGGTTTGGTGACCAACAGAGCATTGAGAGCAGAAAGTGTACGAGGCACAGGTGATTGCGCTCGTGCTACAGTGCGGGACATGGGCACCGCAAATGTCCTATGTCTTCTGGTTCGGCTATAGTTTACCGGAGCAAAAAGTTGACACAGTTCCTCATGTAACTTTGCCGCGTCTGTTTTTCCACGTATAACTTTACACATGGTTATTATCTGGTCGTGATTTCGTCTGACCTCAAGTGAATTATATCCTAGGCAGCCCAGTAAAAAATTTGTAGGGTACATAAATGGGTAGTAACCATGTGACCGTTTATATAAATACCTTAGAAAGGCTTTCTGAACCTTTTCCATCATCAAGATGTACTTTTTTTCGTATGGATTCCAGACACAGGAACTGGACTCCAACTTGCTACGTACAAGTGCCCCAAAGACTAATTTCATAACATTAGTGCTACTGAAATCGTTCATGTTACGAAGAATAAAGCCTAAACGCTTATATGAGTCCCTTGCAACCGTCACCATATGATCATGGAACGTGAGTCCTCGATCGAACATGACACCCAGATCTTTTATACAGTCTTTTCTGGTTACGATTGCATTATTTATTTTATAGCTAAATGAAATTGGCTGTCGTGCTCGTCCAAAACTCATAACATAACATTTGCTAGGATTAAATGACATTTTGTTTTTTACGCTCCATTCGAGTACGGCATCAATGTCTCTCTGCAATGCTAAACAATCTGCTTCAGAGTCTACTGCACGAAAGATCTTCAGATCGTCAGCATAGAGAAGACTTTTAGCATGTTTTATAACTGTTGGCAGATCATTTACCATTATGAGAAACAGCAGTGGACCCAATATAGATCCTTGACTAACTCCAGAACGCGTGTGATAAGGGTGAGATTCATATAAACCTAGTCTAACAAACTGCTGACGATCGCGTAGGTAGTCAGCAAGAAGGCGAAGGAGACCTGGTGTAACACCGATGCTACATAGTTTCTCCAGCAGTATGTCATTGTTCACCCTATCAAACGCTTTCTGGAAGTCAAAGTATAAGACATCTACTTGCCTACCTTGGTCTAAGAACTTGGATATGTGATCTACAAGAATCAAAAGGTTAGTGTCTACTGATCTCTTCGTTCTGAAGCCATGCTGCGCATCACTCAAATGCTTATTGACTTGCGAGTAGATATATTTGTGCATTATATTTTCGAAAACCTTTGCAGATGAAGACAGTATGGCTATGGGACGGTGTTCTTCAACAGATATTTTGTTCGGCCCTTTGGGTATAGGTGTAACCCGAGAAATTTTCCATTGCGGCGGATATGTTCCAGTTTTCAAAGATAAATTAAATATATGATATAAGGGCAGGCAGAGGTACTTCTTACAACGTTTAAGAATACTGGCTGGTATGTTATCCGGTCCAACCGAAGCATTGAGTTTTAACTTATCTATTGCAAATATTATGTCATGTTATACCTAAGCAGCTACATCAATCATTAAAAACACTCGATTTACCACCATACACATACCAAATTCTTCAGAAAGCGGCTATATTGAACACCTGCAGGATTGTCCGAAAATTTCTGCAGAACGAAAATGAAACCACATTAGTTCCCTCACACACTCGACCAACAAACACTCATAATAGAACACAACATCAAGAGCAGACACAAACATAGACCTTTCATTCTTCCTAGGGTAGCACTTGGCTTTGGCCCGTACTATTCTATAAATCCGGCAAATAGCCGAGTAACAAAAAATGTATAAAGAAAATAATAATAATAATAATTTATTTATTCATCTTTCTACAATAATAGTATATGTACTTCTAAGGGTAAATATGTTCTAGATAACAATGGGTGCCTGTACTAGGGTAAACCTGTGCCACAGGCGGTAAGAGCACTATCAATATGTATTATGTTGATAACAAATTACAATTATATACCAATACTTATTATTACTGCTTATACTATTTATAAAGTTACATAACAACGTTAAATACCTTTAAGAAAAATGCGTAGCTCGATATTATTTAAATAATATATTAAATAAACAACGTCAAGACAGGTCCAATTTATTTTAGCACTGCTAGCAAATCTTCGGTCTGTTTATAATTCAACGATTGCAAATACTTATATACTAATTGCTTGCATTTGAAATAATTAACGTCATATATACAAAGTATTTTGTTTAGTTTCTTATATATAAAAGGTCCTAAGAAGGCATAAAATCTGTTCGTGAAGACGAATTTAGATTCGGAAAGTGCAGTGCATACAATATCTTTACGCCTTTTATTGACAGTCAGATTGGTGTTATAAGTAAGCGTGGTGTGCTGTTTTAGGACAATATAAAGTAGGAAAAGCTGTCGTACAGTTAGTACATTGCATAGTTCATACAGTTGGTGCGAGGGGAAGCCAAAGGGCCTACGAGTTGCAACTTTTAGAAGTGCTCTTTGAGCCCGTTCAATCGGCAGCATTATGGTTTTAGGAGCCCCGCCCCATGAAGTAATACAATACTGTATAATAGACTGACACAGGGCTTGATATACACGTATAATAAGCTTATTATCTGCTATGAAACGGAGCTTCTTGAACACGAAGAAAAGTTTACGTATCCTAGCTGTTAGGGCTGTTATATGTTGCTTAAAGGAGAGGCCATCGTCGAGTATTATTCCTAAGTATTTAATGCTAGTGGTGTAATTGATAGCAGGGCAGGAGCAAAGGTTAAGCGATGGGTCATTACAGATATGGGCATATAATGTGTTATTACATGTTTGAGTTTGTGTCTTGCGCATCGAGAATTTGAGGAATTTTGTTTTCTCTGTGTTTAGCGTTAAAAGATTATATTTTAGCCAATTGTTTACGATGTCAAATCCCCGTTGAGTTCTATACCTTCTCGGCGGTGTCAGCGGCAAATAGGAGCGCAGTATCGTCTGCATATGAAATGATTTTGCCATGGTCTAGTTTTTGATCACAAAGGTCGTTAATATACACTAGAAAAAGCGTTGATGCGAGGGTGCTTCTTTGAGGGATGCCATATTGAGATATTTTTGTTTCTGTGCTAGAAACGTCACCGATTCGAACACTTTGATACCTGTCATTTAAATAATCGGCAAAGAAAGAACTATGGCAGAATTTGGTCTGGGTTTGTTGTAGCAACCTTAAACTATTACTTATATGAACAAAACAAATTGTTTTTTTTTCTACGATTTTTAATATTTTCACTTTGTCTCGTTAAAGCTGGAGTATTTTATGATGATAAAAAGTATTCCAACTGATTACGAATACTTTATTATTTGATTGTTGCCATAGACAATGGTGTGACAGGAATAGACGTGAGTGCTATATCCGTATCGATTATTAAATAAGTAATCGAAACGATCGACCTTTATAGAGTTGGTTTGGTTTAAAATGCAGTTATTTAATATTTAATCAACATTATATCAATAAGCTAATATTTTTGTAGCAAAACAACGTTTAAATCAAATAAAAACGTCACAGCATCGTTTTAAAGTTGTATCGATTTCACCTAAAATCGATTTAAAATGTACAGCTCTGCTTTTGTCTTTGGCTGTGACAGTTAGATGCTACAAAATACTTCCGCGTTTTGATGTCAATCTGATATATGTCATTTGATAATTCAAGCGTACCTACCTACATTGTTTAACTTTCATACTATAACTTTCCTTTTACCTACATTGTTCATTCTTAACTAAAAATTCAAACACCGATATCTTCTTTTTCCACCTTTCCTGAGTGAAAATAGAATCATTTATAGACTCTGTTACTTACGCCAAATTTTTTGATATATTTTTTATTACTGTTCGCTTCAATTTAATTTCAGACATTTTGATGTATGGAGATCTGCCATTGTCCTTTAATTGAGTGCTTCTAATGCCTATGGCTTCGAGCTTGTTTATAAGTTTAGGTATAGACACCGTATCATATTACCTTACATACTACCTTAGCTAAATCAAGAAAAATTCCTATGACGTGATTTATTTTGCCAAGCTCTTCCGATACGTAATTTGTTAGCTGATGTACTGCGTCTGCTGTAGACAACTTAGGTCTAAAGCCGAACTGGGACGTGGATAACAGAGCGTTATTTTCTAAGTAAGTCATTAATCTATGGTTGACTATTTTCTCTAAGACCTTAGCAATTGATGGCAATAGAGAAATTGGCCTGTAGTTCGATATAACACCTTTTGCACCGCTTTTGTAAATGGGGACTACCACTGCCTTTTTAAGATATGAAGGGAAAACGCCCTCAGCAAGGCATAGACGGTAAATGTTGGTCAATGGAGGCACAAGGATGTGGTTAAAATGCTTTAAAATATTATTACTAATGTTATCCCACCCTGCTGCGCTGTTATTTTTTAAGGTAAGTATAACACGTTCCACTTCTTTTTCATCTGGATCTAGCATAACGAAAGATCTACCGCTCTTAAAATAGGTTGAGAAAGTTGAGTGTTTATTACAAAGGTCGATGCCACATTGACTTTGTATTATTTCTGCAAGTTTGGTTCCTACGTTGATAAAGTAATTATTAACTTCGTCGGCTGACGATTGAGGCGACTCTCTTAGACTTAATATCTTAAAATATTACTATCTAATTTTATATGTTTATTTCAGTGTCAATCTTGATTTTGATAAACTATGACCGTACGTTTACATTTTGCATGCCTTATGGTAGAATCACTTGAAAGATGTATTCTTAATAACACCATTGTAACAGTGTTTTCTGCAAAATAAATTATTTGATTTGATTTGAGTGGTGTGAGGAGGTGGCTAGCTGGCGACGGGTCTACGACATAGTATTACTTTATGATCTACGATCTCAATGCCGCCGGACTCAGCTAGCGTACTGGCACTCACGAGCCGCCGCCGCCACGGACAGAAAAAATAATTTCACGCAATGACAAACGTCATAAATTTATGTTTATAAAGTCTTATAGTACTTTACTTTAAGTGTATTGTATTAAGTTTTAGTCGTCATATATGTCCTTTAACGGTGGCAAAAGTGATGAGGAAGTAGGTGCGAGTCAATCTTGCACATCGTCTGCTCTAGTGCGCTGCCCTATTTGTTCTCAGGCGTATGTGTATTTTAAAGGTGAGCGGAGCCTAAAATTACTTTTTGTTAAAATCCACAAAAACCAAAATGTACTTTCTGGTCCCAACACATCCACACACATTTTAACAAATTAGCCGACAACAACTTCTGATATCCCTTTTTGGCAGCATATAAGCAAATTAAAAAATTCCATTTCCATCCTAAAACTAATTCACCTTCAGTAGCCCAAAATCTAACCCACTGCATAGGCCTTGTGGTACGGGAGAATTCAGTAACGGCTTGGGAACAACTACTCACTTTACCTTACAGAATTCTATATGCACAGGAAGACCGGCAAACAAAAAAAAACATTAACAGCCAAAATTAAAGAAAAATGTAATATTTCGGCATCCAATTTAAATTACAAATATCCAAAAACACACTGCAATAGCACCATTTACCACCATGTAGAATCCAAGCTAAGGGAGGGTGATATCAGGAGAGCATCCAGAATCTTATTCAGTAGCGATGTGTGGCGCCTTGCTCTGCCGACACACTTCGCGAGTCTGCAGAGCAAGCATCCAGCGCCAGGAGATCCTCTCCTTTCCTGACCCACCTGACACTAACTCAGATTGCCTCAGGATTACAGCCAAGGACGTGCTGACTGCCGTTGGCTCCTTCCAAAGCGGGTCTGCTGGTGGTCTCGACGGCTTAACACCCCAACATTTAAAAGAGTGTGTTCAAGCGCTGGCGCGGCCGGGGACGCGCTTTTGGGCGAGCTAACGGCTTTAGTTAACCTTATGCTCTCCGGCAATGTGAACGATACCTTCGTTGACATTTTGTATGGCGCAAATCTATGCGCTTTGCGAAAGCGAGACGGTGGTATTCGTCCCATTGCCATTGGGTGTACGTACAGGCGTATGGCGGCCAAGATTTGCTGTCGGCATTATAACTCCATGTTAGGCAGCAAATTACAGCCACCACAACTTGGATTTGGCTCTAAGGGTGGCTGTGAGGCCGCCATACATGCCCTGTCAACGTACCTTGGCTGTAATGGGGGTGATGTTATCTTGAAGATTGACTTAAAGAATGCTTTTAACTCAGTGAACAGGGACACCTTGTTGACGCAAGTAAAATTAGAAACCCCCCAAATTTACAACTTCCTTTGGCAGTGCTACAAGCATCCATCAAAATTAATATACAAGGAAAATCTTTTGGAGTCTGCCGTTGGCTGTCATTAAGCCGACCCTCTTGGACCACTTATTTTTAGCATAACCATTCATCCAGTTATTAGCCAGCTAAATTCTAAATTTAACATCTGGTACCTAGATGACAGAACCCTAGGAGGCGACGTAGACACTGTCTATCAGGACCTGGCACTTATGAAGACAAAAGGACAATGGCAGATCTCCATACATCAAAATGTCTGAAATTAAATTGAAGCGCTCAGTAATAAAAACTATAACAAAAAATTCGGCGTAAGTAACAGAGTCTATAAATTATTCTATTTTCACCCGGGAAAGCCGGAAAAAGAAGATATCGGTGTTTAATGTTTATTTAAGAATGAACAATGTGGGTACGTTTGAATTATCAAAGGCATTATGTCAGATTGACATCTAAACGCAGAACTGTTCTGTAGCATCTACCTGTCACAGCCAAAGACAAAAGCAGAGCTGCACATTTTAAGTCGATTTTATGTGAAATCGATATAACGTTAAAACGATGCTGTGACGTTTTTATTTGATTTAAAAGTTGTTTTGCTACAAAAGAATTAGCTCATTTATATAATGTTGATTAACAATTAATTAACTGCATTTTAATTATTATATTTTAAACCAAACCAACCCTATAAAGGTCGATCGTATCGATTACTTATTTAATAGCGGATTTAATAAATGCTCAACTATGTTAATATGCATTTAAAGTTACTTTTTATTTTTTTTATTTGTATGACTTCCTGACGTGTCCAAAAAATTTAAACATTTTTATGGAAATAAACATATTTGAGTTTGAGTTTGAGTTTGAATAATCGATACGCATCATTGTCAAACGTCTATTTCTGTCACACCATTGTCTATGGCAACAATCAAATAATAAAGTAAGCACCTACTTCGTAATCAATTGGAATGCTTTTTATCATCATAAAATAATCCGGCTTTATCGAGACAAAGTGAAAATATAAAAAAATATTAGGAAAAATAAACAATTTGTTTTGTTCATATGAAGTTTAAGCTCGCCACAACAAACCCAGACCTAATTCTGCCATTGTTCTTTTCAGCTATTGGCCTAGATCTTAATCCAAGTAAATTTTTATCAACGATACTTTGGACCAATCCGTAATACTTTCCAAATTTCAAACCCTCGCGCCCAATATAACCCATATTCAAAAAAATTATCTTCGCCTTCTTGGGTCGCCAATACTAGACGAAGGTTTGGTTCTTTTATTCATGAAATAAATCAAAATTTTTGTGAAATTTCGGACCGCCTGCTCAAAATTAATATACATTCGGCTTTCACTATTATTCGATACTCGTACTACTAGTCTTTTTGTGCCGAAGTTCACACACGCTTTACGTTCTTCGCCTTTTTGGAAAAACCCAAGCCCACTAGTCATTATTGACAAAATTTTACAAAACACCCTAAGCAACATTTTAAATGTGGCTCTGAACGACCGAGCAAGGCTACAGGCGATATTACCTGTTCGCCTGGGTGGGTTTGGCGTACGCAAAATTTCCGACGTGAGCTTACCAGCATTTCGAATTGACCAGGAAAATCTTAGCACCCACACTGGTCGATTCTGAGGTGCCGTGTAAGATCGATGCCATTAATGCTTGGAAAATGGCTTGTCCAAGCACTGAGTTGCCCCGAAATTTATCCTCTCAGAGGCAGTGGGACGGGCCGCTTTGCAGCGCAGTACGAGAAAATCTCCTTTGTACATCGTACAATGCTGCAGAACGTGCTCGTTTGCTGGCTGTGGGAGAGTGGGAGTCGGGGCTCTGGCTTCAAGCACTGCCATCTTCCAACTCCGGTTAGGTGCGCCATGTGTCGCTCCACATCGTTGTCACTGTGGGGAGGCTGTCGACAGCCTAGGTCACCATGGCCTATCATGCAGCAGGAGCGCAGGTCGTATTTCACAACACAGCAACCTGAATGACATTCTCCGTCGGGCTCTTGTCACCGCTGGCGTTCCAGCCCAACTTGAACCACAGGGTTTGGCACGCAGCGATGGTAAAAGACTAGATGGAATGTCTCTACTGCCCTGGAAGTTGGGTAGGCCTTTGGTGTGGGATGCAACGTGTGTCGATATCCTTGCGCTATCTCATCTTCCTAGCACAGTGGGTTGTGCGGGTGCTGCTGCTGCCACAGCGGAGTCTCTAAAACGGCGCAAATACGTAAATCTCGCAGGGGATTACGTATTTGAGCCGTTTGGAGTTGAAATGTTGGGGTCATGGGGCCCAAGTGCTAGATCTCTATATAGAGAGCTTGCGAAGAGACTTGTCGACGCCTCGCGTGACCAGAAGGCTGGTATGTATCTAGCTCAAAAAATTAGCATTGCCATACAGCGTGGCAATGCTGCCAGTCTTCTGGGTACGTTCCCAATAGACGGCGATGTGGAGGACTTTCACGACGCCCTTTGATCTTTCTTTTTTCTGTTTCTTTTTTTTATTTGTATTGTACCTATTTTAATTTAATTTTAGTACTAAGTAGTATTTAAGTATGACGGGGAACCCATAAAGTTGCAGTCATCTGGTACACGGTTATTCTCCTCTTGCATCTTTTGGGGATACAAAATAACACCACAGATGGATCGTAAATGTTTTCTTTAATGATTTAAGAATATCACCAATCACAATTATTCACAAACTAATCGGATGGAAACGGATGCCTTTCGTGAGCTCACTCTCGCTTGCACGTGTCCACCCAACTAACTGACTTATTCGACATCGCCTCTGCACTTTGACAAATGACAGGCTGAATGTGCTCACGAATGACATTGACGTTTCGCGAACTTGACAAGTGACAGGCTTATTATGTCACAGGCACTCTCACGAGCGACATCTAGTGCTCAGTTTAGATAACATCTTGGTATGTACGTTACGCGTTGCGACACGGCCGTCCTGCGCCTTACACGTCCTCGTGTAAGTGTTCATCTAGCATCCCTTAACCAGGGGCATCACTTAGCCAGCGGCATCCCTTAACCAGGGGCATCCCTTAACCAGGGGCATCCCTTAACCTCTGGAACGCAGGCGGGACATACGTATGTCCCAGGAAAATTTGTTCCGTCCAGCGCTTGCGGGAAACACGTATGTCCCGCAACGACAGCGCCATGTTTCACTACTTGAAATGACGTTAAAATAATTCCACCAATAAGATTATGTTCCACTATTGCAAAGTATGAATATTCTTTCTAATTCTGCATTGTAATTGGTTGTCATTTTTATAGACTTTTTTTGCAATAATAACGACTGAAAATTGTTTGCCACAAGTTCGATTTCGCGCGCGTTAGAGCGACGACAGATCTGCTTTGAAAAACGTGTAGCGTCGCAATCTCGTAATTTGACTATATGTATTATATGTCATTATACTCGGAAACTAATCTTGTTTGCTATAAAATATAGTTAAGATATGATCTTTGTATAAATTATAACGAAAAACGATTTTCAAAATATCATTATAAAAAATGGCGGCAAGTTGTAAATACACCCGTCCGCATTTCAGTTTTGTAAGATTAGGTAGTTAAAAGTCGGTTCTTTTACTCATAACCTTTCTTTATTTATCACATACTAATGAGTTAATAATAATAAAATAATAAACTTATGGTTTTCATATTTACGAAAGTGTATCTAAGTCGGCACAGTTTCGCGCGCGATTATGGCGGCCGTTTCGTATTCCGATGATGTGTTTAAACTTTTGTTGATTTATAAAAATATAAGTGAAGTTGATATAAACTGTTGATTAAATTCAATAATTAATTAAGTAAGGTATATAAAATGATGTGAATAATTGCTAAAATGCTAAATATTTGTGAGATAGTGTATGTTAAAAGTTTTATTGAAGAGGATTTTTTCATGTTTTCGAGTTTTATTACAACGAACTGCAGAGAAAAGGTAATTATACATCATATATCTATAATAAGTTTTCTAAGTATTTTTCATGGATGCAAAAACCGTCATTATTTTTGTGATACGTTGAAAACTAACTGAGATATAGGTAAAATAATGACGCCGGTCAGCTGTTGCTCGATCGAGGTAAAGCAGCCTGCACTACCGGCCATTTTTTATTTTTTACGTTCCGCGCGGGAGGGGTTAACCAGGGGCATCCCTTAACCAGGGGCATCACTTAACCAGCGGCATCCCTTAACCAGGGGCATCACTTAACCAGCGGCATCCCTTAACCAGGGGCATCACTTAACCAGCGGCATCCCTTAACCAGGGGCATCCCTTAACCAGGGGCATCACTTAACCAGCGGCATCCCTTAACCAGGGGCATCCCTTAACCAGGGGCATATAAGAGTGACAAGAACTACGAATACAAACCTGCTCTATCAACATCAAGTTCAATCAGTCAGGTAGTCAGGAAATTCAAAGTAAAACTGACATTTCACTATCGCTGTATCTCTCAAGATATTTTTTTTTACAAACCAAGTAAACCATAACATTTAAACTCTACATGTGATCATGGCTATGCATAGCCCAGTTACCTCCAGTTACTCTGCTTTTTGCGAAACCCACATGGGAACGCGACTGAACCCGGCCAAAGCCAGGGCCGACTGCAATACCGCCTACTCACGGACTACTAAGTTAGTAGACGCCGATTTCTACCAAGCTACGGCTACACGTCAGCCTCTGGCACGATCCGATCCGATCATCATGTAAACTTAAACACTTTCTTAGAACTATTTTGTTCTACCTCAATTTCGTCAGTTGTACTTTGACCTTCAGGCATTTTTCTCAACCTGCAGAGTGCGTACTTACAGTTACGCTTACAATTAAGTGCTTTGCGATTATAATGATCATCGTAAAGAACTTCTGTGACCTCAAATGGACCTTTATTATGATATTTCAAACCAAGTTAACCAAAACATTAAAGCTAAGGTCTTTGGATTCTAAACCTTCTAAGCAAACTCCTTTAATAAACTACCTTCACTTTCATTGCCAGTTTCGGCCAGGTAGGTTTTAGCTATACCAGTTACCAAGCTCCTCAGAGCCACATACAGGCCCCGCGCCACACAAGGGCCGCGCGCCACACACGGGCCGCGCCACACACACGGGCCGCGCGACACACACGGGCCGCGCGACACACACGGGCCGCGCGACACACACGGGCTATGCTGGCCACCAAGCCACACTCGCAACCAGGCCGCGCCGGCTGCCACACCGCGCCGGTCGCCAGACTGCAGCAGCCACCATGCCGCGCCGGCCACCATGCCGCGCCGGCCACCATGCCGCGCCGGCCATCAGGCCGCGCTGCCACCAGGATTACCCAAAAAGGAAATAAATCTACCATTAGTATTTCAAAGATTCATCTCATTGTATACCCACTAAATAGAGTATCCGTTGTTTCAGACTAATTCAACATCCTCAATTCGTAAATTTTAGGCGATTATCAAATTCATTTACAACTTAACAACCGCGGAACGTAACTCCCGTCCATACTCTCAGTGAGCTATGTCAAAACTGGATTTGACCACTGACAAAAACTAAAACCAAATGCGAACATGGCGAGAACCGATAAGCTACTTTCGGACAAACTGATTTCCTTTGGCTACATAGAGGCAACGACTACGGTTCTGAAATAAGCAATCCATGAGGACATTCAGATTCTCGCAACATGCTCTTGTCATACGACACAGAAACCAGAGGTAGATAATTTTAGCGATGAAAAATCAAATAAGAGCTACTTGAGTGGCAGGGTATCCGTGATTGCGATCAACGACCACACTTTAATGTACTTCGCTCTAGGAATAAAAGAAAATTATCGCACAACACTCATTCTAGTCGTTCGGCTTTTCCTGACCCAAGTCGGTGGGGAATAAAGCTACTCTAATCAAAATCATAACAGGTTTTAATGAAAACCACAAATAATTCTTTCTCTCGAAGCTGATATGTTGAACAACACGCATACTCGTTAAAATAATAGGAAACTCATTAAAACCACCATCAGGTTACACAACACCACCCGGATAATCATTTCGAGCGTTTAACAAAGTAATCTTAAAGTAGGTTTGTTAAACATGTTGCTTTGGTTTTCCTTATCACATAGCAGACTATAAGAAAATCTTACTAGGCTGCATGATAGTTTAGATGTTAAGTTTACTACCAAGTATCCAATCAGTATTTTCAGCGTTATAATTTGTCATGGATAGTCTAAATACGAAGCATAACCTAACCTAATCATTAGCAATACAGCAACGGACCTAACGCGTTCAAGACGTAACGGCTGTCACAAAAGCTCAAGGGTAAACTTGACCAACCAGAAAGGCACTTTACCGGTCCAACCAATGGCAACGCATGGCTAAACATGCAGCCGCACAAACGGCTTATCCAATTTATGCAAATCTACATTGACGGTAACGTGGGTACCACAAAATTATCACAAAGACTAACAAAGTACCTATTTAATGAGAATAAGGTTAAGCATACAATCATCACTAACGATCACTAACCTAGTCCTACCTACAATGACAATTAAAATCTCTGAAACTGATTATCGTAAAGCACTACGATGATAACTCAATCATTTTCTTCTACGTCTGGTAATCGAGTTAAACAACTTCTACTAGAAACACTATCACTCTTAAACGTCCTAAGCATAACCTGGAATTGGCCAGAGAACTCGGGGCACTTGATAAAAATTCTCAGCGTATCACATTAATTTTAAAAATACACAGTAGGTCATTTTCACGCGTAAAATCTTAAAGTTGAATTTAATTTTACTAGTGGTGCCATCTTATAATCAGAGTAAGAAACATTTTAATGTGCCATGTTAAAAAGAACAATGGCAGAATTTGGTCTGGGTTTGTTGTGGCGACCTTGAACTTCATATGAACAAAACAAATTGCTAGTTTTTCTACGATTTTTAATATTATTACTTTGTCTCGTTCAAGCTGGAGTATTTTATGATGATAAAAAGCATTCCAATTGATTACGAATACTTGATTGTTGCCATAGACAATGATGTGACAGGAATAGACGTGAGTGCTATATCCGTATCGATTATTAAAGAAGTAATCGATACGATCGACCTTTATAGAGTTGGTTTAGTTTAAAATGCAGTTATTTAATATTTAATCAACATTATATCAATAAGCTGATATTTTTGAAGCAAAACAACGTTTAAATCAAATAAATACGTCACAGCATCGTTTTAATGTTGTATCGATTTCACATAAAATCGATTTAAAATGTGCAGCTCTGCTTTTGTCTTTGGCTGTGACAGTCAGATGCTACAAAATACTTCCGCGTTGTGATGTCAATCTGACATAATGTCATTTGATAATTCAAACGTACCTACCTACATTGTTTAACTTTCATACTTTATCTTTCCTTTTACCTACATTGTTCATAACAACTAAAAATTCAAACAGCGATATCTTCTTTCTCCACCTTTCCTGAGTGAAAATAGAATCATTTATAGACTCTGTTAATTACGCAATTTTTTGATATATTTTTATTACTGTACGCTTCAATTTAATTTCAGACATTTTGATGTATGGAGATCTGCCATTGTCCTTTATGCACACAAAGAAGCAGGTGTAATTGCAACATCGAGATCGTCTGTATAACTCAGAATTACAACGAGTAACAGTGACACTTTTTACTTAGATCAAGTTTAAACGAAAACCGTTACATATTATCAACACCACGAGTCGATAAAATAATGGCGCTAGTAATATCTTTCGATTATGGTCAGGTTACACTAACCAACCAACTGCACTTGTTTGGAATAATGCAAGTCGGCCTGTACGCCCACTCTCGTTACTGATACAGTCCATAAAGTAAGACCGAGACAAGATAATCTATTTGCAAGCAAGCATTATATGATCACAAGGTTCGTGAGTGCGGGCCACCCTCGCATGTAGAAGTAAAAATAATCGTTTTCTTTTTAACCGGCGTATCAAGCTCAAAACCTCCATTCGATATCTACGTTATAGCTAGGTCACTGTGGTAGTCAGACAACCATACGCTAGCATAAAATATGGCAAAGGTCAAGTGGTTCCACATTTCAGTGTCTCGTGTAGGAATCGAACCTACAACACTCGGTACGATGTGATCGCGACATCACCACGACGATTACGACATTTCCAAGGTTAAACGTGTAATGTTTTACAAGTACCGTCACTTAATAAAATTGGCAATAGGTACCAATAAAGAAATCAGACAAAATACGCTTACCAAGGTTGCAATTGAATGCTCAGCTGATTCACCAGCATAGCAGCGTTAGCAGTCTCTATCGCTCGCGCCTTTGTGCACACTGCATTGCACAATATCATCCCAGGAAACGATACGCATTAGTGCGACCACAAGCGGGACGCAATGCGAGTCTTGATCTTCAATCACATGTCTGCAGTCATCACCCAAGCACGTGCATCCATATCTTGTTGCTCAGGATCGAATTCCGGTAAACAAAGGCCATGCGACGATGTAGTAGGTATTTTCATGGCTGGCATCAGCGTCAGAAAATTACGATTTTGTAGTTCCAACAGGCCCAGCAATTTTTCGTTACTAGCGTCTTCATTTTGAACATGTGGGTCGTTGTGGTCCCATCCCAATTCTGATGACGGGGAACCCATAAAGTTGCAGTCATCTGGTACACGGTTATTCTCCTCTTGCATCTTGTGGGGATACAAAATAACACCACAGATGGATCGTAAATGTCTTCTTTAATGATTTAAGAATATCACCAATCACAATTATTCACAAACTAATCGGATGGAAACGGATGCCTTTCGTGAGCTCACTCTCGCTTGCACGTGTCCACCCAACTAACTGACTTATTCGACATCGCCTCTGCACTTTGACAAATGACAGGCTGAATGTGCTCACGAATGACATTGACATTGACGTTTCGCGAACTTGACAAGTGACAGGCTGATTATGTCACAGGCACTCTCACGAGCGACATCTAGTGCTCAGTTTAGATAACATCTTGGTATGTACGTTACGCGTTGCGACAAGTAGTTATAATTGTTTTATATAAAAATTAATTTAATTTTGTTGTATATAATAAAACTTATAAACTAGAATAAAGCTTGAATTATGGACAAAATAGATAAACATATATTCTATTTTTTTTTGAAAAACCTCCATAATATATTATACATAGAAACAGTCAATCCAGATGTAGACAGTCAAATTGCTAATTCACTTTTTATTTAGTTACATTGTTAATACTACCAACCCCTGTTCATCATCAATCATGCTGCTTGTGTGATCTATAGGCGTGACACATTGATCAGTAAACCACGAGACGTGAACACAAATTGTCCATCATATCAGCGAAACGACGTCCACTGCTGGACATAGGCCTCCCCCAAGGTTCTCCACACAGATCGGTCTTGAGCCGCCCGCATCCAACCACCTCCCGCGATCTTGACGAGATCGTCGGTCCACCTTGGGGTTGGCCTACCTCTGCTGCGTCGTCCGGTACGAGGCCGCCACTCCAGAACCTTTCTGCCCCAACGGCTATCGGTTATTCGAGCTATGTGCCCTGCCCACTGCCACTTCAGCTTGGCTATCCGGAGAGCTATGTCGGCGACTTGGGTTCTACTGCGGATCTCCTCATTTCTGATTCGATCTCGCCGGGAAACTCCAAGCATAGCTCTCTCCATCGCCCTCTGAGTGACCTTGAGCCTTCTGATAAGGCCCATAGTGAGCGACCACGTCTCTGATCCGTAAGTCATCACTGGCAACATACACTGGTCAAAGACTTTTGTCTTGAGACACTGCGGGATATCGGACGAGAAGATATGTCGTAGCTTCCCGAAAGCTGCCCGAGTTGGATTCGACGATTGACGTCCTCGAAGTTGGATCTACCTAATTGGACTATTTGTCCCAAGTATGTCCCAGGACATACTTGTCGACAACTTCGAGCGTAGAGTTCCGAACCTGAATAGGAGCAGGTACAACATGGATGACAGACTGTTCATGTCACACACCAACCACCGCGGTCGCTTTCAATGCCTATAAACATTTTACTCCACCTTGCTGCATAGAGAACAATAATGTCGATAGACATTATTGAAAAACCTCCATAATATATATGCTGCATAGAGAACAATAATGTCGATAGACATTATTGTTCTCTATGCAGCAAAGCCATCTGTAATATATTGACTCCCTGCACTAATAACTTACCTAATAATGCTGCCAGTACAGACAGTCCCTGTCATGGGTAAACCATTCGTGTCAGTCTATCGGTCAGTAAACCACGGGACGTTAATACAAACAGTGCATGTCACGTGGCGGTACAAGTCGCAGCTGTGTCTCGAAATGTAAGGAGTTCATACAATATTAACGATTGTTTTATACTATTCTACTTGACAAGCCACAAGACGTAGCGAGTTCAGTTACAAAAATAATTTTAACGTAGTATACATAAGCCAAGTATATCATTACAACCTGATGATTATCGTACAACCTTCCACAGTCTTCTGGACATAGATCTGGATTTATTGATAAACAAAAAAAAAAGTTTGGCCTACTGATATAGTAGGCCAAATCTTCCCATTGACTAAATAAATGCTGGCCAGTCGAAATTGCGTCTCTGCCAAAAGATACTATTTGCATTGTATGGTTACATTAGCCATTTATTAGGTACGACACCTACAAAGTATAATATAAGTTTCCGCTCGCTACTTTTTATTTAGACCGTCGGATGTCATAACCTCAGCGTTCTTTGACCCTCAGAATCTTCTTCAAAGAAGTTGAAGAAGATTCTGAGGGTCAAAGATTGTGACACTATTTATTGTAAGGAATTACAATACTTTTAATCATCTTCTTGCCCTGTTCCTAAATTTATTGGTGTCGGCGCAGTACGTCCTTCGTTTCAATTCTTTTCTGTCGCCCGTCATCTGAGCATTTACCCCTTTCTCTGTCATATCCATCCTCACACAGTCCATCCATCTTTTCCTTGGCCTCCCTCTCCCTTTCCATATCTCTAGCTTCATATTCATCACTTGCTTACCTACATACATATGTATAATCTATTCGCATAATATCTCCATAGGAAGCCAAACGAGTACCTTTCACTTTTTCGTCTATAGGCGCCACTTTCGGACTATCCCTCACGTATTCATTCCCAATCTTATCCATTCTCGTAACTCCACACATCCATCGCAACATTCTCATCTCTGCCTATTACAATACTTTTAATAAATAACTTAAAACTTACTGATACAAAAGATTCCTATAGCAGAATGTGATTTCTTTCAGACTATTTGAATCTATAGGTAACACATCTTTTGTTTTAGCAAAATAAATGAATTTGAAATTTGTGCAATACTGAAGCAATAAACTTTCGTTTTCCTTTATGAAAAGTCAGCCCTGGGGCCCAATTCTGCTAAATAAATATAGTGTCAATATCATATCAGTGTCATACTTACGTCACAAAAATCGTATTCTTCTAAATTATCTGATATTTGAATGAAATTGTAACGAGATCGTGTCAACGACGAACTGTTTATTTTAAATTATACGATAAAATATATAAATTAGCAGAATTGGCCCCCTGGTTATATGTAATCGTTAGCCATAACAATGCATACGATTACTGGAGATGATAAATATGTACCCAGGCTTAAACTACGCCTCAGACTCTCCATAACACAACTGAACAAAGCCAGGTGCGACAAATAGCGTCAATAACAGTACAGCCTTTACGCCGTATCGTTAATAACAATGTTAATGTGTCGACTCACTCGTAGTTAGGTACTGCACACATGTGAAAGACTCACTCGATGTTATGATGGACAGGACTGCTGCCAAATTAGGCACTAAGTTGCGGTTGGTATAATAGTATTAGCCTAGTTCTAATAGAGAGCCGAACAGAATGCTACGCAGAGGAACTCAAGTTCAAATCCACGGCACGCACCACAGACTGCTTTATGCTATTTACTATATCTATGTACCTATATCTGCACGGTCAGCATAGTGGTTTTAAAAGGCAGCCTAACTGCTTGATACTGCTCATAGTGTTGCGGGTTCGATTCCCACACGTGAAAACACTTTAAGTGATCCATAAATTGGTGTTTCGAGTGGGATCCCTTCTTTTCTCATAATGTTCTTTGTCCTAATGTACTTCGGCATAACGATTTTGGCACAATTTGTTTTGGCATAATAATACTTTGCCATAATTTTCTTAGGCATACATTTTATGTTAGCATAATCATCTTAAAGACTAATTTGTTTTGGCATAAATTTGATTCGCATAACGTTAGTAGGCATAATGACTATTAGCATAACGTTAGTAGGCCTAATGACTATTGGCATAATATTTATATATTTAACTTGTAAAAATTTTATGTGCTGTGCAACAAAAGTTAATGACAGAACGGTATTGCTGCAAAACCGACTCCACGTAGTCTTGTTTGTCTTACCCCTAGAGTGTTATTTAAAATCGCGTAGGCGCGTAGGGGCGAGGCGGCCCGTGGGCTGAGGAGCAGGCGGCTGTGAGCGAAAGCCGTCTGCGACGATTAGCACGCGTGGGGCCGCCCGAGGCCCGCAGCGCCGGAGCCGTGACAGAAACCCTGCCTGCTGCATGTTGCATGCTCGCTTGCATGCTTGCTTGCATGCTTGCTTGCATGCTGTATGCTTGCTTGCATGCTTCATGCTTCCTATAGTGAAAAATATGCCAAAGATACATTGCCAAAGTTATTATATCCAATTTGTATTGTAATCATTATGCGTACATAAAGAACAATGGCAGAATTAGGTCTGGGTTTGTTGTGGCGAGCTTAAACTTCATATGAACAAAACAAATTGTTTATTTTTTCTAATATTTTTTATATTTTCACTTTGTCTCGATAAAGTCGGATTATTTTATGATGATAAAAAGCATTCCAATTGAATACGAACTAGGTGCTTACTTTATTATTTGATTGTTGCCATAGACAATGGTGTGACAGGAATAGACGTTTGAAATTGATGCGTATCGATTATTAAATAAGTAATCGATATGATCGACCTTTATAGGGTTGGTTTGGTTTAAAATATAATAATTAAAATGCAGTTAATTAATTGTTAATCAACATTATATCAATAAGCTAATTCTTTTGTAGCAAAACAACTTTTAAATCAAATAAAAACGTCACAGCATCGTTTTAACGTTTCACATAAAATCGATTTAAAATGTGCAGCTCTGCATTTGTCTTTGGCTGTGACAGGTAGATGCTACAGAATAGTTCTGCATTTAGATGTCAATCTGACATAATGCCTTTGATAAACGTACCCACATTGTTCATTCATAACTAAACATTAAACACCAATATCTTCTTTTTCCGGCTTTCCCGAGTGAAAATAGAATAATTTATAGACTCTGTTACTTACGCCGAATTTTTTGTTATAGTTTTTATTACTGAGCGCTTCAATTTAATTTCAGACATTTTGATGTATGGAGATCTGCCATTGTCCTTTATGCTTTAGGATATTATGCTTAAAAAAGTTATGCTTTTGAACTTTATGCTCAATAAATTTATGCTTAAGAATATTATGCTTAATCATTATTATGGTTAGAGAAATTATGTACAAAAAAATTATGCGTCAGCTGTTATGCGTAATTATATTATGCGAAAAAATAATTATACCAAACAAAATTATGCTAAGTTATATTAGGTCTTAAAATTTTATGCAAATGGATAGGGAACCGTTTCGAGTCTCAGTGTTGATGGTTGTATATTTGTAAAGTCCCTCGCGACAAATGTTTTTTTTTTTAGTGCCAGAGTGGCCTTTAAAAAATAGGTGCGTTTTAATTTGTGAATATCACTTGCCCCGTGCCTCTGAGAGCACGTTCAGACTACGCTACTAGCTATTGACATCCTTCGACAAGGAGTCCAAACAACAGTTACTATACCAAATAAACCCGTAAAAAGTATCTCCTGATTGGTAGGCATCGTAACGAACGTTATGTCAGCAGTTTCGCACAATGCTACAGTTTGGTACACACAAGAGCCGCGTGTTTACAAGCTGAATGGATTTGTTTCAGCGCTCAGCGAACACTGGGATATGCAGAGCGCTTTATGGGAGAAGTTTTATTGGGAGGTAATAGCGATTTTGATTCGTAGTTGAAAATATTCGCAAAATGTAGACTAGATTTGAACCAGTATCGGTTTTATGACAGTTATGAAAAGTTTAATTTACCTCGCAGGATTTTTTTTATACGTAGGTACCAATGGGTTCGAAATCTGTATATATAAAATTCTTCCGTTTCTGACTGACCGACAGACAACGCACAGACGATCCCGTAGGGATTTTCCGTAATTCTGACAGAATTATCCAGTCCTGAACAGAACAAACCGTTAAATTTATACAAAATGTGCGTACCTGCGGGTGTCTAGTAACAAATAGAACAGCATCTACTGCCGGGCGTCCTCTAGTACCAAATAGACCAGTATCTCCTGATTGATCAGTATCGTAACGAACGTTTTGTCAGCAGTTTCGCAATGCTACAGCTTGTACACACAAGAGCCGCTTATTTACAAGCCGAATGGATCTGTTTCAACGCAGAACACTGTGATTTGCCGAGCGCTTTATGAGAGAGGTTTCATTGGGAAGAAATAGCGATCTTTACCATATTTTTATTGAGATACCCAATATACTCAAGAAAATTATTAAACATATTAAAACGATATATTAAAAAGTATGACGTATGTGTTTACATTGCGTTCAGGGACAGTGGTTGTGTAGGCGTTTCTGAGAAATAAAGATAGATAGATGGGTGGACAACAATAACACTTTTTAGTTCTTAAGTTATGAACCCTCATAAACAGAACCAAAGACTAACCAAACGCATAAATGTAATTCTGCCGCCTTGCCCGCTTCTCTTATCACCATACTCCCATCCCGTCAACTCATAGTACACAGTAACTCCTTTTAACATCGCCCGCGCGCCCCGTAAAAGCGTACCGGAGCGACACCAGAACGTTTAAGAGTCTGAGAGCGGCCACAAAGCGGCATTGTGATCGCTCCATCTCACAGAGCCAGCAGCTAAACAATGAAATCTGTGTCAAAGAACTAATAGCTTGTTCGATGTATTTTAGCTCCGAAGGCTCATATCTAAGCATAGTGCCGTATTGAAATTTTGGAATTCTTGAGAAATAAAAACATTACTATTTCTCACTTCGACCGGCTTACATGTGTAATGTAAGTGGTAATGATCGCGGTCATATGTAGTGCACCGTCATTTCTTGGTTGCTTTAGAATCCAGGGTCAGCCTTTTAATTTAATAGAATTTAAAAAGTTCCTACAACTTTCTATGAAGCGTCTGCCATAGGTTCTTTGGAATCCAAAGGTATAGCGTAAATCAGAGTCTGGCTTTTTGAGGGTACTGAATATCCGCGAAAAAATATCTGTGGCAGTCGGCCACAGATGTTGTGACAACCGGGACCGATGACTTCTTTATTCTTCGAGGGACAAAGCTAACGAGGATGATAATCAACTAAGTATGCACATTACTTTTACGTGGTAGACTATTAGTACCTTCACTAGCCAATCGCGCTCGAAATGGCGCTTAATAATAATATGTATATAATTAAATTCTTGCCAACAATACAAGTTACATATTAACCAGTTATCATGTTTGTAAAGAAATTACTTCAATAAATACAGTCTTACAAAATTCATTGTCCAAATAGGTAAAGACTTTTTATTTAACTTACCTATGAAAATCTGAAAAGTTTAATCAGTAAAATGTGACCTTCGAGAAAAACATTTCGTGTTAATTTAAGTAATACATGAAAACTTCTACGTTTACAATCAAACTTCAACATTTTTAATATAGAAAGGAATGCGAATGAAAAAAATATGATAAAACTTTTGATAGAAGTAATTAAGCAACTTGTTCAATTTATGCATCGTCGGTAAATGACTATAATAGATCCTTGGAGAATGCTCTCCTTTGTATAAGTTCTTGAATAATAGTTTTTAGCGACTGGAGAGGAGAAGGTTTGTATAAGCCTGACATAGGTAGAAATTCATGGAAGCTGCTAGTTTTTGACCGTAGCCATAGCAGACACGTGTTGCTACACAGTAGGGTAAGATGGGGTAGCTTCATACAGTTTTTATGTTTAGTCTTATAGAATTTTCTCTGGTATAGATATCTATATCGATTCATCAAAAATCAATAGTCTCACTATCTGACTTTATATTAAAATCATGTTTTTTATAAATACACTTGTACGGCTTTTTATTAAATAAAATATAAAAATAAAGAAATGTATGAATGTGCCCCACATGCGGGGCACTTTCATACAAGTAAAAAAATACACAAGTTGTGCATGAAATATTTATTTACTTTCAAAATAAAAGTATCAGAATCAAAATATAGGGATGCAGCGTTTTCATAAGCATATTATGAAAAATAAGATAACAGAAAGGCACCTAGGGAACTAAGCGAATGGGTCTTTCTGATCAGTCCCATTAATATTGACGTCAAGCCATTAGTATCTTCGTCTTTCATCATCTTCAACATCTTCGTCCTTATTTACTTCTTATTCATTAACGTTTGTGCATTAACTCCATACTCAACGTAGGTATGTGCCCCATTACTCATACAATATGAATGTGCCCCGTACACTACTGCATGAATCTACCCCATGACAAGAAAATTAAATGAAAATATTGTTAGAAAAAAGCCAACTATATATAAAATAATTTGCGACTCATTTCAGTAATTTGATCCTATTATAGTTGAAATAAAATATAGCTAAATAATCTAGAATGCAGCTTTTATTGAAATAAAGACGTTCAAAGTGAGGGAATAAAATTACTTACGCCTGGCCGAATCACGTTTCGTATCACACCGTCGCCCATTTGACGCTAAGCCCTGTCAAACTACGACAGCAACCACTCTCATAGGTTAGCTACGCACAACACGAATAAGTAATTTTTTTAACGTGCGCCTAACGTCAGGTGTATCTAGTGTATGAAGGTGCCCCTTGTATGAATCCGCCCCACTTTCCTCTAAGCATTTTTTATGTAGTCTGTATTTTAGGTTATAAAGTATGCGAGATTTTATACTTCAACTCAAAATGTCGGATCATGCTAGATCCGACATTGAGAGTTGAAGTATAAAATCTGTATAAATCTCTGAGTTGAAGTAGAAGTTCAACCTTTAACTTTATTAATTCTGCATATCAACAAGTTTAAAAAGCTATCAATGGTACGAAATCAATAAATGAATATGAATTTGTTGTATATTTAACCAAAACTACTGTCACAAAGCCACGAATGGCCACGCAAAAATCAAAACAGAAACAAAATTGATAGTATATTAAAGGCTACCAACCGCACCTTTCTATAAAAACACTATAAACTAGCTCCCAACTTCAATTGGAGACATAAACCCTGTAAGTGTACACAAAGTTGTGAACAATTGTAGGTAAATTTAACCCAAGGTGGGACGGGCGGTCACTGGCAGTCCCATGGGACTGCAGGCCAGCTTCAACCTAAGCAAGAAGGAAGTAACGGGCGATAAACTCTTTTACGTTTTCTTGTATTGTCGTAGTGACGTAGTGTGCGCGCTATATAGTTGATGTGGGAATGAAAGTAAAACGTTACAGGCGGGTAAATAAGCGAAGGTTACAACGGTAATAGGGCAAGTAGAGTGTGAGTGGGGTGCTGAAAATTTTACTGAGACTAAAAAACACAAAAGCGAAAACAGTATGCAACAACTTTCATGATGAGCAAGTCCCAAGCATAATAATAGCGCAAATCAGATAAACAGTATTACTAACAATCGCCGCGACAGAACACCGATTTTCGTTGATTGTTTCCATAACGACCTTGAATCGGACCAATCAACACAAAGCTCTTTTGAGGAAGATATGGTTTAAGAAATAATAAGTCGAGGCATAAAACTATGATTATATCGTAGAATAATTGTTGCTCATTTTTTTTTCTGCTGAACATATTGAGTCCATGCTGCCTGATGTTAAGCAGTCAGTGATTTCCCATAGTGGTAGCCATCATCCCAGCACCCAGCATGGCATTATGGCATGATGGCTCTCATCTTGACGGCCTTGAGTAAAGCTTTTTTACGCCCCGCTTAAAGGACCCAGGATCATAAGTGGAGCGAAACACGTTTTCATTACGCGCAAATTGAGGTAATACTTATTGTAGATATTCTAATCATTCAACTATAACTAATATAAACAGCACTGTCTAATTTTACCGCTTATAATATTGTGGCTGGCATGTTATTCTCAGCGAAAACGGCTAAAACAGCCACGACTTCCTTAGAACAAAATTCTCTTTGTCTTGCAATATGGTATTAACATTTTCAATAGCACTTTAGACACGAATTAACTGCATAGAAAGCATTTCTTGTTCCAGCTTAGCTAATCGCGGTGGCCTATAACTTACACTAACCGCTAACTAAAGGAGTGTATACACAACCGAGCCGTGTCCGAAACGTCAATGTTTTTTGCTAACGCAAGGTGTATCTTCGATCATGCCCCATCACCGAACCGAGAGTAAAACTAGAGTATTCTAGGCATACTCTAGTTTTGTATTGTTTTATGCACACATACTTGTGCTCGGTTCGGTGATGGGTGTAGGAATTTCACAAAATTCTTTGTTAGTGCACCCCTACGGTCACCAAAGAACACACATGCTAAATTTCAGCTGCCTGCGCCTATAAGTTTTGGCTGCAGCTTGTCTGTCAGTCAGTCAGTAACGCAAAGATTGTAAAATATATACAGATGTACGCAGCAATATATGCGTGGCCTGTCATACCCGGTGTACGGCTAGTCACTCTGTCGCGGCCTGTTTATATCCCGAGTACGGCTGATTCACATCTTAGGCACGGCACCGTTTATACTTTGTTCACGGTCTTGTTGTGTGTAGAGGGACCTTTATGAACCTGACTGAGTTTATATACTACAGGGAACCGTTTAATTAAACTTAGAAATGTAAAGTATAACATTGTAGCTGTCAGTCTTACGGCCGACGGCCCGGGGACTGCTTTGATAGAATAGGTCAAGGATAGTTTTTATAGAAGTCATAACTGGGGCTTAAGATTTTGGAGGTTAAGTTGAATCTTTTGGTAATAGGATTATTTAACGCTAATTTTATAATTATGAATTTTGAAGTTATTAAAATGTGTCCGCATTATAAAAAAAGTATTTCATAAAACATTAGAATAAAACAAGTCTTTCTCTTTTTCATTAGAATATACATAGAACTAGAGGTTATGTTTTAAGATATTGTGGGAATTTAGAGGCAGCCAATCTACGTGTGCCAAAAAACATGCAAGCCATATTTCATCTATTTGCACCCAGTGCTTCGGCTCTCCTTTGTATATCAGTAAGTCTGTAACGTTTTTTTTTATATTCAGACTAGAGGACGCCAGCAGCTACGCCTGCATTTTTTTTTAATTTACCCGATTTGGCCGATCCCGTGGGAATTTCGGGAAATCCCTTCTTAGTGCTCCCCTACGGTCCCCAAGGAACATACATGCCAAATTTCAGCTTCCTGCGCCCAATAGTTTCGGCTGTAGGGTGTCTGTCAGTCAGTCAGTAACGCAAGGATTTTATATATTAAGATAAGAAAACAAAATAGCTCAATAGCCATTCAGCCTACTGTTGCTGTGTATATTAAGGCGCTGATGCACTTGAGCATTCACCTGTAATGAGCATTCTCGCGAATGTTACAAGACAGAAAAACAAATGAGTGTGTTTTCAGCGAGTATTCTTACGAACGTTCTGGCGAGCATTCGCGCGAATGGACAGTAAATTCGTTACGAGCTTTTCGCCGAACCGAGCTGTCATTGTTCTGTCGTCGCGCCCCTGTCATTTTAACTAGGATTGCCAACTTATTTTGCCAAAAATCAAGTATAAAATAGTTTGTATAGAACAAAAAATAAAGTATTTGGAAGAAAAAGTATTTTTCACATTGTATGTTTATATTGTCTTAAGAACGTATTTTTGTGTGCTTCATGCTTGTCGAAGTAGGTAATGCTAATGCAGTTCCCGTGGCCCCGCAATTTAATGGGATCGGATAGAGGAACACCATACCATGATGGTTTTAGTGTTTAGTCCCGGTGCTTCTCGTCGAAGTCTTACAGCTAGCAGCACTTTTTTCAGTAAATTTATACTGAAAATCCATTATCATCATTAGTGAATTTCTTTTGGATCTCTTTAAGTCTAAATAGATTCCATTATCCGTTTCAACTTATGTGTAACCATAAATAGATAAGAATCCATAATAAATGTTTGGTCTAGCCATCACAGTAAACCTTGGAAATAAAGTATTATCTTATAGTTTATTTGCTTGCTCCTTGTTTATTTGTATTGAAAAGTATAAAGTATAATTTCCATAAAAAAAATAGAATACGTTATTATAAAGTATGGATGGCAACCCTAAGTGTAACGCTTGTTGTACAATGACGTGTTCGCAAGCAGCTACGTTCCCTTTTTTCTTGAATTTTCATCAAGCTGCCTATATAATTTATATATATTTTGATAAGCTACGTGTAAAACCACGTATAAATATCGAAAGTTGCGAATTAAATAGTGTAATACGTGGATTTATCTATATTTGTTTTTTTTCTCGCAAACTCTAAAAGGTTTCTGACCTTTTAGAGTTTGCGAGTTTAGCGTTGGACCCATGTCTCCGTGTATGCCTGCCAAAGGGCCGGGTAATATTATAGAATCAAAGGTTTTTAGAATAGCCGAGAAAGAGAAACAAATAATAAGTGTCATCATCAACCCTTATATCTAAAATTTTTTTTTTCTAATGTTAAAATAACTTTTAGTGGTAATTTCAACAGCTGTGTCTAGAGAAGTTTTTATTTGTGGTTTCTGGTTGTTGGCAAAATTGTCTCACCAACTAGTCGTTCACGCTACGTCCGATCTGGCCGTTTAGGCATTTTTCAAGTTCGTCTGTAAAGTTATACACATTGTACCGTCACTGCCACTTTCGTCGCCAGACCAGTTAAACAACCGGAGTGGCCAAACAGACGGTCTGAATTAGGTCCACGCACATAAGGCGAAGGGAATAGAGAGCATTTTTCCACTGTCAAAGTCGAGGTCAAATCATTTATTTGTTCATAGGTTCATTACAAACACTTAAACAAAGTCATACTTTTTTTTTAATTAAGCTAGAAGAGGCCGGTGTTTCCTACCTGACTGTCCTGAGAAGAAACATCCGAAACAAACTCAGAGGTCATACCTCTGAGTTTGTTTCGGATGTTTCTTTTAAAGTCTAGTCAAAAATTGCTTATTATAAAAAAATATATAAAATAAGATAAAAATATAATTATGAGAACAATGAGAGAAGCCTACATTACGATATAGTAGAAATAAGTTAAAATAATATAGATAGAATTGTGACAACAGTTCAGAGCCGACCAGTCTCGGCAGACGGCACCCGTTCACGAGTATGACGTGTGACTCAGCCATAGCTTAGCTCAACCATATTTTAGGGAACCAAACCAACCGACCCACAACGCCACGATAAGCAAGACGAATTGACCATTCGCACATACGCACGGAAGCGCGTCGTCGCGTCCGCGCGTATCGGCGCGCATGCTGTTTGCTGTAGGTATGTACTCCGGCCCTAATTGGGAACAATCGTTGAGATACATAGATTGTCACAGGTTGTCACTAACTTTAAGTTGGTTAATGATGGGCTTTCTCAGAATGAATGTCGATAGAATATAGGTAGGATGTTGATAAATCCTCAGATCAAACAAAATAAATAAGCGGGTCTTAATCGCGTACAAATAACTTATTTAAGGTATAAATACCTATCTGGTTCCGACGTTTCGCTCGAATTGCACCGAGCGTGGTCGCGGAGAGACTGATGAGAGCTCAGCGCCGTCTTGTGGAAGTGCGGGTTTCGGCACCTACCCTCACTTGGCCTTTATTTAAGTTCGCAATGTCGGTACTCCGACACACTACACTAATGACGTCTGTAACACACTGTTGAGATTTATCACTGCGGAGGTGTCTACACTTGCTGATGACTGGATTCCAAGTAGCCGATAATCTATATCCATCCTCCTGGTTGAAATTATTATGTTTCTTGATTTCTACCGCTTCACGTAATATCCTGGAGTAATAGTGACGATCGGTGGATAAGACTTGTGGTTGATGCAATTCTATCTAGTGGTTTGGTCCAAGCTCCAACAAATGCTCAGCTATCGCCGACTTGTTAATATGTCGTTTTTTTACAGCTGCGATATGTTCCTTCACTCTTTCAGCGATTGTACGCTTAGTCTAGAACTACCACAGCTGCAGTCGAATCGTACGCAGATTGTGGGCAATTTTAGAGAACGGACTGTATACAGTCTTGATGGAGTATTTCTTGAGTTCTGTTCCAACCTTGTTCGTCACTCCCTTTAGATATGGCATGTTCACCGGCACTCTGCTTACTTCAGGACTTTCCTCCTCAGACGGAGTATCTCCTTCTTGTATCCATTGCGCCTAAGTACCTCCTGAACATGTGACAGCTCACTATTTAACTGTTCAGGGTCACACAGGTCATACGCTCTATTCAATAACGAGGACACGACGGAATCTAAATGCTGCGGATGATGGTGCAAGTTCGCGTTAAAATACCTGTCGGTGTATGTCGGTTTCCTATATACAGTGTGTCCAAGGGTACCATTATCTCTCACTGTCACTTTAACGTCGAGGAAGGGTAACGATCCGCCTACCTCCATTTCGTATGTGAACCGGATGTTTGGATGTATGGAGTTCAATTTGTCCCCTTCATGATGCAGAAGATATCGTCGACATACCTCTTCCATAGCTTCACATTTGATGCCTGCATGTCTATGGATTCTTCAAAGTGCTCCATCGAGATGTTGGCCATTACTGGTGCTATATGGCTACCCATAGCCACTCCATCGATCTGGAGGTAGTGTTGTCCACAATATAAGAAGTAGTTACCATCCAAGCAATTCTTAAGTAGAACTGTGTATTCATCAGACAGACCGTTTTCCCTTAATTTCCTCTGTACGACCTTAAAGCAATCTTGAATAGGAACATTGGTGAATAGTGACTCAACATCAAAACTCACCATCACCTCGTCTGATTCCTTTTTCGTGCCCTTGATAATTTCTATAAAGTGGCGAGAGTCCTTCACGAAAGAGTGTGTCTTGCCTACTAACGGTTGTAGTACCTTGCTTATGTGTTTCACCAAACCGTATGTGGGTGAATTTATACCTTAAATATATAATATACCTTAAATAAGTTAACTGTACGCGATTAAGATAATTCATTTTGTATGATGTATACAAATCGCGAAAGTTAAAAATCCTCAGATCAAGTAAAATAAAGGAATAAGTCGTATGAACCTATGCGATGTATTAAACCTGTTCAAATTAAGATCTATACATTATTATTCTATGTATCTTAGGTTGCGATTTCCTAACGTAGAGGTATCTGGACTGCATCGGTATCTAGAATGCATGGCAGTCTGTTTACCAGCAGACTGCCATGCAGAGGACATCGGGTTACACTATGTTCGGGTTGGATATTGACTTAGGCTTAATAATACGCAATAAAGTGTACCCCATAACCGTTGGTATCACATCCAATGTTGCTGAGGAATTGGACCAAAATAACTCAACATCCTTTAGCGACGATCTCAACATCCTGTTTGCCGCAGATGATTTTATCTAAAAACTATTATTAACGCCAAAGCTTGTGATGATTGATAGATTTTTGTTACCCTTTTATGTAAATACATCTTTGATTAACTATTGCGGAATAGCTTTACATCACATTAAGCTACCTTCTTTTCCGATAACTGACAACCATGTCGGCGATGCCGCGAGTCGAAGCTAGTCTGTAAAATTTGGTATCGATATTATTACATCATTAATACGAATATCAATACAATCTCTATGGATAAAACATCAAAATGTCTATGAAAAAGGTCTCAAACTTTTAAATGAGGTTCGTCTCAGCGCGAATTATTTAATTTTAATAAACCTCAACGTCAACGTAATAAAAGAAAACGGGAGACGGATGCTGACATGATGATGCGATCAGCATTTGATACCCTACAAAATTCAACAAATTCTCTTAACACCTTGAATGACGAGTTCGGGTCCTTTGGGATGTTCGTAGCAAATAAGTTAAGGAAATATACTGAGAAGACAAAAAACCATGTCCAACACATGATATCTAATTTACTATATAGCGCTGATAAATGAGAATTTGATAGCTACGATACAGATATGTATGGAAGTTTTCGGGGCTATGGCACAGTGCAGTCTTCTCCATAAAATGCGTCTACTTCTGCTGCTGTACAAAATGCAAGTCAACAGGACAGAAATGCTTATGATGGCAGTCTTACCGATTTGTGCGAAATGAGTCAATTAACGAATTCATAAATACCTAGATACGAAATAGGGCTAAAGCAAAGTCACATTGAGCCTTTACTTTTATGAAAATAATTTTTTTGCACTCACTTTGATGTTTTCTTCCAATAACTCAGATATTGCTTTACATATTTCTGGTATTATATGTATCCAATGGCATGTCTTGACATTTTAAAAAGATACTGTAAGCTTACATAACTATCTCCCTTAGCTAGAAAACGGAGAGTTACTGCTAACCTTTCTGTTATTGTCATTGCAGCTCTAAACCTTGTGTCCTGTTTGGCTATTTTAGGACCAATCTCATCATACTCATCCTCTTAGCGTTATCCCAGTTTCAATTTTGGGTCCGCTTTTTAGTCTAACCGGATTTGGCTGAATATTAGCTTTTCCACAGAGTTACGCCTGTCTTACCTCTGCAACCCGAAGGGATAGCGATATTCCATGGTTTAGACTAGTGTCAGTTTATTTAGAAGGTAAGCACTGAGTAGTTCAGCGAGGGGTGAGACAGGGAGATGTCATATCCCCGAAACTGTTTACCACTGCGCTGGAGGATGTTTTCAAGCTTCTGGACTGGAATGGACTCGGCATCAACATCAACGGCGAGTACATCACTCACCTTCGATTCACAGACGATAGCGTAGTCATGGCTGAGACCATGGAAGACCTAGGCACAATGCTCGATGGCCTCTGTAGAGTCTCCCAACAAGTAGGTCTTAAGATGAACATGGACAAGACGAAAATCATGTCGAACGTCCATGTTGTACCTGCTCCTATTCAGGTTGGGAACTCTACGCTCGAAGTTGTCGACAAGTATACCTACCTGGGACAAGTAGTCCAATTAGGTAGGTCCAACTTCGAGAAGGAGGTCAATCGTCGAATCCAACTCGGTTGGGCAGCGTTCGGGAAGCTACGACATATCTTCTCGTCCGATATCCCGCAGTGTCTCAAGACGAAAGTCTTTGACCAGTGTGTGTTGCCAGTGATGACTTACGGATCAGAGACGTGGTCGCTCACTATGGGCCTTATCAGAAGGCTCAAGGTCACTCAGAGGGCGATGGAGAGAGCTATGCTTGGAGTTTCCCTGCGAGATCGAATCAGAAATAAGGAGATCCGCAGTAGAACCATAGTCGCCGATATAGCTCTCCGGATAGCCAAGCTGAAGTGGCAGTGGGCAGGGCACATAGCTCGAAGAACCGATGGCCGTTAGGGCAGAAAGGTTCTGGAGTGGCGGCCACGTACAGGACGACGCAGCAGAGGTAGGCCCTCCGCAAGGTGGACCGACGACCTCGTCAAGATCGCGGGAGGCGGTTGGATGCGGGCGGCTCAAGACCGGTCTGTGTGGAGAACCTTGGGGGAGGCCTATGTCCAGCAGTGGACGTCGTTTGGCTGATATGATGAAGTACTGACGCCCTGTGACGACTGTCAAAGATCTTCATGACAACCGGGACCGACGGCTTAGCGTGCTCTCCGAGACACGGGACAAGCGATAATTAACAATTCAATACGCACATAACTCCGAAAAGTCAAGCATCTGACGGGCATAATAACCGGCCACTGTCCACTCAACAAGCACCTATTCAACATAGGCGTTACGGACAGCCCACTGTGCAGGGGCTGTATGGAAACCGAAGAAACACCCGCTCACGTCATTCTGCACTGTGCAAGTGTGAGCGATCAACGGGCAAAGCTGCTGAACAACCCCAGAACCATGAGTGAAGCTTTAAACGACACCAGCCAACTAATGGCTTTCTGGAAGGAACTAAGGTGGTATGAGTAGTCGGCGTCAATCAAGTCGCCACATACGCACAATGGCCTAAATAAGTGGCTAAGTGCGGAAAACCCACGACCAACTATAACTATATAACTCCGAAAAGTCATTGGTGTGCGCCGTGGATTCGAACCCGATACCCTCTGCATGGCAGTCGGTTGGTATATCCACTCGACTATCGCTGCCTTGTTCTTGTATTTTACGACCAATCATTTTTAACAAATATTCGAAATCCCATGATGACATAACAGAAAATTTCTATAGTGTCCGCTTATTTCATGTTGTTTTAATTCTGCTACAAATTGTAGATCTCCACTTCCATTTCTAAGTCGAAACAGATTGGCTTGCCGCCGACTTTTACTTTTCCTTCTCTTTTTATTAAAATACCCGATAAATAAAAATGTAGCATTTCCAGTTATAATATATTGGTCAAAGAAATATAACCTTATCCTAGTCCAACCTCTCTATTAATAGTCTATGATGTAGCACACGCCACTGTCAGATCTGACATCTTTGTGATAATGTTTTGGCGAGCATCGTCGCGAGCATTCGCTAGAATGCTCGTGAAAATGTTCGTAGCGATGTGTGGCTATATGTTCGGCTCTGTTCGTTGTTCGGTTCGCCAAAACAAAATCCGGCGAATGCTCGCTGTTCTGTTACAAGTGAATGCTCAAGTGTATCAGCGCCTTTAAAGAAAATGACCTAAATTGAATATCACTACACTCAACAAACACAAAACTTAGTTACACCACCGATCACCAAACAAATTAGAAGACAATGAACCACATAACGTAAATAAATTCGCTCTAGCATAAACTACAGTCCAGAAATAGGCTCCATCGAAAGGCTCACCCAGTTAATATTTACAAACATATAACGAGATAGATAGAACGTAATGTTACCACTAATGGCGGATTACAAACATCGATCTCCGGACCAACTGACCGAAACAGGGATAAGTGAACGTTACGCAGTATTTATAGGCGGCAGAAATACGTATACTACATAGAAACACGTATACTGTATAGAAATACGTAGGTATACTGTATAGTATACTTGACGGCAATTCGATAGCGTGGTCAAGTAAGGAATAGCAACCTATATTTTCAAATCTTTAAAATCTTTACATAATTATATGAAGCCAATGCGACCAATACTAGTTGTCTACTAGTCGTATGTCCCGCCTGCGTTCCAGAGGTTAATTCTGCTATTCCAATGTTGATTCTGTAAACATACTTTAAAATAAATAAGTACAATAAATTGACCAAAGTATACAAAACTTATTTTATACATACATAGACTCACCCCTGTTTCCCCGAAGGGGTAGGCAGAGGCATATTAAACTCCCACTTTTCGCCAGTGTTTTGATCCCACGTAATAAGTGGCGACCCTATTGCCGCTTATAGGGATTATTTATTTCTTAACTTATTTTATCTGCATTGAATATCCATATCGACTGGAGAAAGCGGAAATATCGTAACTTGCATTTTGGGCTAAATCACTTTTTACCATATTCTTGTATAAAAAAAAATAACGCTTCGAATGGTCTGGGTCTCGCTATCCTACGATAAAATTTTTCATCGATACGACCTAGGATTTTTGCCTAATTTTAGCACTGCACCTAAAAAAAATTGTTGCAGCCAAGGTAAAATATGCATTTTCTAAAATAAAATAGATACTACTTTGTTTATGTGTCACAGTGACTGCTTGGAACGCTTGGAATAAGATACGTCATTTCTGTCGCCCTAAATTTCACGTTGTCAGAGATACGACAATTCTGTTCCATGACATTTTTGGTCATTATAGAGATGCAACAATTCGTTCCATACTGGTGCTTACATTATGAAATAGTTACTACATTTCAAACATATATTATTTGCTAATATAATAATTAGCCTAAAACAATAGACTCTTTATACGCCGTTCCAGTCGCACCTCAGTTGATGCGCGAGCGTCGAGTTGCGAAAGCGTGTTTGTCGCTGTGATAAATAAAGCGTTATAAAACAACTAGGAGCTCGGGTGAGTTATATAATCAAAATAATGAAGCTATTTCTTATTATTTGTAAATTGTTTTCATGATCATTATTGTTTTTAAACTGTTATTGAGCTTCACTGTGTATGTAGGTATGTACGAGTAAACATTTTTGGATCAGATTTTTTTAACTACTTGGGTACTAAAATTGTACGGATCATGGGTTCGATTCCCGTCACGGGTCTTTTTTTATTTGAATTTATTTCAATATTTTAATGGACTCGATTATTAGTTTTGTGGACTTGATTGCTGGACTGGATTTAAATGGTTAGGTATTTATAAAACATCTAATAATATGTTATATTAAATATCTTTGGTTACTTGATTTTAGATGGCAAAACGTCAGCGATGGAAGGAAGAGTTGAAGTCAACATTATTAAATGATGAAAATCAACCAAAAAAGAAACATAAGGTTGAGATTTTGGAAGATGTTGTATATAAAGATGGAATAAAACTACGATCAACATCGTACCGTAAGACAAAATTTAAATCTTCGCCAGAACACTCGTCACTTCCAACTACTCCCCATAGTTCTAAGCCACCTTTCACAAGCCGAAATCATACATGTCTGAAACGAGCGGATTATTGAAAATAATATATCAACAGTGCATTGTGCAGTGCACAGCAAAAAGCAAAAAAAGTGATGATTTTGTTCAGACGTCATCAGGCTCGGCAACGCTTTCAAATATCAGTATATCTGATCTTATTCAAAATACTAGTCATGCATCTTACAATTACATTCAATTCAATCATTTTTTTTTTAATAAGTAAATAAACAATACATTATATTATACATGCATCATCATCTAGTCCCAAACTAAGCAGAGCTTGTGCTATGGGTACTAGACAATGGTTTGACATACATATTTTTTTATTTAAATACATACCTTACATACTAACATACATACAATATACAATTTTTGTTTGTAAATAAAAGAAATATACTTATATACTATGTTAAAATTGTCTTGTTACTCTTGATTCTGACAAGAGTCTAGTGAGTCTAGTATAATTATGCTGAAGATTCTTATGAATATAAAGATACTCGTATGAAGGCCCCTTGCACTGCTAAAAATTCTTATTAAAATAAAAACTGTTTACCTTACATGCGTATGCAGTCCTCTTGCACTGCTGAAGATTCTCATTAAAATAAAGACTGCTTACCTAACACACTTATGAAGTCCCTTTGCTCTGCTTAAGATTCCTCTGAAAATAAAGACTGCTTAACTAACACACCTATGAGGTCCCCTTGCACTGCTGAAGATTCTCCTGAAAATAAAGATATTACAGATTGCCTACAAAACGTTTGTCGTGTACAAACGTTATTTGGCGCTGCTAAAAATTCTTCTGCTGAAAAATCTATAAAGATAAAAGAAAGATTGCTTCCATACTATACCACAAAAGTCTAACTTCACGACAGATAATTCATTAGAAGATAAAGAAAGTTCTTCTTACACTAACAGAATTGCCCCTGGAAAAATTGATAATGTAAATGTTACCGATAAAAAATATATTACTGCTGAATATGAAGTCTAAGTCTCAAGTTCAATTTCCATAGAAACAAATGTTGAAGCCAACAACAGCACAAAATCTCAAGAATCTAGCAAAAGAATAGGTACAAAAAGAAATTGCAGAAAGAAATTAAATTTTGATAAATCTTACCTTGATTTTTTTGAAGAAAAAGATGCTGACACATTGCTACATAGTGAGGCATTTCCGTCGGAAGAATCAAGCTGTGCGCAAATAAGCTCCCTATTTCAATCCAAAAGTATAAAGATCTTAAAAAGCTGGTGGACAAACAGATTATCCCTAAACGCATTGCTCAAGAATATTTGAAATTAAAACACGACAAGAAAGTTAAAAATACTTTGCTTGAAACTGATGAAAAGGAAGAGGGTTGTGATTAAGAAAGAATTTGCTTTTAAGTTGAGATTTTAATAGTTTTACGTAATTTTCTTTGTTAAGAGGCTGCTAAAAGGGCAATATTTTTCTGCATTATGTGGCTGTAATACAGTGGCGTTATACAGCGTTATAGCACTATCGGTTTCACTATCGATATTTTGACTTTAGAAAACTTTAAAACTATCGATAGGGTAGGCCTATCGATAATTTTACAACACAATTGTAGTGCAGCCACCTATTGCAGAAATATATTTCCCGTTTAAAAGCCTGTACCTATGTTCTTTTTTATAGTCAGTTGATTATAATAACATCTTTCCAAAATTTAATAAAATACTCAGTTCCAGATACAGCATTTAATTTATAAAACATCTGTCACGATCAATGATTTCAAAAAGAAGGATACGCCCATCTGAACATTTTATTCATCTGTATTTATTGATTTTATACAAGCCTTATTAATACAAGCAAAAACAGTGACATCTGTCATAACTCATTCGAATTTCGTAAGTGCCGCGTTGCATAGGTCGACGACGTAACCTTGTAAGCACGTATATGACTTTTTTCACATTTTAACATGCCGATAAAGGAAGGTACAGCACGATTTCCTTTTTGTGATGATATTTTACAGGTATAGAGGGGTGTTAGTACCTACTCTTATGTATGGTAGTGATAGTTGGGTATGGCAGAAGAGTCATGAAAGTAGAATAAATGCTGTAGAAATGAGAGCACTGAGAAGTATGTGTGGTGTTTCTCTGACTGACAGAATAAAGAATAGTGTGATAAGAGAGTGTTGTGGGGTAAAAGAAGATATAGTGGACAAGCATCGAGAAAGGTATGCTAAGATGGTTTGGGCACGTGGAGAGGATGGATGACGAAAGACTGACCAAGCAGATATATAAGGCAAGTGTGGAAGGGACAGGACGAAGGGGAAGACCTAGGCGGACGTTCTCTGACCAGATTGGAGACATCCTAAAAACAGGACAGGTGAGAAGTACCCTGAACAGAAGAGCATGCATGAGGAATCTGATGGGAGTGAATGAAGCAAGAGAGATATGTCAGGATCGTTGCAAATGGCGTTCCGTAGTCTATGCCTACCCCTCTGGGAAACAGGCGTGAGTCTACGTATGTATTTTACAGGTTACAAAGAAAACGTGTTGGTAAAACGAATTTGTCTCAATCAGCTTTATTTGAAACTTTTAGCAACTTATTGTTATACTAATAAGTATTCTGTTTCTTTAAATTTTTTATCTTCTTTTATCCTCTTTTGACGTTTTTGTAATCTATCAATTGCTTTTTTTTGGGTGTACTTTCCTTGGCGTGTCAAATATTGAATTGAGATCTCTAATATCAACATAAATTTCCTCTACTTGTGATCTTTGTGCTGGCGTTGAAGGCCGGAATTCTTCATTCTCAAACCTGTAAATGACTATGATATTTAGTAAGTAGATAGGAAATTTAGTAGATAGGATTCCAATTAGAGAGAATAGGTAAAATATATATAGTTTTAATGCAGATAAATAGGTATGCGTGAGGCCAATACCTTAATCTCAAGTCGCGGTATAGCCGATCCTTTTACCCTTCGGAGTCCGGCTTTTGAAATATTTCAACATCTTTGTCACAAAAATAAGCAGAGCATACTCTTGTGTTTTTATGAGGCTTGAAATAAGGCTCGTTACGTTGTTCCCTAATAATGCAACTCCAAATCTGTTTACGTGTTGAATCATTTGGAAATCTGTAAGTTACAAAATATTTGAATCGTAATTCGTTATTGCATATATTATCCATACTTCCATACTAATATCCATATCCATACATCCATACTAATATTAGCAATGGAGCAGTTACGCTTTCACCATTTAACCACTGAACCGATTTTGATGAAATGTGGTACAGACTAAGCTTGAACCCCAAGAAAGGATCTAGGCTAGTACCTATCTACGATAACCGAAATTCACGCGGACGTAAGCGCGGGCGAAATTTCGTTGTGTTAAAGGTTTTTCTTATCCATTTTCACCAGAAACTTGATGACGGCATTAACTCCTCACAGATTGGGTGATTTTTTTTATTGAATTACCTTATTGAATATAAAACATATTATTAAGTACCAAAATTACTTGCACTAAGTTCTTAAGACAAAAATAAAACAAATAAAAATGGCGTCCCTACAAAGTTACTTCGTTCACTTAGCGTGTTCAAAGACGGCCACACAATGGCCGCCATCGTGGACTTCGATAGTAAAATGAATATCACTTTAAAATGTGTTTATTTTATAACAATGACAAGAAAAGTAATATAAGGTTACTTACCTCTGATATGATATCCCATGTTCCTTTTTAACCTTTGTATCGTATTTTTTGCAGCCTTTTACCACACAACTAGACATTTTTATGACAAGCCAATACTCGCTTACTCGGACCAATATCGACTGAGTCGCGTTGGCCCTAAACTGACATTTTAGGGCCAGCGTGCTGGTGCCATTTACTCGCACGGTTGGCCCGGTCCTTACGCAGTAATATATAAGTCAATGGTCACGATATTGGTACTTAAAACAAATCTTTGATGCAATTTGATAAAATAAACGACATACAGCTAAATGAAACATCATACAAAATAAATTAGCGGGTCTTAATCGCGTACAATTAATTTATTTAAGGTATAAATACCTATTTGTTTCCGACGTTTCGCTCGTCTTGCACCGAGCGTGGTCGCGGAGAGACTGATGAGAGCTCAGCGCCGTCTTGTAGAAGTGCGGGTTTCGGCACCTACCCTCACTTGGTCTTTATTTAAGTTCGCACTGTCGGTACTCCGACACACTACACTAATGACGTCTACACACTGTTGAGATTTATCACTGCGGCGGTGTTTACATTTGCTGATGACTGGATTCCAAGTAGCCGATAATCTATATCCATCCTCCCGGTTGAAATTGTTATATTTCTTGATTTCTACCGCTTCACGTACTATCCTGGAGTAATAGTGACGATCGGTGGATAAGACTTGTGGTTGATGCAGTTCTATCCAGTGGTTTGGTCCAGACTCCAACAAATGCTCAGCTATAGCCGACTTATTAATATGTCGGTTTTTCACAGCTGCGATATGTTCCTTTACTCTTTCAGCGATTGTACGCTTAGTCTGCCCGATATATGAACTACCGCAGCTGCAATCGACTTTGTAGACGCCAGGTGTTTGGAGAGGAATGACATCCTTTGGGGTACGCAGATTATGTGCTATCTTACCCCAAAGGATGTCATTCCTCTCCAAACACCTGGCGTCTACAAAGTCGATTGCAGCTGCGGTAGTTCATATATCGGGCAGACTAAGCGTACAATCGCTGAAAGAGTAAAGGAACATATCGCAGCTGTGAAAAACCGACATATTAATAAGTCGGCTATAGCTGAGCATTTGTTGGAGTCTGGACCAAACCACTGGATAGAACTGCATCAACCACAAGTCTTATCCACCGATCGTCACTATTACTCCAGGATAGTACGTGAAGCGGTAGAAATCAAGAAATATAACAATTTCAACCGGGAGGATGGATATAGATTATCGGCTACTTGGAATCCAGTCATCAGCAAATGTAAACACCGCCGCAGTGATAAATCTCAACAGTGTGTAGACGTCATTAGTGTAGTGTGTCGGAGTACCGACAGTGCGAACTTAAATAAAGACCAAGTGAGGGTAGGTGCCGAAACCCGCACTTCTACAAGACGGCGCTGAGCTCTCATCAGTCTCTCCGCGACCACGCTCGGTGCAAGACGAGCGAAACGTCGGAAACAAATAGGTATTTATACCTTAAATAAATTAATTGTACGCGATTAAGACCCGCTAATTTATTTTGTATGATGTATACAAATCGCGAAAGTTTAAAATCGATTAAATGAAACATGTATCGAAGGTTTCATACTTAAGATAAAGCAAATCCTTAGCTCAAAAAATCCTGTTTGTCTAAGTTGTCCATACATTGCATCTCACAGATACAACATTTCTGCTGCCTGAAATTGAAACATGAATTGGCGTAACTTGTGAAAAATCAATGATACACAAACTTTACGACAATTTAGACAAAAGCATCAGATAGGCTTTAGATTTATATAAATATATACCAATATTCAACTTTCCATCTCTATAAATATATGAGTTATGAATTTTTGAACTAGTTTTTTTGGCTCTGGTGTAAAGTTGGCTTTTTCAAATTACGACAATTCCACTTTCTTCCGTCGATATTTTCACAACCTAAGCGCCATTTATATAGGAAAACACGTCTTTTCAAGCGATTTACCAAGATTTATACACGTTTCTAAAGTACTTCCCGTATGCAGAAGGGGCTATGTATCTCACAAGTTTGCTAAATAAAATGCACTTAAAGTTATATTTATAGGTAGCCGATGTAGCTAGTAAGTGACACGAAAAGTAAGTAGGAGACATGCCAGTAACTTTGTAACCTACTTCATCATGTCAGCCTAGAGACATCCACTGCTGGACATAGGCCTCCCCCAAGGTTCTCCACTAGGCCTACTTACTGTGTTCATAATTCATCACGCAAGCCTGAATTCGTAGGCCTTATAACAAAATATTAAACCAGTCTCAGTTCTAGCTTAAGACTTATTAAATTGTTTTTTTTAAAGGAGTTTTTATTTTATTTATAAAAGTTCTACATTTACAGTCTGAAAGAACTTTCAGATTGTTTTTATAACATTCTGGATTGTTTTTCTACATCGGTTACATTTCAAGTTATTCCATATTTTTCATGTATTTGGAATTCAGTTATAAAATAATATACGTATTACTGTGAACCATATATATTATTTTACTTGGTTTGAGGCGAGTATTTACTTATTTACGGGTGCTTGATATTCGTTCTATTCAAATAGCCCAGTATCCAGCCCATATCTACAATACTAGTACGAATATCTATGAATATCTACTCGATCATCATCGCCCTAGCGTTATCCCGGTTGCATCTAAGACTGGCACGCCTTGGAGCCCGCGGTCCGCTTACTGGTTTAACCAGATATGACAGAATATCAACATTTCCACAGAGCGACTGCCGTCTGTCCTCCGCAACCCAAAGAGATAGCAATATTCCATGGTTTAAACCAGTATCAGTTTATTTGACGGTACTGACCCCCCGTAACGACTATCAAAGATCTTCATGACAGCCGGGACCGACGGTTTAACGTGCTCTCTGAGGCACGGGGCAAGCGATAACTAACAATTTAATACACACTTAACTTCGAAAAGTCATTGGTGTGCGCCGTAGATTCGACCACGATACCCTCTGCATGGCAGTCCATTGGTATCTCCACTAGGCTATCGCTGCTTTCTATGAATATCTACTCGATATTCATAGATATTTGAACCATGGATTGTACTGCGTAGCAGTTAAGCGGCTTTTGGCGCATCATCCTCGGTCAGGCGTGCATGACTGGCTTCAAAGAAACAATCCAACACGATCGTGACTCGACGCTTTCCTACATTATTCTTCTGCCTTAATAGATTTTTTTGGAACATATAATTTATATCCCTTATCTGCGTTTGACGGTTAAATAGATAAAGCCTGCGTTGCATAATGTTTGCTTTTGTTGCGTTAGTACGTAGCACATGTACATTTGGTAAACACTCTTTTGGTGACTATTGGATTAACTGTATTCAAAATTATATTCTAATGACTTTTAACTTTTTTTAGAGATTCAAATAACAATGTTGCTGAAATTATGAGAAATTTTACCTGCAAATAGTGCAAATACAGTGCTTTGTATTCAGAGGATACCAAAGAGACTTCGAGAAAATATTTCGGGCTTATTTAAGAAACACATGAAATCTTCTACTTTCACAATCAAAGTTTAACTGTTTTAATATAGAAAAGAATACGAATGAAAAAAATATGATAAAACTTTTGATAGAAGTAATTACCGATGCACCTTTTTCAATTTATGCGTCGTCAGTAAAAGATGATAGTAGAATCTTCGTAGAATTTTCTCCTTTGTATTAGTTACTGAATTTCTTTTTAGGTTTTAAAGACACAAAGAAAATTAAAACTTAAAAATCGGAACAAAAATATTAACTAGATATTTAGTTTCTTTTTAAAAAAAGAGAACCGCCTTCGAAAATTCTACTCAATGAAAAGTACAAATTAATTTTTACATACGCTACCCCTAATTCTCCTCAAATTTCCTTTCGAATTTTGCCCAAAAACTAATTACTAAATTAAACTAAATACTTCGTTTTTGAAGTCGGTGCAAAACCAACAAAAACAAAAAAGAATACTGCCAAACAGAGAAATTAATACGACAAATGTATCAAATCTTGTAGCGATAATTAACAATTCAATACGCACATAACTCCGAAAAGTCATTGGTGCGCGCCGTGGATTCGAACCCGATACCCGCTGCATGGCAGTCTGTTGGTATATCCACTCGGCTATCGCCTTATATATATATATATTGTTAGGAACCAGAAGTGGACTTTATTAAAAAAAAACACAAAGATGATTATCACCGAGCTACCTTCACTTTTAATTATCAAATTACGATTCACTTTTTACACAACCTTTTTACAATTAAATGGAAGAAAATACCAATCACCAATGTAAATAGATTTGCATTAAATTATAGCGAACAATTATAGCAAATATAAAACAAAGTTAAATATAAAAGATCTCACAGCCCTTGACAGATGTTACCGCTTCGATGACAGCCGACAAAATGAGCGCGGCAACCGTTTGCGCCAGTGGCGGCGCTAGACCACATGTGGACGTCAGCGACATCAAGTTCGCGAGGCCCTTTAAATCGATGGCGAAGCCCCGTTTACTTCGTAGTAAAAAAAAACGTTAAAATTAAGTGAGCCAAATTATACAATAATGTATGAATAAATAAATGATAATTAAACATTTTCACCCAACCCACATCTCGCACGTGTTCGATCATCTGCTTAGCTTTTTCCGAATTGGTCGGCTACCTAAGCCAGAATGATTGCCGAAACGAAATTAAGAATGTAACTTGTAAAACATTTTGCGAGGCCCCCTCAGGCGCGAGGCCGTCGGCGGTCGCCGACGTCGCCGACGCCTAGCGCCGCCACTGGTTTGCGCTCACTTATATAGTCGTTTTGAAAGTGACTGGTCGGCTATCTTACACGGCCTCTCCTGACGTCAAGTCGTCCTCGACTGGTGCTTTATTTTTCGGTTTGATCTTCCGGGCCTGTTTCAGCTGCTTCATTGTCAAGGCAAGGCATGGATAGTCCAGCTACCATGGGTTCGTTACTGCTGGATTGTCCTGGATCGCCATCGACACCCTCTGTTGCTTCGTCTGAAATATTTCAACTTTTGTTATTCGTTTATCGCGTTTAGGTACTAAGAACTCAACGACATTTAGAAATAAAGCTGAGATGTAGAATGGTCAGCGTCCCGACTAATCTTCATCACCGCTGTATACTTTACCAGCGGACGCACCGCGTCGTTGGGCGGACAAACCGCAGCGGACACAACCGCTTCGTTGGGCGGACTAACCGCAGCGGACAAACCGCATCGTTGGGCGGACTAACCGCAGCGGACACACCGCATCGTTGGGCGGACTAACCGCAGCGGACACACCGCATCGTTGGGCGGACTAACCGCAGCGGACACACCGCATCGTTGGGCGGACTAACCGCAGCGGACAAACCGCATCGTTGGGCGGACTAACCGCAGCGGACACACCGCATCGTTGGGCGGAATAACCGCAGCGGACACACCGCATCGTTGGGCGGACACACCGCAGTGTTTCTGCATTCCTGAAACTAACAATGTTAGTGGAAACAGCAGAGTTAACAATAAACACTTACTTTCAAAAAAGGAAGCGCAAGTTTCTGGGCACCATTCTCCCTTCCATAGTACCATGTACTGGGCCGCTGCTTGGGTAGTCTTCTCACAGCTACCACTGAGCAATTTGAGTTCGTACCGCCCATTAGGTAGAACCTTGGTGACTCTGTATGGTCCTCGCATCCACGAGTCTAGTTTTCCCGTTGATTGCGAGTATTTTATAACGAAAGCCAAGTCATCGACTTTATATTCACGTGGCAAGTGTCTGGTTCGGTTGGCTGTGACATCTTGCGGCTCTTGGTTCTTCTTCAGCAGTTGGCTCGCACGATTTCTACTGAGCTCCCGTACCGCTTCTCTATTAGTTGCTGGTGCGCTCACGGCTAAGTCTCGGACGAGAGAGCGTATGATGGGAGTGGTGCCGTTCGTGCCGATCATTAAGTTGATCGCCGAGGCTTGGGTGGTCTTCTGTTTTGTGATGTTTAGAACTAACTGCAGCTTCCAGAGTGGGTTTGCCCAGGAAGCATTTTTATGTCCCGCCTCGATACGAAGCATATTAAGGACAGTTCTTATATAGCGTTCCACTTGGCCATTGGAGTTATGCATTTTGGGCGTGATATAATGTAATTCAGAACCGAGTTCGGTTATCCATTGGACAAAGTCAGCGGATTCAAACATTCTACCCCTGTCGGACACTAGCATCTTGGGTGCACCAAATAGTGAGACGGCGGTAGTCATTACCCGTTTCAACTCGCTGGTATCCTGGCGGTAAATGGGATATAAAAGGCAGAATTTGGTGAAAGCGTCAACTATTATTAGGACAAACTTGTAGCCCTCAGACTCGGGTAATGGGCCCAGGACATCCACGTGGACTGTCTCAAAAGGAACGTCGGGTTTCGGCCAAGACGAGATGTTCTGTAGTGGTGCTCGGGGAACTCGCTTTTTCGAAATGCACACTAGACAATGAGACGTGTATTTGGAAACAAATTGGCGGAGATTGGGGAACCAAAAGTGTTTCAAAATGAGGTCCGCGGTCTTGTCGGCACCAATGTGTTCGTGTTCGTCATGAAAAATTCTGAGTAAACTCAGTCTATGACCTTTGGGTATAAAACAGAGAAAGCGCGGCTCCTCGCCGACTGGAACATATTCATAGCACAATAGGTCGTTTTTACCACCCGTACGATCCGTACATAAATTAACATTTCGCTGATTTCTGGATTCCGACCGGTCTTTCGCGAAGCAAGTCTCTTCGGTGTGGCCCTTCTTTTTGCAAAACGAACACTGCGTCACGGTCCTAGCGGAGGGCGTGTGCGCATCGGGTTTAGCAGTGGAAGTATCGGTTGTTGACGTTGCACGAGGCTTCTTGGTGCAGTGACGACCCAAGTGACCACGTTGGTTGCAAACGTAACATTTTGTATCGCGATCGCCAATCGAATTTGGCGGGGCACGCTTTTTGTTAGACACTCCGCCTCGAGGCTCCTGCTTAGCGCGGTTTGGTTTGGTGTAAATTGAAAGAAATGAAACCAAGTCTTCCACCGTCAAGCCCGCATTTGCCGCGGCAGCCCTAACCTGGGTGTTCTCAATGCCACGAATAACTATAAGGGTACGCAATTCATCGGATAAGCCTTTGACTATCCGTAATCTCAGTAAAGTACGCCGGGCGTATTCGGCATAAGTTGTATATTTGTCCGATGTCGTATTCATTGCTTCAAACAGGATATTGGCATAATCCAACTTTCGGGGGCAAAGGGGCTTAAACTCGGTTTTAAAATTAGACCAACTGCGATCATTGGTGACCCACTCGTTTAACCACACTTTAGCATCCCCTTTAAGGCAAGAAGCTACTCGCAAAAGACACTCGTAGTCGTTCCAACCGTTCGCGGCTACCGCGCGGTCCACCTCTTCACACCACACATCGATATCGTGTATGCTTGGGTCGAAATTTGAGACGTAATAATTGCGCGACTTAATTGGTTGTAAAGATTTGATAGCGTCAGCAAGCAGAGCTGCGGTCAACGACGCATCGGAACCGTGAGCGATCGGAACGGGTGTACGAGTAGTAGACGAGAAATCCTCAGAATTATCCATGCGAGCTCGCTGCGAACCACCCCCCGGTGCACTAGGACGCGGGGTGACGCCATGAATCGAGTAGTCAGCGTTAATTACAGAATGATTGCCTTCTTGTGCCGAGCTCTCGAGCGTGCTCGAGCGTTCGATGGCATCAAGCCTCGTCATGACGTCACTGAGGGTTTTTCGCAACGTGCTATCATGTGGAGACACGAACAGACGTTTATGACGCGGTGGAGTTCTGCGCGAATGTGTCGATTTCGATCTAGAACGGTGGCGGGTACGCGCATCGCGACGGCGGTAAAACGAGCTATCTTTCGAATCACTACGTTCGCGGTGACGACTCCGACGAGTTCCGCGGGTACGATACGAACCTCGCACGGATTCGTCGCTAGTTGACCTATCTCGCGAGTAATTGCGGGTCCTACTGCGCGAACGCCGGCTTGCAGATCGTCTAGGCATATTTTCACCAACACACACAGTCACACAGAAGAATAATAACACAGTAAAATAAGAAAACAACACGTTAAAAAAAAGAAGAGAAGAAAAAAAAAAAAACGAGAAAAGTGATTGTTATTTTGTTCCTCGGATAATCGACCGATAAGTGAGCCTTTAGATCCTTTATCCCACTTCTGATGTTAGGAACCAGAAGTGGACTTTATTAAAATAAAACACAAAGATGATTATCACCGAGCTACCTTCACTTTTAATTATCAAATTACGATTCACTTTTTACACAACCTTTTCACAATTAAATGGAAGAAAATAACAATCACCAATGTAAATAGATTTGCATTAAATTATAGCGAACAATTATAGCAAATATAAAACAAAGTTAAATATAAAAGATCTCACAGCCCTTGACAGATGTTACCGCTTCGATGACAGCCGACAAAATGAGCGCGGCAACCATTTGCGCTCGCTTATATAGTCGTTTTGAAAGTGACTGGCCGGCTATCTTACAATATATATATAGTATAATATAATATGTACATTATAATCGTTATATATCGTGGTACGATAATTGAAAAAGAGAGAGACTTGTTTTATTTCAATGTTATATGAAATACGTTTTTCATAATGACAAACACATTTTAATAAATTCAAAATTCATAATAATCAAATTAGCGTTCAATAATCCTATTACCAAAAGATTCAACTTAACCTTCAAAAACTTAAGCCCCAGTTATGAGTTCTATAAAAACTGGCCTTAATCTATTCCCGTAATTCATCAAAGCAGTCCCTGGGCCGGCAGCCGTAAAACTGACAGCTACAATGTTATACTTTACATTTCTAAGTTTAATTAAGTGGTTCTCTGTACTATATAAACTCAGTAAGGTTCCTAAAGGCCCGTGTACACAAACATAATTTTCTCGTGACGGGGTGAAAAAAGGGGGACATTCTTTTATTTATTTTTTTATTTTGTCACCGTCCCCGGGCCGTCAGCCGTAAAACTGACAACTACAATGTTATTATTTACATTTCTAAGTTTAATTAAGCGGTTTCCTATAGTATATAAACTCAGTCAGGTTCATAAAGGTCCCTCTACACACAACAAGACCGTGAACAAAGTATAAACGGTGCCGTGCCTAAGATGTGAATCAGCCGTACTCGGGATATAAACAGGCCGCGACAGAGTGACTAGCCGTACACCGGGTATGACAGGCCACGCATATATTGCTGCGTATATCTGTATATATACAATGTTTGCGTTACTGACTGACTGACAGACAAGCGGTAGCCAAAACTTATAGGCGCAGGGAGTTGAAATATTGCATGTATTATGTTCTTTGGTGACCGTAGGGGTGCACTAAGAAGGAATTTTGTGAAATTCCTACAGTATAAGGATAAAACTAGGCATCTTCTAGTTTTATATTGTTTTGTGAACACATACCGGTGCTTGGTTCAGTGATGGGGTATGATTGAAGGCCCCTATTGGCCTACAGGCCTTTTATTTAAATTAGCAAAATACATTGACGTTTCGGACACGGCCCGGTTGTGTATACACTCCTTTAGTTAGCGGTTAGTGTAAGTTACAGGCCACAGCGGTTAGCTAAGCTGGAACAAGAAATGCTTTCTATGCAGTTAATTCGTGTCTAAAGTGCTCTTGGAAATGTTAATACCATATTGCAAGACAAAGAGAATTTGTTCTAAGGAAGTCGTGGCTGTTTTAGCCGTTTTCGCTGAGAATAACATGCCAGCCACAATATTATACGCGGTAAAATTAGACAGTGCTGTTTATATTAGGTATAGTTGAATGATGAGAATATCAACAATGAAATATTACCTCAATTTGCGCGTAATGAGCAACAATTATTCTACGATATCATAGCTTTATGCCACGACTTGTTATTTCTTAAACCAGATCTTCCTCAAAAGAGCTTTGTGTTGATTGGTGCGCTTCAAGGTCGTTATGGAAACAATTAACGAAAATCGGTGGTCTGTTGCGGCGGTTGTAAGTAATACTGTTTATCTGATTTGCGCTATTATTATGCTTGGGACTTGCTCATTATGTAAGTTGTTACCTAATGTTTTCGCTTTTGTGTTTAGTAGTCTCAGTCAAATTTTCAACACCACACACACACTTTACTTTCCTTATTACCGTTGTAACCATCGCTTATTTACCCGTCTGTAACGTTTTACTTTCATTCCCACATCAACTATATAGCGCGCACACTACGTCACTACGGAAATACAAGAAAGCGTAAAAGAGCTGTTAATCGGCCGTTAATTCCTTCTTGCTTAGGTTGAAGCTGGCCTGCGGTCCCATAGGACTGCTAGTGAATAAATCCGTCGCCCCTTGGGTTAAATTTACCTACAGTTGTTCACGACTTTGTGTACACTTACAGGGTTTATGTCTCCAATTGAAATTGGGACCAAGTTTATAGTGTTTTTATAGAACAAAGATGCGAATTATTGGCTATTAATTTTGTTTCTGTTTTGGTTTTTGCGTAGCCAATCGTGGCAATGTGTTAGTGAATTTACAAAATTCAAAGTGTTAGATTACTGCCATTGGCAAGTTAAAATCTTTATTGCGTTACTGAGATATTGAGTGTTACATGCGGACCAAGTTATACAATTTGTTCTATAGTATAATAATGCATGTTCATGTCAATAGTATCATGGGGAAAATACAAGCATAATTGTTGATTTTTGAAGTTAAATTTGGTTAATTTAGTGTTATGTGACATTGTAAGTTAAAGGACAAAATCTTGCATTCTACGTCATACAATACAGACCCACCTATCACACCCACATGATACGCCAAAACAGATTTTTAAGCGACTTCAAAAAAAAAAGGAGGTTCTCAGTTTGACCTGTATGTATGTATGTTTGTCCGCGATTATCTCGCGTTTGGCTGAACGGATTTTGATGCGGTTTTCAGAAAAGTATCAGAGGTCACTGCAAGATTTCTACGATCATATTATATTATGTTATTGTTACAATTTTATTTGAATAGGGTTTTGTAAGTAAACTAATTTCGAAGCTGCTAGTTTGCCCAAAAAATTGTTGCAGACACGTTATGTGCGGAAGCTATTTTAATTTATGACAGTTACGATCACTTATTTGCATAAAACGTCATAACGAATTAAAAAAAATTAACTAAGAAATGTAAAGTATAACATTGTAGTTGTTAGTTTACGGCGGTCGGCCCAGGGACTGTTTTGATGAGTTACGGGCTAAAAAGTCAAGGGCGGATTTTATAGACGTCATAACTGAGGTGTAAGTTTTTGAAGGTTAAGTTGAATCTTTTGGTAATAGGATTATTTAACGCTAATTTTATAATTATGAATTTTGAAGTTATTAAAATGTGTCTGTCATGATGAAAAAGTATTTCATAAAACATTGGAATAAAATAAGTCTCTTCCTTTTTCAATTATCATCGTATCACGATATATACGATTAAAATACGTTTAAGATACCGTGAGAATTTAGAGGCAGCCCATCTACGCGCACCCCCACGGGCCCCAAGAAACATGCATGCCATATTTCATCTATTTTCGCCCAGTGGTTCGGCTCTCCGTTGTCTATCAGTATGTCTGTGACGCATTTTTTATATGCAGATAAGAAAACAAAATAGCTCAATAGCCAGTCAGCCTACTGTTGCTGTGTATATAAAAAAGTACCTAAATTGAACATCACTACACTCAAAAAACACAAAACTAAGTTACATCACTGAACACCAAACAAATTAGAAGTCAATTAACCACATATCATTATTAAAATCGCTCTTGCATAAACTACAGTCCAGAAACAAGCTCCATCGAAAGGATCACCCGGCTAATATTTACAAACATATAACGAGATAGATAGTACGTAATCTTACCACTAATGGTGGATTACAGACGTCGATCTCCGGATCAACTGACCGAAACAGGGATAAGTGTACGTTACGCAGTATTTCTAGGCGGCAGAAATACGTATACTACATAGAAACACGTATACTGTATAGAAATACGTATACTGTTCAGAAATACATAGGTATACTGTATAGTATACTTGACGGCAATTCGATAGCGATGAAGCTCTAAATAGGTTTTATTTATATCGTACAGAAATCTAATCCTTTTCATAAAGAAAGAGTCATTGTAAAATGCGACAATTTACTAGTGAAAGTTCGTTCAAAGTCGGTATAACTATTTCAAAAAAATTATGGAACAAATTGACTTACTCGTAGTACAAGAGGTCACTGCAATGTTTCTACGATCGTATTATATTATGTTATTATTATAATTTTATTTGAATAGGTTTTTTAAGTGAATTAATTTCGAAGCTGCTAGTTTGCGCAAAAAATGTTTGCACAGAATTATGTGCGGAAGCTATTTTCATGTATGACAGTTACGATCACTTATTTGCAAAAAGAGGGCATAATGATTTAAAAAAATAATAGTTTATGAGTGACAGAAAATGGGTCAAAACTGATTCATAAGTTAAGAAAATATGATAAGAAACTTAACGGAGTTATATAACCTTGCTCACTCCTGGTCAAGTAAGGAACAGCAATCTATATTTTAAAGTCTTTAAAATCTTTACATAATGATATAAAGTCAATGCAACCAATATTAGTTTTAATTCTGCTATTCCAATTTTATTCTGTAAACATGCTTTGAAATAAATAAGTACAATAAATTGACCAAAGTATACAAAACTTGTTTTATCTGCATTGAATATCCATATTTTCACAAGCTAAGTGCCATTTATATAGGAAAACACGTGTTTTCAAGCGATTTACCAAGATTTATACACGTTTCTAAAGTACTTCCCGTATGCAGAAGGGGCTATGCGTCTCACAAGTTTGCTAAATAAAATGCACTTAAAGTTATTTATAGGTAGCCGACTTAGCGAATAAGTGACACGAAAAATTATTTTGGGGTACTTTGCTATAGATAAGTAGGTGACATGCCAGTAACTTTGTAACCTACTTCATCATGTCAGCCTAGAGACGTCCACTGCTGGACATAGGCCTCACCCAAGGTTCTCCACTAGGCCTACTTACTGTGTTCATAATTCATCACGCAAGCCTGAATTCGTAGGCCTTATAACAAAACTATGTAGTATAAAATATTAAACCAGTCCCAGTTCTATCTTAATACTGTTTTTAAAGGGGTTGTTAATTTTTATTACTACACGGTTGGCATAGTGGTTTAAGGGTCGACACATATCTGACGGAAGATGCGTCGAACATATCTTCGGTCGCGTTAATTCCGTCAAATGAGTCGGAACACATCTGACGGAAAATGAGTCGAGCATATCTACATCGGTCGCGTCTATTCCGTCAAATTGGACCTGCTGCATTACGCGTCTAGTCAGTTGCTGCGTTCAGCAACTACAGTGCGGTTGCTTTGTATGAAATTTAATTTTAAAACGTCGCCCAACGCGTCAGTCAAAATTCACGTGGTGCGTGGTACGCACGATGTCAACCGATAATGCGTTGACGGAAACGGAACAGATGCTGTACGCTCAACGTACTAACGGATCATCGGTCAGGTGTGAAAGGTTGAATGTTTTTCTATATATTTGTATATTTTGGCGTTACGCGACCGATAATACGCGACGCATCTTCCGTCAGATATGTTGCGACCCTAAGTGGCCGCTTCGCCACTTGACACCGCGCTGAGTGTTGTGGGTTCGATCCCCACACGAGACAACACTTTGTATGATTCATAAAATAAATTATTGTTTCGAGTCTGGGTGTTTATTTTGTCTTTCTACAAGCCGCCAACGAAGATAAGCCAATTATTACCATCTGTCAAGAGTCAGTTACCCTTACAAGAGGCCGGGGTTTACAAGATAGACTGTGAGTGTGGGCTCTCATACATTGGACAAACCAAGAGAAGCATAGGCATTCGACTAAAGGAACATATAGCTGACATTAAACACAAACGCTTGACGAAGTCTGCTGTGTGTGAACATGTAGAACAAGGAACCAACCATTACCTGCGATTTGATAAACCACAGATACTCGCAAAAGAACACCGCTTTATTCCAAGAATGATACGAGAATCTATTGAAATTAAAAAACATCCTAATTTCAACAGGGAAGATGGTTGGAATGTTCCTCCAGCTTGGGACCCTGTTATCAGGCTAATGAAACCCAAGAAGGACAAAGTCACCAGAAGACATCAAGACACAGTGAGCACATTCTGCGTAGATAGTAACACCAATAGTTGAAAAATGTTCGGGTACTTTGAGATAACTTTAAAATTCAAGACAAAGACAAATATCACCTCAGTCTGCCGTGAACATGAATCCTGTAAAGAATTCGAAACGTCGGCTAGTAATAAAAATGTAGTTTCTAGATCATTCGGTTTAATAACTTAGTAACCAGTGAAACCAATATAACGCGATAAAATCCGTAAACTGCAGTTTAATTTCAATGTGTAACATTCGCGTAAACCCAAGAAAAAATATTACGTTTACGATTAGCTTATAACAATTTCAGTCACTTAATCGTTTGACGTAGAATCCACAAGGTCCATTTTGTTATTTATTAGCTTACCCTATGTTAGTAAACACAATAAACTCACTAATCTATAAGGGTTCGCAACCGTCTCCTCAATATATCAGAATCATATTTATCGGCAATGAACTTCAAGATTATGCTATGATTAATTTTTGTTTCAAACGAAGAATATCCTAGCTATCACAAAACCACTCAAGATACTTATATGTCATGTAAACTAGTTCTACCACATAACTTGATGGCAACTAACGCAAAGAAAATTTCGAAGCCTTCCAATTTCATTCCGAATTAACTGACCATGTTGGTAGTTACCAGAAAAACGGCTTAGCTTATCCGAAATTCGGCCTTTCCATATTTCTAACAGTCCACGTTATAAAAAAAACATGTCTTTAAGAAATTTATGAATAAAAAGGTTTTGAATACTATTCCGACCACTGAAATTAGCCCCAGGGACTCGTAAACACCAAATAGGCGTGAAAGTACAGCGTCATACAAAAAGCCACTTATTTGTATTTATTTTTTCTTTGTTAGAGAAAAATTCAATTTTCTCGGCAAGAAGTGTACGATGGAGGGTACATATCAAAATCCTAATAGTGGAGAAAACATACATTGGTATATACAATTCCATTTGCCACGTTCATTTGGTGATGAATCATCAGATCGGATGATTAGCCAGTGCTTTTTTTAAAGATAGTGCCTCGGTATGATTGTATAAAAACAGTTTGAAAGAACTTTCAAACTGTTTTTATATCATTCTGAATTGTTTAATTATCCCTTGGTTACATTAAGGTATTCCATATTTTCAAGTAGGTAAGTATTGGAAATTCAGATATTTAAATATTACAGAATATATTATTGTAAGCCATCTGCTTTATTGGACTTAATTTGAGGCGAGTATTTACTTAAAATACTTATTCTTTTATTTGGGTCCATTCTGAATGTAGATAGGTTGCTCTATCTCTTATTTTATTCAATATTTATAGCTAGATATAAACATATACTCACGCCTTTTTCTTCGTGGTAGGCAGAGACAACAGAATGCCACTCGCTTACAAACCTCACGCTTCCTCTACAATGTAGAGGAAGCGTGAGGTTTGTAAGGATAGAATATGAAACGAGTAATGAATGTAGAGTCTACATTCATCACTCGTTTCATAAATGCTCGCGCGTTTCGGGTGCTAGATATTCCCTCTATTCAAATATCCTAGTATTTAGCCCCAATATCTACTCGATATTCATAGATATTCGTACCATGGATTGTACTGTGTAGCAGTTAAGCGGCTTTTGGCAAATCATCCTCAGTCAGGCGGGAATGACGGACTCCAAGGAAACAATCCAATACGATCGTGACTCAATGTTTCCTACATCATTCTTCTTTCGTAATAGATTTTTTCGGAATATATAATTTATATCCATTATCTACGTTGGACGGTTAAATAGATAAAAGAGCCTAGGGTTGCATGTTTGTTTTTGTTGCGTTAGTATTAGGTATGTATAATAGATCTCGTAGTTTGCGAGAAGCTATGCATGTTGTAAACATACTTTTCGATTGGATTTAGGATTATTTTTTTGTTGATTGAATTTCACTTTATTTTCAAAATGTATAGCTTCTTTTGGCGGGACTTTATGTAAAAAGTATGAGTTACGTAGTAGTTAGCTATTAAGTTTAAGTCTAAGATTATACAAATACGAAAGTTTGGGAGGATAAATGGAAGGAAATATTTATAACTTCTTTGTTTTACATCATGCATGCTCCTGGCTGACGCTGACCTAAAAAATGGTTGTTAATAATTTTCTTTCTCATTATCAGGCGACAGGTATGTCACTTTAGATTTTGTATAGTCCTGGGTTCAAAAATAGCGGCCGTAAAGCCGGCTATAAACTGCGAGCAGCAGCTTTTTATTTTTGCAGAATAAGGAAATAAATATAAATTATCTTCATCAGCCTGCCATAGTCCACTGCTGGATATAGGCTCCTCCAATGACACGCCACTGATCCCGATTTTTGGCTATATCGGAATAAATTGCAATGAAGTGTTCCAATTGATTTACCGATCCACCGATCACCACAATTTACCGATTATTCTTTCCTGAACACATTCTGTCAGTTATTGGATTGACATGATTATTAAATTTTAATTACTTATAGCCCCAGTAAACTGAAGAATATACGTAAAACAACACGTGTCGTAAATCAGTTGGTTTATGAAGACTTAATTAATTGTTCGCCAAACGATTAATTAACATTGATGGGACAACGCGTATTGTGGGTAAGGACGAGTTCACACGAATGTATTTATGCTGCACAACAGTTCAGAATAACCAAAATTTATTAATGACTTCATTCCCTTGTATACTATTACGTCGTATTATGCCGCGAGAGATTACTCCGAATAAAGAGCATAATTATTTATTACAGAAATTGAGTTTTGCCCAAAAAATCTTAGGCTGTTTTATTTAAAATGGGGGAAATTTTGACCCCTGATTAGAAAAATGTGTCTGAAACAAAATTTGATTTATTAGCTCATAGGTTTCATACAAAACTTTCAAACATCCTAATTATTTTTAAAGCAAGTTGGATCCGGTCTGTCCTACTTGACTACTCTGGGAAGAAAGATCCGTAATAAGCTCAGATTCTCTACTACTAGCGGTCATAGTATCTATTTGCATGCTTACTTTTGCAAGTCTCAAGCTGATATTCTGTCATTATATAGTCGGGCTAGTAAGTGGATAACAGATAACGTTAGGACGATGATGACTTTTGCATGTCTCTTTTGCAGCCCCAATCAACTCCAGTCACGAACAACCTGCAACCCCGTGTCTGTTAGTCCGAGTCCATACCTTTACCACCGTCGGTATTCGCATTGTGCATTAATGAAACGTTTCCACCAATACCATTATGATAATATCTCGCGATAGATTAGATTCGCGCATTTAATTCGCCACACAATTGTTCGATAGCTGCATTCTGATCACCTGCGTAATTGGAAACGCTACTTCACTTGTGGTGCATAGTTAACATTGTATCACGACTGATTTAGCGATGCTATTAACCCGTAGCTGATTGATTTGAATTATAAAAACTTACTATACAACTTCACTATATGCCATGATAGGTATAGTTAAGTTAGACTTCAAACCCTAATCCAATCAGGTATTTGTAACAACTGTGGTGATAAAAGTGTTAACACAAAGTGGTAACACACATTAGTGTTCTTACTCTAAAATTCCGTCTATCCGATGCTTTAACTTAATTTTTTGTGGAATTCTCACACTGGCTCTAGGCACACATTAGTACGGGAATATCCTAAAAAACCTTTTACCACCCACAATACTTCACGAAAAATAAAACTGTCATTTCCACTAAAACAGACTGCGGCAATGGCAGTCGTAAGCGTATCGAATCGGCTCGAAAACCAAGTGTTTTTGCCTCACGCCGCGTCTCAGCCAATTGACAAAAGTAACAAATCCATTATTATTGTCTTATCTGCCTGAAGCGACTCCAAACTCGACACCCTCTTTATCTAGTTATCCCATAAATCATTTTATCCTGTCGCTTTTTATTACGGTGTTTGGAGGTCTTGCGGTTTGGCGTAATTTGGTGACTGAAAGAGATTTTCTAAATGAGGTCAATCTTCTTTACTGGGTTTTGCCTCCTGAACAAGTTATTATCATAGGAGTATTGTCTCAGAAATTCTTTAGAAAATCAGTAATACCATTTTGGTGTGTTAGTATCTTATTATTATTTTATTGCCAATATAATAAAACGATACGTTACATACTCATTTGCTAAGCAACTCCCCGTATGACGTGGTGAGTAAAGACATTTTATGACTGCAAGGCATTTCCATCTCATAACCACTACAGACCAAGACGGGCGGAGCAGCGGGCGAATCCTGTAAGAAATGTAAGAATCACACCTACGTGTTCTACTTGAAGACTTTTTCTTATGTAATTATATATAGGCGGAAAACGAGCAGACGGATCGCCTGTTGGTAAGCAATTACCGCCGCCCATGGACACCCGCAACACCACAGGAGTCATAAGTGCGTTGCCGCCCCTGGGGTAGGGAAAAGGGATAGGATAAGGAGTGGGATGAGGGAGAAGGAATAGGGGATAGGGCATCCGGCACTCTCACTCACCGAAAGAAACGCAACAGTTTAGGTACTGTTAGTTAACGTCGATTTTCTGTGAGAGGGTAGTACTTCTCCGGTTGAGCCGGAACATTCATTCTGAAATCAGTAAGACTCTACTACCTCGACTACTTAAAAGTAATTAACTGAAATATTGAATCTAATATTTGGTTAAATTTTACCTAATTACATTATGGCGCATAATTATATTGAACATCGTTCGTTAAAGGAACCTTTGACAAGGTGCCAATGGCCAGAACATCTGCGACCCATTGATTAATTACGGGCGAATTCCATATTAATGGTCTATCTTCCGCTTAAGCAACACTTGGGCTATTTTGGAAGTTAATTTGTGGCATAAAACTGTAACTGGCTGCTACTAAGTTTCAAAAATGTTTTGTATATTTTGCTAAGGAAATTTTAGGATAGAAATAATCGAATAACCATGTTAAAACTTTAAAGGTATTAAAATATGGCTCTTTCTACGCAAGCGGCCTGGCATATGATTTGATGTCGAGTTGTTGAGTTACTTTCATACGACATCCACGGAATGAGATGGGGTAGAAACACTTTGTATTCTTAATCAGTCACTATACTTTTTCTACAGTGAACCTATGGTTGATTAAAGCAGATGTTACTTGGCAGAATCCCATTGTTTACTAATGGAAGGAAAGATGAACACGCTCTCGGATTGACCATCCCAACTATTGCCATAGAAAGACATAGGTTGACAATACCGATCACTTTGATTTAAAAAAAAAAAACAGAATAAGGGATATGTATTCATGCAGAATGGGTTTTAGTAAAATACCAGACTATGTTTTGACACGTGTTTCGCTTCTGCATGACGCATCCTCATGAGTGATTGGCAACGACTGAGCCTCACTAGTTACCCAACTCTCCTGAGGATGCCTGGTCATCCGAGGACATGTGGTGGGCTCCTCTTTCCTTCCATCTTTACTTGTAGTTTTGTTTGGTTGAACACACCTATCTAGGAGCTACTGGTCCGATTTGAATTATTATTTTTGTGCTGAATAGCCCATTTATCGAGGAAGGCTATATTCTATATACCATCACGCCGCAAGTAACAGGAGCGGAGCAGTTGCCCTAAATTACGTGGGTGTAACCGCGATCTCAGCTAGTTAGCGTATATCAGTAAATCGCAAAAAGTTTATAACTCACGTTGGCCTAAAAAGGTCCTTTGTTCCCTTATCTCAATGCGGTTTGATTAAGCCATTGTGTATCGCGAAGCCATTTGTTAGTTCATTAAGAGAAAGTACTGGAAAGTTTTATAACTTCAAATTGAAGGATATTGGTGGCACTATGTAAGGAGCTTAATTTTCTCGCCCGTTTTCCTTGTCCTGACTTTGTTTAGTATTTGTCCCGAATAGCTAATTAGAGCGTCAAGGATTTCTAGTAATTAGGATAGTAAACAAAAAACAAGGATATTGCTATGTACATCAACAAAAATGTAAAATATCGTATCTGTACATAATTATAGATGTTGAACGTATGTAATTCTAATTACTAATTTTGGGCTGCTGAAACCGTACTAAACTGAAAAGTTTGTAGATGGATTATGACTAGACCACTTCGGCTTTAAATATGATGATTACAATATTTTAAATTTATTTCATAACAGTTGTATAAGTAGAATTGTAAATACAGCCTTTGTTCCTCAAAACCAGAAAAAACGGTTTAATTATCACTTAACTCATCAAAATCAGACAAGTGGATTAAGACGCTTCTTTTATCGTGCGAGACTGTGGCCAGGTTTGGTGGCCTCCACAATGGCCTAACGATTCTCTTCTAGAGACATTAACCGGGACCGACGGTTTAACGTGGTCTTCGAAGCAAGGTAGCGCTCGGCGGTAAATACCACAACGAACGGTCATCCATCCAACTGATGACCAGCTCAAGCTGTGCTTAACTTTACCGATCTTATACGAACGGCAAGTCAAGTCAAGGTATGAGCGCTACAAAGACGCTGTGGAACATACATTGAAACATATTTATACACATACTTCCTTAAAGGTAATCGCCCAATCGCCCTAGACGAATAAAAAGAAATAGAGCAGTATTCAATAACCAACATCAATACGATAGGTATATTCAATTATGAGCTGCGTATAAAACAGCGAAGTCGGTTGGACCCAGGGGCCGTGCCTGAGCATAAATTATACAATTGCTGGCATTATACATCCCGCGAGGACTGGGTACGTTTCAATAAAATGTTGCGGGAAATTTATTAGTTCACACTCTCGCCGATGTACCCGATTGTACTCTTGGTATGGGTGAGTAATTTTTGGGCGCGCTTGGCCGTAGGGTTAAATATGTCAGAGATACATTTATGTAGGGTATAATTTTCTTCTTGTTTCATTAAAATACAACGGTAGAACTAAGAAGAAAATAATTAATTTAACTTGCTTCAATAGTTTGGGCGTGCGATGATAAATGTCAGTCAAGACAAGTAATTTTATATTTAAGAAAATAATACGTAAATATGTTTTGCCTTTTCATTTAGCATTACCGTAGTTACGGTGCCGCAAGTTAGTATTTTTTTTTAATTTTACCAACCCTAAAGAAATTTCTGCGTATTGCCAACCCTAAAAATCTTCCCTTGTCGTTTCCAAGTTGAAACATTATATTAAAGTTGAAGCACTGCATTCAACTGAATACTTAAACAAATTTTAATTGTAAATATGAAAGGAAAATAAAGAGTTAGTTAACATATCTTGCGAGTTGTAGTATTCAAGTTAAGGAAACGAATGTCTAAGGGTGCGCTTCCACCAAAAAAAGTGCTATGTAGCTATGCGGTGGGAATGCGAGAGCTAAGCTATGAAACTATGATACTGATACTAGGCTACGTAGTGAAATGATTCAGATTTGCTACGAAGTCGTATCTTACGGGGTATTAAAGCTTTGCTGATTACCACATGAATGTGCCAGCTCGAACGCTGTAAGGAATACCCTCTCACATAATATCAACATAAAGTAAAAGTATCTATATTGTTGCACTTCGATCGGTGAGTTAGAATGCCGAAGGCTGCATCCCTCTCCTTCTCCTTACATACGTGGCCAGCGTGGATAGGAAAAGTCCCGTGCACGCCGGCAAAGTGCTTATGACTCATCTGGTGTTATAGGTCTGCATGGGCGGCAGTGATCGCTTGCCACGCTGTCACAGAAAAAAAAGAATCTATAGCACGCACCCAGAGCCATCCAGAGAACTTCTTTCCAACGGGGCTAAACTATATCACAGTCCACGATAGACGAATGAATATGATTGGTGTATATCAAACGCATTCATAGCAAACATAGCATAGCACAGCTCTGGTCGAAAAGCCTTATGTTTCGTTGACAAATAGCGAGCTGTCTCCATTTTGCTGGAATGAAGCAGCTTTTGCGTATATTATATGCATTTTGAAGGTAGTCTTATGAATTGTTCGTATGCATGATTTAAGATTGCTGTATGAGATTTGATGTAAAGTAGTTTCAAGTTATATTTTACATTGACTTGGCTAGATGAATGCCGTACTAGTTTAAAGGGTAACCTCGCCCTAAAGCACTGCGACGAGTGTCATTGTTTGATACTGTAACTTGATACGAGGCAAAACTTTGTTCCACAAATTGTTGTTGCTAGTCTAGGTTTTCGTTAACGTACTGTTTGTAAAATACTCCACGATTCAGAATCTATGCCTTGTGCGAGGGCTTTAAAAAAAATAAACATTGAGAGTTGCTTATATCAATTCGAGTAATATCGGTCACTACATAAATGAAAATCTTGAAATTGTTGCTTGACTATACTACTGTTTATAGATCAGAGAGCTTGAAATACAAACTACTTTACTCCACCTGACCTTAGAGAACAACACAAAATAAACCACCCAACTTATTATTATCGAATCTTCGAACAAAACAAAATTCATTTAAATAACACCACGACAGCACTGTTATTACACTTGCAGACTGTCATAATATTAATTTGTATGTAAAACATGAATATTACGACGCCATACGGTGTGAACTCGTTATACGCGCCTGATGCGATGTAATGGCCGGAAAATGAGACTGCGATCGTCAAATTATGTATGAGTGTGTTATGTGGGGTGTAATTGTATGTGTGTGTTTGGTATTGGGATTGGCTGGCGTGATGAAGAAGGCTTTCAGTACAAAAAAATCGATTCTGTTCAAGAAATTAAACAAAAGATTGCATTAAAGATACCAATATATCAAACTACCAGCGCACGCATAGCATATATTGTTTCCAGAACAATTGTGTTTATGGAAAGTTACTTACAATTATTCATGTAGGTATATTATTATCATTATTATCAGTTAATAAAATATATATATATATGAGCCCAGCAACAGGACATCAACTTAGGACATTTAAAAAATAATGAATGTAAAGGAAGCGCGTGAGGTTTGTAAGGTTAGAAGCAAGTGACGTTCCTTTGTTTCTGGTTTTCCCGACGTTATCTATATTAATTGAAAATGCCCATATCGCCTTATACTGGCATCATCTATCATTACTAATAGGACTAACCTGAGCGATGCTTGCTTTGCGATGATCGTCGACGTCCCCACTTAAAATCTCGTTATCCGAATCCTGAAATTTATTTGGCTTATTTTCCTGGCCTTTTATGACATTTTAGACACTTTGTGAATGGCAATGTATCTCTATATATTCCCGTTAGATGGCTGGATCATACAAACATACATATACTCACGCTTTTTTCCCGTCGGGGTAGGCAGAGACGACAGAACGCCGGTTTCAGGTACTTCGAATCTTTCTGTTTCTTAGGACGTCTTCAGTTTGGTCCACGAATGTCCGACGACGTCTGCCGCGAACGACTTGCCCACACACATTTGCCTTATATGTATATCTAATTCGTAATTCTTTCTTAATTCATTCACTCCACGTGTCCAAACTACCTAAGCAGTCCTTTCTCAATCCTTTTCAAATCATCTTCTTCAGTCCACTGCTCTTTCGTATAGTTGCATTTGGAATTCCATTAATCAGTCTCACTCTACTCATACTATGCAGTGATCGCATCTCAACTGCGTTTATTCTACTTTCATGCTTTTTCTGACATACCCAGCTCTCACTTCCATACATCAACGTGGAGACAAGCACTCCATTATAAACCGCCAATCGTGCCTCTTTTGGCACCGTCTGACCGCTCATAAACAACCACAGTGGTCCATTTACACGCTTGCCCGCAGTCACTCTCTTTTTAATATCTCCTTCACATCTTCCGTCCCTTCTAAATACGCTACTCAAATATACAAATTCTTTGACTGGCTGGATCAATTAATACTGAATAGGATACGCATCGATCCTAGGATCCTATTGGCAGCCTGATACAAAATATCGACGTAAAGCCACAGTGTTGCGTTTCGGTCGATGAGTGCGAATGCCCCATCTCCTTTTTCTTGTCCCTTATCTCCCTCCACTCCTATTCCTTTTCCCATCCTCGAGATGAGCAATGGCTTCGTTTTGTTTTCAAACATAGCTCATATACAAAGCTATGAACCGTACTTTGAGGTTGGCCACTGGCTTGTCTGACTATCCATTGCTAAAGCGTTGAATAGCTACGAACAAAAAATGTAACAAAATGAAAGGCGAAACAGAAAAAGCAATATTTATTATTCGCTCTGTCCATTAGCTCTCGGTTAACTAGCATAACAAGTTTATGCTGACTAAACTACTTCCTAATTGCACCGGTAAATGTTGCCATATTACATTCAGTTGGGAAACAGTTCAAAGATACAAATGAGGCTAAACAGGAGATACGACACGGAAACAATTGAAATAGTAATATCTAGATATAAAAAAAATCGATAGGTCTTATCGACTAGTCGGAGGGAAGTTCCAAGAGCCCCTTACAATTCTGACTTGCCTTGAGTATCCGGCGAGACAGCGGTCGCAAAAGCAATCGAAAATTATAAAAGAGATATAATTTCAGCACAACAAGGTATACGGCCAAGATAATATCGTCTATGGGTCATTATCAGGTTACTCATTATTTGGTTGACTTCGGTGGCAATTCTTTTTTTGTTAATTTTGATATTATAAGCATGAAATATCTAGATTTAATTTAAAACACATTAGTAGTAGAAGGAACGACATAGACCGAATGGATAAGTAGGAATTCAATTTTCTTGAAATGGTGTCTAACTTAATCAATATTCTTATCACTGAAATCAAACATATCAAATTATTTATATTCTGAAGACTATTTTATATCCCTATGTTATAACTGCTTTAGCACTACTACGTGCGTACGTATGATACGTACTACGTAAGAAATTGCCGGATTATTTAACAATAAAATATTTTATTTTATCGAGACTAAAGCCCCATTTATTAACATATAGAAAATTTTACAAGAATCAACTTTGGAAGGAAGCGTTAAATTATTACATGAACTTCTGTTAAAAGAAGAAGATAGTCTAAAACTGACAATATAGGAACTTAAAAAATCTGAAGTGTTCGTAGAGATCTATCTTAAACACAGAAAATGATTTACTTATCATTACAAAATCACTTAACATCACGAATCAGTCTTTCAAAAACATCAACAACTATACGAGTAGAAAGCACTTATTTAACTAATAATTGTATCAAAAATATAACGTTGCCTTTTGGTTGAAACACGATTAAAATAGTTTTATATTGAGCACCTACGGACTATACACCTGCGAAATAAATTAAAAAGTACTGGACGGACTATAAAATTCTTTCACGATAACCTAGCATTAAATTAAGAATGTTATAAAACTTATAAAAACTTTATACCTACTTATTCAAGTTTTCAAACCTGAATTAAAAAAAATATATATTCCTCATCACTGCTGTCAATGTTAGAGAATGTAACTTCATTGATTACTGTCGGAGCAATATTTTCATGACACATGCGTCCAGGTGCTATAATTTTCGTGCAATCTAATGTCTGATGTTTAGGTATGAGACAGGTGCTGCTTGGTTTCATAAAAGTCATCAGCATCATCATCAGCCTTTAACAGTCCACTGCAGGACTAGGCCTCTCCTTTGAAGGAGGAATTGGCCTACTATACCACGCTGGCCAAACTGGGTTGGTATAGGGTTTGTATCAAGTTTTCCTTCTCTTCCAGTGCTGTTCTCTGCATAATTTGCTCCCTCTGTCGGCTCTTACCACACCCATGGGATGATATGGAGCGGTGACATTCCGTATTCTTAATCCGTCACCACACGGATGCAGACGGCGAAGTCATCAGCAAGGTCAACAGAATAGCTAGTACTAGGTTTAATCAGAATGCTCGATAAAATTTGAGGTTAATTAGAATTGGCTGCACCAATTCCACTGCCTTTATTAATCTGGCATAATTACAATATTGTGATTATGCCAAAATGCTTGAAACAACAAGGAAGGTGATAGGAAAGTTAAATATTTTTTTTAATGTAAATAAATAACTAATGTATGATTTCGGTGACTTTAAAATTGATTTCAGTGCACTGATTTCCACCAAAAACACCGAAATCAATACTACTGAAATCAAAATAATTAGCAAAAGCCTACATATTTTAAAAAGTAACACGATTTTTTGAAATACATATCTTTAATTGTAATCGAATAAACATAAGACATACGTTAATTATAGTTTAAACATTTCAATTCAAATAGTTCTGGATAAAATGAATTCACAGAAATCAATTTTAAGGGTATACCAAGCCACCGAAAACGATTAAGAACCTTAATAAAAGAGTTACACGGAGACGCACAGACATGTTATCCTTACCACCAATGCAACGCGACTGACTGTTTTTATTACTCGAGCAAATAGTCTCAAACATGGGTCCATATTGGCTCACCTAAAGTTCTTTACCCGAAATTGTTCTTCCTAACGATTTGTAATCCGAATGATCACTCTTCCTAAAATTTTTCATCCTACAGTTTTCATTCATACTATTTGTTTTGCTACCGGCGATGTTCATAACACTCATGTTTCCGAAAATTGTAAATCATAATATAATTAATGTAAATATATTTAAACTCCTACTGTTTTTTATCATAACGCTTTTATCCCTAAACATAATTACCATAAGTAATATTTTCACACATACTCAGAAAAAAACATTTACCAAGTGTTATACAAAATATGTGACACTTTTACCAAGTCTATTTTAGCCTTAGGTATATTTAAGTGTTTTATACGATAGAATCGAGAAAATAAACGATTTGCAAAAATAACACTTTTTTGGTTACATTTTTCTAATTCCCCAAGGCTACACTCCAACCGTAATTCATAAAACACGACTCATTTACGGTTATGCTTAAGGCCAGGGACTGCATGACTGTGCAGGGGCTGCATGGAAACCGGAGAAACACCCGCTCACGTCATTCTGCACTGTACAAGTGTGAGCGATCAACGGGCAAAGCTGCTGAACAACCCCAGAACCATGAGTGAGGCTTTAAACGACACCAGCCAACTAATGTCTTTCTGGAAGGAACTAAGGTGGTATGAGTAGTCGGCGTAAATCAAGTCGCCACTTACGCACAATGGCCCAAATAAGTAGCTAAGTGCGGAAAACCCACGACCAACTATAACTATAACTACAAGGCCAGGGAGTTTATACCGCAGTTTTTACCGTACCGAAACCAATAACTATATGACCGATTTGGTTCTGGCACTTTGCCGGCCGCTGCCGCAGCACGCTCGCTTCGCTCGCTCGGCTCGTGCGTTGTGGTCACAGTTCTAACCTAACATAAACCAATCATTAAGCATTATTAATAGGACCGATTCGTTTCTGGAACTTGAACATTGTACTAGTATTCTTATACGTTATACATGTTATGTGAAAATTAAGTAACGCAAAATTAATGTATATTTTACTGTAAAAGCCCGAGGTACGGTAAATCTTAAGATTTACTAGTAAATCCTAAGATTTACCAGTATGAGTTGGTAAATGTCCGAATTTTTAAATAACATAGCACTAAGTTGACGGAGCCCTGCTTCGCAGGGCTCCTATTTTTGGGTTAAGGGTCGAAAGAGAACCTAACATAACCTACTCACTTTAGTTACAGTCTCACCTAACCTTACGGGCTTTTATTGTAACATATAAACGATAATTCTAAAATTTGACTCATTGTGCATCAAAAACAGACAAATTGCCTAATATGCTATGTTAGGTTATGTTAGGTTCTCTTGTGACCCTTAACCCAAAAATAAGTTGACGAAGCCCTGCAAAGCAGGCCTCCGTCAACTTATTTTCTTTTTAATTTAAAAATTCGGACATTTACCAACTCATGCTAGTAAATCTTAGGATTTACCGGTAAATCTTAAGATTTGCCGTACTTCAGGCTTTTACAGTAACATACCTTTAAAATACGATGATCATTTTGAATAAAAAGAAATCTAAACAAAAAAATATGACTTTGAATAATAGTGTAAAAGATGGTTATATTGAGAAAATATAGGAAAACAAATAAATGTATAATAGATTTTTATTGCTACTGACATTATGAAGTTGAATGCTTCGGAATTATGAACATTAGAGACAGAGTAGTTAGGAATTGTGATTGTTAGGATGAAAAATGTTAGGAAGAACATTTTCGGATTTCCAATTATCGGAGTCGAAAATTTAGGTGAACTTTGGCGCAACCCTCAAACTCACTAGGAAACAGGAATTATGAACAGATTGGTGGGCGCCACTAATATCAACTCTAAACTTCAGACGCGAAGACAATCAGTTGTAACTTGTTTAGTATGACTTATAATGACGTAGCAATATTATACATTGAGTTAATAACTATCTAGTTGTTTGTGAATGCATGCAAAATAGTGCCAATTATTGAAGAAAAAAAGAAAATATATATTTTCCGCCGCAATCCTAGGACCGGACGCACCACCGAGGTCACTATTTTCAAGGTTTTTCTTTTTTTACTCCCTTGCATTTTATTTATTTAAAAAATAATACTTGCTGCACATAATATGAAGTCCTACCTATTATTAAAAAAATAGGACGTTGTTAGTTATCCATTTTGTACTGTAACACATAATATGAAGTCCTACCTATTATAAAAAAAAATAGGACGTTGTTAGTTATCCATTTTGTACTGAATTTGGACCCGGACACGCATATTTGATTCGGCTGAGAATGACCCCTATTTCAAAATCAAACAAAATTTTGCTAACCAGAAATATAGAATTGAAAATTTGGGCGTCACCTGTCGCAATTTATCTCTCAGTGACGTCTGTCTTGAACGCCCTTTGTGTATTTGTTGGTGAGCTGTATCAATGCGGTTCAGTTTTCATCTTGTCTCAACGCGGCGGAAACTTCACAAGTTGTCTTAACCAATTCTGAAGTTGTCTTAACCAATTCTCAAGTTCGCGAAAATTCCCGTAGCCTCTTTCCAAGTTATTCCTTAGCTCATTAACCGACAAGCGGGATGGATAGTTGGGGCAGTTGAAAATGAGCATCTACTTAAAGGTTTAGGCGTAGTCTGAAGAGCTGCGCTTGGTGCCTGACACTGAACCAAGTTTAAACTTTCAAAAACTTTGGACACGCTGAAAGTGATTCAGAAAATACACTTCAGATATTTCGCTTATAAGAAATGATTGTTTTAAACTATAGAAACACGTATTTGTCCTCCTTTTAGCGTAACGTTTAGTTTATAGTCTCCAATTTCATGTTGCTGTACGTGCAAATTGACTTTACGACTTTGCCGCACTTCGTATTCTTCGACACAGGTTAGTTACATTGCATTGGATACTTCTTATTTAATTAACAAATTATAAAGCCTCTCGCTGCCTTCTGCGAAAATATTCTCGACGATTTTAAATATTGTCTGTTCTTGGAGTAATTTAACATAAATTATTTGCTAGGCCGTTGCTAGGAGATTAAATAGATAGCAACCCTTCCCGGTAAACAGTTGAGATTCGAATGACGAGTACGGCACCAATTAAACTAATTGCACATCCACGGATCGATAAGGATCTTCGGAGCTCAGCGTCGTCCACTAATTGAGGCATGTCCGGTCATTTTGTTCGCTAGCTAAACTTTCCGAGGTCGAGCCTTGTTAAGGGCCAACAAATTCAGAAATCGCTTCCAAATGTTAACGAGACGCAATTTGTGGGAGGTATCGACCCCAGCCGTCCTCCTGGAATTACGAAAACATAGTATTTTATTAGTGGGTTGATTAGTTGTTTGTCTTGTTGGTACAAAATTGTTACCGCCGGGGACCCTCAGTCAGCTTTTCAACTACTTACACAGTTATGAAGGGCTAGCTATCTGATCAATCTTATATAAATAGTTCCGATTCAAGCGTTGTTTGTACTTTGGATATTCTTCCAAGGAGTTTAGTCGGCATCAACTTGTTATTATTACAGAGTAATTGTTTAATTTTCTATTTGACAGTATTTTTGTGATAGAAAAAGTAAACAATCTACTTATTATAAATGTTTGTTTAACAATGCCTAAATTCACAAATATTTAGACTTAGAAACGGTTTTAAAAACAAATTCTTTGGAATCTTTTTGTTTCTCTAGGACTTTATAGTTATGAGTATATTAGGTTCGCACATCAAAGCTAATATCGGACTGAGGATGATGGAGATATCTGATGTAAATATCGAAATTGCAGGACATGTGTAAAAAGTACTTAATAAAATAAGTCACAAAAATCAACCGAAAAATAATCAATTGTACAAACTTATAATATTTCAGGGATCCATCGTAAATAGCGGTACCATTATAGTTAAACTACACCAAGAGTAAACATTTTACTCAACAATGCATGTCAACTTTGCTACGTCTCTAAAATATTGAAAAACAATTTAACAAAAGTTCTTAGGTATGTTGGATAGCTCCCACGCGTATAGTATTTTTTCGTCTATTACATTTTATACAATATAATAAAGGTGCGTAAAGGTCCACATGTAACATTCACACATTTGTCTCCGCATTACTGACACGTTAATGTTTTATAGTATGTTATATACCTATACATCTTACATGCATATAACTAAAATTTAATAATAATAATAATTTTATTTGCTTGAAATATGGTACACAAGGTGTTACATTTAAAAAGTACTGGATATATTTCACACAAGTACCTATCTATCTGTGATTTCAAAATAACAACAGCATAAATGCAACCGCTTCCATGCCTAATATATGTAGGCAATATAATAGTATATCCCACCATGACCGTCAACGTAGACTTGACATCCTACATAAACATTGATAGCTGCTAATCTCCTAGACCAAAACACCAGGGGCGTATAACAGCCACGTCGGGTTAATTTTCCAGTAATCAAATGGGAGTTGATGCGATTTTGAGGTTATGTCTCGCCCGCGGCCATGACACCCCGCTGGCCGCCATATTGAATTACCGCGTAAACGTCATCATGACACGCAGTGAAGCGGACTCTGTGAAACTGCAGGTAAAATATCGCTGCTACGGGAAATACTGACGAAATGTTTTGGGTTTAAATAGTTTGAAGCTGCGATATCCAGGATAAGGATTAACGAGGTCTTATGTGATACTGTGCCTTTCTTGTGAAGGATACGGGGAAATGTGTTTAAATATGTTTTAAACATGTTATTATAGAACATTTCTTGTGAAACATTTTTGACAAAATGAGTTTAAATTATTAAGAAAATTATTATATTTCTTCCTTAAAAATATTACAATAGTGTATAAACCCTCGTAAAGTATGTTCCTCTGATTCTACAAAGTAATGATATTAGCATTTTTAAGGTGTATTAATAGGTTCGTTACAATGTATTACTGTTTTCATATTTTCAATTTTACTTGCAATCTTATAATTCTAGAGTATCAATACAGCCACACTCAAACGTTTTCATTTTGCGCCGGCTCACTTCGTCTACTTTCGAGAGAACTATCACTTCAAATTCTGCTTAACTTATTTTACCAAAATTGATAAAGGTGTGGTTGACGGCATAGAATACAAGTGTCACCACCCCCTATCTTCCCGTGGGTGTCGTAAGAGGCGACTAAGGGATAACACGATGCAAATACCATCTTTGCGTAGAGACGGAAAACTCGACGTCAAACCCTATACGACTGCCTCGTTGGTCTCGCGGCCTAAATGTGTGCGTGGGATCGGAAGGTCCCGGGTTCGATTCCTGGGTCGTGCAGTGTTATTGGGTTTTTCTGTCACGAAATTCTCAGTAGCAGCACGGAGTCTGGAAATGTGCCCGGTGCGGCAATAGGCTCGCCCCTTATTACGTGGGACTAAAGTATATCTGGCGAAAAGTGGGTGTAGAAATACACCTCTGCCTACCCCTTCGGGGATAAAAGGCGTGACGATATGTATGTATGTATGATAAAGGTTTTTGCACCATTTAATCGAACCAACTGTGAAGAGGACTTTTTCAATATAAAACTGCTACATATACCTTATCATCGCGCTCCCCTAGCTTGCAGGATATTGGCATAATCACGACACATGAGAGGGTTTCGCCGCGTGGCATTATTAGTTCACGGTAGGATGCTGTGTCCGGTTGAGCTTATACGCTCAAATACTCGAAAATACTCGGTAAGTCAAAAGCCATTTACCATACTGAAGATAAAATAAAACTTTCAATCATTACAACACGTGGTCAGTTGCAATAAAAATGAATAAACCGGAGTAAACTAAAAATGAATAAACCGGAGTAAACTAAAAAAGAAACAAGACACATAAAGTCGGCATTTCGGCGTAAAATATACGGCGACATCGGAAGCTATGACGGCGCTGCGTCAGCGGGTTTCGTCAACGGTAATCCAATATGGTGGACATACTTGCGGTGCATGCCGCAGGGATGCAAGTTATGGGCTAATGGATTGGTGACCACTTTTCAAATTTTGCGACTTGTACACCCTTGTACATTCATCATCATTCGTCCTCTCAAGTTCATAACGTACCAAGCTGCTGAATTACAGTATTGTGTAGCTGCGGGGCACAAAAATCTGAAAATCGGGTTTAGTGGCGTGGCATTGGAAAGGCCTATATCCAGCAGTGGACTATGGCAGGCTGATGATGATAGCTTCCTGGACCGTGAGCTAGCCCTTCAAATTGTGAGTTGAAGCTCGCGCCCAGCCGTTGGACAGTTTGAACATAGGGACGTTAATATAATTATTATAATATTAACATCCCTATGTACTGGCTGGGGCATTAGCTTAGTAAAGTAGCGTTAGCCTAGTGGAGATAGTAACAGACTGCCATGCAGAGTGCGCACCACTGCCAAATCCACAGCATGCACCACTGACTGTTCGAAGTTATGTATGTATTGAATTATTAATTATTGCTTGTCCCGTGCCTGTCATGAAGATCTTTGAGAGTCGTTATAGGTAGTTAGTACCTCTGAATAATCAGATAGTAGTCTAAACCATGGCCATCCTTTTAGGTTGCAGGGGTCAGACAGGCAGTCGTTCTGTGGAAAAGCTAATTATTCTGTCAGATCCGGTTGGACAGGTAAGCGAACCCCGGGTTACCACTAGGATAATTTTAGGAAGATGATAAGAGCTTACTGGGGCATACAGAAATGTAAGTATTTGTCAAACCTAAACAAAGAAAAATTTGTTACATTACGTTCAAGTTATACTGGTTACTCGATATTGCATCTTCCGCATAGTTCGTCGTCGGACGGAACTACATAACATACTTTATTGAGCCCCCTGCACCGCTCGTTACTTGGACCAAAACCGAGAGATGAAACGATAAAATACTTTAGTTCTGCCAACTTTCATTTCAGTATTTTCGCTGAATTTTTATTAAAGCTTGATTTTTGACAACACTGCAACCGACCGGGATTGCTTTTAAGATTTATGTCGTGCTGTTGTTACTGCAGCGAAGTTATTCGGAAATAAAATAAAATTCGAATAAGAAGAAGACTGTTGCTTTGCATTTATAATCTTAATTTTATTCGTGTATCGTAAATATACATATCAAGCAGAAACAAAGAAACTATGCCTAATACTCCTGAGATTATTATTTTTTGGCTATGCGAGTTAATGTTCTAGTGGACTTTACAAGCATTCAACCAACGCACTTTAAAAGTACACCGAGACGAAACAACAATTTGTGCACCTCACAAACTGTTATGGCCTGGCCACGGACAATTCGGTCCAGCGAAAATTCGAGCGAGGCGACCGGCGACGCGACTTGCGACTGAATCAAATGTATAGAAATGTTCTAAGCATGCCACGCGCAGCGGCGACTTGCGACGCGACCGGCGAATAGCACCAAGCGGTACAGCGGCGTGTCGCGCGACACGTCGCGCGACCAAAACAAATGTATGAATAAGTACGGCGCACGCCACGGCGCACTGTGGGCTGAAATCAGCGTTTCATAGACATTCAATTTTTTTTAAAGTGACATTTTTTCACATGGAATGCTGGAGGAAACTAATTACATGCCTAAAAATATACTCTTTATGAAATGGGTACGTAAACTGAAGTTTGAGAATTTTTTCTTAAAAAAATTGTATGGAGATAACATAAAAAAATACGATAACTCTGCTATCGCACAATTGGCCCTAATTCCCTTCTAGGGGATTAATCCTTGAATTATTTATGATTTTTTGACATACTCGGTATCACGGCCTCAGGTGCGCTTTTTTTTTTTTAATGAAAATTTTTTTTTGTATATGAGGCAATTTCTTTGGACCAATTTGGACTTAACATAACAGAATTGAATATGATCCAAATATCCGGGTAATATTCATATATATTATGTTAAGCCAAATTGGTCCAAAGAAATTCCCTCATATACAAAAAAAAAATGTTCATTTTTTAAATACAAAAAGCGCACCTGAGGCCGAGTATGTCAAAAAATCATAAATAATTCAAAGATTAATCCCCTAGAAGGGAATTAGGGCCAATTGTGCGATAGCAAAGTTATCGTATTTTTTTATGTTGTCTCCACACAAATTTTTAACTAAAAAAATCTCAAGCTTCCGTTTACGTACCCATTTCATAAAGAGTATATTTTTAGGCATGTAATTAGTTCCCTCCAGTAATCCATGTGAAAAAAATGTCACTTTAAAAAAATATTTTGAATGTCTATGAAACGCTGATTTCAGCCCACAGTGCGGCGTCGAGCGGTAGTCGCGGCGACTAGCGCCGGAGCTGAGTCAGTATAAATTTGTTTGTTTATTTCTCCGCGAGCATGATATTATTCATAGAATTTTAGTTAGGCTAGGTAGCTATTTGGAACGTCTGGATGTTATCTATATCTACATAAATGTATGCAGTATAAATAAAGTTGAAGTGTCTGTCTGTGATTTCAAAATACCTAAGTAAGTTTTTAGAAGTGCATATACCTAGTTAGTTAGATCACACTTAACTACATAAGCTTTTCCGTATTTTAACTCAAAACTCGAGTTACAATACCTACAAGCGTCGGCTCAGTAACTCAGTACGCATTCAGTAGGTACCTACCTACAGAATGTATACCGAAGCGCCTTGAGTTTGGTATGCAGTAGGTCAGGTGGGTACCGAGCCTGACGCTCGTAGGTATAAATCGCGTTCCGACCGTTTGTATTAAGATAAAATACAGTACCTATAGATTTCATTACCGTGGTTAGGTAGGTACACAATATCAAGTCTGCCTGGTTCGATTGCCAGGTTGAAACAAATGTGATATTGGCACCAAAGTCCGTACAATGTCGAGCTAAATTTCATAAAAAGATCTCAGGTAATGTCGTCTCGCTCCTGGTCTACACTGGTCGCGACGGCGAACGCGTGTGCCCGTGGCATGATTTTCGCGTCGCGCGAATTGTCGCCGGTCGTGTCGCAGGTCACGTCGCCTGTCCCCGTGGCCAAGCCGTTATATCGTAGAAGATCGAACCACAGCCCTCGGTGCAGTGTTGCACGGCAAGGGGACTTTACAAACATTCAATCAAGGTCATTAGGACACCAAAACTCGAAATTCCAAGACCCGAAACGATCAATTGAGGATCATTCAAATAGTTGTCTTCTGTTGGTCGAACAAATAACACTGGGTGCAGTACTGAACGGCAAGACGACCCACTGTGTTTCGTCTAGAACATGCTAGCTGGACAAAAGTCATTGTCAACAGATACCCAGGTGCCCCAATTCTGAGAATTGTTTTGGACACGTGTCAACTACTGATAAGGTAATGAGGTTAGTATATTAGGAAAGGGTAAGAAAACCACTTATTAGTTGCATTTTTGCGTGTACAGAAGTAACATCCTATGTCAGTGAGTTTAAGTTTTTTCAAAAGTGTTAGTGATTGATCTTCAAGTTAAAGGTATGTTCTTTTTATTTCTAATAAGAAAATATGTTTACATTTCCCCATTTTTTTTAAATAGCTCGAGTTTAAAGAAGTTTGTCAAATTTTGATGATTTTCTGAATTCATTGGACTAGAAACTACTTGTACCCGGGCTAGATTTTATATATAGCATAGCCATATCTGTTAGCTTTTAAATTTTAGTCATCTTAGCCTGCACACTTGAGTACAACTTTGTGATTTTGTCTGTTTTCTAGAATACGAATTCTCAGTCTCGAAAATGGAGTTTTTTGATGAATGGCAGAAACATGCTAAAGAGAACCGCAACAGTAGACTGTATGAGTTTATAGTGATGAAACATGATCTTGTTAATATCACGGAAGCATCTGAGCGGGAAATTAAAATGACAATTGGAAGATTGTCATCCAAATACACAGAAAAATGGGAAAATGTGGGAAATGCCGTAATCGCTTCCTGACTAAGAATTCTGAGTGGTTGTCTGGGGATTTTACATTCAAAGCATCTGTCCACCTCTCAACACCATCATCATCAAGTAAGAGTTCGATTCGTGGACGTCCATCAATAGATTTTCCTGAAGCAAGTGAAAAAACGAAAAGGAGACGCGTGGAGGACCTACTACACATGCGAGATGTAAACCAGCTAGTAGCCGCTGCTGAAATATCGGCACGATTATCCGGACATCGGAATTTGGCTACTGTGATTAAAGAAGCAAGCCATAGTCCGGAAAAGTGCCAAAAAATGAAAAGATATGTGGGTGAAAACGTACGCGAACAACCAAGATGTTTGTCCAAAGAGGAGGCTTTGGCATATTATGTGGATGCCAAATCCACGAGCCACTCTTATAAACAAACGAGGAAATGGAGCAGCTGGCAGGACACCAGGTATTCCCATCATTTTATAGTGTTAGGCAGGCAAAAATTGAATGCTACCCTCCCGAGGAACAGATTTTTATAAGCGAAACGCGTGCAGAAATTAAACTTCAGGCGGTTTTAAATAAAACAGCTGAACGTCTAATTTGTGCACAGCGTGAAGTTTTAAAATCTGTAGATTCTGGCTCATCACTCTCCCTTGTTAGCAAGTGGGGGTGTGATTGAAGTTCCGGTCATAGCACTTACAAACAAAAATTCTCAAACAGTGAAGACACAGATGAGTTTTTGTTTATGTTCTCATTCGTGCCACTTCAGTTACGTGACAATAGTGGTAGAGTTGCTTGGCAGAATCCTCGACCATCTTCTACCATGTATTGTCGACCGATTAAGTTTATTTTCTCCAAAGAAACAACAGATTTTACTGTAATAGAAACCAATAAGATTTTGGAGGAAATAAACCAATTGGTGCCAACAATAGGTAATATAGATGGTAAAGAGATATCGGTCAAACACGAATTACTGTTCACGATGATTGATGGTAAAGTGTGCAACGCTATGACTGAAACTTCGTCAGCACTTAAATGTTACATTTGTGGAGCTACTCCTAAATTTATGAATGATGAGTCTAGGGAATTTGTTGTAAATAAGGAAACTCTTGGTTTTGGTATATCTCACCTTCACGCTTGGATCCGGTCTTTTGAATGTTTGCTTCACATAAGCTATCGTCTTGAAGTTAAGAAATGGCAACTTCGAGGTCAAAGTGACAAAGAAAATGTGAAGCAACGTTCGGCTCGTATCCAAGAAAGGTTTAAGGTTGAAATGGGTTTAATTGTAGATAAACCAAAACCAGGATTTGGTAATACGAATGATGGGAATACTGCTCGTCGGTTTTTTGAGAATCCTGAACAGGCTTCAGATATTACAGGTGTAGATGTGACACTAATTAAGAACTTTGGCACTATCCTTAGAACTTTAGCTTCGGGTTACGATATTGATGTTGTTAAATTTAATTCTTTTACACAGGACACAAAAAAATGGTATCTTAGTCTCTATTCGTGGTATAAAATGCCTGTTACTGTGCACAAAATTCTTGTGCACAGTGTAGAAATTGTGAGATCGGCTCTTTTACCTATTGGGCAGCTTTCTAAAGAAGCTCAGGAAGCGCGTAATAAGGATTATAGGAGGTTCCGGGAGCACAATACTCTAAAATATTCACGTATTGCCACGAATAGGGATTTACTTAATATGTTGCTAATTACATCTGATCCTGTAATAAATGGCCTTAGGGAAGTGCCGAAAAAACCGACGAGTAAACTTCCTTCTGAGGTTTTAGAATTAATTATACCCCCTCCTGTAAATGTAAGGTCTAGTGTAAGTCATTGTAGTTCTCATCAAAATATGTCAGATTATATGATAGATGATTCTTCAGAAGAAGAATTTAGTGATGCAGAATAAATAGAAGTTGTAAATAATATTTTACTTATGTTTTTTTAAGCTGTGTACCTTATCTAACTTTATTATTAGTTGTCAACATATTGTTTTTTAACTGCATATTTTTTAAGTAAAAAGTATTGTTATTGAGTAGATAGTAATAATGCCCTATTATGTAATTAGAAGCCAAGTCCTTAGTAGCACAATATTTTATGACTATTGTAATTTTTTTTCATTGTTATTTTTTACCTGTCTGACAATAAAAGATTAATCGCTATTATATTTTTTTTTGTTGGCACACGTGACCCTACCTCCTGTTTTTTGGTGTTATATGCGCTAATACCCCATTAGAATATCATAATAAAGCCGTACGAACTAAAAAACCTCAATAAATAATTTTGTCCAGCTAGTATGTTCTAGACGAACCACAGTGCGACCGCTTAAACCACTACGCCAAACGTGAACTCATCATTCTGAAGTCTGACAACCCGCACTTGTCTAGCGTGGTGGACTACGGCCCAACGGTCGGTGGGACAATATATGTACGCGGCTGATAATGATAATGTAATGAAAAAATAGCCGAGGCAGCGATAGCCGAGTGGTGAGAGCGACAGACTGCTACGCAGAGGGTCTCGGGTTCGAATCCACGACACGCACCAATAACTTTTCGAAGTTAAGTGCGTATTAAATTGTTAATTATCGCTTGCTTATCGGTGAAGGAAAACATCGTAGGGAAACCTGCATGTCTGAGAGTTCTCCATGATGTTCTCGAAAGTCATGTGAAGTCTGCCAACTCGCACTTGGCCAGCATTGTGGACTATGGCCTTCCCTTCTCATAGTGAGAAGAGGCCCGTGCATAGCAGTAGGACAGTATAAAGGGCTGATGTTTATTAATGAAAAAATATATTTCCATATTTGAAATCCCTTTTAGGATGTTCACGATCATAATTTTGAAGTCGTTTCTCTAAGAAAGCCTGAACGATTTTTCTTGACAATCAAAAAAGCAGACTTCTTCACTATGGGAAACTTATTTACGTATGTATAAGGTAAATATAAATATTGTCTCTTCAAATTTACCTCAATGCGTTGAAGCCTTCTACCTTGTAAATATTTACATCTCATTTAATCTTATGAATGAGGATAAAGTAAAAAGAGTTGAGATGATCCTATTTGTTAAATGTTTAGTATTTTACCTGAAATCAAGGAAAATTGGCCTGGTTACGTCAATTCCTTTTTAGGACTCTTTAGCCGAATAGCATTACGGAACCATTATTGATTCGTTATACCTTTATAGACTCATGCCTGTATCCCCGAAGGGGTAGGCAGAGGGGTAATATTACACTCACATATCGCCATGAATTTTTAGGTAACACGTAATAGGGGACGAACCTTTTTCCGTAACCGGTACTCACTACTGAGAATTCAGAAAAATTCAGGAACACTTTTGCCCGACCCGGGCCCTACACCCGGGACCTCCAATCAGCAGACGCTAACCACTCGACCACGGAGGAGTAATATAATCCGGAACTGTTTCAAATTTTATAAGTCTTTCAGTAATATAACAACGAATTATTCGTTAGTAGTTGTATGCGTACATATATTATCCAAAACCAAATAACATTTTATAGGTAACACAGTCTAAACATGGTCTAAATTATGAGCAAAAGATGGTCCCACATTGTCACTCTAGTTGTCTAATACGGTCACTCTAAAGTATTAACATAGAATTTCAAAAGCCGAAACATTTAGGATGAGCAATCTCACATACGCTTCAAATTCCGAATGAATTCACCCTCGCAGCCTTATAGCAGGCGGGCTCGTATTTTGTGCAAAAGTTTCCACTCTAACCCGACTAGTGAACACCCGGATAACCAGCCAAGTGTGCATGCCTTAAAAATATCTAACATGCTATAGACCGTAACTTCCTTGAAGGGTTTAGGAGGTACGGCGTTTTGGATGAGGTGTTCTAATTAGAAAACTATCATGTGCCGTTTGTACTTTGAAAAGAAAGTTATTTATCTTGTAATCAGACTCGAAACAACAATTTATGGATCACACAAAGTGTTGTCTCATGTGGGAATCGAACCCACAACACTCAACGCAGTGCTAAGTGGTGAGGTGGCCGCTTAAACCACTACGCCAACCGTGCAGTCGAAAATCTTTAGACTATCTGGACGAGAAACTCAAATACCTGATTCAGGTTCACGTTTAAGTAGCTAAATTAAACTTTCACACCTTGAGCCACAATTCAGGCGTGGTCGTTTTGAAATTATGACTTTCCTGTTTGAATGTGCTAATTCCCATGTCAAAATACTCTACGGTTCTGTAGATACCATCCTCATCGAATAAAAAAAATCATATCACGACAAAATTTATAAAACAGAGATAACAAGTAACTATACATAATAATAGTTACGAAACGGGTCTCAATCTGGTTATTATTTAACAAAAAAGAGACTATATCTCGAGATGACAATTGGTTTTTCGTGGTCAAAAAGCAGACATACTTACTTATTTAAAACATATAACGTAACAAAAGCCACATCCATTTTTCTAGCAACACCAACAAAATGTTTGAATAAGTTAAGCTATGCATTTTGCTAACATAAAGTGCTAAACTTTTGCCAGGGGAACTGTGGTTTCTACAAAATATCCTGTTTTCACGCGTTATTTGCATAAACTACGTACACACATATAGAGTGTTGCAAGACAAAGAAGACATTAACTGTCGTTACATGGAGATAAGGTACACGGTTCGTTGATTTGAGTAGAAGGATGCTGGGATAAATTGGTATAAGCCAACGAACGGTAAACTCAAGAACGTTATTATAATAACTGTGTAATGCTTGGTTGATAAACAAAATGTAGAGAAGGATGTAGGATGTTTTTTATAGTAAAATATGGGTTGTAGGTTTCAATGATTTCGTGATCACCTCCCTAGTACTACTTTGTATATGCTTGTCGTAAAGGATATTCATAAACTAAATAAAGTACAAATAGAATGCATCATAAACTAAATAAAGTACAAATAGAAACATGCATTGGTCACAGAACTTACTTCTAATTTTAATGTTTAATTCGTTATTTGGCACAGCAGTTGTCGTGTTGCCAGGCGTGTTTCTAAGCTTTTCGTAATTTTGATTTTTATTTAACCTGCTCATTTTCACAGTGAATAATTCATACCGATACTACACATGCACAAGTGTGATTGGTTGTTCAGCTTTCATGTCAAAACGGAGCAACGGATACAAATGAACTTTTTTTTTTGCAGTCGCTTCTTGGTCAATTTTATTGCAAGCCCCTATTTTTGTTGCCGATAATGTGTACAAAATAGGACTTCTATACCTACTTGTATTTTTTTATTAATACATGACCTACAAATATACAAAAATATTCTGAACAATATTAACCCACGCAAACATTTTAAAACAATCTATCGAGCAACTCTAAATAGAGAGGGTATCCCTTATTATTTGTGGTATGTATCTATAAAGCCCTTCAAACCCTATTTAATTATTGTTCTGTATAGTGCACTTAGCGATGAAGCCTTTACCAACAGCGATGGTCAGAAAACCTTTACAGCAAAAAAATTGTGCCACGTGTCCACGCATTTATTATAGCGATTGGCGTTATAAGGTACCTGACAGACGGTTAAGTAGGGCGCCTGAAAAATGTGAGGGAAGGGAAGGTAACAGTAGTGAAAATCTTATATCAGCACCATATTATTATGCAGTCTTTGAGGATATCGTATATTGATTGTGTGTGCAGTTGGTGTTAGACGATTTTAAAATGATTGCAACGCGTGCTCAAGATTATGTAGTTTAAGAAGATTATATTTGTTTTTTAGTGAACCTCGATATGAAGATGCTTAAATGGCTGTTACATTGTCATCATTATCATCATCATCAGCCTGCCGTAGTCCACTGCCGGATATAGGCCTCTCCAATGGCACGCCACTGAGCCCGATCTTCGGCTCTTCGTGTGCAGCCGCTGCCAGCCATTTTGCGTATATCGTCAATCCACCTAGCCGGAGGGCGTCCTACACTACGTTTGTCAATACGCGGTCTCCACTCTAGAGCACGACTACTCCAACGGTTATCGGTTCAGCGACGAATGTGACCAGCCCACTGCCACTTCAGCTTGCTAATTCTTTGAGTTATGTCGATTACCTTAGATCAATCGGATCACTTCATTACGAATTCGATCCTTCAGAGAAACTCCGAGCATAGCCTTCTCCGTAGTTCGCTGAGCGATCTTAAATTGGTGGACTAGTCACACCGTCAATGTCCACGTCTCGGCACCGTAAGTCATAACGGTTAGGACGCACTCGTTGAAGACCTAAGTCTTAAGGCTTTGCGGTAGGGATGACGAAAAGACTTGACGGAGTGTCCTATATCCAGCCTAGCTGTATTTTCCTGCAAGCCCTCTCGAAATTGTTTCTACCCAACTGCAAGGTTTGCCCAAGGTAGACGTACTCCTGAACAACAAGGACCCCATTTAGGATAATCGGTTCCGGACAGACATGTTCATTGAACATTATCTTCGGTTTGCCCAGGTTAATCCGGAGACCGATGCTAGCAGAAGAATCAGCCAGGCTGCTCAGCATATACATTGTATATTTTAATATTCAGTGCCTACATCGTGTATAAAATTCGAGGTCACCTGGAAAAGGAAGAATGATTAAAAAGATTCTAGGCTTATATGAAATGTAAGTTTTCTTGAAATTCTATTCCAATTATTTATCAAAGTTTGAGTTTGACAGCCAGCAGTCAGCCGTTAGACGTCCTCTGCCACACATAGGCCTCAGAGCTCGCCCTATAGATACATAAGAAGAATAAAAACAGTGTTTATATTTCTAACATACCAAGTACTTAATACTTTCTGTACAATTAGTGACACAGAAAAAATAGGCCAAGTACCTATATAGTATTACAAAAAGAAGTTCACCACTCAGACTAATTGTTCTTAGTTAGTGACCTGAAGTGACGATCACAGACATCAAGTATTTAGTTCCATTAATATTTTTCTTATTCTAAGAAGTAGTGGGCAAGTTTATTACTTAATTTTGCTTGCCGTATCTATCTGCTGCCCACAATCCCAATGAAATCATCGGTACAAGTTTCGGACCTTGCGACCGTTGCGTGGTTGACTTTACAGAACCTTCACAGCTAAGCCCTTTAATATGTCGCGTCACTATTATCATGGGTAGTCTACTCTTTTATAATCTCAGGTCTATTGTGTAAGCCTGATAAACCGTAGCTGACTGATTCTGTGCACTAGACTATGAAAAGATTACCCCTTACATGTACCGTGACGTGAGAAGGATATTATATTAGAATATTGATTACCCGTCATCTTTATAAACCTACACAAAATAGTCTCTACGTGTTAATTTGTATATCAAAAGATCTTATTAATATTTAAGAGCAAGATATTAATTTTTGTTCAATAGCACAGAAAATGAATAAAAAAATTACCATCTGCATAGAGCCTGTAAACGTTTTATTGTTTCATTTTGGTAACTGACCAGCCAGCTCCTTTGACCAGCGATAAGATGGATGGCTCTACTCGTATGGATAGTAGAACGCTGTTGGCATCGTAATATAAACGTTCAAGTTCGCAATATCCAATTTTAACCCGAAATGTCCAACGTTCTCAAAATATCCAATTCCCAAAATATCCAACAACAAAAAATTCCAACTCCCTATATGTCCAATTCTCAAGCAATGTACTGAAAATACATCCAGCTGTTCACCATAAAAGAGAAAAGATTAATTTTTTTATAAAGTTTTGTAAAAGCAGTTACAATAGATCTTGTATCGAAGGGTTTTCATAGCCTTGGGTAGGAAATAACGCTTAGTTCTTTTCCTTCTTAGTTACGAAACACTTAAAATTGGTAAGTAGATACATAGATCTACCGCTAGCAAACTGACTTAAAAAGCTCTATTACATGTAAAAAGATACGTATGTAGGGAGATACTTCTGCAGCAAATAACAGCGCCGGCAATGCAAAGACTGTGCGTAAAGTGTAACCCATTGTGAGTTGACTGTTGCCATTTCGCGTCACTTTGTTTTTGTCTGAAACCTAGTTTTATAATATTATGGTTGCTTGTTTTGTGTCGGTCACCCAGCATTCTAGTGTTTATTGAAACTTTTATCATTACCCACAACATGCGCACGATTATTTTTACTTATATTGATTGTGTCACTGGACGCTGACAATTTTATTGACAGCTATTGTCATTAATGCCAAATGTCAAAACTGCGTTTTGTTTGTCCTTTTTTCGATTTTCTGATTTGATCTTTTTTTTTCTTTGTATATTTTTGTGTAGATAAATTCGTGTGTTTTGTTGGCTGGCTGACACAGGGTTGCATTCGGAAATGTTTGTTATATAGTTACCTACTAGGTTGCATCCATTTTATTGTGCGGGTTGGCTGGCGGGTGGTGCAGAGAGTGAAACGGAAAAGTATTACCAGTTACGTAAGTAATTACATTTTACATATCTACCAAATCTTAGAATTTAAAATATTTTATTTATCTATATAATTATATTTATATTTGTGTAATCATATTTTTTTTTATTATGTCATCTGACGATGATTCTTATTATTCTGCCAATGAATCTCTCAATAATGATAGTTTTAGCTCTCTAGGTGATCTCTTAAAAAATTCCTTTGATCCATGTTTAGGGAAATCATTAAATGTGTGCCACATAAACGCTCAGAGCGTGCCCAGCCACTACGGTGACTTTTTAGAAGTTTTTTCGAACGCCAATGCTCATGCCATCCTGGTTTCAGAGAGTTGGCTCAAACCTCACCTCCCTTCAACCACTTATCCCCTGCCAGGCTTTATTTTAATTAGGAACTATCGAGGTCGGAGGGGCGGCGGTGTTGCCATCTATCTTCGCGCCGATTTTCTCTATAAAATACTCGCCATCTCACCTTCTGATTCTATTTCATCAGCTGAGTACCTTTTTCTTGAGGTTTGGGTCAAGGGGGCCAAAATCGTACTAGGGGTTATTTACTGTCCTCCCTTAACAGATTACTTCTCCAGTATAGAATGTATACTGGAATCCTTGGGGTCAGAATATGCCCACCATATCATCATGGGCGATTTCAATACCAATCTCCTTTCTCCTCAGTCCTCTAGAACCCGTAAACTCCTACAGATTGTCGAGTCATGTAACCTCCACATTCTGCCTTTACAAGCAACTCATCATAACATTGGTGGGGAGGATACATGGCTAGATTTAATTTGCACCTCTGCTCCTTCCCTAGTTTCTAAACATGGCCAATATCCCGCTCCTAGTTTCTCCCATCATGATTTGATCTTCCTCTCATACATCCTAATGCCTCCCCGTTCCCCTCCTAAGGTTCTGCATGTGCATTCCTTTGGGCGTATGGACGTGAATAAGCTGGTAGAGGATGCGTCGTCTATAAACTGGGATCAGTTGATGGCATCTACGAACATTGACGACAAAGTTGAAAAATTCAACGCCACTGTACTCAAAATTTACAATGCTCATGCACCCGTTAGGAAAGTTAAACTAAACCGTCCACCTGCTCCCTGGATCACGAAGGAGGTCCGGATAGCAATGAAACGTAGGGATCGTGCTTTTCTTAAATTCAAAAACCATCATACCGATGATTATTGGTCTCGATATAAAGTTGCAAGGAATCGGTGTAATCAGGTGATACGTAACGCCAAATGCCGCCATATTCTCGACAGCATAAATTCCTCCTCTCCTGCTAATATCTGGAAGTTCCTTGGGACTCTAGGTATTGGCAAACAACGAAATTTTGATCTGCCGTTGACAACTGGTTTAGATGAAATAAATAAACATTTCTCCTCTTCTAACCATTTGAATCATCTTACCAAATGTCGCACTGTAGACTTCTTGTCCAACCTTCCTCGTCCTGACATATAGTCTTTTAAATTTTCTTCAGTGACCTCGGGTGAGATTAAAAAGATCATCACTTCCTTAAAATCAAACGCCGTAGGCTGTGATCACATTAGTCGAAAGATGATCGTCACTGTAATAAATGAACTGTTAACTGCTATTACACACATCATCAACTTTTCGCTTGACACAGGTACGTTTCCCCACCTATGGCGTAAAGCCTTAGTGATACCTTTGCCTAAGATTCCTAACCCTACTCTTCCCAACCATTTCCGTCCCATATCAATCCTTCCTTTTCTTTCGAAGGTGCTTGAAGCCTGTGTCCAGAAACAACTTTCCAATTTTATATTTCGGAACAATCTGTTAAGCCCATTTCAATCTGGATTTAGACCTGGACACAGTACGGTCACCGCTCTCCTAAAAGTGATTGGAGATGTAAGGGCGCGAATGGAGAACACCAAAGTTACGGTGCTAGCTTTGGTTGACTTCACGAACGCCTTTAACTCGGTTAGTCACGAAATCCTTCTTTCAGTCCTCTCCAGTTTTCAGATCTGACTTGAGGCACTCGAATGGTTTTCCAAATATCTCATGGGACGTCAGCAGTGTGTTCGCCATAATGAGTCTTCATCAATATGGTGTGACTTACAGTCTGGCGTTCCTCAAGGTGGCATTCTTTCTCCATTATTATTCTCTATTTTTATAAATCTCCTGACCCAAAAGCTTCAGTGTTCGTATCACTTGTACGCCGACGACTTGCAGCTATACGCACAAGCAGACGTTGACAGTATCGGTTCGGCCATCGAGGAAGTAAACCAAAGCCTGTCCGCTATATACGACTGGTCAGAACGATTTGGTGTTACCGTGAACCCTGCAAAATGCCAGGCCATAATTATAGGAAGCCAACGCATCATCAACAGGTTAGATACTGAAACATTGCCGGCAGTAATATTTAACCAGATCAGGATACCCTTCAGCCCAGTTGTGAAAAACCTTGGCTTGCATATGGATAGCCATCTGAACTGGCGGGCTCACGTGACATCTATAAGTCAAAAAGTTACGGGATCCTTACGCTCATTATATAGGCTAAAAAACTTTCTTCCTACTAACACCAAGGTAATGCTCATGCAGACTTTAATCTTTCCTATTATCGACTATGGTGATGTGTGCTGTTTTGACCTGAATGCAGACCTTCTCAATAAACTAGACCGGCTTCTTAATAACTGCATTCGATTTGTTTACAATCTTCGCAAATATGATCATGTATCTAACTACCGCTCTCAACTTAAATGGTTGCCTATTCGCCAATGCCGCAGTTTACGTGCGCTGACTACACTCTTCTCTTTTCTTAACTCTCCCTCTCTTCCCTCTTATCTTAGTTACTATCTTCAATATTTAAGTTCTAATCATGACAAACATTTAAGATCAGCAAATAATCGTCTTCTATTGTGTCCCTCTCATACTTCAGGGTTTGTTAACACTTCCTCCTTCGTTCAATCTGTTCTGTTATGGAATGCGCTCCCTCTCGAAATCAGGATGTGCAATAATCGGTTCACCTTTAAGCTGAAGGTTCGCAATCACTTGTTATGTAAATTGGCAGAATCATCTCAAGTTTAACTGACTATCTTTATTTATATAATATATATATATATATATGTGTGTTTTGTATTTATTATTATTATTACATGTATTTATTCATAATTATATACTTAGTAATTATTCAAGTATTATTCTAATATCATTACTCATATTATCATCTAATGTTGCACCTACTGTTATATTATCTCTGCACCACCCTAGGTTGACTGGTAGAGAATGCCTAAGGCATTAAGTCCGCCTATGTACCACATTTTTGTAGTGCAAGAAGTAAAATAAAGAAATAAAAAAATAAAAAGCTTAACTCCTTGATATTCTAAGATCCCGCGACAAATTAGTGCACTCATCGAGTTTTTGCTTAAAACCAATTTTTTTAGTATATTTATGATTAGGAGAATACATATCTTTTTTCTATCGGATTCAGATCTGGACATAGTACTGTATCTGCCTTGCTTAAAGTAACTGACGATATTGGGGCAGGAGTGGAGAATTCCAAAGTCACAGTGCTGACTTTGGTTGACTTCTCAAATGCCTTCAATACCGTCAGTCACGACGTCCTTCTGGCCATCCTTTCCCACCTTCGGATCTCATCTGTGGCGCTGGAATGGTTCTCATCATATCTTCGTGGTCGCCAGCAGTCGGTTCGAGGTGAGGAAGCATCTTCCAACTGGTGTGAAACTGATTCTGGCGTTCCACAAGGCGGCATCTTATCTCCACTTCTTTTTTCACTATTTATCAATCTCATTACTGAAGAACTTCGGTGTGCGTATCATCTGTATGCTGACGATTTACAGATTTATTCCCAGGCGAAAGTTGACAACCTATCCATCGCAATTGATGATGTGAATCGAGATCTAGTTTCGATCAACGAATGGTCAGCGAGATTCGGGCTTCGGGTTAATCCAACCAAGTGTCAAGCTATTGTCGTGGGAAGTCCACGTATGTTGGCACGTTTAGACTTTACTTCACTACCCCCAATAATCTTTAATGGCTCTGTGATACCATTTAGCCCCTCTATTAAGGATCTCGGTTTGCACATCGATGCAACTCTAGACTGGAAAGTTCAAGTGTCGAAAGTCAGCAAGAAAGTGGTCAATACTTTACGTTCTCTCTATCGGCTGAAGAATTTCCTCCCGATCAAGACAAAGATAATGCTTGTGCAAACTTTGGTATTCCCTGTTATTGACTATGGTGATGTATGTTATCTCGACCTGAATGCAGATCTGCTCAACAAACTTGACCGACTCTCAATAATTGCATTCGGTTCATTTTCAATCTTCGTAAATTTGATCACGTATCAAATTACCGGTCTCAACTGAATTGTTTACCAATTCGTCAGCGCCGGGACTTAAGAGCATTGACTACCGCAGTTAAGGTCCACTAATAATCTTCTTCTTCTTTGTCCTTCCCATCGATCTAGTCTCTTACATTCATCTTTCACTGTCATGTCCATACATCTTTGGAACGCGCTCCCACTGGAGGCCAGGACGAGCCCGAGCCGTGCTATCTTTAAATCTAGAGTCCGCAGATTGTTTCTCGAATCATTGTCCGGAGCTTTCACTAGTCAGTAATTGTATATATTTATTATATATGTATATATTATATTTATGTATGTTTTATATTGTATCTACGTATTCTGTCCTTATATATTATATTCATATATTATGTATTCTGTGTATATTATAGATAAGAATTAATCAACATCTAAGTAAGTTTTGCTCTTAATTCTACACCTGCTACATCATCTCTGAACCACCTGAAGGTTGACTGGCAGAAAATGCCTCAGGCATTAAGTCCGCCTTATGCAAATTGTTTGCAGGAAAGTTTAAATAAATAAATAAAATATCTAATAGGTTGCCTATTAAAATTTGGCCGCAAGTATTTTCTAATTAAATGATTGTTAATTGATTTTTGGAAGATACTTTCATACATTCGTTTTATAAGTAAAATATCGTCTACATCACGGCTATACATATAAAGATTCTGAGAAACCACGGTTGCCATTGTTCACCTGGCCGCACCTTCTCGCAGCCAGGTGTAACCAGGTATGATTTCGATACATTTTTACGTTCATAACGTTTATTTATGATTTATATATCAAATGAAAGCTATTTTTTTTTCTGATTCTGATTATATATGGTTACCTAATTAAAGTCAGCCGCAAATAAGGGTTACCGGCTGTTGAAGATTGTAAATATTTAAAGTAGAGTGAAAGAGAGTTATAGGGTGAAGTCCCGTAACGCCGGATGGCACCTAGCGCCGAACACCTACACTATCTCGACAAGTAATCTTCCACATATTTTTAAATCGTGAGCAACAATTTAAAAATATGTGGAGGAAGTGCGGGATAACATATCAATACAGGATCACACAACGCGGTTTTCCAGTGCTGCGACTGGGCACAGCGGTAGCAGCATTTTGCTGTTTATGGCGGCAAAGCATTGCGTCACGTTACTCTATTATGTAATTATTCTATATAAGGTTATATATTATGATTTATTTTAATATGTCACTGAATATAGTGTGCTATCGGGATTCGTAAAATATTCCGGTTGGCGTAGCGGGAGCGTGAGCGACTTCTACGTTGAATGTTGCGGGTTCGCCTCCCGTTCAAGTCAAACATTTGTGTGGATAAACATCGATGTTTGTCTTGGTCTGGGTGTTTCTATGTATATTATGTATGTACACATACACATACATACATACATACCGTCACGCCTTTTATCCCCGAAGGGGTAGGCAGAGGTGTTTTTCTACACCCACTTTTCACCAGATATACTTTAGTCCCACGTAATAAGGGGCGAGCCTATTGCCGTTCTGGGCACATTTCCAGACTCCGTGCTGCTACTGAGAATTTCGTGACAGAAAAACCCAATAACACTGCCCGACCCAGGAATCGAACCCGGGACCCCACGCGCACATTTATGCCGTGAGACCAATGAGGCAATCGTATAGGGTTTGATGTCGAGTTTTCCGTCTCTACGCAAAGATGGTATTTGCATCGTGTTATCCCTTAGTCGCCTCTTACGACACCCACGGGAAGATAGGGGGTGGTGACACTTGTATTCTATGCCGTCAACCACACGGTGTAAAAATATGTATGTATTTACAAAAAAAGTATATATGTATGTTTATCCATTATCTAGTACCCATAATACAAGCTCTGCTTAGTTTGGGACTAGATAGTGTTGTGTGATGTGAAAAAAAAAGTAACACACACCCTGCCATGAAAACCTGTCTAGTGATCAAATGTCTTAACAACAAACCTATAACCAGCAGTATGAAGACGAAGACTAGTTTTTGTTTAGCAGTTGGTCAGAATATTCTAAAATTGTCAAAATTACCTGCTTTCACGATGAAAAGATTAGCAACTTGACAAATAAAATGTGTGAGAAAGTGAAATAAGTGAAATTTTAACGTCGTCACCGTCGTGTAAAATTGTAGCTGAAGAGACAAAAATCATGTTATCTCAGGAAAAAGGAAAGAAATGGGCATCAAGTGCAAAAAGAACAATAAATTAAAAATGTAGACGAACCAAACTTATGAAAGTTTATGGGAAAAGTGGAGGTAAGCTAACAAAAAGATGTCACTATTTCAAATATTCAACATAGAAAAACACGTGTCACGACGAACCATGATGAAGACACATGGTTACAGTGCTCCAGATGCCAAGGGTGCGCTTTTGAAGCTTGTGCAGAAGTTCTTGAATGTGGATACGTCGTCGAGGTATACACGATCAATGGCCGATGTTTTGCAGATGTCCGGTGCTAGTCAGTAAACTAATTGTGTGTCCGGTACTAGGTGCCAGTTTTTACAATAACATTTTTCTTAATCTAAACTTAATTGAAGTTCCTGATTATATTTATACAGAAATCGTATTTTTGTTGATAGATTAAGAGTTCATACTTTGTTGAGTCAACAAATTCATAATTAATTACAGTTACATTTCTTAAAATAGTTTTTATTTTATTTCCTAAAAACTTTAGGTGTCCGCCACTGGGGAACTTCACCCTACGCGTGACATCATTGGTCAGACGAGAACGATTGACAGCTCTGCGACGCTTTTAAGCCATTGCGCATGCGTCAAATGCTAGTCAACTAGTCAACCCTTAGATTATATAACTATTAAATTGAGGCATACGACCCCAAGACCGTCACTAATAATCTGACATAGGTGGCCATATGGCCACCTATTACCCGTTAAAACGTAATAGAACTTCATTTAAAACTTTGAGACTTCGGTCTTCGGTCATAGACATTTTGATAATTTATTCGTTTAAAGATTGTGACGAATTGACATAGTAACGTAATAACTTTATCGATACTAAAATTTTACAGACAGAGCTTTATTACACCTATTGTACATTGCTATACTACAATATTTCAATAAAAATATTGTTTCACGATAGAGTATCCTCAATTTTTTTCGTTTATACATGTTTTTTTGTAAAACCATCTGCCGCAAACAACTACTAAGCCATGCAATTTTGCTATGATGTTTTCCTTCATCATAGCAAGCCAAGCTTCTAGTAACCAGAGATTTATGCAGTAAATTTGAAAACCGATGCGTTAAAATTATATTTTCACAGACTTTGTCACTGCTTAGAATGGTTACCGGTGTTACAATAAATATCGTTTGCTTTATTCATGTTAAAATGTTAAGTAAAATAAAAAAGCATTTCAGTGCACGTGTGAGGCTTGGTCATGGGAGAAATAATCTAACGGTTTATTTTTTATTGCCAGTCAAATTAACTATACTGTACCTGGAGGCAAGCAGACATTGAAGATACTGAACTTCAAGGTCTGCTTGACTCAGCTAAGAACCACAATTTGTTTATTTGCAACTACAGGAGGTAGTTGCTTACATAAATGAAGATCTATTTTTTAAACGGATGACATAAATAACATTATTATGACTCTTTCCTTCGTTCAAATTATTTTTTTGATATTTATATTTGCTATATTCTTTAATCTACTTGACTGAGGAATTATCATCATTCTATCGATATTTGTTCTGAGTAAACCAGGTCTGATGATTTATTTCAAATTTTAACGATATTCTAACTTATCAAATTTAGTGTGAAATGACGAAAATTCGAAACGTCTTTTGTATATTGTATAATATCTTACTCTAACACTAGAAATAATTCATAAGTCAAAGTAAATATATTGGGTATAACTGCTGTTTTTATGCGGTTTCTATGTATATTCCTTATTCTTAGGAGCTGTATGATACATTATGTTAGGCGTATATCTCTCTTTCACTCTACCTTAAATATTTACAATCTTCAACAGCTGGCAACCCTTATTTGCGGCCGGATTTAATTAGGCAACCATATATAATCAGAATCAGAAAAAAATTAGCTTTCATTTGATATATAAATCATAAATAAACGTTATGAACGTAAAAATGTATCGAAATCATACCTGGTCACACCTGGCTGCGAAGAGGTGCGGCCAGGTGAACAATGGCAACCGTGGTTTTCCAGAATCTTTATATGTATAGCCGTGATGTAGACGATATTTTACTTATAAAACGAATGAACGAAAGTATCTTCCAAAAATAAATGAACAATCACTTAATTAAACATACTTGCGGCCAAATTTTAATAGGCAACCTAGCAGATATGTATTCTCCTAATCATAAATATACTTAAACATTTGGTTTTAAGCAAAAACTCGATGAGTGCACTAATTTGTCGTGGGATCTCGTACTATGAATGACAGTAAGCTTCAACAATCGCACTTATTTTTTAAGTCGCTTAAAATATTTCTCTGACCATCCAATTGTTTAAAGTAACAAATTAATTACTTATAATTAAAACGAGGCAGAATTTTATCTGCCGCGAACACCATCAATCTGAACCGCCCTTACCCACCGCATCTCAACACGGTTGTGTTTCAGTTCTGTTTGCGCTCGGTTTCAGGGCTACACGTTTGCCCTTCATTTAGACACAGCCGCTCCTTGACTGATAAATTACGTATGTTTTGTTGTATATATATATATATAATTAATGGGTTTCGACTTTTGAGAACAAGCTTTTCAGTAGACTAACGAACTGTTTGTATTTCTAAAGTATTCTGAAGTGAAGCATAATCAACAGTACAATTAAATAGAGTCGCAATGGCAAAAAAGATTGGCTCATGGATTGCCAGACAGATGTTATCGAGTTTAAGTTTATGGCATGCACTTTAGCAATTTTTAAGTTATGTGCGTATTTAATTATAAATGAATGTCACTTCTACCGCGTCTCCGAGAACACATTAATCCAGGACACCCGACCGTCAGCAAGATATTTAATAATATAATAATAATATTCTACCACATTTACACAACACCATCTAGTCCCAAACTAAGCAGAGCTTGTACTATGGGTACTAGATAATGGATAAACATACATGTATTCTTATTTTTTGTAAGTTCATACCTATGTACATATTATACATAGAAACACGCAGACAAACATCCACGTTCACGCACACAAATGTTTGACTTGAATGAGAATCGAACCCGCGACCTTCGGCGTAGCTGTCGCTTACACTCCCGCTGCGCCAACCGCATATGTCATTATTTTGGTCTAAAACATTGAATATTTCCGTCCTTTCCAGTAGCAGGTTTGGTGTAAAAAGCTAATATTCTCGCTTTGATTAGACTCAAATTGGACACCGGAAACATAATGATTAGGGTTGATATTCAATTAAGATAACGGTGTGATGATTATTATTGATTAGATATACTTACTTTATGAAAGACTCAGCCACATGTGAGTCAAATCCTCATGTGAGTCTTTCTTGTGCCTTATACAGGCACATAAGTTTATTTTGTTAAATTTTCATAATTAGGTACATTACAGATGATTAATTATAACTATATACATTACTATCTTAAGTAATCATACTGTCTAAGAATATAATATGTACATAAAACTAAAAAGTAAAAATAGATACATATGTATAGGTGTGTTTAGGCGTCGTAGAATGCCTCCGCATCAATATCATCGGGTAACGTGCCCAGAAGGCAGGCAGCATTGCCACGCTGGATGGCAATGCTGATTCTTTGAGCAAAGAATAAACGAGCCTTCTGGTCACGTGAGACGTCGACTAACCGTTTAGATATTTCTCGGTATAAAGAACGAGCGCTCGGACCCCATGAGCCTAGCGTTTCCACCCCAATCGGCTCAAATACGTAATAAGCTACTAGATTACTGTATTTGCGCCGTTTGAGGGTTTTCGCAGATGCAGCAGCGCCAGCATGGCCTCACGAGCTTGGAACATGGGATGGCGCGATGGTGTCTACGCAGGTTGCGTTCCACACCAAAGGCCTACCCATTTTCCATGGCAACAGTGACATACCGTCAGTTCTCTTCCCGCCGTCGCGTACCAAACCATTTGGTTCAAGTACAGCTGGTACACCAGACGCGACAAGAGCACGACGGATTATGTCATTTAGGTGAACATGACGAGGAAGTCTACCAGCGCTTCTGCTGCAGGATAGCCCATGGTGTCCGAGGCTATCGACTTCTTCTCCACAATGACATCGATGCGGAGAAACACACGGAGCACCTAAACGGAGACAGGTGGCGATACGGAACGTCTCATCGTCCAACATGGTTCCTGTGTTGGACGATGGTAGTGCTTGAAGCCATAGACCGGATTCCCATTCCCCCACAGCCAGCAAGCGAGCACGCTCTGTAACATTAAAACATGTATCCAAAAGAGTTTTCCTCACAATGTTACAAAGCGGCGCGTTCCACTGTCTTTGGGAGAATATTTTGGTGGGCAAATCAGTGTTTGGACAAGCCATTTTCCAGGCGCTTATAGCTTCGGTTTTGCACAGCACTTCTAAATAACTAGTGTAGGTGATAATATTTTCCTAGTTAACTCTTCCGTGCTGTGAACCGAAGACAGGAACGCCAAACTGACACTGGAAATTTTTCGAACGCCGAGCCCACCCAAACGTCGTCCAAGTCCACATTTAATATATTTTTTAAAGTAACTTGTATAATTTGGTCGATTTGTCCTAATAGTGTTATTTTTTTCCAAAGTTGGATGATCTTAAGGCATGAGTAAATTTTGGGACGAAAAGGCAATATCGAATAATAGTATAAGCCGAATGTATATTAATTTTGAATAGACGATCTGAAATTTCACAAAAATTTTGTATTTTTCTTCTAAGAAAGAATCAAAAGCTTCTTCAAATACGGGCGAACCTAGGAGGCGAAATGAACTCTTTTCAATAATTTTGATGTTTGGTGCAAAATGATTAAATTTATATATTATGGAAAGTTTTTTTGTAGAGTCTGTTGTATTTATAAACAACTCACACTTACTAGAATTTAGTTCCAAGCCAATAGATGCGAATTTATTTTTAATAAAAGCTAAATCTTGTAATACTATGTCTAGATCTCCTCCTAGGGTTCCGTCGTCTAAATACCATACATTAAATTTAGAATTTATTTGCCGAATAATGGGTTGTATAGCTAAGCTAAAAATGACTGGTCCAAGAGGGTCACCTTGTTGGCATCCAACTGCAGATTCCAAAAGATTGTCCTGATATAGTAATTTTGTGGGATACCTGTAACATTGCCAAAGATATTTGTAAATTTTAGGGTTTTCTAATTTTGCCTGTGCCAACAAAGTGTCCCTATTCACTGAATTGAAGGCGTTCTTCAAGTCAACCTTCAGAATGGGGAGGTCATTCTGAAGGTTGACTTGAAGAACGCCTTCAATTCAGTGAATAGGGACACTTTGTTGGCACAAGCAAAATTAGAAACCCCATCACCACTTCCAAGATACGTCGAAAGGACATGTGTAGCAGCCTCACAACCTCCCTTGGAACCAAAACCTAGTTGGAGAGGTTGGAATTTATCAGATAGCTCCCTGCTGTAAAATTTACAGCATACCTTAGCTGCTATACGCCGATATGTGCAACCCACAGCAATGGGACGGATGCCACCATCTCTCTTGTTAAGGGCGCACAGGTAATGTGGACGATGCTATCATTGATATCGTGTATACACGATATCGATGATAGCATCGTCCAAATTACCGCAGAGCATCATATTTACAAGCGCAGTTAACTCCTTCAGAAGTGTATCGCCAGCCACCCCAGCACTTGCACACACAAGATCTTTTAGATGCTGTGGTGTCAAGACATCGAGGCCACCTGCCGAGCCACTTCGGAAGGAGCAAACCGCTGCAAAAGGACATCTTAGTCCTTCGCCGTGGTGATCAGATATTCTGATTCACTGTCGGGAGCTTCAGGAAAGGAAAGATCATTAATGGGCGCTGGATGCTTGCTTTTCAGACCCGCAAGCGTATCTGGAGAGCAAGGCGCCACCACATCACTGCTGAATAAGAGTCTAGACGCGCCACGTATGTCGCCTTCCCTCAATTTGGATTCCACATATTGATACAGAGATTTATGTTTATTTGAAGTGAATTTAGGGTCTAAAGTGTTGGCCGAAATTTGACAATTATATTTAATTTGAGATGTTAATGAATTTTTGCCTGCCTGATTTTTATCAACATGTAGAATCCTATAAGGGAAAGTCAATAATTGCTTCCAGGCCGCTTTTGAGTGCCAATTTTTTTGACACTGATGGTCTTGCCCCACGGGGAACTCTTTTGACTACAGGAACCGAATGTTTTAATTTAGATAGAGTTTGCCAAAAAGGAATTTGGTTGTTGTCTCCTGATATAGGTGGTGAAGATATTGAAGTGCCAGAAAGCACATTTTGGGATTTATGTACTTTGCCAAAATGTACTTTCAAGCCCCGCTTACCTTTGAAAAAACGGTCCTGAGAACAGTTCGGACAGCGCACCAGACCAGTCAGCGATGTGGTAGGTTGACTGACACTAACTCCCGTATCGCCAGTGTCATTGTAATCTTCCATACACACAATATTTACAGAAATAACACAATAAAAATCCTTACTTTAAGATAAAAATATACACAAACATTGTATCATAAATAATATGTACAAACTGTCAATGTCACTGGAATTTCTTTTAAAAGTGCTATAAACAATTATAATTTGTTTTCAGACTCAATAATAGCTTTGAACCCATTATCTGCTATGTTCTCACTTCTGTACGCCAACTCACACTCAGCCATGCGGATACCAGCCATGCTACGACAGTGGGCCTGACGCAGTATCCATTGTGGGTGATTTATTGCTTTTATTTGCAGGAACAGTTCTTATATTGTAGGCAATATTTATTATATTTTATCGAGCGTTGACAGCGGGTGCTTCTTAGGTGGGTGGGGCTTCTTGGGTTTTACAGATTTATGATGGTATATGTCTTCCGCTGGTTAGGCAAACTGTGTTCATTATGTTAATAATATTATTACGTAAATTGTAAGCACGAGTAGAAGCCCAGTTATCAAATTATTGATTATTATTTATTTATTTTTTACTTAGTTTTTTACTTGACATTTCTTGACGTTCGCATTTGTTCGTATTTTATTCGTTATCATACTAATGTGTCTGTATGATTTTGGCACATTCGTTCATTTACACTATACTACTACTAGTTAGTAAAAAAAATCTGTGCTATACTTTAATCATAGCACTCCAAAAGATACAAACACTACCAATAATCCAAAGAAATACATATAAGGCTTTCACCCTACCAACAACTGAAAGAAAAAAAAATACCGTACAAAACTTTCAAATAACCTTGTCCCAAAAGACAGGCGAACCCAATCGCTTAATACCCTTAATACACTAATACGTTTCCTTGTAAGTAATACTTCAGGCTATTGTGTAAGGTCAAACCAGTCCCTAAGGATTGCCCGTTAGATTTATGAGTTCGAACTTTACAAACAGATGGTTCTAGATCCTACACACTTGTTGAGAATGTAAAACACGACTGTTAAAACGCTTCACAAGTTTTCTTACTGTTTTTGAGAAGTGTTCAAATGTGAAATATTGGAGCTGTGATGTTATTGTTGTTGAGAAATTACACTTGTTTGCGGCCAAAAGTTAAAACAACCATTTGTTGGATAAGAAAATATATGGGTTGTAAGGCTAGGCAGTTTTATGAAGTAGGTCAAAATTAATTTTGATGTTTTGATCTAGTTGATTTGTACGTTTTGTTCGAATATTATGGTTATGCTTCATTAGATACAGAACAAAGAAGGCACCACGTAAATTAAAACCATTGTATTCTTAGTCTATCCTGAGATGAACTTTCTCGTAATTCAAAGGTTCGATCCCTAGTTACCCCGGTCACACACCTCTGACTATTCGAATGTGTGTATTAAAAATGTTAATTATTATCGCTCGCTTAACAATGTGTCCCGTATGGATGGCAATAGGCGCACCTCCTATTACATTGGGACCTAAACATAACTGGCGAAGTGTGGGTGTGTAATGTATTACTCTTCCTTCCCCCTTCGGGGATAAAAGGCGTGAAGTTATGTTATGTTATGTAATCCAAGATTAAAACCATTTCTGAGAAGATTTTTATAGAATGTCGTTACTCATTTCAATACAACTTTTATTCTAGCGAATTTTAGAAATTGACCTGTCTCACAAGATTGCCTTAGTACATTTATAATAACTTATACAGCTAAACGTCTTTAAGTATGCAAAAGGCAGCAAAACTTAGAAATAACTATACGTGACGAAGCAGATATCATGCAATAGTTGATAATTTTTTTTTCAGGTATTTAAAATTTTCAGCGATCGTTACAAAAAAGCTTAGACTATCAATAAATGTATTTTTTTTGGATATTTACGGTTCACTGAAACGGCACAAGAGAATTATGAACATTCGCTCTTGAACCAGACCCACCGGGGAATATGAGCACCCTTCAAAAGATCAGGCCAGATAATCTTGAGTTGTTTTCTAGCGGTGGGAAGGGTACTCATTCTCAATAAGGTAATACGCCATTAACATAGAAAGGCGTGATCTAATCTTCTACACTAGCGACATTGAAATTATTTTATACAAGTTTATTCAGCGGGTTTTCTTCGCGATAATGTTTACAAATCGCGAAAGCTTTAGGCGCTGTTATACCTCAGAAGCCGTGAAACACCAAATTTTTCGTCGCGTAACTAGCCATAACGGTACATGTTACAAACTAGCAAAAAATAGAGCTTAAAGTCAAAAGTCTGAACAAAAGACTTTTGAAAGAATTTTTTATGTATGTACAATAGAATCACGGTAAAAAATCACAAAAACGAGGCAGAAAATAATCTTTCGTCTCACTGTTTGCAATATATTGATCGTAAGCTGTCATGTTTTATTTAATAATATTGTAGGAAACCTAATGAACTAAAGAATTACCTAGTTTACTTTCATATTACACGTGTATATTTTGTAAAATTAAATAAAATCTGCCAAACGTCTATGATTTTGGCGCTCGGTAGATCACATCAATATCAAACGCTTCGGCAATTTAAACCTTATTAGCATAAGCGGTGTACTGAGTGTCAGTTGCTAGTTTACGTCCCGCCCAGACCTCATCATTCGGCTATGAGCCCTGTGAGAGATAGGTCATGTCGCTTGCGTCTCCGCTGCACGAAATTATACGTAAATCTGTTTGTTATTGTAATACGCCGATTTGAGTTCGTAAATTCATGTTTTATGTTATAGACTGAATACTTTGAATCAAATAGGCTTTTCATGTGACTATGGGCACATATAATTAGGACCTAAGTTTATATTCTTGTTGCGTTTAATGTGTTATTGTTTCTGTGCTTATAAATAGGTATATAATTAGAAGAATAAAATATGGATAGTTAGAGAAATAAATTTCTACGAAGGATTTGTACAAGAAAGCGTCGTAATAAAATAGAAATTCATCCATGGCCAAGTGATTATGAAATATTATGTAACATTTTTACACAAATTATTTTCATAAGAGTCTTTTATTACTGACTATGAAGTAGATTATCGATTATGCATAATATTATTATATAAATTATTCTCACAATACATAGTTGCCACAGTTTTCAATATTTGAAAGAGTAATAACATAAAATCGAATCATTTTATGTACCTTTATTTCAAATTCATTAGCTTGTCAGAGCGCCTGGGGCGGTAAGATGCCGCCACGGCGAAGAATAAACAGCGCTAATATGGCGCTCCGCATTCCGCACACAAGCGGTAACGAATGTTGTATTATTGTTTTGTAAATATAAACCTATTTAGGTACATCGGGTAAAACTTTGATTATTCATAAACTATTAGGTATGTTTCAGTACATCTAATATCTTATTTCTAAAATCAGTCATTTATAAGTAAGAGAGTGACTTCTCTGTTTGCTATAACACAAGTTATAGTATTTTTTTAATAATAAAGTACCTACCTATATACCATTTCACACATGTGAAATCCTTGAGGTCGTCTGAGGATCTAACACTGAGGATGCCAAAGCATTCCACGAATTACTTTTCGAAAACTTTCACTGCTCAAGCTGTACGTCTGTGGAATGCTTTACCCCTGGAGATTCGAAAAGCAAAATCGTTAAATATCTTCAAAACTTTGATCAAAAATCACTATCTGATTTAATTCGATGATTTTCTTGTTACATAAGCCTTATTTACTCCATCTGTATTGTCTGTCTTGACTGTCTCTTATATTTCTATAATGTATGTAAGTAGGTATATTTTATATTTGTATTTTATTTTATGTAATATATTTTAATACTTAGTTGTATTTTATTTATGTACGTATATTTATCGATTTATAATGTAGGTATATATATGTATGTATGTATGTATGTATGTATGTATGTATATAGTATCTAAGATTTTCGTATTATTTTTAGCAACTACACCACCGCTCCACATTTTTGCTCATATCATTCCTGTCCACCTCAAGGTTGCCTGGAAGAGATCGCCCTAGGCGATAAGGCCGCCGATTGTACATTATCGTAGTTTTAAGTCTCTTTATAAAATATGTACTGTTTAATGCTATGTTGGTGTACAATAAAGCGTATATCTATCTATCTATCTATCTAACTAATTATATTTATTGTAATTACAGTGAAATTAAAGATACCAGTTCTGCAAAGTCTTACACACATTTGACTGCAGTAATTCCTACCACGATTTGTTCAAGAGCTAGCCAAGAAATGCCAAACAATTTTTTTAACAAATTTGACTCAACTCCCTTGTGAAAAGCAAAAAATTCAAGAGGCAGTGCAGAGCAGAGCAGTAAAGCCAACTTAGTAAAAATTACTTTGTACAAATAAAATATTTGCAATGTAAAAGCAGTTGCGCATGGAGTCTAAAATGAACAACTGGCTTTGCAACAACTGGCGAAGCTAGAAAATGTAACAATCGAGCCTTGTGGATTATCCATTTATTAGTGCCACGCCAGATGGATTAATAGGTCCAAACACGATTGTGAAAATTTAATGTTCTAAAGTTGCCTATAAGAATGGCCTGGAGAATAGTATAAGAGCAAATAAAATACAAATATGGAAACATGATAAAAAAGTGAACTGAGTAGTCTAAACAAATATTGTAATTGTTATTACTTACCAAATTCAGGGGCAACGCCACGTTACACGCAAACAAAAATGTTTATTTGCTGTGTGGAGTAGCGAAAGTATACCACTAAAAGTAGAAATTATAGGTATCATAAATAAGGTATATCCACATATATTTTTGGTATTTCATCTATTTTGAAAAATAATAATGGGTTGGGTTTCGAAATGAGTCGCCTGAATTTGAGGGTATTGGTGGTGTAGGGGGCTCAAGGGAGTTAGTTTTAATCGCCTAAAAGTAATTTTGGCTGCCGGCGTTGCGTCTAAATATTTTTAAACAATTTCCAAAAATTCTTGAATACTTCGTCAATTATGCTAAACGGAACTAGTTTTTATACTTTGGTACAGTTTGACAAATGTTATTTTTAGGTTTTTTGTGAAAAACGTGAAATGAAACGCAAACCCGCCATCTTGCAATGATCATATTGACAGCTAATGTCAAATTTGTGCGTCATTGCTTTCGAGTGCCTTAGGTGCGACTGTAATAAGTAACTAAATGGGTTATGTAAAGTTCTGTTTTGACCCTTAATCCGAAATTAGGAGCCCTGGGAAGCAGGGCTCCGTCAACCTTAGTTTATTAAACTAGTGTGAAGAATGTGGAAGTTGGCAGTGCCATACACACCGATGTTTGGAGATTTAATTTTTTCAGAGGAAACGAATCACTCACAACCCCTAAAAACGGCGACGTATTTCGAAAACTTTACTACAATAATTATACATATAATAACAATAAAACATCCATAAATAAATAAAATAAATCAACTTTTACTAAACTTCAATTATCTCGTAACTCACTTTAGTTGAGATACGCCTTTTGCGCTTAGTAGCCGAAAATTTAAAAAATGGAACCCTTATAGATTCGCCATTTCTGTCTGTCTGTCCGCCTGTATGTCACAGGCAATTTTTTGCAAAACAGATTTGAAAACTGGAAGGAATGGAATTAGATGTAGGTATTCTATGAACCGCTTCACCATTTTTATACAAAAACAAAACAAAAATAATAAGGGCCTCTTCATACATGTAACTGACTTAATTATTTTTATCATCTTACAGCACGTAGGTATTTACCTACTTTCGTCAACTATTAATACCAATAACGTCTAATATAAACCACTTTTGCTCATGGCTCCACTGAGAACAAAAATTGCGCTATGCCCATTTGTACAAACAGATTGATTTATGTAATATAAACTTTAATATCAGTATCTCAATTCAATATGCTATAAGGTTTTGCTTGCGATTTTGAAATATTGGAATACGGATGTCGCCAGAATACGGCCGCACGCGATTTGAATGAAGGGGGGCGCCCCGCAGTAGACGGAGCTAAGCGCCCTTCACCTCCCCTGCTTCACCCCCTCATTTACCGAAACAGTCGCTTAGGACAGCGCCTTAAAATCGATTATTGAAATTATTTCCATGAAGATTTTATATCGTTTGAGAGATATGGAATTTTTGGAGTAGTGGCACTTATCTATATATCAACTTATAATCGAATCTGACGTAATATTAATACTGGCCTGTTTAGTGATTGGTGACCCTAACTGCTCAACCGGCAGACGTGGGCTCGACGACTACCCAAATCTTTTAGTTGTGAACTACATGTTTAAACTTGTAACAAATGTCAGGGACTTGCTTCAGAATTTAACAATAGAACAGTATCATACGAAACTCATATTTAAGCGCGTATGTAATTATAAAAGTTTTTAAATAGGTATAAAAGCATATAAAGGAACAATTCTCAAGGACATTAAGAACCTTTTAAGCAACTTCGAAGTCCTCAAAATAATTCATACGCCTATAACACAAATAGTACTGACGTAATTATATTCAAACACACGTAAAATGGTTCTGAATAGTGTATCTCATTAGTGATTACAACTGAGATTATAGTAACATTACTGTTCGTATTATATTTCTGCATCATTTTAATCTTTGCTATCCAACTGGCGACCCGGTGGCGTAGCAGGAGTGTAACCGACTACCACGCTGAAAGTCGCGCATTCAATTCCCGCTCAAATCAAACATTTGTGTCCATAAACATGGATATTTATGTAGGAATTTTAATAAAAGTATGTTCATACGTATCCATTGCCTCGTTAGTACCAACAGTACGTAGCACGATAGCAATCTGACGTAAATGCCACACGCTGTCACCCATCCAATTGGCGAAATGAACAAGCGTTGCTTAACTTTGCCGAACCTTAAGGAATTGCAAGCATAATTACGCTATGAGCGCTACAATATAAGGTATAACCATCAAAATAGAAAGTAATACACTAAGTATCATCATTCTTCTAGCATTATACCAGCTGCAAAACGGGGTCTGTTTACTAGTCTTATCGGATATGACGCAATATAGCTTTTCTACAGAACGACTGCCTATCTGACCTCCGCTAGTGTCAGTTTATTCATAGGTATTTACTCCCTATAGCGAAAGATCTGTTGCACGGCTTAACGTGCTTTCCGAGGCACAAGGCAAGCGATAATTTACAATTCAATACGCACATACGTAAATTCGAAAAGTCATTGGTGCGCGCCGTGGATTCGTACCCGATATATTATACCCATTTAAGGCAGCGATAGCCTAGTGGAGATACCAACAAACTGCCATGCAGAGGGTATCAGGTTCGAATCCACGGCGTGCACCAATGACTTTTCGGAGTTATATGCGTATTGAATTGTTAATTATCGCTTGTCCCGTGCCTCGGAGAGCACGTTAAGCCGTCGGTCACGGTTGTCATGAAGATCTTTGACAGTCGTTATAGGGCGTCAGTACCTTCTAAAATAAACTGACACTAGTCTAAACCATGGAATATCGCTATCCCTTCGGGTTGCGGAGGGCAGACAGGCAGTCGCTCCGTGGAAAAGCTAATATTCAGCCAAATTCGGTTAGACTAGTAAGCGGATCCCAGATTGAAACTGGGATAACGCTAAGAGGATGATGATATTATACCCACCGCATGGCAGTCTGTTATCTGTCTGGTATCTCAAATAGGCTATTGCTGCCTCTAAAGTACTACACCAGTGTATACAAGGTAAACAGGTTGTAATACATGTAGCGTGTTAAGTACACACCGTCACGTATTCGTAACAGCTGTGATTATCGCGATAATAGCAACATTACGTTCATGTACATCGGTACTACGACAGTAAAGGTCAAGATCCTTGTAAAAGTAACTGTGATGATTGTCAGATGGTATCGTTGGTTGTATTTGGAGAGACGCATTGGCATTGGATATTATTTCTAAGAATTCCCGGTGCCAATATTGAGTAGATTACTATCAGAATAATTAATTTATATACGTTTTGTAAGTTTATGTAAGCTTTTGCCCGGGGCTTTGCGAGCGTTAAATTCGGGGTAGGTAACACAAATCTACTTTCAGTTACAAGCTATGTGAAGGTACTCCTAATTATTCTTATGAGTTAACTCAATAGGGTACAAAGTAACTCCGTCAGTATCCATGACATTATCAACCGAAAGGTACATAATAACATCACCTTGCATACAGTCAAATGTCAAAGCCATGTTCCAATACATGTCCAATATATATCTATAAACACTTTCGCATTTATAATATTAGTAGAGAAAATCGTTTTAGGCGGTTAAGTGTAGTATATTACTTTATAATTTATTAGTTTATTTATGCGAACAATGTGAGGGAAAGTCGCGATCATTGGACCAGCTCATTCATTGGACCACCACGGTATTTCCAAAACTGTCCAAGCTATCAACACCTAAACTAGTCGAAACGAGTCCGTGCCGGCTCAGTTACACTACCCTCTTATCTCAGCGACGGTTCTGAACTTGGCCAGAAGTAACGCGTGTGGGTGTGTTTGCAGCAGTCAAAATCTTATTATTTGACTCGGAACAATTTGATGTAACTATCATTCTATTCATATTTGTTTATGTGCACTGGTAATATTAGATAATTTAATTGTTATTCCAGAAGTGTGATTTAATTTTGTCTAATCATGTCCACGTATATTTTAATTTTTTTTTCTTAATGAGTACCTAGTTGCCATCGATGGACCACAGGTGTGAGTTCCACCGTTTTTGGAACGGTCCAATCATATCAACTCTGCATATTTTTTATGGGCGCTAGCTCCGAGTATTTCATGTCATCATGGAAAACTCTTGAAAAATCATTATAAATTAATTTATAATTTCAGAATGTCGCCGAATAAAAGAAAATACTTTAGGTACTTGGAATGAAACTAGCCTGAACTTCGCTCTAGAATCTGTGAAAAAACAAAAAACTCGTTTAAAGGAAGCTAGTAGAAGTAACAGAGTCCCGAAAGTTAGATGGAATAAACCAAAAAGTCAAAGAACATGTCCACTAAGAAGTCTATAATTATTGTTTGTTTGCTTGTCGTAAGTGTATTGTTTGTCTCTCCTCCTATGCCATAATTTATTGATATTGACAATTATAAGGCGTCGACTCCGAGGTGCCGCTGCGTTGACGCTGACGCCAATGTGAGGGCGGCTTAATAAGTTACCTTGATTGAACCTCTAGAACAAATTCCTCGAAGTCCATTGACGGTGGTTCAATGATGTAGATTGTAGCTCGTGGTCAGCCGAAAGAAGGAAACAACCCCAGATTTAGTTTTCTTCGTTTATACCTTACCATACGCACATGCGCAGCACTTAATTATTACCGCATGCGTTCACATTTCCAAGCCGTTAAGTTGTGCCGTACAAACTTCTACCCTCCCTACACTCCCTCCTTGTTTAATTTTTGCAACTTATGGTAGCCTATGTCTGTCTTCACGGTCCAATATATCTCTATATTAAATTTCAAGAAAATCGGTACAGCCGAAGCGTGAAAACGGAACGTATATACATACATACACACTTTCGAATTTATAATATTAGTAGGGATATTTCCCGTATTAGGCTATTGTTCTGGTATAACTAGTCAATCAAATAAATGAATTGCTTTTTCCCGAGCCTTTGCCCTCGTGGGGTCGTTTATCAGGACAAAAGGTACCCAATGTGATATTTCTGGGCTCTTGTCTCCGCTGGCGTTCCAGCCCACCTTGAACCTCAGGGCCTGGTACGCGACGACGGCAAAAGACCAGACGGTATGTCTTTACTGCCATGGAAGTTGGGTAGGCCTTTGGTATGGAACGCAACGTGTGTCGATACCTTCGCGCCATCACATCTTCCTAGCACAGCCGGTTGTGCGGGCGCTGCTGCTGCTACAGCGGAGACCCTCAAACGGCGCAAATACGTAAACCTAGTATACGTATATACGTATATTACGTATTTGAGCCGTTTGGGGTCGAAACCTTGGGGCTATGGGGTCCAAGTGCGAGATCTCTTTTTAGAGACCTCGCAAAGAGACTTGTCGACGCCTCGCGTGACCAGAAGGCTGGGTTGTATTTGGCCCAGAAGGTAAGTATCGCCATACAACGTGGCAACGCTGCCAGCCTTCTGGCCTTATATGTTCTGTATATATTTCTTTGTATAGTATTTTAAGACTTAGTTACGTTTCAATCTGATATATATATATATATATATATATATAAAGTTGTAAAATAAATTAATTTGGTACACATGTGATATTCAGTTATATAAGCTAGGTATATAAGGTACTGCAAAGTTGCATTAAAATCCGGTCAGTAATTTTATGTGGCAGATTTATGTCAATTTTTGTCTAACTAGCAGTATTAAAATTCCATATATATATATTATATATATATATATATATATATATATATATATATATATTTACATCACGCTATCTATTTGCCGCCCTTTTACATCGCATTATTATGACGTCCACCAGTTCCACTTAAAAAATATGAACTATTACAGCGAATATTAGTCGCTAAGGCAATGTCAAATACTGTGTGCATATTATTTTTCTGAAATTTTGACACATATTGATATACAAATATACGTATATTAACAACCATAGTGAAATCAATTAGGACTCCAGCCAACACTATCAATTATCTGGCTTCCCGTGATATACATAATTTAATTTACGTTTTCCTATCTATCGCAACTCCTATGAACAGTGCAACGTTGCCGCTCTTCTTTCTTTAATTTTTAATAAGTAGGTGGATAAATATTATTTATATGTTATAGTGCAGGTATGCTAGCGTAAGCGTGAAGTTTAAAGTTATGAAAATAAAACAAATATTGAGATCAATGCAATTTATTACGATAATATCACAAGAAATACTTACTTAAATGTAAAGTACCTATTTACTTATTTCTAAATTATGAGAAGTATTGGCACATATAAAAAATAGTACTAATGTAGTATTGAAGAGAATCATTCGCATATCTAAGCATACGCTTAGCCTCAAACGTCCATATATGTAATCATTTGCAAGTTTTACAGATATTTAGATACATACGAGTATACGGACGTGGCAATATCGTAAAAGTTTCAAACTATTAATCATTTGACATCTTGGACGTCAAATGACAGATATTGTGAAACTTTTACGATATTATAACGTCCGTATAAGTACATATATATATATATATATGTGTAAATAACTGTGAATCGCACAAGTGATTTGTTTAAACCCTGCTAAACAATAAACAAAAAATAAAATTTAACACAAATTAAATCGCCGCGCCGATTGAAAAATAACATTTAGATTTAAATCACAGTCACAAGAAATAGTAACTTAAATAAGGTTCCTGTCTACTTACCTCTGATTTAAAATCATTATTATTTAGGAACACTTTTAATGAGGTAGATATGATATTTACTGGTAAGTAATAATCAGGTCACTTAAAATACAAAATTATCGTAAATAAACTCAAGTCGAACACAGTAGGCTATACCAACCTACGTTTATAAAACGGATATACGGACGTCAGTAATCCAATTTGATATAAACGGACGTTGAAAATCCCACGATTTAAATATATTTCAATTACCTGACATCCGTATAATATTAAAGTTTACAATATTAACTTACACAATGAAATATACCAAGATAAGATTTACACGATTTTACGTGGTGAACATAAAAACGGTGGCTCTCATTAAGTTAGCAGTACCCTAATTAAGCATCATAAACTTACAACATTTTTTATATACGTATATAGATATACGAAATTAAAGTCATGAAAATTCACGATATTGTAACATCCGTATACTCGTAGTATACGCATATCTACGCAAAAGCATACGCTTAGCCTCTAACGTTCATATATGTAAACATTTGCAAGTTTTACAGGTATTAAGATAAATACGAGTATACGGACGTGGCAATATCGTAAAAGTTTCAAACTATTAATCATTTGACATCTTGGACGTCAAATGACAGATTATGTGAAACTTTTACGACATTATAACGTACGTATTAGTAAATATGTGTCTAAATAACTGTGAATCGCACAAGTGCTTAGTTTAAACCCTCTTAAACAATTAACGAAAAATAAAATATAACACAAATTAAATCGCCGCGCCGATTGAAAAATAACATTTAGATTTTTTTGGTAATAAGGCGCATTTGACATTTCGTTTTGGTGTAAAATTAGGGATATAAATCACAGTCACAAGAAATAGTCGCTTAAATTGAAGGTATCTACTTACTTCTAATTTCAAATTATTATTATTTAGGAACAATTTTAATAAGGTAGGTATGAAAGTTAAGTGCTGATAAGTAAATTATCTCAAATAAACTCAAGTCGAACACAGTGGGCTTTACCAACCTACGTTTATAAAACGGATATACAGACGTCAGTAATCGAATTTGATTCAAATTATAAACGGACGCCGAATATCCCAAGATTTAAATATATTTCCATTATCTGACATCCGTATAATATTAAAGTTCGCAATATTAACTAACACAATGAAATATACCAAGATAAGATTTTACACGATTTTACGTGGTGAGCATAAAAACGGTGGCTCTTATTAGGTTAGCAGAACCCTAATTAAGCATCTTACACTAACAACATTTTTATATACCGAAATTAAAATCGTGAAAATTTACGATATTGTAACGTCCGTATACTCGTAGTATACGGACGTTACAATATCGTAAATTTTCAAACTATTTGTCATTTAACATCCTGGACGTCAAATGATAGATAGTATCAAACTTGTAACGTAATTGTGGCTAAGCGTATGCTGAGATTTGGGTGACGCAACGATTATTTAATACCGGAACATACTGACAGCTGCATATGCTGCGGCTCAGGTTCTGCTCTGTCAGAAGCTGACTACCTGTGTCTGCATCAACTGCACTGAGTTACAAAGTCAGACGCATATCTACGTAAAAGCATACGCTTAGCCTAAACGTCCATATATGTAATCATTTGCAAGTTTTACAGGTATTTAGATAAATACGGGTATACGGACGTGGCAATATTGTAAAAGTTTTAAACTATTAATCTTTTGACGTCTTGGACGTCAAATGACAGATATTGTGAAACTTTTACGACATTATAACGTCCGTATTAGTACATATATGTCTAAATAACTGTGATTCGCACAAGTGATTTGTATAAATACCCTGCTGAACAATAAACAAACAATAAAATCTAACACAAATTAAATCACTGCGCCGATTGAAAAATAACATTAAGGTAGTTTTTTTGTAATTAGACGCATTTGACATTTTGTTATGGTGTAAAATTAGGGACATAAATCATGACACAAGAAATAGTTACTTAAATTAAAGTTACCTATCTACGTACTTCTACTTTAAAATTATCATTATTTAGGAACACTTTTAATGAGGTAGTTATGATAGTTACTATTAAGTAATAACCAGGTCACTTGAGAAAATACAAAATTATATCAAATAAACTCAAAATGAACACAGTGGCCTACACCAAACTACGTTTATAAAACGGATATACGGACGTCAGTAATCAAATTTGACTCAAATTATAAACGGACGTCGAATATCCCACGATTTAAATATATTTTATCTATCTGACATCCGTATAATATTTAAGTTCACAATACTTACTGCTATGGAACAGGCTCCCTCCTGAAGTTAGAATTGCCACCAACCGTTATGCATTTAAAACGAAACTACGGAATCTTCTCTTTGATAAGTTGAAGGAATTGGCTCGTCACTCTCATCATAATATAATTATGTATTTATGTATGTAATATATTTATGTATTATATTTATGTGTGTATCATATCTATGAATAATTATATATATCTATAGTATACTTATGGTTAATAATATGTATCTAAATTATTAATATGTATTTAATAGATATCCCATTTTCACCACATGACTGTAACTTCCTCATCTATCTCTGCACCACCAAAAGGTTGACTGGCAGAAAATGCCACTAGGCATTAAGTCCACCTTTGTACTATTTTTGTGCATAAAGAATAAATTAAAAAAATATATATGAATTAAGACAATGAAATATACCAAGATAAGATTTTACATGATCCATAAAGATGGAAGTAGAGTATACTCTCTCTTACCACTACACTGTACACAAACAAATGTACCAGCTAATACAAAAACTAAACAAACTAAAATAACTGATAATTTTTTAACTGTACAACCACCCAAAAAGGCCCAAAATACTATTTGTTTTCGCAGATAAAATTAAGCCAAGAACTACTACAATCTTCTTTCTCTTAGCGTTATCCCAGTTTCAATCTGGGGTCCGCTTTCTAGTCTAACCGGATTTGACTGAATATTAGCTTTTCCACGGAGCGACTGCCTGTCTGACCTCCGCAACCCGAAGGGATAGCGATATTCCATGGTTTAGACTAGTGTCAGTTTTATTTAGAAGGTACTGACGCCCTGTAACGATTGTCAAAGATCTTCATGACAACCGGGACCGACGGCTTAACGTGCTCTCCGAGGCACGGGACAAGCGATAATTAACAATTCAATACGCACATAACTCCGAAAAGTCATTGGTGCGCGCCGTGGATTCGAACCCGATACCCTCTGCATGGCAGTCTGTTGGTATATCCACTCGGCTATCGCCGCCAAGAACTACTACAATAATACACCAAAATATAGCAGGCGTAATAAATAAACAAGAGCTTATTGAGGTAGCCATAAATGATTTATCGAATAATATAGGTAATATTGACATTATCTGCTTAACAGAAACCTTTTTAAAACAAGGGTCTGAACCCAACCTTAGAATAGGCAATTACAAATGAGCTTTGTTTTTCTCACGCCCTAACCAACGCAGAGGAGGCTCATGCATACTAATAAAGCATGACCTGGCATACAAACATATTAGCAACTTACCACCTTCAGTCCTCCTTCATTTTGAATGTAGTGCTAAAGAAATTACTACTTTTAATCTTGTAATAGTATGCATTTACAGAACACCCTCATCCAGCACAAGTATATTCTTAAATAAATTTGAAAAACTCACTGATAAGCTATGCAAAAAGTCTAATAAAACGTTATTATCTGTGTAGATTGGAACATTGATACATTAAAGTAGGTAAAAGGTATCCAGTGAATTACAATCCATACTTAAAAACAATAACTTAAAAAGCCACATAACATTACCGACGCGAAAATCATCTTGTTTAGATCAAATTGTAAGTAACGTTCACGAAGGTAAATCTAATATTCATTACCTAGCATTATCTGACCATGAAACTGCCCAATCGTTGACTATCAACAATGAGACCTACAGTGTAAATAACAAATCTTATAACTATCAATACAAAACCATTAGAGATCTTAGCCAGGAAAACATGGTCAAATTCAAAAACTGCAATAATAATTTGCACTTCACTGAGGTAAACGAACAACAAAGTACAAATGAAGCATTTAACACCTTCCATGACACTATCACCATGTTTTGTACTTTATGTTTCCCCAAAATAACGATAAAAAGTGTAAGTGTAGTCAAACACGTAAAAAATAGAAAACTAACTAAAAATATAAAACGATGTTGTACAAGAAAAAGAATGCTATACTTGAAATATCATCTTGATAGACACAATAAAAAACAGAATAAGACAAGGTATAACAATTATACAACAATATTAAAACAATGTATCAACAAAGCGCAACAAATAAACAATCTAAACTTCATTAAAAACGCAAAAAATGCCTGCTCAGCTGCATGGAAAATTATTAGACCCTTATTTCTCACACCAATAGACCACTCTGACACATTAAAGATAATAAACTCCTTAAAAAATACTCATTCTACTGGCTATGATGATATAAGTACAAAGGTATTAAAACCTGCGCACACTCTTTAGTAGCACCATTAACCTATATCATTAACCTGTCACTCGTAGAAGGTAAATTCCCTGATCGTCTTTAACTGTCAATTGTTAAGCCAATGCACAAAAAAGGAGCCAAAACTAACATCAATAATTACAGACCAATTACACTCATACCTATACTATCAAAAATATTCGTGAAAGTTATGTACATCAAAATAGAGACATTTCTAACTTCTTGTAATATCTATATATTAAAAGAATTTGTGTTTTATAATACGAGTCGGCCAGCCCGTTCTACCCAACCGATTCGCATGATTTTTTTTTAAATGAAAGCTCTCGCTGCATAGGTTTGTCATCAAGCATTCGAAATTACCTAACTTGCACATTCATCAAGTTATGTGCAAAAACAGTTTTCTCCCATACATTTTTTACGTTTTCGTAGCCGTAGTCAATGACTTTCTGCTTCTATATATCTGGTTTTCATTGAGGTAGGCGTTTCGTTATAGGCCTAAAACACGCGCTTAAAAGAGTTCTTTCATTTGATGGTATGTTCATTTAAATTGGGTAAGATTGAAGGAAGATAGGCGTGGACATTCAACTTATTTTTCAATATCTTAATATATAAAATCCTTGCGTTACTGACTGAATGACAGACACGCTACAGCCGAAACTATTGGGCGCAGGAAGCTGAAATTTGGCATGTATGTTCCTTGGAGACCGTAGGGGTGCACTAAGAAGGGATTTCCCGAAATTCCCACGGGATCGGCCAAAACGGATAAATTTAAAAAAAATGCAGGCGTAGCTGCTGGCGTCCTCTAGTTTTCCTATAAATTTCTTAAGATTCCATTGCTTTCTCTCTACATGGACGGTTCTTAATTCAAAAATATTTTTATGGCATCTAATAAGATCCTTGCGGTAACTGCCAGGAAAATAAACGATATGCCTCCTTAAGGTGCCCATGCCTTACTTTTATACGGGTGTGAGTGTGGTGGTGTGTAAAATATACGCGATGTTGGTCAAATTATCACTATAGTGAATTTTCGCTGATGGCAGGTAATATTCCCCGAATGTTACAAGTTAACCCTTAATGTTGAGTGAATTGATCTCTGATGTTGAGGAATTTTCCTTACGTTTTATGTTAGGAATATTTTTGTGTTTTTAAATTACGGACTTTCTTCGGGCATCTTATTTTTTTTTATGTGGATTAGAGCCGTTCTATTGTCATATATACCTATCATAGTACTATTGTCATATATTCTTCATCAGCTTTAAAGTCATATATTATAATTATATTATTACAAGTGGTAGTTATGGTAGAAATTGTAGCTTTGGTAAGAATAGTAGTTTTGAGAGAAAAGGTAGATACTTTTGACAGCACCGGCGGTTTTGGTAGAAATGGTAGTTTAAAAAAATGGTAGATATGATAGTGTTAGTACGAATAGTAGTTTTGGTACAAATTGTAATTTTGATAGGAATAGTATTTTCGGTAGGAATAGTAGTTTTGGTAGAAATGGTATTTTGGCATATATTGTAGTTTTGATAGCAATGTTACTTACAATTGCTACCAATGCTACCATTTCTACCAAAAGTACAATTTTGACCAAAACTATAAACGTCATTATTACATTTCTAAATTATGATGGATTAATCACACCCATACACAAAACAAAATAAATCGTGCTTCTCACAGAAATATTTAGCTGGATAACAGAAATAAAACCTATTTTCTTACTTATAAAAAAAAGTTATTTATCTATTTTTTTTATTTTGATAAAATATTGACAGATAAAGAAAAAAGTGAAGTTAGCGTAAGTTAGTTACTTAAGTTTCTGATTTAATAACGTATTTTTGTGAGTAGTTGTGTTTTCAATTATAATGATGGTTCTTGGAAGGAAATTGAAAAATGCTCAGAGAAAGTTTGAACAAAGAATCTTGGTCAATGACGGCCCTGTTGGAGATTTGGTACCGGATGGTCCTCCTACTGCTAAAAAAATACGGGTGGAAACGGGTTCAGATTTGATTAATTCTTCCATCAACAATTTTCAAGTGATTTCCGTTCTTGGTGACGGTAATTGCTTATTCCGCGCAATTTCTTATTGTTTATATGGAAGTGAGAATAAACATTATGAAATTCGTTTGGCCACTGTTGATAACATTGTCAATAAGTGGGATGTATATAGTAACTTCACTGTTGGGGACGAAGCATAATTATGGCCAGACCCTTACAAATGCAACAGATTACAAACGTGTGATGGGTGCCAATAAACAGTACGCAGGGCATGCTGAACTTCAGAGTGTTAGTGAGCTATATCCCGAGTCAATTCAGAGTTCACCTGGAAAACAGTAATATGATTACTGACTATGGTACTGGCGAAATTGTTCATAACTTGCTATTTTCTGGGCACCTGGACGAAGGACATTAGAGTGTCCTAATGGAAAGAATGGTAGGGCAGCACAGTCATATTGAAGAACTTTCTTTCGTCAATGTTCAGTTATACATATTATATATATCTCTATTGCGCGGCAAACCATTCAGTAATGCCAAGGTGGAAATTTCACGATACCTAAGGTGCAACGCAAAGCCAATGTTGTGAGAAAAGAAGTTTTGTGATATATTATATTTTTGGTAAGAATATCATCTTTTTACTTATTATATAATGCTACAATGTACTCATCATACCTATATGTAAGAGCTTTTTTATAATATTAAAATATGCTGTGGAGCAGCACGGGTCCTCTAGTCTTAAATAAAAAACCGTTCGGTTTTCGGAAACAAAGCTCCACTGCATTGGCACGTTTTTCTTTAATAAAGCATATTACAGAAGCCTTAAATAATAAATCTATAGTCGCATGTCTGTTTCTAGACATGACAAAAGCTGTTGACTTCGTCTGTCACCAAAAACTGCTCTCAAAGCTCTCAAATTATGGGTTACGTGGAAATGTTTATAACTGGATTGAGAGTTATCTAGAAAATCGAATACAATATGTCGAATTAAACAGAACTTATAAAAATAAACAAAAGCAATACAGATCGATGTACAAAATAAACAATAATGGTACGTGCTAAGGGAGTATTTTAGCCCCTCTTTTGTTTCTGTTATACATTAACGATTTCCCGGGTGCAATCAACCAGGAAATTATACTATTTGCTGATGATACAACAATAATAATTAAAGCTAAACATAAACTTAATCTAAAAAAAAATATAAAAGCGACACTCAATAATGCCATAAGCTGGCTTAATTAAAACAACCTTAAGATAAACATGACAAAAACAAATATTATTCAGTTCCAAACATATGCAACAAATTTAATTAAATCATAATGACACGCACATAACAACTTTGTTGATAATTGCGTATTTTTCGTTATCAGGGTCGATAAATATTGTAATTGGAAACCTCATTTAGAAAAACTAGTCAATAAAATAGATCGATTTATAAATGTTTAAAAAAAGGTTAGACTGACAGTAAACATTAATGCTGCACTATCTGCATACCATGCTTACGTATCCTCCCTGCTCAGATACGGCATTGTTGTATGGGGTAACTCGGTTGAAGTTGACAGAGTTCTTATAACCCAAAAGAAGTGTATTCGAGCAGTATGTGGAGTCGATACACTGACAAGCTGTAAACCTCTATTTAAAAAACACAAGATTTTACCTGTTCCATGCTTATACATATTAGAAATAGGTTTACTAGTAAAACATCATGCTGAATAGTTTTTAAAATTTGATGATACATAACTGCCATCTATTAAATTGGAATTATTTAGAAGAAATGCATACTGTATGGCAATTAAAATATATAACCATATTCCGCTAAGTATCAAAATGTTACCTATATCCCAATTTAAAAAACAACTTTTTAATATACTATTAAATAAAACTTATAATAGTGTCAAGGAATATCTAGAAGATAAGGCCTTAGGCAACTAATATTATCACCGATGCATATTAGTAAAATGTTATTTTGTTTCATGTGCCACTCATTGTTATGTTTCTAATATATTTGTTCTTTATATTCCCATGTAGTACCCGTTTACTGCACTCAATTCGCACGCCCCAAGGGGCAGAATATGCTGTAACCAACCATTTATAAACACCTGTTAATGTACCATTTTCTTGCGAATAAATTAATTATTATTATTATTCGTAAGTGTCTCTGTTACACGGCTATTCTTATAACATTTAGTGTTAAAAGAATAACCGGACCTTTGGGAGGCTTACACGGGGATATGGATCCAACGCGCAGAGGCCCGTAGAGAGCTTTAATCTAAAATGGGATGGGACACATGCAGCGGAGCCTCCACAACTGCACTACTGAGAACAGCTATGGACTAGCCGCACCATATGTAAGACTATTGTAATATGTGTAGCCTTATTTAATTGGTTTATGGGATTGGGTGTTTGATGGACTTGTAATTTTTATGGATGAAAAATGGCACCTGACAGTAATACTCTAATAGTATCCGTCCGGATGGCAGGTGGTGACTCGCCAACTCACTGGATGGGCCCTCTCTTAACAGCCGCCCAAAGCAAACAAACTCTGCCATAGAGGCAGCCAGAGGGAAACACCGGTGCGAGTGGCTAGGGGTGTTGAGCGGTGCGGCACCGGTTTCACCATCGCGGGTCTCGTGACAACGGAGACTCGGAGCGGGTTTCCCCGTAGTTACGCCCTTGAGAATGACACTTCCACCCCCGAGCTGGTAGCTCTTGCGGATCCCTCTGGCCGGCCGACCAAGGCAAGCCAGTGTTGAGAGTCCTGCGGGTGCTCTTGGAAATCCACTCCGACCAGCCAGTAAAGGCAAGCTGGAGACGAGGCCCTGACCGACTCTCTCAAAGCATTCGGGACCGCAGTGTCGCCACACACATTCAGCTCGCCACAAAGCTGCCCTGCGGTTGTAAGGTTTCTTTTCATCTTGTAATACATTTTTTGTTTATATTACTCGATGAAGGTGATGTTTGAAAGCTGTTATTATTATTATTACACCATTTTACGTGGAGAGCATGAAAACGGTGGCTCTCATTAGGTTAGCAGTACCCTAATTAAGCATCGCCTAATTAAGGGGTGCATAGGGTTCCCACCAAGATCTTAGGGCCCAAGCCAACCTCACCTGCAAGTGGTACACCTGCCGATCAACGGACGAGGCTCTGGCAAACAAAATATCCCGATAAGCGGCAATAGGCTCGCTACCTATTACGTGGGATCAAAACACTGGCGAAAAGTGGGCGTTTAATATGCCTCTGCCTACCCCTTCGGGGAAACAGGCGTGAGTCTATGTATGTATGTATAATTAAGCATCATAAACCAACAACATTTTTATATACGTATTTAGACATACAAAATTAAAATCATGAAAATTTACGATATTGTAACGTTGGTTTACTTGAAGTTTTATATTATGTTCGTATACTAGTATACGACTGTATACTTGTAGTCGTATACTCGTAGTCTTATACTACGAGTATACGGACGTTACAATATCGTAAATTTTCAAACTATTTTTCATTGGGATATTTTTAACAGCGTATCAAAAATGTTATGTAACACGCTAAAGTGAGTTACGCAAAAAATCTTTATTATTTCACTAAAATACTGACTTGCACACTAAAATACTATTTGTACACCAAATATGATGATCTTTTTACAAAATATCATTTGATATGAAAAGTTTCGTCCGCTCGGGAAACTTATCCACTCAGAAAACTTAATAGGTTATGTTAGGTTCTCTTGTGACCCTGCTCCCAAAAATACTAATTGCACCACTAAGCTAAGTTGACGGAGCCCTGCGAAGCAGCAGGGCTCCGTCAACTTAGCTTAGTGGTGCAATTAGTATTTTTGGTGGAAAATTAGTATTTTTGACGAACAGTTAAATACAACCTTTTTTCATTTAACACCCTGGACGTCAAATGATACATAGTGTCAAACTTGTAACGAAATTTTATTGTGGCTAAGCGTATGCTGAGACTCGGGTGACGCCACGCAGGGTAGATCCGATTATTTAATACCTGAACATACTGACAGCTGCGTATGCTGCGGATCAGGTGCAATGTGGACATGCTTCTGTTCTGCTCTGGCAGAAGCTGACTACCTGTATCTGCATCAACTGCACTGAGTTACAAAGTCATACGCATATCTACGTAAAAGCATACGCTTAGCCTCAAACGTCCATATCTGTAATCATTTGCAAGTTTTACAGGTATTTAGATACATACGAGTATACGGACGTGGCAATATCGTAAAAGTTACAAACTATTAATCATTTGACATCTTGGACGTCAAATGACAGATATTTTGAAGCTTCTAAGACATTATAACGTCCGTATATTTATTTATTTAGGAAAGCTTACAGACTAATAACAACACATTTAATTAAATAAAAAAGAAGTTGCTAATTACAAGCTACCACATATAAATGCAATGTAACAAAGATTAATTACATCAGTTACTGTTGTAAGTATACCTACTTGCTCAATCATACAATAAATACAATGTTGCAGCCATGTTCCGCCATAAAAAAGTAACTAAAAATGAGATTCATAATACACAAGTTAGTATAATTATATATTATTATAACAAAAAAGTCAAGAAAATAATAATGAAAAGGTACACAGGGAAAAAACCGCAATCTAGGCTATATATGCCGATCGCTGCTAAAGAAGTCACAATTTATACGTTTTTTTATTTTTGGTCAAGTTAGTGCAGAATAAATCCAAATCTAATTTCCGTGACATTTGATTAAATGATTCGGCGCAACGTAAAAGAAAAGAGTTCCGTCTGTATTTCGTTGTAGCAAAGGGAACGTGTGAGATCGGACGTTGTCGAAAAACTAATTGATTCATTCCAAGCTTGATGTTACCCATCAACTCAAGGCAATCAATCGTGTCATTGGCTATGTTTATAATGGTTCTTCTGAGTTCCAGAAGTAAAATATGATACCGTTTACAACGCTCGTCATAGTCAATAGAATATTGATTCGCTTTAAAATCTAAGTATCGCAAAAATTTACTTTATACACCTTCAATGCATGATATATATACCTGGTATTGAGGGTTCCATAGCTGTGACGCATATGCTAGATTGCTACGTATGTACATAGGCACAGTACAAAACGTTTACTGTCTTGAGAGACCGAAAACATGAAGACATTCTTATCACAAAACCAAGTGCCTTCGACGCCGTGTTCGTAATGTGATTGATGTGCATATCGAATAAAAGCTTTGAGTCCATGATAACACCAAGGTCTTTAACGTAGTCAACTTTCCTAATAAACTTATCATGAAGTTTGTAACCCGATCCTATGGTAAGTTTTTGACGACTAAATTTTATGTAACAACACTTTGCGATATTTAACTGTAGTTTGTTAAGTGTGCAACTGTGCAGTATGCTACAAATTTATCAAGGTCGTTTTGGAGTTTCCCTACATCCGATGCATCGTTAATAATTTTGTGAATGTTCATGTCATCCGCGTATACATAGAAGTATATAAGAATTTAGGAAACAAGAATTTATATCTCCAGTGAATAGAGTAAACAATAGTGGGGTCAAAAGCGAACCCTGAGGAATTCCAGATGAGATTGAACACCAACCGAGAATTGAGAGTTGAGAGCGATTTTCAATGTACGAGCTGAACCAGCGGTACAAATTACCATGTATGCCGGCAGCAAAAAAAATCTGTAACAGTAATTTGTGGTCCATTCGGTCAAAACATTTTTGTTAATCTGTATAGATCACTACACACACACAAGCTACCTAACTAACCTTTAGATATAAAATCATGAGATAGGATTAGATTTGATGTAGTGGATCGGCCGCATAAGAACCCATGTTGCTCAGCACCAAATGATAATATAAATAATACGTTCTAGTACTTTAGAAAACAAACATAACTTTGAGATTGGACGATAATTCTCTACATTAGATTTATCACCTTTTTTAAATACTGGTGTAATGAACGCCGATTTTCATTTTAATGCAACTAAACCTTCTGTTACCGACCTATTATAAAAAGCATGCAGAGCGGTAAAACCAAACTATCGGCTAAACTTGTTATAAATAATGGAGGGATGTAATCTGCCCCACCAGATTTAGTAAGATAGAGACCTTTTAAATATTTCATAACCTTTCCAGGAGAAAAATGTATTGTACTGATGTAATTTGTGCTTCTGCTGTTACCATTTAAAGTACTATACTCAAGTAGACAAGGCATATTGTCTACTTCTGGCTCCTGAAAAGTTGACCTAAAATATATTGCGAATTAATTACTAATTTCTAGACCCATATTAGCTGATACATTCTTATTATATAGTAATAGTACAGTGTACTAGGCAGTGAGGAGGTATTTTTTCTACTTTTAATAAAATACCAAAAGGCCCTCGGGTTATTTAGGTTTGTGTATTCTACGTTAGTAATGTATTCGTCAAAACAAGTTTGTTCTAAGTCCACAGCTCGCCGGCGTAATGAAGATACCGTTAGATAGTCACTCATGTTACCATACAATTTAAACCTCCGGTGGTACTTTGACATTTTTTTTACCACTTTTATAAGGCCTGAACTATACCAACGCGGATGAAAAGTTTGCCTGATAGATTTCATAGGTATAAATTTATCTCTGAAAGAATATAATCTGTCGTAAAAATGTTTAACTGACTGTTCCAACGGCTCAGTGCATAACAATAAATGTCAGTCTGTTTTATTAAGAGCAGATTTAATTGCATCGTAGTTACCCTTATGGACAAGATATTTTAAAGTTATTTTGTCTGCAAACCGATGAATTTCTACAAAACCTACCTCCACAATCAAAGGTTTATGGTGCGGGTCTACGGGGATAACCAACGGTTCATCGCACTCCGCAACGCTTAAGAAGTCAGAGATCAAGTTCATCACAACTGTTTTATTACACATTATAATAATATTACAATGTTTTACTAATAAATGCTAAAATATACTTATTAAAATATAATTGCAGTCACTTATTACGCTATAGCGGGTATTAAGTAAAAACATCTTCTTCTGCCTGCCCTGGTCTCATTGGTTGGGGTTGGCGCAGAATGTCTTTCTCTTCCATTCTCTCCAATCAGACGTCATCTCATCATTCACTCTCTTTTCATCCATGTCTCCTCTCACACAATCCATCCATCTTTTCTTTGGTCTTCCTCTTGCCTTATATCCCTCAACTCTCATCTTCATCACCTTTCTAGTCACATGATTTTCATCCCTCCTCATTACATGCCCATATCAGGATAGACGATTTCCTTTCAGCTTTACTTGCACCAGTGCAACTTTAAAAACATACGAGTTTTAAATGGACACAGTCAAACACAGAGCACTTCAATCATACAAATACGAAGAGTGACAAAAGCCGGTACGGCCGGACAGTGATGAATCATAACGGGCAATACGATGCGCAGAATTATATACACTATGTGGCTTAAATTATATCTGACTAAAAAAGTTAGTAAAATGTTTTTAATAGAAACATATCACGGCAGTATGTACATCGATAGACTTAGTTGGAATACGTGAATAGCACAACTCGACCAATAGTATCTCGCACAAGAACATTATTAAGAGATTGTAATATAATTGACAAATAATCATACGATTCTTGCAAGGTCCATTTCTGACTTCACTATAATCACGTGCGATGAATCGGTTTTCTTTTTTTTTTCGGCGTGCTTGACCCAGACGTAACGAAAGTCCTTATTCGCGGCTGCCTTCTTTGTTTTCGATAAAAGCAATTTATTTTCAAGTGTGGGGTGATCATTGACATGTATTTTCTGATTGCCCGTCAAACCTATGCGTCTTACTGTCAAAGGACTGCTTTTGGATGCTTGTCTAGCTGCTGCAATAGAATCCTCTTTCACGTAGCGATTACAGAAACTCACTATAATCGGTTTCGCACGCTCCTTTTCACGGGTCGGTACTCTTGTTATAAAGTTGACTTGGGTCTTGTTAACAGCTTAGTAGCTTATCTGATAACCAAGACTCGAGAGCATGTTGAACAAATTTTCGTTGTTTGGTTGAGGAACGCCTTTGATTTCCACGTTGTTCATACGCGCCCACTCATGTTCATACGCGGAGTCAGTACCCTTAAATAAACTGATACTGGTCTAGATAAGCGGACAAGCGACCGGTCTCCGCTTACTAGTCTAACCAGATGTGACTTAATATCAGCTTTTCCTCAGAGCGACTGCCGTTTGACCTACGCAACCCAAAGGGATAGCGGTATTACATGGTTTAGACCAATAACAACAGTTATTTAAGGGTACTGACGCCGCGTAGCGACTGTCAACAACTGTTCACGAGAGCCAAGAGTGATGGTTTAACATGCTCGCCGAGGCACGAGGCGAGCGATAATTAACAATTAAATACCAAATAACTCCGAAAAGTCAGTAGCGCGCGCGGTGGTTTCGAACTCCCCGCACGGTAGTCTGTTGGTATATCCTACTGTCTACTGGCTATCGTTGCCCGCTTTTTGGTTATTTAAGTTTTTTTAGTTAAATCATGATGGGGAAGCTGTCCTCATTAGATTTAATAACATACGGCAATGAATTGTCATAATAAAATTAGTACAATTAAAAGAAAATAATATTCTTCAAACATCCTCAAATCAAGGTGAACAAATACTTTTGAGCGGTAGTGTATGTCTAAATAACTGTGAATCGCACAAGTGATTAGTTTATTTAACTCCTGCTAAACAATAAATAAAAAATAAAATGTAACACAAATTAAATCACCGATTGTAAAATATTATTTCGTTTTTTTGTAATTTGACCCATGTACCTAACAGTTTTGGTGTAAAATTAGGAACAAAATCACATTCATCTTTGGGGTAATGATCATACATAAAAATATTCGCAATAAAGGCACCAAAACATGGAAAGTTCAAGAAAAATAAATTAAATTTTCAGGTTCATTAATGTCAGCAACAATATGCGACGGTCGATGGTGAAAATAAATAGTAATGTTATTAAAATTGTTGCAGGGATCTTAAAATAAAATGGGTTTCATCTCAAGGCTATCTAAGGTTGTTAGTCAAAATATGATAAAATAAACTTTTGTTTAAAAAACGTGTCGACATAAATAACCTCAATTTTAGAATCAAATCAAAATTTAACATCACAATGTCAGCAATAGTTACGAATTGACGAGCTCTCTATTAAGCTGAACTATTTTATATATCATAATAGTGACGAATACACTCCAGACGTGAATTGATTTGATGAAAACAATAATTTAGGGGTTTTCCAAGGCAGCGGCACAATACCATATATATATGCATTATTGCGTGTTTAATAAAGTTATTAAGTATTTTTTTATAAATTGACTCCCTTGAAGTGCCAGTAAAGGCAACGAAGAATTGAGACCTATGAATATAAAATAAGATGCGTGTGATATAAAAACATGAGAAATACGGCTTAGTAAGGTAAAAAAAGTGAATTTTACAAAATACAGATCTTATATACGGGTATACGTAATCCTTAGGTATTCTGTTTTTTCACTTCGATTGTTTTTCCAGACATTTTGCTTAAAAAGGCAGACGCTACATCACATATCAACTGAAAACGTGTAAATACTTACTCACAAATAGTGAATAAAATAACCGATAAATAGAATCCTGCAAATTCAGATCTATTGTGTGCACGAAGTGGCAACGTAGCATTGAGAGCTTTCGTTGGACGTCACATACGGCTAGCAATGAACGTATAAAATAAAGACGAAAGCGCCACTAGTTTTTGCGACGAAAATCAACGGAACTACGAAAATATTCTGTGCAGCAAGATTGGAAGAAAAATGACGTCCAATTTATTTTTCATATTTTGACTTTTCTAGTATCAGGGGGACATTTCGCAAGCATTGCACGTAGTCTCCTATTTGACGTCCGATATACGGACGACTCAAGCAGGTGGACGCTACATTAGATGCAAAAATGGCCATAGTGGACGTACAATAGATTACGGGATATATATATATATATATATATATATATATATATATATATATATATATATATATATTCGGCTCCGTATATTTTCCTGTATTTAATATAAGCATTCCATTAATTAAATGACTTCCTACTACATTAGAGATTATATTGATACCGAATATTTTTTTCTGTATATAGTCCATGTATTGTGTTGAGAATGCTGCTTCCTCCTAAACTGATATATTTATCGATACCGTACACTCTCGTGTTCCAGCTGTCATTACCGTTTCGAATGGTACCTACCATTAGTTGCCATATTTGATCTCACAACTATATACTGAAGAACTATTGCTCAAGTTGTTGTTCTTTATACATGTAATGTTTTTGTTGAAATCTCACTTCCTTTTGCTAGTGATGGTCTCACAAACATCTCTCCTCATGGGGTATTATTCCACCCTGCACCCTACCGTGACCCCCATCCGTGAACCTCCATCCGTACCCCATCCGTGCCCCCAACAGTGCCCACACCCGTGAACCCCCACCCGTGCCCTCACCCGTAAACCCCCACCCGTGCCCTCACCAATGAACCACCACCCATGGCCTCACCCGTGTACCCCACCCTTGGCCTCATCCATGAACCCCTACCCTTGCCCTTATCCGTGAACCCCTACCCGTGCCTACACCCGTGAACCCCCACCCGTACTCCCACCCATGAGTTCGCACCTGCATCCCCACTTATGTACTCCACCCGTGAACCCCCCCGTGCCCTCACCAGTGAACCCCACCCTTGTCCTCACCCGTGAATCCCCACCCGTGTCCTCACCTGTGAACCCCAACCTATGCCCTCCACCCGTGAAACCCCACCCCCCGGGGCCCGACTTATGCACCTCCACCCGTGCTCCTCGCCGGTCTCTTCCCGGTGCCTGCCCGATCCCTACCCTGATCCTACCCTACGAGTACTTCTAGATAGCCAAAAATATTTGAATCTAGTAGGGACATAAACTGAATTCCGAATTCTAAACCGCAAAGTTATCTTGGTGGAGTAATTAATACCTAATCCGCGTACTACAAAGGTTCACAAACTTATTTGTGAAGATTCTAAAATATGAGAACTAGACCAAAATTAAAAAGGTACATTTGTTTGAATTTTTCCTAAAGGTTTAAGGATTTTTTTTATTTTTTTAGGCTTAATGATAATGATCATCAAAATTACAAGCTGTACAAGCTTGTAATTTTGATGAAAAAAGCTTATTACAGTCATAATTGAGTTGGCATTTTTGTTCTAACCAAATCGATGTACTACGTACTGCCTGATGTTAAGCAAATATGTTGTCGAGGTTGTAGCACACTAACGCAGAAGATACCTGCCTACCTATTTACTCGAGATTAGGTAACCTTCTTCTCGCGTCGGTTTCCTCAATGCTGAGGGTCGTGGCCACCTCGTGGAAACAGTCTATTGCGGACCACTTCCTGCCATCTATTCCTATCTGCTGCTGAGTGGAGAGCGATCCGCACGACTCTTAACACCACGGTACAGATACCGTGGTGTTAAGAGTCGTGCGCATCTGGTCGATCCAACGTATCGGGCTTCTGCCTCTGGGTCTTTTTACTTCCACTTTGCCAGTGATTATTAACTTTTCCAAGTTATCACTGTCTTTCCTCGCAATGTGCCTGAAGTACTTTAGAACTCTGCGCAGGCAGATGGTGGAAAGCCTCGTCTGGATCTTGAGCTCCTGTATGATTGATAAGTTGGTGCGGTGTGCTGTCCAGGGGATGTCCAGTATCTTCCTCCAGCACCATATCTCGAAAGCATCAGTGCCATCACGGTCATCTTTCTTCAAGGTCCATGTCTCTGCGCCATACAAGAATATGAAGAACACCAGAGTGCATACAAGATTGATCTTGGTTTTCAGAGAGATATTCTTGACATATCTTTGACAGCAGTGCCATGGCTCCTTTTGCCATCTCGATCCTTCGCACCTCAGATTCACAAGAACCATTATTACTAATGCTTGAACCCAGGTATATAAAGCTGTTAACCGTCTCTAAATTGAGTGACCCAGTGGGCTCAATCTTGTCTGTGCGATCTATGACCATGATCTTCGTTTTGGACCTGTTTATAGAGAGACCTAGTTCACTGCTGATGCGCTCCATCCTATCCAGTAAGGTGATCATCTCGGCGTCATGTGACGCGAGCAAGGCGGTGTCATCTGCATAACGCAAATTACAGATTTTGCGTCCACCAACGGTGATGCCTCCCTCCAAGCTATCGCAACTACGCCTCCCTATATATTCACCGTTTATATTGAATAGGATGGGTGAAAGGACGCAGCCATGTCAAACTCCTTTTTCCAAACTGAATAGTTTAGATTTTGTGCCGTCAATCCTCACCACACTTTGGTTCTTGTGATATGAAGATTGCAGAAGTGCAATCAAGTCATGAGGTACACCCAGTTCTGATAAGACCCTCCATAGAAAAATTATGTATGTACGGATTTGGTGAACCAATCTACAAGTGGATAAAATCATACTTAAGCTATCGTGACTCCAATGTTGTATTGAATGGCTTCAAATCATCCACACGCTCCATAACTTCAGGAGTCACTCCTCAAGGATCACACTTAGGGCCATTATTATTTAATATGTTTATCAATGACCTGCCGGACTGCTTTCACCCCTGCCCTGCTATTCGCATATGACCTTAAAATCTTTAAGCCTATAGAGTCACTTAATGAGGCCCTACTTCTTCAGAAAGATCTGGATTCGTTGTCTATATGGTGTCATAACAATGGTAGGCAATTGAATCCAAATAAATGTCAGTTTATGAAGTTTACTCGTGAGATTGACCAAATAACATCAAAATACTCGATCAACGGCGCAGAATTAAATTAATGTGATTGTGTTAGAGACTTAGACGTTTTGTTAGACAAAAAGTTAACCTTTGTACCTCATTTGGAAATGATCATTAGGAAAGCATCTAGATCTCTGGGCTTTATTGTAAGTCTCATACAACATTTTTTTTATACAATAGTTTTGTGAGAAGTCATTTAGAATACTGTAGTGTAGTTTGGCGACCGCATTATGCCGTTCATATTTTAAAGCTAGAAAGAATTCAAAAAAGATTTCTGTGGCACTTGTCGCCCCCGCGTTTCCCAAGAATGGTTTCTTATCAGGATAAACTTAAAAAGTACAGAATGGAAACACTTGAAAAGAGAAGAAAATATTTAGACCTGGTTTTCTTATATAAACTTGTCCGCAACAAAATTGACTGTACACAACTCCTTCATAGAATAAATTTTAGAGTGCCATACAAATATCCTAGAGTATACATCAGTCTCCTTTATCCACCACCCAGAAAAATTGTTTCATGCTCTACCTCTCCTGCCCCTCGGATGTGCAAGCTACTTAACCTCTGCAATCACGATGTTGATATATTTGCTGATTCTCTTATTAAATATCGCAAAACTATAAAATGTAATACTTTCTTATAAATGTATTTCTGTATGCTTGGCGAATTTTCGTATCAGGAAAAGGTATGCTATGTGAAAAAAAAACTGAACCGTAATCCGTACTTTTTTTAACTTGTTATTAGTAATACTTACTTATGTTTGTTATTGTAAGTGTAATTGGTGTTTGCTTATAATTGGATGTAACTGTTACTCTAGATCGTAAGATGTTTATAATATTTGCTTGTATTACTGTTACAACTGTTAGCAAACCTAAATAAATAAAAATAGACAGTCCCAGTTGACACAGTCAAATGCCTTACTATAGTCGACGAAGCACAATTATGACAGGTGTGTCGAACTCGTAGCATTTTTCCACAATTTGCCTGACATTTAATATTTGTACACGCGTGCCTTTTCCCTTGACAAAACTGGCCTGTTCTTGCGGGATCTGCCAGTCAAGATAAAGGCCTATTCAAACCTGAGCGATATTCGCTGCCGCTATGGGTAGAGGTACATACCGCGCGGGTTTCACTCAGGTATTTGGTATCAAGTACCGCGGCTAGAGCGACCTAAATTTCTTAACTCTCTGAGCGAAACTCGACTACCGCGCGTTATTCTACCCACAAGGTTAGCGAATACCGCTTAGGTCTGAACAGTAATATTACCGCATACCCACTGGGTTTTCTCTGCCGCAGACGGTAGCGAATACCGCTTAGGTCTGAACAGGCCTTTATACCGGACCCGGTTGTTTATGATGTCTAACAGGACTTTGCTTGCGTGAAAAATTAAAGCGAGTGTGCGATAATTATCACATTTTTTGTCGAACCTTTTTTATGGGCCTTGGGCCACTTGCTGTTCCACTATACGTGGTTGCAGATGTTGTGCAGTGTGTCAACACCTTTTTCACCCAGAGCTTTCAACGCTTTAGCTGTAATTTGATCCAGACCTGGCGCTTTGTTAGTTTTTAACGATCCAATGGCCGTTACTATCTCCGATCTTAGGATGTCGGGTTCCAGGTGCAATTTAGCCCATATGGATAACCTAGACGTCTGAATGTTTAATACCTTACTCAGAGAATATCGTATGACGAGGTACATTTCCAAATTTCATTTAAATCGTACTAGTAGTTAAAGAATTATATTGCAAGTCAAAGTTATTTGATTTATAATCCACTTGAAGAAGGAGGTTATCAATTCGACTGTAAGTTTTTTTGTATATTTATTTCGCGGATTACTCCGCCAATAAGGAACCGTTTTCAATGGTTCTTTTTTTCATAGGTCATACTTCAATGTTGGTCCCTTTAAAATTGTATCGAAATCAGCTAAGCTGTTTTTGAAAAATTAAGAATAATTAAATATATATATATATATATATATATATATATATATATATATATATATATATATATATATACTACTCAAAACAAAATAAGGGCCACTAAGAATTTTTGCTGTACCATGAAAACAATAAAGACAATTGTTTAACTTATGTAACTATAAAATAATGTTATTGGTTATAATATAGGCTATCAATGGTTTAAAATAATGATCAGGAATTGTTTTTTAAATCCATAATGAAATTGGCCATATTGAATGAAAAACATGAACAAAAGAAATCACCGAAAAAATACAAAATACCGTTCTTGTCAATTTTGTTTCTTCTTTTTAGTAACGAGTATGTCCTCCTCTCTTAGCAATACACTCCAGAAGCCTTATGTGTATACTGTGGATCAAATTCCTCACTTTTTCATCTGTAATCTCCTCCCAGGCACGTTTTAAAGCGTCAATCAGCTGCTGTTGATTGTAGACCCCTTGCTCATTCACTCTAACCCTTCGTTTCAATTGGTCCCACAATTACTCGATTGGAATTAAATCCGGAGTGTTAGCTGGCCATGGTAATACCTCAATATGAGGCCCTTCTAGGACAGTTTGGGTCGATTGAGCTGTGTGTGCACGGGTATTGTCTTGCTTCAGGATGAATCCAGGCCCCACTTGCTGTGCAAATGGGATCACTTGAGGCCTGATGACATCCTCGATGTAACGTTATGCAGTTACGGTACCCGCATTTAAAATGGTAAAATGGAGCTCGGTTTTACCGTGTAAACTAATCCCACCCCCAAACCATTACGTTGGGACCACCAAAATGGTCAACTTCGTGGATGCAGGACTCCGTAAACCGCTCGCCGCGTGATCTCCACACCCTAACACGCCGATCATCATTGAAAAATTTTACTTTGCATTCGTCTGTAAAAAGCACCTTGCCCCACTGATTAATCCCCCAGTTCAAATACTGACGGGAGAATCTTAAACGGTTTGCACGTTGAACCCTGGTCAGAGGAATTAGAACAACTCGTCGTCTTGACATTTGCTGGTCTTCGTGCAATCGATTACCTATAGTTTGATCACTGACACGGGTACCCGTTGTCTGCCGTAGGCGGTGTTGTAACTTACTTTACGGAGCCGATATAAACTTAAATTTAGATGGATGTAGTATAATCTGTAATACACATAGAACATATTCAGAAATATACAGTGCGTCACATTATTTCCATCATGAACGGACGCCAGAAACCAGCGAGAATTATTTGAAATTGAATATCTTCATTTCGTGTTTAATCAAAATTTCTTGTTGATAATTGAATTCACATAACTAAAGTGTACCTATATTCGCACAAATAATAATTGAAATCTCACTGACACTGGTGGACGCCACAAGGTTCGACTTTGAAATGACGCAAGAAGTCTTCCGCGAGCAGACGTCTTCCGCGAGCAGACGGATCGCCTGATGTTAAGCGATTACCGCCGCCCGTGGACACCCGCAACACCAGAGGAGTCACAAGTGCGTTGCCGGCCTTTTAAAAAGGAATACGCTCTTTTTTTTAAGGGTTTGTAGGTCGTATTGGTTCGGAAAAACCGCAGGTGACAGATCATTCCACAGTTTAGAGGTGCGAGGCAGAAAGTTTCTAGAGAAACGCACCGTTGTGAATTGCCAACCATCTAAATGATGGGGATGAAAATGCTGTCGCGTAGAACGATGGCGGAAAGAGGCGGCAGGGATTAATCCGAACAATTCCTCGGAGCACTCCCCATAGTAGAAGCAATAAAAGATGCATAGCGAGGCTACATCTCTACGCAGCGCCAAGGGGTCTAACCGATTGCAAATATCTTGGCAGTCGACAATTCGAGCGGCTCTCCGTTGGATGCGGTCTAGAGGGAGAAGCTGGTACTGGGGTGCCCCTGCCCAAAGATGAGAACAGTATTCCATATGCGGCCGGACCTGCGCCTTATAAAGGAGCAAGCGGTGGGCCGGAGTGAAATACCGTCTCGATCTATTTAGCACGCCAAGCTTCTTCGAGGCTAACTTAGCCTTACCCTCTAAGTGACCGCGGAACTGGACTTCGCTCGATATGTCGACACCAAGTATTCCAATACTGGAGGAGGCAGTCAAGGGGGTGCTCTCAAAACGAGGACATACGACCATCGGCAGTTTTTTGCGGTGAAAACGCAGATTTGTGTCTTTGTGGGGTTAAATTGGACCAAATTAAGTCTTCCCCAATCTGAGACCATCTCCAAGGAGGTCTCAATTTCAGACACAAGTTTATGTCGGCTCTCGATGACTTTTTCCCGAGAAATGTTGGTGTGGCCGGTATATAAAGCATCACCTGTGCTGTCATCTGCATAACAATGAATGCCGCTATCTAGCAACATATCATTGATATGCAGGAGGAACAGAGTAGGCGATAGATATAACTACCTCAGGCAACTTAAATACGACTTCCTAGAAGGAAGTATCACGGTTTATAATGAAACAATCATTATTTATTCTGCAATCATTTCAAGGGAACCCTGTCACAAATATCCCACGTCCTTTAAACGTCCGAGACATTCGATATGGAAGGGAATATCGTCCTGGTCAGACCCTAAAATTATGTTAGGGACTTGCGCGAGTGGCCGCGGTTTTGGAGAGCCTTTCGTACGCAAAAGAAAGGGCTGCAGCACTGCGAGGGTAGTTGGTGGACATAGCTTTCTCGTTACTTATTGTGAGTATTTAATTAGTTGAATACAATGTTGACACCGTATCCGAAGACAAAATCTTTTTATCTTATATAATTATGTTATATAATCTTATTTGTTCCAACTTAGCTTATATACACATTGCTTTGTTCTTTTAGTATTAGGTACAGAGGCAAACCCATAGATAAATAATTAGTAAAGAAAATAAATAAGGTCTTAAATTAAGGGTTCAAAGTTTTCGAGACAACTTTTAACCCTTAATTTAAGACCCCTAGCTTAATTTTAATTCTTTAGAAAACCTAATTTAAATTCCGCAAAATTTAAATGAAAAGCGCCATCCTAGAAAATTCATTAAGCCCGTTAAACTATGAAATAATTAAGTCAACTTTAAATTCTGACGTGAACAAACTTTGGAAAGCCCCTTAATATCCAATATATCATTTTCACAATTTTATGCAAGTAAACTTGGAAAGTTGAGTCGAAACTTAGCGCTGCATAGGGTGGACCGTAATTCAAGATAACTTAAGATTTAGATCGGTTAAGTGAGGCTAAGTTGGAGTTAAGTGCTAAGTTAACGTGGTCCGGTGCTGTAAATCGAATATTCTGGAAGGAGTTTAATATTTACTTACAAGTTTGTCCAAGACTCGTAATTACATTCGATGTGAATGACCTTTCCTTTAAAACTTTTTGGATACCAACACGAAATTACTAATGTAATGCTTTTGCGCTGCTATAGATAAAAAAGTTTGTTTTGTCTGTTTTGGCAAGATAATATGATGACTGGAGAGTTGAAAAGTTCTATTTACTTTCAAGATCATATATAATGAGCAAAACTTACTCAAGACTTCTGTATTTTCTAAATGGAATTTGGATCGTTTATGTTTTCATTCTGACTGCCTCCGTGGTCCAGTGGATAGCGTATGCGACTGCTGATCGGAAGTATCGGGTTCGATTCCCGGGTGGGGCAAAAGTGTTACTGGGTTTTTCCGAATCCTCAGTAACAGCACGGAGTCTGGTGATGTGCCCGATAATGGCAATAGGCTCGCCCCCTATTACGTGGGACCTAAAAATTCATGGCGAAATGTGGGTGTAATATTACACTTGTGCCTACCCCTTCGGGGATACATACGTGAGTCTATAAATAAATAAAATAAATGTTCTCATTGACGTAATGTGCCGTAAGCATTGTGTTGGGTCAGTGAACTGCCTACCCATAGGATTCCTACCTTCCTACTTATATATTTTCCGGTTTACTCATGTTTGCCATAATTTAAAATGCCATAATTTCATATGCCATACTGGGATTTGCCATAATTTCATTAGAAAAAACGCTTCAGTTGCCATAATCGTGAAATGAAATAAAATGACTTTCACTAATTCCATTGGTCATAATCGATCAAGTGTCATAATAATTTAAATGCATAAATGTATTTGCTATAATTTTCGTTTCCAATAATGCCATTTTCCATAACTTTTATTCACCATAACATAAATAAAGACCTAAATATCGCTTTTATTGATTCCACTAGTTTAATAAACTGAGGTTGACGGAGCACTACTTTGCAGGGCTCCTATTTTCGGGTTAGGGGTCAAAAGAGAACCTAACACAACCTATTTAGTTACTTTCACATAAAACCTAAAATTTCGATCCGTTTTGCATATTTGAATGAAGAATTTTTGGAAATTGTTTAAAAATATTTAGGCGCAACTCCGGCAGCCAAAATTACTTTTAGGGGAATAAAACTAACTGCCATAAGCGCCCTACACCACCAATACCCTCAAATTCGGGCGACTCGTTTCGAAACCCAACCCCAGATTTTTTTATTCACAATTAAACCTAAAACTAATCCTCATCTGACGACTACTAACTAAGCTCGACGGAGCCCCGCTTCGCGGGGCTCTTACTTCTGAGTGATTTAAAAAACAAACCACGAAGTCTTATTACCTAACCTATCCGAGTCGGATTGCACTGAGTCGGAGTGTTAACGATAATTAATTTCTATCTAACAATATTATGTATTATTTCCATAATTATATCAAATTTTGATTATGTCAAGAGTCGATTATGAGATGTCTTACTTATGGAAACTAATTATTATGATATATGTTGTTATAGAAAGTCATTTTATGGCAAATAAAAGTTATCACTGTTGAGTTGTCAAGGCAAATTTTATTAGTATAAATGATAATATGCCACTGCCCAAAGTCACTAATCCTGTCACTCCTAGTCACTTCCGGCCCATTTCCATCCTCTCTTTCCTTTCCAAAGTCCTTGAGGCCTGTGTTCATAAGCAGCTGTCCCAGTTTGTGTATGAACACAATGTCCTCAGTCCCTACCAGTCCGGCTTTAGACCTGGGGCCCAATTCTGCTATTTTAGATGACATCGACATCATATTTTGAATGGAATGAGATTATATTTTGAATTGACTCAAAATCTGTATTCTGCTATACAATGTCATTCTATTCTCATTACCCTTGATCTTCAGTGTTCGTCAAATTTGTACGCCAATGACCTACAACTTTACTCGCAGGCTAAAATTGAGGATCTGCCGGATGCAATCGGTGATGTGAATCGGGACTTGGTAAGAATTCGGGACTGGTCCGAGAGGTACGGCTTATGCGTCTATCCTGTGAAATGCCAAGCTATCATCATTGGAAGCTCTAGAAATATAAACAGGCTGGACTTGGCATCGCTTCCACCGGTAATATTTAATGGAACCAATATACCTCTGAGTCCTTCCGTTAAAGATCTCGGTTTACACATCGACGCTACACTTAGCTGGCAACCCCAGATTACAAGCGTTTGCCAAAAGGTTACCGGTGTCCTGCGTTTTCTCTATCGCCTGAAGAATTGTCTTCCTGTCAAGACAAAGACAATGCTTGTGCAGACCTTGGTTTTTCCTATAATCGACTATGGTGATGTGTGTTATCTCGACCTGAATGCAGATCTACTCAATAAACTTGACCGACTTCTCAACAATTGCATTCGGTTCATTTTCAATCTCCGTAAATATGACCACGTGTCCTCATATCGTAAACAGCTGTCATGGTTACCTATACGTCAGCGTCGTAATATGCGCGCGTTGACTACTCTTTTCACTTTTCTTCATTCATCTAATAGCCCCAGCTACCTAGCTCCTTACTTTCAATACCGCTGCTCCAACCATGACAGAAATCTTCGGTCTTCTAATAATTCTCTTCTTTCGTGTCCTTCTCACAGCTCAAGCCTTGTACATTCTTCTTTCATTGTACAATCAGTACGTCTCTGGAACGCGCTCCCTCTCGAGATTAGGATGGCGACGAATCGTTTCACGTTTAGGGCTAAGGTGCGCGAATATTACATCAAACTGTTACTTGAAAGACCATAAAAACATCATCTCTTACATTTGTTACACTGTGTATTAAATATACGTATGTATATATTCATTTTATATAGTATTTATAGGTGTGTATTATTTATATATGTATGTATTATCATAATATTTATATATAGTATAAAAAGTAGTATAATGTTGGATTATAGTTTAATTATTTCAAACTTTGTAGTTTATACACCTGCCACAATCATCTCTGCACCACCCTAAGTTTGACTGGCAGAAAATGCTACATAGCATTAAGTCCGCCTTTGCATTAAAATTGCAGGAAGTGTAAAAATAAAATAAATAAATAAATAATATTATGACCGGGGATGATTATGGCAAACAATGTTAGTGCAAATGAATTTATGGAAAACGAGAGAACACCATATTTTCCTATACATTAGTTGACCTGTCTCTTCGTCCTGACAGACAATGAATTTAATGATTTTCTTAGAACATAATTTATTCTGAGATAAGTGCAGTGCTGCACTTAAAGTAGTATGCAACTCTGAAACGCGAGACAATTTGTAAACATTATTTTTTAACACATGAAAAGAATACCTAGAGCCGAAACAAATCATTGCAGATTGAACAAAGCTATATCCAATGTTGGGATCTGATCCAGCGCAGTGTTAAAAGTAGATTTCATTAAAGTCATGAATAATATCTCGAAAATCTTATTTACGGTCATTGCGGGCATGATATTTGATTTTAATTCCACTAACCGCACCGAAAAATCTCCAACACATAAAAACCTCAATTAAATTTCAAATATATTTTTAAAGTCTGTCCACTCCCAAAGCACTTAAATCTCGTGCATTTAAAAGATGAAATATTCATCCAATATATCGGCGAATTCATTTACCCAACTGGGTCATCAGAACTAATTTATTTAATACCCAAATAAGGTTACCCTAAGTTGAGTTAACCGCGTATAAAAGATTAAACAATACATTTAATTGTTGGTCAGCCGCTACAAAAATGGACTCAATTAATATTTAAGTACTTTCATCCAATTCAATCGGGCATTTAGTGGGTTTATTTCAAACAGTCATGTGTATGGACATAATAGATTAGACTAATCCATCGCTGAAACTAGTGCAAATACTAATGTCAATAAATTATTTATTTGATTTGGATATGGATTATTAGTAAATATTTGCTTTGACATGATAATATGTATTTGTGATCTCTATAATTGATATTAATGGGATAGGAGTGCCTTTGTGGTTCACTTGAACGGATTAAATCAACTGGATACTAAGTTGGCTTTCTGTATGTCAGAGAATATCGATATAAGGAAAAATGACATCATTTGTTCATGAGGTAAATGAACACGTTAGTTATCTAGATAAAATTAATATTATTTTCAATCGCCTTAATCATCCTACCTACACTAGAAGGGAAAAATAAAAGGTGAGAGGAAGGACTAGCGATACTAGAAGGAGTATAACTTGGAGAGTTACCTTTTCAGAATTACGAAAAGGAAACACTGATGTATCGTACATTAATAAAACACACGTCACTAAAACATCGATATATTATTCCATAAACACATCATAAGTCTCACGAAGGAATACGTACACAAAATGCCGACTTTAATTCATTTTCAGTAGTGTAACATTTCATTTTATCAAACACATCCCAGGGCACTCATAATCACGGAAACGACTAACAAATAACTAAAAGGATGATGCAAAAAATTCTATGAAATCTGGTACGCGCTCCAATATTGATGTGTGATATATCATTGAAAAGTTATTATCTTATAGAATATGAATAAGTATGGGACCTGTCTTGATTAATAGTCCGATCTAATTGCCAGCATAATATAATATCGGGGTAATATGGATTTTCCTTCAACAAAAAATGAAAATAAACGTTAAGAAAATGAAATAAAATAAGATTATGGTTTCCTTTGTTTATTATTTTTATAATTTACTAGCTTTTGCCCGCCGCTTCGCGCGCGTTAAATTCGGGGTAACACAAATCTACTTTCAGTCTCAAGTTGTGTGAAGACACTCCTGATTATTTTAAAGACTTCAGAAACTCTATAGGGTAGGCGACAAAGTAACTCGGTCAGTATCCATATCGTTATCTAGCATTATCTACCGAAAGCATTCGAAAGGTAATATAGGAGGAATAACATCACCTTGCATACAGTCAAATGTCATAGCCATGTTCTAATACATGTTCAATATATCTATAAACATTTTCGCATTTTTAATATTAGTAGGGAAAATCGTTTATTGTATAATTATTAGTTTACATGCGGAAAATTTAATCAACGTGCACAATATGACATTATGTATGACGTGACAGTACTGACAGATATGTGTTAGCACATGCGCAGCACTCAATTATTAGCGCATGCGTTCTTACTTCCTAGAGGTAAATTTGTGCCGTACAAACTTCTACCCTCCCTACAATCCCTCCCAGTTTAATTTTTGTAACTTATGATAGCCTATGTCCGTCTCCATGGTCCAATATATATCTATATAAAATTTCAAAAAAATCGGTTCAGCTGTCTTAGCGTGAAAACGGAACATACATACATACATACATACATACACACTTTCGAATTTATAATATTAGTAGGGATTGCATACAAAAGAAGCAACAGCCGCAACGAAGCTTAATAAGTGAGATTACAGCATGAAATGATTACCAAATAAAAGAAAATGATTACAATATGAAATGTAATTAAAACAAAACGAAATAATGCATAACTCCTATTGATGTACAAAAGGGTAGTGAATTATGAAATAATAATAATAACCTTATTATTCTTGCTACAACTGGCATGTTAAAGTACTTGTTATTTCTGAACGGACTAAGATTTGGAACTAGTGGCCATAATAATTTTTGTTTAGCTCACAAAGAGCTATCCAATGACGTATTATACTAAGCTATTGGTGGTACCAAGATTTTTCATCATTCTTTCCCTGAGATATTTTCTCTCGTATTAGATGAATTTTTGTCCTAAAAACCTTCACAGTAGGTACTACGGATAAAAGGGTTCTGTTTGAATAAACTTCATTGTTTTATATTTGATTTACGTAGATGATAAAATAATATTGTTATGAAGAATAATATTATTCTCATATTGCTCCATAGTATCAGTGTGGGGACGGATTAAGAATAGAAAGTATCACCACCCCATTTTATGATGCGGTTGTCGTAAGATGCGAGGAAATTAAGTAAACGAAACTAATAGTAGGTATCTGTAGGAAGTGACGGGAAACTCGGCATCAAACCCTATACCATTCCGTCTGAACAGCGTGGTTCAGTAGGTCAAATCTTCTTATTTTTAATCTCGTAGTTTAATGTAGTAGTAAGCAATTATACTTTGCGCGCCTCAGCACGTTTAAATGTCAGCGTCCAATCTTTTCCAGCGTCACACGGGTCGTTATTTAATTAGCTTTATCCTAAAATAAATGCCTACTGTATAAAAGATTTGGAAATTATAGTGTTTGCTTATTCAACATTACCATATAATTTTTATTATTAGCATACTTTGCCCTAACCTCACCGGTACGATCAACAACGTACCGATTTGGTTTCGATCCGAATCTTGTCTTGAAACTTTCCAGGCTAACCCTCATCTTCGTCATTTATCTCCCTAGTCTACTGTTGGATACAGGCCTCTCCAATGGCACGTTACTGAGCCTGCCAGCCACATTGCGTGAATTGTCATACCAAGAGGTAGAATCAAGAAATATCCAATTTTGACTTAATATTCATACACATAAACACACACACACACACACTCACACATGCACTGGCCGCGCTTAATCAAAATAATCTAAATCTGTTACGTAACATAACGCTCAGCATTTCTAAATCATAACAGGAAGTGTGAATATATAAACGATTATAAAGGAACTCCAAAAAATCTCTCAAATTAACGTGAAAATCCGTAAAACGACCACAATATGGCCGCTTTTTACCGAGATTCGTCCATTTATTTGTTATGCGGGATGCTTTTAAATAAAAAGTTTTGCGACACCGCGCACCGTTGGGTTCAAGGGCAAATCCATCCGTTTACAATTTTCGGCTGTTCAAATAGAATATTAATGCGCGGTTTAATTTTAAATCCAGGTCGTGTAATTTAATAATAATCAGGAATAAAACATATTGGTCCGTTTTATGAGTTTATTTTGATGAGACGGATGTCATGACTGAGCCTAGCCTAGATTGTATTGTGATTTAAATAAAATTATATGAACGTAGCAGATACAGCAATGAAAGAGAATACGATCTATCATAATGTTTCAATAAAGAAATCTAGCAGATAAGAAAGGATGTTTATTTTTAAAGTAGTTACATTTTGGATGTAAAATATTCTTTAGAATCACCAACTGGATTATAAAGTACATTTACTAATAATTATTTCAAAAATAACATATGGCAGTAACGGATTTCTCTCAGCATAGTACCGAGCAGCAACTTGAGTATCGACTTTGACTCATCCCATCAAAACGAGTCCAAATCATAAATATAGTAACATAAAGCTGGTAAAACAAACAAAGCTTCCACTAACCAGCATAATTCAACTAGGTATCCATCAATATTAATTACATTCAATCTTATTATTCCTAGAAATACCTGTGATATTCTCTAGATCGCAAATCCAACCGTTATCCTAAAGACAAACCACAGACCTATAATCTTGATTCAGATACATTTTGTATCATTCATCATTAGTCTAACTAACAGCTACCGCAAGTAAACTCAGTTTGAATACTCCGAGGCTCTATTACCTAACTAAACAGAATACTTAAAACCTACGTCTAGTAACCCTTGAATTAAACTATTACCTCTACAATTATTGCTGAGCCAATATAGCTATATACCTACTAGTATGTATACGTCAAATAAGGTTAGATTATGAATTCAGTATTATTTGATTACTATTAGTTACTATAGTTTTATAACTACAATGGATGTAGTTATTCAGAGGCATTTTGTTTTTCAGACAACTCCCACACTTGGATTAAATCCTGTACTGCAATGAACTTTACAAACACTCAATCAACATATATAAAAAACACCCAGAGTCCAAGCAACCATTTGTGGATCGTACGAAGTTACGTCTCGTGTGGCCTGTGGGTAATCAAACCCACAACAGCCGGCGCAGTACTTAACGGTATGAAGTCCACTACGCCATAATAGCAGTCTTGGTGCAGTCAACTACTTTGTTATGCATTGTGGGTGGTAAAATATTTTTCTAATTTTGTATGAAATAACGCTACAATTTACTAAATCATATTTCGAAGAATATTGTGTCTGCGTTGGTAGTCAATCTGTGGAAACGTTAAAATTCTTTCAAATTTGGAAGACCAGTAAGCAAAGCCCGTGTTTCATAACGTAAAACATTGAATTGATTTGGGATAGTATCAGGACGACTATGACAATGATGATGTACATACTATACTACGCGGACCATAGTTCCAGTTAAAACACTCAAAGTCAGAGCCTTGATATGTATGCCACTCGGAGATAGTAACGTCGGCCGTACTCAAACAACTAACAAATTACATGCAAGTATAAATCCTCTGGACATAGATGAGGCGTTTGATGAGGATAACCGTTATTACTTGCTCATAGAACTATGAATATTATAATACTAATGTATGGAATGCTAGAAGGGCTCTGAATATTTCAGGTGCTTGAGCCGCATAGTTTTAGGCGTATATTGTACTATGGGTGTAACCGAGCGTAACATTACTTGGCGGGGTTTGTGAAGAAGATTGAATGTGCGTAATTCTTATAGGTCATTTTCTGGGCAAGTTTGTTATTAGTTTTATAGTTTACTTGCACAAAGTAAAATAGAGGTTACTGCATACTTTTTGTATTGCCAAAAAGTATGCAGTAACCTCTATTTTAAGAAAGAATTAAATAGCTAGCGCTAAAATTTAAGTCTGGAAAATTTGGCGTAGAATAAAATTTTATATTTCAATATTATCACTAGGCAACTAGATTTTACTTTTGTTTCGTGGTTATCCATACGATAGCCAAACATTTGTTTTGTTTCATTCCTGGCTTTTTATTTGTGTTGCCATGCAATCCGTCGTTCCTGTTTACCTAACTCTGCATGCCCGATCACTAGTCTGACAATATATTGTAGTCCAAAACTGCGTAGTTTTTTCCGTACCTATTTGTCGTTTGGCTTCCATCCAAAATGTGGTAGATGACCTATGTCCGATATTTTGCGGGCGACATCAAATTTACGAAACAGAAAGTTTTTTCGAACTGCTTCTACATGATTAGAACTCTTGGACGAAAGACCAATGTAAATCATAATGTAATGATGGAGATGACGAACATGATTAATAAGGAAGTTGATTAAAGAATTGGTGAAGAGACATCTGATTTAGCAGATCGTTGTTTTTCTGGCAGATAGTTGGCGGACAAGTATTCAACTGGACTTACCTATAGTAAGCTTAATGTAATTTATGGTTGATTGCTTAGCAGGGGCGATACTGGCACGTTGCCGATCATGTAAAGGCCTCGAGCGCCAAAAATGTTAATATAGGTATTAGATAGTCAGATTATTTTGGTGGTGAAATCCTTTTTGCAAGCTCGCAGATCCTCAAAGAGTTATTTTAGGATTACTACTTACTTTGAAGTCATTTACAAAAAGAGGATAATTCGTAAGATTCGATCAGAACTTTCGGAAAACGGCATATAAATACTTAACAGGTACCTCCTTGTTTATAGTGTGCGTTTCTAAATGAAGTTAAGAAATGCAAATCCTTTAATAGAATAATTATTTTCCTTGATAGTTGATCCTTTTTAATCTATAGGTACGTACATATAAATAAAATTGAAGTGTCTGTCTGTGATTTCAAAATAACTATTTCTTTTTAAGTGCATACTTATAGTTAGTTAGGTACACGATTCTAAGTCCAAAACAATCCTTTTAAACATTAATGTCTGTCTGTCTGTGTGTCCTTCTGTTTGTCTAAGGTACCTAATCTCTGGAATGGCTGAACCGATTCAAACGGGAATTTCACTAAAAGGTAGAGGACTTTATAGTGCTACCTACATATTGGCTACAATTTGACCCCGTAGGTGGCGCTGTTGTCGCGATACCGAGTAGGTATTTACTTCTTCCACTCATCCATATATCTATACATATAAATAAAATTGAAGTGTCTGTCTGTGACTTCAGAATAACTATGTCTTTTCAAGTGCATATAGTTAGTTACACGATTCTAAGTTCAAAACGACCCTTTTTAACATTTATGTCTGTCTGCCAATTTGTCCGGCGTAATCTCTGGAATGGCTGAACCGATTCAAATGAGACTTTCACTAGAAGGTAGAGGACTCTATAGCGCTACATAAAGGCTACAATTTGACCCGGTAGGCGGCGTTGTTGCCATGATACCTATCTATGGTTAATAATATATAAAAGCAAAGAGTCAGTCGTCATGAAATCTGATAAATCGCCGGTCGTATAAAGATTAGATTTGGCAGAGAAAATTATAAAATGTTACTTTTATCCGCGTGCGAAGCCGCGTGTACCAGCTAGTTTATAATAATTTGACTACTATAATAATATATTATTTTCCATAAGAAATGCGTCCTTTGCACATTAAAATAAAACATAATCTACGAACGAATACACTACATAAGGCACCATATAACTCAACACCCAACCAAAACACAGTCCACCCCTTACCTACTCCACGTTCGGAGGTTAACGATATAAGTTGATAGGTCGAACTTTGTCACCGGACTGGTGACAAAGTTCGACCTATAAGTATCGTGTAACACCTAACTATCGTGTAACATGGCCGAGAACACTCCAGTAATCTCCCGATGCCTTCACTTCACAAAGACTTGCTTTTGGACAGAATTGATTAACTGATCGATTAATCCTCGATGTTTGATTTAAGCTGAAGTTGCTTGTTTCAAAGGGTTAAGTGTTTTGGATTAAATAGCTATGTATATGTATGTTGAAAACTTGAAAAAATCAAGTTTAAGGTACACATAATATTATGTTTTCCTTAAACTTGAAAATGTCGGAAAAAAATTCATACAACACAAATTATATATCTAAAATAATAGTTGCTATAATTAACACTTATATGTGAGTAAGATGTAGAAAAGCTACTTAAAACCACTATAGAGATAAATTGATGGTATAGGTATTCCACACACAAATTCACATTTACAGTAGGTATCAGCAGCAATGTTAAGCGTTTTACACACAGCCAATTATATTAGAAAACGTGAAGGTAACGGAACATTAATAAGACCATACAGAACACAGCGCTCTCCATGTAGTATGTAACTAGACAAAATAAGACATTACTAGTTGCAATTTACGAGGCAAAATAACACATTACTAAATCACCTGTAGCGCAGGCTACAGGCACAATTTATAACACAGACACACCAGACCAAAAATCAAGACGCAGCGTAGACGTAGTACTTCAAGAGAAAAAGATTTTGATCCTCCAAGTGGCTGGATGGGCACGTCTCGCTTGTGTAAATGTTTAACGTCCATTACCGGTTAATCCACATGACGAACACTCTGATGGATTAGCTAGCCGCCATCTTTCTTTCACAGTAACACTTGCGGTTGACCCAGGAGAGTGCTTAGAGTATGATATTTTGGTGCTAATATTAGAACAGAAGTCTTAAAATATAATAGTTAAATGATTCCAAAAGTAAAGAAACCCTCAAAAAATAATTTTAAACTAGAGAACTATTTAAATAATTGAATTTATTGCAATATGCAGTATCTATTTTGTATTTCTTTGGATATTTTACTTCGTCTTTATATCTCCGTATTTTAGTGCACCTTCAATAAATATTTTATTTATCTATTTTCTTTTTAACTACATACACACCATACCATCTAGTCCTAAAATAAGCAAAGCTTGTACTATGGGTATTAGATAATGGATAAACATTCATAAACATACTATTTTGTGTTAATTTTTTTTATTTATAGTCTCACGCCTGTATCCCCGAAGGGGTAGGCAGAGGTGTAAATATTACACCCACATTCCACCATGAATTTTTAGGTACCACGTTATACGGGGCGAGCCTATTGCCGTTACCGGGCACATCACCAGACTCCGTGCTGCTACGGAGTATTCGGTAAAATCCAGTAACACTTTTGCCCGACCCGGGAATCGAACCCGGGACCTCCGATCAGCAGTCGCATACGCTATCCACTGGACCATGGCGGCAGTATATTTTTTTGTTAATACACACGTAATTTTTACATAGCTACCTCAGAGCCTCACGCTATGTTCACGCACACAAATGTTTGACTTGAGCGGGCATGGAATCCGTGACCTTCACCGCGGCAGTCGTTTACAATCCTGCTACGAAAGTTGGCAGCCAGCTCTTTAAACTTTCGTTTTACAAAGCCATTACATATTTCGCTTTGCAACCCTTCGTTTCCAGGCTATTCTGTATATATCTCGTAAATAATAATTCACATTCTCAATACCTGTATCCCGTGACTAACCAAAATACGCGAAATACCTTCAGAAACAAAGTTGCGAGCTAACTCACAGTTTGTGTCGTCGATTTGCGTAAATTCATTACTTTATTAGAATTTTGCCGAAACATTTCATGTAAGATATTGTTATTGTTTCTAAGTTTTGTGAATTACGGCAGATAAAGATAACATATTAGTGATAACCCAGATTTTCGCGGTAAGGTTCTCATATGTGGATTCTTGGACGGTATCATGTTCGTGTGTTGTAAGTATCTCAAATATCCCCACAGCTGTTTTGCTTTATATTGGCAGACAATTTTGAAGAATCAGTCTGCTCATACTCTGCTGTTGTAGCTGGTAGGGGTAGGAGAGTTTGTGACTTTTATTTAAAGACGAGGTCTACCCAGTGTAACCACCGCGGTGTCGGTCGACGTCCTGTACTGGGAGGTGCGGCGTGATTCGCTATTACTTTTCAATACGCAGTTTCAGACGCATTGAAATTTAGTTCTTAATTTATTTTCTTGATTGTATTTAATTTTATTCGGTGATCAAAGTAAAAAAATGGAGAGATTTTAAACCATCGCACTTTTTATTATAATTATCATACTTCATTCAACACGTCAATCGTGTTAACTCGCCAATGTAACGTAAAACAATAGTATTGTTCACCAACGCGACGTTTCGATCAGCTTACAACAATAGTGATTGCGCTTGTACTGTGCCATTAAACACCGTTTTTTTTTTTTACAGATGGATATATGCTTAGGAATTCAAACCATTGCTTGATCGCACCGAAACTTTGTCACCGCCCCCCATGCATATAATACATAATCATCTTAAAACGCACAGAACAAATACCATCACATATCAAAAAAATTAATCACCAAAACGCAATTATAGCAACACAAGATATTATTGCATATGGCGAATGAATAATCCTGTATTTCAAATTAAGGGTACAAATTAATAGGTAACCTGCTGGCCAGAACAAACAATGTCACAAAGAGATGGTTAATTGGCAATTTGCTCCTGTTTAAAAACTATTGTTTAACTGGAGGCTACTCAATTAATTTTTGCAATTAAGAACCGATTGTCATAAGCTTGTCATGTAATTAGGACGATTGTGGTTTTAGGGTATTAATCAATGGCTGCAATTTATACGGTGATGATTTGGAAAGAGGAGGCAGCGATAGCCTAGTTTCCACTAGGCTATCGCTGCCTATACGGACGGACTGCCATGCAGAGGGTATCGTCCTTAGACCCATCCGAACTACTGATTTTTTAAAATTACGTGCGTATTAAATTGTTACCGAGCCTCGGAAAGTACGTTGAGCCGTTGATCCTGGCATAAAAATGCTTAAATGCAGAAGAATTTTGAAAGTCGTTATAGTCAGTCGGTACCCTTGAATATTCTGAGACTGGTTCAAGCCATGTAATTTTCTGCCCCTTTTGGCTGCGTGGTCATTGTGGCAAAGCTTTTATATTATATATTCTGTCAAAGCTTATATATTATATTTACAGGTAGTAGAGCCTTGCTAATTTTAGCATGAATGGGCCGGCCCAACCAAGGAAGTACTACCCTCTCACAGAAAATCGACGTAAACACTATCTAACAGTACCTAAGCTGTTGCGTTTCGTTCGGTGAGTGAGAGTGCCTGAGGCCCCATCCCCTATTCCTTCCCCCTTATCCCACTCCTATCCTTTTCCCAGCCCCAAGGAGCAGCAACCTACTTGTGACTCCTGTAGCGTTGCTTGTGTCCATGGGCGACGGTAATAAAAGCATATTCTGTTTTCTGCCGATGAAAAATAGCTTAGTGTTTCCTAAGCATAAAACCTTTCTTCACCAAGTTTATCAATTATTGCTGATTAACTTCGATTTTCACATAAGTTTTATATTATTAATAATCGTCTGCATCGAATTTTAATATCAAATACACAAACTTTACTTAACTCTTTTTCTCTTTTTTATATTGATTTATTTTCGCTATTATATTTATTAAGACATTTAAAAAATCCATCACGTAAAATTTACAACCACAAATACGAATATCCCGTTAAAGTTTGTCAGTTCAGCTAGTCATAATATAATATTCTAAGGCCCACTTGCACAACGATTCTTAAATTGAATTAAGATGTATTTAACGAGAAAAAAATATTAAACACCACTAGCGTCTTGCACAACAAAAAAATTGTCGAGTAATATGATTTAAGAACTGTCAAAATTAATTGCCGAAAATCGTCTGTTTAGTGGCTAATTTCATTTAAGAACTGTCACACTGACGTTGGCATCTTGTCATTAGCGACGAAAATTAAATAATAATTATATAACTGGACCGGACGACGCAGCAGGGGGAGGCCTATGTCCAGCAGTGGACGTCCCTAGGCTGACATGATGATGATGATATAACTGATAACAATGTACCTACTTGTGTTATTGTTAACCCTAGAATCTTACACTATTTGGCGCACATGTTATTCCTACACTGGGGTGCTGGAACACCCCATACTAAAATGACTGTAATCCTTAAAATAAAAAAAACAATTCATGAAAATACGTTTTATTAAACATAATCGGTAACTTGAGATCACAATTCATCCTTATTACACAAAGTTAAATGTAGTTTGAGCAACAGCGCTTGTAGGATTTGGTCCCTTTTTTGAGGATCACTGCAATGGACTAAGTTGGCATCCGGTGACGGTCCTCCAAATGTTCATGTATCAGTTCCAAACCTAATTTCAAAACTGTCTGCTGAAACTTTATATTTGGCTTATTATTTGATCTTGAACACTTGTAAAGAACCCAGGAATTACAACTGGTCCCAACTTCTATTTCTTCCTCGCCAGATTTGTGGTCTAGAATAGAGCTTATTTCTTAGTAATTCAAACCTCTGACAGCCATCCGAAACAAAATAAATAAACTTCATTGACTTTTCCCTTCATAATATCTAAAAATATCTGTACTTAATTCATATAAGACTATTGTTTTAATAAATAATCAAATTTAATAACTTATTACATATAAATCCATCAATCGTAATAAATAAATAATCTTACGATTTTACTACACTGGGGTACTGGCGTACCCCACAGCACTTTATACAGGCGACCACACAACGCGGTCCCTCGTCACGGTATAGACGTAACGCGAGCGGTTGACACCAAACTAAAATACTCCGACGCGCGAATTCGTGGATATTAAAGAAATTGAGATACCTATTTAGAAAACAAATCGGCGTGGGGTGCACCTGCACCCCATGTAGGGTTCTAGGGTTAATGCTCAAAAGTTTCTAGTTATTATTTGTCAATTGTCATTTCGTTGCTAGGCAACGACAATGCGTTTAAACGCTAAATACTTTTAACTTAAATTATTTTATGCTGTTAATTCTGTTCAAGAAATTTAAATTAAGGAGTGACTTAAATCAAACGTTACGCAAGTGGGCCTAAGGCCCACTTGCACAACGATTCTTAAATTGAATTAAGATGTATTTAGGCCCACTTGCGTAACGTTTGATCTAAGTCACTACTTAATTTAAATTTTTTGAACAGAATTAACAGCATAAAATAATTTAACTTAAAAGTATTTAGCGTCCTCTTGCACAACGACAACAACGCTTAGATTTAGTTAAACATGTTATGAGGTCGGTAAAGTAGTTTCTACGTTTTGTTTCATGGCATGAAGCCTTTTTGTTACGATTTTAACGATGTTATGCGTATGGTTTCGCATAAAACCTTAGACTATATATACTTTGAGCATAAAACAAAACGCATTGTCGTCGCCTAGCAACGAAATGACAATTGACAAATAATAACTAGAAACTTTTAAGCACTAACCGTAGAACCCTACATGGGGTGCAGGTGCACCCCACACCGATTTGTTTTCTAAATATCTCAATTTCTTTAATATCCACGAATTCGCGCGTCGGAGTATTTTAGTTTGGTGTCAACCGCTCGCGTTACGTCAATACCGTGACGAGGGACCGTGTTGTGTGGTCGCCTGTATAAGTGCTGTGGGGTACGCCAGTACCCCAGTGTAGTAAAATCGTAAGATTATTTATTTATTACGATTGATGCATTTATATGTAATAAGTTATTAAATTTGATTATTTATTAAAATAATAGTCTTATATGAATTAAATACAGATATTTTTAGATATTATGAAGGTAAAATTCAATGAAGTTTATTTATTTGGTTTCGGATGGCTGTCAGAGGTTTGAATTACGAAGAAATAAGCTCTATTCTAGACCACAAATCTGGCGAGGAAGAAATAGAAGTTGGGACCAGTTGTAATTCCTGGGTTCTTTACAAGTGTTCAAGATCAAATAATAAGCCAAGTATAAAGTTTCAGCAGACTGTTTTGAAATCAGGTTTTTTAACTTATTCCATTGCAGTGATCCTCAAAAAAGGACCAAATCCTACAAGCGCTGTTGCTCAAACTACATTTAACTTTGTGTAATAAGGCTGATTTGTGATCTCAAGTTACCGATTCTGTTTAGTAATCGTATTTTCATTAATTGTTTTTTTATATATTAAGGATTACAGTCATTTTAGTATGGGGTGTTCCAGCACCCCAGTGTAGGAATAACATGTGCGCCAAATAGTGTAGAATTCTAGGGTTAACAATAACACAAATAGGTACATTGTTATCAGTTATATCATCATCATCATCATGTCAGCCTAGGGACGTCCACTGCTGGACATAGGCCTCCCCCTGCTGCGTCGCCCGGTCCAGTTATATAATTATTGATAATTTTCGTCGCTAATGACAAGATGCCAACATCAGTGTGACAGTTCTTAAATGAAATTAGCCACTAAACAGCCGATTTTCGGTGATTAATTTTGACAGTTCTTAAATCATATTACTCGACAAATTTTTCGTTGTGCAAGACGCTAGTGGTGTTTAATATTTTTTTTCTCGTTAAATACGTCTTAATTCAATTTAAGAATCGTTGTGCAAGTGGGCCTTAACGAGAAAAAAAATATTAAACACCACTAGCGTCTTGCACAACGAAAAATTTGTCGAGTAATATGATTTAAGAACTGTCAAAATTAATTACTGCAAATCGGCTGTTTAGTGGCTAATTTCATTTAAGAACTGTCACACTGATGTAGGCATCTTGTCATTAGTGACGAAAATTATGAATAATTATATAACTGGACCGGACGACGCAGCAGGGGGAGGCCTATGTCCAGCAGTGGACGTCCCTAGGCTGACATGATGATGATGATGATAATGATGATATAACTGATCACAATGTACCTACTTGTGTTATTGTTAACCCTAGAATCCTACACTATTTGGCGCACATGTTATTCCTACACTGGGGTGCTGGAACACCTCATACTATAATGACTAATCCTTAAAATAAAATAAAAAACAATTTATGGAAATACGTTTTATTAAACATAATCGGTAACTTGAGATCACAAACCAGCCTTATTACACAAAGTTAAATGTAGTTTGAGCAACAGCGCTTGTAGGATTTGGTCCTTTTTTGAGGATCACTGCAATGGACTAAGTTGGCATCCGGTGACGGTGCTCCAAATGTTCAAGTATCAAGTTCCAAACCTAATTTCAAAACTGTCTGCTGAAACTTTATATTTGGCTTATTATTTGATCTTGAAAACTTGTAAAGAACCCAGGAATTACAACTGGTCCCAACTTCTATTTCTTCCTCGCCAGATTTGTGGTCTAGAATAGAGCTTATTTCTTCGTAATTCAAACCTCTGACAGCCATCCGAAACAAAATAAATAAACTTCATTGAATTTTACCTTCATAATATCTAAAAATATCTGTATTTAATTCATATAAGACTATTGTTTTAATAAAAAATCAAATTTAATAACTTATTACATATAAATGCATCAATCGTAATAAATAAATAATCTTACGATTTTACTACACTGGGGTACTGGCGTACCCCACAGCACTGATACAGGCGACCACACAACGCGGTCCCTCGTCACGGTACTGACGTTACGCGAGCGGTTGACACCAAAACTAAAATACTCCGACGCGCGAATTCGTGGATATTTTTATTTTTTTTTATTTTATTTATTTATTACACACATTCCAACACAATTATTACAGGTTACCCAATGCAATTGTGGGGTTAAAAATAAAAACAATTTATAGCAACTTAAAGAAACAAATTAATACACACAAACTACACTATAGTACGCATTACAGAAACAGCTAATCATATAATAATAATAATAAATAAAATTAAAGAAATTGAGATATTCAGAAAACAAATCGGTGTGTGGTGCACCTGCACCCCATGTAGGGTTCTAGGGTTAATGCCACAGAGTAGAGTGTTAATGCTCAAAAGTTTCTAGTTATTATTTGTCAATTGTCATTTCGTTGCTAGGCGACGACAATGCGTTTTGTTTTATGCTTAAAGTATATATAGTCTAAGGTTTTATGCGAAACCATACGCATAACATCGTTAAAATCGTAACAAAAAGGCTTCATGCCATGAAACAAAACGTAGAAACTGCTTTACCGACCTCATAAACTGTTTAACTAAATCTAAGCGTTGTTGTCGTTGTGCAAGAGGACGCTAAATACTTTTAACTTAAATTATTTTATGCTGTTAATTCCGTTCAACCAATTCAAATTAAGGAGTGACTTAAATCAAACGTTACGCAAGTGGGCGAGATACGAACTATCATTGTCTATAACAGAATAGAAATCAAAGTTCATATCCCACATGTTACATAAACTAAATTCTACAAAACCATAGCGTAACATGTAGTGGACTATTGTTCTACATTATAATATATCTCTACCCAACTTCGAATGAACTGGATGCCATACTATCGGACGAAATGTGAAGTCAAATAAATCCTTTACAAAGGACTATTGCATTCAGTCCATCTAGTTTCAAATGCGCTTAAAATAAACATGAAAATAAATTGAATTGTTTAAAATCCATTAGTATGTGCCTTTGATATATCGGTTGCAGCCTATTGTACTTAGAAAGCAAAAATTAGAGGCTTTTTTCATTGTAGACAACTATGATTGTATTAATTGCGTTATACAAATATTAGGATAACGGGCTATGCATTTACTATTACTGTTGACAATAATGTAGATTGACAGGCGGCAAGACCAGTAGACTACGCAGAAGGTCTGGGATTGGAACAAAAACACCGCACACAGAATTCAAAGTGATAAGCCAAGTAAAAAGTTAATAAAATGATCGCTTGCTAAACGGTGAAGCAAAACATCGCGAGGAAAATTTCCATCTCTGAAAGTTCTGCCTACTTGCCCAAGGTTCTGAACCATAGCCTAATTCTGCTATATCTATAGATAGTTAATGAGTTAATGACATATCATCATCATACAGCCTTTTATAGTTCACTAAACTGTAGGACTTTAGATCTCTCCTAATTTGTGTCACAATAACATTGTGAGTCAATAAAAAGATTTGACCTACTGCTAAGCTGATCAGACGGGTTGGCATAAAGTTTGATGTTGCGTTTTCCGCTCTTGAGCAGATGCTACTTGCGTCGTGTATTGTTCTTAGTCTCCTCTTATGATACCCACAATATCATATACACGAGTATAAATCAAACTCTTAGGCTGATTTTAGTCTCACGCTCACCGTCAGCGCTCATAGCTCAGCGCGTCGTTTGTCAGCGCATACATATTGACACATCCGCGCGGAACGTCGGCGTGAGATCAGCGTGACAGGAAAACCCGCCTAAATCTCGGCCATCAGCGGTAACGGTGCGCTTTGCCGTCGGCGTAAGACTAAAACCAGCCTTACAGATTCAATAGAATACAACACATTACCATACTTTGTACGCAGCGTAGGTATAAATGTAAAGTTCAGAAAGAACTCACGCAAAAAAGACTGTTCCTGAAAATATTCAAGGAATTTCAATTTAAATTTGTCCAGTCACCCAGCACATACCTAGATACCTAAAGTACTTAAGTGTCATGTAGAAAATGCTTTACAAGAATCTTCCCACTTAAAGATACATCATATTTTACCAGCACATGTGACAGAATATGTCGATAACTTTATTCATAACATAGTGCTTGCAGAAGCTTCGATAAAAGTTTGTTAAGATTTATGTGTTTATAGAATATGGTGCAAATTTTAGAAATATGTTACAGTTAAATGGACCAGCGTTGCATTTCTGCACATACTTAGATGAACTAAAGTGTAGGGATATATGTCAGAAAATTACCAAACGTTATTGTTAACGTAGGTATGCAAGTATTATAAAAGGCACAGAAAAAGTTAGACTAAATACGACAGTTTGGCTCCAAAATATGTACGTGAATGAGACTTGTTTGTAATTTTATCTTGTCATTGAAAACCAGGATATGCCGAGTCCTACCAAAATTTGGAGGTTCTGTCTTGCGAGGGTGTGAAAATACAAATTTTGCAAACTAGACGAGTTAGGGCGGTTTCAGATGAGCGTATTTTTCTGCGCGTATACTAAAGGAAACACGTGTTTGCATTCGACGACTTTGTGTATTTACAATATTAGATGTCGAGGCGTTTGAACTACTACGCCACACATATAGTCAATTTATATCCAGCGATCAAACGAAAAAACTACGAAAACGTGACGCAATATCAATGCAGTTGCAATATCGCTGCTCGCTGATGCTAAAACTGCTTTCCGTACTTTCACTTTAAGATTTGTATTTTTATTAGCACCGTCTGCAACGATATTGAAATAAAATTCATAAGTCTTATGTCTTTCTATGCAACTCATTAAATAGATCAAAGAAGCTAGGTTACGTGCAGTCCGGAGCCACAACGCATACTGAATTAAATAATAAAGCAAGTATTTTACGACCAAGTGCCATATATAATGTTTTATTGTGGTTTAAAAATTCGTAACCAAAGATTGCTTCATTCAATCCGTTCAAAATACTATAGCATGCCACTGCTTAAGAGGTTTATTTGCGACGTTGAAAAATCAAAACAGTATCACCGACTTTCATAATAAAAAGCTCTCAGTAAGACCTTAAATTTTTTTTCAGTTTGGTTTGGTAGTTCCTAACGTTTGGATTGGCACATTGAAACAAGCAGATTTAAAATAAATAAGTAAACACCACTATAGATTTTCGTAAATTGTTGCTTAGAACTATCTTGATCACGTCAACCTTCAAACAAGCTATGTTACCACAGACAGACAAACACACAGACACGTCTTTCATATAATTCATAGTTGATTTAAAAAAATTGCTCAAGAAGTGAAATTGGACATAACATTCAAATTTAATATTCATTAATATCCACCCAGTATCACAAGCACAAAAAATAGGTTGGAACCAAACCGAGCATAATACTTCCATAGAGCATCTTTGAAACTTTTTTAATATCGAAAGAGTTGAAGCCGAAACTGGTTGTTTATTCGAATTTTGAAAGCGCCGGCTTTGCGAGGAATAGACGGAAGAACAAAATTTTTGCGGAGAGAATTATTATACGCTCCGTTACGCTTGGTTTGTGCACATTTTGCTGTCAACGAAACGTTTGACTGATTTATATATGCGGTTAAACTTCGTTAGCAGTACAATGAAGTTTTGTGTTGTGTTGCTATAGTTTTATATTTTGCGTTTTAAATTCCCTATTTATAAATGTGTAAGTATATATTTGTGACTGTGTTTAGACTATTCCAGATAAACTAATCTGCCCTTTTGCCGAATCTTCAAATTACATGATTAGCGTCGGACTGTAACTGTGATTGAAATTAAACTACAGTTTACGGATTTTATCGCGTTATATTGGTTTCACTAGTTATTCCATTAAAACCGAATGATCTAGGAACTACATTTTTATTACTAGCCAACGTTTCAAATTCTTTACAGAATTCATGTTCACGGCAGACTGAGGTTATATTTGTCTTTGTCTTGAATTTAAAAGTTATCTCAAAGTACCCGAACATTTTTCAACTATTGGTGTTACTATCTACGCATAATGTGCTCACTGTGTCTTGATGTCTTCTAGTGACTTTGTACTTCTTGGGTTTCATTAGGCTGATAACAGGGTCGCAAGCTGGAGGAAAATCCCAACCATCTTCCCCATTGAAATTAAGGTGTTTTTTAATTTCAATAGCTTCACGTATCATTCTTGGAATAAAGCAGTATTCTTTTATTGTTTAAATTAAAGTCTTTTAAATAAAAATAAAAAAAACTAATTTCAATAGGGAAGATGGTTGGAATTTTTCTCCAGCTTGGGACCCTGTTATCAGGCTAATGAAACCCAAGAAGGACAAAGTCACCAGAAGACATCAAGACACAGTGAGCACATTCAGCGTAAATAGTAACACCAATACTTGAAATATGTTCGGGTACTTCGAGAAAACTTTTAAATTCAAGACAAAGACAAATATCACCTCAATCTGCCGTGAACATGAATCCTGTAAAGAATTCGAAACGTCGACTAGTAATAAAAATGTAGTTTCTAGATCATTCGGTTGAAATGTAATAACTAGTGAAACCAATATAACACGATAAAATCCGTAAGCTGTAGTTTAATTTCAATGTGTAACATTCGTGTAAACCCAAGAAAATATTAGGCAACTGTGATTTTTTCGCATGATAGCTATTTTGACGACTCACTCTCACTAGTTTTCTCTCTCTAACAGTATCACTTTTTATGGAGAAACAGACCCGTAATACGATGCAGGTGGTCTTACAGTAGAGTCTGATATTAATCGTCTATTTTGAAAGTGCTATTAGAGTCTTAATGTTTTATATTCCTAGATCACTGAAGTTTAAAGAATTGTATAGTCCAGTTGGTACTCATTCATACAGTTCTCCTGTAAAATCCTCCTATATGAGCAAGATATTCAAGTAATTCTTGAAGCACCTCTTGGGTATTGTTGAGCCTAGCCTAGCAGTAGGTACTAAGCACAACACCTTCGGGCCGTTCAATAAATACCTTATTCCATGCATAAATCAAAACCCACATAAAAAATATCAGCAACATGATACGAAGTCGCAAGAATGTAAATTCGCAATTTCGATCATTAAGCCTCATCACGAACCATATCAGGTTATCGATACGAAGAGCGAATAATCGAACATTAACTGGCTCGATTACTGGCAACGCATCGAGTTAATCTGTAGCGATCGTTTCTAATTGTTTTGCGATTGCGCTGTGGAACGGACGTCTATTTGGTGTCGCGGAGTTTTGTTGGAAATTATAAATTATTAATTTGTGATTGGCTATTGAGTGAAGTGTTAGATTCCTTTTTACTCTTAAAGGATTCTTACCAGAAGGCAACGCCCAGTGGGTGGTACAAGAAAAGGATAAATATATTTTTGAAAGTACCATCTAGGGTTTGAACCGGCGTCACCGGTGGTGGAAGGCAAGCGCTTATCCGCCGCGCCACCGAGACTCGACAAACGCTGGCGAAAGTATCGGCTACCTGCTACTTGTGACGTCAACGGTCGCTGCGCTACAAAGTTGTGGACACTATGGCGCTGTTAATTGAGCTTTAACGCACACTGTGGTATGTCTGCATCATCCTACTTTATAAGCAAGTAATATGAATTCCTGCATTCCTGCGCAGGATGTAGAAAACCCCTTCTTAAGCGAGAATTACTTGCTTGTGCAATATGTAAGATGCGTTATGATTTACTGTACGCAAACGTACCGGAGTCTAGATTTAATTTGATGACTGTTGAAATTAAGTCGCAATGGAAATGTCCGGGTTGCCGCAGTAAGCAACCTAAGACTTCGAACACTAACACTCCTATTCGACAGCTAATGGAGTCTTTTATTAGTTCGAATCTTATCTGTTCGGCAGAGGACATAAATGAGCCGCTTGACAATGTTACACGGAGGAAAAAGCACCAAACAATGGAAGGAAATGATAAAGATCAGGCGATGAAATGTAACTGTGTATCGGAAGAAAAATTGAGAGAAATTATGAGGCAGGAGATTGCTTTAGTTTTCCAAAGTTCATTCCAGACTAAGGTACTAAGTATCTTAAGTAACATCGAGACGGATATACTTAATTTGAAAGAGAAGGTTACTGAATGTCGTAAGGAAACCCAATTTCTTGCTGCAAAATTAACACAAAATGAACAAAAGTCATCGGAAATCAATACCTCGTCAACTATAGAGATAGTTTCGCAAGATAACCCGAAACCGGATATTAGGGCGATTAAAACTAAAAAGGATCCCAAAAATCCAGCATATACTCCTAGGGTTATAACGACTAAGACTAAACCGTCCTCAAGTGGCAAAGGAAGGGATACAGTTAGAAAAGAAGAAGAAGAAGTGGTCATTTTGTCAACGCCGCAAAGTTTACATGAGCAGCAAGAAATTACACAGGAAGGGCAAGAAGTCAAAAATAGAAAAAAGGATAGGAAAATAAGAAGATCAGTTGTTATGACAGGAGGCAATACACAATTAAATAATTTGCAAGCCATAGAAAAGAAAAAATACTTGCATGTTTGGTCACTGCATCCTAACACAACTAAGGACTCCATTTTAACACATCTGGCAAGTATGTGCGACTTAAATGCAAACAATATTAGCGTGGAACGAATTATTCCAAAAACTGAACGGGACTATTCATCTTTTAAAATTGGTGTTGGCAAAAGTAAGTATGAAAAAATAGCTAAAGGAGAGGTATGGCCGGTAAACGCACGCTTTAGTGAATGGCGGTGGTTTCGCAACCCAAGAAGAGCGACAGTACAGGAAAACTACTAAGCAAAGACTCGAACTCTACTACCAAAATGTAAGAGGATTGCGTACTAAACTAAAATCCTTTTACAAAAGTATTTTATGTTCCACGGCCGTGTTGTTTGCGATAACAGAGAGTGGAATAAATTAGTCGGTAAGCCATGGCGAACTTGTCCCTAGGGGTTATGTAATACATCGCTGCGACCGCGCCGATGGCCGTAAGCACGGTGGGGTGCTTCTAGCTGTGGCACCGAGGGGCGGAATTGAGCTTCGTAGAATAATAGGTATTCTACGAAGCCGGATAATGTTGACCTGAACGTTCACGCTTTCGAACTGGTGAGTGCAACAGTGTATAGAGAAAATAATTTTTGGTTTTTGTGTTGCGTCGCGTACATCCCACCAAAGACAATTGAGAGAGAATACATGTTATTATTTCATATTTTAGAACAACTTTGTGTACAGTATTCTAAGGTTATTCTTGTCGCCGATCTTAATATGTATTCAGCAAATTATGATATACAGTGTTATTACGAGTATTTCATAACCTATTGTGGATTTCGCCAATGTAATGGTATTGTTAATTGTAACAACCGATTACTTGATGTCGTGTTGAATACGCTACCTGAGGACGAGATTAGCGTCAGTGAAGAACGTGAGTATTTATCTAGTATTGACCCGCAGCACCCGCCGCTGCGAGTGAGCGTGTGTCACTCGCGCGCGCCTGCCGCACAACGCCGCCGCGCCCCTCCACTAGTCACGCCGAACACTGCCGACACTGCCTCATATCCGAGATGGAATTTCGCTAAGGCTGATTTTTATAAAATGTATTTATCGTTAGCGGACGTGAGTTGGGATAAATTATTAAAAGTAAACGAAGCAGATACAGTCTATGCTCAATTCTATAATATTTTATACAAGATAATGGATGATAGCACTCCCAGGATGAAGCCTAAGGCCGTATACTCACGGTATCAATATCCGCAGTGGTATACGGCCGAAATAATAGGCGACATTAAACAAAAAGCTTATTGGCACAAAACCTATAAGACTAGTGGTTCGGATGAGGATTATAAAAATTTTTCCTATTATCGTTCGACAGTTAAAAATAACATAAATATTGCATACACTCTTTATCAAAACCGTATTGAGACACAATTCGTAAAAGAACCAAAATCATTCTGGAGTTTTATTAATCAAAAGCGCGCCTAACGTAGTAATGCTCGTATTTTAAAAAATGGTCGTTTAATAGAAGACGATGAATGCGCGCAAGAGTTTGCAGACTATTTTCATTCGGTATACGGAGTTATTATACCGCGTCTGGACCCAGCGGCAGCTATGCAGGCGGCGACAGAGAGAGGTTCGCGCGTCCACGTTGGTGAGCTATCTCTGGGAGAAGTGACGGCTGCTCTTGCGCGTATTAAACCTAAGCGGTCGGTGGGTCCAGATGGAGTACCTCCTTATATAATAAAAGATTGCAGCCGAATCCTAGCTCGACCACTTCAACACCTATTTAATTTGTGTTTGAGGGAACATTGGTATCCAGACGGGTGGAAATTGACCAGGGTCATTGCGGTTCCTAAAGGTGCTAAGGTCTCGGATATTAGGGAATATAGGCCTGTAGCGGTACTGTCGGCACTTGCGAAGGTTTTTGAGTCAGCATTGTGTACTACGATCTACGGACAGGTGAGCGGACAACTTAGTGATGAACAACATGGGTTCCGCGCTGGCCGTAGTACAGACTCAAACCTGATGTGCTTTATGAATTATGCATGCCAGTATTAGACTCTGAACCGAGTGCTCAGCTCGATGTAGCATATTTTGATTATCGGAAGGCTTTTGACATGGTGGACAATGATGTTTTGTTAACAAAGTTTGCGAAGATAGGTTTTACTCCAGACTTACTTAAGTTTTTTGCTAGTTACCTAGGGAATCGACAGCAATTTGTAGAGTATGTTGGTTGTTATTCTAGACCGTATCGCACTTTAACAGGGGTGAGTCAGGGCAGTAACTTAGGACCCTTAGAGTTCAGCATTATGATTAATGATCTCCCAGAAGTGATCGAAGATGTGGGTTGCCTTCTCTTTGCTGACGACCTAAAGCTCTTCCTCAAAATTAACAACATGACGGACCATAAAAGGCTGCAGCTAAATATAGATCATATGGCGAATTGGGGTTTAATTAATAAACTACAATTTAACATATCGAAGTGTAATGTGGTATCTTTCACTCGCGCTTTACGGCCAATGCACTTTGAGTATCAGATCGAGGGTCAAACTATACCACGTGTAGAATCAGTGAGAGATCTCGGAGTTCTATTTACCAAGGAACTAATGTTTCGCACTCACATACAGCAAATTTGTGTAAAGTCTTTTAAAAACCTAGGCTTTATCATTCGAGAAACTCGAGACTTTAATAACACGTCAGCGGTAAAGTCTTTATATAATGCGCTAGTTAGAAGTAGATTGGAAACGAGTGCTATCTTCTGGAATCCCCATGAAACTAAATATAGTCTCATGGTGGAGAAGATTCAGAATAAGTTTACCCGTTATTTGTATATGAAAGAATATGGAGTCTACCCTTATTACCCATTGATGTATCCTACTCTTTTTGTGATAGGAATGGTGGGCTACAATAAGTTGGAAGCTAGGAGAGACTTGGCACTAGCCAAATACATGTTTTTAGTGTTTCGCGGGAAATTAAATAACCCTCAAATACTAGAGACAATTAAATTAGTGGTCCCTAATACGAGGCTGTGGCAGGCGCCGCGAGGAAAATTGTTCGATGTCCCAGTGGCTCGCACTAACTTGTTAAAATACTCACCAGTCGGGTGCGCATTTAATATTTTAAATAACGTCTCTCAGCGTATCGATATATTTAATTGTACATTGGTGGAATTCATAAGAGTAACTTTAATGTATTTATCACTTATGTAGCTACATTGTCGTATTGGGTAGATACCTGTAAAGGCAATTGTATGTAGATATATATAAATAAATAAATACTCGTATCTACCCCGCAATATTATATTTTGAACATCTCTAATTAAATGTTATTTCGTTGAATCGCTAGTTGTCTACTATCAGTATCTTGTTATGAGATATTTGATCAATAGCCTGCAATCTTGATCCCTAGATAATTATGTATATTGGCACATAAAGTTGAAATATTTATTTCCTTCATCGTTAGGGACTTAATAAACCTTCAATCTATCAGCGCAGCGGGTGCTAGACCTTAAAATGTTATCTGACTTTATAACAAATGAGGTCTCGGATTCCAACCCACGGCGCGCAACACCGTATTTTCAAAGTAATGCTTGCTAAACAGTGAAGCAAAGGAGCAAGCTGTCATAACGAACGGTCATCACGAACAGTCAGGCATTCTCAAATATCACAATGATCTATACCGCAGTGTATTATGACCATCCAATGGATTGCGAGGTCAAACATCAGTCTCTGAAGAAAATCTCATAAGTCTAAATATATTCAGTTTAAGCAAATTAAAAAAATACTAACCTACCTATACATATAAATAAAATTGAAGTGTCTGTCTGTGATTTCAAAATAACTATGTTTTTTCAATTGCATATAGTTAGTTACACGATTCTAAGTCCCAAACAACAAAGAACAATGCCCATTTTTCTTAGAGACGCCGGCCCAGATGTGAACAGTCAAAAAACGTAGTAGTTGTTATTGCATTCGATAAAAGAGTGTTAAACTAGAATTTTAAGATTGATTAGAGGTCCATCACATTCATAGATTTATTACAAGAAGGACTTTTATATGCTCACAAAACATTAGGTGTGTACCCACTTTTATTAGGATAGTTAAAGTATTTCGTAGTTTTGCGTAGAAAGGAATGAGTTTATCACTTGGTAAGGCTAGAAATCCGAAAGAAAAGGCCAGAAGTCGTAAAACATCCAAAAACATATAAAGCATTGCATGAGCAAAACAAATAGGTAACAAACAAAATAAACTGAATATGACATTATTGACATTTACTTAAGAGTCAAAAAAGTGTTGCCATTTTACAGTTTTAAATGATATCGATTAATCGATATGGATTTCGGACATAGGTTATCTATATATTTGGTTCAAAATCGAACTTATTTGTAGTTAATCGCATATATACCTTAAAAATACATACATTTTAAATGTTTAAGGACCAAGTAGAGATTTGCTATTAACTTAAATCATTTTGAGTAGAGAAAACGTAAAATCGGTAAAGAAGAAGTGATAATCGATTTAATGTTATGATTTCTTTACTGGCAATTTCTGATCTATTACGTGTTGGCTATTTAGACGTTAACACATCTTTTTAAACCTATTTATTGAATAAGTTTCTCGGCACACCTTTAGTAATGCCTATAAATTAAGTTATAAATAAAAAGGATTATTCAACAACTAATTGAAACTTTATTGTGCTGTTCATGAGTTCCAAACTGGGCCAGAAATGGGCATTGTTCTTTTAACATTTATGTTCGTATGTCGGTCTGCCTGTCTGTCTTTCTGATTGTCCGGGGTAATCTCTAGAATAGCTGAACCGATTCAAATGAGATGAGATGATGATGACTGGAAGGTAGATAACTTAATAGCGCTACATATAGGCTACAATTTGATCCGATAGGTGGCGCTGTTGTCATGATACATATCTATGTGTAATAATATATAAAAGCAAAGAGTCAGTCATGATCTGATAAGAAAATCAATAAAAAAATCTGGTAAATCGGCGGCCGTATAAAGAATGTTAACTGAAATGAAATGTTAACCAGCTAGTTAATACTATTACGTTTAACTTGAAGACTACGAGACAAACGACTTGAATATCAGAGGAAAATCCTAGGCTGATAAAGATTATCTTAGGGGGGAACTAACTAAATACTTCTGTAACGGATGCCAGGAATCGAACCTTTGCTAGTCCGCTACAGTGCGCTGGTGGTATGTTGCTGACGAGTGATGCTACGACGATGCCCTTCTATCGGTGTGTGTGGACTGTATGGCTTCCATCTATCGGGGCTTCAGAAATAAAACATCTTCATACGTTGAGAGCGATGCTGTTCAGGTGTTCGGTGCTTGATGGTTACATATGGTTACTTGGTCACGAGATGGTGGTTGGGACGCCAACGAACTGGCCGAATACATGGTCGCTTAGGTACTTCGAAACTTTACCGTAACGACGACCATCGCACCGAACACGTGCACAGAGAATCCTTTATTTATTTCTATTTTCGATAAGGTACAAATGTGCATTTATCTTAGGTACTATGATACATACATATATGTTCTATACATAGTTAGATAGGTCTTAAAAAGTTCTATCTATCGGTATACAACACCTAAACCTAACTGCTTGCCTCACTAAACTATTCAAGAAAAACTGTTGAAAACTGTCGTCATACAAGGGCCCGCCCACTATATTTTCTATTGAAAAACTATTAAATAGGCCGTTGTGTGCAACTATATGGGGCATCTATTAAAACAAACACCATGAAAATATCTTTATTCAATTCGAAGTTATTACATGAAAACCTACGATGCATAAGAAAAATACAGATGTTCTTAAGTAAACACTATCGTACATAAACAAAGTTTATGATAAACATGCAAATGTTTGTTATTATGTTTATTTTAACTATATAAGGTAATAACTAGCAATAAGAAAGTATCTAGACATGATTTCAAGCCTATACGAAGCTAAAAAACACTTATAAAACTATAAAACGACTATGTAAACAAAACAGCTGTTTATCAACTATTAGTTCTTATGATTCTTATCTGTTACAACTGATAACACTATTTATGATCGATATCTAGGTACCTACAATTAGCACAAGTTTTAAACTAATGTTCACGTATTGTGTAGTACTTCTTATTGATAATTTGTCTATTTGCACTATTTTAGCATTATTTTAACTCTTTGACGCGTCTGGGAACAGAACCCGGTGTACCGCACGATTGGATAGCACTCATTTTATATGATTTTCACTCGTGGTTTCGAATACACTATTCACTGTCATAGTTTTTAATGTCTGTCGCGAACAACTTCCCTGTTTCAGAACAACAAAAACCTGAGCCAGTTCATGGGTCTTATATAAAAATACATATATTCCTGGCGATTTCAAAATATTTGCCACATACCGAATTGTCCAATGAGTATAATTAGAATTGCAAGTAACGATAGTAAGTTTCATAATCGTATACCGGAATTGGGAGAGTAAAATAGACTTTAGAAGAATCGTACGCGTCAGCACAATGCTGAACAAAGACTTTGGAATTCAGAACGTCGACAGCCAAACCAGATAAAAATGGCTAGAAAGGCAAGTGAATCTTAGTTTTCAAATCAGCTCTATTATAGGAAAATACGACATAATAAAGAAACTAGAGCATTTCTCATTCCAAATCCAAGCTTTATCCGGACAAAGTGAGGGCGAATTCCATTTATACTCCAATAATAAAAACTTAAGAATTATGCGCCTCAAACTTTCCCTATTGAGAGAGGCTCTCTTCCAAGTATCCTAGGATTCAACTGAAATAAAACTTGCCTTGTATTGCGATTCCATTCACTTGTAGCTATACACCATTACATTTGCAGTCAAACTCTCCTTGTACCAGCAATCGAAGGTTCTTCTAACCATCGAAATAGGGTACGTTTTTGTATTATAAGCCGTCTTGCCGAAGTGAAAGAGTAACTTTGTAGCTTTTGGCAGGATGTGCAATAATGCTGAAACAATGTTGGACCAGATTGTGTTAATCGAAAATATATTTAGGCCAATGGGAATAATATTTGTTTGCTTTGTTTGTTTTATGTACTTACTCAGTGTTTGCTAAGTTGTCTCGGAGAATATAGAATATAAGATAATCAATCTTACTATGCGCAGAACCTATCACTAATACTGAGACACTTTATGATAGGTGTTCTGTTAGAATTGCGTGATAAATAAAGAGGAGCAATAAAGAGCATTGTTTATTATAGTAGTATACAGTTTTTATCACCAATAGTGAACGAGTCGGCATTCTCGTATTATCTTTTCATTTTACCTGTTTGTGTTTCACGCATAATAAGTTAAACAATTTTGTTCTATCTGATTGACATTTGCTTCTTGGCTACTATAATAAGACTGGTGAGCTTTAAACCCAAATAAAGACAGTTTTTTTATTGTTTGATAACGTGAGCTTTAAGCCCAAAAAAAGAAAGCGATATTATTTTTGAAATGGTTTGTTACCCGTTTCACCAAATACAACAAGAGTAAAGTCGCAGGTTCTGCTCAAGATTACAAGAGTTCTTTTTTTACTTTAGATTCAAATAAATATCTAAAGCAGCTGAAGCCCAACCCCACAAAAAACTGCGATATATGAGGTCCACTATCAAACAATCAAGACGCGAGGGTCGGCTAAAGGCTCAAGATTTAGCGCAGGCTCAACCGCACGCACCTGTGACCGATACAAGCTCGGTTATTCACACTATTTACAGAACAACTTACAAGAGTACGTAAATATTTTCCAGTCTGGAACATCGTAGTATTTGTGCATGCGTAAAATATATTTTGATCTGAATTTTGGGCGTGGTATAAGCTTCAACTTTTGAACTCTTGGGTTTAAGTTTAGCTGCACTGACTGTGTGAATATGGCCGTTAAGGGTGTAGGAAAGCGACAGCCCAATTACTGCGTACTTTTTAGTTCCTTATATTAGACTAGAAGATGCCCGCACGTTTTATTTTAATGTTAACCTTTCTTCCCAATCCTGTGGGATTTTCAAGAAATCTTTTCGAAGTGTGCTCAATAGTTTTGGTTGTGAGTTGTCTGTCAGTCAGTCAGTAACGCAAGATAAAACAAATCGTTTACAACTACACTTTTAGTTTGCTCTCTATAATATAACATAGAAGACCTATAGCACATTTCACTAAATTCCATACAATTTATTTTTGCTTTCCACCGGCGATGCACACAGTCTCGCAATTCAAAAAAGCGTAAGAAAACACATACATACTTTGCACTAAATCAAGAAAATCGATCACATTTCTAAACCATGTATAAAAAGCGTGTCAGCTACAGCTGGCAGCTCTTTGTTTCACTCAAGTTTGACAAGCGATGACATTGTTCCACAAGAACAGGGCTTGTAAGACCCTGCAACAGCCTTTAACATAGCTCGCATTCATAGCAATACGTATGTTAGTATTTGGGTTATTCAGTTGAGTGGATATACATAGTATTATGTGCAAAGCTATTGAATGGCAAGTACACCATTTCAATGCGTTTGATAAAGTTTAGAACAGATTAGTAGACCTAGAAAGTTGTAAAGAATAATTTTCTTGATTGCGTCGAACCTTCTGCAATGTGGGTCATACTAATGAGGGACCCCATAAGTATAACCCATGAAATCATCTTAATGCAAAAACAAATACCATCACAATGTGATCAAATAATTAATCCCCAAAACGCAAATATAGCAACACAACATATTATTGCATAATAATATGGTGAATGAATAATCCTGTATTTCAAATGAAAGAGACAAATTAAAGGGAACCTGCAGGCTAGAACAAACAATGTCACAAAGAGATGTTTAATTGGCAATTTGTCTCTGTTTACAATACTATTGTTTAACTGGAGGCTACTAAGACCCAAGTTCACCGACAATGATATAACGGTTGATTGCAAAAACAACTGTTGAAAGTTAAACATCAAGATAAACAGAGATCGTTTTTTTACTGTTCATCAGTGCCGTTTGGGTGCAGGTTAGAAAACCGGACGTTTTTGAATGTAATGAGTGAGAAATGTAACATTGCCAAATGAAAATGTACTATTACAACATCAAATGACGTTTACTTGTACAACTCTTTTAAACCATCGTATAATATTATAATGCAGTCAAGTTCAGACGTTGTATTTTTCGTTATTTTTCTTTTTAGGAGTATCACGAAATTTTTTGGCAAGATTAATTTTGTGACATTTGTCATTGTTATTGTTTATTGTGTAGAAATGGCATAACCATTTCAAAAGAGGTTTTTAAACATGAAAAGTTATCGTTGAGCACATCAAACGATTACTTTCTGATTTCATAAGGAACCTTAAGAAAACAATGGCTGATAGGAACCGTACCAGCAATTTGAGCCTTAACGAAAGAAATATTTTGGGTGATTCTATTCACCATCCATAAAAAATTTAATACGGACATCCTTTTGTCTTTATATGAAACAAAGAGGTATCATTACAGTAGTACTGTTATGATACCTCTATGATATGAAACTGTTCTGTTGACAAATAAATGTAACTAGTAAACAAAATGTCACATTGACAGCGATAACCAACTTTTAAACGCGTTAAACATGGATGCGAGGCTCGGTTAAAATAACCGCCCGATTTAGCATTTTAACTGACGTATAAGGTATGGTGAACATGAAAATTGAACTAAACAGTTGGTTACAAATTTAAACATCTGTTAAAGTGTGGGTGAACACCGGCCTCAAATAATTTTTGCAATTAAGAACCGATTGTCATAAGCTTGTCATGTAATTAGGACGATTGTTGTTTTAGGGTATTAATTAACGGCTGCAATTTATACGGTAATGATTTGGAACGAGGAGGCAGCGATAGCCTAGTGGAAATACGGACGGACTGCCATGCAGAGGGTATCGTCTTTAAACCCATCCGCACTAATGATTTTGAAAAATTACGTGCGTTTTAAATTGTTACCGAGCCTCGGAAGGTACGTTGAGCCGTTGGTACTGGCATGAAGAAGAAAAATTTGAAAGTCGTTATAGTCAGTACCGACTGACTATAACGACTTTCAAAATTCAATTTCAAAATTTGGTACCCTTGAATATTCTGAGACTGGTCCAAGCCATGTAATTTTCTGCCCCTTTCGGCTACGTGGTCAGACGGCAGTCTCATTGTTGCAAAGCTAATATAATCTGTAAAAGCTTATATATTATATTTACAGGTAGTAGAGCCTTGCTGATTTTAGCATGAATGGGCCGGCTCGACCGGGGAAGTACTACCCTCTCACAGAAAATCGACGTAAACTAACAGTAAGTACCTAAACTGTTGCGTTTCGTTCGGTGAGTGAGAGTGCCGGAGGCCCCATCCCCTATTCCTTTCCCCTTATCCCACTCCTTCTTCTATCCTTTTCCCAACCCCAAGGGGCAGCAGCCTACTTGTGACTCCTGTAGTGTTGCTTGTGTCCATTGGGCGACGGTAATTGTTTACCATCAGGCGATGAGTCTGCTCGTTTGCCGCCTATTACTATAAAAAAAAACTGGTTAGACCAGCAAGCGCCTTCTATGGATGGATGGATGCAAAATGTTCACACCAAAACTACTGAACGTATTTAACTGAAACTTTACAGTACTATAGCATATACATATGCTAGCATAACAAGCCAGTAAAAATATTTTTAGACATTTCCTTACCCTATTAAAATAACAAGAACTTCGGCAATAGTATCCGGTGTTTATTAATTTTTGCTCGAGCCGGATATTGGAGCGAAGGCCTCTTGATATTATAGAAGGATATAATCGAACCATTTCAGGTTAGAATGGAAATAGCAACAAAATATATAAATAGTATTATATAATTATTGAAGGCACGTGTATTGAATTAATCAAATTAATTTGTGTAAACAAATAGATTTTTAGGTTCTGTCCCTCTTTAAAAATACGTAGTTTTTATTAGGAACTCAGTGACGTACGATTAGGAGCGGACCCGGCGTGGCTAAAAGGCTGAAGAATAAAAGCATATTCTGTTTTCTGCCGATGAAAAATAGCTTAGTGTTTCCTAAGCATAAAACCTTTCTTCACCAAGTTTATCAATTATTGCTGATTAACTTCGATTTTCACATAAGTTTTATATTATTAATAATCGTCTGCATCGAATTTTACTATCTAATAGACAAACTTTACTAAACTCTTTTTCTCTTTTTTTATATTGATATATTTTCACTATTGTATTTATTTAGACATTTAAAAAATCCATCAAGTAAAACTTACAATCACAAATACGAGCATCCGGTTAAAGTTTTCCAGCTCCGCTAGTCATAATATGTGTATTCTACGTCTACAAACTATCTATTTCGGGGAGATGGGCCTCGTTAGCCTTGGTTGGCAACCCGTCTGTCTAGGAGTAGGAAAATTCCGAAATTAAACCAAACGTTTCCTCGTTAGCCTTGGTTGGCAACCTGTCTAGGAGAAGGAAAACTCCGAAATTAAACCAACTTTTCAGGAAGCATACCCGACACAAAATCGCGATCTAAGGTGTGAACCGACCCGTGCCGAGAGATTCGTGGCCAGAGGGCAAGCTGGTCTCATACTCATGCTAGGATTCCATCTTACCCCCGTACAGGGCTCTACGGGGATGGACATTTTAAATCCCTATTAATCGTGGGAACGCTATGAGAACAGACATTAATAATTCTTTAAATGGCGGCGACGCGGTTCGCAACCCGTCACGTCTCGTTTCCCGCGAGGGCGAAAAGCGGCCTACACGGAAAGCCGATTTGCAACATTGAATGTTGGTGGTAGAATGGACGGAAAATTAGATGAAGTATGCCAGATGATGGATGATAGAAAGATTGATGTTCTGTGTGTGAATGAAAAGAAAATGAAAGGATGTGACACTACCAAGCATGGTAGCTACACGGCGTATTGGTCCGGAGTAGATAGTACCACCAGAGCCTGCAAGGGAGTTGGTTTAATACTGTCTGCGCGAATGAATGAGTTCGTAAAAGAGTTTGAATGTGTAAATGCAAGGCTCCTATGGATGAGAATGAAAGTAGGACTTACTCGTCTTCTTATTGTGGGTTTACGCCCCGGTCAATATAATAATGGGTATGTCACAACAAGGAAAAGACGAAAGGCAGGAGTTTTGGGAGAGTTTAAGAGAGATTTTGAGGACCTGTAAGGATAACGAAAGATTGATTTTGTTAGGTGATTTCAATGGATGGGTGGGAGTAAAGCGAGGTGGATTTGAAATGGTTTTAGGTGGATTCGGTGATAAGAGTGTGAACGAAAATGGAAAAGAACTGCTTGAGGTTTGTTTGAAGTGGAGCCTTTGTGTGACCAACACCATGTTTGATCACAAAAGGATACATTTGTATACACGTGAGGCAAAATATGTTAGAAGAAGTATGATTGATTTTGTAATAGAAGATGAACCACTGAGAAAGAATGTGTTGGATACGAGAGTGTTTCAAGGGATCGGCATCCAAACAAACCACTCTTTGGTGTTAAGCCGGATAAGTGGGCTCTTTAGAGGATGGCGACACCGAGACAATAATCAAGAGAGGGTCTTAGAAATAATAAAAGTTGAAAACCTACAAGAGAAAGATGTGAAAGATGAGTATAAACGAAGATTGATAGCAAGATTTGAGAGGTTCGATAGCATAAATGATATGGAAGAATTGTGGCAGTCCCTTAAGGAAGAGGTAGTATGTGTAGCGTCTGAAGTATGTGGTGTGATCAAGAGAAGGAAAATACGAAAGATTAAGAATACATGGTGGGACAAGGATGTACAAACAGCAGTGTTAGAGAAGAAGAAAGTTTGGTTAGATTGAATGGTTAGTTTGTATGTTCAAAAAGAATAGTGAAAGAAATGATTAAAAGGAAAAAAGAGGAAAATAAAGATGAGTTTGATAGTGGATTATCTGACGACTTTCGGAGAAATATAAAGTTTTTCTGGAAATTCGTTCGTGCAGTTCGAGGAAAAAATCAATCCTCAGAATACACAGCAATCAGAGACAAGAATGAAAAGATACTGAAGGGTGAATCGTGTGTGCTGAAGAGATGGAAAGAGTATTTTTAAGGATTATTTGAAAGAACGACGACAGAGACATCAACAGGTGAAATGAATGGTAATGATAGCAATGATGAAAGCGATATTGGCGTGAATGAGATTTTGAAGGCACTGGCCAGTATGAAATTAGGAAAGGTTGCAGGGTATGATAGGATTACAGGCGAAATGCTGAAGGCTGGACAGGGCATCATAGTTAGTCAGCTGCAACGTTTATTTAACTTGTGCTGGTGCACCGGCCGAGTACCTGATGACTGGGCCACACAGTACCGTCTTTACCATAAGGGCACACGGGGCCCGTGCCCAGGACCTCGTCCTCAGGGGGTCCCCGCAGGACCAAAAATTTCATTTTTGTCAGACGCAGAAGTGATATAATTTTCAGAAACAGAAGTGTAAATAAAGTTGACTTATATTTTTAAATTACAATAATGTTAATGTTATTTTCTTATACACCACTATTTTTAATTAGTACAAAAACTTTAAGGACATATTATTATTATTATATATGTGACGTAAGAATTTCATAATATCTATAAATAGCAAAGTTCTAATCATTTGTTTTTTGTAGAAAATCTCACCTAAATCATAGACATATTTTACAATCCATTCACATCTGCATTGATAGAACTTACTTTCCGTCCTACTCTTACGCATTCTTTCCGTCGCACTTATAATGTAGGTAGCCGTAGACAATAAAATGAAGCAAAATAATAAGTGTAGGTAGTTACTTTTTAATTTTTTAATTCTACCCTCTCTTTCATACTTCATTCGGGCTTAGTGCCGGCAAAATTTACCGTTTTACAAGTAATTAAATACGGAGGTATGTAATTAGAAAGCAAACACATCAAAATAAAGAAGGTATTCTGTAATAAAAGAAAAGAGTAATTTTGGTGTATTTATGAAGTTAGAATCATCTGCTATTTACAAATATTATTTTATCATCATCATGTCAGCCTAGAGACGGCCACTACTGGGCATAGACCTCCCTCAAGTTTCTCCACACATACCTATCTTGAACAAATTATTATTTACTTAAGTAGGTATTATTTACTAAACTTACAAGTATTTCCATTGTCCTTCGAAACGTCCACCACCATTGTCAAGAAGTACGCTTCTGTCTTTCACTTCGTCAAAAGCGACCAATATGCACTGTTTTAACTTTTCGACACTAACCGGCTCACTTTTGTACACTCACAAAAAGATGTCCATGGGTACACAGCTGCACTCGCGATTCCTCCACTCAAAAAGTACGCACGAAGCATAGCTACATATGATGTGAACTGATAAGCCTCGAGTCGGGCAAACGTAGACAAACAATTAAATGGGTGTTCTCAGTTCCGCTTGCAATTTAGCACTGTTTGTCGCATCGATCGGGGCGCGGCGCGGGCGCAGCGGTACAGGGGGGAATTTATCAATGGAGCATTTACTACTGTTAAAAGTCATAGTACGCGCGTCATGCATTTACCAATTATTACGTATTTTTGTGGACAGTTTTGAGACAGTTTTGGGACTAAGTGTTTTTATTTTTTAACTACATAAATATGATCAGTTAAAGATACTTAGTGCCCCGTTGAATTTTTTGTACTAATTAAAAATACTATAATTAGTACAAAAAATTCAACTTTAAAATAAATTTAAAATAAATATACTAATATTTATAAAATGTAGTTATACTCAATACCTAATATAGGAATTTAAATTTTCGAAGTCATTTAAACGTATTTTAAATTGTCTTTCGGGATAAAAAGTCTGGAAAATAAATAAATAACAAAGCTATTTTATTTGCAATTAGATATCGACCCTATCTATTGGTGAAACCATACAAAAACCTGTTAGGCAGTTTTTGACTTTATCGCGTTCATACAGACATAAAGAAACGGGGACTTTATTTTATACTTAGTATAGAATCTACAAGTCAATCAGTTCCTTGGCGAATTCCTCATGAAGGAGAGGGTAGAAAACGCAGAGACAACGGTTTATTCCGGTTTATTCCCATCGGCCACCCCCAAATCCGCCACTCCGGTGGCAGTTGGCACAGATTGGTTTTTAAAGTGGCGCCTAGGTTTACTCCCATCTGCCACCAGGGTGGTGGTTGACACATATTAATTTGTACATTGGCGTTTACCACCCTGGTAGTCGATGGCATGTATTTAGTTTCATCTGCTCCCTTTATAATAATTGTAGTGCGGTGGTCGATTCTCATACACATACTTACGGGCTCAATTTGCTTATCGTGATGACGTCTTAAAGGGGAGGGCGGGTTGAATAATTAGCAATTAAAATTATCTTTTATATACTTGCTTATTTTTACAGTTGGTAAAACAAAACATTATACATATTATGTCATGTTTTACCAGCAGTAGTATAAAAAAACAAGACATTATTTAAAAAGTTAAAGATAAAGATATATTTATTGCATAACTGTGTACAAAGTTGTTAGTGTATGAGAACCATTACATTTTTTAGTCCCAACAGTCTACCCATATCGGATATGCAATAATAGCTTATTACTTAAAAACTAATAAATTTATTCAAAACAAATTATATTTTACTGAAATATTCTTATAGTTATTAACTGCATGGTTGAAAAACTCATAACAAATATTTATTTTAAATCAATCTGTGCCAAACACCAACCCGGTGGCAAAGTCAAGGGGGAATAAACCGATGAAACTATAACACATTAATATGTGCCATCGACCACCGGGGTGGCAGACGCTACTGTAAAAATCAATCTGTGCCAACCGCCACCGGGGTGGCGCATTCGGGGGCGGCGGATGGGAATAAAGGTTTATTCCCATCGGCCACCCCAAAGTCTCTCCACTGCTCCAATGACTCTAATCAAGCCGATCTAGAGATCATCGAATCGCACGCCTCTGTAGGAATTCTAGAGATCCAGCTGATGTTTTGGCGCCTCAGCTGAGAGATGCAAGCAGTACTCCACATGTGGCCGAACCTACGCTGTATAAAGCGTAAGTTGTTGGCTTGACGTGCAATCAAAAAAATAACGTTCCCTTCACCCGTACTCGAAGCTTCGCCTAGATAATTTGCCACTTCAGACACAACTTCAACCGTTTTTTTTTTCTGGGCAGAGGCCATCTCTGAGGGATATTCTAGTGGCTGATGTAGCGCGCATCACCCGTACTGTCATCCTCAAAGCAATGCATGTTCTCAATTGACAAGTTCATATGCAGGAGCAAACAATAAGAACAGCATTGGGGAGAGCACACAGGGCGAGCACTAAGCTTTCTTCGACGCCAGTATTTATTAATTTCATTTTGAAGCAGATGTGCCGTCTACGACGACTGTGTTACTCTGATCGGCTGAGAAGCTGGCAATTGGAAACCCTTCTGTAGCTGGCATCGCCTCTGTAGCTGGCAATCCCTTCCACAGCAGGCAATTTGAAGTTGTGTCCCTCGGGAACTTCAATAGAAGTTGTCTATGCCAGACCCTGTAAAAAACCCTTTGCTATATCGTCAAACCGGCCGCATTTTGATGGCAAACCGTCTTCCTGTAGTGTTTAGTAGTCGTGCTAACGACAAAGATTTGGTTTGCTTTAGTACTTGTATCACAGGATTCACAGGAAATACACGACGGTACTTACGAAAAGTGTCAGGTATATCTGATATTTCAAATAGTTTTCGAAAAATCTGCTCATATAAATTGCAAGTGATAAATCTTCAACGTGTATCCGACGTTTTGGCGTAGCCTTCATTAGTTATGATCTTGATACAACCTAAACGTTTGAGATGCGTTACATAAATAGAAGTAAGATAATGCTAATTACCTATCCCCGAACAGCAAATGAGCATATCATACATACATACATATCATACATACACTCACGCCTGTTTCCTGGAGGGGTAGGCAGAGACTACGGCACGCCATTTGCAACGATACTGACACACCTCTCTAGTTTCATTCACTACCTATCAATCAATATTTAAATCAAAATTATAAAAAATATAAACATAAAAAAAAATGAATTAGTCAGTGTTATTAGCTATCAAACGCGAAAAAATAAAAAATACTTCTCCCAATCATTCTCCAAACTTCTTTTCTCAAACTATTTCCTTTTTTTAATCGGTTACTTGATAAATGTTGATGGGAGCAGTAACATCCGAGGGTTAGACGACAACCGTTCATTAAACACCATCGAGCTGCATAAATATCCCATGATCTTTGATAGTATGACCAGTTATCCTTACATCTCCTTGAATATCTTACGCATCATAATATATCGCACGGTGGCTTCAATCGATATTGGTAAGTATGGTGTCAACCCGTACTTTTTTATATAAGACTAGCGGATGCTCGCAGCTACGCCCGGATTTTTACTCTTTCTTCCCAATCCCATGGGGCTTTCGGAGAGTCCGTTCTTAGTGCACCTCTATGGTCTCCAAGGAACATGCATGCCATATATCAGCTTCTTGTGCTCAACAGGTTTAGCTGTGCGTTGTTAGTCACAAGAACTTTATATATATACAGATAGGAAACATAGGTTTAACATAACGTCCTCGTCAAGTTTTCTTCAAAAATAAAACATTCCATTTGTTACTATTATTTAACTTTGAAATTGGAGACTTTGCAAACAGTCAAACAAGGAGTTGAATTCATCCAGAATCGAGGCAACACTTGCATTTGCATGCCACAATGTGTTGTCTCATACGGGAATAAAATTCACAACCTTAAATAATATGTTGTGTAATACTTTTTGAATGTAACATGTCAAATCATTTTTACACTTCTGCTTTAGGAGGTACAGAGAGCGCAACGAATGTTAGGTAGGTACATACATATTTTACTAACAATAAATTAACAAGGATATCTTTCATTTATTATTAAGCGTACAAGAAGCAAAGGTTTAACAGTATAAATTCCAATAAAATCTTCTATGTCTATTTTCATGTCCAAAGTTACTTAGTTCCATTACCATAACTATATTTCAGTCAACGATTCTCACATACAAAGCTCATTCCAGACTGTTTTCATTAGCCCATCGAATGAAAACGATATTAACCCATAAACGGAGCATAAAACACGCTCTCGAAGAATCGAAACGAGGTAGAAATTCTTTCAAAATGAAATAATTTATGCATATCACGTTGGACACTTATATCACCGAGTCAAGAGGAGCCATTCCAGAGGCAATTGTAGAAAATTTATCACCTCTCCAATGTGACCAGAAATGTTTCTCTCTCGATCCTCTCGTTCTAATTTGCACGGCGACAATTACATTGGAAAAACTGGGCATAAATGTGAAGGTCATTGCTTCGGTTTAATGTTATAATATGAAATTCTTTTGATACTCACTGACTGACTGACAGACAACGCACAGCCAAAAGTATTGAACGCAAGAAGCTTAAATTTGGCATGTATTATTATATAACTAGAAGTCCGTAGGAGTGCACTAAGAAGGGATTTTCTAAGATTTCCACTGGATGGACTGGAAACCTTTATATTAAAATAAAATGTGTGGGCGTAGCCGCAAGCTTGCTTTAGTTTAGGAATAATGCTTCGTCTTAAATAATACTTTCGACATTGAAACGAAATATTATCGAGAAGGACCTCACCTCACTTTCAGGAATTTGAGATACCTCTCAGTATTTAGGAAATTTGTCAAGAAGTTGTAATAGAACCTTGCCTGCCCCCGTAAAACGGCACCGTTTCCAAGAAATCTTATCTCCGAAGACGCTTTGTCAAATTTTGATAGCGGAGTGAGAACTTGCGAACAATCGCAATATGGTAAATATATGTCGGAGGAAGCTATGATTGATGATTTTATGAATAACTAGCTGACCCGGCAAACGTTGTTTTGCAAAATTTTTTTTTTTTGAAAAATAGATGTTGGCCTATTCTCATAGATACCGGATAAGCACAAAAAATTTCATCAAAATCGGTCAAGCCGTTTCGGAGGAGTATGGGAACGAAAACTGTGACACGAGAATTTTATATATTAGAAGATAATGAACAATATTATGCTGTTTACATTTTAATATTAACCTTATTTGATTTGTGAAATATTTCTATAGCTTAAAACCTTATTTATCTTAGTAATTTAAAAAGTTGTGAATGTACTAGTTCAGATAATGACCAATCAGAGCAGGACGACGCGTGTCTCAAGCGGGGTCGAGGCGCCATCGAATTTAAAAGGAGAACTGACAGCTAATGGTGACACTGTCTTTTGAGAGCAATCGGCAGATTGAGTTGGATTATTGAGTATAGAGAAAGTAAATTAAGTTAGTTGCCCTGAACCCGCTGCTCGGTCTTGTCTGATAATATTATTTGTATTAAGCAACAGTGTAAACTTATAAATATTGTTCTATACTAATTAAATAGCTGATTGTGTTTTGTTGCCCGCATTTTACCCCAATGACGCCCACTAAGTCCGCAACCAATAATGGTCTACTACCATTATTGGTTGCGGACTTGCTCTCGCGTCGCCGCTCGAGCTGCGTGATACAGAAGCCCCAATTTTACAATCGAGATCGATTAATATAAATGTGATCTGCATCACTCAGAACAAAGTGAGCTGACGCAGACGCTCCCAATAATACCGTTGTTATCTGCGATCCGTCTGATTCACGATATAATATTGTATTTCATTCACCGACATATCATTGTAGTAGCAATGCAATGGGACAACTTACTGTCGTTTCTAGTTTGAGATGCTAATGTAACAACATTCTCAAGTTAGACTGCTGTGTTCAGTCGACGCGATCAGTCCGATCGGTTGTTGTGTGTATCATAATCTGGTATGGTGTCGAACTGACATAGCCAAGCAAAAATTATCGCGCGCACTTAAACAAGTACAATAAACAACAATATCATGTTCGATCACGGCACATCGTTGCATCGAAACGATTTGGTGCACATCTTGTACTAATGAATGCATAGGCCTTCCGAATAATGAGAGGTTAGCTTTTACTAGCAACTATAACTCAATAATAGAGTTGTGGACACTACCACAATGCAAAAATGTAGCTGAGTGTGCACATCAAGTGCACATATTTGTCACAGACTAATCTTATGCCTTGCAATGTTTTCTTTTATATGTAATACTTTTTCTGTGTCTGTGACAAATAAATAGTTTTTCTCTTTCTTTCTTTCTTAGTAAGTAGCCAACAGTATTATGGAGACATAATAATTGATTATAATACAAAAAAAAAAAGTAAAAAAACATAAAAACAAAATCCAAACCGGAACAATACTCATTTGTTCCGTGCGGGAATCGAACCCGCAACACGTTGGTGCATTAGTTGCTGCGTCTATTAAACCTACTATTTACATTGTGATGCGAGTCATACTCTTAGCCAATGCGCCAAACGTGTCGTCAAAGATGTGATAAAATATTGGACCACTTTGTCTTAACATGACGTGTATAGAATTATCCAAGATAATCAATAACTCAGTACAAACGTTTATTTTTTATAATTACGATAATAAAATCTTCTAATATATAATATATTTATGTAGTAGACAATTAGGATTCTTGATGGATGATTTATATATCTTAGTCTTAAAACAAATAGCACTTTAAAATACAATAAATGTTAGATTAGGAATCACTTATTTCTTATAAGATTATTTAATTACTCTTTTAATAATAATAATTATGCATTTCATTTTCATCTACTACAGGCATTCAATCCAGCAAACCTGCCGTCTTTCTGATTTAGTCAAATCGTAAAAAGGAAATGGTGGTTTGATTAAAAACACTTGTAGGTTTTTATTACACCATACAGCTATTTCTTTTAGTATAAATTCATTTGCTTACTGCATCACTCACCTCGCTTCGCTCCGTTCGCAATGCAGAGCGCCCCAAAAATCACACTACTAACATGATGTGCGATACGGACGGTTGGCATTAGAAGTATAATATTATTTCATTCATCGATGCATCGTAATACTGGTAGCATAGTAACAATGTTTTTACTTGGGATGACATAATATAAACAACATTCTCAAGTTCGTTCGACGCGCTCAGTGCGGCTCGGGCACAGCGATGCATTCATAATAATTTATATGTACATACTGTTATCTTTGCACAGCTCGTTGATAATTTTAATGAATGAATGCAAAATCTTAACAATGTTGAAAGTAGGATCGGGTGGCTCCCGGGTTCGATTCCCGGGTCGGCCAAAGTGTTATTGGGTTTTTCTGTTAGGAAATTCTCAGTAACAGCATGAAGTCTAGAAATGTGCCCGGTACGGCAATAGGCTCGCCACCCTATTACGTGAGACTTAAATATATCTGGCGAAAAGTGGGTGTAGTAATACACCTTTGCCTACCTCTTCAGGGTTACAGGCATAAGTCAAAGTCAAAAAGTCAAAGTCAAAAATCATTTATTCATCTAGGTCACAACGTGACGCTTATGAACGTCAAATTTTTAAAGTAAATTAGTAATGCTTCTACATTTACATTTACTGCCCATTCGCAAAGCAATAGGTAGAACCACGAGAAAGAACGGGCAATAAAACTCGTGGCCACTCTTTTTAATCGCCAGTGTTATGGTACATATTTTGTTTTTGTAAGGAGCTGCAACTGTTTCACATTGTAATTAATTACTTGTAAATAGTAAATAAGAACATACATATTATATACAAAATATGTAGTTATTAAATTAAGTGCTGTAGTAGTCTTCAAATGTGAATCTTGTGTAACAGGAGCATCCACTTACGCTTTATAATGTAGGCAACTCGCGATCATGTTCAGAACTATGGTGGAAAAGTATGTTACAGAAAGTGACGGTATATGAATACACGAAAATTACAAAAACGTTAGTATCCAGCCCATGATAACGAGTTACCTTCATCTAACACTGTAGCAAATTTTAATAAAATTTATGGAACAACAATGAAAATGTAAATGTAGTAAGTTGAATGACCTAATAATGCATGAATATTAAATTAATAGAACTAGAGATTTTATATAAAAAAAAAACTGAAAAGTAAGGTATCTATATAAATTAAAAAAATCAAGAGTTGGCTAGTGTAAGTGACCACCTATCCTTATCACTGAAATAATCATTAATGGTATAATAACCTTTCCTAATAAGACAGTCTTTTATTTTACTTTTGAACGTACTAAATGGCAATTCTAAAAGACTAATTGGTATTTTATTGTATATACGAATACCTAGCCCTACAAAAGAATTATTAACTTTATGTAAACGATGATAAGGGGCATATAACTTATGCCTGTTTCGAGTATTTATGTTATGTACATCACTTTTTGTAGTAAATAAACCTATATTTTGCCTAATATACAATATATTAGCAAATAAAAATTGCGAGGCTACTGTAAGAATCCCTATAGACTTAAAGCGTTCCCTAAGAGTATCTTTTGCCCCTAACATGTATATAGCTCGTACCGCTCGTTTCTGTAGAACGAAGATATTCTGAATATCCGCAGCTTTGCCCCATAACAAAATACCGTAGGACATGACACTATGAAAATAGCTAAAATAAACTAGACGAGCTGTGTCAACATCAGTAAGTTGTCTAACTTTTTTGACAGCATACGCAGCAGAACTGAGCTTACCTGCAAGACATGCTATATGTGCACCCCATTGTAACTTATTATCTAGTGTAATGCCTAGAAACACTGTCGAGTCAACTGTGTCAAGTTCCTCCCTATCTAGCCTTATATTAGGTCCCAGTTGTCTAACGTTAGGTAAAGCAAATTTAACGCATTTAGTCTTTTTAGAATTAAGCACGAGGTTGTTTGCTGTAAACCATTGTGTAACCTGTATAAGTGCATTATTTACATCATCATAAGACTATGAATGTATGTACTTATGAATTATATAATTGTTTTATCCACAACTAGCTTTTGCCTCTGACTTCGTCTACATGGAACTTGAACCCACGGTCACTCGGATTCCAGGTGATGCGGACGTATCGAGATAAAGCAGATTGACTGCACGTGTAGTGTTCGATCGATTAATCTATCGATTAATGTGTTCTGACTTCTGCGTCACTCAACTCGCTTCGCTCGTTTCGCGACGCAGACGCCTCCAATAATACCTACTTTTGTTATCTGCGATCCGTTTTATTCACGATATAGATTATTAACATTATGTTTTCAGCTTAGAATAATAACACCTATTCTAAGGTTTTCAGGTTAGGAATTTAACTCCTTGTCTTAGTGACCAATGTAACTGTTCTCTTTGCTGAGTTTTTTATTGTACTTATGAATGTGTATCAATTCATGTAATATTCCCATCATAGTATATATTAAAACTAAATGGGTATGTTAGTGAGTATAGGAAACGATTAAGTAAAATGAAACAATCCATATTGTATCTTTTTAAAAAAGTTTATTATCAAAGCACCATTTTTTTAAGCACATAACATTTTTTAATGCACATATTGAGTCATGATAGATACAATTGTACAAATCTCCGGAATATTTATAGCGATCATATAGGGTTAACAAATTAGGACAACCTTTATCTTCTAAATTAATTACATTAACACTATTTAAAATATTTTTCAACCATGACACTTTTTCAAGACCTTTAACGAAAACACACTTATCTTTTAAGATATCTAAAACTAAATATTGATAATTTGAGTAAGGTATAAATCCTTCGCTCCAGTATATTTTTCTATTACGCTCAATCCAGCAAACTTGTTGTCTTTCCGATTTAGTCAAATCGTAAAAAGGAAATGGTGGTTTGATTAAAAACACTTGCAGGCTTTGATTACACCATATAGCAATTTCTTTTATTATAAATTCATTTGCTTCTGTTTTAAAGCCTTGGATGTCTACAATAGCAGTCATGATAATCTACGCACGATGTTGCTCAGAGGTTTGTATTCCACAAGTCGGTCGTTTATAATCAAACAGTATGCAGTTGTCTTATCTGGTATTTGTGTTGAACATTCAAATTCCAATCTTACATCCACTGGACCAGTTTTTAAACTATCGTTTTGCCTCGAGCAGTCTAAGATGAAGACTGGGGCCTTTTCTTTGAAATCCTGCAGATCAAGCAACGGTTCTACCGGAGAGTTGTAATACGACTGGCGAAATTTCACATACATTTCATATAATAGGGTACGGGCACCAGTAGTCAGCCTTTTAGTGGAAAGCGCAAGTTTAAATATGTATAGAAAATTAGTAAAAATAGTAATCAAAAACCTTTTGTACTCATTCACTTAATAATTTATTAAACTTTGCTATGAAATTAACAGATATCATATTGTTCTATAATAAGTATTGAAAATAAAGTGTTTTTCAAAATAAGGCACATTTCCCCAGTACTCAGCCGTCACAACCCAGTACTCGGCCATATTGCTACCAGTGATCAGCCTCTCATGAGATCAATAGTTTTAAGCTTAATTATCTAGGAACTTAATGAACTTATTAAATAATAGGACCTTAGTTAGGTACTCTAATATCACAAGAAACTAAATTAACTTATTCATCATCAAAATTACTATTTAAAAAATTCTCAAGTTCTTCTCCATTTCTAAAGGTTTCTCTACGATTAACTATTTTTTTCAGAAGTGTATTTTCTTTATTAGTTTCTTTTGCAGGAGTTCCAGGTGTTATAAGTATATCACTGAGGATTTTAATCTTATTTAGTTTAACTTCCACTAAATCACAGTTAGTCTGTTCTGTTTTATCATTCACATCATTTAATATTCTTTTCTTTGTGCTTTTTACAATGAATTCTGGGTCAGAATCATCATCTTTCTTCTTTGTAGTAAGTCCTTTCACTTTACGCTTGGTAGAATTTACAGCTTTTTTTTTCTTGTTTTCATTTTTTTGTTTCTGCTTTTCTTCTTTATTCTTTTGTCTCTGTAACTTTCTTTCTTCAACTGCATCTTTCTTTTTTTGTTTCTCTTCCTCTTTCAAAATTTCAAATTGCCTCCATTCTTCAGAAGATATTGCTCCAATTCTGTTCATTACTCTAGGAGTTGCAGTTTTCTTTATTGGTGACGGTATAATGAGATGCTTTCGAACAAAAGGTGATACTTTCGGTGACTGAATTTGTATCACAAAATCAGTCTTAGATTTTGATGACACGTCGGCTCACTTCTTGAGATCGGAGAGTTGTCCCCGATGGGTAGTACTAATATTGAATTGTCATTGTCTTCGAATGTACTCACATGAATATCATCGTCCAATAAATTGTTATTAAGAAAAGTGAGTTCGCCAAGTGCCAGATTATTTAAATTACTAGTATCAATATCTAGTATTTCGGATTGTGATGTATTTGACTTACTTTTATCATCTTCTTTATTGTATTTCCTAGTTCTATAACTTTCTATTTCAGTCTCTTTTTGGTATTTATTTTCTTCTTCAGTTCTAATTACGGATAATTCTTCTTTGGCTCCATTTTTTTCAGTTTCTCTGATAATAAGACTGGCATTCGTTACTGTCAATCCAGGTTCTGTTCTTTCCTCAACTATTACGCTTTGTTTATTATCCTCAACTCTTCTCTCTGTGATATTACTGCTTACTGTATTATTTAATCCTTCAATGAGTTTGGCATTTTCAACAATTTCGAGTACAACATTCACATCAACACCTCTTGCGGTCAAATCATTGCCCAAATGCTTTAAAACTTTTGATGCAATGTCAAAATCTCCTTTTTCGAGGTTAGTCGGTGAAGTTATCTTGCTGACAGATGCATTCTTTTTCTCTAAAATATTTTGCACGCATTTTGAATAATCTACTGCACTTGGATCAAATGGAAAAAGGCCACACTTACGGAATCCATTTTTGATGGCTTCTTTCAGAGATTCTTTGCATAGTACTTTTTTTAACAATGGACAGAATGAAGATTTTGTCAATACCGTGTTAGCGTTTTGTGGCTGTGAACCAATCATGAACAGTTTTCGCCCATTCTGATTTTAGTGGTTTAAAAACGCTAACATCTGCCGGTTGCATCAGATGTGTTGTATTGGGTGGCAGTGCGTACAAAATGATCTTATTGTCGTGACAGTATTTACTGAGATTCATTGTCATGTGAGTTTTGTGGCCGTCGACAAAAACAAGCACCGGTTTTTTCACTTTGTTTTCATCTATCCACTTGGATAGGCATTTAGATATATAATCGTAGAAAATGTCTGCCTTCATCCAACCAGTGTCTGATTTACCGAGGAACCAACCATCAGGCATGCTATTTATAACATCTTTGGGGGATCTGATGTATGGGAAAACTACACAGGGAGGTAAAATATCGCCCATAGCGGAAAAAAAAGCTTAAACGGTGACTGCTTCCTTTTCTTTGCCCTTTACTATTTGGTATACATTTTTATATACTCAGGGTGCTATCACTTTTCCGGTTTTTGGGCAAAGCATGAAGCTTGTTTCGTCACCGTTTAGTATTCTTTTTGGGTCTTCTAACACGTCGAGTGCTTGATTTTTTGTTAGGTAATTTGTGAGTCTCTCAAACCACTTTCTAATACTCTCTTCAGTGATTACTGCTCTTCCCTTTGAAATAGCTTCAGGTGTTCTCATTGAAAACATATTGTTACGTTTGAAAAAAGAATTCATCCACTTCTTGGCTGGTCTTCCATTTACAAACGGATTGGGCCTGCCGTCTTCAATCATCATGTCCTGGACAGTATTAAATAAATTGTCAGGCTTCATTCCGAAACCACAAGTTGCAATGTCTTTCAGCCACGTTGCAATTTCCGCTTCTTCTAGTTTGTTGAGGATGGAGTCGGGACCCATTTTTCTAGGACCTTTAGGAACTCGAAGATGAAGTCTATCTTGAATTCTGCCTCGAGGAACCCCATAGTTCCTACTAGCTTCTCTAATTGGCATGCCATTTCTGATAGCGTCTAAAGCTTGGGTTAGTTTGTCTTCAGGGTATTGGAATATGGGCCTCGAAAGAGACATACGGAACTGAAACAAATAAATAATGCCAATAAACTAAAAAAATACTTGGTAGGTAGGTACTAATTAAATAAATCAATAAATTAAGCAGCATAAGTTACTGACGGCTGAACACTGGGTCCAACCGCACCAGTACTCAGCCGTAGTTTGAACGTATCTAGTTAGGCGGCCGACTACTGGTTTTTTGATGAAATTATGTATGACATGGTTATACTAAATTAAAGGATGAATTTTCAACTCTAAAATGATACCAATAAGACTCCGACTTAAAATAAAGCATAATATCTAGTCCTCAGCCGGGGGTGGCCGACCACTGGTTAATGTACAAAAAACGCATACCCAGTAGTCAGCCACCTCGTTATTTAAATAACTATAAAGAAACTGTTCTATTACTTATTTGATTTTGATGTGAAAAATGTAATTACAGTATATTTTAATAAAACATGACATAAAAGTTAATAATAAATCGCAATAACTCACCTTTTTCTCAGACACTTCCCACTAAGAAAATTTTGGCGCGCACGCCGCGACTTGTCACGACAAGTGACGACGTTGAAATGGACTCAGAGTACTGTTTCTTGCAGCCACATAGCGTCAATGTGATGTTCCAAACCGACCAATGAGAAGGCAAAGCTGTTTTTAAAAGTGACTTGATTGGTTAATTTGCAATAGAACGCTATTCCTATAGGTTATTAGCTGGAAAAGGCTGACTACTGGTGCGAGGCTGACTACTGGTGCCTGTACCCTATACTATATTTGTTCTCACAAAACTTTAAAGATAAAGGCTCATAAGGATAATATTGCGAATTTAAAAAGAGCGTAACATTTGTCACCTCACAATGATCAAATACCGAACTGTCTTTAGTTCTATTATTTTTTCTATTAGTTTGCAAGCAAAAAATGACATACCGAGGCTTTTCTAATTGAGAAGCAGTCTTTACTGACCAAGAATGCTTTGTGGTTTTAGGTAGTAAAGGATACTCATATAAATCCCAATTTCTAAAGGCCATCTGAATAGATTTATCTCTTTCTAAGTGCTTTAAAAGTATTAAACGTTCTCGATCGGAAACTTTTATATGTGGTACTCTCCATTGAATTCTCTGTATATCTATTTGAAGCTGAACGACTTCATCAGTTAGAATTACTCCTATTCAATATAAGTTCGTGTTTACAATTTATCACAATTTTATTGTAATCCTCTGCAAACCCTAAAATCTTATTTAAGGGCACCACAACGCTAAAATGTCCATCACTTTGGAATCCGTTTAAATTCCAACCCCATAATGCAGAAACTTTACTTTCTGCTTCATTAAATGAGATGTATGACTTTATTGTTGATGTTATTCCAGAATATTTTATACGATCTATTTCAATTCCATTCATTTCGTACCTAATGTCTTGGAACAAGTACATAACAGGGTTATTAGTAAACGTAACAGCTTTCTTGATCTGATGCCCATCCTTACCGAACAGCTTTGCTTGACCTTCGATGTAGATGGAACTGGCTGATGGTAGCACGTATATATCTTGCTGGTATATGGGGATTCTGATTTCATCGTTTTCTCTAAAACTGTTATTGTAGGGATTGTATGAATGGATTTCATAACTTTCGATCGAACTATCAAAGTGTGGTAAATCGGTAATCTGTAGTATACTCATACTTTAAACCCTAAAGCTATAAGAAAATCTTTATTTGATTTAGTAAATTTCTTCACGTTTTTCTTACGTCTGTGCACCTTTATGGTCGTTGACGGAATAGGACGTTTTATTTTCACTGAAGGGTTTTTATAATATACTATCATTTTGCTTTTCTTAAATGAAGACGTAATTGAATATTTTCTTCATCAAAGTCAATACGGTAACCAAACTGATCTACAATCCTAACAGATATGGATGAAATTATATTTTTGTTAACTGGAAAGTAAATAACGTTCTGAGGTATTTCTATGTAGTCGTGACTTGGAGCAGCATCAGAGATAAATTCATGAATAAAATGAGTCGGTAATCCGTTGCAGTATGAACCGTGTACAAGATCACATTCAATTCTGATAACAGCTGTTAAACTGCTGTTGTTAACGGGCACATTCGGTCTTGTTTTTAATACTGAAAAGTATAGTAAACCGCACTCGTACTGATCAGATAAATGAAGAGGTGGTTGAAAATACGAAATCAGTTCCGATTTATTTCCAGAGATGGTAACCGTAGTAGACATGCTTGCATACTGAACTCTTTTAGATGATCCTTTTTATTTTATTTCATGATTATACCAAAAATTCTTTAAGAAATTTAAACATAAATGTCCACAATTGAAGGGGTGATCACGTTGTATATTTTCATAATTATATTGAATGTTAGAACCTACATATTTTATAAATTCCTTCGGAGGTTTAAGATTTCCATAACTGTCAAAATACTCAACATAATCATTATATTTTGCATAGGCTACCCAATGAGAACCAGGATTTTTTGAACTATCCAAATTAATAACTCCACATTCTTTTTTAGAAGGACATTTAGGGAGCTCTTCTCTCATAAAGACACCTCTAAAATAAGGAATTCTATTCCCGTACTTTAACATGTCAAAGTTAGTTAAGGCCCGTTTGGGTAGCCGATATCTTAGTTTTTTTCTTTTGATACGAAAATTCCAAGGCCGCCTTTATGTGGTTTAAGGTGTAGTCCTTTCCCAATACATAGAGCTTCCATTTTTTCATTATGTCTTCTCGATTATTCATACAGCTTTTTAGCCATTTTGAATTCATTTATGGTTTTAGCAATACCAGCTGCACCGCCTGCTAAAGCTCCCGCAGCTGATAATCCCGCAAAAATAGGAATCAAAGGTAATACTCCCCCAGTTTTTGGAATAGGAATAACGCGAGGGAGCTTAATCGATGAATCATCAGCCAATTCTCTAGTAGCGGCAATAGCTAATTCTATTGCCATTTTCTTGCTCTTAGGTTTTAATTTTTTGATATGCCTTTTTGCTTTTGTAATAACAGATTTTAATTTACTTTTTAACCTTTTTCAGAACCAGTTTTAATTTTTGCTGACAAAGCCTTACTTACTAAGCGTGCCGCGAGTTTTTCAGTTATACTGGCATCGGAAGCAACCGCTCGCTCTTTCGCCATTTTTAACAAAATTAAATCAGTCTTATGTCGATCCTTTAAGTTTGATGACTTGTGATATGCAATATCGTGATCTTTGCAGTATTCGTCCAACTTATTTACGCCGTTATCTCCTTTTGTTAGTCTTTTTATTAATTTAGTACCTGGGCCACAGTAATTATATCCTGTTAAGTGTAATTCAAATGGTAAATTATTAATAAGCCAATTGAGAAGACTACTCTCTCCAAAACACATTATAAGACTGAAGATTCCGGTTTGAATACTTTAATAAATAGTTAAGTGATTCGAGTTTGTTAACGTTATTTTATTTATAATATTACATTCGATTTATCAATCCAACTGTTTTCAGCTGAAGACAAACCTAACCATTTTACTAAAACCCTGTTACCTTTTCTTCTAAGAACTTTCTCGACTAGATATATATTGGGATGTTTTGTTTTTTGAAGTTCTTGTGTATAAAATGCTCCTAAAAAAGGCAGACCTCTGATAGTGTCTTCAATTAAGTAAGTTATAGGATTTGTATTTTGTATTTTACGAATTTTAAATATTTCTGTTGACCAGTTGGGAGTATAACCTTTTTCAAATGTACCTTTGTATTTACTGATACGCACATAATCACCTACTTTGTACTTGCTTTTTAAATTATAATTTTTTGGCAACTTTAAATACCTTTCTAATATCAGTTTTTTATTCATATTGTTCACATTAGCAGGGATTTCATTAATAGTGCGATGGTGAGTGTGATTGTATTTGTAAATAACATCATTGAGGGTATTATTTACCTAATTGTAATTGCCTTTTAAACTAAATTCCTTAGAGATTTTAGTTCTAAATAATTATAAATCGTTCGACTATTGAAGCTTTTTTTGTTGAGAAGGTTGAATAATGGTTAATATGAAACGATTTCATAAGCTTCTGAAATTTGTTATTATAAAATTCTGTTCCATTATCGGTTTGCAGATTTTTAGGAACACGCCCTTTATCCAACAAAGTTTTGAAACACATCTTCTTTGCTTTTACTTCTCATAGGAAAGGCCCAAGCATATTTCGAAAATGAATCAATAACGGTAAGAATATATCTATAATTTTTATTTTCTTTTGAAATTGATTGCAAATCAATTAAGTCTGCTTGCCACAAGTCATCTATATCTCTCATTACAATATGTCTTCGCGGATAGTTCACTCTCGCATTTTTATGAATTTCGTTTACCACGTCAGCTTTGCTCATGTTCACATCTCAGTAGGTATGTTTGTCTCAAATTCTGCTATAATACTGAATAAAAAGCATATTATTAGGACTATTTATTATTTAATTATGTCAGCTTCGTTTAACTCTTCGATTATTGATAAAATTTCATTATCATGATTTGTATTACCAGCATCTCGGGAAGCAATTAATAGTTTCAATCTTTCGACCAGTTCGTTAGGATCGTCCCAATATACCAAGTCAGTGCTATTTTTGTATTTCTTTAACGTTGGTAAGTTTCCTCCAAATTTAGTGACAATATTATTGTTTGACGATTCAGAAAACAATGGTTTGATTATTTCACGATATTTTATACCTTTATCGCCTCTAATTTGCCCTTCAATCCTAATTGAAATCTCTCTTATGTGCATTTGTTTAATGCAACATATCTTTATAGATAAGTTTGTCTTTGCTCGATATTTGTTTCAAATCAGGTTTTCTTCGAAGTAAAAGTTCTTTTAAACCAGGGGTTAAATTGAAGCTTTTGTCACCAACTTTAATTAAAATGGTATTATCATTATTTGCACTATCTATTTTAGAAAACGAAACTATTGAATTACCCATTAATATTTTTTTGTTTTCACTCCTTATTCCAAATGGTATGTTTAGGTCATAAATATCATGGATATCACGACCCTCTAATGATATTTCTAAATCATCCGGTAATTCCGTCTGGGGAGGCTTTTTAACGTTCAGTACAGAATTGAGTTCTGGGTCATAGCATTCTTCAAACTTAGTAGATGAGCTAGTATTAATGTCACCTAATTCCACGTCTTCAAAATTAGAGTGTGTATTTTCAAAATTTTGTATTTTTTATAATGTTTTATTTGAATCAACTAGAGTTTTAAGGGGATCTGTGACAGGTTTTAACATTTTTTCAAGTGATAAGTTCGTAGAGTGTTCCTGGTTTTTCATTTGTTTTATTTTATTCTTTATGGAGTCTACAGACTTCATTAATTCTATTTTAATATTTTTCTCCATGTTATACTTATTAACAACTGTATTCAGCTAAAGAACAAATTATACTGAATTTGATTTGCCATGTTAATTACATATATATATATATATATATATATATATATATATATAAACAGTCAGTCAAATTTAAAAAACATATCAAAGTTCTGTCTGTACCTTCCATTATTTAATGACGATTCTTTATTAATAAGTAGAAAATTATAAGGTTTACTCCAAACAGTTTGACAAATATTTCTAAACTCTTTCCACTGTAAATCAGTAGTAACATGCTCTTCATAAATATGTTTTAAATTCACATCATCTTGTTTGAATATAATAAGAAAATTCACATTGTCACGCAAGAGTTGTTTTGGAATTTTGGAATAGGTTTGAGATAAATAGAAACAATCTATTTGTTTATGTCTACCCATACAAAAATAATTGCGAACATTTACTTGATTTTCACACGCAACATCATCAAAAATAAACACAGAATTTGTTAAAGCTTCACTCGGAGAAATTACCTCTTTATCATCGCTAAATTTGTAGAAGTTAATCTGCGAGACTCTTCCTAATACTTCACTCAAGAAACGATACTTTGGTTGAAATGAAGTTTTGGAATAAAGATAAAGATTTTTAAATTTTAGACCATTTTCATGTAACAACAAACTAATCATAACGTTTGTTTTACCACATTTCGATGGACCGCACATTATACATCGAATCGTATTCGGTAATAAAGGACTATGTCTGATCTGGTGAGAAGTTTCATTTAAATCTATATTATTAATTTTCAAAGATATGGGTTGCTTGATCAACTTCATTTTGACAATTACTGTAATAAATGTCTAACACACATATTTATAGGTAGCTATAACTTTAACACTAAATTAGATATAGGTACATATCATAAAGTATAAATAACAGCATTTAACATGTTTGAACAGGTCTAGAAAGTTAGGAATTTTGTATTCTCGTATTACAATATTATATTTTTAATAATTGATTTCATTTGGTATTGAATATCATACAGATTTAAAATTGCATTCCTTATTTCATTATGCTGTCATAGTCAGCCGAAACGGGACCTGTTGCTAGCAGAGAAATCAAGTTTTATTGGTAAGTACGTTTTTAATGTTATTAGTTATTACAATATTATATTATATTATTATATGAATAATTAGATATCTTACTTTAGTTTTATTTTCAGAATCATGTCATACAGCCCCAGCATTCTCAACATTGGAGGACTTAACAGATTTGTATTTGATAATGTTGATTCTCAAATCCCAAGTCCTTTGGACGAAGTTGACCAGACAGAAATACAAGAGGTTAGTAAATATTATTTTATTCCTCATAGTTAAATTCATATAGTTATGAACTTTTCATTTATATTTTTTATGTTATTATATTGCAGGACAATGCTTTGGCAGAGAATGGTAGACAGTTAAAAAACAAGCCATTTTTTTACTCTCAAAGAACTTATGAATGTTTTGAAAAGCATCGGAACAAATCCTCTGATCAGGTAAGCACTACATAAAATGTATTTATGTTTATAAACATTTATTGTGCGCGTCCACATTATTATATATTTATGTGTGATTTATTTTTTACAGGTTACTAGCCCATATTTCTCCACTCAAGACGATGGCATAACATACATTGAACCAAACTTTTCTACAAAGTCAAAAAAATTGTCACCGTCTAACAGCGTCAAAGTTTATTAACGTCATCGGCAAATTCGTACATTGTTCGAAGAAATCGTCCTAAGCAAGGACGTCTTCTAATTAAGATAGATATTCGTGAATTAGATTATGTAGACAAAAATAAAAAAGCGAGGCTTGCTTAAGTGCACAATATGTGGTTGAGGAGCCTAATGATGATGTAATGGATATCACAGAGACATTAATAAAAAAAATAAGTAAGAAATTGTGTGATACTGAGTAGTCTTCAGATAATGTTTTTATTTAAGTTTAGTTGTATTTCTAAAAATAAATAAATGTTATCTTTTTAAAAATGTGTTGTATAAAAAAAATGTTATCTTTTTAAATTGTTATGAGTCAATATTTGTATGCATGCTTTATATTTATGTAAAAATTTAATAAATGTTGTGGCTGAATTTAGTAGCTCAGTACCGAATTGTGGAATACAAACCTCTAAGCAACATCGTGCGTAGGCTATCATGACGGCCATTGTTGACATTCAAGGCTTTAAAACAGAAGCAAATGAATGTATACTAAAAGAAATAGCTGTATGGTGTAATAAAAACCTACAAGTGTTTTTAATTAAACCATCATTTCCTTTTTACGATTTGACTAAATCAGAAAGACGGCAGGTTTGCTGGATTGAACGTAACAGAAAAATATACTAGGGTGAAGGATTTATACCTTACTCAAATTATCGATATTTAATTGCAGATGTTTTAAAAGATAAGTGTATTTACGTTAAAGGTCTTGAAAAAATGTTATGGTTGAAGGATATTTTAAATACTAATAATTTAATTAATTTAGAAGATAAATGTTGTCCTAATTTGTTATGTTTATATGATCGCTATAAGTGTTCTGAAGATTTGTACAATTGTATTTATCATGACTCAATATGTGCTTTAAAAAATGTTTTGTGTTTAAAAAAATGGTGCATTGATAATAAACTTTTTTTTAAATTGATAATATACATTGTTTTATTTTACTTAATAGTTTCCTAGACTCATTAACATATCCATTTATTTTTTAAATTGATAACATGATTACATTGATATTACATGGAGTGAGGAATTCATTAGGTACACACATTCATAATAAAAACTCACTAAAAGTAACGCTACCATTGATCACTAAATAATTGCTAAACTTAAAAAAATATGTTAACTATAACAGTATGGTATTACTGGGCACTCTGAGTTATGCAGAACACATTAATATGAATCGATTGTAAAATTGGGGCTTCTGTATCACGCAGCTCGAGCGGCGACGCGAGAGCAAGTGATGCAGATATATATATATATATATTATATATATATATATATATATATAGATATATATATATATATATGAGAGCAAGTGATGCAGATATATATATATATATTATATATATATATATATATATATATATATATATATATATATATATATATAAACGACTGTTTGCGGACTTGGTTGATCACGCGGTATTGCCGTTCCTTACTTAATCCACCTTTGCACTTGAATAACATTTGCTCTATGGAATATATTTTTGATTTTATCACAATATTGCCATTCATGGCAAGACGTTGCCAAACATATTCAATAAAATTTAGATATATTCGTGATGAATTTGGCTGAAGTTCCGAACAAAACTGAATCCGTAACGGCCATATATCTCAGACCGACGTCAACTTTTTGGCTCCGAATTATATGCCATGCGTGCGTCCTTATTTGAATCCAGACCTGACAATTATAAATATGTGGTTCCAGGGACAAGTTATTTCAGTACTTGCTCCGTGTAATAATAATAATAATATAATTATTATATAACCATTTTATACATTCTTACCCTGGGCCGTCTTAAGCCATGCCGGGGCCCTTGGGCACAAAAGAATTGGAGGCCCTCGGGCACACAAAAATGCCCAATAAAAGTACCTAAAGCAAATGGGGGATGTAAACTGATTTCTACTACGAATTTATTTTTACAATATTCGAAGTAAACACACAAATGAAATTGTGATTAAATTTTTTTAAAAGTTTTGTTGCAAAAAATTACTGGCTACTTAATGTGTAATGTATTTGATTTGTACGTATAATACGTAGCTGATCCCGCGGTTACACCCGCATTATTTAGGGTTACCTACTACTCCGCACCCGTGGCTCCTAGTTTAATGTTATGCCTATAGCCTTCCTCGAAAAATGGGCTATACAACAAAAAAAATATTATTCAAATTGGGGCAGTATTGCCTGAGATTAGCGCTTTCAACCAAACAAACCCTTTAGCTTTAATATTTTAGTACAGATGGATGCTCTAGGCCTTAGCACGTGCCCCGTGTGCTAAAGAAGCAAATACAGTATTGATTGAGATTCTAGGATCAGGGTGAACAAGCGGAAGTTTAACAACGCTTCCGGACTCAGCAAGAAGTCTATTGCATTAGCCAACGCAAAACGCATTGCAGAAATGGTGAGTGACTTGGAAGATATCCTATTGGGAGTCGTGCTTTCTGATCGCTTGCCAAAGCTGCCCAAAGAAATTTCTTCCGCCACAGCGAAAATCCAATCACAGCCTGGCCCATAATTCAAAAGACAAGGTTGGTCTTGGTCCAACTATGTGCCTCGAACTCGACTTTGGATAATTATGGAGACAACAGCCCACATTCCATGGTGTTGTAGCCCCCTGCCAAAAACTATTACGCAACACATGGCCAGGTAGAAACTAAAACTCTTTGACATCCACAAATAGGCTGGACGGCATCCCAGAGGGAGTCCTAAAGACACGACAAAGTGCTCTCCTGAGTTGTCCCCCATTCTAACGCGCCTGTATCGTATTTCGTACGCAATCCAAATGGTTTCATCTACATTAGCCTTTTCACGCGATCTCAAAAACGGGTGACCAGTTCTGGTAGTCTTCTAATGTATCTAATGCACGGTACGCATCAGTGGAAAATACCTCGAAGAGCGGATGCGCAGCTCACGCTGATAGCCTCCACATAGGTAAGGTTTTTTTCCGAAATGGCCCTTGTTGATGGAGAGCATGCATTGCTATGTGGATGGCAGTAGGTACGGGTCATGCGCAGAACATACGCCACCAGCTTATCACTCAGAGCCAATTACAAGAAAAACGGTTCAACATCTTCTGGATTCAACATCTTCGGAGACATTGACTCTCTATGTACAGAGGCGGGTGATTCGAATTGTCGATAATCCTAATCTCTCGGCTAGATTAGAGTCATTGTAGCGGCGGAGACACTTTGGTTCTCTCTGAGTCATTGTAGCAGTGGAGACACTTTAGTTCTCTCTGGGTCTCCACAGTTTCCTAAATGGGGAGCGCGCCCAGGAAATATTTGACACGTATAATCTATACATAGTATAAAATTAAGTCACCTTTTTGGTCTGTATGAAGTCGATACACTCAAAAACTACAGAACAAAAGGTGCGGGCGAAGGCGAAGCGCATTTTTTAATATGCTTAATATTGAAGGAAATACATGAAAATGATTGCAATTTCAGAACATACGACAACTTAATTTGTGTACATAATATTTAAAAAAAAAATGAATTTGGTAGAAATTTGTCGGTCCTTCGGGGGCCCCGTGAGGACGGGGGCCCTGGGCACGGGCCCCGTGTGCCCCTATGGTAAAGACGGTACTGTTCTTACCAGCACTATAATGCTTCCTTCTCTCCGCTTTCTAGTTTAACCAGATTTGACTGAATATTAGTTTTTCTGTCTGTTGACTGTTTTCTTACTATAACATGTATTACCATTTAATTTAGGGCACGGAGGATGTGACTTTGTGGGTGGGTGACGAACCCGCTTAACCTTGCGAATCGATAGATATGAGCGGTCGCCACTTTGCCACGGGCCACTCACTTTATACGCCACATGTACGTACTTATTTGAATCCAAAACTATATATTTTATTAGACCTGCTGGTTAATATTATGTGGCTCCAGGATTATGATAGTTGAGTATTTTTGTTTGAATATTTTAGTTTACTATTTAACGCATAATTGTATACCATAATCTTTATATTTATTTGGCTCCTTTAAGACATAGTCATATACCCGTCAATCAATACTTAATGGTTTCACATTACAATCATTTAAATTTTAGTTAGCCATTCATAAGATGATCCATTGAATATATATTCATTACGTCCATACATTGTCAAATCCGAAAGCATACTATTTTGATCCGCTTTAAATATTATAAAGTGATACTGATAATCTTATGCACAGAAGCTTAGGGATATTATGTGGCTACATTACTATACACGCCATATCTGCGTGCTTATATGAATTTGGGTCGTTTGGCTGCTATGATGAAATATCATCAATTCATCATCATATCAGCCAAACGACGTCCACTGCTAGACAAAGGCCTTCCCCAAAGTTCTCCACACATACCGGTCTTGAGCCGCCCGCATCCAACCGCTTCCCGCGTTCTTAACGAGATCGTCGATCCACCTTGCGGGGGGCTTTCCTCTGCGGCGTCATCCGGTATGTGGCCATCCTTCAGAACCTTTCTGCCTCCACGGCCTCAACTTCGAGATATGTGCCCTGACCACTGCCACTTCAGCTTGGCTATCCGGAGAGCTATGTCTTTAGTTCTCCTGCGGATCTCCTCATTTCTGATTCGATCTCGCATAGGAAACCTCCAAGAATACCTCTCTCCATCGCCTTCTGAGTGACCTTGCGCCTTCGGATAAGGCCCATAGATATTTAATATCATTAGATGAAACCCTTATCTATTTTCCATACATAAGTTGATCCAGAGGATTTAAATTTATTATAACCATGCATTGTTAGATCCAAGAGTGAAATTAAAGCAGCCATGGAGTTATTTGCTAGCATTATGTTGTTGATTTACGTATTATTTAACTCTGATTACATGCTGCATCGTTCTTACTTATTTGAATCCAGTAAACTTATATAAAAACAAATTAATGTGATGTGGCTCCACATTATACTTTACATGCCATATCCTTATACTTATTTAAATCCAGTCATATTACTACCAGCTAACCAACCGATCAATACTATGAAGCTCCAGGATTAAGTTCATTAATTGCATGATTATCAGTAGTATGGTAAACTATTTTCTATTTAAAACTATTATTACAATCGTACTCTAAGTTATATGCCACATTCTGTTTACCTAATTGGCTCCAGTAATAGGTCATACAATAAATTTGCTCATGAGGACTACGCAGCTCTAGAACGATATGAATGAAGTATTCATTTTTATACTACAAGGGTGGCAAAAGCGCCCGCCTGATAGTAAGCAGCTAATCATAGCCATGTAATACTAATAATACCAACTAGACATTATAAGCGCGTTGTTTTATCTACTACTGTCCTACTACCAAAACCACCTTGTGGAGTGGCTTAAGTCCTGTAGTGGACTGCAAAAGGCATCATCAATTTATTGTGGCCACCTGCCTACACTATCAGATCAACATTTAGACACCAAAGAAGTTTATATACAATAGCGGGCATTGTAATAATAATAAAGCACCTACTACCAATCATCATTCTCAGAACGTTATGCCGGTAATATGGTAGTTTTGGTTGACTACTATTACCGTTTTCTACCAAAAAAACAATTTATTTCACAATTACCAAACCTACCATTTCTACAATTTGTGTCATTTCTAAAATTTCTACCAAATCTACAATTATCTCAAACCAACCATTTGTGCGATAACAACTATTGCTACCAAAACTACAAATTCTACCAAAACAACCATTTCCACCAAAACTACTATTCATACAAAAACAACCATATCTTCCAAAACTACCATTTATTTCAAAGTAACCATTTTCTACCACAGGTTCTGCCAAATTTTCTACCAAAGCTACAAGTTCTGCCAGTTAAAATTTTCTACCAAATACTTAATTCCTATCACTTTTAAATGATATTATTAGTACTTTATCTATATTATTCAATAGAACTTATGACGTGCAAATTTTATTAATGTTGACCTTTAATTTAAAAAGTGTCATACAGTGTGATGAACAGTAAGACTTATGTAATAGCACTATAGTATAGGTGCATATGGTTCCCACCAAGAACTTAGGGTCCCAAGCCAACCTCACCTGCAAGTGGTGCACCTGCCGATCAACGGACGAGGCTCTGGCAATCAAAAATATACCGAAAAGCGGCAATAGGCTCGCCACCTATTACGTGGGATCAAAACACTGGCGAAAAGTGGGCGTTTAATATGCCTCTGCCTACCCCTTCGTGGAAACAGGCGTGAGTCTATGTATGTATGTATGTGTGTATGTACTATAGTATTTAAGATTATATTTAATGTAAAAAGAACATTTGTACGCTGGTGACGGCAAAATACTATGGATTTAAAAACAGTAAACAACTTTGTAAACAGTATTCCAAACAAAGAAACTATTATTTTCTATTCTATAAATGTTTCACATAAATAAAAAATTGATGTCCGAAGGAACTCCATCGTGGGTATTGTGTTTCGAAAGAAATTTCAGAAACATTTTGATATTAGAAGCTTAGACTTGACAGAATATTAGCTTTTTCACAGAGCGACTGCCTGTATATATATGACCTCTACAACCCGAAGGCGTAGGCATATTCTATGGTTTAGACCAGATAGTTGAGGCCACTGATTACCCTAACGACTGTCAAAGATGATAACCGACACCGATGGTTTTACGTGCTTTACGAGGAACGAAGGGATGTGATCTTTTATGGCCGGTCACCCTATGTCCAGCAGTGGACGTCGTTAGGCTGATATGATGATGATATTTCATATCAGCCAAACTACCCAAATTCATATAAGTACGCAGATATGGCGTGGCGTACATACATAATGGAGCCACATAATATTCATATAAGCTATTGTGCATAAGATTATCAGTATCAGTTCATATCGTCGGTCAAATCACGAAAGGGCGTATCCAACAAAATTTTTGATTTTGAGATATTAGCACCATCGACATTTATAGGTCATGTTTCAGTATGTCACGAAGAGGCGTAGCCAAAACTGCAATGAAACCGCACTTATAGACCGTTGCGAAAAGCCCTATCTACTTTTCCTTCTTATTCAAAATATCACGAAGGGACATATCGCTAGTTACGCCTGTTCATGCATAATAATGTTTTTTCACGAAGAGGTGTAACATAATTTTGCGCGAGTGAAACCAAGACCTGTCGAAACTCGTTTCTGTTGTAACTACTGGAAACCCATGACACTGTTGACGAGAAAACCGACGCTATGGTCAAAACGCTACAGGACGTGTCTGGAAGGGTGTATCCCGGCAAAAGCGTTAACAATCAAAGTAAACTCTCGCTCCAGACTCTCGAACTTATGAGGCAAAGAAGAGGAATGTCATATGCGCAGACGTCTTCGACGGATGGAAGATACCTTAAGGGGAAGATCCGGAAGCTGGTGCGACGTGACCTCCGATGTTTCAATACCCGCGCCATTACGGCTACGATTGAACAGAATCAAGGCATCAAAGTCTTCGCTCGCCAGCTTGCGAGAATTCATCTGTCGAAACTCATTACTGCGGATGGCAAAACCGTAACCTCCAAGTTCGAGATTCTCGCTGAAATTGAGAGTTTCTACAAGGATTTGTACGCATCACGGATGCCTAAAGCTACGAGACCCAGCGATGATGACCACAGGGCCCAACTCACGCGCCATTACACGGAGGACATCCCTGATATCAACCAGCGCGAGGTTAGAGTGGCTCTCGAGCAGCTTAAGAACAACAAATCTCCAGGGGATGACGGAATCACCATAGAGCTCTTAAAAGCAGGTGGGGCAGCAGTTCTGAAAGATCTGGCGAGCCTGTTTAATTCCGTTACCCACCAAGGCCTAACACCTCAGGTGTGGAGTGGGAGTGCTGTGGTTCTATTTTTCAGAAAAGGTGATAAAATTTTACTCCTGAGCCACGTCTACAAGTGGTTCTCGAGAGTCCTAACAAACCGCCTCGCCAGAAAACTCGATGATTTTCAGCCACCGGAACAAGCCGGGTTTCGAAAAGGCTACAGCACCGTAGACCATATCCATACTGTTCGGCAGATTGTACAGAAGACCAAAGCTACATCGAGGTTTTGAGATGTTTGTACGACACGGCCACTATGACCGTCCAGCTCCAGAACAGTAAAACTAGCCCCGTTGAGTTGCGAAGAGGAGTGAGGCAGGGGGATGTTATATCCCCTAAGCTCTTCACCAACGCATTCGAAGACGTCGTTAAGACGCTGGACTTGACTGGGCATAAACATTAATGGCGAGTACATATCCCACTTTTGGTTTGCCGACGATATTGCCATCGTGACAGAGAGACTGGAAGAGCTGAGCGAGATGCTGCACAGCCTAAATGGAGCCTCTCGACGGGCCGGTCTCGGCATGAACTTGGATAAAACCAAGATTATGTTCAACGAACACATTGTGACGGGACCGGTTTATGTCGACGGATCGATGCTTAAAGTTGTTCAAGAGTATGTCTACCTTGGGCAAGTAGTCCAGCTTGGTAGAAACAACTTCAAGAAAAAAAAATCGACCACAGGATCTAGTTGGGTTGGGCAGCGTTTGGCAAGCTACGTCGAGTTTTCTCTTCGCCCCTACCGCAATGCCTGAAGACCAAAGTCTTCAACCAATGCGACCTACCTGTTATGACGTATGGTGCCGAGACGTGGGCACTCACTAATCCACAAACTAAAAGTCACGCAGCGAGCTATGCAAAGGGCTATGCTTGGCGTCTCTTTGAAGGATAAAATCCGAAACGAAGTTATCCGGCAAAGAACCAAAGTTACCGACATAGCTCACAGAATCAGTAAGCTCAAGTGGCAGTGGGCTGGCCATATCTGTAGAAGGACTGATGACCGATGGAGCAAGCGTGTCCTAGAGTGGAGACCACGCCTCGGCAAGAGTAAGGTAGGGCGGCCCCCAGCTAGGTAGACCGACTACCTGATAAAGATGGCTGGGACAGACTGGATGCGGAAGGCTGAGGAACATGTACTGTGGCGCGTTTTGGGAGAGGCCTATGTTCGGCAGTGGACTGCGACAGGCTGATTGATTGATTCGTTAGGTGATCTTACTTTACACAGAGAATACATCACTCGATTTGATGAAAGAAAAAAAATTTAATGCATACCGATGTTTTCAATCTCACTTAAAGCAATACCTACGTGGACGTAAGTGAAATGACTGATATTAGGGGTACATCACGACCCCCCCGTGGGATCTCCACCTTGTCGTGGTGGGGGGGCTCAGTAACCGTGGATTGGTTACCCGCGGTGAAGCTAAGAGAGATCCAGGAGGGGACGCTCCGCGTGGGCTTGACGGGGCCTGCGCAGGATGCGTCCAACGGTGCGGGTGCGGGGGACAGTTCTGTCTGTCCCTCGCAGTCGGGTGCGGTCGCGGTAGGAGAGGCGTGTCGGTGTTGCTTTGCCGCGCGCCTTATCTCCCGCGATCAAATGGGGGCGCACCATTCGATGCGTCGCGGTGGGGCCGCAGAGGAAGAGGAGATACGGTGTTGCGTTGCCGTCCTCCCTATCCTCTGCGGCCGCTGAGTGTTTTGGCGGCGGAGCCCAACATCTTAATCCGCCGCCAAGGGGGTTTAGTTCGGGGCCCGCCTGACCATCTGGCGGGCCAATACCCGTCGGGGGGTAGCGACGAATGCTTATGCGAATCCCTACCCTCCGACACACGGGTACATGAGTATAAAAAAAAAAAAAAAGGGTACATCACGAAAAGGCGTAAGTGAAACGTTTTTCAAAAAAATATAAATATCCTCATAATTAACTACAGTACACTGAAACTACAGTTAATAATATGATCAATCTTAGCCACATATTTACATAAATATCATACCAAGCACATTAAATCTTAAGACATAAAGTTATGACAGTATATAACGTGATGATTTCATAAAAATGGCTCTGCTGTAAAATTTACTAAAACACAGTTACGCCTTTTCGTGATTCGACCGACGATATTTAAAGCGGATTAATATAGTATGCTTTCAGATTTGACAATGCATGGACGTAATGAATATAAATTTACTGGATCATCCTATGTATGGAAAACTAAAATTAAAATAATTGTAATGTGAAACCATTAAGTATTGATTGACGGGTATATATATGTCTTAAAGGAGCCAAATAAATATATAGATTATGGTATACAATTTTAATTATTATTTATTTATTTATAGACTCACGCCTGTATACCCGAAGGGGTAGGCAGAGGTGTGATATAACACCCACATTTTGCCATGAATTTTTAGGTCCCACGTAATAGAGGGTGAGCATATTGCTGTACCGGGCACATTACCAGACTCCGAGCTGCTACTGAGAATTTCCTAACGGAAAAACCCAATTACACTTTGCCCGACCCGGGAATCGAACCCGAGACCTCCCAATCCCACGCGCACATTTATGCAGCGAGACCAACGAGGCAGGTATACAATTATGCGTTAAATAGTAAGCTAAAATATTCAAACAAAAATACTCAAGTAACATAATCCTGGAGCCACATAATATTGACCAGCAGGTGTATATTATAAAGTTTTGGATTCAAATAAGTACGGACATATGGCTTATAAAGTGAGCGGCCCGTGGCAAAGTGGCGACCGCTCGAATTTATTGATTCGCAAGGTTAAGCGCGTTCGTCACCGTCTGGTTTATAGATGGGTGACCAGCCACAAAAAGTCACATCGTCCGTGCCCTAAATTAAATGGTAATACATGTTATAGTAAGAAAACAGTCAACAGACAGAAAAACTAATATTCAGTCAAATCTGGTTAGACTAGAAAGCGGAGCCCGGGCTCCAAGGCAAAGGCTTGGATGCAACCAGGATAACGCTCGGAGGATGATGATGATGACCCATCTATAAACCAGATGGTGACGAACGCGTTTTACCTCGCGAATTTTTGAAAGATTCGAGTGGTCGCCACTTTGTCACGGTCCCCTCTGGTATGTAATGTACCTACCGACTACAAATATTTAACCAAAAACTCCGAAGTAACAAAAAACCAAGTTAACATAAGAAATTCGCAAGTTATGAGAATTGATAAGAAATACAGAATAATAATACATAAAAGTGACCAAGAACCAATGACTGCCCTCCGTGAGGAATACTCCGCTGCGATTGGCCCATTTGAATTGGATCAAGTAAATCTAAAATATCTAAAGTGTGGATTTGTATAAAAATGGCGTAATTATTATTAGCAACCACGTTGGCGTTAGTTGATCCGAAGGGAACCACATGAGAATTGGGCGCTCGCAATGGATCAGGAAATCATGGCCGGATCAACAAGTGAAAACGGATCAAACAAAAACTACTTATATGGCACGCTTGATCAACATTGTGATGAAGGGGATATATATATATATATATATATATATATATATATATATATATATATATATATATACAGGGTGTCACAAGACCCATCACCACGCCGAAGTCTACTCGTTTTGCACATCATGCCAAGTCATACTACGCGAAAATAATACCTGGGAAACAAAAAAAATTTAAGCTTAAAAAATTTTACAACTTTTATTACCAGCAATGTATAGCGTGCACTTGCAGACATCGTACCTACGCCGGCCGTATCTACCTACACCGTGCGCCGCGGTGGCGGCAGTTTATGATCACGTGGTCGCGCGGCCGAGGCGAATGACCTCGCCGCTGATTGCTGGTACGCATACACTACGCGTCGGGAACTTTAAAGCCGTTTATTTTAGGGAAATATTGAAAATTTTGTTTATGTTTATTTGGCAGAAAGTGTACATTTATCATTCTAAACACGATTTTGGAATAATTCGAAAAAAAAATTCGTGACTTTGAGCCTCAATATCTCCTGAACCAGTAATTTCCCAGGTATGGTGCCGAAGTAAAAAATGATTGTAATAATTGGTAAAAATTATATATATTGATTGTAAAGTAAAAAACTATATGGGGTTTATAGTCTCACGCCTGTATCCCCGAAGGGGTAGGCAGAGGTGTAAATATTACACCCACATTTCGCTATGAATTTTTTAGGTCCCACGTAATAGGGGGCGAGCCTATTGCCGTTACCGGGCACATCACCAGACTCCGGCTGCTACTGAGTATTCGGAAAAACCCAGTAACACTTTTGCCCGACCCGGAAATCGAACTTGGGACCTCCGATCAGCAGTCGCATACGCTATCCACTGGACCACGGAGGCAAGGTAAATATTATAGGCAATATTTTGTACAATATGCGAATATACAAAATAGTGCCTTTAATATTTAACTTTATATGCTGTTCTTACCTTTTGGCGAATGCATCTTCCCTTTTTGGCAAAGAAGAGACTACAGTTAGTGAGTTTTAACGATTTACATTGCTATACTTTGTTTGAGCTGGTCCTTTCGTGCCGTTTCCAGTGTGACTCTATAATTTCTTTAATCTGCATATAAAAAATCTTGCGTTACTTACTGACTGACAGAGAACGCACAGCCAAACCTATTAGGTGCAAGAAGCTGAAATTTGGTATGCACGATGGGATTACCCGAAATTCACGCGGGATCGGGCAGAAAATGTTTACTTATAATAAAATGTACGTGCGTAGCTGCGAGCATTCTCTAGTAGCTCCTAAATATCACTTAATACAACATCACCTTTGCTTTTATAGATGGGCACCAGCAAACTGCTACACCATTCATCGAAGGTATGGCTTATTCCACCAACAACTTATTGAAAACAACTTATTAATGCTAACCACATCCATCCGACACTTCCATCATATGACGACCGGTTGGCGCCGCGGGAGTGTAAGCGACTGCTACGCCGAAAGTCGCGGGTTCGATTCCCGCTCTAGTCAAACATTTGTGTGCATGAACATAGATGTTTGTCTATGTCTGGGTGTTTCTATGTATAATATGTATGTATTTACAAAAATAAAGTATATATTATTATGTATGTTTATCCATTGTCTAGTACCCAAAGTACAAGGTCTGCTTCGTTTGGGACTAGATGGTGTTGTATATAATATTTTTTATTTATTTACTTCAAAATTGGCGGCGATAGCCCAGTAGTGTACGTAACGGACTGCCGAGACGATGATCTCGGGTTCGATCCCCAGGTACCCCGGGCACATACCTCTGACTTTTCGAAGTTGTCTAATATCAGTCCGAATCTTAATTATCGCTCGCCTAACATTGTGCCCGGTAGATGGTAATAGGCTCGCCCCCTATTATAACACGCATAAACTTTCTGTTTTAGAAAGTTGATGCGCTCCGTGACACGTGTAATGTATTTTTGAGGTCTAAAATCAGTCCCCAAAAAAGCACGTCTCACGAAGCGCATCACTCGCGGGCGTTGATTACCCGGTCTGAAGCATACCAACTTGGCGATGTGCACCTTAGTCTCATTGTTACGTCGTTCAATTCTGCACTGCCATGCTGGTATTTACGGTTTTGGGCGCGCAACAGAATCATTCTTAAACTTGACCCCTGCTACGTGGCATACCGCAATAGCACCGCAGTACAGAATTGAATGCGTATCTGTTAGTTCCCGGCTGTCACTAAAATAATTAGCCAGCATTGAGTCCCTGCACACGAGCGCTAGGTTTTTTTATGCGTGGGCAGTCGTGGCAGACGTGGCCGATGGTCTGGCGGTGTGGAACGATAATCCCGTAACGCATCCTCCAAAGCGCTCCTCAAATTATCAGTGTACTGGGTACTCACATTTATAGCTACATTATCCATTTCCTCCTCAACATGTTGTATTGATTCTGGGTCCACCATTGGTACAGTGTCAGAAGAGGTAGGGACAACATAGCTACACTGTGCGTCCAAGCGTAGCCGCTCAAGTGCCTCGTCATCCAACAAGTGACATCGCTGGATAGCGCGCACTTGATCTGATAGTCGTTGCACAGAAACATTGACAGCTGGTTCAAGGTCCTGAAACAAAGGCAGTATTCTGTTACAGTACGCTGTGAGGTTAATTCCTCCCTCTGTAGCCACAAAATATGCGCACATGACGTTTTCGTTTATTTGACGAGTCCAACGCATACGCTGCACATTACCACCGGTAGCGGGGATCCTATTCGTGGCCGGTGGGCCACGCGATCCTAAGCATGCTGGTAGCCGGCCTCTCCCCCGCCGACGTACAGGTGTTGGCGACGTCGGTGGGGAAAAATACTCACCGCTCGACGAGCTCGACGCCTCTCCACTGGCCGGCGCCGCCGATGCGGCTGCCGGCGTCTGCGAGGCGGAGCTGAGCAGCGAGTCCGGGGGTGATGAGCGTGCTCGTGCTGCCTTAGCCCGTGTTAACATTATACATTCTTGTTATTGTTTTGTATTATATGAACACATTTTATGTGATTATGACGGATGTCAGCTGTCAGCAAAATTTTCATGTAGTTATATTTTCTTTGTGTATTTATGAAAAAGGTTTCTATTTATTTATTAAAGGAGAAGTTGCAACTTCCATATAAAATTACCCCACGTCTGACAGCTGTGAAAAATATCTCAAATAATAGATAAAAATGAGTATTAATAAACGGCATACCTCCGATTGTCATCCTTACTGGCCAATGTTACTGGCTATCATACTTGGAAATCGCTCCGAATATTCTTTCAGGCGCAGTATTACTTATCTTAAAAATATTTTACTTTCAATCGTGCATCGTTTAAAGATGACATAAATATTAAACAAATGAACATCTGTGACATTTTAAATGCATTTGCTTTCATGTTACAAGGAAGGTGTAAAGAAAAAAATAAAACTTATTTATTCCTGTTCTGCATCTAGCAAAATATTTTCTAAAAACTGCGCTGGTTGGCTAAAAATATCTTCATATCTCGCCCAACCAATATAGTACAAAATAGTCATCACATGAGCACAGACGCCCAGTGTTCTGCATCCATGTATACATGTACAACAATATTCTTTTATGGCATATCTCCCTTGAACTTTGCAATTATATAATATATACGTCCGATATACATATTATACTTTGGACATGTCGTGAATGAATTTTACATCTAATGAGGGTATTATTTTCTTCGTTGTTAATATTTATTGCTTCTGGATGTCTGTAAAATTCAATGTCGAACACACCAGTTCTATTAATATATTCAGAGCAGTATGATCGTGCTATTTTCGGATGATAGGAACCAACTGATATCATAATTAAATCCTCATATGTCAGTCTCGGAAAATAATTTACTTCTTCGCTAGTTGCTTCCAACCACACAAAGGGAACTCTTTGCTGGTTAAGATTATGTTCTTCGACATAATCTGCTAACAAGTTTGGTTTATGCATGTATTTTTTTTTTCATTTTATACCTTTTATTTGAATATTTTTCACAATAACATACCAAATTATTAATTTTAACTATATACATTGCTATCTTACATTATCATAAAATCTAAAATATATATAAAGGTATATAAATCTAAAAATAAAAAGTGATAATATGTACAGGTGTGTTTAGGCGTCGTAGAATGCCTCCGCATTAATATCATCGGGTAACGTGCCAAGAAGGCTGGCAGCATTGCCTGGATGGCAATGCTGATTCTTTGAGCAAAAAATAAACCAGCCCTCTGGTCACGTGAGACGTCGATTAACCGTTTAGATATATCTCGAAATAAAGAGCGAGTGCTCGGACCCCATGAGCCTAGCGTTTCCACCCCAAACGGCTCAAATACGTAATTAGCTACTAAATTACTGTATTTGCGCCTTTTGAGGGTTTCCGCAGATGCAGCAGCAGCGCCAGCATGGCCTCCCGTGCTTGGAACATGTGAGGGCGCGAGGGTGTCTACGCAGGTTGCGTCCCACACCAAAGACCTACCCATTTTCCGCGGCAATAATGACATACCGTCAGGTCTCTTCCCATCGTCACGTACCAAACCATTTGGTTCAAGTACAGCTGGTACACCAGACGTGACAAGAGCACAACGTATTATGTCATTTAGGCGAGCATGGCGAGGAATGCTACTAGCGCTTCTGCTGCAGGATAGCCCATGGTGTCCGAGGATATCAACGTCTTCTCCACAATGACATCGATGCGGAGAAACACACGAAACACCTAAACGAAGACAAGTGGCAATGCAGAACGTCTCATCGTCCAACATGGTTCCTGCGTTGGACGATGGTAGTGCCTGAAGCCATAGACCGGATTCCCATTCCCCCACAGTCAGTAAGCGAGCTCGCTCTGTAACATTAAAAGATGTATCCAATTTTTTTTTTCTCACAATGTTGTGCCGTGTGGTTAAGGCGAGGATTTCCCAAAATACAGTGTTATCTAGCGTGGTCAAACGCGTTTTATTTGTAAATAACAGAGATTTAAATTCGGAAAAAAATATATGTTATTCTACAGCATTAGATCTTTATATTTCGGCCATTCGAAACACGATTACTGTCATTTGATACGATAGAAAATAATCGCGAATATAGGTCTGTTTAAACAACTTTTCCCGTTTCATTTGAGTTGTATTGGGATTAGAATTTTCAAAAGTATACCAAAAGAAAGGTCATGTAAAAGCGGATGGTTCTCGGCAATCACATTATGAATTTTAATATATACAAAAATATAATACCGAAAATACGTAATTTCCTACTGCCGACGCGCTCTCTCCGGCGTCGTTCAGTCCCGAGCGGGATGTAATGGAGGCAGGACGTATCGCTAGTTTGCAGAGCGCACCGCAGGATTACGAATTATTTTATCGTCAGTTACGAATGTCATCATCACTTATTGATAAATATATTAAGTACATCTAGGTTTAGTTTGTAAATAGGTATTGTAAATTTTTAGTTAGTAATAATAGTGTATATAAGTAAGAAGTATAGTTTTAAAAATATCGTTTTGATTATTGGACAAGATAACGACTTGATAACAACAGCATAGTTAGGTAACAGTACTTTAGAAAAATATTAAGTTGTTGTATATTGTGGATGATTTATAGTATTATTGTTGTATTGGGTACCTACCCAATACAATAATTCACACTTTTATTCTGTGTACCTATATAGTATATACGGAAATAAAATGTGAGATGTACCTAAAAGCTATACAAGCGAATTTTATAGGTACCTACCTACCTAAATAAATACAAATATCCGCAGTTACCTACTTAGTGATATTTATGGTTACTGCCCCACCCTCGTGGGTAGTAGCGTGATGTTATTTGGTATAACCTTCCTCAACAAATGGGCTAGAGAAGCAAATAAATCTTAGAAATTGGCCTGCTAGTTCCTAAGACTAGCGCGATCAAAAACAAAAAAAAATGAATTTCCGTCTATTCAATAATTCTATTGAATATTTCCACCAATAATATCATTGATTTCCACACTATTACCAAACACGGAACAATGGACACCTAATAATATTATAGTAATTATTTATCACGCCGAGGAAGAATGCACTGGTGTCACAGCTTAGAAAGGTAGGTAAGGTGTTCGGTAGGTAAGTATATCAATTTGACCGACAAATAATTACGAAAACTAGAGTTTATTATTGGTTGGCGGAAAATAAGCGTTGTGGGTGTAGGAGTATCATTTCGTACGTATGTACCTATGTATGTAAAATTTTAATTTTTTTTCACTACTACTTGCCGATGGCAGCGCCTAAAGGAGATCACCCAAATTGGGCTAATTTTTATTTTGCCGGCCAATCAATAAATTGTGTTATTTTAATAGAACACACTGTTGTAATTATTTTAACTATTACACCAAACTTCTAAGTCTACTAAGAATAAATCGGTTTGATTGTAGTATCTATAGATCCATTATGATTTTAAGATGTCAATAAAGTTTGTTATTTATTATAAAATGGTAAGATTAATGTAATTTTTAGGATTCTAAAACTAAAAAATAATGTTTTTACTTATTCTTGTGACTGTGAACACCAATCAGAGAGCATTACGTCAAACATTACGTCCACCATTCATGTTGTTGACGTTTTATTAGTAAATACAACTAAAAAGTAAAAGTTTCTACCTGTCAAATCGAATATAACAAAATAAAAATAGGTGCATCAGACCAGACTTCATTCACGGATTGTTTTGTACTTTGTGATATCACTCAACCGCTATGATGGTTTACAGCGTTTTCGTGTCAAATTCAAAAAGTTTTTTAAAAAGCCGTAATTAGTAATATTGCTGATTGTTTTTTGAAGAGAAATCAGGTATTTCAGTTTAACATCTAAAAAAGGAACGAATCAATCGCTAATTACATTTTAGGATACAAGCGTATTCTCTGAGACAATATTTAGGTTTGAATGTATGTCTTAAAGTACCTTAGAGCAGTTTTGTTTTGACAAAAGTGGTAAATCAAAGAGGTGTAACGGTAGTCAACTATACGTTTTCAGCCTAACGTGAAATACGTGAGCCTTAAAATGCAGTGGAATCATTAAAAAAGTAAAAAACATATTTTTAAATACTCCTGACCAAATATAAAAATATCGTCTAAACCTTTAGTAGGAATGTCTATGACCGGTCGGGTACAGATCTTGCATGATGTACAGGCATGGCACCATGTGGTTGAAGAGATGTTGCGTCGCGACGTTCTCACTTTCCAATGTTTCGGCCGGTTCTTGTAGAGAAAAGGCCAGTCGGAAACACCTGGATATCACTATAGTGACAGCAGCCGCAACCCTGTCCAAGAAACGGCGCTACAAATGTTGGCGGAATGCCCCGCTTATGCGTCCCAGCGCCGTGAACATCAGCATCTTAAGCCTTTTCCGACCATTTTGGTGTAGACCTCTACAACAAATTACTTTCCGTTCTGTTTTGGGCAGTCTTCAACCAATTACTGCCTGCTATCTTTATGATGTCTTCTTCCCATCTCATTTGCCATTCCAGCTAGTCATTTACAATCCCATGGTTGCCATTTTAATATTTGCTTGCACCATGTTTCGGGATTTCTGGCTACATGTCCGGCCGCTAATCTTTTGGCAACATCTGGTACTAGACTTTCTTTTCGGAGCTATTTATTCTTCTTTCTGTCTCTGAGTGTCACTCCTGCCAGTTTTCTCTCCATTGTTCTTTGAACAACTTCAAGTTTCTGTAGCGCTGCCTCTGTAGTAACCCAAGTTTCGGCTCCGTAGGTGAGCACTGGCAGGACGAACTGGTTGAATATTCTTGCTTTTTGTTGCTTCGTAAAAGCAAATGCCAGTTTATCGAAAGCAGCCCAACCCAAATGGATACGTGTATCAATCCTGTTCACTTGGTTTGCTTTGCCCATCTTTATTTCTTGCCCTAGGTATAATATACTATTTATTGAAGAATTCTAATCTTTCACTGGTCATGTTTCGAATTGGCCGTAAACTGATCGCGGCAATTGTTACATAGACTACTAGGTGAGAATTTGATTTTCTGACAATTTCCAATAAATTACCGACTTTGTAGCGCACCATTTTTTACGGCACTGCGCGCTTTCTTATTATTTATCATGGATCTATCGAAGGTCATAATGCCGTACAAAAATATATGACTTAAATGTGTACTCACTCTACCTGCACTTTTGAATTCTCATCAGCACTCAGTTGGACAGCTTACAAGTGACGGCATAGTGCTGAATCTTATTATTTTATGCTCTTATATCGTCCTATATACGTCACCTGGTGGTTCATATGACCCATCCATTTTGGACATGGGCCTGTAGTCTAACAGTCGTACCCTCGCTACCTGTCCTGCCCATAGTCTGGTGCGTGATGGCTTGGAACGTCAGCGTCTCTTTCTGTGAGGCAGTAATGCTTATCAATCAGATATTTCACTCTTGGCTTACTACCTGTCATTACCTGATGCCATTTAAATTGCAACATGCACGTTATTTTAGGCAAAAAAATAACAGTAATTACTTAGGATTTATTTTAGGAACAGAATAGATTCTTTGAGCTGGAATATGATCTCACAGACTGCACTTAGAACCTTAGTGTAGTAATAAAAAATGTTTATTTCGTAATATTCTATAAGTTTATTTTAGTTGGCCGGCACCATTGACATAAGTATATTTAGTACATATATATCGATGGCCGGCACTTTTAGAATAGCCTAAATTTGTATGGAGCTGGGTGATCTCCTTTATTATGCATGCACGTGTGTTTGCATGAGTATATATTGCTATAACTATTGCCCTGTAATAAAAATCTTGTGTATTATTGATCTTTTTCCGGTACTTTTTTGACAGAGTAGTATCTTAGAGATTGCATAGTTAAAATAAATATAACAAAATGTAATTATTGGTGATTAAAAGTAGCTATGAGTATCTTACCCTTTATGTGTATTATTGGTTCTATGCCGTTGTTTTGCTGACAGTAGCAACGAATTAATTAATTTATATTAATCTAATCCTTTTGGCGACAGAAAAGAATGGCAGCGAAGGACGTACTGCGCCGACCCCAAATAGATTGGGACCAGGGCAAGAAGATGATGAATCTAATCCTTTTCCCTAAGATTGATATCGAACAAGCGATACTTTCGCATTGCGAGCGATCATAAGTTTTTTTTATAATTAACAACAAACATAATGTCCATAAATTATCTACTGATTAATATATATATATAAACAAAAGCAATTTTGTTAAACTACTTTCGAATTTCATAAAGGTTTATTCAAAACAAAAACTTTGCAAATTATTTATACTCGATATGTAAGTTTATATTTCAATTGATATACTGCTTCAATTTTCTATACTGTGGCGCGAAAGTGTTATACCTACATAATATGGCAGCAGGTGCGTCGCGTCTCGCGTCGCGATTGATCGTAATTATACTCGCGAACTGGGGAAGAGGGGAGCCTCAAAAGCTTTGAGCGCTCGGAAATCCTCGCCTTAACGGCATAGAATACAAGTGTCACCACCCCCTATCTTCCCGCGGGTGTCGTAAGAGGCGACTAAGGGATAACACGATGCAAATACCATCTTTGCGTAGAGACGGAAAACTCGACATCAAACCCTTTACGACTGCCTCGTTGGTCTCGCGGCATAAATGTGCGCGTGGGATCGGGTGCCGGGTTCGATTCCTGGGCCGGGCAGTGTTATTGGGTTTTTCTGTCACGAAATTCTCAGTAGCAGCATGGAGTCTGGAAATGTGCCCGGTACGGCAATAGGCTCGCCCCTTATTACGTGGGACTAAAGTATATCTGGCGAAAAGTGGGTGTGGAAATACACCTCTGCCTACCCCTTTGGGGATAAAAGGCGTGACGATATGTATGTATGTGTATGTATGTATGTATGTACAATGTTACAAAGCGGCCCACTGTCTTTGTGAGAATAGGTTGGTGGGCAAATCAGTGTTTGGACAAGCCATTTTCCATTAATCAGGTCCGGTAATCACAAGCTTATTGTCGTAAAAGTATCCAATAAAAAAATAGAACAGTTAGGCAATATCAAGTCCGGTAAGAGTAAGCTTTGTCACGGTAAAAATTATCACAGCGAGCGCAGCGATTTAGGTGCACGCGCGCAGGCACACCTTTTTTTTTAATTTTTTTTTTTTTTTTGTTCTCGTTTTAGTGATCGAAAAAAAAAAGCTAAACAAAAAAGTAATTAATACAGTTTAATTGCTTTTTAATCCTTTTCTAAGACTAAAATCAGAAGTTAGTATATTACAGGTATTGTTTCGGCGAACCGAATGTTCTTATTTGGGAAAACTATTAATATGGTGGACTGTAGGATTTGGGTTCTTATCGACTAGGAAATGAGGAAGTGAATGCATTTACATTCACTGGATCATGGAAAGGATAGGAGACGAATAGACGGGGTGTGGGAACACGCCTTACCTTGTACGTCAGTCCTCTTTCCTTGCAAATGGCAGCCTCCTGGTGTCTTCGAGAATTCTGAAGCTGCATTGAATCACTCCACTACACAAATCACTTAACTCGCGGGCGGTTTGTTGAGTTTTTGGTATAAAGCGGGAGCGGTTAAAAAATATGGTGGTGCGGTTCAGTGCGGTATGGTGCGGTCTTCGTCGCGACACGGATTATTCTAGACTGTTCGTAGGCGTGCCTTGGGAGGGGAGCGAAAGAGACAAAAGGATCGCTCGCATTGGACGAGCAAGCGTGGAACGATTGACGTTGATATGATTAATTCTCGATGGAAAGGTAGATGGCGCTACCAGATATTCTGCCCCTGAATTAATATTTAGAGCATTTTTTTCATGTGATAGCCAGTAAGGATGATCACCGGAAGTATATAATTATTTTATACTAATATTTTCAGATTTTTTGAGATACCTATCTTTGCAGTCGGTAGTGGGGAATTTTTGCAACTTCTCTTTTCTTACGGATGTATTTTGTGGGAACTGTTTTATCTGAAATAGTATATCAGTACTAGAAAAAAATAAATAAAATTGAAAAATTGTTCCAAGAATGTACTGTCAACCTTAGTGTTGCCAGGTTTTACATTATTACTATTTTACATTTAATGAAATCACAATGAAAACTAAGTAACACGTTTTAAAATGTTCAATACACAGCATTCGTCTACAACTTTTCCCCATGTCTGCACAGAAAACAATAAAGCGATTGGTACCAAATCTATACTGAAAGGCCTCTTACACAGCCATTCGTCCAAAAACGTAGCAAAAAGAACAGCAAACTCAGAACGTAGCAAAGAGTACATATCAGAACCACAGGTTTTAAAATCTACTCTGCTCTCGTTAAGAGAGAGTCAGTATAGCTCTTTTGATTTTTAGAACAATTTATGTAAAAGAAATATCTTAAATTGATAGAAACCGCATAACGGCAAATGGCAAACTTTCAAATAACAGTCATTTTTCTGAGTCAAAGCTACAGCTCTTTCGGTAGTCTATGAGCTCATACGGCCGTAACGGACTGCCGAGATGATGGTCTCGGATTCGATCCCCTCCCATACTGCGGGCACACATCTCTGACTTTTCGAAGTTATGTGTCTATTAAAACTTTTAATTATCGCTCGCTTAATAATGTGCCCGGTAGATGATTATAGGCTCGCCCCCTATTACATTGGGACCGAAACGTAACTGGCGAAGTGTGGGTGTGTAATATACCACTGCCTACCCCTTCGGGGATAAAGGCGTGAAGTTATGTTATTTAATATGCATATCGCCCAACGACCTTTACCATTATTACATGCGTCATTTCAAAAAATGAATAAATTAAAATTTGAACAATTTTATAATTCGCATCCAACAAAATAAAATATTTGGTGTATTCGAACGTTCCCCGTTTAAATGTTCCGTATTCTGGAACGTAACATCGTCGTTGGACGTCGACAAGTTGTAGTAGTTTGTACTAGCGCGCCGTGGACCAGACTCCTTGGGGAAATCTTTCGGTGAATAGGTACACTCGTCGCCAAACGCTCTACAAATGTTAGAATTACTATGAGAATGCATTTTTATTATGGACTTCTGATGTAGAACATAGGTGGGAATGTCGTTTGTTATATGTATATGTGTACATAAATTACTGGATACCTGGTGTACAAGTGGTACTGGGTCGTTAAGCTGCTGAGATTTTTATTATGCTACCAGTGCTGTTGTGTAAATATCTCAAAACTAAGCATTTAAGGTTATTTGAAATCTGTCAATATCGATTTTTTTCTTTAGGAGCTAAGTCTGGCAATGCACTAAGAAAGCATAGCAAATTAAAATATTCATATAAAAATATGGCAACACTTTGCCATTCGACTGGTATGAATATATAAAAAATTGAAGTAGAAGAACTTCTTGAATATTTCGAAAATTCAATATAAATGAATTCTACTTTTGAATAATAGTAGGTACTATTGTTATAAAAATTTTGAATTTATCAAACATTTAAGACCTTTCATTTTTTAATGATGAAGTACTACTTAAAAAAAAGGCTTAAAATTTTTCGCCCAGCCAGTACTAGAGTTAGACCAAATTAGCGTTAGCGCGCAGTTTACAAGTTGGTAGTTTTTACTTGATGGACTTTTGAATAAGCACACCTGTTCCAGAACTTTTTCGAACTCATTATGGAAATAGATTTTTGAACTACCCTCTGCAGTTGTAAGAATCCATAAATTTCTTAGATTTAATGAAGTCACTTTAGCAAAACACCGAAAGGGTGATCGCTTGAAAAATAAATACAGTATCTAATCTCAAAATAAGACTAATCTTTTGCAGAAGATGAATGCAGCTTCTCTTTTCCATAGGTTAAGTTTAAACATAATGTTAAATAGGCTATTAAACTACAGGATCGAACAAAGATTTAGTTTCTCTGTTTGAAATACTATATTACAACTATATTAGTACTATTCTGCCTCCGTGTTCCAGTGGATAGCGTATGCGACTGCTGATCGGAGGTCCCGTGCTCGATTTCCAGGTCGGGCAAAAGTGTTACTGGGTTTTTCCGAATTCTCAGTAGCAGCCCGGAGTCTGGTGATGTGCACGGTAACGGCAATAGTCTCGCTCCCTTTTACGTGGGAGCTAAAAATTCATGGCAAAATGGGGGTGTAAAATTACACCTCTGTCTACCCCCTCGGGGATAAAGGCGTGAGTCTATAATATATAGTACTATTATACAAATTTGCGAAGATGAACGGATGCCGGTTATGCGTTCTCGCAAAAACTACAGAACGGGTATCAATAAAAGTTTTATGTAATGTAAACTCATATTAGCACAATAACGACGACCGGTTGGCGCAGCGGGAGTGTAAACGACTGTTACTCCGAAGGTCGCGGGTTCTATTCCCGCTCAAGTCAAACATTTGTGTGCATGAACATGGATGATTGTCTTGGTCTGGGTGTTTCTATGTATAATATGTATGTACCTATTTACAAAAATAAAGTATATATGTATGTTTATCCATTATCTAGTACCCATAGTACAAGCTCTGTTTAGATTGAGACTAGATGGTGATGTGTGTATGTGGTAGAATATTATTATTAATAACCAGCGTACCTCATAGGCTAGCTTTGAAGCGTGGGTTGCAACTTGTATTATTTACTGAATCAATATTTTCATTAGAAAACACTATTTTATACATTTAATTTCAAACCAAAGACACAAATCTTAATACATGACTAATGAAAACTATTCACCAAAGAGCATAACAGAGTGTACCCAATTGGAAGCATTTCATTTCTTGCAAAAGCATCATTTTGTGTTCTCCGGAAAATTTATAATTAATTAGCTTATTAATTATTATATTTCTGGACTGTAATGAGTCGTAATCAAATGTATAAATACTCACACTGCCTCCGTAGTCCAGTGGATAGGGTATGCGACTGCTGATCGGAGGTCCCGGGTTCGATTCCCGGGTCGGGCAAAGTGTTACTGGGTTTTGCCAAATTCTCAGTAGCAGCACGGAGTCTGGTCATGTGGCCGTTAACGGCAATAAGCTCGCCCCCTATTACGTGGGACCTAAAAATTCATGGCAAAATATGGGTGTTATATTACACCTCTGCCTACCCCTTCAGGAATACAGGCGGGAGTCTATAAAAAATACTCACACTATACAATTATAACTGTCATTAGTGAGGGTACCGCATCTACAGACTGCTACTAGTCTCTTTACAATTAAATAATAATAATACGGATGAAAGTGTGTATTTATTATGTATGAGGTACTTGTATAGTAACGGCTGAGGCAGTTCGGATGACATTTACCAGGACATAATCCGCCTCGCAGGAATATGACAGATTACTCCATCTGTATATATGTATTTACCTTGTAATCTGTGGACACAACGTAACTATTTTACCACTAACTATCCCAAATTCTAGATCAGATCTCAAATAGGAAACTGAACCTTAAAATATATTAATAAGTTTGAAAATTCATCGACCTTTTTTGCAAATACAGAGTAAATATCACAATGCCGTTCCCTCCAATATATCGGGGCAAGTTTACGTAATTATTTATAATAACATATATATAAACCTAATGTAAATTAATAGTGGAGAAAGGGAAGCGTGCTCTCGGTTGCTAAGCAACGCTAATTGAACTAACTAGTACTTCCCTGTTATCTTTGCGCACAAACTGAGACAAGTGAACAATATTTTGGACTAAAGTATGGTAAGGCTCTTAATGTCCATAGGCTGGGTATTGTAGATTCGGTCCTCACACGAGACAACACTTTGCGTGATCCATAAAATGTTGTATCGTATGCCCGTTGATGGAAAGTTGTGTATTTTACTGCGATGCAGGATTATTTCCTATCATCATCACTATCAGCCTACCATAGTCCACTGCTGGATATAGGCCTTGCCTATGGCATGAAACTGAGCGATACTACTGTATGTGTCTGAACCAATCAGACTGTCATCTAATGTTCTGCGACAACGAAAAGCGCGGCAATCTGGTTTAGCATCAAAGGTGACAGTTTATTAGTGTCGCATCGGACCGTGTCTCTAACTGTATTTTAGTAGGAAGTAAGGTGTGTTTTTGGAAGAAATCCTATTACGTAATATCGATAAAACGGATTCTATTTTTGTATTTCTTCAAAGAATTCTATTTTTAATCTGAAAGGCGTGGGCTGTATGATGTCGCTCACTGGGAAGAGTGTTTAAGCTATACTTATGACAAATTATGACGGCGACATGATCAGACAAACTAGATAATGTCATCACCGGCCTTGCATATAAATTCTCTCTACTGGACCCGGGCCTCTTCTCACTATGAGAAGGGTAAAGCACGTGCAGGTTTCCTCACGATGTTATCCTTCACTGTTTAGCATGCGATAATTAAACAATTTATATATATACTTTGAAAAGTCATTGGTGCGCGCCGTGAATTTTAACCTGAGACCCTCTGCGTAGCAGTCCCTCGGTCACTCCATTACGCTATCACCTTATTTTATGTAACTCCTATTAAATATATAGATACTTACTGTCCCTATAAAAGACAGAATAGTATAAAGAGCCCTTCATGCTGTTGCACTGGTAAGATTCAAATGAACAATGACTTTAATTTGTTGACAACATTTATTTAGAATTTAAACATTTAACACCCATACAACAGCAATGACCTGCAAGTTTTAAACAGATTCTACCATCGACCATTGCATGTTGTCCACATAGGGTTTCATCAAAATTATATACATAATTATTTAAGGCGTTGGACTATATTTTCTTTGGAATTACTATACCGATTAATATAAAGATTGTTTTGGAACTACAAAAACTCGGCTAGACACCTAATGATGTCATTAGGCGATCTTAACTAAAGAAGAATAATATATGTGCTTACAAATTTGTTACCATACATGCAGGCGTTCGTAATGTATCAATATTTTTTATTTTATTTCTTTCAGTACTTACTTTTATTTCCTATCACTGTGTCGAAATAAAAGGCTTTGTATTATGTAGCAGTCTTTATATCTTGGGGGAATAATGAGGTCTGATGTCATAAAAATGATTTTCATCATTTATTTTATTTTCGTAACATACGATATGGTCCTACTAATGCGGATCTCATGTTATCAAATCGTAGAGTTGTTTTAGTATTTTATTATTCATAGGGTCCCCATCGATTCCCATTATAAAGGTAGTAGAGCCTTGCTGATGTCCAATGTACCAATACTATTACGTTTCATTCGGTGAGTAACAGTGCTGGAGGCCCTATCCTCTATTCTTTCTACCTCATCCCACTCCTCCTTCTTTTATTTTCCCAACCTAAAGAGCGGAACACACGTGTCACTCCTCGGGTTTTGCTTGCGTCCATGGGCGGCAATAATTGCTTATCATCAGGCGATCCATCAGCTCGTTTACAACCTTTATAAATCTGAATCTGAGTCAGCCGCCCCATATAAATTGTCGTTTTCAAGACAGTGATACACGAAGAAGCTACAATATTTTAATGCTTTTAGTTTTGTAATGGTGTTGATTGTAAACTAAATACAAATTACGGCAACTTTTTTTAAGCATTTTAAGGATATTATTATAATAATATATGATTTTAAGGAGTCTGCTTTCCTTTTTTGGCGAGTTTATAAAAACCTTTCACACGAAGAAGCTACAATATTTTAATGGTTTTAGTTTTGTAATGGTGTTGATTGTAAACTAAATTCAAATTACGGCAACTTTTTTTAAGCATTTTAAGGATATTATTATAATAATATATGATTTTAAGGAGTCTGCTTTCCTTTTTTGGCGAGTTTATAAAAACCTTTCACACACTAAATATTGCATTTAATTGTGACTAATTACATTATTGCTTTTTAAGTAAACATTCACTCTGATCTAGAATTTCATTGAAAAACTGTTTTCTCGATTAAAAGCCAATAAGAATACAAGCAAGATTAGTCACCATGTCCGGTGTCATCGTAGATTAGTCCTCGTAATAAATGTCGCAAGATTTACTAATAGGTACGTGCACAACTATGTAGCTATCAACATACCTTCTTAACTTAACCAACAAAATGTGACCATACATCTCTGCTTAAGCCTTTGGGCGAAAAGGAATGTTAAGTTCTGTAGCACCGGATTTGTGGCTACAATATGTTGGCTTTGAGTAACAAATATTTGGATGTAGCTGTAAGTGCGGTTTCAGATTAGCGTTTCATACGCGCGTATAAGCTCGTTTTTGGAAGCGCATGTAGGCGCGTATAGGCGCGCCTTTTGGCACACGCGCAACTCGTACGAGCGTTGACGCGCTTCTAAGCTCGTATAACCACGAGCCGTCAAAATCCATGTTGACATTGACGTTCGTCACTACCGTTTCGAGCGAACACGCCCGTTTACGTGAGTCTGGTTTTTAGAAGCGCGTATTGTAGCGCGCGTGTAAGCGCGTATGCTAAAACGACCGTATACGCGCAGAAAAATACGCTAATCTGAAACCGCCCTAAGCGTGGTATATAGAGCGGAAAAGAATGTGTGGTTATATCGAATATGAATGTGCACTTAATCCTACATGACAGCGGAATCTAAGAACACAGCACAGATTACATCTAATCTTCTCAAGAGTACTGTAATAACAAAATATAGAAATAAAAATAGACGATCATGGCAAAAATAAATCGCTTTCTTACAGCAAAATAAACCACATTGAGGAAAAAGTAACAATAATAATATGACTAGCTTATTTGCTATGCTTACTATAATAATTATACCACCTTATAAACATGGACTAAATTAATAAAAATTTAAGCTGAATGCTGTTCTTAATTGTCAACAATACATACATACATACATATCGTCACGCCTTTTATCCCCGAAGGGGTAGGCAGAGGTGTATTTCTACACCCACTTTTCGCCAGATATACTTTAGTCCCACGTAATAAGGGGCGAGCTTATTGCCCTACCGGGCACATTTCCAGTCTCCGTGCTGCTACTGAGAATTTCGTGACAGAAAAACCCAATAACACTGCCCGACCCAGGAATCGAACCCGGGACCTCCCGATCCCACGTGCACATTTATGCCGCGAGACCAACGAGGCAGTCGTATAGGGTTTGATGTCGAGTTTTCCGTCTCTACACAAAGATGGTATTTGTATCGTGTTATCCCTTAGTCGCCTCTTACGACACCCACGGGAAGATAGGGAGTGGTGACACTTGTATTCTATGCCGTCAGCCACACGGCGCGAGTTGTTGTTGTCAACAATATTGTAAGTAATATTCGTTAGAATAATTGTCCGTATTTATGCAAAAAGGAACCACACGACAAATTTCGATTTTTGATTTTTTTGAAGAATACTAATTTAAAAGTGGTTTATTTTCTTATTCAAAAAAGATCCACATGATTTTTCCCTTGGAAAGAAGTTATACAAAAAGCAGAAAGAAACCAACAGCAAAAACACACATTATACATATTGCAAAACCGAACCATAGCACCATGGGACTCGTTTCATCAAACAAATAAACCATATAAATTCCATGTCATTTTATACAAAACAGATCCACAGATACTTGGTACCATTATACATTAAAAATATTTCTATTATTAAAAATTATTATAATACACCAAATGGAACCAAGTTTCTGTGGTACCATTATGCGTAAAATAAATTCATATTTGATTTGACTAATTCTTTTTTTGCAAAATGGAACCACAAGCATTCGGTTCTACCATGTATAAATAAATATTGTAAACAGCAGAACCACAAGTACGTGATTTTATTGTACAGCGGAAGGCGTAAACTTAAAGTTTGAAATTCTAGCTGAAATTGAGAGTTTTTACAAAGACCTGTACGCATCATGGAAGTCTAAACTCTTGAAACCAGGCAATGATGACTATAGAGCTCAACTCTCGCGCCAATATACGGAGAACATCCCTGATGTCAACCAAGGCGAGGTACGAGAAGGTCTCGTGCAACTTAAGAACAACAAGTCTCCACAAGATGACGAAATCACCAAAGAGCTCTTAAAAACAGGGGGGACTGTAGTCCTGAAAGAGCTGGCGAGCCTCTTTAATTCCATTATCCATCAGGGCCTTACAGCTCAGGCGTGGATCGGGAGTGCGGTTGCCCTGTTCTTCAAAAAAAGGTGACAAAATCTCGCTGAAAACATATAGACACATGTCTATGACACGCTGCGCACAGCACTAGGCGCCCCCCCCCCCGCGCCTTCTGGACGCCGCGCCGCACGGGCGCCGCCGGCGCACAAGCGGATGCACTGACAGTTGGTTGACAGAAACAGCAAGACACACTTTTTGAAGGGCGCGCCCAGGCTTGTCGGAATTTACAGTTTTGTAACGAACCATATCACATTTACGCGAAATACAGTCCGCTTTGCACAGTATCGCATAGTTTACTTGTATATGGATTATACATTGGTCCATTCGAAGCCATCCATACGTGATTGAAGACCGTCGCCATAAACACCATCTTTACAAGAAGCAACGTGGCCACTTCTAGAAAAATCATCACGGCGAGGACAACGACAGTCGAAGACAGCCACGACGGTCTCAGCGCAGCACAGCATCAGGATAACAGATAATCAGACCAATTATTTTTTCCTTTATTAACTTTTCAACAGATTTTTTCAAATTGCTACAGCAATTACTGAATCAGACTTTTCAGACTCATATTTTCATGATAATTACATAATCAAACTAAGTACAAATTTATTTCAATCAAAAATAAGCAAAAATATTCACAAAATATCAGCATTTCATAACCTCTCATGTCAATCCTTCTCATCAAATTAGCCCTTTTTTCATAATACTAAAACGAAAATAACATTCCCCAGCATCTGGATAGCTTGCCAAGCCTAAATTGCCAGCCGCCTGCCTCAATAAGGAGCCCCACGTGGTCATCCCACGCGCATGCGGCCTAGGGCTTCGCCCACCACGTGTTAGCTGTGCACTCAAGCTTTGCACAGCCTTGCTTTCTGCCGCTTGCTGCTATAATTTAAGTATTGCACAACTATCTACACAAATTCTGTGATAACATTTCCTGCTCATATTTTTCTTATTTCTTTTGCAACATTGTGTGTCCTTAATTCACAGCAATGGCCACTAAAGGTAATAAACCTGATGATACAGAATTAATCAAACAACGTGGCATTGTTAAAAGGAAACTCACATTATTTAAAAAATATATTAACCTCATTCTGCCCAATAATAAATTAACAGATATCCAAGTGATTGAGCTAAAAAACAGACTTTTGGAGTTTAAAACAATACATAAAACTTTCCAGGACGTTCAGACACTTATTGAATTGAACGCTGACATCTCAGAGTTCACCGATGAACCAGACCCAGAAAGTGAACAATTTGAAAATGATTACCAGTTGTTGGTGGCACAGGCTTCCCGGCTTATTCAGTTAAATGACAAGCTGGTAACTAATCCAGAGTCAGACAGAATTATTCAGGTGGGACCAAAACATTTATTAAACTACCCACTATTGACTTGCCACACTTCTCGGGTGATCATCAGGATTGGCTTGAGTACAGAGACACATTTCAATCACTTATTACGCATAGAACATTAGATAACATTCAAAAGTTTCACTACTTGCGTTCCTCACTATCGGGCAGTGCATCATTAGTTATAAAATCACTAGAAATTACAGGTGACAACTTTGAGGTAGCGTGGAAATTGTTGTGTGAAAGATATGATAACAAACGACAGCTGATAGGAAATCACATTCATGCATTATACAACTTAAATAATATTGAAAAAGAATCCTCGGTGTGTTTGAGACAATTAATTGACACAGTTCAGAAAAACCTCAGCGCATTAGCCACATTAGGTGAAAAAATAGAATACTGGGATACATTAATAATATATTTAGTGTCAAGTAAATTTGACTCAAACACATTAAGATATTGGGAAGAACACAAAAACACACTCACAGACATGCCCACACTTGAGTGCCTGAATAAATTTTTAAGAGGTCGTGCTGATGTATTAGAAGTTATAGAACAATCAATTATTAACAACAATAGCAAATCAGATACTCAAGTGGGACAAAACACAAAGTCATTTACAAAAATGAACACACAAAAAGTACCCACATGTCCTTTGTGTAAACAGCATCATCTATTATTTTCTTGTGAAAAGTTTAGACAGATGTCCATTGAACAAAGAATCAGAGAGGTACAGAGATTAAAAATCTGCTCCAACTGTTTAAAACCTGGTCATGACAACAAATTATGCAGAAGAGGGACATGTAAGTACTGCAACAAAAAACATAATACACTTTTACACTTAGATGCACCAAAACCATCATCTGTCACATTAACTAGTTGCACGCAGAACAAAACAATATTACTGTCAACTGCACAAGTCAAAATATATGACAAACAAGGAAAACCACATATGGTACGAGCACTACTAGACAATGGCAGCACCTCAAGCTATATAACTAGGCACTTGTGCTCAAAACTGGGCTTACCCATTCAAACTATAGACACCATGGTCACTAGTATTAATAATCAGTGCACAAACATAACAAAAAATACTAACATTCACATTCAATCAGCACAAAAAAATTACAGGACGGACATTTTATGTCTTATGATTAACCAAATTTGCAATACAGTTCCACATACATACATAAACAAAGATACCATTCAAATACCTAGTTGTATACAACTGGCAGACCCTGACTTTAACATTCCAGCCCCTATTGATTTATTATTGGGTGCAGATATATTCTGGGAAGTCATGGGTACTGGAAGATTGGAATTAGGAAAACAACAACCAGTTCTACAACAAACAGATTTAGGCTGGTTGATATCAGGCTGCATTTCAAATACTCATATTCAAAATAAAATTCAAAACTCATTCTTTGTGAATCAGATCTCAGATAACATAAACAAATTTTGGGAATTAGAAAACATATCTACTCCTTCAGACACACCTCACATTACTCAGCTATCATGTGAAAAAATATTTACATCAACTACAACTCGCAATGCTGATGGTAGATTTGTGGTCACTATACCGTTCAAACAATCGCCAGAGTGCTTAGGCCAGTCATATAGTCAGGCAAAGATTCGTTTCCTTAACATAGAAAAACGATTCAAATCAGACCCTACATACAAACAACAATATCTAACTTTTATGCAAGAATACCTTGACCTAGGTCACATGACTAAAAACACAAACAGTAACACTCTGACACCTTCATATTATATACCACATCATGGTATAATACAAAACACCAGCACCACAACAAAGTTCAGGGTGGTTTTTGATGCATCGGCACGCACATCTAACAAAATATCACTTAATGATATACAGGCAATAGGACCAGTAGTACAAGATGATTTGATTTCTATACTTATTAGGTTCAGACAACACAAATACATAATATCAGCTGATATTGAAAAAATGTTCAGGCAAATATCCATCGTAGAAAACCAACGATCATTACAACAAATTGTATTTCGTTTCGATGAGTCAGAACCACTGAAAACCTACACATTAAATACAGTAACGTATGGGACAGCTTCAGCACCCTACCTCGCTACACGTTGTATCAGACAGGGGCCTTACTCTTGAATTTAATTCCGATCTATCGACATTGGGATTGTCAGTAATTGTCACAATTCCTACTCTTGAACACGACACTAGCGCCAAATTGCATTTAAATTGGGCGTTTTCTTGAGGAACTAAATAGGATCGGGATCGGCATTGAAAAGCTACTCCCGAGCATATTTTGACAGTTGCGTATTGCGTCAAGATTGGTTTGTTTATTGAGTTAAATCCAATAACGAAAGAGTAACTTTTTGTAAATTGTTTTCCTATTTTATAAGTTTTTATCCATTGTATAGTTTTCAAAGTAATGGAGTATGTTTATATTATGACAAGGATAGTGTTAATGCATGATATCTTAAATAAATCTAAGAGAAAAGAGTTTAATAGAAGACGAGACGAACGTCGTATGATGCGCTACATGGAAAAAGCGTTTTCTATGCATGAAACCGAATTTAAGGCAAATTACCGGGTCATAAGGATTTGTTTGAGGAAATATATGCAAATATAAAGCCTTTAATGCCAATGCTTAAAAGAAGAAGTGATATAGCGCCCAAGTATAAGGTAGGTTAACATATTATATAGCCTATGTTGAATTTGACACTTTGGTAGGTACCTAATTACCTTGTATAGGTACTTATTCGGCAAGTAATATTTTGTACATATTCAAAATAAGAATTCTGTAACTGTGGGTTCTGTAAGTTGGTATGGGTGCATAGGATTATGGCAATAGGCCCACCACCTATTACCTGGGGCTCAAAACAATGGCTTGAAGTGGTCGTTTTATATGCCTCTGCCTACCCCTTCGGGGAAACAGGCGTGAGTTTATGTATGTAAGTCTGTAAAATGTTTTAAATAATTAATTATATTTTTTTTATTTGTAGGTGATTCAGGATATGCTCAAAGAGAGTACCAGATGGCACCTATAATTAATGCTGATGCAGGTTCCTCAGAGGAGTATTAAACCAAAGTGCACTGCTCAGCATGCAATGTAGTGGAGCGTACTATAGCCTTAACTTACTATTAACTTACTATAGCTGTCCTCAAAATAGATGGACGTGCCTACTGAGGCACAGGGTGCTACATTACCATCCCACCGTAGCATCCAAAATAATTAATACATATTGTATCTTGCACAACATGTGCATTAATTTACCTGAACTCGACCATGAGGAGGAAATAGAATATGATGACCAAGATAACCCTAATCCCATTCCACAAGAACCAAGTGAGACAGCCAGAACAACAGCAGCTGCTGAATTACATCGGGGCCTTCAAAAAAGAGCTGCTTTAGTCTACCATATCTACTCAACCATAATTGCTGAATTATGGTTGAGTAGAAGGTAGACAATTATATTACCAGAATGGTTTAATTTTTATGTAATGGATGATAGTAAAGTCTTTTTAAACTTATAAATACTTTTATTTATCAAAATATATAAGAATCAACAATGAGATAAAATATAACAGAATCAACAATATAGCAGTAGAATCAACATTGAGGTCATTATATATCACAATAATTAAGAATGAGATCCAAATATAAAACTGAAATCAACTTAAATTATAGCATATAAGAATAAACAATTTCTAGCTATTTCAGCAATGCCTTGAGCTGTTGCCTCTTCTGCTTGAACTCTGCGCTCTTTAATTGCCACAAGCGAACTCAATATGTTTGAGAATTGAGCTAATGCTTGGGCTGTAGTTCTCTCTACTTCTACATGTCATTGGTCCAACATTGCAAACCGCTCCATTTCTGGATTAATTGGTCTCTGGTTGATTGAAGAACGACGTCGCCGCTGTCTGGGTGTAATATCCTGATGTGGTGCTGCAGCTGGTGGTTGCACAGAAAACGGCGTGGCTGGTAGTGGCTCTGAAGATGGTGTAGTTTGCAGTGGCACTGAAGACAGAGGGGCTGATGGTGGCACTGAAATGAGATATACAAGGATAAGATTCAGGGCCCTATGAGGAAAAAATGCCAGGGATTTCAGTCTTAAATTATTATTTCTTTTAAAGGCCTTCATTCTTTTCTATTAACTCAGTTTATTGCCTGTGCTCTCAAGATTAATAATAATTTAGGTCAGTAATGTAATAGGTAGGATTTTAATCCACAAATTCTCGGTCACAAGTCCCATAGCTTTAGCACTGGGTTAGGGCTGCAATGCTGCTAATAATATTCATATAATTTGTGTTCTTACCAAATATAGCCTATGATAAAAAAAAACTAAGATTTGTGATGAGGTTTTTTTTCCTAAACTAATTTTAGCAACCCTTAAAATTAGTGGTAAACAATTTGAATGAACACTTACCTATAGGAGTCGCTTGATAGTGTGAGGTGCTAGGAATGGAGAATGTGTCCATTTGGTCTAAAAGCTCTGCTAATACTGGCACAGAATCTACTGTAGGTGAGACAGCTGGTGCAGACTGTAAAAATAAAGTGATTAAGTACCTATTAAGTTTTTTACTATACCTATTTTCCTATTTATCATGAAATTATAAATTCTTGTTACATACCATGTCAGGAAGTGGATTGTCTTGCAGCATTGGATCACCAATGGCAAACTCTTGCCCACCCATCACAGCCACAAGCCGATTGTCTAAGTTAGACAGTATCGGCAAGTGACGAGATAAGCTACCACCAGTTTGCCTCATTGAAACTGCTATTTGAGAACATTGCCTTTTTAAGGCACATTTCTTCTCTGCCCAGTACTAAAAACAAATTTATTTTAATAAAAAACATAACTATACATACAGCATAAATTACATAATTATTAATAGGTATCTACTAATTGTGAAAAATCTTACCTTGGCCCATCCTTGACCATCCTTATTAGCTCCTCCAAGAGTATTTAAAGAGGTAGCCAAATTCACCCATTTCTTCTTAGTTTCTTGCTAGGCTTGGCAAAGCAAACACTTGGCTGTGCCTGGATTTTCTTCAAGAAACTCCACCAAAGTTTCTAACTGGGGCATAGCTAGGACGATAAGCCATTATAACTGAAAATGCATAAGTTTTTTAGTACCTATATACTACTACATCACGCAGTTTAGGAAACATTGATCGAGATAATGTTTATAATGTTATCTTGGTATTTTTTACTTACCGCTTCTATAAACTTCGTAACGTAACAATAAATATGTACAACGGAACTAAAATTATCAATTATTATAGTCGTATTCTTACTGGAAAACTTAAAATAAAACGTTTTTCACTTTATTCGAGCGTAATTTGAAATTGAAGAAGGAACTTTGTTTACAACTTTGTACCTAGTTAACCTAGTTTGTTTATGTTTGGCAGCTTGGTTAACTTTTTTTGTGGTGGCAACGACACTCCCACATACAGCCAAAAATGGCATATCTATGATATTAGCAGCTTTTTCGGGCTCATTTGACTTATAAACGATAAAATCATTGAGTTAAACCATTAGCCACATTCTATTTATTTATTTGCCTTGTTATTTATAAAATACAGACATTCAAAGTCATAATGTTGGTTTATAGTAACATTTTGAACAACACTAGTCCTCCCAATCGCAGGGCGATCCCAATTTCAATCCAATGTTGACAACATTGATTTCAAGAGTACGAAACCACGTGACCATGAAATTGACATTGGAATTGTATTGGTTTTAAATTGAGATTGGCATTATTTTGGAGAGTAAGGCCCCAGGTTGGGTTGGACTGCCAACATGACAAGGACGTGTCGGAGATCATCATACATGATTTTTATTGTGATGACCTGATTACGGGCTCAGACCGGAAGTCTCGGTTAATAGAAATAGCTATGTCAGTAAATGCAGCTCTAAAATCAGCACAATTCCATCTCAGAAAGTGGCAGTCCAACAGTCCTGATATTTTACAAAAAGCAAACCTATCATCAGATTCACTTCACAGTACCACAAATTTAGGTAATAAAGACCCATCAAAAACATTAGGTATATACTGGAACCAAAATCAAGATACAATAACATACTTAACAGACATAGAAGACTCGGTTGATTACAATATTACAAAAAGGAAAATATTGTCAATCATTGGCAAAATATTTGACCCTTTGGGCCTTTTAAGTCCTTCAGTCTTAGAAGCCAAAATAATAATGCAAAAGTTGTGGTCACAAAACTTAAAGTGGGACAGCAGTGTCCCTCATGACATAGAAATACTATGGAAAAAGTTCATACAATCACTATCAGCTTTAAAACAATTAGTCATACCGAGACGAGTTTTCTATGATTCACCCAAACATATACAGCTACACACTTTCTGTGACGCCTCTCAGCACGCCTATGGCGCCTGTGTATATGTGCGCACACACACCACAGATGGTGAAGTGTGCGTACGGCTACTAACAGCCAAGTGCAGAGTGGCACCACTAAAATCATTAACAATTCCACGACTAGAACTATGTGCAGCCCTCACAGCTGTTCGCCTTTACAAAAAGGTCATTGACTCTCTCCGCAATTCACACATCATTTCAGACTGTTTCTTTTGGAGTGATTCCATGATTGTGCTGTCCTGGATAAAGTTGCCACCACACAAACTAAATGCATTTGTAAGTCACAGAATTAATGAAATACAAACAATAACACATAAACAAACATGGCGATATGTACCTACAAAACAGAACCCCGCAGATCTCATATCTAGGGGTGTCACAGCATCAACACTCATACATTCAGATTTGTGGTTCTCTGGTCCAGACTTTCTTAGGGATGATGATAGCAGCTGGCCAACATCACCTGGGCACAGCAGTTGTTCTGACCTTCCAGAAACAAAACCCCAGAGCCACAAAAACACTATTCAATGTTACTCACAGACAGACAACAATTCATTCATTTACAATTACTCTAACTTCACAAAATTAACACGCATAACTGCATACATATTGCGATTTATACATAATTGTAGAACAAAAACACAAACAAGTAATTCAGCTTCAAACACCTTTATTTCATTAACAACAAAAGAACTATATCAGGCCAAATTAAATTTAGTAAAAATGTCACAGTTAAATTCATTTTCTTTTGAATATGAGTTACTTTCAACAAATAAAACATTACCAATAAAAAACAGATTAATTTCATTACATCCATTTTTTGATCGGGCCGGCGCAGTTATTCCCGTGGGCGACAGGCTCGCTAATTCGCGATTTCAATATGATCAAAAGTATCCAATGCTTTTACACGCTAATCATCACATTTGCAAACTCATTTTTTCCACTCAACATATAAAACTTCTCCATGCTGGTCCACAGCTGTTGCTCGCCCACATACGTGAAACATATTGGCCTATCAGTGGTCGCAATCTAGCCAGAAAGACAGTACAATCATGCATCACATGTAGACGCTTTCAAGGAAAAACAATTACACCAATCATGGGTAATTTACCTGAGCCACGCATGCACTCTGATTTCGCATTTAATAACGTCGGTGTAGATTACGCCGGGCCAATCACGATTAGTAATCGTAAGGGGCGTGGTAGTCAGTTGATAAAGTCATACATATGCATATTCGTATGCCTTGCAGTTAAAGCTGTACACCTGGAATTGGTTACCGATTTGACAAAGGAATCTTACTTAGCGTCACTAAATAGATTCATCAGCCGCCGAGGAAAACCTGCTCACATATATTCAGACAATGGCACTAACTTTGTAGGGGCGTCAAATGTTATCACGGGGTTTTTGGCGAAGAATCAGAATTTGATAAGCAACCATGTGGCAGAACAAGGCATCACTTTTCATTTCATTCCTCCATACTCCCCACACTTTGGTGGGTTGTGGGAAGGCACAGTGAAGTCAACAAAACATCACCTTAGGCGAGTCTTGGGCTTGGCACATCTCACGTATGAAGAAATGTACACAGTCTTATGTCAAATTGAAGGCATTTTAAATTCAAGGCCCTTAACGCCTCTATCGTCTGACCCGTCTGATCTCACCGCTCTCACTCCATTTCACTTCTTAATCGGTCGATCATTATCTGTACTACCTCAGCCACCACTGGCTGACTGTAATCCACTGCATATACCCAGATACAAACGCGTGGAGCTCCTGCGTCAACACTTTTGGACTCGATTCTACAAGGAGTACATTTCACAAATTCAAATCAGAACAAAATGGAAGAAGTCGTCCGGACAGCTGACAGAAGGCACCCTGGTCGTCGTGAAAGATGACGCTCTCCCACCAGCCCGCTGGGCACTCGGGCGAGTAACACAGCTCCATCCGGGGCCCGACGGAGTCACAAGAGTGGCCGACATCAAGACCAGCGGCGGCACTATCAGAAGAGCATTTAACCGGATATGCCCTCTCACTGGCGGCACGGCAGAATGTCTATGACACGCTGCGCACAGCACTAGGCACCCCCCCCGGGCCTTCTGGACGCCGCGCCGCACGGGCGCCGGCGCACAAGCGGATGCACTGACAGTTGGTTGACAGAAACAGCAAGACACACTTTTTGAAGGGCGCGCCCAGGCTTGTCGGAATTTACAGTTTTGTAACGAACCATATCACATTTACGCGAAATACAGTCCGCTTTGCACAGTATCGCATAGTTTACTTGTATATGGATTATACAACACATTTCACTCTTAAGCCACCTCTACAAGTTGTCCTCGAGAGTGCTAACAAACAACCTCGCCAAAAAACTTGACAATTTCCAGCCACAGGAAATAGACCACATCCATACTGTTTGGCAGAATATACAGAAGACCAATGAGTACAATAAGCTGCTGTGTATGGCTTTCGTGGACTACGAGAAAGCCTTCGACTCCATCGAAACCTGGGTGGTTCTGGTTGCTCTGCAGCGGTCGTACCGATTGGCGCTACATCGAGGCGTTGATATGTTTGTATGATATCGCCACTAAGACCATCCAACTACAGCCCCGTCGTCGCGATTGAGACGAGGTGTGAGGCAGGGAGACTTAATATTTCAATCAGCTCTTCACCGGCGCACTCAAAGACATCTTTAAGATGCTGGACTGGCTTGGACTGGGCATAAAAACTAACTGCGAATACATCTCACACCTTCGGATTGCTAACGATATCGTCATCGTTGCGGAGTCCCTGGAAGAGTTGAGCGGGATGCTCTACAGCCTAAACGGAGCCTCTCGACGTGAACTTGTCTCGGCATGAACTGAACAAAACCAAGATTATGTTAGACGAACTCATCATGTCGGGATCGGTTTATGTCCAAGGATAGATGCTTGTTGTCCAGCTTGGTAGCAATAACTTCGAGAAAGAAACGGACCGGAGTGTCCAGTTGGGTTGGGCAACGTTTGGCAAACTACGTCAAGTTTTCTCTTCGGCCCTACCACAATGCCTGAAGACCAAAGTCTACAACCAATGCGTCCTACCTGTTATGGCGTACGGTGCCGAGACGTGGACACTCACAGTGGGACTAGTCCCCAAACTTAAAGTCACGCAGCGAGTATAAAATCCGCAACGAAGTTATCCGACAAAGAACCAGAATTACCGACATAGCTTACAGAATAAGTAAGCTTACGAGGCAGTGAACTGGTCATATCTGCAGCAGTACTGATGGCCGATAGGCCAAGCCTGTCCTAGAGTGGAGAACACGACTCGATAAGCGTAAGGGTGGCACCCAGTTAGGTGGACTGACGACCTGAAATCGAGGTTGGGACAAAATGGATGCAAAAGGCTAAGAACCATGTGGCGCGTGTTGGGAGAGGCCTATGTCCTGCAGTGGATTCCTATAGGCTGCATATCAAAGGTTTATTACGATAATACTTAGTTTCATGTATGTATATTGGTAAATCCATGGCTTTACCGATATACATGAAACCCATGGTTTGTGGTTCTTTTTTGCATATGAGGAAAGCTATTAGTTAGTAAATATTAAAAGGAACCACATGCACATTTTCTTCATTATCTAGAAAAATTAAGAATATCCAGAGCAAATTTATATACACATACTTGAATGAGTAATTTATCAATACAATTATATAAAATAAATGTAATATGTTCCTTAATCTTACAGAGCTGCACATGTTTTTGTAAATTCATTGATATCTCAGAAGTGCGTTTTTGCTTGGTGGTTCCTTTTTGCATAAATACGGACAATTAATGTCCAACTAAAGTGTACAACAATTTTGAATGATAGTATATATGGTAAACAAATATGGACTGTTTATATCTGCTCTCTAGAAACTAGTAGAAACATAAAATATTAACAGTAACTTATCCAACGAAAGAGGCGATCTTCAAAGAACGTTGTGTTTCTTTGTCTAATTATTTTTCCTTTTATTAATCATCAACCGCAAGTGTTAATCAGACCAAAAGTGTTGCACTATCTTTTGGTCTTGGATTAAAGATGTGCATGTTTGCCTATATCCCATTCAGTTAAAATATGACCATATCTCACAGTAAAGTCTACAGAGCGTAACATTTAATATGTAACTTTAGACCGACACCGCTATTCAAACCACGTCGGCTGGATGTAAGCAGGCATTGTGCAGAGAACAATCGGTACATGAAAATATGTGTCTTTTGTCTCCGCACAGACTTTGTGCATTTATTTATTCTAATTGAGAATATAGACCGCTAATTTGAATATTGAATTCATGACGAATGGCGGTTGATGATTAATAAAAGGAAAAATAATTAGACAAAGAAACACATCGTTCTTTGAAGATCGCCTCTTTCGTTAGATAAGTTACTGTTAATATTTTATGTTTCTACTAGTTTCTAGAGAGCAGATATAAACAGTCCATATTTGTATACCAAATTTAAAAAAACTGCTCGCGTCAAATTTGCTCCCTATTTCAATCCCTTCAAATATGATATTCGCAAATAAAGTTTATCATCGTCTGTCTCCAATGTATAATTTATACATGTTCTTACATTTGCATTTATAATTTAAGGTAGGTCTGTATATAGCAGTTGTGTTAAAATCTTTTCTTAGATATATCTTTCGGGTTATCAATGATCACGTTATTATTGTTAATATGTCTGATTTCTTCTTTTATAATATTTTTGTTATTATAATTGATGATCGACCAAGTAGCTTTAGATTAATTTGAAGCTGTTTCGATTTTATAGTTATTTTGTGCCCTTTGTGTTAACTTTATAATTTTGTTTAAACGTTTTGTATAACATTTGAACAAATTTCTGTTGTGTAATGTCGGATGTTTTCTATATTGCCAAAGTAAAGTTTTGCACATATCTTAATACCTTTTGAGATCCAGGCAGGGTTTTTGCGAGTTGTTCTTTTTATTTATATATGTGGAAAACATAGATTATAAAATAATATAAATAAATCGTGAAAATAGTCGAATGCGTAATTTGGATCAGTCGTTTTGTAAACTTCGTTAAATGTAATTGATTGTAAACATTGATTGAACTTTTTTATGTTTTTTTAATTGTAATCTCTACTTTTTACTAACCAATATGAGAGAGAACACGTTTGTTTGACCTAGCATATTAACATTTGGCTTGAATGATCAGACAGCAAATTCGAAAACTGTGTACTTACTTCCTCTAATATTATGTATAAAGTTGTCTAAACAAGTACCACTTGCAAGGCGTGTAGGCTCATTAATGGCTAATTTAAGGTTATAACCTAAGATTGTTTGATTTAGCATGTTAGTTAATTTGCACTTTTTTAACGTGTTTATGTTAAAATCGCCACATATAACTATTTTTTTCTTAGAGAAGCATAATGTAACAAGTATATCGTCAAGTATAGCAAAAAAGTCATCAATATTTTGTGTATTGTTTCGTGGTGGTCTGTAAATACATACTACTATTAGACTATGTAATGTAAGTTCAATAGCACAGTATTCAATAATACCAGAAACGCCATATGTTTCTATAGCATTTAAAGTTTTACACTCATGATGATTGTGAACCAATATACAGGCACCGCCGCGACGGTTTTTACGACAGAACGAGGCTGCAAGTACGTAATTTTCTATGAACAGTAATTTGGTGTCACCTTTTAACATATTGTGCTCGGTTAAACATACAATTTCAGCCAAGCTACCTTTTTCTTGAAGATAGTTAAGATTTAGAGTTAAAAGATCTGACTTACTTATAACGCCATTAATGTTTTGGTGCAATATGTTTATATGGTTGGATTTTACGAAAAAATGATTCAGATTGTTCTGTAATTATATGCTCATCACTCGTATGTGAGTTGGGTATATCAGATCGAGCGTCATCCGCAAAATTCACTGCAGTTGGCGATAGTGCAGTGTCACATTTAGTGCCCATGATGTATGGAAATGTAGTTAAGTCGACAAGTACACGTTGCATAACATTTTTATATATATTCTGCAGGCCATTATTGCTTATTTTACCAGATATGTAAGAAAACATGTCATGTGAGAGATTATAATTGGAGTCAAATATATGTGCATATTTGTAGTATTGCACATTCATGGATAGTAAGTGATTAAACATCTCTATTTTATAATTATATATGGGGGCTCCGCATATGTACGTTGCAAGACATAATATTATATTTGTATGAGATACATATTTTAAACATTCCTGAATTGATTTTACAAGGTCGGGACAATTTACGGTTTTCTTAAAATCATGTTCTCCAATAAGGATTATAGAATGGTCGTTGATAGTGTAGTATTGCAGTTTGGTTTTAATATCTGCTATCATTTGCAATATGCCACAGTTTTGTGTGATGTAGCGACAGGAGTTAAACTGTTCAGCGAATGTGTATTCAATATCGTGTAATCTTCCTTTTACACTGCAATTGGTTAGAATACAGAGTTTTCGTTTTTTAGTATTTTTTCCTATTCCTATAGATTTTTGTTTATTAACATTTTTGCTGGCATCTTTAGTTCCCTTCTCAAACTTTTTCATGGTTTCATTCTTGTCCGAAGCTAAATCATTTATTAGATTTATATTTCTTGGTAGGATCAGCGGGCTGTTCAAAGATTTTTTATTTTTCTTTTTACGGTCTATTCGTGGTGTAAGCCTTGGACTTGCTACAGTAAGTTTTTTGTATAATTCGACAGTTTTATTTGTCTCTGTCAATTCTGATTTAAGTTGTATATTTTCGCACGTATTTAACGTGCGAAAAAAAAAATATATATATATATATACAACATGTAACATATTAAACGCACTTCCTGAAAGTAGTTTGTTCAGAATCGGCTACTGAATCCATTTCTGTCATTTTTAATATTGTTTTTTTTTGTTCTAAAATAATAAAAATAACGTAACTTATAGTCACTCATTTCTTTGAAAAGTTGAAATATACGAAAATAAACCTTGAGTCAAAGCAGCGCCTTCTTTTAAAATGCATTTGTTTAATGGTTCCACGTTGGGTCACACGTACGCACACATTAATACAACACAATAGCGGCAAAAGACAATAACACACAATTTACCACTTAAATATATTTTATCTATCTTTCGCTTACGTAATAATCAACAGGCAAGAGCAAGACGTAATGTTTGGCGCGCGTTGGCCAATGACAAGCGCTGGCGATGCGCATAGACAAGTTATGACAACTATCTAGTCATCCATCGGGAATCTGTCAGCGAGAGTTGCGAAAAAATATTTTAAGAAGTTCACTTGTTTATTTACAAAATGTTTAATAATTATCAACATGACGGCGCCGGTGTGGAGGGTTCTGCATCATCTTGATGTTAACTTGTCGCCCCCGGACTTTTTTACCGTGGGGAAATATTAATAAATCACTAGTTTATTGTGAGGAGACAAGTGCCAAGGAGTTAATTAAGATATTAGCTGCTTTTGAAACAGTGAAAAGATGTGATGTGTGAGGAAACAGTGAAGTGTTAAGTGAACTAAAAGAATGTGATTTTATCCTGTAAGTTGTTATTTGATTATTCTATTAATGTAACTATTAATTCACAACTTTAAACACGCCGTTCTTGCTTTTTTTCTCTCATTCATATTCTTTTACTTTATCTATCAATAATAAACTAAGTATGATTAAGTTAAGATAGTCACAATAGTCATTTACGATGTTATGAAACAATAGATCGTGTATGTTATTTGCAAACAATAAATAATTTTATACCATGGGACTGTACACTCCAAAGCCTAAAATTAATTATTAGAAAGAAATAGTGTAATCTTTGGAAATATCAACAGTAGCTGACAAAGTATTCAAACATCATATTTGAAAACCCCACTCTATCAGAGTGTGGTATGAAGACTGAATTTGAAACATTTTGTTTATATCGTATCGTATTTTGTTCCTATCAGATCGCTGTCGTTTGTTTACGATAGCAACCGTTTCGTGTGTTTGTGTGCGTGCGCAGATTTATAGTGACCACGCTTTTTACTTTTAATCGAGTTTATACTTTCTTCAAAAAACAATATTTATGCAAATAAAAAAAATATTTCAATGGATGCATTATGATGGTAACAAGGTATTCTTATTGGGGTGTCTGAGGATGTGCATTAATTACGTTACACGTTGTATATTATATATATATTTCTTGATGAGCAGATTGTAATTCACAGGACAGTTTTTTAATAGTCTCATTCAATTCTCTTACGGCCGGTTTCTGAATTGAGAATTTCAGGTTTTATCAGTTGAAAATTTCTGAACTAGTTGAAGTCAACTTAAGTTTTTTCTGTTTCACAGGTCAGAGTGATATTTTTTCAAAGCACTTTCAACTGAGTTTTCTTCAAATCATGAATAACTTAAACCGAACAACACTAGTACGTTCCGATATAAGTAGAAAAACCGGTACTAACCATAAATTCGTATTAATTAACATTTTACAAAGAAGCACACTTGTCAGTTACTTATTTTTATACGGAAACAAATAAAAAGTCGAAATAAAGTTGTATTTAAAATTATTTCAACAATTATTTTATTTAAATGAACAGTATCTTGAATTTGTTCAATTCGGTATCTTAGTGAAAACGGAACGTGTACGTTATGTCAAAGTCAGTTTGTTTTATTTTTTAATACAAAATATTTGTGGCCAGGTATATTTGAGGTATAATTCTATGTACCTCCATGGTGGCCACCATGGAGGTATATAAAATTATACCTCCATGGAGGCCACAGCGTAATTATTTGGATTGATTTAACACGGAAATCTCTTATTTATATTTCCTATCCCTTCGATTTGTTCCTAATAATGTTGTAATCTATTTGTACCAAATATTGAATAGTCTTTGAACCTTTTTTCTGTAAAATCTGTTTAACGACCTTCTTGTTGTGTAGACGTCAGTATGACGTAACCGCTGCTTGGCAACCGTAGTGTGGACAATTTTACATACTGGCTGTCATATTACTCGTGATCACGGGTTAAAAGACCAAAGTTGTATAATTAATTTTTCTCAATTTATCAGTGCTTAGTGAGGTTTGACAAAATGTCAAATGTTTTCAGAAACGCGAATATAGAGTTGATATGGAGTTGATCATGAGATGATCATATGTTGTGTCAAATTTTAGATTTTACAGGCACAAATACTCAAAATGTGTCAAAACAATTTTTTGTGAAACAGAAAATTTTTTTTTGGCGGTAGGTGTAAATAAAGTTAAGACACATCTAAAGAACAAGAAATTAATTTAAAATAGTTTTACTGTTACTTTTCCAATTAATTATAGTAAAACAAGTGTTTTACATACGGTTTGATCTGTTCCTGTGTTAGTCGCACTTTATGTGACACACTGACAAAGATATATTAAACACCACCTGCCAACTGACACTATCAACTTTCTTGAAGACACTTTTTCTGACAATAAAGTACAATGGCACAAATTTCGGACATCCATTTGGCACAAAAGAGTTTGGAGGAGTGTGTCAATAGAAAAATGGACGAACTTCAGGCACAACTGCAGTTAGGAGGTTCAGCGAAGGACACTGTGGCTAAAGTCGCTGAGGAGTTCCGGACGTTCAGAGAGCTGACCTTCAGCATGCTTCGTTTGCTTCGGAACCAAATTGCTGAATGCACCAGGGCAGTGGATGAGATAGATACCAGGCAGCGAAGAAAAGCACTTATATTCTCCGGGATTCCTGAGCAAGACAAGGAAAACTGCACTTCCGTGATACTGGATGTCATCCACAATAAATTGGGTATGAAAGACCTCAAGGAAAATTCCATCAAGATTTGCCACCGTATAGGGAGTTCCAGCAAGGATCATCACCGTCCCATTTTGGTGAAATTTTCTTGTTCGGACCACAAGGCTGCAGTCTGGAGATCTAAGACGAAACTCAAGGGGTCCCCGGCATCTGTTAAAGAGTTTCTGACTAGGATCCGACAGTCAGTATTCGCAAAGGCGCGGCTTCACTTTGGTATGAAGAACTGCTGGACTCAGGATGGCATCATCAATATCAAGTCCTCGGATGGCATTCGACACAAAGTCGTTTCTATGGAGGAGCTCAACCCCATTCTCGAGAAGTATCCCAAAGCCTCGTCTGCAGGGCCGGTCAAAGCCACCTCGCGTTAGAGGTACTCATACTGTTATTTCTTGTTCACGTTTGTCGATGTTTTTATAAGTATTTCTGGTGTTAAAGTAACGTTCTAGATATTTATTGTTAGTATTAGCATTACTACAATTAATATTACTATCTTTTGATTTGTTTTCAAGTTTGTTGTTGCTTCACAAATTAATTGTAAGTTTATTTCCGACTTTGTTTTTAGTTTTGTTTTGAAGTTTCAGAGCTGTCATACTGACAGTGACACATAAGGCTACTTCGAGTTGCGTTCGGAAACGTGCTACTTAAATCTTAATGATAATGTACTTTGTTTCGGTTTAGTTCTCGTTGTTGTTTTTATTTTTGTGTCTTTTATTTTAATATTGTATATTTTACTTTTTTTCTGTGTGTGACAGTTGGCGGGTGGTGCAGAGTGCTTTCTAAAGGAATCCACCGTGCACCGTAAATAATTTTAACTTATACATACCTTAGATTAGTTTATATTATTTATTTATATAAGTATTATATAATTTATTATTATTTATTTTGTATATTATGATGTCTTTACATGATGATTCTTCTTTTTATTCTGCCAATGATTCTGCTGAATTATCTGCCAATGACAGCTTTTGCTCTCTAGACGAATTAACACTTGGTGACATTTTACGACAAAATTTCAATCTAAATACAAGTCGGTTATTTAAAGTGTGTCACCTAAATGCACAAAGTGTTCCCAGCCACTTTAGTGACCTCTTGGAGGCATTTACCGATACCGATGTTCAGGGCATCCTGATTTCTGAGAGCTGGCTCAAACCTCATCTTCTTTCTACTACTTACCCTCTCCCAGGTTTTATTCTCGTCAGGAATGATCGAATTGATAGGAGAGGGGGTGGAGTAGCTATATATCTGCGTAGTAACCTTCCTTACAAAATCATTGCTTCTTCTCCTTCACAGTATTCTGGTTCTGCAGAATTTCTCTTTCTAGAGGTTTGGGTCAGGGGAACTAAATTGGTTCTTGGAGTAGTTTACTGTCCACCTTCTATCGATTACTTCACCGAATTAGAATTGGTACTAGAATCCTTGGGGTCTGAGTATACACATTACATCATCATGGGTGATTTCAATACCGACCTTCTATCCTATCGGTCTTCCCGTTCACTTCGTCTTCTCCGCATCCTCGAATCTGCCAGCCTTCACGTCTTACCCCTTCAAGCTACGCACCACAATCCCAATGGGGATAGTACCTGGCTAGATTTAATCCTTACCTCTGAACCCTCCCTTGTTTCGTCCCACGGTCAATATCCTGCTCCAGGCTTCTCTCACCATGACCTCATTTTCCTTTCTTATATCCTTAAACCTCCTAAACCCTTGCCCAAAGTCTTGCACAAGCGTTGTTTTTCTCGGATGGATGTGGATAAATTGCGTCTAGATGCTTCGGAAATAGATTGGAATAACCTGGTTGCGGCGACCTCAGTTGATGACAAGGTCCAAATTTTTAACGAGACTGTAATCAGGTTGTACGACGCTCACGCTCCTGTTAAGAAGATCAAACTGAAGCGTCCTCCGGCGCCTTGGATGACCGAGGGTGTTCGGATGGCGATGAGGCGCAGAGACCGAGCTTTTCGGAAATACCGAAGAGATCGGTGTGACGACAACTGGACCTCTTATAAGACTGCTAGGAATCGGTGTAACCAGATGATACGTAACGCTAAACGCCGACATATTCTTGCCAACATAGAGTCTTCTTCACCAGCCAGTATTTGGAAATTTTTGGGCTCTCTCGGTATTGGGAAGCACCGGAATATAGACTTTCCTAAGACTATTGGATTAGACGACATTAATTGTCATTTTACGGCTGCCAACAATCTGGATGCCAGTACAAAGTATCAAACTTTATACTATATGTCCGGATTAGTGCGTCCAAATATCAGTTCTTTTAATTTTTCACCAATCGCGTCGGAAGAGATCAAAAAGATTATCCTGTCTATTAAGTCCAAAGCGGTAGGCTGTGACGACGTGAGTCGTTATATGGTCACCGCCATCTTGGATTCTCTACTTTCCCCACTTACCCATATCCTAAACTTTTCCCTTGAGTCCGGTCAATTTCCTTCCTTATGGCGTAAAGCCTTAGTTCGCCCATTACCAAAAATATCCAATCCTTCCCTCCCTTCACATTTTCGTCCTATTTCCATTCTCCCATTCCTATCGAAGGTGCTGGAGGCATGCGTCCATAAGCAGTTGTCCGGGTTTGTCTCCAAAAATAACATACTTTCCCCACTACAATCGGGATTCAGACCCGGACATAGCACTGTCTCAGCACTACTGAAAGTGACTGGCGACGTCAGGGCGGGAGTGGAGGACACCAGGATCACTGTTATGGTCTTGGTGGACTTTTCAAACGCCTTCGGCGCCGTCAGTCACGATATCCTCTTGTCCGTCCTCTCCTACCTTATGATCTCTTCCGACGCTTTGGAATGGTTCTCTTCTTATCTTCGAGGACGTCAGCAGTCGGTACGCGTAGATGAGACCTCATCATCGTGGCGAGATCTTGACTCTGGCGTTCCTCAAGGCGGTATAATTTCTCCTCTTCTTTTTTCATTGTTTATAAATCTTTTAACCTATGAACTTCGCTGTGCGTATCATCTATACGCCGATGACCTACAGATCTACACGCAGGAAAGGGTTGAAGACCTCAACATAGCTATCGATGGGATTAACCGGGACTTAGATACGATTAGTGCCTGGTCGAACAGATTCGGCCTACCTGTAAATCCCACTAAGTGCCAAGCTATTCTGATAGGTAGCCCACGTATCATGTGCAAGGTTGATTTAAATTCTCTCGCTCCTATAATTTTTAATGGCTCAGTAATACCCTTGAGTCCTAGTGTAAAAAATCTCGGCCTACACCTTGACTCTACCCTTGACTGGCGCACTCAGGTAGCGAGTGTTAGTCAGAAAGTCACGAGTACACTGCGTTCTCTCTATCGCCTAAAGAACTTCCTCCCGACTAAGACGAAAACAATGCTTGTGCAAACCCTAATTTTCCCAGTCATCGACTATGGTGATGTATGTTATCTCGACTTGAATGCAGATCTGCTCAATAAACTGGACCGACTTCTCAACAATTGCATTCGATTCATTTTCAATCTCCGTAAATATGACCACATATCCGTTCATCGTTCACAATTGCGATGGTTGCCTATCCGTCAACGACGTAATCTGCGGACGCTGACTACTCTCTATTCTCTTTTAAATTCTTCAAACGCTCCCACTTATCTTACACCTCAATTCCAATATCTATGCAGCAGTCATAATAGGGACCTTCGCTCTACCAATAATCTCCTTCTACTTTGTCCGTCCCATAGCTCTACTCTTGTTCATTCCTCCTTCAATATACAGTCAATCCTTCTCTGGAATGCACTCCCTCTTGAAATCAGGATGTCTTCTTCTCGTGAACTTTTCAAGGCCAGAGTCCGTCGGCAGTATATTGAACAGTTGGCAGAATGTTCATAGTGTATTTGTATATTCGTAATTACTAGGTATATACATTTATGAATATCTATACGTATATATATTTTTATCGTTATTATTAGAATATTATATTCACATACTTATATTTTTATATATAAGTATTAATATGTATTATATTATATTATATAGGTATATATTAATATATATATATATATATATATATATATATATATATATATATTGTGATATTTAGGTATATATTATATTTTCAGTTATTATTCACTTCATGTTTAGTAATAGCTATATGTGGTTTTGCTCTCGGATTACGGCTCTCTTACGCACCTACCTTGAATTCTCTCTGCACCACCCAAAGGTTGACTGGCAGAGAATGCCACAGGCATTAAGTCCGCCTTTGTGCATTATTTTGTAATATTGTGCAAGAAGTTTTAAAATAAAATAAATAAAATAAAATTGATTAAGTAGTATATAATTCGTGTTTAAATTGTTCTCAACGCGAAATTCTCAATTCAGAAACTGGCCGTTATAGTCATACAATCTTGGGACTGAGTGTCGTCCGGAAGGCTTGTCATGGTGCAGTCAAATAAGGATGAAGTACTTGAATCATTCAGTGATTTCGTTCTAGTACGGTTTCTGACCGTCACTAAATGTCTAAATAATTTTTCAATCATAAAAAGTCTTCTAGGTTGGCGGGATTCGATCGTGCAGCCATGTATCTTAAGTCGTGCGTACTTCTAATGCGCCACCAGTTAGCTGCTGTCTAATTGCGAAATTATTGACTGCTTGCTACTTTTCAATGTAGATATCGTTTTATTATTTTTTTCCTGGGTACAAGTGACATCTCTGTGTAAGATTGTGAATAATTAGTGTTGCCCTCTCTTACTCAATTGCTGTTCTTCTCTCATGTAATGCAGTGTCAGTTATCAAGTAGTTCAGCTATCTGACACTAGATGATCATAGATTTCAAATAAAAAAAACGAACTTCGTCAATGTTTTTTTCACAGTTTTTTAAGCATTTAATTTCTTATACCTATTCACGTCTTTGTACTTACAAAAGCCTCCCATTTGTATTCTGTGATGTGTATTAATATTTCCGCAATAGTACTACGGACCGTCTCAATTCAGCCATTTCTTAAAATTCTTTGTTAGCTTACGGCTCCTACTTAGAAACTAAAAAACATACCGGTCAGATTAACGCTCTATAGATATATATTCAAGATTTAGCATTATTATATATAGTAGCATTTTGTTTTTATAAAAAGATACCTATAGATTCACTTCCAACCAAGTCGCAATATTGTATACATATAAATAGGCCTGTTTTAGTTTCCACGTAATAACAGATACGCATTTTGATGTATTTTGGGCCAAATTTTTTACTCGTTTCGTAATGGAATGACATCTTGTTATCATAGCGGTACACAAAATAGTTACATCTCTGCAAAAAGAAGTCGTCAGTTCTAAATGATATCAAAAAAAAGACAGAATCATGACTAATGAAAACAGAAAGCATACAATATAAATCATCCAAAGCACAGCGTGTGTTTTTACATCCAGCATAAAATTTACGTGCCTGCAACGCGTCTGATTACTTAGCCAGATGAACTGGCACGATGTTCTGGTCCTGTATGTAATCTTGCTTGTATTATAAGACATTCATACTAGTGTATTCAAGGCACTCCGAGTAAGATTACATGTTCTCATTGGATGCATCCCGCCTGTCGCCGCCACTTAACAATGTTAGAGTTATCAGATTACTGTCTTGGAGTTACGGCTGCCGTATGGTCCAATTTTGCAGGACAGATTTCTGACGGTATCATATTTCAAATACGTATTTGCTTGTTTTTTAAATCGCAGATGTTTTAAGTGGGTTGATGTTTTATTTGTGTTTTTAATGTCAAGTCAGCTCAGGCACAATTGTTATTCTATATCTAAGAAAAGATTTTAACACAACTGCTATATACAGACCGTCTACCTTAAATTATAAATGCAAATGTAAGAACATGTATAAATTATACCTTGGAGACAGACGACGATAAACTTTATTTGCGAATATCATATTTGAAGGGATTGAAATAGGGAGCAAATTTGACGGGAGCAGTTTTTAGGTAGTAGGTAGTATTTAGATATGTGCAAAACTTTACTTTGGCAATATAGAAAACATCCGACATTACACAACAGAAATTTGTTCAAATGTTATACAAAACGTTTAAACAAAATTATAAATTTAACACAAAGGGCACAAAATAACTATAAAATCGAAACAGCTTCAAATTAATCTAAAGCTACTTGGTCGATCATCAATTATAATAACAAAAATATTATTAAAGAAGAAATCAGACATATTAACAATAATAACGTGATCATTGATAACCCGAAAGATATCGCAGAGTTATTTAATAATTATTTCATAGGTGGAGTTGACAGTAACCTAAGAACTATTAACTTTAAGTATAAACTACCAAATTCTTATAACTCATTATTTATGAACCCAACGACTCCTTTCGAAATTAATAATATTATTAATTCATTGAAAAATACAAAGAGCACAGGCTATGATGACGTTAGCACAAAGATATTAAAAAATGTATCAACCACTATTGCACCCGTTTTCCAAATATTTCCAAATAAATTAAAAAAGACTGTAGTTAAACCAGTATATAAGAAAAATGACAAGAGCGATGTTGCAAATTATAGACCGATAGCGCTCATACTGACATTTTCAAATTTTTTTGAGAAAGTCGTAAGTCATAGTCTTAATGATTTCTTTGAAAAAAATAAAATATTTACAGAGAAACAAGTCGGCTTTCGCAAGAATAACCGCTTGACCGCGCACAAGTGACTATTCTCCCTTTTTGAAATTCCGTAGACCGCGCACAAGTGACTATTTTCCCTTTTTGGTTACAGCACTATACTCGGTTTGAATTTACCGTTTCTTTCTATTGCGTAATGTTTTAAATCCTTTTTCTTTGTTCTATTCAAATCATTGAACATTTCTTCATGCTAAAAATACGAAGCGAGTCTTAAAATCGTTAACCCGGAACGAAAAAATAATGTCAAATGCCACTCTTTGTTTCGCGCGCTCCGTGATTACGTGCTAATCGTATGCGTGTATTTAAATATTTTTATACTATGATACATGTTTTTTTTTATTTAATTCGGTGTAGATAGAATCCCTCTACAGTGAAAACTCATAAAATATGTATGTCATCGATTTATTTTTTTAAATAATCCTGTTTAAAATACACAAAGTGTTTTTTTCAACGATAGTCAATGTTCGCTGCTAAGTATAATAAATTTGAAACTAAATATCAACAAAGAATTCATACAACTAGAACGATTTATTCATAAGGTTGAAGAAAAACATCACTTCAACTTACTCATGTTACTGACTTATCAACAATAAATGTTTATGTTAGCGCGCCCATCTGGCGAGCGGCGGCACGACATTTTGTTTAGAACGTGAGCGGTCGAGCGAATTCGGCGAATTGGCGCTAGCGGTCAAGCGGATAAAAGCATTAACCTAGCTGTCTTTAATTTTCTACAAAGTATAATGTCAGGTCTTAACAATAAGCACTTAGTATCTGCTCTTTACATGGATTTAACTAAAACTTTTGACTATGTTAATCACGGCATCCTCTTAAATAAATTAAAAGCATATGGAGTTCGGGGTAATGTTCTCAATCTCCTAAAATCATATTTAATAAATCGACAACAATGTACACAAATAACTCGCATTTGCCAAAAAACTCATAGACAAATAATACATTCTTCTTCATATAGTGAAGTAACTCAAGGAGTTCCTTAGGGAAGTGTTCTCGGCCCCTTGTTGTTTATTGTCTATATAAATTACTTACCAAACTATATTAATCAAGACATGGTATTATTTGCAGACGATAGCACAGTGATGTTTAGAAGTACAAGTAAAGATCATATGATATCTGACATAAATCAAACACTACACATAATAATTCAATGGTTATCAAATAATAATTTATTAATTATTCTGAATAAAACCAATTTAATGACATTTAGAAATAGGAATAATAATTTAATAAATCTTAATATAAGCTACAATGGACAACAAATTGATTTAGTTGAAAATGTAAAATTTTTAGGTCTCAATCTTGACTCAAAATTAAATTGGAAATCTCAAGTAGAAGATATTTGTACCAAACTCCACCAATTCTCTTATGCCCTGTATAGACTAGGATCAGTGTTGTGAATCAGTCTGCTGTCATCGCTGCGTAGCATGGTTACGTTGAATCAGTACTAAGATATGGTGTTATCTTTTGGGGTTGGGACCATTGTGAAGTTGAAACAGACAGATAGCTGTAAACCCTTTTTTATGAGTTTGAAACTATTGACGCTTCCATGCCTCTATATCTATGAGGTCGCTGTCTTTGTTATTACTCATAATTATTTATTTGAACGCAAGCGTAATAATCACAAAGTATGTTTTCCATCAAACAAAACAGCGCAATTTAGCAATAGTGTATTCTGTATGGCCCCTCGAATTCATAACCATTTACCCTTAAACATATTAAGATGCTCCAACATAGATAAATTTAAAGCATTATTGAAACAATTTCTTATTAATAAGGCATACTACAGTATTAAAGAATTTCTCGAAGACAAATATGATATTTAATAATTAGTTGTGACATGTAACCAAATTGACTTTCCATATATAATAATATAACCTTGATTGACTTATTCTATTGTATTAATTTTTATTATATTTTTTTGACATGTGTAATTTATATATAACTAGAACATAATATTATTATCTCAATAGTTTTTATATAACCATAATAAAGTAATATATGATGAACATTGCATGCCAAATGGCAGAATATAGCTGCACTAATGTTTGTTCTGTGACTGACAAAAAGCTATGTAAACATCTATGTATCACCTATATTCGCAATAAATTAGTTGAATGTGAATTTGAACATCTTAACATTTTGTAGAGATTATTTGCAATTTGCTGTCTTAGAAATGGTAAAAGACTTTTTTTTCTTCATCTCTCATTGTAATTGTTACTCTATGTGAGTTATCCGCACAGGATTTCTGCTCAAAACTGTTACAGCTAGGTAACAAAACTAAAGGCAGTATCTGTATGCAAATATACGGCAATCCCATATCCATGGATACGGTTACGATCGCCAGATTAAAGCTTTGGGTACACCGCAGGAGTAGTAGCTAGGTAGCATGGAGGCAGTATTGCTCCTGTATGCGTTATATGGTGGCTGGCTAAGCATCCTACTATAGCGCCTTAGTGGTTTACCGTATAGTGTAAGTGGTTGAACTTACTTACTAGAGTGTGGCCCGGTACAAGTTTACTGCCGCATAGACAGCTTTAGTTATGTTTGCTGTGATCAGTAAATTAGATGAATGAAATGAAAACGAATGTAAAACGCTTTTTTGGATGGATATTTTGGGCTATGATGAAAAGAGCTGACCTAAAATAAGTTGAATCTAGGCTAAGCAAAAATAAATTGTTTAGAACGAAATAATGTAAGTAGACAAACCATGTTGACTGCAGTATGATTATTTCGAACGACTCTTACACCGAATGTCATCGCCAAAAATCATTATTATGTATAATAGGTGTATATATATAGGTAGATATATTTTACAACTTAATCTGATAAGATGTAATCTAGCGACCTAACTTATCAAAAGAGTCAGAAGAAAAATGAGACCACGAAATTACGTTCAAGACGCAATTCCGTGGTCTTCTTTTTCTACTAAAACGTCGAATCTATCTAAATTATTGGACTACTCATACATCTAGTTCTAGTATCGAAATGATGTCATTTTCTGCTGCAATAGTATGCAAATGGAGACAATCTCATAGCGTCGGTGACGTGCCAACATTCACCAGATAGAAAGTACGTACGATATAACATGAAATAGGTTTTGTCGGAACACTGATGCCATTCTTTGCCTGAATATACTTTTAATGTTTCGTTCCAATATAAGCTAGTCAACTTGAAATATATCATTTAATGAGGAGACAGCCAGCATAGTGGCGATGCAAACAGACTGCCAGCCATGCAGAGATCGGGCTGAAATCCACGATGCATATCAATAAATTACCAAAGATATGCGTTATTAATTGTTAATTATACTAAGCTTGTCTTGGAGAGCTCGTTAATCCGTCAGTTGACACGAAGATCTTTGTCAGTCGTTATGAGGAGTCAGTACCTTTGGATATACTTATTCTGATGTAAGTCCTTTAAGTTACGGAGATCAGGCGGCAGTCATTATCTGTATTTGGTTATACTAGTGGGCGGCACCCGGGCTCAAAGGCGAAAAGTTTTGAATGCAATAAGTTTATCCTGTTGCATCCAAAACTGATGATGATGAGCTATATTTAGACTAGAATAGCTGAACTCGGGCACCAAGGCGACATTCCTGCACTCATTCCAACCAACCAGGGACCCACTTAGACAAAAGCATATTAAAGCGCTTCAGCCGTTTAGGAGTTCAATTCTTATTATATACACATACAGAAAAAATATATTAAATACAAATGTGTATAGCTCTATTTTCCTTTAAACATTACGGACTACAGACAATGAAATGTCCTGCAGACCGATAAAACTGACGCATAGCTCAAAAACTTTGATGAGAGTAACAAAAGTCGAAGCATTGGCATTACGCCAGGTCACAGACAATTGAAGTATCGCCGAGACTTAATTTTGTTCGTTTTGTGATCCGACACGTGACGAGTTCGGTAATAAAGATATCCGACTTCATCTTAACTCGGTAAGTCGTTCTCACTCTACGATTAGAGTAATGATACGATATTAATTTCGATATCTCCCTCGCATGATATCAATAAAAAAAACAGTACAGAGATAAACAGACAGACAGACATGGCGAATCTATCGTTTTTTGTCATTTATGGCTATTGAACCCTTAAAATAATTGTATCAGTAATACATATTTTTATTTGGTTTGGCATTTATGATTATAAGGCTTAGACGACAATTTTTAATTTCAGTTAAACATATTCAAATGTTTGTAACGTCGGGGAACACTCCCCGACGTTACAAACATTTGAATTTACATTCGCTTATCACATTTAAAGGGCTTATATCAAATTAAGAACGTTGTACAACTGCGATTTAGTATAATAAATTTTTAATTTGTTATAAAAATGTCGCATAATTATAATTTTAAGCCACGGGACTCTCAAAATAGTGTGTAAGCGACGGATACAAAGAGTAGCTGTAGGTACTAGGTGATTCATAGGTTGCATATACTTTATTTGAATCATCTGATTTCCTACTTACATAAAAATACAAGACGGAAGTACTAATAAAGAAAGAATAATAACTAGAAGGGATTTCCTGAAATTCCCTCGGGATCGTGCAGGAACGAATAAATAAAAAAAAATTGCGAGTGCAGCTGCGGGCATCCTCTAGTATTTTATAAACACAACTTCAAGTCACAATCATACTTCTGTTATATTTACCTTCGGTAAGGATCACAAAGGAAAAAGCGTAAGCATTTACGCGAAATAGATGAGATAATTTAATTTAAGTAGGTATATAATTATTAGTACCTAGTGCAAAATCACGAAAGTTTGAAAATATTTATTTGCAGTGTACTTAGTAAGCTTTGGAATTTAATATAATGCTCTTGTCATCGGTATCTTAGATTCGTCTTCAAAAATAAATATCTCGATATCGTACCATGTAAAAACTATCCCACTATCAACCCTATGTTTAATAGAGTGTATACGTATTAGATTACTGAAATAACATACTTTGTGCAACTGATAATACTTTGATCTTAACGAAAATTTGATATTCATAGACGGATTCTAATAATTTAATATAGGATATCAAATTAAATTTTAAAAGTTTCTTTATCTCATACTTACAGTATGTGGTTGTTATAAATAAAGTTTACTTTATAAGGTTCCAATTCCAGTACGGATTTCAAAGGTTTGTTTGGAGTTGGACTTAGTCAGAAATGTCTCGGATATTGCTGCGTTGAGGGCCTCGGTGATTCAGTGAATAGCGTAGGTACGCGTTTGCTAATCCCGGTTCCGGGTTCAGTTTCCAGGTCTGGCAAGAGTTTTATTGAGTTCTCCGAATTCTCAATAGCCGCACGGAGTCCACCAATGTGCCCGCCAACGGCAATAACACTTAATCGTGGGATTATTTAGCATGATAGCATCCTTCTATCTTCTCACTTCTACATTATTTGGTATATGTTGCTCTACAGGATTCATAATGTAACTTATATTGTGATATTGTAACACCTTATGTAACTTATGGAGTGCAATAAAATATTGAGTATTGAGTATTTCAATAACAATATTGATTAAAATGATAGAATGCCTTAATTTCTGTTGGCCCCGTCGTCCTGGTATGAGTTACACAGACCACAGAGTTACCTGAGCAGCTATCTCCTGACCGCTGTTGGTATAAACCAAGACGAGTAAAGATAATAATAAGTAGTAGATTTTTCTAGTACTTTCACATTTAACGCCAAATACAGGAAATACTATAAAAAACTAACAGAATATTGGTAGTCTGATAGTACCTTTTCATGTACTTAATACAAAATATAGGTCAGGTCCGTGAAAAAAGAGTACCTGCTGCCAGGAATTAAGGCGCACGTGTGGCGTCATCAGTTCGCATTTACACGCGTTGGCTGCTCTAATCCATGGCTACACTACGCTTTATTACGTATGCTATGCCTATACTCACATTTAAATAACTATAACGAATAGTATAATATTATTATAATAAAATTGTGCTTTGTCTTGCGAGTGAATACTGTCTACATAGCCTCTTTGTAAATAAGATATGATTATATAAAACATATATGTATATAATTATGTTTATCATATTAGAAATGTCTGCCGACCGACACTTGGCCAGCGTGTTAAACTATAGCTTACCCTTTTCACAGTGAGAAGATGCCCGTGCCCAGCAATGGGACAGACATTATTCATATGGGAAAATCATCATCATCATACATCATTGGGTGTTTTTTTCATTGGTGACCGTCGCCGGATTTTCACAATCGGCGTCGGTCGTCATTCGCTTAAAAGTGCAGTTAGTGTTGTAATATTTTGAAGGCAATTTACGACGCTGATGATATGAAGGAATGTTGATGCCTAATTAGTCTAATAATCTTAGTTGAAAGAGTCCAGCTTCACAGAGCTTCTTAGATGATGCAGAATTACAAAAAAACCTTACATAGCCTAATAAATTACCAGGCAAGCGAGAGCTTTCATAAGTACTGTATAACTCTTTTTAATATGCTTGTATACTAAACCGAAAACAGTCTGTAAACAGAAAATGCCATTTTAATATTATCGTTTTAAAATACATATCTGCGATTTATACATTAGTCCTCTCAATTAAAAATCCCCACCCTATTTTCTCCCACAGGCCTATACCCCGTAGGTATTTCAAAAATTGGCGCAATCTCAACGGCTTGCGTTTAGAATTCCTTTGCATATAGGCATCGGCTGGATTCCAACTTAACGCCCATCATCGAGCAACAGCCCGTCGGTTTCACTTTCATGCTGACACTACTACTCGTCGTATTCTCGAATATTTGCATTGAATTTAGAATGTAAACTCATTTAAATATTTTAAATGAAGCAAAGCTGTAAAATACCATATTAAATCATTTACGCTAGCACAAATAGTTTATTTATTTATTAGGTTTGCTAACAGTCCATATATTTCAAACAGTTTTGTCTTAAAATTAACTTAGATACTAGACTTAAATGTACGACCAATTATAAGCAAACACCTCATGCACTAATATTAATGGAAAATTCATGAGTAGGTGTGTTATCTTAATATATAAAATCCTTGCGTTACTGACTGACTGACAGACACGCTTCAGCCGAAACTATTGGGCGCAGGAAGCTGAAATTTGGCATGTATGTTCCTTGGGGACCGTAGGGGTGCACTAAGAAGGGATTTCCGGAAGTTCCCACGGGATCGGCCAAAACGGGTAAATTAAAAAAAATGCAGGCGTAGCTGCTGGCGTCCTCTAGTACATACATAATTATTCTGTAAACAATAACTAAATACCCACTTTTTAAGTGTGTCAACGTTACTGAATAATTTACATTGTTTGATGCTTACCTAACAAGAACATTTTTACATCTTTACGGAATCCAGATATAGTAATTGAAAATACATCGGTACTGCTACTACATTCATTAGCTAGCCTACACATACGTGGGATAGGAGAGTTGGCACCATGCACGGCTCTACGGAGAGGTGGGTGGAAAGGAGTTATTTGGGAGCGCGGATATCTAGCTGGCACTCTGATGTTCAAACGCATGAGTATATCAGGACAATCTATGAAGTTGTTTATGGTCTTATACAGAAAGTTAAGATCAATAAAGTCCATACGTGATACAAGTGTAACCATTTGGAAGTGACTAAGTCTTTTGCGGTAAGACAAAACGTCTTTTGCAATTCCTGCAGAGTATGCTAAATGCCATAAAAAGCGCTTCTGGATGCGTTCAATTCTTATGCAGTGCACTGCGTAGTGTGGACGCCAGACAGTGCTTCCATATTCCAGTACGCTCCTAACTAAGCTATTGTAAAGTAGAATTTTAGTTTTATGTTTACTAAAGACTTTTCCATTTCTGATTAAAAATCCCAACAACCCAGAAGCTCTTTTCATGACATGTTCGAGATGTAGAGTAAACGTAAGCTTTGAATCCACGATAACTCCCAGGTCCTTAATATTGTCGACCTCATCAAGTACCACTCCCTCAATATTGTATCTCGAGTTTACTATTTTGTCTTTGCGGATAAATTTAATATGCATACACTTTGTCGGATTAAGTTCCATGTTATTAAATTTGCACCATTCGACAAGTAAATCTACATCCTTCTGCAGTAAGAATGCGTCGTTTTCAATTTGTTTTATAATTTTCAGATCGTCTGCATACAGATAAAGTGTCGAATATTGTAAGCAATTGGGTAAATCATTTATGAAAATGTTAAACAAAACAGGTCCCAAATGCGAGCCTTGTGGAACTCCAGATCACACTTGACGTGTGGCCGAACTATGTCCTTTTAATACAACTTGAAAGACTCTGTCACTGAGGTAGGACTTAAACCAGTTCAGCATAGCACCAGATATGCCGTACTCATAAAGCTTATCGAACAAAGTCCGTGTATATTGCGTCTACTTGTTTCTGAGAATCCAAGGCTTCTGACAAAGTTTCGATGAATAGTGTCATATTGGTTACTGCTGAGCGAGTCTTGCAAAAGCCGTGTTTGGTCATAAGGTGCTTAAAGTGGCAAGTTATGTGAGGCAACACCAAGGACTCAAGAGCCTTACCGAGTCCAGATAGTTCCGAGATACTTCAAAAAGTTTCCTGATAGATTTAATTTCCTTATTCGAGAATAAGACAAGTAGTAGGTTCTTGTCGTATTCTCGAATATTTGCATTGAATATAGAATGTAAACTCATTTAAATATTTTAAATGAAACAAAGCTGTAAAAAACCCAATTAAATCATTTTTTTTCTCTTTATTTGTTTTGGGACTTATATATAATTTTATATGTCAGTCCCATCATAACAAGAACAGTTTACAGCTTTTAAAATTACTAATTACTAACTTATATCTAATATACATACATATGTTTCATGCATACTTACCTACTAGAATTAGGATGATGTAGGCATAGCCTGTCTGCGCTGCATAAACGCCTGATCATTTTAAATGGCATCAAGTTACTCGTTTAAGTAATACTGTACCTGACTCCTAAATTTATTTTACTTACACCCGCACATATTTTGTTATTCGATTTTCTAATTTTTTTACGCTGGCATCAATACGTAAAAACTGCGAATCATTGTAATACTTAATGACAAAAAGGCAAGATTAAAGCTGTTATCAACGGAATCTGAGGTTTTCATTACAAAACTTTGTCTACTATTACACATAGCCAATTCACAAAACATCTTAGCTTCTTCAGAAGTGGGGTTACTTAATATGCTTTGCACTACACCAACATTCATACAGTTTATATTTAAGAAATTTATGATACTTGTTCTTTTACTACTGTTTTTGACACATTCCATCAAAACTTGTTGAACATCATCTACTTTATTACACACTTCACAAAGTGGTGAAATAGCTCGTCCCATTAGATAGTCAAATTTCTTAGATGGAATGTGTCCTAAACGTAATCTGTTCAGCATTACTACATATTTACGGTTCATTTTAACATTAAAAACCCAGGGTATTTGAAGAGGCTGACACTGTATTGTTTTATACCATATTCCTTTTGTTGCAGACTGTTCATCAAAATACTCTTTCCACTTATTATAACAAATATATTTAAATTTAAATAAAATTACCGAAAAGTATGGTACTATATTTAAACTTTCACTTTCTTTTATAGCAATTTTTGCTAGGTGGTCAGCCTTTTCACTACCCTGCACTCCTATATGGGATGGAACCCGTTGCAATTTCAGAATTTTGTTACTACTATGCATATGTAATATCTCATTGAGAATTTCATAGGCTACCGAAACACCTCTGTGTCCAGAGGCACATCGAGCCAAATGATACAAAGAAGATTTACTATCTGTAAAGATTACAAAACATTGACCATTACTATTATTAATATATTTCAGAGTTTCTGAAATTGCAATGAGCTCCATCGTCATTATCGATACCTCAGAGTTGGTTTTGTACATTGCTTGCCGTTTTTCATTTACATAAAAATATGCCGCTGCTTGACCTGCTACACTCTTAGAGCCATCTGTATAAAATTGTTGCCAACCATTATATTTCAGATTGAGAGATTGTATGACATCATATTTTAGGTTTGTAATTTCATAACTGTTTTTTGAGTACTGAATATAATCCAAATTAACCTCAATAATTTCCTCTAAATTTATACTAGACAACCAAGCATCTAGGGTAAACCTTTGAAGGGTATATGTTGCATGTACTTCGCTAGACCTGGTTTCTCTGTAGGCAACCAAAAGCAATGGCATTTTTTTTTTTGCCAATATCTAGAATGTGGCTGCGTATCAAGTTCATCCAATAGGTTAATAATATCATTATTAGACCATGACATACTTTTAATACAATATTTGTATGCTAGAAATAGTCTCCTAACAAACAATGGCTGAACACATAACTCACTTTCCATCGCATATATTGAAGAGCTTTTAATAAACCCACCTATAATCCTTAATGCCTGATTTTGTATTTTATCCAATTTGTCTTTGCACAATTATCGTAAAGGAAACAAGCATAGTCGAACCTACTTCTGATCAAGCATAAGTACAATGTACGTAGATATTTAGTGTGAACACCCCAATTAGCCCCAGCCAAAACTTTTAGTATATTAAGAAATTTAGCAGTTTTATGAGATATTTTATTGATGTGTTTTCCCCATGTGAGAGATCTATCCAGCCACATTCCTAGATATTTAATGTACTCTACAGAATTTAAAGGAATATTATTAATTTTGTGACGTCGTGCCTCCGCGCTTGCGAGCCCCACTACGATGACGCACTGGAGTGGGGACCCTCACCCGCTTGCCGACGATATATATACCAGCGACACACGTGGTTGGCTTTCTTTTTCTTCTGCTGGGACACGTCTAAGCTGAGTATCCATCCGTGGACCTGTGGAGTGTCAACTTACGACCTACGCCCTGGATAACTATCTAGCCGGTTAACCTCAAGTGTCAGTTCTTTTATTAATCAAAATTGTGAATCTGGAATATAACGCGAGTTTGTGTCCTGGGTGTCTGTCCTGGTGATATTTTTATTTATTTCCCGTAAGACAACCTAAGCATCTCTTTTTATTGCTCGGCGAGTGATCGATCCCGGCTATCCCGTGAAAATCGATCACCCGTGCGACATTGGCGCCCAACGTGGGGCGATGTATTACGTCGCCAGATGTATTTGTCTTCTAATACGCCCACTACTGAATATGCAAAATTTTGATTTATGTGCTGATAACTGTAAACCAAGTTCATTCAAAATCTTCACCATAGAATCAAGAGCAATTTGTAGGTTTATTTCACAAGCATTTAGGTCTTTGCGACTTAGATAAAATACATAATCATCAGCGTATTGCGTGACTAAAACGTTTTTAATTTTATGGCATATACTAGAGGTAGTAATATTGAAAAGTAACGGCGATAGCGGGTCCCCTTGGGCTAGACCTCTGTTTGCGCATCGAATATAATTATTTTGTTCCCCAGACAAGTCTTTTAACATTAAATGTCTGTAATTTAGATAGGACCATAAATATGTACAAATTCCTTTACCAACCTTTAAATCATCCAGGATAGTGAGCATCTTCTCAATCAAAATATTGTTGTATGCATCCTTTATGTCTAGAAAACAGGCAACAGTGGGCATTTTCTTTGCTAAACCTAACTGTATGTACGTAATGAGTCTAGAAAGGCTGTCTAAGCAGGAATGAGTTTTGCTAAATCCTGTGACTTGTGGAGATAATACCAAATGTTTCTCTATGTGCCATTCAATTCGATTGTTCAGCATATTATGAAATAAAATTTGCATAAACATGTAATTAAAGAAATAGGTCTTAATTTAGGTTCTACATTGCAATTACTTATATACTAAATTCCAATAGCTATTAGGCATATGAATAACACACAATTTAAGAAGTCGCTTAAAAACCTACTAATTCAAAAAAGCTATTATAATATTGATGATTTTCTTTGTGATAAAGCTATAAGGGCACAATAATTATTATGTTATTATATTGTTATCATATAGCACATTATTAAGTACTTATTTTAAATTATAATTATTGACTTATAATATTATAATGTATCCACGACCTAAGACTATTACTGTAATTTTTTTATTTTTTATTATTTTTTATGTACTGCTTGACATTTTACTATTACTTTGACATTATTTCTATTTTATTATTTGGACATTTTTATTGCTTTATTTAATTTTATTATCTTTTTTAAATTGTTCGACATATTCTATTATTATTTGTTACCGCCATAATTTAACTATTGTTAAATACTTCTCATACATTGCAATTATATTTTTTAATTATTTCATTAAAAAATATTCTAATTGGATCTCATTTATATTTATACATGTCATAATAATGTTAGTAACGAATCATCTCATTGTATTTAGCTGTTAAGTATATTTAATGTGTATTATTTCATCTTTGCACGCCACATGTGGCAGAATATGCTGTACAATCTAAAAACTGATAAGCTGTAAAATGTGACCGTATTCTAGCAAATAAAGGATTGATTGATTGATTGATTGATTGATACTTACTGCCTTTGGTATGGGTACTATTAAGAATTGATCGCCATTGATTGGGTACGTAACTGGTCAGAAAAATAGCATTAAATAAATTAAGTAAGAATTTTATGCCGGACTCAGGCAGATTATAGATAATTGAATACGTGATCCCATCACTACCAGGAGCAGTATCTTTCTTTTTAAAACATATTTTAAGTTCTTGTAGTGTAAACGGTGATTCCAGTAACACATTTCTAGAATTAAAAGTAGGTGTTAAGTTTCCGACCGTATCTGGAGTTAGTGAATGTAATAATTCCATTTGTCTTTCTTTAGATGGTGTACACTTTGACGGACGATATTGATCCAGCCCATCTTGTTCCACCTTTCAACCGCTGAAGTACATTCACTGACACCATCACAGAACGCTTGCCAACTACGTGACTTAGCTTTTTGTATTAGTCTACGACAACATAATATTTTATTTAGCAAGATTTCATAATTATCAGGGGTTGGGTTTCGTCTGAATTTTTTTAAAGCTAGTATCCGCTCCGCAATTGCAGCTGATAGTGATGGGTTCCACCATTCCTTGGGCTTAAATTTATTACTGGGATTTGTATATATCTTAGTAAAAGGGATGTTTTTGTTAGCTGCCTCATTGATATTGGTTTCAAAATAATCGTACAAATTTTGAATGTCAAAGTTCATGAAGCTGTTACTATTCCAATTCGACAAAGGTGCGCTTAGGTCTTCTTTATACTGATGCCAATTAGCCCGTTTTAAATTTCTCCTCCTAGTGAAAGACAGCGGAGCTTGAAAATTTAGCCTTATTTTAATGAGAAGATAATCACTACCTAAGCTCTCGTTTAATACTTGCAATTTAGTCATTATGGCTAGGTCTGATGAGACAAATGTTACATCTGGCGAGGTACTCTGAAGAACACCCTCCATTAGTTTAACGCGAGTAGCTGAGCCGTTATTTACAGATACAAAACCACAATCCAATGAGGCATCAAACAACTGCATTCCCCTGGGGTCAGTTTTGTATGACCAGTTTGTGTGGTGCCCATTATAGTCACCCACCACAATACATTTTATAGACACACGTGAAAAAAGATCCTCCCAATCGCATGTCCTAGTATGTATTGATGACGGACAGTAGATACTTATGATGTCTTCTAAAACACTACAGTTTAATACCTTCACATGAATAGCCTCTCTACCAGAATTATGTAAATTAATTTGACATACCTGTGAGCGAATAGACTTATGGACTATGATTGCAACTCCACCATAAGCATCAGGTCTATCCCTTCTATAGATACTATAGGTACTTAACTTAATTGAGTCAATTTCCGAATCAAGCCAAGTTTCAGATATTGCTGCTACATGAATATTTTCCCTATTCAATAGTAAATCAAAATCTACTAGTTTAGGCTTTAAACTTTGGCAATTCCATTGTAGTATATTTATGGCAGAATCCTTAACGTTACTATCCATCAGATATGTTTAAAATATTTTTTAACTACTGGTCACCTGTGAAAATTCTCAAAACCCATAAGCCATAATTTTTCTTCAAAACTGCGCTCCGAAAATATAATTTCCTTAATCCTCTGGAAAACTGAATAAAAATCAAACCTCCTTTTACTCTTCTTATCCTATTTATCATTTATCCGATCACACAAAGGTTCAACGTCCATATCTTCTTCTTGTGTTGATTCTATATCAGTCTCAATATTTTTCTTTTTTTCTTGTTGCTTTTTTTAGCTTTCTTGGTGTTTGGGCACTGTAATGCCTCCTCTTTATGTATCTCCCCCTCATTTGTAAGATCTGTGTCACTAGCCAATTCTTCTGGAGGATTTATACCTTTTTTAAGAACACCGTTGTAACTATTTTCAGGTCTTTGAATGCAGGATGACGTGGAATAGCATGCCTTGTCGTCATTTTCTTTAGTGCATGTCGGACGATCTGAAGCTTTCAAATACATCTCCAATGCCTTCTTGTATGTGAGATTATTCTCCCTCATGATAAGTCTTATTTTGCTTTCTTTTAGGAAAGCAGGGCACGTCTTGTCTAACGCCATATGTGGGCCCCTGCAATTGGGGCACTTAAATGTTTCGATTTCACAATTTTCGTGCGCTTTACCACATTTAGGACAAACAATTTTGCTGGACGGACAAAAATGTCTACTGTGGCCAAACTGCCAACACAGAGAGCACTGAGATACCGGGAATATATATTTCTCTACTTGAAATCTGCAGCCATAAGCATATATATATTGAGGTGGAAAGGGATTATTGAAACATATGCACACCGTCTCGCTGTCTACCCATTTACCTTCCTTTTTTTTAATCGTTTGGTTGTTACTATCTCCATATCACAGTTCAGACTTGAAGAAAACTCTTTCTCCTCAATGTCTAAATCCACTCCTTTAATGATTCCGTAAGATAAAATATTCTGGTCATGAATGTACTGGACTTTAAGATCTAATTCTTTGAATTTTTGACTATGTAGTAACTTTTCAGCTTGCTCTTTCTCTTTCAACTGAATCAAAACTTTATATGGGCTCTTATATTTAATTTTAGTCACACCTCCTATCTTTTCACTGGACAATAATTTTGCTAAAGCCATTTGTTTTGGCAAAGGTTTTAATGCACTTAAAGATACGTCATAATGCATAGAGGTAACATTAATGTCATAATGACTTTGCGTTGCGTCACTTTTTTTCAAAACTTCACATTGGGTATATTATCCAATCTCTTTGCATTGGGTATCATGTGTATTCACTGAACCATTTCTGCTCGTTACTTTAGGTTTTTTTCTAATAACTGTCGTAAAACTATCTTCACTGCTTTCTTCACCTTTTGCTCTCGCTCCTGGTTTTTTGTGGTTCATATTCAGGTCATTTCTTACAGAATTATTCCGATTCGATAAACCATCAAGCTCTCTTTCACATTCTTCTGAAATTTCCGAATCACTTCTATCTAAATCTTCATCATCTACACTATTTTCACTAATTTTACTAAAAGTGGGTACTTATAATTAAGCGGATAGTGAAAGTCGCGGCACTAAACGAACTGCGTGCGCTTGCCGGCACGTCTCGAGCGCGAATGAAATTAAATCATTTACGCTACCACAAATAGTTCCGAGGTACATAGGTACTTCAAAAAGTTTCCTGATAGATTTAATTTCCTTATTTGCTTTCCGTGACGTTAAAACTCCTTACAATTAAAACACAGACTATTTGGAGACTGTCGCCATGCAGCATTTTTATTAAAAAAGAGAACAACCTCATTTTATTTATTTATTTTCTGGGAGACACAATAATAATATGCTACAGAATATATTCTGCATCTTATCTCTCGACAAACACTTTGTCTACTAACAAACAAAGCAGAAAAGATGAAGTGGCATTAGGCAGGCACATAGCCAAAAGAACCCATGGCCGTCGGGCATAATGTTTCTGGAGTGGAGGCCACGCATCGGACGTCGCAGCAGAGGCAGGCCTCCCGCAAGGCGGACAGCGGATGGACGCACTCAATCTGAATATGGGAATAATGAAGAGCCTTGGTGAAGCAGTGGACGTCATGAGGCTGATAATATGATGAACAAGCAAAATTACCTACGCAGACCTATCGACAGAGACAGAGTACACATATGCAATAAATTAGAGAGGCAAAAGTGGGTGAAACGACGTTGGGTCTGGACGAAACTAAACTTGGTGCAGAAGCAGGCATGGATTATTAAATACTACGTAACTGACATATTTTGTATACCTTGAATAAAAATAAACAAATTTAACATCAAAGAAGCTTCTAGAACCGATAGTAACTCAACAATCACCCGACTGCAGACGCCCGGAGAATTCGTATCAAACTCAATTTGGTGCGCGCCGCAAATCGCGCAGTCATTCCCACACCCTGCGCCCTCTACCCTCACCCCCGCCCGTAAATGCACTGTCTAACATGCACACGTTACTTTAAATTATGGTATCGGGTCTGAATGGAAGAAATTGCGATACCTTTATTTGAGACCATACTAGACTATTGACTTGATAATTTGAGTTACAGGTATCTATTATACAAGGCTTATTGCCAGTCCTAATATTTGATTTATCCATGGATTTCACTTTTAAAGATACATATTCGACATAATATTTTGTATATAGCTTACGTCAAATATGTACCTCTACAAGCCTAATTGGGACCGGCCGCGGCACTTAGTTCCCCCTAAATTGTAACTTTAAACCAAACCTGATGCAAAGTTTGTGAAAAAAACGTAGTAGAATAATTTTATTACAGCGCAAGCCTAGTAGACACCAAAAGACTGCGTCGCACAGGATACTTTACACTTAAATACAATCACACTTAACCAACGGCCGCATATGAAGTCTTAGTAGTATATGAATAATAGAGCATATAGACCACCACTATCATTTTCATGTCGTGAAAAAGTTTTTTACATATTACAAGGTCATTAACGTTAGCTAATTTTGTGGAGAAATCTTAATATAATGTAATAATAATATTAAGATGCTTTCATATTAGCTATTAGGTTACAGCCGCATTGGATTTCTAAATAAAAGCTATAGTTGCATTATCTTACCTCATCGATATATATGTACTATTGTTAGAATACAATGTGTCAATGATGTGACCTAGTAAATCTTCCATGGCAGAACATAAATGAAACCTATTTGATTCCCTAAAACGAAGAAATACCACCCGAGGAGTAGAAAGCATTTGAACTTTATTTAACTTAATTTCAAAGTTCGCTCTTACTTACCAAACAAATCTTTGCAGTTGCAATATTTGCACAAATATTCCTAATTAAACTTTCCGATTGAAGGGGTGACAACACAAATCACCCCTAATAATTAACCCTTAAGCAAAAAGGTTTATTCCAAACAATGGATTCCACATCAATACAGATTTCGAAGGGTGACTGCCACTATTCATGAGTTGGCATCAGAATTCACCCTCGCGCCACAAATTCGTATCGAAACTCGATTCGGGATGTGGTAGAATTCAGAAGTCAGTACCTACATATATTTAGTACTCACGTACCACCCTCAAATATAAAGTGCGTAGTAACTCCGTTTTGATGACGTATGCATAGGTATGATGAAGGATAAAAAAGAAATCTTCTAAAAGTAAGGTTTTAAGCCATTTCTTTTTTACTTTTATTAATGATAAAATATGATTTATTGTGGGTTTATATTGTTGTTGTATACCAGATAAAAGTTTATGTTACGAAGTTACAATGAGAAATGTACCTACAATAGGCTGGCTTATCACTATACCATATTATCTACTTGTTTGGATAGACAGTAATACCTAGACCAGACAAACAAAATCACGTACATAATACATGTATGAAGATAAATAGGATAGGGATTTTTATAAATATTAATTTGATCTTGACATTTTCACTTTTTTATACAAATTAAATTATCTTTAACTCTTTTTTATTCGCAGTAAAGCTACAAAAGCTATGGCAATTGTTGAAAAAGGCACTTAAAAAGTTCTAAAACACACGCACCATACTGTTGCTATTGAAACAAAGACATCGATAAATAACCCTTTAATTGCCAAAGTTTACAGCTGAACAAATTGAGCGGCCGTTTTGAAAAAAAAAATCAGATCATAAAGCGCGCGTACCATAAAGTTCTAAAACATTTTATGTTGCCAGTCACGGAATATTCGATGTTTATCTACGGCATTTACACAGACAGCAAAACAAGTTACCATAAATATTTAACTAACTGATATTTGTCGTGATGTAAGGCACTATGGTTTGAACACAGCTACGAGTCACGGAGTTCGAAATATAAAAGTTTGTAAAAGGAACGTTTAACCAAAAATTTTCTTGTGATTTAAATTTGTTTCGATAAAGTTGAGGTATTCGGTTTTCATAATGGTTCTAGATCGTACAATTTTTTTTTAATGCAAATCGTCTCCTTCTCTCAGAAACCTCTTTTATATTGACTAAATATATTCAAAAATTTAATTGGTTAGTATTGTGGCATTATAATATATTATTACTTTATCACTCTACTCACTCTACTTTATCACCTGGTGTGCCTCAGGGGTCCGTGTTATCGCCCACACTTTTTCTTCCGCATATCAATGATATGCTCACTTTTGGGGGCATGCATTATATAGGAACTTCATAATATTTGTATTATAAGCATCCGTTGTGATTATAATTATTGATTAAATACATAATTTTAAATTAAATGTCATTTTCGTAATTATAATAATTAAAATACTTAATACTAATCGAAGAATCGTGAATAACATTGTAATATATAATTATACTAGCTGACCCAGCGAACTCTGTATCGCCTTTTAAAGATTTTTTTATTTAATTCCCTTTTTTCGAAGCCCCTTTTCCAAAGTTACCATTGACTTAGCGCTTAATCTCTTATCATTTCAGAGTATATAAATGATGAACAAACAAACAAAGATATTTATATAATATTGAATTCCCCATTCCTTAAAATATCGGAGGCGATACCCATATCGACTTTAAAAAAAAATCCCGTCCGCCATCTTTGATTTCCTATCCGCCATCTTTGATCACGAAATAGATGTTGTATTTGGATTCACCATCCCTTAAATCACCAGAGACGATACCCATATTGATTTTTAAAATTTTTCCCATCCGCCATCTTTGATTTCCCATCTGCCATCTTGAATCACGAAATAGATGATATATTTGGATTCCCCATCCCTTTTAACATCGGAGACGATATCCATATTGATTTTAAAAAAAAATTGCCATCCGTCATCTTTGATCACAAAATAGATGGTGTTTTTGAATTCCCTATTCCTTAAAATATCGGAGACGATACCCATATCGACTTTAAAAAAATCCCGTCCGCCATCTTTGATTTCCTAACCGCCATTTTTGACCACGAAATAGATGTTGTATTTGGATTCTCCATCCCTTAAATCAACAGAGACGATACCCATATTGATTTTTTAAATGTTTCCCATCCGCCATCTTTGATTTCCCATCCAACATCTTCAATCACGAAACAGATGTTGTATTTGGATTCCCCATCCCTTTTAACATCGCAGACGATATAAATATATTTTTTTAAATTTTCCCATCCGCCATCTTTGATTGCCCATCCGCCATCTTTGATCACGAAATAGATGTTGTACTTCGATTCCCCACCCCTTAAAATACCGAAGGCGATACACATATTGATTTTTAAAATTTTCTCATCCGCCATCTTTGATTTCCTGACCCGCCATCTTGGATCACTAAATAAATTTCATATTATTAATCAGCATCCCGAAAATCTCGAAAACGGTACCCATATAGATTGTATCCTATTCGTTTAGCCTTTTTTTGCCTTTGACCCAACCCTCTCCCTTCTCGTTTGACCATTTTATTATTTTTGTCTGGCCCCTAAAAGTTGTGGCGTAGTTTAATATAGCCTATAGCCTTAGGTAGGACAAAGCCTATAGCTTAGGACAATTCTTAAAATCCGACTGCTAGTTCCTGAGATTAGCCGACATTATCATTTAGCCTTTTACTCGGCCCCAAAGGGTCGAAGCGTTATGTTAAATAGCCTATAGCCTTCCGGAATAACTGGGCTATCGTATACAAAAATATTTTTTCAGATCCAACCGGTAGTTCCTGAGATTAGCGCGTTCAAACAAACAAACAAACTCTTCCGCTTTATTATATTATATAAGTATAGATAACTGCAATAGTTATTTGTGCAACAAGAGAGCAAAGTTGTTTTTTGTTTCGAGTGCTGATTTTGAGTCCCGAGCAAGCGAAGGATTCTATGATTGATTCACGAGCGTAGCGAGTGAATCAAAGTTAGAATCCTGAGCGTGGTGAGGGACTCAACAGCACGAGATACAAAAAACTTTGCTCTCGTGTAGCACACATAACTTTTCACCACAGCAGTGAGAACACATATTACTTAGGAGACATAGAAATGAACAGGAATAGATTGAATTCTGCATAATCAATTGTTGATTTAACTCTTCTGGTGTTAAAGTACAGTCATCATCGCTAGTTTCACTCATCTTTTTAGATTATTTTATATATTAATATAATTTAACACGTTACGCTATACCTACTGTATCAGCATCAGCGAAATTTTTATTCCCGCTACTTTTTTAAATCGCGTTTTAATACCGCGTCCCTGATGTTTATTTTTCAAATGTATCATTGTTGTAATTCTAAATAAAAATGTATTGGTTAAATACTAATTTTATACTATTAATTAGACTTATTTTTATTAAAATCCAATAATAAATTAAACATGTAAACAATAACATATAAAAAAAGTAATTTCTTTATAACAAATATCTTTTTTTTTTGCGTTGCCGTAGGTGTTTTCTTTTAGGTCGAATTCCAAAATCAAATTTCGAATTCGAAGGGGTTTGTTTTTTCACTCACTTTTTATATGCATGTGAAAGAGACAGAGCACAGGAAAATTCGAATGTTTCATATTTATGGCTGAACAATGTCAATTCGTAGCACTGAAGATTGAAAAATTAAAAAGCTACTTTGCCTCACGCTCGAATCAAAATCGCGTTTTGTTCACTGTTTTCTCGCAGCAAAAGCGGCATGTTTGAGCTGCTGTGGTGAAAAAAGTATTTACACATACAAACTACTTAGTAATAAGACTTAGTAGTACTCAAAATGTTATCCGGTATCTGTGAGGTTTCGCTAGACTGGCCAATATGGCGACTGTGATTTGTCTGTCAGAACCATTACAATTTAACAAAATACTCGACAATCCGAATTTTGCGGATTTATGTTGTCGACTCGAAATCTTAATTATTTTATGTTTTATTATTCAGGTAAGGTTTCGATGTACTCCTTGACGAAATTATTAATATAAGATGTGACACTGCGATAGCAGCGCAGTCTGTCGGTTCCAATGTGAAACATTCCAAAATCCACAACTACTTACAAATTAAAAATTGACTAAAAATACATTTTCCAGTGGGCTAAATTGTGAATCTAAACCATTCTCAAGTCCCCTTGAACACATACAAAAAAATCAAGATCAGCCCATTCGTTTAGGATGAGTTCAGTGACATACACACGCACACAAGAAATATATATAGGTATTAAGATTAATAATTTAATTAAATGCCAGGTAATTATTATAAGTATAAAATATAATAGTTGCGATTTCATAATTATTGGATTATATTAAATAATTATTGGTTATTTTTTTGCTTTAATTATTTAAGTTTCAAATAAGGGAGGCATTTGTAGCGGTAGCTACATACAACTGAGGCTATCTAGCGAGCAACGACGAAAGTCTCAACAACGATCCGGCGACATCTATCGGACACAATGCGACGGAAAACAAGGTGCTCAATCGCACAAGCAGAGTTCGCGGTCCGAGTTGTATATATACAACATCTGGAATACGTCCGTCGGACTGACCACCAGGCAATATCACCGAGCCTGGTTAGAGGATCCTCCCTCTAGTTGGAGGAACACCACACCTTTATCCTCCACACATTTATATTAGTAAAACCTATTTTTTTCTGTTCCTCTATCAAAAATTTTTTCAACTGCCATCTGAAGGCGTGGACTGACGTGAGATTCCGCAATGGAGGGGGGATATTGTTCCAACATTTTGAAGCCGCATAGCGAAAGTTTCCTCTAAATGCCTCTGTGCAATGTAAATTAATTGATAGCGGTTTGGAACATTTTCTATTTGGACGTTCACTGCCATTTGTGACAAATGTTAGTTTATCATACAAGTATTGTGGTTGCTTCAACTTGATGACACCAAACATTAGGCAAGCAAAGTGCAGTTTCCTACGAGACTTCATTTTTAACATGTAATTTTTATTTAAGAACGTCGAACGTTTTAGTGTTACTTATTCTCTCGTATTATGGCACCATTTTAAACTTACTAAATTTAAATTAATTAATTTAATCATTATCTCAATTAACTAAAATGTAATAACAAGTACTGCATGGATTCATTATAAAGGTTATGGTGACTTACGAGCCGTTTGTCACTGTACGGAATATTATGGGTTCAATTCAACACAACAACACAAAACTTCGTGCGATCCACAAATTATTATATTTTCCAGTTTTGGTGTTTTTAATTTTATCAAATTGGTTACAGGTATTTCTTACTTATTTATTTGCTACAATATTGTATACTCATTTATAGAAATAAAGTCTTTTTATTTATAGGTAGAATCCAACCGCCCGCCGGATAAAGACTCCTTTCTGTCCCCTCAGCTCTAATATCTGTCTCTATTATTAGTCCCTTGAGACCAGTGCTTGTTAAAGGCGTCTAGCTTATCCATCTAGTGTCACCGCCTGGAACTACCGCAATGTCGTATGCCATTTAGATATATCCTCTCAGGTGTAATTTTAGCTCATTTGCCGTTTGACATGAGGCAGATTTGTCTCGTTGAGTTCCACTGAAGCGTTGCATTCCGAGTACCATTAGTAATTATTGTGATGGTATGTGGTAATTTAAAGCGGTGGATGTTTGAGATGTAGACGGTGAATGCGACTTGCACTCAAAACAGGACTGATGTCCCCATTTACTACACAAAATATTATCATTTATTCTCACAAGGTGATCGAATAACAAAAAGACACAAATTAAATATTTATTAATAGTAAAAAGAATATAATCATAGTTTACCTCTCTTACAAAATAAAATTTAAAAAGCAGACTTCATATTTTGACTTCCTTTACGAAACATTCCAATTGCATCAGTGATACCATTCTACCTTTTTACTTCTACAATAATGCCCTAAAGCTATGTAGCTACACCGTCATTGATCAACTCGGCACCCGTTTCTGCAAATCACAATAGGAAACGATATCGGGAAATGCAAAGGGCTTCAGGCAACGTCAACTTTGTATTGCTCCTAAAGGGAAGTGAAAACCCCTGTCCACCAATACGAGTTGTCAAAACTCGTATTGGTGGGACTCAAACAACATATCAAATCTAATAATCAACTGCACGAAACGAAGACTATAAACTTAGTATTGGTAAAACTATTACAATGAGCGAGCAATATGGCAGCCTTCCCTACAAGTTAAACTGTTAAGTTTAACTTGTAGGGAAGGCTGCCGAGAATTTATCGGAAGTTTAAATACATTGAACTGTAGGTAGTAGGAAAATAGTTTAACCTTAGAGGATAGTTGCAATCTGTGTGGTATTGCATCGATATTACATAATTGAAATATTTTTTTTCGAATTTGTCGTTGGTAGTTTTGTTTGAATCTGTAATGACCACGTAATCCTTTGACTTTCTTCTTATAGATAGCTAAATTCCAAAGTACGTAATAATAATTATACAATATATAACCGTATCAAGAACTCATTTACTCAAACCACCAAAATTAATAACAAAACTACGATTGCCTGTGGCATTAATGAGCAATAATCCGAAATTCAAACATTTAAACTCAAATTTGGGATCGGAATTTTGCGAATGCGGATTAAAAATCAACAGTGGCCGAATAGTGGGGTGTGCAATTAATCTTCCCGGACTTGTCCGAACGCTGTCCGCTGTCCGGGCTGTCTGGGACTGTCCTGCAAAGCTCGTAAATCTTGAACACCCGGGTCCTGTCCGGTATCTCGTTGCGCATACAAATATTCTCCCAGTTTTGGAAGAAATTTATTTGAGAAATGACTTTAATTAAGTGGCCTTTGTTGAAAGGCGTGTTATGTCGTGTTAGCTTTTTGGTTTTACATCTGTTTTTCACAGCTTTGTCAACGATTTTGAATAACTGCATGTTTATTATGATTATTCGGATGACATTTCAAATGCGTAAGTAGTCTAGACTGCGATCTCAGGGGTAAAGTTTGCATTAATTTCTTCAATGATTGTAAGAGGATTGACGAAAGCAAAATTGAAAATAAGTAGTATTAAAGTTCATTTACTTTTGGATACTCGTCGGATAAAAAAATATTTTCTCTTTGAAATTGAATCACTTGGTTTGACTGACATACTATACCAGAGCGTTAAACTACTGTAGCAAGAAACATGACTTTTGGGCAGTGGCTTTCTTTTAGAGCGTAGACACCTACTAAGAAAGGATACTTTATACGCCACTCGAAGGAGGTAATAATTATAGAAGGGCTCCAAATTTTGTTAGCCCCTTTAAAATTTAATAGGCAACTCTTATTATTAACACAAGACCACCTATGAATACCTAAGTATCATCAAATAAAGCGCTCAAAGACTATTCAGAACAAAAAAGAATGTTTAAAAAACTCATTGAATCATAATTAGTTTCCCAGTTGTGAGGACAAAGTATGGCTCCAATCCTTTAGTGCTCACACAATACCAGATGTGACCTCTTTATAACGTTCATGCGTTCCTTTTTTAAATTTTGCAACGATCCTGGCAGTTGAAAAAGATAATTGCGGTAAAAATGACACTATATTTTATGATTAAGTGCTAACGAGTGCTTTAGAAGGAATACATTAAGCAATTATATTTTATATTATATTTTTATGGCAAGGTCCGCAGCACCCGCAACCGGCGAGCATGTATGAACAGGGTAATGAATGTAGAAGAAGCGCGTGACTTTTGTAAGGATAGATGCAAGTGGCGTTCCGTTGTCCCTGCCTACCCCGACGGGAAAAAGGCGTGAGTATATGTATGTATGTTATATTTTATCTTTTTGTTTGAAATATAAATATTATTTATGATAAGTCAAATCGATTATATACATTTAGTTGCGTGTTACTTTGTCTATTGAAAATTTCTGACTATGGTCACACTCTGAACTGTCAATCCATTCGTTCATTGTCGTTTCCCGCGGTCAGCGAAAAAACCTCTCCCTGTTCGCTCTGGAAGATTCCGTTTTGTGATAATAAATTTGGAACCCGAGTGAATGCCGTTTCCTTGATCTATAACCGGCACCGGTATATTGTAATAAAAGTCAAACTTGTGAACTATTGAACATTTTAAATATATTGAACATTTGCAAAAATTGTGTGAATCCGGTGTCGACGCCCACGTGCCATCGTGTCTTGAAGACGTCGCTTTTGCAGCCTAATAGCTAAGTATTTAGATAATTCACCAGCTAATATTGGCCAATTTTAGATCTGTGTGTGTTTCTAACTTAGCTCCAAGCCTGACATCAAGTTAAGATTTCGTAAGTAAATTAATATTGTAATCTTGTAATTCACTGTGCAACACAGTACAGTTATGTCGGAAATTTGTTGTGGCTGACAGGGACTGATGAATATAATCACGCTTCCACCAATCTCTGCAGACAATCCCAGTCCCTTCTGGCCAAGCTCTAGACACTTTTGATTATGGATTATGTTTTGTGTCAGCCGAGAATAATTCGTCGCCTTGGTGGTGAAAAGAGTTAAGCCACACTTTTTACTGAACTGAGTTAAGAACACCACCATACTTGGCGTTAATCAGAGATTCTATTGGTGAAGAGATCTATGTGATAGCTCAACTAGAAGTTGGTTTTTCATTAAGACGTGAAAGGATCTATATGAAACTAGGAACAAAAAATCAAGTGGTGAATGTAGCGCTAGCTGCATAGATTCATTCACCACTTTTATTCGTATCATAAAAATAGTTCAATCAAATAAGCAGTGAAAAGAGGTATGCCACATAAACATTTTAACTTCCAAACAATCCGCCATTTCTGGCAACACTTTTGAATGAAATATCGCCTTTTAATATCATTTGTTTGACAGCTGACATTTTTAGTTTTGCGTTTTCGTTCGCGCGTTTACGCTAAGTTGTACTTCTACTATAATTACTTAAATAAAGTTATTATTGCTGTTTATAATTACTTAAATAAAGTTATTATTTTAATGAGGTACACGAAAACGCGCCGTGAACCGTTATCCAGAGGGACCGGATGAGGGCGTGGCCCGGGTTAGGGCAAGGACGGCGGTGGTCTCTGATTTGGACGGAGAACTAAGCTTATTTTTAGACTCGATAGCTTCTTCGTCTGACTCAACAAAACGCGCTCGCGAGATCGAGTAGCGTTTAGAGGAATTGCGCGGGCAATCGACAGCCACAATACAGGAGAAAGCGCTCCTCTCTGTTGCCGTTGTGGAGAGAGTGGCCAAGGAGAGCTGCAGCCTGACGGGTGCCTTTGTTAAGGCCCTGATGGACGTGGCTCGGGACATCGCGGCCGCAATTGCGGTGGAGAAGGCGTCTAACGCCGAGATTTCCGCCTATCCTCCCTTAAGGCTGCGATGGACGCGATGTCCAGTGAGCTCGCGCAGCTCCGTAAGAGTGCGCCGCTGACATATGCAGCTGCTCAGTGTCCGCGAACGCCAACGACGGAAAGCTCCCCGATCTCCGAGTCATCTTCTCTTCCGGTCGCCAGGCACCCGACAATGAGCGCACCAGCCATGAAGCCTCCAAGGAGTGGGGGCCTACTTCGCTGAGAGGAGTTCCCTCCTCTTCCCTTCCACCCCACCCGGGCTCAAAATAGCGATCAGGTCCAGCAACAAGTTGTCGCGGCGCCTTATCCTTGCGTGAGCCACGATAGCTCTATTTATACGGACCTGGCGTCGCAGATCTCGGATGCGATCCAGATGGATCGCAAGTTTGAAGAACTTCGGGCCGAGATCTTTCCGGACCGTCTGGCACGGCCGCGACTCGCGCGGTCAGTGGCCGTGGCACATAACGCCGCGCCCATAGCTGCACCAGACGTGATTGCCGCCGCGTCCACTACTACAGAAGCAGTCACGCTCGTTGGCGGGAGCAGGAAGAAAAGATAGAGAAAGACAGCGCCGCCTGCACCCGCACTTGCCCCATTGTAAACCCTCAACCCTGTTGAGCAGGCACCTGTAGCTGAGTCCAGTGCCTCGTGGGCCACAGTGACAATTCGCCCTCCTGGCCACCGTGAAAAGGCCAGGGCCCGGAAGGATAAGACCAAGAAGCCAGCGTTGCCCAAAGTGCCGTCCACGTCGGCGGTGACAGTGACCCTTCCACCGGGGTCCAACATCACCTTAGTCGAGATGATGAGTGAGCCTGGCCAGGGAGAGCCCTGGCCAGGCTCACTCAGTGAGCCGCACCTCGTTGAGGTCAACCCTCTGGTTAACCTCAACGAGGTGCGGCTCACTGAGTGCATCCGTCCGAAACGGGCGATCACCGGAGGACTTATACTCTAAATTCCCGGTGAACAGGCTTCGGAAAAGGTTGAAGACCTTAAAAGGCGCCTTCAGACGGCGTTGTCCGTAACGGGTGCGATCGTGCCGGCGCCCGTAAAAATGGCTGAGATCCGGATGAGAGACTTGGACGACGCAGTAGTCCCTAAGGATATTGCCGAAGCAGTTGCCGTTGAGGGCAATTGCGATGAGGCCGACGTGAAGGTTGGTCAAATTCGCCCCTCCGCGGAGGGCTTGGGGACTTCATGGGTCCGCTGCCTGCTCACAGCTGCCCGCGAGTTGGTGGCCGCAGGAAAGCTCCGGTCATCGCCCATGTCGAGGCCCTGGCGGCTCGACCTCTACAGTATTTCAGGTGCCTGGAGAAGGGACACGTGCGTGCCCACTGCACATGTGACAGGGGCCGAAGTGCGGCCAGGTGGGCTACAAGGCAAGCGGTTGTGAGGAGAGTGCTCCGCGGTGCCCTGTGTGCACGGATGCGGGGCACCCGGCCAACTACCGGGTGGGCACCAAAGCCTGCACCCCTCCTGAGAAGAAGGATAGTAGAGTACGGGCTGCGGTTGCCGCCGCTCCTGCCACGGCGGTTACCGAAACCAGCAATGGTTTTGGGTTGTTAGAGTCGGTTATCGGCTCTGGGGAGGCTATGTAGGCTTAAAACCCTTTTCCCCTTTAGTCGTTCTTCAGGGCAACCTAAACCACTGCCGTGCAACACAAACAAAGCTTGACCATTGCAGAGTGTTTGGCAATAATAGCGGCACCGTATTTCATGGCGGACCATCCTCGTTGGTTCGGGGCATCAGATGGCTCCGTCGCCGTGTACTCGGGGGGAAAGAGAGCCCCATTTCCACCTGTTCCACCAGGGGCTGGGTTTCGTCGTTGTCGAATGGGATCCTGCGAGCGTCGTCAGCTGCTATATTTCCCCAAACAGTGGCCTTGCCACTTTTGAGGCCTACCTCGAGGGGCTGGCCAACCACATTAGGGTTTACCAGTCCCGTCCGGTGTTTGTCCTGGGTGATTTCAACGCGCGCTTTAGCGTGTGGGGTGACACCCGTGACAACGTGCATGGAGAAAGGGCGCTCGAATGGGCGACTGAACTCGACCTCTTACGCTTAGATTCATTCACATTCCTGAATTGTACATTGCTTTTGTTTTTGTTTTTTAATGTGGTGAAAAGAGCTAAGCCAAATATTCTCAATAACTTCTAAAATATTATAAGAGCATTCTTAATTGAACTTTCTTAATTTCAACACCTTTACTTATTACCTTCTTACAAAAAATTATGGAAATCTGGATTCAAATAAAGGAGATACAACGAAAATCATTTTTTTGTAGGCACGTTCTTATTTCAATTGTCTTTATCTTGGAATCAATCAAGTGTGGCATAGCTCCCTTCACTACTAAGGCGACAAATTATATATTAGTGCTTACATTGGTACTTTAGCCGTGTGCTTAAATAGTTTTTGTTTATTTTTTAATCGGGTTAAGCATGTCTCAGCAGTTAAAGTATTTATGATACTTTTTAATGCAGGTCCGTGTAATGACGGATTAGGATCACAAAGTGGCATTACCGTATTTCAAATCTCGACAACAAACCCTTTGCCAAATGTTTTGTCTATATACATAGTTTGCCAAATGCTTCTATTGACTGACAATTCTATTGTGAGGCATAACAAGAATTTTGATTTCAAAAAGATTTCAAAATTCTTACTCGTGTGAGTGTGTATCCAACACTGGTGTTGAAGATTTCAGACAGCCCAAAGGCCTCCAACATGACCTAACGATTCTTGTCGTGAGACAACAACAAGAAGCAATAGCTTCGCGCGCTATAGACTTAAAATGTTTACTAACGTCAATTTCATTTACTCACAGCGCAAGACTTATTATGACCAACAAAACAAATTGAACATCCATTTCTAGTAGGTCAGCTCAAGTATATAGTCAAAGGGCAGCTCTAGTAACAAAACACATAGGTATATCGACAACACCAGACCCACTAAACTCGTTTGCTCAACAAGCTAAACACTATTACACCACCAACAATACTTTCTAAAACATCCTTACAAAGCCAAAAGCTCTCATTATTGTCTAAAAACAGATCTGTGTGTAAGGGCCTCGCCTCAAGCACACAAACTTAAATATACTATGTAATTTTACATTCCCCCAGCTTTTAAGCGAATGAAATCCGACGCACGGAATAGAGATGAGACATGAAAAGGTTATTAAGGTTACACTCGAAGAAATTCGGCGTTTTGCCTTTTGTTTTCTAATGGAACTAGTGCTGGGTTTTGTTTTGTGGGACAGCTGATACTGACGAGGTTTTGATTGCAAACAAAAAATATGTATCGAACTAAATTGTAGTTGGGTGTGGGCGGCTCTAGATTGGTCTGTGTGGAGAGGCTTGTGAGGGGCCTGTGTCTAATAAACGTCTTACCGGTGAAATTATGGTTATGATGATAGAATAAATAGAACAGTTAGTAAGGTAATTTAAAATAAAACGACTTCAAACACAACTGCTGCAGAGAAAATCAAATTTTTCAACAGGTAAAGTTTTGGAGGTAGGTGACAGCCACGAAACTGGACCTTACACATCGACCGCAAGCCATCCATGTTAAACTACAAACGCGCAGCTGTGATCATGCATGCACTTTTATAGGCTGGGTTAACCCGAATTTGTATATATAGAGTTCTTGCGTTACTGACTCAATGACAGAAAACACACAGCCAAAACTATTAATCGCAAGAAACTTAGATTTGGCCTGTATTCCTTGAGAATCGTAAGGGTGCACTAAGCAGGGACTTACCCAAGTCATCACGGGTTTAGGCAGAAACTATTGAATGTGCGGGTGTAGCTGCAGCAGCCTTTAAATTCTTAAAAATTTTAAGCAACTATACATATACACTATGCTATCATGTATAGAGCATACGAAACTAACAATTTTATTACTTTAAACTCAGCAAAATTTTCAACAAATATTAACTAATACTAGAGGACCCGTGCTGCTCCACAACATATTTTAATATTATAAAAAAGCTCTTACATATAGGTATGATGAGTACATTGTAGCCTTATCTAATAAGTTAAAAGATGATATTCTTACCAAAAATATATATATCACAAAACTTCTTTTCTCACAAAATTGGCTTTTTGTTGCACCTTAGGTATAGTGAAATTTTCACCTTGGCATTACTATACCATATACATATGCCAAAAATACCATTTATACCAAAACTACTATTCCTCCCAAAAACACTATTCCTATCAAAACGACTATTTGTACCAAAACTACTATTCGTACTAACACTACCAAATCTACCTTTTTTTTTTTAAACTACCATTTCTACCAAACCCGCCAGTGCTGTCAAAAGTACCTTTTCTCTCAAAACTACTATTCTTACCTAAGCTACAATTTCTACCATAACTACCATTTGTAATATAATTATATGACAATAGTACTATGAACCGCTGTAATATGTTCCACATAAAAAAAAATTAGATAATTGGAGAGCCGAGCCACAAACGCCAGGGACAGTCCGTAACTGGATTTCATCGCGATACAAAAAAAAGGGGGCAAACTCCTCAACATCAGAGATAAGTTCACCCAACATTAAGGGTTAACTGGTAACATTCGGAGAATATTACCTGCCATCAGCGATAATTCACTATAGTGATAATTTTACCACCATCGGGTATAATTTTACACACCACTACACTCACACCCGTATGAAAGTAAGGCAAGGTCACCCTAAGGAGGCATAACGGTTTTTCCTGGCAGCTACCGCAAGGAACTTATTAGATGCCATAAAAATATTTTTGAATTTAGAACCGTCCATGTAGAGAGAAAGCAATGGAATCTTAAGAAATTTATAGGAAAACTAGCTTTTTCCCGCGGCTTCGCTCGCGTAAATTCGGGGTTCTCTAGTTATAGTATATCATCTATGTTCGGGGCAACACAAATCTCCTTTATTGGGAGGACACTTCTATAAATTATTGGCGTTTTAACTGTAAGAAATATAACTGCAAAAAGTATTTATTTACACATACAAATTAACTACTTATTACTAAGACTTTGTAGTGCTCAAAATGTTATCCGGTATCTGTGACGTTTCGCTAGAGTGGCCAATATGGCGACTGTGATTTGTCTGTCAGAACCATTAGAATTTAACAAAAAACTCGACAATCCGAATTTTGCGGATATATTTTGTGGACTAGAAATCTTTATTTTTTAATGTTTTATTATTCAGGTAAAGTTTCGATGTTCTCCTTGACGAAATTATTAATATATAAGATTTGACACTGCGATAGCAGCGCAGTCCGTCGGTTCCAATGTGAAACATTCCAAAATCCACAACTACTTACAAATTAAAAATAAGTAAAAAATCAATTTTCCAGTGGACTAAATTGTGAATCTAAACCATTCTCAAGTCCCTTTGAACACACACAAAAAAAATCATCAAGATCGGTCCAGTCGTTTAGGAGGAGTTCAGTGACATACACACGCACACAAGAAATATACATATTAAGATATTGAAAAATAAGTTCAATGTCCACACCTATCTTCCTTCAAACTTACCCAATTTAAATGAGCATACCATCAAATGAAAGAGCTCTCTCTTTTCAGCGCGTGTTATAGGCCTATAACGAAACGCCTACCTCAATGAGAACCAGATATATAGAAGCAGAAAGTCATTGACTACGGCTACGAAAACGTAAAAAATGTATGGGAGAAAACTGTTTTTGCATATAACTTGATGAATGTGCAAGTTAGGTAATTTCTAATGTTTGATGACAAATCTATGCAGCGAGAGCTTTCATTTAAAAAAATAAACATGCGAATCGGTTGGATAGAACGGGCTGGCCGACTCGTATTATAAAACACAAATTCTTGTAATATATAGAAGATGTACAAAACATACAGTAAACACGCGGTAAAAACTGAAAATACGCCGCGCTGAACTTTAAATCTCTTGTGCCTGACTTATAAATCTATGCTAAGCTATTCATACGTCATCGTGACGCGCGCCATTTTGAACTAGAGCCGCCATTTTGTGTTGAAAACAGAAAAATGCACCGTTTAATGGGTGCTAATTTATTTTATCCTTAGCTTTATTTACGTGCGTTTAGGCATGTTGACGTAAGCAGTAATTGGAAGCTACTGTTTGGAATTGTGTTAAGCGTGCGTTCACACTACATACTACATACTAAGCCATACATTTTTAGTTGCGATGTTTTCCTAGATCATAGCAAGCGATACTTACCTAATAAATGCACAAAACTTCTAAAGAGACGTGGGATTGAATTTCAATTTTATTGCCAGTTAAATTATGTACATGGTGCCTGGTGGCAACTAGACATTAAAGTTACTGAACTTCAATGTCCGTTTGACAATCAGCTAAAAACACAATTTGTTCCTGACTTGGTTACATAAAATAATAATATGCAGGTCTCAATTTCAACAGGTTTAATAAATCAAATTACACAAGTGTCTGTTCCTACTTAAGTTCAAATTTATTGATCGGTTTTTATGTTTTATCGATATTTACTTTACTTAATCTGATGATTTATCAACATTCTATTGAAATTACTGTTGAGTAAACCAAATCTGAGGATTTTTTAAACGATATCTCGATATTCATTATGAGTAAGCCCATCATTAATCAAATTAAAATTGCTGACAACCCAGAAAAATGCGAACCTTCATTTATAGACGCATCTTACTCTAACACTAGAAAAAAATTAAAAGTGAAGTAAATACATATGTTGGATATGAATGTTATTGTAATGCTGTCTCTATAGTATTTTCTTAACTCTAAGACCGGCTCCAATCAGTGTTACCAACTTAGTAGAATTTGCACTAAAACTGGTGCTTTCAACATTTGCCTGAAATTCGATACAAAGTTCGTTTTAAAATAATTTGCACATTGTTAAATCTTTTATTATTATATTACTTGATGTATTGATTTAATATTACATTTCAATTGTTTTGTTATTTATTACTAAACAGAACTAATTTGTTTTGTATGACAATTATTTTCCGAAGTAAAGTAAGTATTTTAATGGAAATTTCAGTGGGTAGGTATACGTATAGGAAATTTATTTGTTAGTGGTTTCTGTTGCCTGGTCTCGAGTCTGGGTGTTCATTGTGTCCGTTAGTTGTATGTTTGTAAAGTCCCCCGCGACACAGGATTTAGTCCTAGTGCGGGAGTTGTCTTTTTTTAAGAGTTGTCTTTTTTAAAAGAGAAAGAGAATTGACGTATAACTATATATACGTAATATAGCATATGATCGTTGCCATAACGATCAGTATACTATAACGCATACTCTTAGCTCAGCTCTTCGCGTCCGTCTTAATGCCCGGATCCGTTCAATTGACCGGATCCGGCTTAGTGTGAATAGCTTCATACAAATTGTTCTGCCACTGGCTCGTTATTCGCCGGTCCGAGCACTAAGCCGGACCGGCTAATAAGCCGGTCCGGCGTAGTGTGAACGCACGCTTATAGGCAATTCGTTAGAAGTTTTGGACTATTTCCTAATTTCATATTTCGTATGAGTGTGTGACCGACTGTGGAGTCAGAGCTTTCGCAGTTCGGTCACCCATCCAAGTAATAACCTCCGTAATGGGCGTTTAACTTTGCCAATATATTACAATCGGCAAGTGAAGTCACGCTATGAGCGTTTTGGACGGTTGGTTATCCTTCCCTTATAGGACAGCTACCTCTCAAGGGACTAATACTTGTATCGCGGTGACTTTAACAAAATAGAAGTAAGGAAAACAAAATACAATCAAACATGTCGGCGCTGGACCAGTTTGAAAAAAAATCCCTTGGCTCGGTCATAGAGTCGAGGCACACTAGGAACTGGTATACGAGTGCCAATGTGGGTGTAAAGTAGCACTGGAAGCGACGATGTCTTGCTGAGCAATTCTCGCCCTTATGGTGGTCTAGCGGGAAGTTGTTCGACTGTGTTGTTCGACCTAAACTCGAACTAACAATTTTATTTGTAGACCACGCAATGATTTTCCCCATACGGGTATGAAACATGCAACGATTCGGTTTAAAGACTTCTAATGGCAGATAATGCGACTATAAGATTATAAGTATCTTTATAAGTTATCTTTGAAGATAACTTATAAAGATACCTACTGTTCTGGGGTTAAATTATAATTTATAGCTTCGTTGTTTCTTTTTAATTAGATAAGAATATTTAAATAATTTATAATGTTTATAATATTTTTGAGACTATGTTTTAATAAATAATGTTTTAATGCTCATTAAATTACAGAGGTTACCTGCAAATAAATGAGCACAAGACATATATAAAAATATACATACATACATACATAGACTCACGCCTGCTTCCCCGAAGGGGTAGGCAGAGGCATATTGAACGACCACTTTTCGCCAGTGTTTTGATCCCACGTAATAGGTGGCGAGCCTATTCCCGCTTATCGGGATATAAAAATATTATTAAAATAAATTAAACTAGTACAATTAAATCGAAGTTAGAATACCGTAAACCTACTATAATGGTCAGACACGAGGTCGTGGATTTGATGTATTGTGCTCGGTAAATATCAGTGCCAACATACGTCTGGCAATGTGCCCTGTAGGCAGTGTAGACGTCAACAGGCTTGCATTCACAGCATATATGTCTATTCCCGAATAGCTTACTACATTTTAGGTTCTTTTATTATGTGTAAAGACCATAAAATAAAAGGCATGCCACATTTCTACCCGTTTTTCTATGTGCTGGCAAAAACCATCAATTATATAGAGCTATTTGTAAATATATCTGGTTTTAAGTTTTAAAGTGTCATTAAAACATGTGATCAGCCAATAAAACTTAATATTCATTGTCGATATAACTGAACAACGATAACTCCTTAATAGAAAACTAGCTGGTGCCCGCGGCTTCGCACGCGGATAAAAGTAACATTTTAAAATTTTCTCTGCTAAATTTAATCTTTATATGGCTGGCAAATTTTCAGATTTCTTGACAACTGACTTTTTGCTTTTATATATATATTTACACAAAGATAAGTATCATGACAACAGCGTCACTTACCGGTTCAAATTGTAGACTATATGCGCTATAAAGTCCTCTACCTCCCAGTGAAAGTCTCATTTGAATCGGTTCAGCCATTCTAGAGATAACCTCGAACAAACAGAAAGACAGACAGACAGATAGATAGACAAAAATGTTAAAAGGATTGTTTAGGACTTTTAAATCGTGTAACTAACATATGCGCTTGAAAAAACATTTGTTTTGAAATCACAGACAGACACGTCAATTTTATTTTTATGTATAGATATAATGTCATCAATATTGAAATAATTGATTCAATACTTCAGATATATGATCAAAGCAAATTTTAGCAAAGTGGCTACAATATCTGTTGATCAGCAAATCGAACGCTTCTAATAGAGACTAGTGTACATAGATGAGTGACCGGTCGCAAAGAGTCTTCTATGTCTCGGAGAACACGTCAGCCATCGTCGTTTTCTGTTAAGATCTCTGAAAATAGGTGGAAAGACATCATACGATGAGTTTATACTTTCAAATACCATTTTAAGGCATTGGTTAGACTGTCATTGCTATTGCAAGTCAACAAAGGCATTTTTGTTCTTCAACATCCAATTCATGAGTACCTAAACATAAATAGCTTTCACCTACCCTGACAGAACTTATACATATCTTACAAACAGCTTTTATCCAAAATTTAGACAGAAATGAGAATATCTCAACCCCGATCCACGGGCGAAAGGAAGTAGTGCAAGATATTTCAACATTAATAGTTCTAAGAAGACTTCGTTTTCGTATCCTCTCTACTTACAAATTCCCTGAATTTAGCTGAGCGAACTAAGATCAGTTTACTGAACTATCTAGGAGGATATTGGTATAACCTAAATCTCAGGTTTCAATCTAGTAACATTTGTCCGAGAATGGCCCTCTAGATTTGTGATATGACTTATATAGTAGTCGAATGACCATTCCGCTCTTGAGATATTTAAGTTGGGTGGAAGTTGAGTTTCTCTGTGAAATGTTGGGAAAATGAAAATCTTATATCAAATATTGATTTTGGAAATGGTTATAATGAGTGCGCATTGATTTTGGGCGATTGAGATCGATGGATCGAAGATAAAAATAAATACCACACAATCATTCTATTTCGCGTACCTTGCTTATTGTTATTTAGTTCAAATCGGGTAAAGAACAGTAAACCAATCCAATACATCATATCACTGAGCCTGAAACCTAGACTTAACTACTGGATGAACGACCCTACACCACGAACCAGGTGATCTGACACCAATATATCCAAACAGCAGACAGACAAAAGTTTAGGTCACAACATTTTTATATATTTTTCACAGCCACGCGAAAGTAAGCTACCATCTTTGTATATCATCATAAAAGCTAAACTTGTAGACATGACAAATCACAAGAAGGATAATTATGTGAAAGAAACATGCTATTTTGTCGATATCTTTAAGTAAAAACGTAGTCTTTGTGACTACTTAGCTGCTGAAGTATACTGACTTCTACTTACCTGCTGTGTAACGTAATATTCCGTATTGCGTTATAATCTCTACAGGCGCTTAACGCAGTAGGTGGAGTCAGCCTAGTCCGAAGAGCGCTTCGCTAGGAATTATTACCTTATAAGGTAATGGACCGGGCACAGGCAGTCTGAGAGTCATAGGTCTATGCCTATATAAGATGGGTGCGCGATCTAAATCGGTCAATTTCCCTAGACGTCGCTACGCTGCTACTACAACTACGTATTTATTCTGCCTTCTACTTCTATATCTACTATCCTGCTGAGGATGAGTATATTTTAGTTATCTGTGTGCCTATATGTTCTGTCTGTACTATCTGTCTCTTCTAAGCATAACAGCCGATCTAGGGACAGCCTGTTCCTGACCGGTTGTTGTGTATTCTCTACGCTGCTTTCCAGTTCTCCCTACGGGCTATAATCCCCTACGCGTCTACACTTGTATTCAGCCTACGGGCTGACGTTCGACCTACGGCTTTCTACATCCACCGGTCCCTACCACCGGTTGCTGTTAATTGCGACCTACGAGCTGCTGGCGCCGTGCTTCTACCAGCCTACGCCTGAGCCTACCGCTCAGCCTACATCAGCTGCAGCGCCTGAGCCTACCGCTGAGCCTACACCTCGACCACCAAGCTGCACTACCCAGCGTGCACTTCGGCCAGCTCACCGGCGACCCTACGAGCAGTCTACCCTGCGAGCGTCGGAGAGTAGCAGGAGTCTACACTCCAGCCTTTAGGCCAGTGCTTACCTAGTCGGTCATACTGTCTGTAAGCGGTAGTGAGACATAATAAAAAACCTGTTCCTTCTAAGTAGTGTTTCTATTAGAACCCCGACAATAAACCTGACAGCTAAACGTCTCAGCTGATTACGCAATATTTAAAAACTTAATATTTTCTTAGGTACTTCGTAAAATCAGAGTGCACGCCGTGGTTTTGAACCCGTATAGCAGTTTGTTGGTCTCTCTACTAAGCTATCGCCGCATGTTGGTATTTTGCTGAATTGTTTTGTATTGTAACGAAATGTAATTAGATTTTAAATTAACTCACAATCGGTATTCTGCTAACATAATGCAATTATCGTCTAATTTGAACATTAAATAGAGTTGGACATTGATACATTGTTTGACACTGTGTCCAAATTACGATCTAGTGACGGTGGCCTTCAAGTATCAATGAATTTGGGAGAATACCATTAATGACACTGACATTAGATCAAAACTGTATTTTGAACAATCATAATTACGAGTATTGGGGCTCAGAACATACAATTACAACACACGAGTCTCTTTTATAATTTGTGTGAACATTCCTTACTCATGTGTGAAACCCCGTGCAATGCGTAATTATTAATTTGTATGCGTAAACCTGTCTAATGCGAGGCACGTTCATCTTATCTCACGTAAGCTGAAAAGAATAATATGAATAAAATAATTAAAAACTCACATAAATATCTTGTATTCTTTTGGTGCTTACGAGATGCTTTGTTTTAACCGACTCTTAAAAAGGGGGAGGTTATCAGTTCGATTCTATTTATATTGCCTAAGAATTCTGTTATATATATTTATATCATTAAAATTATTCACTTAACGATTGGCTTCAATAAATGTGCATCAGAAAAGGGTTTAGTAGTTCAGTTCTCGAATAAAAAATAACTGCAATAAATGTGTGGCACAGAAGGTTGACGATATAGCTTTTCTGTGAGTTCTTTTTTTGATAATTCATTATTGTTATATGATTTTTATCGCTTTGTGAACAAAATACCCAAAAAAGAACTAATGCTAGTATCTATTTATCTACTACACTTAGCAATTCACCAAACCCCATCCCCTCATTATTGTTAAGTATATATGCCACTTCCTATAAAATTGCAAGATGTAATAAAATAGTTGCTACGTCTACACCATCGTCAGTAAACATAATAAATTGAAGGCAACCACGTTGCATTCTTGAAGACGCTCCACAGTGTATTTTTTGACCTCATTTTGTGACAGCTTATTTTTTTTTTGTTGATCACGCGGAGAAGCATGTCACAAATACTGGACAAAAACTCCCGCAAGGCTCGCTACTATAGTTTTTGAAAAAAATAAATTTAAAGTTTTATGTCCGGAAACTTAAGATAAGCTTAAACTGATTTAAAAAAAAGCTACGACTATAATTCTTGATGTTGTACTGCGTTCTAAGAGCCTTAACCTAATGCTAAATTAAGAACTAATAGTGGGCAGGCTAGGGCTTCTGAATTCCAAGATAATCGTGAATATGTGAAAATAGTATTATTTTTTTGCGACTAATGTCTACCGTATTAGCAATTTCTTTTTGCCTTAAAACAAAGCCACACTTATGGACTGCTACCACAAAAAAACAATTGCAAATATGGTGGACTTTTGGAGATATAATTTTTTTTTAATTTCCTGAAATTCCAGAATTTCGTCGTTGCTTGCCTGTTTGTCGCTCAAAAGCTACACGAGCTCATTCCCTCCTCCCCCTTCTTCCATCGGTCATCCAGACGCACTGCAGGGTATCATCCTTACTTGGTGGATATTCCGTTAATTCGCACTAAGTGCTTTAAGTCATCCTTTATAATACGCACAGCCAAAGAGTGGAATTCCCTGCCTGTGTCTGTTGTTCCGAGTGCTTATAACCCGGCGTTTTTAAGACACGAGTGAACAGGCTTCTTTTGGGCGAGCTCACTTCATCTACGACCACGTCTTTGCTCTCGGCCAAGACTGCGATCAAGAGTAAGCCTATTCCTAAATAATAATAAAAAACTGTAGACCGTTAAGTAATTCTAGTACAAATACCGGAAACATGATATAATGATGCGATAACTAAGAAAGAGTTACTTAAAATTGTGCTGATGTACACGTAATAATCTTAGTGCCACGATAAAAAATTGCACCATATTAATAGTCAAATTCTGGAATTTCCGGAAACTTTTAAAAATGTATATCACCAAAAGTCCACCATATTTGCAATTGTTTTTTTTTTGTGGTAGTAGTCCATAAGTGTGGCTTTGTTTTGAGGCAAAAAGAAATTGCTAATACGGTAGACATTAGTCGCAAAAAAAAAATACGATTTTCACATATACACGATTAGGTATCTTGGAATTCAGAAGCCCTAGCCTTTTTTTTTTTTTTTTTTTTTTTTGGTATCGGGTTGGAAAATCCTCATGGAGTCCCTCCGCCCCGGGGGAAGGACGAAGGGGACTGTCAGACTCTTACTGACTAAAAACCAACCCGTGTTCCTCATGTACCCGTGTGTCGGAGGGTAGGGATTCGCATAAGCATTCGTCACTACCCCCCGACGGGTATTGGCCCGCCAGATGGTCAGGCGGGCCCCGAACAAAACCCCCTTGGCGGCGGATGAAGGTGTTGGGCTCCGCCGCCAAAACACTCAGCGGCCGCAGAGGATAGGGAGGACGGCAACGCAACACCGCATCTCCTCTTCCTCTGCGGCCCCACCGCGACGCAACGATGGTGCGCCTCCATTTGGTCGCGGGAGATAGGGCGCGCGGCAACGCAACACCGACACGCCTCTCCTCCCGCGACCGCACCCGACTGCGAGGGACAGAAGAACTGTCCCTCGCACCCGCCCTTTGGACGCATCCTGCGCAGGCCTCCGTCAAGCCCACGCGGAGCGTCCCCTCCTGGATCCCTCTTAGCTTCACCGCGGGTCACCAATCCACGGTTACTAAGCCCCCCCACCACGACAAGGTGGAGATCCCACGGGGGGGCAGAAGCCCTAGCCTGCCCACTATTAGTTCTTAATTTAGCATTAGGTTAAGGCTCTTAGAACGCAGTACAATATCAAGAATTATGGTCGTATTTTTTTTTAAATCAGTTTAAGCTTATCTTAAGTTTCCGGACATAAAACTGTAAATTTTATTTATTCAAAAACTGTAATAGCGAACCTTGCGGGAGTTTTTGTCCAGTATTTGTGACATGCTTCTCCATGTGATCAGCAAAAAAAAAAATAAGCTGTCACAAAATGAGGTCAAAAAATACACTGTGTGGTCCGACGCGTTCCAGCGAACAAATAACGCCGCAAGAAAATAAACATAATAACTGTGAAAAGGTTTTCTTTATAAAAAACCGCGCTACTCTCGGTTGCAGTGTCCTAGAAATGAAATCAGGACGAATGCAATTTTCTTCTAATTAAAAATGAAGGTATGATACAGCAATCCGGTTAGAATTTATTTACTAGTAAGAATTTATGCATGTATGTAATAGTTAGTTACTACCTACTTTTGTATTCCTTTTAAAAAAGCAGTGATAGCCTAGTGGCGGGACTAATAGATTGCTATGCGGAGAGCCTCTAGTTCAAACCCACAGTACGTTCAGCCAGGAATGTGGTCTATAAGTTTAAAAAAAGCTTTTAGTGTAATCTAAAAATACTATAAGTTTAATTTAAGAACTGTCAGAAAATTATTTCAAAGAAATCAACCTTATTCTTCAATGACGTGCAAATGAACTTCGACTGTAGTGTGGTAGACAATAGTATTAGCCGACTAGACTGTACCAATGACTTTTCGAAGTAATGACAGTGTGTGTATTAAATTAATTAACTTTACGCTTGTTAAATGGTGAAGGAAAATATCGTGAGGAAGTATTTGGCCAACGTAGTGGACTGTATAGATAAGTTAACGAGAACATAGTGATAAAAGGTTTATAACCAGCAATAGGACAGTTTATGTAGATACGGGGCTGAAGATGATGATGATGCTTTTATGTAAAATTAAAATGATATTATCCGTGTACAGGTGTAAATACTGTATAGAGTATGCACAGATATGCACTTGCATATGAGACAAAAATATTAATCTTGCTTAAAAGACACGTTAGTCCAATATATTAAGTGAGGCATTCGCTCCGTCTGTGAAGGTATGCATGGAATGGTAGTGGTACTCTAACATAGATACTTCATCATCATCAGCCCTGTGTATACACTGTCCCACAGCTGGGCACGGACCTCTTCTCACTGTGATAATAGTAAGGCACGACACTGGCCAAGTGCGGGTTGGAAGACTTCACATGTCTTTCAAAACATGAAGAACTCTCAGACATGCAGGTTTCCTCACGATATTTTCCTTCACCGTTTCACAAGCGATAATTAACCGTTTAATACGCACTTAACTTCGAAAAGTAAGTGGTGCGCCGTGGATTCGAGCCCGAGAACCTTTGCGTAGCAATCTATCGGTCTCTCCACTAGGCTATCGCTGCCTAGTGATCACATAGATACTTGTTTCTTTTTAATTCGACCAAATACATAAAAAATACTTTTGTTTTTTATATGGTACATTAAACCAGCTACAATGTGAGTTCATAAAACAAGTACGTGAAATATCAAAATGCTGGGTACCATAACAACAAACATATAGTACAAAATAAAATACATGGAACGTTTATTGCGACATAATATCCTGCCTATAGTTCAACGGAGTTTGAATAAAAAATATTCAACCATTCATCCGAATAATAATAAAATAAAAGTAATATAAAACTTTATTACAATCCATTAAATTGAATAAACTTGGGTGTACCGCATTGCTAAATATTAATTGTTCTGATATTGTTACAAACGTTTTCATGGATAATCCCATTAATTGCTTTCGTTAATGAACTGAATGTGGCCGCGTGGTGTATTTAATGCAGTTACTTTAATACAAATTAATATATTTTTATATTCGGCGAAAACAAAAATAGCGTTTTATCCATTTCCATTCTTTAGGCCGAAACCGTTTATTAATTTACATTCGTTCTGTCATAAATTATGAACATGAATGTGCAAAAGTGAATAATATAGAACTGTCTTTGTAAATACAAAGTCATAAGTTTAAAGGTCAGGCAAGGAAAATAGGTTTTATAATATAATACTCGCCCAAACATGCTTTGTAATCGGTCAAGAGAAATTAGGTCTCCAGTATTACTTTCATCCTTAGATTATATAACTTATTCTAAGCTTCTCTCCGACGTATCTGAAATCTATTGTGAATTTATTTTATTAACTTTAGTCGTTTGTAGCTTGCTGTGTTTAAAAAAAAAAATTATATATCTTTAGGTATTTAATCGCTCTGATAGGTATGTGTAGTGTTCTTCCAAAATGCAGAAATACGTTGTCGCCAAACTATTTTGAGTTTACATTATAATTTTTGTCTATATTTGGTCTAGTTTGTATTGACAAACCTTATTACAATCCAGTAAAGCCATACATATAAGCCATACATATACATGTTCGCTTATTGAAGCGAACATGTATATGTATGGCAGTATAACAACATAAACTCAAAATATATCACTATATTATGTAACTTCATGTGTTGTCGTGAGCTGCATTTAATTAAAATCCACTATTCCATTTGAGAGAGAATTTTAAAATCGAATGAAAATATTAAAGAGCGGGTCTTAATCGCGTTAACTTAACTTATTTAAGGTATAAATACCTATTTGTTTCCGACGTTCCGAGCTTGGTCGCGGAGAGACTGATGAGAGCTCAGCGCCGTCTTGTGGAAGTGCGGGTTTCGGCACCTACCCTCACTTGGTCTTTATTTAAGTTCGCAATGTCGGTACTCCGACACACTACACTAATGACGTCTACACACTGTTGAGATTTATCACTGCGGCGGTGTTTACATTTGCTGATGACTGGATTCCAAGTAGCCGATAATCTATATCCATCCTCCCGGTTGAAATTATTGTTATATTTCTTGATTTCTACCGCTTCACGTACTATCCTGGAGTAATAGTGACGATCGGTGGATAAGACTTGTGGTTGATGCAGTTCTATCCAGTGGTTTGGTCCAGACTCCAACAAATGCTCAGCTATCGCCGACTTATTAATATGTTGGTTTTTTACAGCTGCGATATGTTCTTTTACTCTTTCTGCGATTGTACGCTTAGTCTGCCCGATATATGAACTACCACAGCTGCAATCGACTTTGTATGATGTATACAAATCGCGAAAGTTTAAAATCATATATTAAAGAGGAACTATTATACTTACTGGTACTCATCAAAGCGGCATTCCATGAATAATTATAATTATTCTGTAGTATAGAGAGCTCTATAATAATCTTTGAATTAAGATTTATTATTATATTTATTTTAATTTTCTTTGAGCTACATTCCTCCAATTTTCAATATATTTGCATTTATGTATCACAATATATTGTGTTTTTTTTAATATACTGTTTTATTTTGTATGTACGTGGAGATTTTATAAATGTACTAATCCCAATAAAAAGTTTAAGGCAGGGATAGCCTAGTGGAGATACCAACAGACTGCCATGCAGAGGGTATCAGATTCGAATCCACGGCGCGCACCAATGACTTTTCGGAGTTAGGTATGTAGTAAAATTCCAGTTGTATTCCAATACAATTTATATTTCGGACAAACCTTTACACTGTACAGATATTATAATATTTTCTAAGAGCCACCGTCCGTTCAGTCCCGTCGCCCGGAATAGAATGCCCGCTCTCGCCAACCGCCATTTTGAATTATTTCGATAGTGATGTGACTCGGACGAGTCAATCGACTACAAATTATTAAATTCCAATCGATATTAATTTTAATAAAAATGGGGACCTTACACTCGTCCATCCTGACCTCGTGTATGTCCCCATACACGCAATCAAGCAAACTTAACATAAACCTTACACTTGGCGAGAGGGGGCACTTACAATCACATTAAAGAATCCTGTAAACCCATCCAATTCTCACCAATACATTTTATAAACCGCTTATAAAAGCTTACAATCCTGGTTAACCCATCCAATTCTGACCAATACATTTTATAAATCGCTTATAAAAGCTTACAATCCTGATCAACCCATCAATTCTGACCAATACATTTTAGAAATCGCTTATAAAAGCTTACAATCCTGGTCAACCCATCAATTCTGACCAATACATTTTATAAATCGCTTATAAAAGCTTGCAGTCCTGGTCAACCCATTAATTCTGACCAATACATTTTATAAATCGCTTATAAAAGCTTACAATCCTGGACAACCCATCCAATTCTGACCAATACATTTTATAAATCGCTTGTAAAAGCTTACAATCCTGGTCAACCCATCCAATTCTGACCAATACATTTTATAAATCGCTTATAATAGCTTAGACATGTTATAAATGCAATGCTTGCTAACCCATCCAATTCTAGCAAGATTGACATTTACGAACAATACCTACGTGTTATAAATGCAATGCTTGCTAACCCATCCAATTCTAGCAAGATTGACATTTACCAACAATACCTACGTGTTATAAATGCCATTTACCAACAATACCATGTTATAAATGACATCTACCAACAATACCTACGTGTTGTAAATGCAATGCTTGCTAACCCATCCAATTCTAGCAAGATTGACATTTACCAACAATACCTACATGTTATAAATGCCATTTACCAACAATCCCATGTTATAAATGACATTTACCAACAATACCTACGTGTTATAAATGCAATGCTTGCTAACCCATCCAATTCTAGCAAGATTGACATTTACCAACAATACCTACGTGTTATAAATGCAATGCTTGCTAACCCATCCAATTCTAGCAAGATTGACATTTACCAACAATACCTACGTGTTATAAATGCCATTTACCAACAATACCATGTTATAAATGACATCTACCAACAATACCTACGTGTTATAAATGCAATGCTTGCTAACCCATCCAATTCTAGCAAGATTGACATTTACCAACAATACCTACATGTTATAAATGCCATTTACCAACAATCCCATGTTATAAATGACATTTACCAACAATACCTACGTGTTATAAATGCAATGCTTGCTAACCCATCCAATTCTAGCAAGATTGACATTTACCAACAATACCTACATGTTATAAATGCAATGATTGCTAACCCACCCAAGTCTAGCAACATTGACATTTATCAACAATACCAACATGCAGTTCCTGCTAACCCATCCAATTCTAGCAGGAACTGCTACATCATCCTCTTAGCGTTATCCCAATCTGGGGTCCGCTTTCTAGTCTAACCGGATTTGGCTGAATATTAGCTTTTCCACAGAGCGACTGCCTGTCTGACCTCCGCAACCCGAAGGGATAGCGATATTCCATGGTTTAGGCTAGTGTCAGTTTATTAAGAAGGTACTGACGCCCTGTAACGACTGTCAAAGATCTTCATGACAACCGGGACCGACGGCTTAACGTGCTCTCCGAGGCACGGGGCACTGCTTATAATAGCTTATAATTCTGGTCAACCCATCCAATTCTGACCAGAATTTTCACATAACAAAATAGACCTTTAATAAATAAAATCATGGCTATATTAACAATTGTATCGTAATTTAGTTAATACGGTTTTACAACCATCAGTGCAATATATCAGCTCATACAATAGTTAGCGCAACATGTGTAAAACACCACTATTACTAACCATTTTTAATTTTTAGCACAAGTTAACAACATATTATTATTATAGCGACATAATATACACAAGGAATTAATATAAATTAGAATGATAGGCTGTTTTATCACTGCTACAAAAATAAGCCTGTAACAATACAGCTCTGGACTGTACCATTAATACCTAGGTACATTAATATTATTTTAAATTAATAATTTTTGGGAGGGGGGTGAAGTTACTCGCGTCAGTAGGAACTACCATCCTTTCCTAGACCCACCCTACACGTGCCCCCCAAAAAAAAAAAACTGTTATCCGGTCAAATGGGCTGTCGGCTATTCACCCCAAAGGACAATAAAAGCTACCGCTTAGTCATTAAAAACCTCCACCATAGACAACAACCACCAAAGATTGTGAACTACAACAGAGATCCCATGCAGGTGTGGTAGCCGCCGAGACCGTAACGCAGTCAAAATCTACACCAGCTTCTGATAACACCACTGATATTACTGACAATCAACGAAATCTGACTCTTGAAAGCATACTCATAAAACAAAGTGAGACGATCGATCTCCTAATTCAACAAATGTGCTCCATGTTGGACCGTATCACAACTCTCATTATAAAACAACAAATTACTTCTCTAAACCTTGCAACGTGGAACATTAATGGCCTTGCACCTAACTTTCATGAACTTGAAGCATTCCTCCACTCCAACAAACTTGATGCATGCCTTATATCCGAAGCACATACAAACAATCGAATCTAAGCTGAATTTGCATCACCGGATATAGCGTGTATTTTACCTGCCACCCGAATGGCGGAGCTCATGCTGGTTCTGCGATTGTTATTAAAAATAGCATAAAACACTGCCTACCGCAGCCGTACGCGACTAATCACCTACAAGCTACCACCGTGCGCATAGAAGACGGCTATGGTCATATGAACCTCTTGGCCATATATTGCCCACCGCGACATTGCATAAAAGAAATCATGTTCACAGAATATTTCCAGTCTCTGGGGAATCGCTTCATAGCTGGTGGGGTCGGGAATGCTAAGCACACCTACTGGGGATCACGAGTAACCGTTACAAGAGGTCGAGAACTAAAAAGGAGCGTCGATTCCAATCGACTTATACTATTATCTACTGGTGAACCGACATACTGGCCCACAGACGGCAACAAGATACCAGATTTGTTGGACTTTTATATCACCAAAAATATTCAACCCCTTTACGTTCACAAAGTATCAAGCCTCGACGTCTCCTCGGACCATAGTCTAGTGATGCTGATGATAAGCACAACAATCATTTACTGTGTACTCTATAATGAGAACCTGTAAAATGCAAAAACAGACTAGGGTAATTTTCGTGAATTTCTGGAGTCCAATATAATTCTTAAACTTCCACTGAAAAATCCCGAAAACATTGACCACGCGTGCCCATACATCACCAACCTGATACAAGTAGCGGCTTGGAAAAATACTCCCACTCTAGAAACACCCAATCGTAGAAAACTATTTCCAGTTGATATCCGCAGCAAGATATCTGAAAAGCGCAGACTTCGCAGAGTGTGGCAACATTCACGCAATAGAGAAGACAAAACACGACTCAACCGGGTGATTACTGAACCAAGGACTGCTCTCGCACAGGTTGCAAATGCATAGAGTCTACCAAAAGATAAGACAGTCTCGAAAATAAGGAGTACTGCTCAGCAGCATTTCTCGATGACCCTGCCCCACACGTTCTACCTTCTTTTGGCATCATATTTAATGGATAGAACCCTCCAAGTCAAGCAACGCGGCTCCAGATCCCCTCCGCACACTTGCGATTCAGGAGCGCCTCAAGGCTCGGTCCTTGGCCCAGATATGTATAACATATTTACTCACGACCTACCGCAAGCCCCCAAACGTAATTATTGCGACGCCTGCGGATGACGCTGCATTTCTGACATCTAGTAGTGACCCAGATGAAGCCAGGGGGCCCTTACAAATCCAACCAGACCAAACCTATAGCTGGTTGCAAAAATGGCGAATTAGAGCGAGTGCCCCCAAATCGCACCACATCACTTTCATGCCGCTAAAGAAACTATGCCCAACAGCAAATCCCGGTCAAGTACCGCTACCTCAATCTACATGTGTGAAGCCCCCGGGCCTCCACTTGGATCAACGTATGACCTGTAAGGAGCATGTAAAACATAAAAGGAACGAAGTCAACTTTCGTTATAAAAAAAAAACCTATTGTGGTTACTCGGTAAACAATCCGCTCCGTCCCTGAGTAACAAACCCAGAGTCTACAGCTCAGTTATAAAACCCATATGGACTTATGGATTCCAACTGTGGTCCTCAGCCTGCAAATCAAACATCCAATACCTCCAGAGCCCAAAATAACATCCTCAGGACTACAAGTGGCGCGTACTCTGAGATCCATGAGTACTTGGAGACGAAAACTTCTGGAGGGGTCATGAGGCAGCTCTTTGTCGTCCCGTTCAAGACGGCACCTAGAAAAGAAAGAAAAGAAAATATATCTTTATTGCAAGCACGCTGCACAGTACTCCTTAAATTTACTTATTCTAATAAACAAAACAGAACCACACTAAAAAAATATTTTGGCGAAGTCAATAAACACTAACTCAACTAAGACCAATGACTAAAGACACTTTTTTGCTATTGGGCAACTTGTTGCCATAATGAGTTAATGACGCTTGGCATGTCTTGTCAATTGTCACAAACAGAGTTGAGTTAGTTGACATTTATGTGATACGTGTCACCATGTGACTCGCCACGTGTTTCTACACCAGAGATTGAACAATTTGTACATAATTTTTACTTTTGAAAATACATTTAAGTAACTTAAACAATAATAACTGCTTGAGCTATGAGCACTATACACCGCGTGCCGCAATTCGGGCTGACACTCAGCAAACACTGCTATGGACGCTATAGTTCCAAACACAGTACTGATTTTCAGTGCCGCCACGTAATATGTCAAAAGGCCACTGAAACGTGATGGTCGTCTACGTACCATTGCATATGAACATGTCCAACTATTTATGACTAATTCAGTACACTTTCAAAACATATGTTTTACAAGAAACAAGGGAATACATAACTAGCAGGTATGCCCGTTTACTAAGTTTCTACATTTAATTTGCTTATTTGCTCATAGCGGATAATATGACATTATTTTAGTTTAATGTTTAATTTTTCAGGAGTTGTTGCAAGTACCCAACCAGACCTCAGAGATACTAATATGCTGTAAGCAATCCAGACTAATGTTACTAGGGCTATATCCTCACAGGTAAGCAGTAGTATCTTGTAACTGTAGTTTCTGTTGAGAGAGTAAACATGGCTCTTGAGGTACTTTTTAAATGATGCTTTTGTTTTCAGGTCCCTTATCGGAGGAGGCAAATTGTTCCAGCATTTCGTACCTAAGTATCTAAAAGAGCCCCGGAAAGCCATTGTACGGTGTTTAGTTTGTGATAGAGTTCTGGTTGAGGATCTGGTGGAGTATGAAAAGTGGTTTTGTCTCCAATCTAACTTTTCATACAAGTAGGTAGGCTTTTTACTAGCCATTACCCCAAAAAGTAATGTGGCAAGATGTAATTTTCTTCTAGATTCCATTTTAAGGATGTTATCATTAATATATGGTGTGACATGATGTCGTCTTGGAATCTTGAAACAGAATCGGGCACATGCATTTTGCACCCTTTGTATTAAATTCTTAGTTCTTGCCAGCAAACATGGGCCATAAACTACATCACAGTAATTGAAACGGGATAAAATGAGGCTGTCTACAAGCTGTTTTCTAAGGTTAATACTAAGATAGTTTTGAATGTTGTAAAGAATTTTTGACCTGTAAAAGCAATTTCTTACTATTTTAATTAGATGTCCTTCAAACCTTAATTCAGAGTCAATTAATAAACCTAAGTTGGAGGCCTCTTTTATCCCTTCTAATTTCTGACCGTCCAAAATGATAGCTGGGTTAATTTGCAATATAGTCTTTACTTGTATTTTACTGCCCAGAATGATAAATTTTGATTTATGTGGATTTAATATTAATGAGTGTTTTTTTGACCATTCAATCACTCTGTCAAGGTCCTGATTTATCTTTGTAACAGCTGATAAGGTGTCTTCAGGCTTAAAAGAGAGATAAAGCTGCGTGTCATCTGCATACACATACATGATACATGAAAACTGCATTTTTTTAAAGAAGGGGTCATGTCAGCTGTGTATATGATGAAGAGAAGTGTTGAGAGTACTGAGCCTTGTGGGACGCCTCTGTTCACTGTGAGAGCAGATGAAGACATGACCATACCTCCGAACCACTACCAATGATACACTTTATTTAATAATTAAAATAGACGGTCTTGGAACTTTCTCCTCAAGACTATGGTTGCACCTTAATGTGACCTTGACCATACGTTCACGGCACAAGCTAACCATAATCAAGTAGTATTCTTTTATTATCCGTTATCTATATATATATCCGTATTCGTAATTATCCGTTACATACATACACAGTCTCCCTTCTATATCCTCGAAGAGCTAGGCAGAGCTAGATATTGCTATACTCACTTTTGACCAGACCAAAGAAATCCCAACAATACATTGCCCGATCCGGGCATCGAACCCGGGATATGTCCCACGAGAAAATTTATGCCGCGAGACCAATGAGACAGTAATAATCCGTTAGACAATTATTACACTATGAAGAGGGTAATTTTAAATTTGTTAGCGTTGTTACATTGTATGCTGGTAACTAGTTTTCTATTCCAATACATATCTAACAAAAGTTCAAAACTAGGACGAATACAAAATACCCCCATTCGCGCACACGTAAAATCATAATTTGAACTAAAACGAATATAAATTAATGTGAGCATGTACTTACCACTTCTGATTTGTAGTAAAATTCCAGTTGTATTCCAATACAATTTATATTTCGAACACACCTTTACACTGTACAGATATTATAATATTTCCTAAGAGCCACCGTCCGTTCAGTCCCGTCGCCCGGAATAGAATGCCCGCTCTCGCCAACCGCCATTTTGAATTATTTCGATAGTGATGTGACTCAGACGAGTCAATCGACTACAAATTATTAAATTCCAATCGATATTAATTTTAATAAAAATGGGGATTACAGGTATGTGCATATTTTATTTTTAGTCATCGCTTGTCCCGTGCCTCGGAGAGCACGTTAAGCTGTCGGTCCCGGTTGTCATGAAGATCTTTGACAATCGTTACAGGACGTCAGTACCATCTAATAAACTGACACTAGTCTAAACCATGGAATATCGCTATCCCTTCGGGTTGCGGAGGTCAGACAGTCAGTCGCTCCCTGGAAAAGCTAATATTCAGCAAAATCCGGTGGACTAGTAAGCAGACCCCAGATTGAAACTGGGATAACGCTAAGAGGATGATGATACAGTTTAATTTTTGTTAACATCGATTTTAAATTGTACAAACATTAAATAAATTCATGATACATGATGATGACATGTCAATACGCATGTGTGAAAATGTTAATGGTCTTAACATATATAAATACTAGCTGTTGTCCGCGGTTTCGCCCGTGGGTGTTGGTTATTGCGAGAAAAACTATCCTGTGTCCTTCCTTGGGTCTTTGATTCATCGAATAATGATTATAAATATTGATCTTTCAACAGAAAATCCTCATCATACTGGACAACAGCTACTGCTAAGCCGTCAAGTCTGTATAAGGTATAGTGCAGATGGGTTCATATAGTTCCTTATCAGATGTTTCAGATCTTCGATTTTTATAAGTCAACAGAATATGCTCATCAGACTGAACAACTTTTGCTAAGACGCCAGGTCTGTATATGGTATCAGATGTTTTCATCTGCCGTAATGTTTTTTGCCAAACCGCATTTTTTTATGTCTTATAGTTTCGCTGGGCTGTTGTGATTCTGCATCAGGTGTTCCACGTTCCAAAATAAATTATAGCCTATATGTTGCCCAGACCTAATAGAAATATAACAAAAAAGTTTCATTCAAATCCGTCCAGTAACTTCGGAGATTAGCGTGTACAAACAGACAAACATAATGTATAGATATGCTGTGCCCGTGGTTACATCCACGTCATTTAAGGGTACTGTTGCGAATCTGTGGCTCATGGCGTGATGTTATATAGCCAGTATTAGAAATTAATACAAGTGCGAGGCGTCATAACATAAAAAAAGTTAATTCCCCTTGACTCCAACTTGAATTAAAATTACTTGCTTGCTACAGCTGCACCGTAATTGTACGAGGTGCGTTTTACCCCTTTCTCCCCAATCTACTGCTAAGATATCACCCTTCCTTTAATTTACTTTTACGAGGTGCACCGGACGAATAAACAGCTGATACACGTCATGTCTTTATTTTACTGTCTGATCAACATCAAAGAATATAGAGATATTTTCTATACGTATGAAATACTAGTGTTATGCTTGAATATTTTACTACTTTTATAAATGTGAAAGTTTGTGAGGGTGTTCGAATGTATGGATGTTGATTACTCTTTCAAACAAAAATTACTAAACGGATTTTGATGAAACTTTCACACTTTATCAGATATTATAAGTTCTATTTTATACCTAAGATATTAATCCAACAGTGTGTGGCTTTGGTTATTTTGTCTTAGATATTTCGTGTACTGTTGAAAATATAAAATTAAATCTTCTTCGGCGTTCTTTGCCAGTTGTGATACCTTAAGGTTAGAATAAAAGGCTCAGCATTGCAACCGTTGTACTTAAATTTTATGTTCCGCAAGCTTTCATAATGCACATTTACTCAACCCAGGGCTATATAAACCAGAGCATGTATAATATACATTTAAATGTGAAAATAAAGGTACTAGTCGTTAATCTATTAACGCATTAATAACACAAAACGAACGACTAAAGCGAATTAAAACATTTCATTGCCATTCAGGATATTAAGTGCTGCTATATAAAATTTAAATTCCTTTAAGTATTTGAATTGTTTTCTCGGTAATAGAAAAATGCACTCTACTCAACAACTAATCCATTTTAAGGGAACATACGTGTACATATAACAACGTGAGGAATTCCATTTCTCCCCATCCTACTCCTTGTGGCGGCGAGTACTTCGCAAATATTCCTACCGTTCCATTAACTAATTGTTAATTATCTCCTCTGATGCAATTTATTTTGTTTTTGTAGCGTTTTTGAAATGATAGCAATTTTCTTTTGAAGTGCTTGTCTTTTTTGCAGGTATTAAAAGTCGTTGTCGCCTGTCCGTGTGGTGACGGATTAAGAGTACGAAATGTCACAACCCCATATCAGCCCATGGGTGTCGTAAGAGCCGACAGAGGGAGCATATTATGCAGAGAACAACACTGTAAAAGAAGGATGACTTGATACAAACCCTATATCAACCCGTTTGGCCAGCGTGGTATAATAGGCTAATTCCTCCTTTCCAAGGAGAGGCCTAGTCCAGCAGTGGACTGTTAAAGGTTGATGATGATGATGATGATGAAAAGTCGTTTCGCAACTTATGGCTGCTGTTTCTTGTTAGTATTTCAACATTTATTATGAAAAGCATTTTGTTGACTGCCTCACTTTGAATATTTTGAAGATATCGATTAGATTTCTTAGTCTGATTATTACAAAATGCAGCCAGTTTATAACTGCAGATATGTAAAATTTACAAAAAATATACCTTTCTACGTACAGAATATAATATATGATCAAGGACAATTTAAACACATTCATCGATCCCAAACTAGTCAGATCTTTTACCTGACGGCGTTAATTAAATAAGATCAAAATTTGTAGATTGAATTACATCATCAATACTAATCTTAGTCGCAACCACAACAATTCTGTCTAGACCGCGAACATCTCTCATTATATACTGTAAGCAGATTACGAAGAGCTATATAGGTTAAGTTTAAACCGCGAATCTATGGTTTCTTCGCAACGTAAGAAAATGGATGTTCTGGAAAATTATAATGATTTAATTATTTTCTTCGAAATTATTCATGCACGTGCCTTCTGAAATTAGTTTTCTGACCTTTTAACATATTCACCCACTTTTTCTACATATAACTCTCAAGCTAAAATTGCTTGTATTATCGAATCACGACCCACGTCTAACTCCTATATTTAGGAGAGGTCTGGATTCGGCTGAACTGGTATTTCGAGATCACAAATGACACCGCTCACGTCAGAACATTTCGTAAAAGCTTCTGAAATACGTGCGTTGTTACCATTAACTTACTTAAATCCGTCGCGCAATCTAAATGAAAAACTACACATTACGAATGTTTAATTAACGTAAATTGTAACAGTATACTGAGTAAATACTATCTGATTCTAATTGAATCTATAGGTAACACATCTTTTGTTTTAGCAAAATAAATGAATTTGAAATTCGTTCAATACTGAAGCAATAAACTTTCGTTTTCCTTTATGAAAAGTCAGCCCTGGTTATATGTAATCGATAGCCATAACAATGCATACGATTACTGGAGACGATAAATCTGTACCCAGGCTTAAACTATGCCCTAGCCTCACCATAACACAACTGAACACAGCCAGGTGCGACAAATAGCGTCATTAACAGTACAGCCTTCATGCCGTATCGTTAATAACAATGTTAATGTGCCGGCTGACGGGTAGTTACTGCACGTATATGTAAGACTCACTCGATGTCAATTGACGGACCGGACTATTGCCAAATTAGGCACTAAGTTGCGGTTGGTATAATAATAATAGCCTAGTCCTAATGGAGAGCCAAACAGAATGCTACGCAGAGGAACTCAAGTTCAAAGCCACGGCACGCACCACAGACTGCTTTATGCTATTTGCTATATCTATGTATATTGTCCGTGTGGTGACGGATTAAGAACACGGAATGTCACCACCCCATATCCTCCCATGGAATGTCGTAAGAGCCGACATAGGGAGAATATTAATGGCTGACAATAAAATGTATATCTGCACGGCCAGCATAGTGGTTTTAAGCGGCCGCCTAACTGCTTGACACTGCGCATAGCGTTGTGGGTTCGATTCCCACACCTGAAAACACTTTAACTGATCCATAAATTGGTGTTTCGAGTCTGAGTGTTGATGATTGTATATTTGTAAAGTCCTTCGCGACACATGATTTCTGCCTATTGAAAGAGTGGCCTTTAAAAAATAATTGTGTTTTGATTAATTTGTGAATATCACTTGCCCCGTGCCTTTGAGAGCATGTTCAGATTACGTGTTTCGAGTCTGAGTGTTGATGATTGTATATTTGTAAAGTCCTTCGCGACACATGATTTCTTCCTATTGAAAGAGTGGCCTTTAAAAAATAATTGTGTTTTAATTAATTTGTGAATATCACTTGCCCCGTGCCTTTGAGAGCACGTTCAGACTACGCTACTAGCTATTGACATCCTTCGACAAGGAGTCCAAACAACAGTTACTATACCAAATAAACCAGTATCTCCTGATTGGTCAGTATCGTAACTAACGTTTTGTCAGCAGTTTCGCTATGCTACAGTTTGGTGTACACAAGAGCCGCGTGTTTACAAGCTGAATGGATCTGTTTCAGCGCTCAGCGAACACTGGGATATGCAGAGCACTTTATGGGATATGTTTTATTGGCAGGACATAGCGATGTTTACCATATTTTTATTAAGTTTAAGTTTATTTTCTCATTGAATTCTTTACAAATTGCTCTTATTTTATACATATGTAAGTATATAAGTATGACATATAAATGTGTTAGACTAAAAGAGGTCACCTTTGACGGCTGTACTAGTGTAAACTGTATTACAGTCCGTCAGCACCTTCCACCCTATTAAAAACAATTCAGAAAATAATGGTTCAATTTTCACAATCTGTTTTGTTTTGTGTAAGTGGCTATATAAATAAACTTACTAACAAATCAATATAATCTATACATATAAATAAAATTGATGTGTCTGTCTGTGATTTCAAAATAACCATATTTTTTCAAGTGCATATAGTTAGTTACACGACTCTTAGTCCAAAACAACCCTTTTTAACATTTTTGTCTGTCTGTCTGTCTGTCTATCTTTCTGTTTGTCCGGGGTAATCTCTGGAACGGCTGAACCAATTCAAATGAGACTTTCACTACCAGGTAGAGGACTTTATAGCGCTACATCTATACATATAAATAAAATTGAAGTGTCTGTCTGTGATTTCAAAATAACTATGGATTTTCAAGTGCATATAGTTAGTTATACGATTCTAAGTCCAAAACAACCCTTATTAACACTTTTGTCTGTCTGTCTATCTTTCTGTTTGTCCGGGGTAATCTCTGGAACGGCTGAACCGATTCAAATGAGACTTTCACTACCAGGTAGAGGACTTTATAGCGCTACATAAAGGCTACAATTTGACCCGGTAGTTGGCGCTGTTGTCGCGATAACAAGTCTTTACTTATTCAACTCATCTATACATATAAATAAAATTGAAGTGTCTGTCTGTGATTTCAAAATAATTATGGATTTTCAAGTGCATATACTTATTTAGTTATACGATTCTAAGTCCAAAACAACCCTTTTTAACATTTTTGTCTGTCTGTCTGTCTGTCTGCCTGTCTTTCTGTTTGTCCGGGGTAATCTCTGGAACGGCTGAACCGATTCAAATGAGACTTTCACTACCAGGTAGAGGACTTTATAGCGCTACATATAGGCTACAATTTGACCCGGTAGTTGGCGCTGTTATCGCGATAACAAGTCTTTACTTATTCAACTCATCTATATACATATAAATAAAATTGAAGTGTCTGTCTGTGATTTCAAAATAACTATGGATTTTCAAGTGCATATACTTAGTTAGTTATACGATTCTAAGTCCAAAACAACCCTTTTTAACATTTTTGTCTGTCTGTCTGTCTGTCTGTCTTTCTGTTTGTCCGGGGTAATCTCTGGAACGGCTGAACCGATTCAAATGAGACTTGCACTACCAGGTTGAAGACTTTATAGCGCTACATATAAGCTACAATTTGACCCGGTTGTTGGCGCTATTGTCGCTATAACAAGTCTTTACTTATTCAACTCATCTATACATATTAATATAAATAATTGAAGTGTCTGTCTGTGATTTCAAAATAACTATGGTTTTTCAAGTGCATATAGTTAGTTACACGATTCTAAGTCCAAAACAACCCTTTTTAACATTTTTGTCTGTCTGTCTGTTGGTCCGGGGTAATCTCTGGAATGGCTGAACGGATCAAATGAGACTTTAACTGTAAGGTAGAGGACTTTATAGCGCTACATATAGGCTACAATTTGACCCGGTAGATTGCGCTGTTGTCATGACACTTAGTTTTTTATAATTATATATAAAAGCAAAGAGTCATTCATCTTGAAATCTGGAAAATCACCGGCTGTATAAAGATTAGATTTGGCAGAGAACTTTTTAAAACGTAACTTTTTTCCGCGTGCGAAGCCGCGGGTACCAGCTAGTTAATATAATAAATTAATACATTTAGAAGTTCTTAAACAACACTCAGACTGTGTGTTTGTGTAATTGGTGTGTTTGAGAGTGTGTGTGACTGTGTGTGTGCATGTGGGAGTGTGTGTGATTGTGTAGGCATGTGATTGTATGAAAATGTGTGACTCGTAAGGAATTCCTCTGTTTCTACGTAATTGAATTTTTGGAGCCATTGGTTTATAATTAACTTACATTTATGTGATGGTAGGTGGTAAATATTATTTTGTTTATTACATATGTTGTACAAATGATGGCTAATTACGTAATATTGAGCTCTAGCAAGTGCAGTTTTGTGTGACGTGACGGGACATATCCTCGTTTTGTTACGCTTAGTTATGGGTTTAAATTCAGTAGTCATGTGCTTCCGGAGTATGGCTGACCGCACAAAAAGCTGTCGAACTGTTAAAACAGAACATTCTGTATATATTGCATGAGTATCGTACCTTCGAGGCTTGCCAAGCATGATCTTTAGAATACCCCTCTGGGCACGTTCCAGAGGAAGCATAATAGTTTTGGCAGTTCCACCCCACACTACGATACAGTACTGTATAAGACTCTGTGCCAGCGCATAGTAGACACATAACAACGTTGATATTTCTGCCGAATTTCTAAGTTTTCTAAAGACCGATATTAAGTTTCTGATTTTTCCCGTTAAGGAATTTATATGTTCTGACCAATTTAACGTGCTATCTATTATAAGACCAAGATATTTTAAGGAGGTACTACGTTCTAGATTAGGGCAATCACATTGGGCTGGTACAGCACAAGTACAAGCTCTCACTAGAAATTCATTAGGTGGTTGGGCATTCGTGCGATGAGCGAAAGTTATATATTTCGTTTTTTTAACGTTCAAGGTTAAAATATTATCATGAAGCCAATTCATGACCTCGGTAAGCGCCTTTTCGGTATAATACTTTGTTTCTTCCCAGTTTCTTCCATGTACAATAAGAGCCGTATCATCCGCATAGGTGATAATATTACAGTTATTTATTTGCTTAGTACACAAAGAATTAACATATATAAAGAAGAGTGTGGGACCTAAAACGCTACCTTGAGGAACTCCAAAGGTAAGAGGTACATGAGAACTGGTACAGTTGCCTACTTTAACACACTGAGAACGATTTGTCAAGTATGAGCGAAAGATATCAAGTGCAATTCCACGAATACCTATTGATTCTAGTTTTTCAATTAGTAAGTGGACAGAAACTGAATCGAAAGCTTTTGAAATATCAAGGAATACACCTATTACTTTCTCTGAGTTATCAAGTCGCTTTACAATACTTTCGGTTAGATTTAAGGCGGCATCCTCCGTAGATTTACCTTTGAGGAACCCATACTGGTTTTTTGCTATTATGTTATGCTGAGTCAAGAATCTTGTAAGTCTAGTATTTAGTATTTTTTCAAGAATTTTGGACATTATAGTCAGCACCGATATTGGCCTGTAATTTCCAATATTGGTCTTTTCACCTCCTTTGTGAACTGGGTGTACCAAGGCCTTATTTAAAATATCCGGAAAAATGCCTGTCTTAAAAGATAAGTTACACAAATAGGTGAGAGGAGAAATCAAACTGTCTTTAGCAATTTTAAATACTAGTGTAGGTATATTGTCAATACCAGATGCAGAATTGTTTTTTAGGTTCATGATAATGGTCTCAATTTCTCGATCGTCCGTTTCAAACAAAGCCATTGAGTCTATAGGAGGAGGTTTTGCCGAGTTATTAGAATTACTTGTTGACTTTGCTGTGTGTTTTCCTAAAATAGAATTAGCCAGAGTTTGCCCCACGTCTGCAAAATAATCATTGACCCTATTTAACGAGACACGAGGATCATCATGTAGGGTGAGAAGTTCAACGGCAGTGCTAGAAGGTAGTTTAAAATTTGTAATTTGATTTATAGTGTTCCACGTGCCTTTAGGGTTACCTTTGTTTTTATCAAATTCAGATTTTTCGTAAGCAATTTTCAGCTTTTTTATGAGATTGTTGCAAAAATTACGATATCTTGTATAGGTAATCTGTAATATCCCATTTAGTGGATCAAGTCTTACTCTACGATGTAATTTGTCCCTGTGTCTGAAACATCTTACTAGACCTGGCGTAATCCAAGGCTTAATAGTACGTTTGCGATTTGGCACAGAGATTAATTTGGAAGAGGAAGTGAGAGCTTCAGTAATAATACTAACAAGCTCTGTGGCTGCAACATTGGCATCTGTAGCGGAGTATACTGAAGAGAAATCTGACTGTGATAGTTTAGTTACTATTGATGGATAATCTATTTTTTGTACTATACTCCTAATGGTTTCCTTTTTCGGTTGTATATTTAATCGGAAAATCATAGGCGCATGGTCAGTAATGAGTGAATCTAATATGACAGTTTCAGCGTGCGCAGACGATTTCAGCATAACATGGTCAATACAACTGTCTTGCCGAGTGGGCAAAACATGAGCAGGCAGTAAACCGTGGAAAGCTAACACATCGAGATATTTCGAGCTATTTAGGTCCCTATTATTAGGTGCAATATTTATATTTATGTCTCCAATTAGAACCAATGAGGCCGACGAAGCCAACGATGTAAGACATAAATCTAGACTATCACAGAAATTATCTATACATCTGTGGGAGGGAGATCTATAAACCGCCAATATTGCATATTTATTTTCGATTTCAATAAAAATACTGTTGGCATCAGAAATTCAGGGATGAATCACGCAATGTTTGATTTCCGCTTTGACAAAAATAAGAATTCCGTCGTTTTGGTTTTGATAATCAGACATATATGAAATATATCCAGGTAATACGGGCGGCATTGATAATTTACTTAGCCAGCATTCTGTCAGCACTATAATCTCAGGCTGAATATTAATTCTATGGAGAAGTAAAGTTAGTGCATCAAAATTACAGGTTACACTACGCATATTCGTATGAAACATAGTAAACGATTTCCTAGTCAAGTCAATATTTTTATCTATATCTTCTGGGGAACAGACCACTGAAGTAGAAGCTCCCATAGAATAAATCTCAGCAGATATATCAACCAAGTCTAACATCGTAGCAATACAATTCTAAAAGGAACATCTTACCAGCTACATATGCGCTGGCTATTGTGACTACAATTAATGAAACATGAGGAAACTTTGTGTATTTCTTAGGTGAGTGCAGGGATAGAATGATTGTGTAGTATGCGAGTGGTATTATTTGAAATTGTGTGTAATTACATATCAGAGTGTTAAATTTATAAAAATCTACTGAGTGTTGTATTACATTAAGTTTTAGAAAAAAGGAGTAGTAGTAGTTAAATAATTTAAAAAGTAAGATATTCATGCTTACGATAATAAAGTTACATTTTGCAGTATATACTTGTCACATTTGAGAAAGTAGTTTGACCAGATCATTCTCTGTGTCAATCCGATGCGATGCAGCACCAGCCTTCTTGCGAAGAAAGACTTTTCCGTGAGCAGTCCAGCAGAAATCATAATGGTTCTTCTTACTGAACTCACGAGCCAAATAAAACATTTTTCTTGCTTTCTGTGTAAGATATTCGGAAATAAATATTGGCCTTGGTTGTCCATCAATTTCCAAATGAGAGGCTTTCAGTTTGTCGTCTTTATTAAGTCGATTGTAGGACTTTACTGCTGACAAGACCTTTTCCTTCAACGGCACAGATACAAGATCTACTATGATCGTCCTGTTTCCCTGTTTATCCGAATTTAGGCGAAAAACATCGCGAATCTGGTTTCCTCGATATCAATACTTGTAGTCGTTCCAACCTTCTTAACCAAGTCTATTAATTGTTCTTTGGATTCATCTTTTAGCACGGGGATGTTTCTTATTTCTATACTGGCTTGCTTCTGGTATCTTTCAAGGTTCTCTACTTTCGATTCAAGCGTTTGGATATATGCTAAGTGGGTGCGTCTCTCAGTCTCCATCTTAGTCATTTTTTCTCGCATATCTTCATACTGTTTTGATAAAAATTCAATGGACTGTATAAGTTCGCTATTTTGTGTTTTCATATCATTTTGGCTGATCTGTATGGTATTTTGTTGATATTTTAATGTTTCAAGTGACTTTTTCATTTCTGACATGATAGTGGACACCTCATCATCTTGTTGGCTTCTACATTTACGCGTTCTACTGATGACATTTGAGCATTCATTTTCGGCATCTTTAACAGGTGCAGTGCTCAGATTTGAATCAGATATTGGTTTTACTTTAGGTGTTACGAGGGTCAAACTGAAAGTTCTTAGAAAATCAAAAACTGATTACATTAGCCAGTTATTAGTTTTATTATATCTTTTCAAAATATTGTCCATTGACGTCAATACACCGCTGCATGCGATGGAACCACTGGGAAAAGCACTTTGCCCACTCGTCCTTAGGGGTCTCTTCAATGGCATCGCGATACGCAGCCACCGCTTCTTCAGCATTCATAAACCGCTTTCCTTTAAGTTTTTCTTTAATTTTTGGAAATAAATAAAAATCACAAGGCGCGAGGTCGGGGCTATACGGCGGGTGACCCAGTAATTCAACGTTTGATGTCGCCAAATAGTCGATCGTTCGCTTGGCGGTGTGCGACGAGGCGTTGACGTGGTGAAGGAGGATCCTACTGCGAGGTCGTTTCTCTCGAACTTTTTCCAAGACAAGTGGCAAACAATTGGTAGTGTACCATTCTGCAGAAACTGTTTTTTGATCCTCTAACACAATTGTTGCGAAATGACCTATCCTTCTAAAGTACGAGGCCACCATTTTTTTTCCCGCACTTCGATCTCTCTTCACTTTAGTTGGCAACTCCTCGAAAGGAAACACCCACTGAGCAGATTGTCTTTTGGTTTCAGGGTCATAACAGTAAATCCAGCTTTCGTCACCTGTTAGTATGTCGAACAGAGCATTTGAGTCACCTCCGTTAAATCTTTCAATCATTTTACGGCACCAATCCACACGATGGAGTTTATGAGCCTTAGTCAAATTATGAGGTATCCACCGGGCGCAAAGCTTCCTGACCGCTAAATGTTCGTGGAGGATTTTGTGCACTTGACTCATACCGATGCCTAAGCTTGTCCGAATCTGCTGATAGGTCACTCTTTTGTCAGTCTCTATCATACGCCGCACAACACAGATGTTATTTTCAGTCGTCGCCGTAGAAGGCCGTCCCTCACGTACATCATCAGTGAGATTAGTGCGACCACGTTTAAACTCATTAAACCAGTTGTAAACAGTCGCACGAGATGGGGCTTCATCGTGAAAGGCCAATCGTAGTCTATCATAACTTTCTTGTTGACTTAAATGACATCGAAAGTCATAAAAAATCATTGCACGAAAATTTTCTCGTGTTAAATTCATGTTGACGTGGCACAGACAATTTTCAATTTGCCGCCAAATCGTAAAACAAATGACAAATGAATGAAATATATACTCAGTAATATTGGCAAAGAGTTCTATTTTCAAATTTTAGAATATTTTTTTTTATTATATTGTTTATAAGTGGCCAGTTCTAAGAACTTTCAGTTTGACCCTCGTATTGGTTTACCTTGCGGTGATCTTTGCGTGCGCGGCATGATACGTAGCAAAGTGGACCGTAGTGAGTAGTAGAGAGTCCTTGTAGCGTTATATCACTTCACAAGCTTTCAAATTTTTGGAATAGAATACAATATACTTAATTCACAATTTACCCAAATTATTACAATAAAAATAAGCAGAGAAAAAATATTGTTACCATGACAACTCCGACTCATAGACCGAAGTGAAATTGGCATTGATCTAGATTTTTTGTAGCATTATATATATTATTTAATACTTCTTGGCCTCTAATTTGTTATTAATATGTTTAGGTGATCTCGTGAAATAGGGTCCGATAGACATAAACACACAGATGGGACCACAACAAAGTGTTCTTCTTTACCTTTTGAATTACGGAACTCTATTAAAATACAAAAAGTAACTTTTGCCCTTAAATCTAATTTCACCACCTCGCCCCTTTTTTCTATCACTATACTCACATCTCGTCAACTCATTGTAAACAGTAACTCCTTTCAACATCGCCCGCGCGCTGCGTTAAAGCGTACTGGAGCGCTGAGTGACACCAGAACGTTTAAAGAGTCTGAGAGCGGCCACAAAGCGGCATTGTGATCGCTCCATCTTAAAGAGTCAGCAGCTCAACAATAAAAAACTGTGTCAAAGAACTAATAGCTTGTTCGATGTCTTTTACTACCAAAGATAAGCAAAACGTATTGAAAATTAGCTACTTTGTAATTCTTAAGAGATGAAAACATTATTATTTCTCACTGCGACCCGCTTACATGTGTATTATAATTAGTAGTGATCGCGGTCATATACAGTACACCGCACAGTCTTTCCTTGATTGCTTAAGAATCCAGGGTCAGCCTTATAATTTAATCGAATTTAAACAGTTTAATTTAAAAGGGGAAGACCTAGGCGGGCGTTCTCTGACCAGATTGGAGACATCCTAAAAACAGGACAGGTTAGAAGTACCCTGAACAGAAGAGTATGCATGAGGAATCTGATGGGAGTGAATAAAGCAAGAGAGATATGAGGATTGTTGCAAATGGCGTTCCGTAGTCTCAGCCTACCCCTCCGGGAAACAGGCGTGAGTCTATGTATGTATGTATGTATGTTAAAAGTTTCTACAACTTTTCTACGAAGCGTCTGCCATAGGTTCTTTGGAACCCAAAGGTATAGCTTAATACCTTCACTAGTGAATCGCTGCTCGAAATTGCAATTGCATGATATGTATATTATTAAATTCTTGCCAACAATAGAAGTTAAATATTAACTAGTTATCGTCTTTGTGAAGAAATTATTAATAATTAACATAATTATATAGTCTTACATAAAAATAACTACCTACGTTAAAAACAACTGACTTCAAAAACGAAAAATTGAATAATAATAAAGATTTAACATTAATTAAATACTACCTATTATTTATACGTGCTAGGTAGGTTTGAAGTCGGTGCCAAGCCTTAAACAAAAAATAATATTTTAATCACTTAAATGAATACGAGCAAATTAATACAATGAAATGACTACCTACTATAAAGATAAAGATGCATAAATAAACCTAATAAAGAGCAATTTGATCTTAATATTATATAACCAGCTTCAGTTAATATGAAGAATAATGAAAATTCAATTCATTTATTCAATTCAATTCATTTATTTATAAAAATATAAGCTTACAGCATTACACCAAATCGCTTACATCTATGCTAAATATACAAAAAATAGGTTACACATTAGAATATTATAAATTATTATGATTACAAAAACAAAATAACAAAATAAGAAAACATAATTACATTTTAACAAAGAACAAAATAAAATAAACTTAACCATATTATAACACATAACATACCTACATAATTATTTATCTTTTCATAATATTTAAATAATTAGAAACATTATTTATAGTTTTCGCTAGTGTGTCACAAAATATATCTGCATCTGGATTATGTCGTAAGAATTGATTAATTAATGTGATTGCTCTAGCAGTGGGACTATTGGATGCTTGGGGAGAGCGCCAGGTCGGCGGGTAGGAGAAGAGCCTATGTTTCCTTCTTGCATTACCACGCATATAGTGATCGGGCACATAAAAATAAATACATTCCCGCACGCTTGGATTGTCTATTTTACTAACTAGAAGCAAACAGTAGTGAATTATATGCGTGTACTCGCGCCTGAATTGGAGAGTTTCTAGTCCAACCATGCCTGATACAAACATGGAAGAATACATGTTCTCATTATGAATCCAAGACATTTGTTAGCGTCTTTACAAGTATTAAGAATATGCTCATGAAAATTGAGTTTATCATCCATAACAAGCCCCAAATCCCGGATTGAACAGACTCTTTCCAGAGCCACTCCTGCAAGTTCATAGTTATTAACGATTGGATTCCGGGATCGAATATAAAATTAGTACGAAAATGTATTGAACAGAACGTGAATTCATGTGAATTATGAAATGCCTTCTTTAATTTAAAGGCTTTTGAAATTTGAATTGGCACCGACTTCAAACCAATTAGTAAATAGCACATATAAATAATAGGTAGTATTTAATTAATATTAAATCTTTATTATTTTTCACTTTTTCGTTTTTGAAGTCGATTGTTTTTAACGTAGGTAGTTATTTTTATTTAATACTTTTTAGTGTATCTACCTATTGTTGTATTGTCAACTAGTTATAGGTAGACCTACAAAAGGTGCTGCGCGCCTTAAAATATAGATCTCAAGAAACGGTAACGGATAAAAGTAGTCGTCTCTGTAATAAAAATGCTCTTCGGGACACAGTTTTAGGTTCTTGTGAGACTATTAAAGATCCTGAAAAACGTTTGTTGGTCAGGAAAGCATATATGAAATCACGTTTACGTCAAGAAACTCTTGAACAGTATAATTCTAGACTTGGTAAGATCCAAGAGCGTCTAGCGAATGAGTCTTTTGAGCAGAGAGGTAATAGACTTGGTCTCATTAATAATCGACAAATCATGGCATTACAGCATGATTTACGTCTTTGAAGTCACCATTATCATCATTGTGCAATTCAAATAGATTTTTGTAATTACTGAGTTCGTATGGCAACCTTCTGACTCCTTCATCGGACGAGAACGAGCCCAAACTCGATAAAGTTTGGTCATTTAATTACCAAGTTCCTATATTATTCCTATGACCACCTTTCGATTCCATCATCAGATCAGCTCTATGTCATAATAATTTTTCATTGTCATCCAATTTAAATACGTATACAAAACCCAACACCCGATGTCTGAAATATATTTTTTTATAGAGTCACGCCTGTATCCCCGAAGGGGTAGGTAGAGGTGTAATATTACACCCACATTTCGCCATGAATTTTTAGGTCCCACGTAATAGGGGGCGAGCTTCTTACCGTAGGTACCGGGTACGTCACCAGACTCCGTGCTGCTACTGAGAATTTCCTAACGGAAAAACCCAATAACACATTGCCCGACCCGGGAATCGAACCCGACACCTCCCAATCCCACGCGCACATTTATGCCGCGAGACCAATAAGGCAGTCTGTCCATTCCTTCTTGAAGTTTCTAGAATTTTCTAATTTTTATTCGAAATATTGATTTTTTTTTTAATATTTGCCTAATATTCATAAACATTTTCCAAATTTCATAAAAACTAAAATCGACTGACCAAGCAGATATATAAGGCAAGAGTGGAAGAGACAGGACGAAGGGGATGACCTAGGCGGACGTTCTTTGACCAGATTGGAGACATCCTAAAAACAGGACAGGTTAGAAGCACCCTGAACAGAAGAGCATGCATGAGGAATCTGATGGGAGTGAATGAAGCAAGAGAGATATGTCAGGATCGTTGCAAATGACGTTCCGTAGTCTCTGCCTACCCCTCCGGGAAACAGGCGTGAGTCTATGTACGTATGTATGTATGTACTAACTGTTATGACTGGGATTAGAACCCACGCCTTCAGAACGTAAAGCGGATGTATTATCCGCACGGCCATCGCCTTGTTGTCAATTAGTGGCGAATTTAGCGAACACTTGACAGAGTTTACCAAAGAGTATACAAATACTAAGTAAGAGAGTTTACGTCATCTAACTTAAAACTGTCATTTCCAAATAATGAAATAGTCTTCAAACTTTTTTGCTAATTATTATGTTTGACGACCGGCCAGTTTGTCGTGTAGACGTCAGTAGTCCTTGGTGACCGTAGTGATGACAATTTGACATGACACCAGCCGTCACAAAGTTAAAGCCCCTGTACACATTGGCCCAACTAGCTGGCCCAGCATGTTGGGCCAACATGATACGACGCCAAGATTACTATTTACACATTGGCTGACGGATCATTCTGCTAAGCACCAATGCTTAGACAAAGATGGACGTAGAAGCACTTGCAGCCACGGCTATTTATTTATACATTGCGATTATTTTGGCACGTAATATTTTGCGCAATTATTACGTGCGCGTACATGTGTACTAAAGTAGAATGTGATGCATTCTAAATGTTGTCATTAATGATCTTTTTTTTAATTTCATTTCGTTTATAGTGGCGTGGAGCCGTATGGCGCTTCATTAACCTGAAATATAAAATAGGTAGCTCATTATTAATAATAGGAATTTTGGTAAAATAACCTACCCCAACTACCAAGTCTAGAAGATAACAATGTGGTACCTAATAAAAATATGTTTTTCAACTTACTTCGTTTTTAATTTTATATTATTGTTCAATTTCGGCACAATTTCTATAAATTGTAAAACCTCATTGCTGCCCTACGCCGCCGCCATCGTTATAGGAACTTGGGAACGTAAATATCATTCACGCGCAACAGTACTGTCTCCGCTGAAGAGCGAGAACGAAATGAAAAAGGCGCCAACGTGTGAACGCTGTTGGCGGAGCGCGCCAAGATCCTTTGATGTGTGCACAAAAAACCCACACTATTCGGTTGGCCGGCCAACGTCGGCGCCAACTACACCAATTTAAGCCAGTATGTTGGGCCAATGTGTACGGCAGGCATTATACATATTTCAGACATCTTGATAGGTGAAATTAAATAAAAAAATGCTCATAAAATAAAAACTACTCGGCCTACATAATTCAAATTTTATGGGACCAATTCGAAACTATTCCGCATCAAACAAAAAAAGAATCACGTAAATCGGTTCAGAAACCTCGGCGAAATCAGTGTACATACATCGAAAAATATATATACCGGCCGAATTGAGAACCTCCTCCTTTTTTTTTTATTGAAGTCGGTTAAAAAGTCATTGTCCAATTAGGTAAAGATTTTTATTTAACTTATCTATGAAAATCTGAAAAGTTTTATCAGTAAAATATGACTTTCGAGAAAAACATTTCGTGTTGATTTAAGTAATACATGAAAACTTCTACGTTTACAATCAAACTTCAACATTCTTAATATAGAAAGGAATGCGAATGAAAAAAATATGATAATACTTTTGATAGAAGTAATTATGCAACTTGTTCAATTTACGCATCGTCGGTAAATGACTATAATAAATCCTTGGAGAATGCTCTCCTTTGTATAAGTTCTTGAATAACAGTTTTTAGCGCATGGCGAGGAGAAGGTCTGTATAAGCCTGGCATATGTATTGTATAGGAGTGTGATCGGAGCAGAAATTCATGGAAGCTGGTAGTTTTTGACCGTAGCCATGGATCTCGATAAGTTAAATATTACAGACACGAGTTGCTACACAGTACAAATGTTTTATGTAGTCTGTATTTTAGTTTCGGGGAGATGGGCCTCGTTAGCCTTGGTCGGCAACCTGTCTAGGAGAAGGAAAACTCCAAAATTAAACGAACTTTCAGGGAGCATACCCGACACAAAACCCCGATCTAACGTGTAAACCGACCCGTGCCGAGGGATTCGTGGCAAGAGGGCAAGCTGTTCTCAAACGGAGGGTGCCTGTGTTGGTGGTCACAGGGCACAGCTAGGATTCCATCTTACCCCGGTACAGGGCTCTGCGGGGATGGACATTTTAAATCCCTATTACTCGTGGGAACGCTATGAGGACAGTCATTAATTATACTTCAAATGGCGGCGACGCGGTTCGCAACCCGTCTCGTCTCGTTTCCCGCGAGGGCGAAAAGCGGCCTACGGAAAGCCGCTTTGCAACATTGAATGTTGGCGGTGGAATGGACGGAAAATTGAATGAATACTTCATCCAGATGATGAATGATAGAAAGATTGATATTCTGTGTGTGAATGAAACGAAAAAGAAAGGATGTGACACTACCAAGCATGGCAGCTACACGGCGTATTGGTCCGGAGTAGATAGTACCACCAGAGCCTGCAAGGGAGTTGGTTTAATACTGTCTGCGCGAATGAATGAGTGCGTAAAAGAGTTTGAATGTGTAAATGCAAGGCTACTATGGATGAGAATGAAAGAAGGTCTTACTCGTCTTCTTATTGTAGGGGTTTACGCCCCGGTCAATATAGTAACGGGTATGTCACAACAAGAAAAAGATGAAAGGAGTTTTGAGAGAGTTTAAGAGAGATTCGGAGGACCTGTAAGGATAACGAAAGATTGATTTTGTTAGGTGATTTCAATGGATGGGTGGGAGTAAAGCGAGATGGATTTGAAAGGGTTTTAGGTGGATTCGGTGATAAGAGTGTGAACGAAAATGGAAAAGAACTGCTTGAGGTTTGTTTGGAGTGGAGCCTTTGTGTGACAAACACCATGTTTGATTACAAAAGAATACATTTGTATACACGTGAGGCGAAAAATGTTAGATGAAGTATGATTGATTTTGTACTAGTAGATGAACGACTGAGAAAGAATGTGTTGGATACGAGAGCTTTTCGAGGGATCGGCATCCATACAGACCACTTTTTGGTGTTAAGCCGGATAAGTAGGCTCTTTAGAGGATGGCGATACCGAGAAAATAAACAAGAGAGGGTCTTGGAAAGAATAAAAGTAGAAAATCTGCAAGAGAAAGATGTGAAAGATGAGTATAAACGAAGATTGATAGCAAGATTTGAGAGGTTCGATGGCATAAATGATATGAAAGAATTATGGCATTCCTTTAAAAAAGAGGTAGTATGTGTAGCGTCTGAAGTATGCGGTGTGATCAAGAGCAGGAAACTACAAAAGGTTAAGAATACATGGTGGGACAAGGATGTACAATCAGCAGTATCAGAGAAGAAGAAAGCATGGTTGGCTGCCAGAGCAAATGAAAGAATGCGAAATGCAACGAGTGATGACATAGATGAAGTAAGAAAGGAGTTTGTTAGGTCTAAAAGAATAGTGAAAGAAATGGTTAAAAGGAAAAAAGAGAAAAATAAATATGAGTTTGATAGTAGATTATCTGACGACTTTCGGAGAAACATTAAGTTTTTCTGGAAATCCGTTCGTGCAGTTCGAGGAAAAACTCAATCCTCAGAATACACAGCAATCAGAGACAAGAATGGAAAGATACTGAATGGTGAATCGTGTGTGCTGAAGAGATGGAAAGAGTATTTTGAAGGATTATTTGAAAGAACTACGACAGAGACATCAACAAGTGAAATGAATGGTAATGATAGCAATGATGAAAGCGATATTGGCGTGGATGAGATTTTGAAGGCACTGGCTAGTATGAAAATAGGTAAGGCTGCAGGGTATGACAGGATTACAGTCGAAATGCTGAAAGCTGCACAGGGCATCATAGTTAGTCAGCTACAGCGTTTATTCAACTTGTGCTGGAGCACCGGTCGGGTACCTGATGACTAGGCCACAGCAGTAGTTGTGCCTCTTTATAAAGGAAAAGGCTCGCAACAAGACTGCAAAAACTAAAGAGGCATTAGCCTTCTCAGCATTGTTGGCAAATTGTATGCGAAGGTACTGATTGAAAGAGTTATGAAAGTAACCCACAAGAAAATATGGGATGTACCAGCGGGATTCCGAAAGAGTATGGGGTGTACGGATCAAGTCTTTTCCTTGCGATGCATAGCCGAGAAATTTTTGGCCAAAGGCCGAAAGGTCTACTGCGCATTCGTGGATTTGGAAAAGGCTTACGATAAATTGGTGAGGAATGAAATGTGGTCGGTGTATGGGGTGAACAGCAGCCTCATTCGAGCTCTGAAATCCCTTTATAAGGATTCTAGAGCTTGTGTGAGGATAACCGGAGCATACACTGACTGGTTTACCATCAACACAGGTGTTAGACAGGGATGTGTAGCGTCGCCATGGCTGTTCAACCTCTTCATAGACAGTTGTTTGCAAGACTTGAAACATAGTGATTGTGGATTAAGGATGAATGAGTTACTTGTCAAATGCCTCCTTTATGCTGATGATCAGGTTATACTTGCGTCTTCAGCGGAGGAGTTGCAGGAGATGGTAACAATCATGCATGGTGCGTTAGAGAGAAAAGTAATGAAAGTGAATGTAAGTAAAACGAAAGTTATGGTTTTTGAAAAGGAGGAATGCGTTACGGCTTACAAGCCGTAACGCATTCCTTGTTATGATCGATGGACAGCGAGTGGAGTAAGTGAATCAGTTTGTATATTTAGGTACGCTGTTTACAAAAGATGGTAAGAATGTTGAAGATATTGAAAGAAGAGTTAATGCAGGTAATAGAGTGAATGGAGCTCTGAAGACGTTTATGAATAGCCAAAACGTGTCCAAAAAGGCACGTTTGGCTGTGCATAGAGGGGTGCTAGTATCTACTCTTATGTATGGTTATATAGGTATAGTTGGGTATGGCAGAAGAGTCATGAAAGTAGAATAAATGCTGTAGAAATGAGAGCACTGAGAAGTATGTGTGGTGTCTCTCTGACTGACAGAGTAACGAATTGTGTGATAAGAGAGTGTTGTGGGGTAAAAGAAGATGTAGTGACAAGCATTGAGAAAGGTATGCTAAGATGGTTTGGGCACGTGGAGAGGATGGATGACGAAAGACTGACCAAGCAGATATATAAGTCAAGTGTGGAAGGGACAGGACGAAGGGGAAGACCTTGGCGGACGTTCTCTGACCAGATTGGAGACATCCTAAAAACAGGACAGGTGAGAAGTACCCTGAACAGAAGAGCATGCATGAGGAATCTGATGGGAGTGAATGAAGCAAGAGAAATATGTCAAGATCGTTGCAAATGGCTTTCCGTAGTCTCTGCCTACCCCTCCGGGAAACAGGCGTGAGTCTATGTATGTATGTATGTATTTTAATTTATAAAGTATGCGAGATTTTATGCTTCAACTCACAATGTAGCAGAAATTCAACCTTTAACTTAACTAATTCTGCTTATCAACAAGTTTAAAAAGCTATCAATGGTACAAAATCAATAAATGAATATAAATTTGTTGTATATTTAACCAAAACTACTGTCACATAGGCACGAATGGCCACGCAAAAATCAAAACAGAAACAAAATTGATAGCCAATTATTGGCTACCAACAGCACCTTTCTATAAAAACACTATAAACAACTTCCCACCTTCAATTGGAGACATAAACCTTGTAAGTGTACACAAAGTTGTGAACAACTGTAGGTAAATTTAACCCAAGGTGGGACGGATTTATTCACTGGCAGTCCCATGGGACTGCAGGCCAGCTTCAACCTAAGCAAGAAGGAAGTAACGGGCGATAAACTCTTTTACGTTTTCTTATATTGCCATAGTGACGTAGTGTGCGCGCTATATAGTTGATGTGGGATGTGGGAATGAAAGTAAAACGTTACAGGCGGGTAAATACGCGATGGTTACAACGGTAATAGGGAAAGTTAAGTGTGTGTTGACTGAGACTAAAAATTAAAACAGCAAAACAATGTGGTACTTACTCACTTACGTAATTAACAAGTCACAAGCATTATAATATTGCTGTGGGGCACAGCAATGCAATTCTGTTAAAACAGTATTAGCTACTTACTACTTTCTTTAGCTGGAAAACATCGATTCGCGTTGATTATTTCATAACAATCCAATGATGTTACCAAAGTAAAAAGAAGTAGATCCGTTATAATAGAACTTATAACGTATCTACTTCTTTTTTATAACTTATAAGCGTACTAAAAGCAGGACGCTAAACATAAGCCAGATGGCAATGCAAAATGTCTGTCATATGTGTGTGTGACGTCGCGAGCCGGCGTCAAAGTGAAACTGATGCATCTTGTCAACCGAAAATAAAATATGGAGTTATCGTTGTGCGCGTTAGTGTACCGTTTCTACGGATTGATTACTACGTAGGTAACGTATCTAACTTTTTTTAATATCATTGTAACAATCTGTTAGCTTGAATCGGACCAATCAACGCTAAACTTTTTTTAAGGACGAGCTGGTTCAACAAATAATTTTAGAATATTTACCTATTAATTTAACATTTCATATCGAGGCATAAAGCTATGATATCATATACTAAATGTCACCGGGGTTGAAATTTATATTTTACTATTTCACTTTACTTATCGTTTAATGATATATAATATTATAGTACAACCAACAATGTCCTATCTTACCCTCTATTATATTGTGGCTGGTATGTTATTCTCAACAATAATCTCTTAAAACAGCCACGACTTCCGTAGAACAAAATTCTCTTTGTCTTGTAATAAGGTATTAAAATTTACAAGAGCACTTTAGACACGAATTTTATTAACTGCATAGAAAGCATTTCTTGTTCCAGCTTAGCTACCGCGGTGGCTTGTAACTTACACTAACCGCTAACTAAAGGGGCGTATACACAAGAAAGCCGTATCTGAGACGTCAACGGTTCCGGTTTCTGATGGCTCTTGCTATCCGAACGGAACGTCAACGGACCGTGCTTCTGCCGACTCCCGTGCCCCCTGCATCTCTGTGTTCCTGGACCACCGGACCGGACACAAGATTGTGTAAACAAATGCATGTAAAATGTACGCACCGGTATATTTCTGAGTGCACTATAAATTCGTGGCCTTTAATACCCCGTGTACGTCTAGTCAACAGCCAAGTAGTGGCCTGTATACATTCCGAACAAAGGGCGTACACATCTCAGTCTTGGCATGTATACATCCCGGACGCAGTCCGTATACATTCTAGTCATGGCTCGTTAACATCCCGGTGACGGCCCAATTATGTGTACACAGGGCTTAAGGAACCTTACTGAGTTTTTATACTACAGGGAACCGCTTAATTGAACTTAGAAATGTAAAGTATAACATTGGAGCTCTCAGTTTTACGGCTGACGGCCCAGGGACTGCTTTGATGATTTACGAGAAAAGGTCAAGGGCAGTTTTTATAGACGTCATAACTGTGGTGTAAGTTTTTGAGGGTTAAGTTGGATCTTTTGGTGGTAGGATTATTGAACGCTATTTATGAAAATATAGATGGTGAAGTGACAAAATGCGTTTATCACGAGGAAAAATAATGTTATAAGAAAATAAAATAAAATAATGTCCTCGTTTTTCCCCCCGTCACGGGAAAAATATGTTTGTGTACAGGGGCCTTTAGGAAGTTTACCGAGTTTTTATACTACAGGGAACCACTTAATTAAACTTAGAAATGTAAAGTATAACATTGTAGCTGTCAGTTTTACGGCTGACGGCACAGGGACTGCTTTGATGATTTATGAGAAAGGGTCAAGGGCAGTTTTTATAGACATCATAACTGCGGTGTAAGTTTTTGAAGGTTAAGTTGAATCTTTTCGTGGTAGGATTAATAAACGGAATTTATGAAATTATGGATTTTGAAGTTATCAGATTAATAATAATAATAATAATAAGAACCATCATCCATCAGCAACTTGCCTTAAAGTACAATCTTGTAGACTCTGAGATACCGTACTACAGGTATGTGCCCGACCCAGTTCTTGAAAATGGTCGTGCCACCATGTATTGGGATCTATCTATCATTACTGAGAGAAATATTGTGGCTAACAAGCCAGATATAGTAGTGATAGATCGATCTAAGCGCCTTGCAATGATCATCGATGTCACCATTCCCCATGACGAGAATCTCGTGAAAGCCGAGAAAGATAAACAAATAAAATATTTGGATTTGGCTCACGAGATTGTCGACATGTGGGACGTGGACTCGGCGATCATTGTACCGATAGTCGTGTCAGTTAATGGTCTCATTGCCAAGAGCCTCGATCACCACCTCAAGAGGCTCGCGTTAGACGGTTGGATTAAGTCCTCTATACAGAAGGCAGTATTGCTGACCACGGCTCGTATCGTCAGGAGGTTCCTCTCTCTGGAGCCCTAACCACCGGTAACTTGGTCCCTGAACCCGATACCGGTGAGCCCCGTAATTTTATTTTATATTTTTATATTGTTTTTTTTCGAAATCACATAAAAATGTAAAATATAATTTATGAGAGAATGTTAAAATAAAGAGAATAATAATAATAATAACAACACCGGTTCAAAAATATTGCAGTTGATATTTTTGAATTTATTTAATTTACCAGTTACTACATTTATTATTGGTTCGGCGTTACACCGAAACCGTAGGGTTCTGGGCGACTTGGGGAAGGAATGGACTGTATATAAAGGATGGCGGGTTTTAGTCGCCTAGGATTGGATAAGGGAAGAGGATGTGGAAAAGGATTGTGAGTGGGTATAGGATATTCTAATGATGAGGGGCACTTACCTTGTACGTCAGTCCTCCTGGTGATTTCGGGATGAAGCTGCTTGATTCACTCCACTACACAAATCACTTTCACTTGCGAGCGGTTTTGTATAAGCGGTAATAATTATAGCGGGAGCGGCGCGGTGCGCTACGGTATGGCGAACACGTAGTTAGCGAATTCTCGAAAGTTCTGGACTGTCCTTCGCGTCGACGTTCGCGGCGACCAATCCGCGAAAGGCGTGCCCCGCTGCCAGTATGTCAAACTGTCCACACTACGGTTGCTAAGCAGCGGTTACGTCATACTGACGTCTACACAACAAGAAGGTCGTTAAACAGAATTTATAAAAAAAAGGTTCAAAGACTATTCAATATTTGGAACAAATAGATTACAACATTATTAGGAACAAACCGAAGGGATAGAAAATATAAATAAGAGATTTCCGTGTTAAAGCCAAATAATTACGCTGTGGCCTCCATGGAGGTATAATTCTATATACCTCCATAGTGGCCACCTTGGAGGTATATAGAATTATACCTCAAATATACCTGGCCACAAATATTTTGTATTAAAAATAAAACAAACTGACTTTGACATAACATAGGTACACGTTCCGTTTTCACTAAGATACCGAATTGAACGAATTCAACAAACTGTTCCTTAAAATAAAATAATTGTTGAAATAATTTTAAATACAACTTTATTTCGACTTTTTATTTGTTTCCGTATAAAAATAATTAACTGACAAGTGTGTTTCTTTGTAAAACGTTAATTAATACGAATTTACGGTTAGTATCGGTTTTTTTACTTGTATCGGAACGTAATAGCATTGTTCGGTTTAAGTTATTCATGATTTGAAGAAAACTCAGTTGAAAGTGCTTTGAAAAAATATCACTCTGACCTGTGAAACAGGTTAAGTTGACTTCAACTAGTTCAGATATATTCAACTGATGAAAGCTGAAATTCTCAATTCAGAAACCGGCCGATTGTGTCTTTCATTTCAGATATTGTAAGCGTGTCCGTTAATCTGTCAAGTGTACCATCCATGCTTCTCGATAATACATTGTCAGTCCTAGACAAGCAGTCATCTGATGAGTCGTCACTGTCTGTTATTATATGAGAATCTGCACAAACTGGAGTGTGGTTTGCAGGCCGAAGTATTGGCGATTTTGTCGTGTTTTGTTTGTGTGTTGTATCACTTGTCGACGGTGTGCAACTAAGTTTCGGCGATGTTTGTTTTTTTCTCATCGTGATATTTTCATTGGTACATTGGACTATCCTTGTGATTGGTCGTCGTACCGATGGTGCTGCCCTCTTACGGCCACAGCTGGTATCTTTCGTTGTTATCACTGGAGTCTTTCCGGACATTGTATTTTACTGTGTTAGCTGTGCTGAAGTAATTTAGTTTTGTAATCTTATTCACTTAGGGCCGGTTGTTTCAAATGGTTGGTTAACGTAACATACGTACGTTAAATACTAACGATTACGTGCCATGTTTAACGTACGTAACATACAAAGCGTTGTTTCACAGCAAAAAAAACCGATCGTCAAAGTCATTCGAGTTGCCAGTATAAAGCAATACTTTAGCCCAAGAAAAATGGTTGGGAGATTTTTGTAGTATGGAAACATTGCGCTGTTACGTCAACTTACGGTCAACTTCATTTATAAGCGGGAATTGGCTATTTGTATTGTTTTGTTGTGAGTGCTTGTGATTTTGTAAACAATAAATCCAAACAACACCGATTTTATATTAAATAATTTATAACTGACACATATTTTTATACTTTCGTTGTTCCTTCATAAATATGGATACTTTTTCACCAAAGTAAGTATTTTATGGTATTTTAGACCGCACCATATTTGTGTAACTTTGTGATTTCACGTGGTATTTTATTGTTACTTTATTTTACAGAGAACGTGCAGTAAATTTCTCAAAACTAGAGAAAGAGCGATTTCAATCTTTGATTGAGAAATATAAGGAAATATTGTTTTCCAAAAAGACTGACAATGTAAGCATTGTCAAGAAAAATAAAACTTGGGCTGCCATACATGCCGAGTTTAATGCCGGAGGAGACCATCCTAGGACCTTAAGACAATTAAAGGCAAAGTTTGATAATATGAAACGAAATGCACGCAAGGTAATAACCAGTTTTATTAATAGTGAATTTAATTTAGTATATTATTATGTTACATCATGTTGTTGCTATGTTAGGATGCCAGTATAGAAAGACAGTCGAGAATAAGAACGGGGGGTGGGCCACCCGCACCTCCTGTACATCCAGAAACAGAGTGGTTTCGAAGTGTTATGCCCGTATCAATGGACGGACTACCAAGTGTTGTAGATGATGATGTCATTGAAAATCAACCTATCATTTTAAACTTAAAGGATTCTCAAGAAGTAAGTGCTATACTTTAACATATAGTATATAATTTCTTTATTTAGAGCAGTAGGTATCTAATTTCTTCCTGGTTAGTGAATACTTAATAACAAATCTATTTCTGGATCTTTTTCTAGGTAAACAATGTAAACACAACTATTGAAGATAGTAGCATCGAAAGGGATGAACAAAAATCAAACACAAATCCTAATGAAATTTGTAAGAGCTGTTGTTTATTTCATTATAAAATTAATGGTCACAAAATTTCATCCAAAAGCATTACATTTTTCAAATTAATTAATGAAACATTTCATTTACAGATTAACTACTCTGTTCCTGGCATTAATAATAATACAGTATTTGCTGGTGATTTAGAGTCAAACATTGTGTTTGACTCTAAATCACCAGCATCTTTACTCAGGACACCTGTATCAAACCCACTACGTAAGTAATATGTATGTGTAATAGAGTTATTTCTTAGAGAGTATTTTTAACCATGTTATCCTGCGATAGGATTATTTTATTGCAAGCATCAGAGGTCCACCTGATGGTAAGCGGTAGCAGTGGCTCATACACATGGATGTGTTTTCTTAGCATTATAGATGCAATGCCATAAAACACATTTAAGTCACTCCCTAAGTGAATGAAGAGGAGATGAGAAAAGGAACAGGATGTGGACTGGGGAGGGAAGGACATCCAACACAACAGTATTGATACTGTTGCTTTACAACAATCTTCTGTGGGAGAGTAGTACTTCCCCGGTCGAGCTGGCCCATTCATGCTGAAATCAGCATGGCCATAATACTCAAAATAGCAATATATACATTATTTATGTTTTATTCCAGGTATTCGTAAAAGATCGGATATAAATAATAAAAGCTACCATGATCTAAGGTCTGAGATACTTCGAAAAACCCATGAACAAGATGAAAATTTATATAGATTGAGGATCAAGCATATGGAAGATAAAAGAAAAGAAGAAAAGGAGTTACATGAATTAAAGAAAAGGAAAATTTTGTTAGAAATTAGTTTATTAGAGCATAAATAAAATACAATTAATAAATGTACTTTGACACCAATAACCAAGCAGAATCATTTGTAAACCTTCACCATATTCCCAACACCACACCGGCAAAACTTAAGTGAATCTGTAATTTCAAAAAGTTTATCAACATCATATTGATTAATCCATTGCAATAATATTATTACAAGTAACATAACATTCACAGTACAGTTTTATATTGCTGTAGGCTTGCTATTAAAGCTATTGTAGGGTATCAAATTTTTTATAATAATAGTACCTGCTAAAGTAATTATTAATTAGATAATTCCTGGCAGCTGAGTCAATATTATTGTTACTATGTACAAAACTTGCTTCATATATTTCTTCATTTAATTGAATATTGTCTGGTAGTTGCGCTACGTTCAATTTTCGACATATATTATGCAGTATTGCAGTAGTGACAATTATATATTGAATGTTATGTATTTGGGTACGTAGCTTGGTACCAATTATTGGAAATCTTCTTTTCCAGAGTCCAAATAACCTTTCTATTGTATTTCTTGTTCTTATTTGACTTTCATTATAATATTTTTCAGCCTGGGTTTGCGGATCATTTAAAGGAGTGAGCATGTATGATCTCAAAACATAGCCTGAATCCCCAAGTAGCCAGTAATCATTAAATTCGCCAGATTCCAATCTACACTTTAAATTCGAGCTATTAAATATGTGACTGTCATGCGCTGAACCTGGCCATCTTGCAACTATGTTTCTTATGCATAAATTTGCATCACCAACTACTTGAACATTGACAGAAAATGTTCTTTTTCTGTTTCTAAAATCTTCTGCATTGTCACCACCTTAAAATTGAACAATGTCATATTTAAATAAGTAGGCAATTTAACTTTAAACAATATTGTATATGAACATCTACATACAAAAGGCTTTTTTACCTGGAGAAAGAATTTGTATGTGAGTGCAATCAATTGCACCCTATACTTTTGGAAATCTGGATATCTTATAAAAGTCAGTTGCAACAGCCAACCTCTCTTCTTCATTGGCTGGCAGGCTTATTTAATTAGGACGTAAATTTGCGATAGCCTGAGTCACTCGATGAATAATACGGCATACAGTAGATTTGTGTAAACCTGACATATCACCAACACATCTCATGAATGATCCTGAAGCATAATATTGCAGAGTTACAAGTACCTGGTCTAAAGGTTTTACAGCCAAATTTCTGAAATATTAAAACGTAAGATCAAAAATACAACAAAACCAAAAGTATTTAGGTAAATACTAGGTTTAAACTGAAAACAACGCACTTACTTTTCTGTAGGCAATTTAATTTCTTCTTCGATTTGACGTGTTAATAATATAACTATTTCCTTCGATACACGGTATCGTGCAATAAATTCCTGCTCGTCCCATAGGTTAAGATTATAAATACGTGTTTTAAATACTTTTCTCTTTCTTTGTACAACATTTGTTTCGTCATCAGACGAATTATCGTCTAACAAAGACGAATATACCAGGGAGTCCATTGTTTTTATTTCCTGTTTCACAAGTATTCGACCGTCGACGCAGATGTTTACAATGAAATGGCGCTAACCAATGGGCCCAGCACCGGTTAACGTAAACGTTACTTTGTGACGTACGTCAAGGCTGTCATTTTGTGAAACAACGCAATTTTTGGTTTGACGATAGTTAGCGCCATTTTTGACGTTTACGCGTGCGTTAAATTGTGGTGAAACAACCGGCCCTTAAACTGTGTGAATACAATTTAATCAATTACAAAAAGTGAAATATCGTACGAGGGTTCGAACGCGGTGTCATTGCGATACGAGTCGGTCAGTTCCCCGTCTCACCACAATTACTTGCCAGTAGAACGTGAAATAGGTGTTCACTTCTTAAAGTTTGAGAAAAAATATATTGTGATGACTAATGCTGCAAAAATTTCTAGTGGTATTTGCACTGTCACTTTGGCACAATTTTTATTCACTTTTAATGTTGTTTTATTGTTTTTTTCGGTATATGTCCACAAAGTTTGTTAGAAAAGCACTAGTTGTTATTTTCACTTTTTGGCGAATGTTGGCAAATTGTATGCGAAGGTACTGATTGAAAGAGTTATGAAAGTAACCGACAAGAAAATATGGGATGTACAAGCGGGATTCCGAAAAGGTATGGGGTGTATAGATCAAGTCTTTTCCTTGCGATGCATAGCCGATAAATTTTTGGCCAAAGGTCAAAAGGTCTACTGCGCATTCGTGGATTTGGAAAAGGCTAATGATAAAGTGGTGAGGAATGAAATGTGGTCGGTACTGTCGATGTATGGGGTGAACAGCAGCCTCATTCGAGCTCTGAAATCCCTTTATGAGGATTCTAGATCTTGTGTGAGGATAAACGGGGCATACACTGACTGGTTTACCATCAACACAGGTGTTAGACAGGGATGTGTAGCGTCGCCGTGGCTGTTCAACCTCTTCATGGACAGTTGTTTGCAAGATTTGAAACATAGTGATTGTGGATTAAGGATGAATGAGTTACTTGTCAAATGCCTCCTTTATGCTGATGATCAGGTTATGCTTGCGTCTTCAGCGGAGGAGTTGCAGGAGATGGTAACAATCATGCATGGTGCGTTAGAGAGGAAAGGAATGAAAGTGAATGTAAGTAAAACGAAAGTTATGGTTTTTGAAAAGGAGGAATGCGTTACGGCTTGTAATAGTATGATCGATGGACAGCGAGTGGAGCAAGTGAATGAGTTTGTATATTTAGTTACGCTGTTTACAAAAGATGGTAAGAATGTTGAAGATATTGAAAGAAGAGTTAATGCAGGTAATAGAGTGAATGGAGCTCTGAAGACGTTTATGAATAGCCAAAACGTGTCCAAAAAGGCACGTTTGGCTGTGCATAGAGGGGTGTTAGTACCTACTCTTATGTATGGTAGTGATAGTTGGGTATGGCAGAAGAGTCATGAAAGTAGAATAAATGCTGTAGAAATGAGAGCACTGAGAAGTATGTGTGGTGTTTCTCTGACTGACAGAATAAAGAATTGTGTGATAAGAGAGTGTTGTGGGGTAAAAGAAGATATAGTGTCAAGCATCGAGAAAGGTATGCTAAGATGGTTTGGGCACGTGGAGAGGATGGATGACGAAAGACTGACCAAGCAGATATATAAGGCAAGTGTGGAAGGGACAACACGAAGGGGAAGACCTAGGCGGACGTTCTCAGACCAGATTGGAGACATCCTAAAAACAGGACAGGTGAGAAGTACCCTGAACAGAAGAGCATGCATGAGGAATCTGATGGGAGTGAATGAAGCAAGAGAGATATGTCAGGATCGTTGCAAATGGCGTTCCGTAGTCTCTGCCTACCCCGCCGGAAAACAGGCGTGAGTCTATGTATGTATGTATGTATTTTCACTTTCAATACACATTTTATTGTTTATTTAGATGTTAGATGTTATTTATTTAATTTGTCACTTTATTGTCCGATATTGAAGATTTGTCGATATTAAAGATTGTGTCTATCGTTATGGAAAAGTGTATGTTATAAAAGATAACAATAAAACACTTCTCACACAATCACGAGATATACGATTAGAATATATACAGAACTAGAGGTTATGTTTTAAGATACCGTGAGCATTTCGTGAAAGGGGGAATCTTAGTGAATCCCTACGGGCTCCAAGAAACATATGTTATTGTGCCCAGTAGTTCGGTTCTACTGTTGCTCTGTATATTTATGAAAAGCACGTACATTCAATGACAATACGTTAATAAACAAAGTACTTAGTTTCATCGCCGAATACTATGCAAGCTAGAAGATAACGAACCACATAACATTATTACATTCACACAGCATAACCTACAGTCTAGAAATAGGCTCCATCGTATAGGCTCACCACGCCAATATTTACAAACATATAACGAGATAGATAGAACGTATTCTTACCATTTATGGTGGATTACAGACGTCGAGCCCCGGATCAACTGACCGAACCAGGGATAAGTGTACGTTACGCAGACTTGACAGCAATTCGATAGCGATGAAAGCTAATAAGAAAATTGTTATTATTTATATGGCACAAAATCCTAATCCTTTTTATAAGGTAAGAGTAGATTAAGATACTTTTTATAATAGCTAGGGAAAGCTAGGGAAATATAATAAATAATTAAAGCTAGGGAAAGTTCTGTCAAAGTCGGTCTAACTGTTTCAAAGAACAGATGGAACAAATTGACTTAAAAGAGGTCACTGTAAGATTTCTGCGATCATATTATCATTTTTTACTAAAACTTTATTTGTGTAGGTTTTTGTAAATAAACTAATTCCTAGCTGCCAGTTTACCAAACAATTTTTTGGGAATTACGACGACTTATTTACATAAAATGTCATGATGAATCTGAAAAAGAAACATTTTGTGAGTGAGAAAAAATGGTTCAAATTTGATTTAAATTCAAGATCTTATGATAAGAAATTAAATCTTCCTCATACCTGGTCTAATAAGAAATAGCAACATATATTTTCAATTCTTTAAAATATTTACATAATGGTATGAAGTCAATGCGACCAATACTAGTTTTAATTCTGCTATTTCAATGTGGATTCTATAAAGATACTTTAAAATAAATAAGTACAATAAATTTACCAAAGTATACATAACTTATTTTATATGCATTGAATATCCATATTTTCACAATCTAAGTGACATTTATATAGGAAAACACGTCTTTTCAAGCGATTTACCAAGATTTATACACATTTCGTTTTTTTTAAAGTACTTTCCGTATGCAGAAGGGGCTATGCATCTCGCAAGTTTGCTAAATAAAATGCACTTAAAGTTATTTATGGGTAGCCGATGTAGCGAGTAAGTGACACGAAAAACTATTTTGGGGTACTTTGCTATAGGGAAGTAGGTGACATGCCAGTAACTTTGTAACCTACTACATCATGTCAGCCTAGAGACGTCCACTGCTGGACATAGGCCTCCCCCAAGGTTCTCCACTAGGCCTACTTACTGTGTTCATAATTCATCACGCAAGCCTGAATTCGTAGGCCTTATAACAAAACTAGTATAAAATATTAAACCAGTCTCAGTTCTAGCTTAAGACTTATTAAATGCTTTTTTTTTAAAGGGGTTGTTTTTTTATTTATTAAAGTTCTAAATTTACTTAATATAGAAAATACAAAGGAAATAAATAGACGCACCGCATATCCTCGAAACAAAGTTATGGGCAAATAACGATGGAATATTAACACAATGAACCACTGAAGCTCAAATTCCTTTATAAAAAAGTTAACGATTAGCTTTTAATAATTCCAGTCACTGAATCGTTTGACGTAGAATCCACAAGGTCCATTTTGTTAGTTATTAGCTTAACCTTTGTTAATAAACACTATAAACTCACTAATCTATAAGGGCTCGCAACCGTCTCCTCAATATATCGGAATCATATTTATCGGCAATGACCTTCAAGATTATGTTATGATTCTTTTTTGTTTCTAACGAAGAATATCCTAGCTATCACAAAACCACTCAGGATTATTATATGCCATGTAAACTAGTTCCACCACATAAATCGCTGGCAACTAACGCAGTGAAAATTACGAAGCGTTCCAATTTTTTTCCGGATTAACTGACCATGTTAGTAGTTACCAGAAAAACGGCTAAGCTTATCCGAAATTCGGTCTTTCAATATTTCTAACAGGCCGCGTTAAAAAAAAGAAACTTATGAAAAAAAAGTTTGCGAATAGTATTCCGACCACTGAAATTAACTCCAGACCTTGTAAACACCAAATAAGCGTGAAAGAATAACGTCATACGTAAAAGCCACTTATTTGTATTTCTTTTTTCTTTGTTAGAGAAAAAAATCAATTTTCTCGGTAAGAACTGTACGATGGAGGGTAGGTACATATCAAAATTCAAATAGTGGAGAAAACATACATTGGTACATATATACAATTCATCTTCATCATACATTTGATGCGCAATCACCAGTTCGGTGTGCTCAGCCTGCGTTTCTTTATGAATAGCTTCGATACGATTGATAAATAATACCTGGATATGATCTTATGAATAACGCTGTGAAAACAGTTGGAAGAATTTTCAGACTGTTTTTGTATCAATTTAAATTGATTTATTGTTCCTTGGTTACATTTCAAGATATTCATATTTTCAAGTATTGGAATTCAGATAGTTTAATATTAAAGGACATATAATAATAATATGAATAATAATATTCTACCACATTCACACAACACTATCTAGTCCCAAACTAAGCAGAGCTTGTACTATGGGTACTAGATAATGGATAAACATACATATATACTTTTTTTTTGTAAATACATACATATTATACATAGAAACACCCAGACCAAGACAAACATCCATGTTTATGCACACAAATGTTTGACTTGAGCGGGAATCGAACCCGCGACCTTCGGCGTAGCAGTCGCTTCCACTCCCGCGGCGCTAACCGTTCGTCCAATTATTTTAAGCCATAGGTCTCCCAAAGTGATAATGCGCATAGAAATCTTCGTCACTGTTCGGCAACGGTCGTATTTCCCGAGCGTCGGAAGACGATATGTATATAAAGTTGTTAAGTGCATCATTTAGTAAAATTATGTTTTTTGTGCTAAAAAAAATTAATATTGATTTATCAGTAAAGAAATTTGATTCGATAGTTCCACATAAGTAAATAGTGAAGAAAACCACACGATAGCGAATATGCTACAATTTTTGTTGAATTGATTTACTTCGATTATAATACTTTTTAAGTGTCTTGCTGTAGCTGGTGTAATGATGGAAGAAAAGAAGGTTTAAGTAATACAAGGTTTATATTAGAAGAAGAAAAATGGTTTTCAAACACAGGTTACATTAAAATCTTAGAAATCTAATCATAACATCTCAGTTCAAAAGTATAAAATTTACATTAGTGATCATTCCAGAATAATATTACAATTACAAAAAAAAAATCAGAATCAGGGAGGATCTCTATTCCTGACATCGTAGATTCATCAGAACTTTCATTATGCTCTTGTTCATTGACACTTACCTCACTGCTATCACCTGTGTAAATAATCATTTCATCAGAAAAACTATCGATTCTTGGGTCAAATTTTCTATATTCATCTTCGCATTTAACAGCATGATCACAAACTTTTTTCCATTATTCTGGTCCTATATTATTGATTTTTTCTAATATAGCATCTTTAACTGACGTGACAGTCATTGCAATATTTTTTTTGGCTACGTGTTGCTTTATTTGGGACCAAATATTTTCAATGGGGTTAAAATCGGGATGATATGGTGGCAATCGTATAATTTGATGCCCACGTTCCTCCATTATACGGTCAATGACAAATTCTGTGTATTTCTCTTTATGTCTTTTTATAATTTCATACAAAATATCGGGTTTCAGTTTCTTTAGGTCATGCGGAATGTTGTGTTGTTGTAACCAAGCTATCATTTGTGGTTTAGGTGTGTTTGAGTTTGGTGGTTTCACAGACAGCTTATTATGATATGGGGCGTTGTCAATTACCAACACACTATTAGGAGGCAAGTTAGGAATCAATTGATTGCGTAGCCAAGCTTGATAACGTTCCGCGTTTATTTCTTTATGATAATCACCTTCTGAGTCGACACATTTATGTAACATTAGAGCCCCTGGGACGAAGCCTTTTTCATTGCCTGCGTGTACAATAATTATTCGCTCTCCTTTGGAAATGGGTTGTTTGATACCTTCTTTGCTGCTATCTTGCCAAGTTTTACCCTTAGTATGTGATGTATGCACGTATGACTCGTCAACAAACACTATATTTCTACCAGAATTCCTCAGCTGTTGTATTTCTCTGAGATATTTGATCCTTTTTAAACGTATATCATGCTTTTCCATAAGTAACCGTCTGTTATTATAAGTTTTCAGAAACCTAAACCCCATTTCTTTCAAGATCAGCCTTAAAGTCTCTGCACAGCCTTTGAAATTAATAGCTTCGATCAACTTTTTTCTCAAATTATTTACAGTTGGGAGTTCTTTGAGCGTCAAGTGAAAATTGTATATCATATTACGAATAACACAGTAGTCGAAATCATCAAGTCCCAGCCGAAATCTACTTTTAGGTTTTCCTTTTTTCGGTGTGGAAAATTTCATTGATTGATTCTGTTTTTTTTTTCGTTTAAAATATTAGTCAAAGTTCGTCGTGAAATTTCTGTAGCTTTTGTAACACGGTCCTGATTTTTTTTTAAATAACCATCAAGGTCTTTTTTGAAAACATTGGCTTCATTTAAGAAATAAAGACATACATACATACATATACTCACGCCTTTTTCCCGTCGGGGTAGGCAGAGACAACAGAACGCCACTTGCTCCTATCCTTACAAACCTCACGCGCTTCCTCTACACTCATTACTCTTTTCATACATGCTCGCCGGTTGCGGGTACTTCGGACCTTTCCGTTTCTTAGGATGTCTCCAATTTGGTCGAAGAGTGTCCGCCGAGGTCTGCCGCGACCGACTTGCCCACACACATTTGCCTTATATATCTGATTCGTCATTCTTTCTTCACTCATTCGCTCCACGTGTCCAAACCACCTAAGCATTCCTTTCTCAATCCTTGTCACCACATCTTCTTTCAGTCCACTGCTCTTTCGTATAGTTGCATTCGGAATTCTATCAATCAGTTTTACCCCACACATACTACGCAGTGATCGCATCTCAACTGCGTTAATTCTACTTTCATGCTTTTTCTGCCAAACCCAGCTCTCACTTCCATACATCAACGTGGGGACAAGCACTCCATTGTGAACCGTCAATCGTGCCTCTTTTGGCACCGTCTGACCGTTCATAAACGCCCACAGTGCTCCATTTACACGATTTCCCGCAATCACTCTCCTTTCAATGTCTCCCTCACATCTTCCGTCCCTTGTAAATACGCTACCCAAATATACAAATTCCTTTACTTGCTCTACAATTTCACCTCCAATCGTAATATTACACTCAGTCACACTTTCATCTTTTTCAAACACCATCACTTTCGTCTTTCGTGCATTAACTTTCATACCTTCCGCTTTAAAGCTCTTGTTCATGCAGTCCATCATGTCTTGCAACTCATTCGCCGATGATGCAAGAATGACTTGATCATCGGCATATAAGAGGCACTTAACACGCACTCCTACCATATCGATCCCGCATTCAGTTTCTCTCATATCATTCATGCAGCTATCCATGAATACGTTGAACAACCAGGGCGAGGCTGCACACCCTTGTCTGACACCTTGGGAGATGTCAAACCAGTCCGAATAGGCACCATTGATTCGGACACAGGCTCTAGAACCCCTATACAGGGATTTCAGAGCCCTTATTATAAAGTTGTCTACCCCATACATGGATAACACCTTCCATAATTCCTTTCTATTCACCCTATCATAAGCCTTTTCCAAGTCTATGAACGCGCAATACACCTTCTGGTTTTTTGCCAGACATTTTTCAGTGACGCAGCGCAAGGAAAAGACTTGATCCGTACATCCCATTCCCTTCCGAAATCCCGCTTGCACATCCCATATCTTGTCATTTGTCACATTTGCTACTCTGTCAATCAAAATTCTGGCATACATTTTTCCAACAACACTAAGAAGGCTGATCCCGCGATAATTTTGACATTCCTGCTGCGAACCTTTGCCTTATAAATTGGAACAAGCACTGCCTTCGTCCAGTCATCTGGAACTTGGCCCTGTTTCCAGCATAGATTAAAAAGGCGATGCAGCAGGTTAATTATGAGTCCGTCGCCAGCCTTCAACATCTCAGTCGTCACTCTATCACATCCAGCAGACTTTCCTGACCTCACACCTTTTAACGCTTTCATAATTTCATCCATGCCAATTTCATCAGTCGGGCTCACAAACATATCTATAGTTTCTTCTTTCTCTATTTCACACATATCTTTCTCAAATAAACTCTCAAAATAATTCTTCCAGCGCTCTAGTATCTTTCTTTCTTCATTCATGGCTTCACCTCTTTCATTCCTAATCACTTTCATTGATGTACTCATATTTTTACCTCGCGCTTCTTTCACGAGTTTCCAAAAGAGTTTTATATTCTCTCGGAAACTTGCGCCGAATTGTTCCTCATACTTCTCCTTTTTCTCATTCTTCTTCCTCTCTATACATTCTTTGACTCTAGTTTTCACACATCTATACTATAAGAAATAAAGGTACACATTAAATACCATTTGCCGTGCTTGTGACTTAAGTGGCTTTCCACGTTTAAATTTATCCATTCTGGAAGAATACGTCTGAAAGAAAATGGTATGGGCAGAGTTAGACATATTTTTATTTATTTAATAATACATTTTTTATTCACAGTAATACAGAGAGCATAAAATACAAGCAAAAATGTTCTAATATAATAATAGTATAAATGCTGTGGATTTTCAACTGATTGGAAAGAACACCATACCCCTGTACTAGTAAGAAACTGTATCACAGGCGGTTGGGTCTCTCTTTACAAATTTGAGATTTGTATTTTACAATACAGCAATAATATTACGTATTTAACAAAAGACAGTGGTCAATATAAAACTTAGTTAATAATTAATAGCTACATGAATATAACTAAGATGATCATGTAATATACGATATAATTGCCTAACGAGCATTTTAGAGAATTCACGAACGTAACTTATAAAGCTGTGGGTCAGCATAATCGTAAATTATGTCAATGTTAATTAAACCTTTATTATTTAGTATGACGTAAATAACTCATGTGTGCATTTTATTAAACTAGATGTTTGATGTAAGTAGGTCAATATTCTAATGAGGTGTGTTAGGTGAATCACAAAATGAGATATCAAGTCTTAAAATTAAATAATAAATATGAAAAAAATAGTAGATAAAAGGTCGAAAATACGATATTACGTCGCTCCTAGGCGCCTTCATAATCCACGGAGTTTATGTACCTCTTTTCCGCCATTGTTCTTGCTGGGCAGTCATTAGAACCGGTGTTGTGGTCGCTGGGCTTCTTGAAGTGTAAGCAGGTCGCGCATTTTGGGTCTTCGGATTTCCTAGTGCAGTCCTTTATCGTGTGTCCTTGGTTGCCGCAATGACCGCATGTATATTGAGACTCTCTGCAAGACTTAGCTGCATGAGCATACTGCTGACACTTATAACAGCGAGTAACTACGGTGAAATCCTTCACCGGGCAAGATGACCAATTTATAAAGATCCTGTCTTGGATTATCAGTGCTTTACGAATGGCTGCAGATACTTCTATTACGTAGTTACAGGTCTCAGCATCTTTACGGCCCGATTTATGACTCAGCTTGATTTCATTGAAAAAGGTCTCTAGGTTGCAGCTTTGAAGTTTCTCCGCTAAATTCTGGTGGTACAGGCACGTGAAAACTTCCGTCTCTTTCATATTTGAAGGCACTCCAACGATCACGATTTTAGGCTTCCGTTTGTGGGGTTCATTGACTATTAGGCCTGAGTTTGCATGTTGTACCGATTGTTTTACTTTCTCAATATCATCTTTGGTCTCGGTGCTGATGATCACGCCGCCGTTCTTAATCTTGCGTAGTGCTCTCACGTGGAGGTTCATTTGTTCAGGCCTGATGATTTTTTGCACTAATGATTTTGTGTCGTCACTCGATTTTAGCTTGTCATTTGGATAGATTGCCACCGAACTTACGCTAATGGGCTGAATAAAATTATGTGCAGATTTTTTAACCATCTCAGCGAAAGACGGTGCAGAGGTGGTAGGTTTCGAGGACTCCTGTATGGATTGCTTTAGATCTTGAAGGCTCTGAGACAAATCAATTTGTTCTTGCTGGTATTTGATGGTAGAACGGGCCTGGATAGCATGTGACTTAAGGGACTGGTACTGAACTGCCAACTGCGAAACTTTAGTGCCCACATGGCGACAGAGATTGCTGACTCTCATCTTCTGCTCAGAGTTTAGTTTTCCTTCTTGTGCTATAGAACACACTTCGTTGAGGTACTGCTCAATAGATGACATCCAGTTCTGGATTTCAGGCGTAGGGATGACTTCAAGTGCTGGACGCTCAGGTGCAGCTGCAGGTGCCGGCGTCGGAGGAGGACTCCGAGCAGTCTTCCTACTCGAAGTGAAAGGACTGTGATCCATTATAAATTATATTGCTTACAAAGTCAATCACGATACATTTTATAACACACTGTTTTGTTACGTTCGCAGATAGTTGTACGCGTTGATTGAGGTCACGATTTAAAAATATTTAATTAATTATTACTCATGCGATTCAACACGTCCGTTCTCAACAACAGTGCGAATAATATATATTTGTTCTATTATTGCATTATGTACTAATATAATATTATTTATTCCTATATCTATTTGTTTATTGTGTGTATCTTTTTAAAATGTTTTTTCTAGTACTTAATATATATTTATAGCAGGTATTTTTAATTTTTTAATATTAACAAGCCGTGAAAAATGTTAGTATATTTACCCATTTTACAAAATAAACTATTTAAATTTGAATAACATAATTAAATTCACCTTTGAAAACAAAACCAAGAAGGGTGTGTAATACCAGCTCTATATAATTCAGCTTTATATAAAGACGACTGACGACGGACCGGCGACCGCCGCCGACCGCCCGAATTGTTTTCGATTGTGTACACATAATATTCACTTTCACATTCGCAATATGTGTAGATAAACCTATCTACAGATAAAGCAACCGCTTTATCTCTTATTTTATTCAATCTCTTTAACCTAGACACAAACATACATACGTATACTAACGCCTTTTTCCCGTCAGGGTAGGCAGAGACAACTGCACGCAACTCGCTTCTATGCTTTCAAACCTCACACGCTTCCTCTAAATTCATTACTTCATTCATACATGCAAGTTTCGAGCGCTAGATATTACAAATATCCCAGTATTTAGCCCTAATATCTACTCGATATTCCTAGATATTCGTACCATGGATTTCACTGTGTATCAGTTAAGCGGCTTTTGGAGAATCAACCTCGGTCAGGCGTGAATGCTGGCTTCAAGGAAACAATCCAACACGATCGTGACTCAACGCTTTCCTACATTATTCTTCTTCCGACTTCTACAGATTTTTTCGGAACATATAATTTATATCCTTTATCTGCGTTTGACGGTTAACACCGGAATTCTATATTCGAAATTTAGATAGATCTGTAGATTTTAGATTCGTTTTTGACAGTTTTTGACATAAGCTCCATACAAAACTTATGTCAAACACGAGGCTGAGATCTGCAGATCTATCTATAGTTCGAATATTGAAAATGGCCGTAAATAGATAAAGACTGCGTATGATGTTTGTTTTTGTTAAGTTAATACGTATCACATGTACATTTGGTAAACACTTCTTTGGTGACTGTTGGATTAACTGAATTAAAAATTATTTTCTAATGACTTTTAACTTTTAGAGATTCAAATGACAATGTTGCTGGAATTATGAGACATTGCACCTGCAGATACAGTGCTTTGGATTCAGAAGATACCCGAGCTCCAAAGAGACTTCGTGAAAACATTTCGTGTTAATTTAAGAAACACATGAAAACTTCTACGTCCCCAATCCAAGTTTAAAAGTTTTAATATAGCAAGGAATGCAAATGAAAAATGATGCAACTTTCGATCGAAATTATTATGCAGCTTGTTCAATTTATGCATCGTCGGTAAATTACGATAGTAGATTCTTAGAAGAATGTTCTCCTTTGTATTAGTGTTTGAATTATTGAATAGATGTCTATCTGTATGTATAAAATCCTTGCGTTACTGACTGACTGAAAGACACGCTACAGCCGAAACTACTGAGCGTAAGTATGTGAAATTTGGCGTGTTTATTCCTTGAGGTGCGAAGGGGCGCACTAAGAGAGAGTTTTTGGAAATTCCTCCCCTAGGGGGGTAAAACAGATTGTCAGAGTTTGTTTGAAACTTTTGATTCCTTCAATGGATTAACTTCAAACTGGGTGTATTGGTTCCTCAAATTAAGTTAGTGAACACTAAGAAAGCCTTTTTGGCAGTTCTTACCCTAAGTGGATAAAAAGGGGAGTCAGAATTCGTATTAAACTCTTTTAATTCTTCAACGAATTAACTTCATACTTTGTTAATTCTATCCTCAAATGACGTTAGCGAACACAAAGACATTTATTTTAGAAATTCTTACCCTAAGAGGATAGGAAAGTGAGTCAGACATTGTGTTAAACCTTTTATTTTTCAATCGAATCACTCTCATCTGTATATATAAAATCCTTGCGTTACTGACTGACTGACAGACACTCTACAGCCGAAACTACTGAGCTCAAGTAGGTGAAATTTGGAGAGTATGTTCCTTGAGGAGTGTAGGGGAGTTTGTGCAAAACATTTTATCGAAGCAAAATTTACGCTCGCGAAGCAGCGGGCAAAAGCTAGTTTTAGTATAAAATTGTCGGAAACCTATTTTAGCGTATTGTGTGGGTGGGATAGGTGGGTCTGTATTATATGACAAAGTTTGCAAGAGTTTATCCTTTAACTTACAATGTCACATATAACAGAAAATTAACCAAATTTAACTTCTAAACCGAACTTTGCTTGAATTTTGTCCATGATATTGGCTTGAACCCCAATTATTCTGTCTAACAAATCATACAACTTAGGTGCGCATAATAACGCAACAAAGTTTTTATAGTTAGCAATTGCAGGGATCTATCAATTTAATTTTGTAAAATCACAAAAACAATTGCTTTGCAATTTGGCTGCCCAAAAACCAAAACAGAAACAAAATTGATAGCCTTGCATCTTTCGTCTACGTACAACCTCAATTGGAGACATAACACTTACAGGGTAGTGTACACAAAGTTGTGAACAACTGTAGGTAAATTTAACCCAAGGTGGGACGGATTTATTCACTGGCAGTCCTATGGGACCGCAGGCCAGCTTCAACCTAAGCAAGAAGAAAGTAACGGGCGATAAACTCAACGTTTTCTTGTATTTCCGTAGTGACGAAGTGTGCGCGCAATATAGTTGATGCGGGAATGAAAGTAGAACGTTACAGGCGGGTAAATAAGCGATGGTTACAACGGTAATAGGGAAAGTAAAGTGTGTGGAGTTGACATTTTTGATTGAGACAAAAACAACAATAGCAGATAGGTAATCTCTTACATTATGAGCAAGATACAAGCATCATAATATTGCTCTGGATTGTGAGTTACAGTGCAATTCTACTAAAAGAATATTACTTACAGTCAGGGCGACAAAACACGATTTTATATCGAACTGTTACCTTGAATTCAACCAATCAACGCTGTACGGTCTCACCGCCGTACATAATATTTTGTCACCGCGTCAGCAAATATGTGCTGCGCGTTTACTTCAACCTTATTATTTTTTATTTTAGCAATCAGTACACATTTACAGCCAACCAGTGAACGACGCGCCAATAGTTATATTTGAATACCTTATATTCATTCATTCATATATTTATTTGCATGTATATATTTATAGCCGTGTGGTTGACGGCATAGAATACAAATGTTACCACCCCCTATCTTCCCGTGGGTGTCGTAAGAGGCGACTAAGGGATAACACGATGCAAATACCATCTTTGCGTAGAGACGGAAAACTCGACATCAAACCCTATACGACTGCCTCGTTGGTCTCGCGGCATAAATGTGCGCGTGGGATCGGGAGGTCCCGGGTTCGATTCCTGGGTCGGGCAATGTTATTGGGTTTTTCTGTCACGAAATTCTCAGTAGCAGCACGGAGTCTGGAAATGTGCCCGGTACGGCAATAGGCTCGCCCCTTATTACGTGGGACTAAAATATATCTGGCGAAAAGTGGGTGTAGAAATACACCTCTGCCTACCTCTTCGGGGTTATAGGCGTGAGACTATGTATGTATGTATGTATTTATTTGCATAAAACATGGTATTCGAGGATGGTACATTATACATTTAGATCACATGTTTTGCTACGGTTTTATAGCATGCATTAATAATATTAAAATTTATTTATAAACATCATACATTAACACTAGGTAACATTTTGCAATTTCTTCTCTAAAAATTCCTTAACACTATAAAAATATACAATATATTTTTAAGTATCTAAAAATAAACTATTTTACAACTATTACGGTGCAGTGTTTGTGTGTACTCCAACAACCAACAACAACAACTACTACTACATAATCAGTGAAGGTGCTTAACGAGTCCCTACATCAAACGGTCCTATCGAGCTGAATCTCAGTGGTAAGTGTCTTTATTTACGGTAGCTAATCGGTTTGACTTGCCTCCGACCAGCGGGTCTCACCAGTTGAATTGAGAAGGCGCGCATATCGAAGATAGAGTGCTGACTCACTGGGTATTTCACGTAATCATTCCAAGACTCATCATAACTCCTCTACAACTACGAGGAAGCATCCAGAGATTTGGAATAAGAAGTCGAACAAAGAACTTCGGGTCAATAACAAACGCCTAACTCTTCAACTGCAGCACTCTGTTTCGGTTATAGACGTAGCAAGCGATCTGTTTTTTGAACTTCATCTCTTATTGGTTACTAAACAGTACTATAACCATGGGGATGTTAAAATTGCAACAAGAATGCTTTGAAGCTATCAAGACATTGTGCACTAACTATAAGAAGGACAGTGCATCAAGAAAAACTGTGGATTATCTAACCAAGCGCTTGGAATCTCTCGAATCAAACTGGAAAGATTTCGGCGAACGTCATGAGATTCTTGTACAAAAGTTTGAAGATAAAAACATCAACTATTTTGTAGAAGACGTGTATAGCAAAACTCAAGCTTTATACGAAACTATTAAAATGGATATGCTAGACTTGCTCAAGCAATTACAGGGTCAGAAGGTTGTCAAATTCGACTTGACTGGTTTGCTGAGTGAAGGAACGGATGACAACATTACTCAGTCATTGATGAGACAAGAGTGCAACTTTAAAGCTCTTGACCGAGCCATGTCTAAAGTGAACATCAACTCGTTAACCGAAGAATGGGAACTAGAAGACCATTTGAGTATTTTGAAGACGAAATGGGATTCCATAGATAAACAACACTGGGTATTGGAAGCTTTGCTGAAGAGCTCTGATGCAAACTATTACAGCACGTTTGTCGAGATGGAAGACAAATACGATGAACTAAGAAGAAACCTCAACAGCAAAATTTGGTCTGCTAAGCATTATGAGAAGTCAGCGCCAAGAATTGAGATACCCGAATTCTCGGGACATTACAATAACCGGGTTTGTTTCAAAGATCTCTTCCTAGAAACAATCCACAACAACCCTACGATCAACAAAGCCCAAAAGATGCAACATCTCAAGACAAAGCTAAGAGGCGAGGCGGAGAGATTGGTACAGCATCTCAGTGTCAGCGCTGAAAATTATACATCTTGTTGGGATATTCTAACGCAGCGATACGACAATCGGCGACTGTTAGTTACGTCTTATCTCAACATCATGCTTGATCTACCGCTGCGTCAACAACCAAACAGCTACAACATCAAGAAAATGCATGATGTAATAACTGAATGTCTAAATGGATTAACAAACATCGGTTTAGACATAGCAACTTGGGATCCAATCATTGTGCATTTGATGTCGCTCAAGCTTGATACCACTACATACAGCGAGTACATCAAAGAACTACAAAATCCCAGAGATGTACCAAACTTGAGCGAATTCCTGTATTTCCTGGAAAACAAATTCATGGCGTATGAAACAGTCAAAAATGCGAAAAAGGAAGTGAAACAAATAAGCAAGTCGTCACCTCATCTTGGAAAACCATACTTCAACGAAAGGAATGCCAAGAAGTCCTATCATACAGGATATGGTTGTTGCCCACATTATGATGGAAATCATGTATTAAAGGCAATGTCCAAAATTCCTCGACATGGACGCAGCACAACGCATTAACATAGTTACGAAACTACAACTATGCAAAAATTGCTTATTTAGTCACGGCGCATCGGATTGCAAGTCAACCAAAACATGCAGAGACTGTAATTCGAAACACCACACATTATTGCACAATTCTGCGAAAAATACCACAAATTACAAGAAAATTGTGAACCACAATACAAACTCGGGTCAACGACCTCACACTTCAACCAACATACAAGTCACCAATCATCTGTCGAACAAGGAGACGGAGATATTGTTGACCACGGTGCAGCTTCAGACAAAATCTTCCAATGGAACCTATATCATACTGCGCGCTCTTCTGGATCAAGGTTCCCAGGTCAATCTTATAACGGAAAATGCTGCACAGTTGCTACGCTTGCCCAGACAAAAATTAAACGCGACTGTTACGGGAATAGGCGCTGTGTCAGGCGAATGCAAAGGACGTCTAGTGCTTACATGCAAATCGATTCACACCGATTACGAGTTTGAAACTGAAGCACTGATCCTGAAGAAATTAACGAATAACTTACCGCACACATCATTCCAAAAAGCGAGCTGGCCACACTTGGCGAATCTGAAGTTGGCGGATCCGGAATTCAACATCTCACGTCCAATAGACATACTACTTGGTGCTGACGTGTATTCGGATATACTGCTCGACGGAGTCCTCAGAGGCAGTCCTCAGTCCCCCATCGCACAACAAACGCACTTGGGTTGGATATTGCGCGGTAAACTCAAGACCTTCAACTGCCACGTAACTTTAGTGGATATGAACGAACTGAGAAGATTTTGGGAAAGCGAAGACCTTACCCCGAAACGTACAGAAGGTTCACAGGAAGACCAATGCGAATTGTATTATACAAATACGGTACAACGATCTTTGGACAACAAATATATCGTAAAAATGCCTCTACGTCCCGACTACGATCATATGATAGGAAAATCAAAACCTATTGCAGTCTCTCAATTTTTACAATTAGAAAAGCGCCTACAACGCAATAGACAACTTGCTATTATGTACAAGGAATTTATGAACGAATACATTGACCTGGGGCACATGAGAGCAGCACAATCATCTGCCGCAATAAAATGCTACCTACCCCATCACGGTGTACTACGGGCAAATACTGCGACCACTAAACTACGAGTAGTATTCAACGCGTCCCAGAAAACAACTAGTGGCTACAGTTTGAACCATACACTTAAAAAAGGGCCGAACATGCAAAAAGATAATAATAATAATAATAATATAATACAAACTCTTGTATTTTGGATGGCAGAAGAACAACAATCGTTACAAAAAATAATATGGCGCAATTCACCATCTGAAAATCTACAAGAATACCAACTATGCACTGTTACCTATGGGACAAAGTGCGCGCCATGGTTGGCCATGAGAACTCTCAAGCAACTGGCGATTGACGGCGGCCGTTCATATACAGAAGCAGCTAAGGTTCTTCAAAATGACTTTTTTGTCGATGACCTTATTAGCGGGCAACACAGCCTGGAACAAGCGCAACAATTGCAAGGATCGCTAATTCAGTTATTGAAAAGCGGAGTCATGAATTTACGCAAGTGGTCAGCAAATCACCCAGCATTGCTTACAAATCTAACTGAAGAGCAAATTTCATCACATAACGTATTCGATTTTAAACACGAAGAGTCACAAAAAACTTTAGGTCTCGGATGGAAAACGACTACCGATACATTCACCTTTAACTGGCTGTTTGAAGATAACAAGAACTGTCGATATACAAAGAGACATCTTCTCTCAGAGATTTCGAAGCTGTACGATCCGCTGGGATGGCTGACACCCATTACTGTGACAGCTAAATTATTATTTCAACAAGTTTGGACCAGCAACATCAATTGGGACGACACATTGCCGTTGGAGATATCAAATGAATGGACCAAACTCAAAACTGAATTGCCGATGGTAAAACACGTTCAACTTAAGCGATGGCTTGGCGGAATGGATTCGAACCTGGAACTCATTGGCTTTTGCGACGCAAGTGAAAAAGCTTACGCTTGTGTTGTATACAGTCGTATTAAAAACGATAACGACACACCTATAATAACTTTACTCTCGGCCAAAACTAGGGTTGCCCCGAGATCACAAAAAGTTTCTTTACCGCGGTTGGAACTATGCGGTGCGTTTCTGCTTTCTCAACTAGTAGAAACCATCAAATAAGCTTACACTGGATATGAAATAACAGTACAAGCATGGTGCGATTCAAAAGTGGTATTGGCATGGCTTCAAGGAGATATATCCAAATGGGATAGATATGTGGCAAACAGGGTCACAAAAATCATTCAAATCATCCCAAAACAAAACTGGAACTATGTGAAGTCTGAGAAAAATCCCGCGGACTGCGCTTCCCGAGGGATGTACCCAGCCAAATTCTTAGGATTCAAGCTTTGGTGGAACGGCCCAGACTTTCTACAATCATTGGAACAAAACGAAGCACCTTGCGATTCGAGTTGTTTATATTCAACAGATAAAGAGCGGGCCCAACAAACAGAGGCAGCCCTAACTACAAACAAAGACGAACATTTTATTAATTTGCTATTAAATAAATGCAGTACATTGACACGAGTAACAAGAGTCACCGCATGGATTATGCGATTTGTCGAAAACACACGCCACAACAAGAAATTCAACACCAACTACCTAACTACACTCGAACTGTCTGCAGCAAATGAGAAAATTATAAAATGTGTCCAAAAACAGAATTTTTACATGAATATAAACAACAACAGAAACAAGAAATTGTATCGAACAAAAGCGCTATTTATAAACTTCATCCTTTTTTAACGAATACAGGCATCATCAGAATTGGAGGTCTTCTGAACTACTCAAAGTTAACGAGCGATATGAAACATCCTGCTATTGTGCCTCGAAAAAGCCGATTTACGCAGCTGCTTATTGAACAAGCGCATATAGCAACACTCCATGGCGGCGCACGATTAACATAGGCATACATCAGACAACGATACTGGATCGTCGGAGGCAATAGAGCAGTTAAAGTGATGCTGCGCCAGTGTGTGCAGTGTCATCGCTTCAAGCCCTCTGGAAGCCATGAACTCATGGGTGACCTACCGCACCAGAGAATTACACCGTCGCGCCCGTTTACCCACACTGGAGTGGACTTTACAGGCCATGGAGAAGTGAAATTGAACAAGGGACGTGGCGTGAAAACATCCAAGGGCTACATCGCAATATTCGTATGTATGGCAACAAAGGCTGTACATATCGAATTGGTATCCGACCTCAGCTCTGAAACTTTTCTTGCTGCCTTTCAAAGAATGTGCGCTCGCCGCGGTACACCAAAACATATGTATTCAGATTGCGGCACCAATTTCATCGGAGCAGCGAAAGTCTTACGCAGCGAATTTCTGGATTTCAAGCAGATCATGCCAGCTGATGTTTTTGATGAAATTGGAAAAATGGAGATTCAATGGCACTGCAAGGCTCCAGCGTGGCCGAACGCCGGCGGCTTGTGGGAAGCAGCCGTAAAATCCATGAAGTACCACCTCCGACGCGTACTGGGTGAACATAAATTAACGAACGAAGAGTTTTCTACGTTACTATAAAAAATAGAGGTTTGTATAAATTCAAGGCCGCTGTGTCCACTAACTGAAGATCCGGACGAGTTTTACAACTACTTGACTCCAGGACACTTCCTCACCGGCGGCCCTGTACTATCACTTCCACTTGCTGACTACTGCGATGTCAACAAAATCGATCTTCGGCGACGATGGCAACTAACGGAACATATGCTACAACAATTTTGGAAGCGATGGTCTAACGAATACTTGAGCCAACTGCAAATCAGAAGCAAATGGAATAAACCAACACGGAACATTAGAGAAGGAGACTTAGTATTGGTCAAAGATAACAATTTGCCTCCTGGACGATGGGCCATGGGGCGTGTACAAAAACTAGACCCCGGTGAGGACGGCTATGTGCGAGTGACCTTGGTCAAAACGCAAAACGGCATCATAAAGCGACCTATCGTAAAACTGTCGCCGCTCCCGCTACAAACCGATGAATTACCAAAAAGAGAAGAAAGTTCAAGCCATAGATCTGATAAGGAACCATCACAGTCGAAGAAGAATATAAAACATTCTGGATCGAAATGTTTATCTACATTACTTATAACATTAATAATAATGTGTATCATAACGGAATATACGGCACGGGCAGCGAAACGACACCTAACGTTCATATTACAAGCCTCGAGCACGAGCGCCCTGTTTATTACGACACCGTGGGAAAAGTATAAACAATTCATAATGAATGGACATTGTTATTATATTATAATTTAACTGATTACTGGAATAGCTTCGGTGAAATTACAGGCTATCTTGATGGATTAAACGATCTTTGTGAAAAGACTGACCCAAGATACTGCAAGAACACCTTAGAACAATTACGTCATGAAATGGACCAGCTTTCTCACTACAATGATATTTTGTTGACATAAACATGTGTCAAGAAAGCGCCGTGGACTGATAAACAGGATTGGCAACGTTGCAAACAGCTTGTTTGGTATTTTGGATCAACAGTTTGCAGATAAATACCAACAAGACATTAAAGAAATACAAGGCAATGAAAATTACCTACTCGAGTTGATAAAAAATCAAACTTCTATTGTGGAACTGGAAAACAAGATTTTAAGGAAAAAACATCAAACGTCAGTTTTCTGTGATTGATAACTTCATAAACGAAACTGACTGGAGAGTGGCTGAGGTCAAGTCTGCAATAGAAATCCTAATGGCTACGTCCTATTTCAATTCGATGGCACTATCATCATACTTGCTTATGGAATCATCATATCAGCCAAACGACGTCCACTGCTGGACATAGGCCTCCCCCAAGGTTCTCCACACAGACCGGTCTTGAGCCGCCCGCATCCAACTGCCTGCCGCGATCTTGACGAGATCGTCGGTCCACTTTGCGGGGGGCCTACCTCTGCTGCGTCGTCCGGTACGTGGCCGCCACTCCAGAACCTTTTTGCCCCAACGGCCATCGGTTCTTCGAGCTATGTACCCTGCCCACTGCCACTTCAGCTTGGCCATCCGGAGAGCTATGTCGGTGACTTTGGTTCTACTGCGGATCTCCTCATTACTGATTCGATCTCGCAGGGAAACTCCAAGCATAGCTCTCTCCATCGCCCTCTGAGTGACCTTGAGCCTTCTGATAAGGCCCATAGTGAGCGACCACGTCTCTGATCCGTAGGTCATCACTGGCAACACACACTGGTCAAAGACTTTCGTCTTGAGACATTGCGGGATATCGGACGAGAAGATATGTCGTAGCTTCCCGAACGCTGCCCAACCGAGTTGGATTCGACGATTGACCTCCTTCTCGAAGTTGGACCTACCTAATTGGACTACTTGTCCCAGGTATTGTAGGTATTGTATACTTGTCGACAACTTCGAGCGTAGAGTTCCCAACCTGAATAGGAGCAGGTACAACATGGACTTTCGACATGATTTTCGTCTTGTCCATGTTCATCTTAAGATCTACTTGTTGGGAGACTTTACAGAGGCCATCGAGCATTGTGCCTAGGTCTTCCATGGTCTCAGCCATGACTACGATATCGTCTGCGAATCGAAGGTGAGCGATGTACTCGCCGTTGATGTTGATGCCGAGTCCATTCCAGTCCAGAAGCTTGAAAACATCCTCCAGCGCAGGGGTAAACAGTTTCGGGGATATGACATCCCCCTGTTGAATAGGTTTCGAACTCTGGTCCTGGAGGCGGACTGACATAGTGGCGTTTTCATAAAAACACTTCAGCACTTCGATATATCGGTAGTCAATCCGGCACCGTTGGAGAGACTGTAGCACCGCCCAGGTTTCGATCGAATCGAAGGCTTTCTCATAGTCCACAAACGCCAAGCATAGGGGCTGGTTATACTCCTCGGACTTCTGTATAACCTGCCGCAGCGTATGTATGTGGTCTATGGTACTATAGCCTTTACAGAAACTGGCTTGTTTGGGAGGCTGGAAGTCGTCTAGCTTGCTCTCGAGACGATTCGTGATGACCCTCGATAACAGCTTGCAAACGTGGCTCAGAAGTGTGATGGGTCTGTAGTTTTTTAAGAGGGTTTTATCCCCTTTCTTAAAGAAAAGCACCACCACACCTCTGTGCCACGCCTGTGGCGTTTTACCCTCGAGAATGACGGAATTAAATAGCTCCCTCGAGAAGGGCTTCTCTAGCGGGTGCACCGCCAGCCTTCAGAAGCTCGCTCGTAATTCCGTCATCACCCGGCGCCTTGTTGTTTTTGAGCTGTTTGAGAGCCACACTAATCTCGTGCATGCTGACGTCCGGGGTATCTTCGGTACAGTGTCGGGTCAATCCAGCTCTAGGGTCTGACGCTGGAGTATTTGCGGGTTGTTGCGTTGTCGTGTATAGCTGTCCATAGAACCTTTTGATCTCCTCCAAGAGCTCAGGCTTGGACGATACGATTCTGCCATCCTCCGTCTTCAGCTTTGTCAGCTGCCTCTGCCCAACAGACAGATCCCTCTGGAACACTTTGGATCCCTTATTCTGCTCAATCGCCTCACGAACACATTTTGTGTTGTATTGGCGGAGATCGCGAGTTAGAGACTTAGAGATCTGTCTGTTGAGGTGCCGATATTTCTGGAAAATCTTAAGAAAATGCAAGAAATGCTATTCGACAGCTTCACTGACATCTACAAGGGTCATATGGACGTTCATTTACTTACACCGGCGGACTTGATCAAACAACTCAACATAATTGCCGGAAACTTGCCAAAAACATTGACATTGCCAGTTGAGAACATCAGCAACAACATGAAAGAGATATATAGTCTTCTATATGTGAGAGCTCGATAACTGCGAATTACTTCCTGTTTGAGGTGCACATTCCTCTAAGTTCTGATGAAGATTTCATGCTCTACCAAGCAATCCCACTTCCCATGAGAACAGAGTCGGGCACCACTACAGTGCAGATAAGTTCGAAGTACGTCGCCGTAAACTTTAAGAAAAGCGCATACATCTCTTTCAATGATGAAGACATAAAGATCTGCAAACAACTGAAGTCGCACAACTACATATGCTACAAGAATCAACCTGTGTTCAATTTGCACGATGATTACGCCCCCTGTGAAGCAAAACTGTTGAGCCACAGTTTGAGTACACCTTGTGACGTCACGAAAGCTTCATGCAAGGACCAATGGATTGAACTTCATGCGCGTAATACCTGGCTGGCGGTGTGTTGTGCAACTTGCACTTTCCGCACAATATGTGAAAGTGATGTTACAACGCATTCCCTGTTTACATCTGGAATCGTAACGCTAACGGAAGGATGCATTTTACAGTCAAAGGAGTTTACAATATATTCCCACAACCACTTTCGTTCGTCCATGGAGTTACAAGGATATAAGGTCGAAAGGATGCCACCGTTTAATTTGACTGTAAACAGCATATAGCTCATCATAACTTCTCCTTGACCACTGAACACAAAAACCTTACTCAGCAATTGATCAATATAGATGAGCGATTAGCTAACCAAAAGCAGCATGAGGTTCTCCCTAACACGATAACCTCTCATGACATACATCAGTACACGATCTGCTACACTCTTCTGGGAGCCATCATCATTGCGATTGTTGTATTGATCGTCAAGAATCGTCGCAATAAACCACGGAGAAAGCAACATGTACCAAAGACTAGACACGAAGAAATTGAACTTCAACCAATTCAACGAGTGGACTCTTACTCTCCAATGGAAGCAGTACGAGAAGTGGCGAGCCAGGCACCGGCGCAGCAACCGGAACGTTCTCAGCGTCTACGTAAGGATGCGGATAATATTGCATTTGTGTTTTAACTTTAAGCCAATTGTAATGGCGTTTCGTTCAATTATTTTATCCTTAACTTTCACCTTTTGGGGTGGCCAGCATGTACGGTCTCACCGCCGTACATAATATTTTGTCACCGCGTCAGCAAATATGTGCTGCGCGTTTACTTCAACCTTACTACTTTTCATTTTAGCAATCAGTACACATTTATAGCTAACAAGTGAACGACGCGCCAATAGTTTATTTTTATACCTTTATACAATATATTTTTACGTACTCTTAACAATAAACTATTTTACAACTATTACGGTGCAGTGTTTGTGTGTACTCCAACAACCAACAATAACAACAACTTCTACATAATCAGTGTAGGTACTTAACGAGTCCCTACAAACGCTAAGTGTCTAAACGCACTGGTAGCGCCATCTACCTTCCTATCTATAACTAATCGCATCAACATCAATCGTTCTACGTACAAGTGCGAGCGATACCATATTTCCGTCCCTCTCTATCCCACTCCCTGGAAGAGGCACTGCCTTTCGCGGATTGGTCGCCGCGAAACGTCGACGTGAGAGACAGTCCAGAACTTTCGAGAACATTCGATTCGCGATACGCGTCTGCTAGACCGGATCACCCGCGCCGCTCCCGGTATAGTTATTACCTCTTAAGAAACCCGCTCGCAAGTGGAAGTGACTGTGAAGTGAAGTGAAAACAAGCAGCTGCATCACGAAACCACCAGGAGACTGCCCTTCGGAAACGAAGAAGATTGCCGTATAAGGTAAGTGCCCTCCATCCTTGAAATATCCTATACCCACTCACAATCACCTCTTCCCGTATCCAATCCTACATCCTCTTCCTTTAACCTCTGGAACGCAGGCGGGACATACGTATGTCCCAGGAAAATTTGTTCCGTCCAGCGCTTGCGGGAAACACGTATGTCCCGCAACGACAGCGCCATGTTTCACTACTTGAAATGACGTTAAAATAATTCCACCAATAAGATTATGTTCCACTATTGCAAAGTATGAATATTCTTTTTAATTCTGCATTGTAATTGGCTGTCATTTTTATAGACTTTTTTTGCAATAATAACGACTGAAAATTGTTTGCCACAAGTTCGATTTCGCGCGCGTTAGACTGACGACAGCTCTGCTTTGAAAAACGTGTAGCGTCGCAATCTCGTAATTTCACTATATGTATTATATGTCATTATACTCGGAAACTAATCTTGTTTGCTATAAAATATAGTTAAGATATGATCATTGTATAAATTATAACGAAAAACGAATTTCAAAATATCATTATCAAAAATGGCGGCAAGTTGTAAATACACCCGTCCGCATTTCAGTTTTGTAAGATTAGGTAGTTAAAAGTCGGTTCTATTACTCATAACCTTTCTTATTTATCACGAACTTATGAGTAAATAATAATAAAATAATAAACTTATGGTTTTGATATTTACGAAACTGTATCTAAGTCGGCACAGTTTCGCGCGCGATTATGGCGGCCGTTTCGTAGTCCGATGATGTGTTTAAACTTTTGTTGATTTATAAAAATATAAGTGAAGTTGATATTAACTGTTGATTAAATTCAATAATTAATTAAGTAAGGTATATAAAGTGATGTGAATAATTGCTAATTTGCTAAATATTTGTGAGATAGTGTGTGTTAAAAGTTTTATTGAAGAGGATTTTTTCATGTTTTCGAGTTTTATTTCAACGAACTGCAGAGAAAAGGTATACATCATATATTTATAATAAGTTTTCTAAGCATATTTCAAGGATGCAAAATCCGTCATTATTTTTGTGATACGTTGAAAACTAACTTTTTTTTTTTTTTTTTTTGGTATCGGGTTGGAAAATCCTCATGGAGTCCCTCCGCCCCGGGGGAAGGACGAAGGGGACTGTCAGACTCTTACTGACTAAAAACCAACCCGTGTTCCTCATGTACCCGTGTGTCGGAGGGTAGGGATTCGCATAGGCATTCGTCACTACCCCCCGACGGGTATTGGCCGGCCAGATGGTCAGGCGGGCCCCGAACAAAACCCCCTTGGCGGCGGATGAAGGTGTTGGGCTCCGCCGCCAAAACACTCAGCGGCCGCAGAGGATAGGGAGAACGGCAACGCAACACCGCATCTCCTCTTCCTCTGCGGCCCCACCGCGACGCAACGATGGTGCGCCTCCATTTGGTCGCGGGAGATAGGGCGCGCGGCAACGCAACACCGACACGCCTCTCCTCCCGCGACCGCACCCGACTGCGAGGGACAGAAGAACTGTCCCTCGCTCCCGCCCTTTGGACGCATCCTGCGCAGGCCTCCGTCAAGCCCACGCGGAGCGTCCCCTCCTGGATCCCTCTTAGCTTCACCGCGGGTCACCAATCCACGGTTACTAAGCCCCCCCACCACGACAAGGTGGAGATCCCACGGGGGGGACGTTGAAAACTAACTGAGATATAGGTAAAATAATGACGCCGGTCAGCTGTTGCTCGATCAAGAGGTAAAGCGGCCTGCACTACCGGCCATTTTTAATTTTTTACGTCCCGCGCCGGAGGGGTTAAATACAGTCCATTTTTTCCAAATCGCCTAGAACCTACCTACGGTTTCGGTGTATCGCCGAACCATTTTTTTGATCCATACGAGTCGGATTCATTTACGTTTTTATACGTTATATCGCTATACCTAGGCAGTTATAGCACCTAGCTATACTCCTAATATATTCACATAACCGTCACATGGTTATTTCCGCCCGCATCAGTAGGTAAACTTTTATGTAGCTACCTACTTATTAAATTATTATTTCTGCAACTATCATAGTTGTCTTGTAAATCTCATATTTCGAGCAACTTTTAATTCCTCAGCTCTAAAGTGTTGCCTACTTAGCCTACTCAGGTAAAATAATAGGTACATTAGATATTCTTATTTTGTTTCGTTCTCATTAGCTTATACTTACGTAAGCATGTCACAACAAAAGAAGTCACGCGTGTCGGAAGACAAAGAGATGACAATCTTAGAAGCAAAACGCAATATTTTATTTGAGCGCATTCAAAACATCTATGAATGCTCAAAAACCGCATCTATGTCTGACAGTAATAGCGAAGCATTTCTCAGTTATTGTATGACAGTAGATAGTATTCGAACAGATTTTCATAAGTTGTTATAGTATTTTCGCTGTATAATGATATGCATGATAGTTCATGACTGACAATTATAGTGATGTTACCTAAGGAAATTTAATCGATTATTTATAAATATCGAATTAATTGGCAAACGACATGGAATCGTACGTAGTTACCGATTATACATCTTCGAAATAAAATTCGTTTTAAATGTGTTTTGGCAAATATATTCACAAATAAAACGCAGTAATTTTAAAATATATTTTTTTATTATTAGTCACTGTCACTCGAACTAAAACCTCATATCTGAATCTTCTCCAACAGAGATAATTATTTGCTGATCTCAAATTCGGTCGAGGTGGACATATTTATCCCAGTCTGCAAATATTGTCGGATTGGGTTTCGAAACGAGTCACCCGAACTTGAAGGTATTGGTGGTGTAGGGTGCTTAAGGAAGTTAGTCTTAATCCCCTTAAAGTAATTTTGGCTGCCGGAGTTGCGTCTCAATATTTTTAAACAATTTCCAACAATTCTTCATTCAAATATGCAAAACGGAACGTAATTTTAGGTTGTATGTGAAAGTAACTAAATAGGTGTGTTCGGTTCTCTTTTGACCTTTAACCACAGTCAACCTCACTTTATTGAACTAGTGGAATCATTAAAAGCGATATTTAGGTTTTATGTGAAATAATGTGATACGAAACGCAACCGCCATCTTGTGTGAATGATAGTGACAGGTAACGTAAAATTTGTGCGTCATTGCCCTCATTGCCCTCATTGCTTTCGAGTACTCAGGGTTCTGTAATAAGTAACTAAATAGGTTATAGTAGGTTCTCTTTTGACCCTTAATCCGATAATAGGAGCCCTGCGAAGCAGGTCTCCGTCAACATTAGTTTATTAAACTAGTGTGAATAATGTGGAAGTTGGCAGTGCCATACACACCGATGTATGGAGATTTTTTTTTCAGAGGAAATCAAGTATTTCCGGCAAGTGAAAATGGTGAGGGGGGTTGCGAGACCTACCCCTCTCCCCTCCCAATCACTCACAACCCCTAAAAACGGCGACGTATTTCAAAACCTTTACCATATTGTCGATTGTGTTATTTCTACGACTGATTAATGTTATCAATGTAGGGAATTCGTATTGCCACCACATCGGAACTATCTATGTCAATTATTGAAGCTTTGCGCTCACGTTTCTTCGGAGTGGACAGCTTCTTGTCTTCAAAACTAGTTTCTCCAATTTTTTCATTGGATATTCGAGAAACTGAAGCCTTGCCGATGTCCAGAGCAGAGCTGCCGCAACTCTGTAATCAACACTGTCGATCGGTATTACCGGGCCCCCGTTTGCACGCTCTCGTTCAAAGAAGGTCCTCAAACGAAGCACTAACTCACGGCTTTGAGAGTTTAAAACTATCTTTTTTGTTATTTTTGGCATTATACCTACCAAATAAAACACAACAAAAAAATAACTCGCCAAACAGGCAGAATCACAAACCGCATACAAGGCGCTCGTACTGACGTATTCGATCACAATATGGCCGCTCCTATTCATCGATTTCATGCCGATTCAATGGTGTCAATCTCTACTGACAGAGGGTTCGTTTCATGCATCTGACATTTTGAGGATTATATTTTATTCTATATAAATAATTTATTTACAGTTAATAATAATTATAAAAATAGAGAGACATACTAGTATCAATTTGCTTTGTAATTTTAATAGATATATTTTTTTAATACTTGTTTTCTTTTGCCAATTTATTTTCATAAGTTGAAAGTAGTATGCGTGATACGTAAAATGAGAACCTTCATGCAAATCATCATACAGCGAAAATACTATAGACGATTATAACGCAAGATTACTTTCTATCAATCCTGATGAAAAACCGAACTATCAGGCGTATACCTCATTCGAAGATCTTTATTGTATTATTAAGCGTATACAATCGCAATTGGAGGGTAAATGTTCAGCAGAGCCCGTTGCCCGCAAACCGAGATTACCGCCAATCGAGATTATGTCGTTTGACGGAGATATACGAAATTGGCCGTTATTCTATGCGAGTTTAAGTCTACAGTGCACGATAATGGTTCTCTGACAGATGCTGACAGGTTGTACTATTTAATAGGTAAACTGTCACCGAAAGCCCAGTCCGTATTTGCAGGTGTCACACCCAGTGCTGAGAATTATCAGGTCATATTTCAGTCACTACTTGACAGATATCAGGACACGCGCGTCCTAGCGTCTACCTACTTTGACCAAGCTTTAAATCTTAAATTGTCCGGTGCCGCGTCTGTCTCGAATTTCCAGCTGTTTATAGACAACTTTGTTACCGCAGTTAATTCTTTTAAAAACTTAAAAATAGAAGATCTTTCCGACTTTATGTTGCTTCAACTCGCTTTAAAAAAGTTTGACACTGATACAATTCGCGCATTCGAGATGACGGAACGCAATAATAAAATACCTACACTAGATAGTTTTATTTCGTTAATCAAAGATCAGTGTCGAATATTTCATAATACGCAGTCTGGTTCACCTGGCCCGTCTAACACTAACAGCAACAAACAAAGGTTGAATGAATCGCGAAATAGTAATAATAACTCGGTCCCTAATCCACAATCTTACGTTACATGTTCTTAATCTAATAGTAATAATTCACAGAAGTGTCTGTGCAGTAATATAGTGCACGACCATTTATATAAGTGTCCCGCCTTCGATAATCAGAATGCAACCGCTCGTTTTAAATGCGTAAAAGATAACAAAGCTTGCATTAATTGCTTAAGCATAAAACATAAAACAAGTAATTGTTCTAGTAGAACGAGATGTCGCACATGTAATCAAAGACATCATACACTGTTACATTTCGATAAAGATAACCCGTTGTCAAGTCAAGCCGCTAACCTTGACACACTTACGTCGCAAGTGCAGAACACGGTAGCTGCGCCTTCCGCGTCTGAGGGCGAAGTATCGTTGTGTACGACATCCATTGCGCGGGCGACGCGCACGCGAGGACGGCACTCGCGCATCTATAATGATCCGCGCAGGGCCAAAACGCAGTGTACGGCGTCTAAGACGGTACTGTTAGCGACAGCGCAAGTTATCGTATATGATGTTAATGGGTCGCCGCACATGGTACGTTGTCTGCTAGATAGCGCATCTCAGACCAATCTAATAACATCGGAATGCTTCAAACGCCTCGGATTATGGAATAACTTTAAAAATACTAACTCAACCTTCAAAGGGATAGGCGGATCAGAAAAGCATTGCAGGGGTTCCGTAGATATTAAAATACATTCGCGTTTTGATAGGAATATTAATTTTAACATTTCTTCGCTTATCGTGGAGCGTATCATGGACGCATTGCCGAACGCTAATGTAGACGTAGCATCACTCACTCATCTCGAGTCATTGCCGCTAGCAGATGCGGAGTTTGCGAATCCGGCAGGCATTGATATTTTGATTGTAGCTTCAATATTTCCGCACTTGCTACTAACTAACATAGTACGTAGTGAGCGATATGATTTACCGCCCGCTATTGAGACGGTATTTGGGTATGTGATTATGGGTACCGTACCTACGTTACATACTGCTCATTGTATTACGTCTTGTTGTTGTTCTGCTCTTCAAGAGATCAAGGTGGGTGCTAAAACTGTGTGTAAGATAAAGCACTAATTAGCTATGCTATGCTATGCTATGCTATGCTATGCTATGCTGTGCTGTGCTATGCTATGCTACGCTATGCTATGCTATGCTATGCTACGCTATGCTATGCTAAGCTACGCTACGCTACACTATACTATACTACACTTCCGCTTTGTATATGGATAACCTTGCCTGTAGTGTCATACCCGCTCCGCTAGAAATTTCGCTTTGTGAAGAGCTCATTCAGCTTTTCAAGTGAGGCCAGTTTGATCTTGTCAAATGGACAAGCAACTCTAAGGAGGTTCTCGCACGCATACCAGATTCTCATAAGGCTTCTCCAGACATTGAGTTTGAGAAGTCTGTACCGCATAAGGTTCTCGGTTTACGCTGGGACAAATCCTGCGATAGTTTTCGGTTTGACGTCTCACCGCCAGATGATAAGTGCGCCAAGCGCACTATGCTGTCCACAGTGGCTCGACTATGGGACATAATGGGTTTGTGGCTCTCACAATTTTGTACGCCAAGCTCTTGATCAAGGAGCTTTGGCTATCAAAGTGTGAGTGGGATGAAACACCCCCTGACCATATTGTCGCCGCTTGGGGCCAGTTTTGTATTGAGCTTGCCGCGCTCAGTCAAATTACTATTCCGCGTCATCTTGGGTTGGTAGATGGATGTACCGTCAACTTAATAGGTTTCGCTGACGCCAGCGAGCGTGCTTACGGCGGAGTCGTATATCTGCAAGTCCGCATTGGTTCTAACTACTAGGTGCAGTTAGTTTGTGCCAAGTCTAAGGTCTCGCCTGTTAAAACCATTTCGGTTGCGAGACTGTATTTGTGCGCGGCTCTTCTGCTGTCTCAGTTGTTCCGCAAGGTTCAAGACACAGTTTTGCCCCACTACCCCATTAATAAAATACACGCATTTTCCGACTCCAAAGTAGTGCTCGCTTGGATTCGTACTTCTCTTCACCGCTGGCAGACTTTTGTCGCCAACCGCGTTAGTAAATTGATTGAACTTGTTCTCACTACTTGTTTCAATCACGTCGCGGGTTATCGTACTCGTCTTTAGGAAGAACGTTCCATAGATCATATTGACTGGAAGTTTATTCCACCAGCATCACCACATTTCGATGGATGTTGGGAAAGCATGGTCAAAGTAATTAAAACGCATCTCTTCAAGGTTATAGGTCAACAGATCCTCTCTTACGAAGAGCTTTTAACTGTCTTTGCACAAGTCGAGGCACTGATCAACTCGCGTCCGCTTCCAACTCAGTGAGATCTAGCCTGAAGTTGGACCTACCTCTTAGTTTAAGTATTTAGTTAGTAGTTTTCGCTATTATTGCGTTTGTAGTTTTCGGTAAAGTTAATTTAGATTAATTTTATTGTCATATCGCTGTCTTAGCCTATTGATGGGTTATGCGGTAGTACACCCAACATAGCTAAGTTCAATTCTAGTTTTTTTAAAGGCAACCCTTTAGGGCCGGGGGGATATGGTAGCGCCATCTACCTTCCTATCTATAACTAATCGCATCAACAACAATCGTTCCACGTACAAGTGCGAGCGATACCATATTTCCGTCCCTCTCTATCCCACTCCCTGGAAGAGGCACTGCCTTTCGCGGCTTGGTCGCCGCGAAACGTCGACGCGAGAGACAGTCCAGAACTTTCGAGAAAATTCGATTCGCGATACGCGTCCGCTAGACCGGATCACCCGCGCCGCTCCCGCTATAGTTATTACCTCTTAAGAAACCCGCTCGCAAGTGGACGTGACTGTGAAGTGAAGTGAAAACAAGCAGCTGCATCACGAAACCACCAGGAGACTGCCCTTCGGAAACGAAGAAGATTGCCGTACAAGGTAAGTTCCCTCCATCCTTGAAATATCCTATACCCACTCACAATCACCTCTTCCCGTATCCAATCCTACATCCTCTTCCTTTAAATACAGTCAATTTTTTCCAAATCGCCTAGAACCTACCTACGGTTTCGGTGTATCGCCGAACCACGCACTATGCCGAAGGTACGCGGCCGAAGTTCCGCAGCTGATTGTACGTTCCGACGTATTCGGCTTATATGACACACCATAGGTGCATGCTCGTAACACGAACTTGCTGCGAACACTTGTGTTTCACTACTAGAAAAGTTGCCGCTGAACTTATGCCCGACCGAAGTACAAAAACATACTTTCGGTATAAGCAGTCGTTTGTAATTCAAATAGCAATGCAGGTATAATCAAGCCGTCTTGAATACGCGCTGGTGAAACTCAAATTCGAGTTATATTTTATCATAGATAAATTATTTTCATTGTCGAATGATTTTAATAATTATTGTCAGCACTGTCTGATTTTACCGTGTATTGTGTACCGTCATATTGTGGCTGGCATGTATTTTCAACAATAATCTCGCAACGCAAAGAGCTAAAACAGCCACGACTTCCTTAAACCAAAATTAATAAAGATGCTATATTAGAAAAATTCAATAATATAGGACCAGAATAATGGAAAAAAGTTTGTGATCATGCTGTTAAATGCGAAGATGAATATAGAAAATTTGACCCAAGAATCGATAGTTTTTCTGATGAAATGATTATTTACACAGGTGATAGCAGTGAGGCAAGTGTCAATGAACAAGAGCATAATGAAAGTTCTGATGAATCTACGATGTCAGGAATAGAGATCCTCCCTGATTCTGATATTTATTTTTGTAATTGTAATATTATTCTGGAATGATCACTAATGTAAATACTTTTGAACTGAGATGTTATGATTAGATTTCTAAGATTTTAATGTAACCTGTTTTTGAAAACCATTTTTCTTCTTCTAATATAAACCTTGTACTACTTAAACCTTCTTTTCTTCCATCATTACACCAGCTACAGCAACACACTTAAAAAGTATTATAATCGAAGTAAATCAATTCAACAAAAATTGTAGCATATTCGCTATCGTGTGGTTTTCTTCACTATTTACTTATATGGAACTATCGAATCAAATTTCTTTACTGATAAATCAATATTTATTTTTTTTAGCACAAAAAACATAATTTTACTAAATGATGCACTTAACAACTTTATATACATATCGTCTTCCGACGCTCGGGAAATACGACCGTTGCCGAACAGTGACGAAGATTTCTATGCGCATTATCACTTTGGGAGACCTATGGCTTAAAATAATTGAGTCAAACATTTGTGTGCATGAACATGGATGTTTGTCTTGGTCTGGGTATTTCTATGTATAATATGTATGTATTTACAAAAAAAAAGTTTATATGTATGTTTATCCATTATCTAGTACCCATAGTACAAGCTCTGCTTAGTTTGGGACTAGATGGTGCTGTGTGAATGAAAAAAAAAAAAAAAAACTCTTTGTCTTGCGATATGGTATTAACATTTCCAAGAACACGAATTAACTGCATAGAAAGCATTTCTTGTTCCAGCTTAGCTAACCGCGGTGGCCTGTAACTTACACTAACCGCTAAGTAAAGGGGTGTATACACAACCGAACCGTGTTCTAAACTTCAATGTTTCGGATATATGCCGACCTCCGTACCTATTGCATCTCTGTCGGCCGGTTTCTGAATTGAGAATTTCAGCTTACATCAGTTGAAAATTTTTGAACTAGTTGAAGTCAACTTGAGTTTTTTCTGTTTCACAGGTCAGAGCGATATTTTTTCAAAGCACTTTCATCTGAGTTTTCTTCAAATCATGAATAAATTAAACCAAACAACACTAGTACGTTCCAATACAAGTAAAAAAAACCGGTACTAACCATAAATTCGTATTAATTAACATTTTACAAAGAAGCACACTTGTCAGTTAATTATTTTTATACGGAAACAAATAAAAAGTCAAAATAAAGTTGTATTTAAAATTATTTCAACGTTTATTTTATTTTAATGAATAGTTTGTTGAATTTGTTCAATTCGGTATCTTAGTGAAAACGGAACGTGTATGTTATGTCAAAGTCAGTTTGTTTTATTTTTAATACAAAATATTTGTGGCCAGGTATATTTGAGGTATAATTCTATATACCTCCATGGTGGCCACCATGGAGGTATATAGAATTATACCTCCTTGGAGGCCACAGCGTAATTATTTGGATTAATTTAACACGGAAATCTTTTATTTATATTTTCTATCCCTTCGATTTGTTCCTAATAATGTTGTAATCTATTTGTTCCAAATATTGAATAGGCTTTGAACCTTTTTTCTATAAATTCTGTTTAACGGCCTTCTTGTTGTGTAGACGTCAGTATGACGTAGCCGCTGCTTGGCAACGGTAGTGTGGACATTTTGACATACTGGCTGTCATATTACTCGTGATCACGGGTTAAAAGACCAAAGTAGTGTAATTATTTTTTTCTCAATTTATCAGTGCTAAGTGAGGTTTGACAAATGTCAAATGTTTTCAGAAACGCGAATATAGAGTTGATATGGAGTTAATCATGAATTGATCATATGTTGTGTCAAATTTAAGATTTTACAAGCACAAATACTCAAAAGGTGTCAAAACAATTTTTTGTGAAACAGAAAATTGATTAGGTGGTATATAATTAGTGTTTAAATTGTTCTCAACGCGAAATTCTCAATTCAGAAACCGGCCGTAAGTCTCATCACTGGACCGGACTCAAGCATGTGTACACTAATCTATGTAAAATGTACGCAGTAATATATTTTTAACTGCCTATCGACGCGTGGCCTTTATACTCCGTGTACGGGAAGTTATCACACTGAAAAAGCTTGTATACATCCCTGACATGGCTCGCATATAACCCGGTCCTGACATGTTTACGTCCCGTTTACATAGATTACGCCATGGACATCAAAATCGCTGCCGTTGTCCCCCGCCGCTGTTGTTCGTAGAAGGGCCGTTACACCCCCGTCACGGGAAAATTATGTGTATAAGGGCCTTCAGGAACCTTACTGAGTTTATATACTACAGGGAACCGCTTAATTAAACTTAGAAATATAAAGTATAACATTGTATCTGTCAGTTTTACGGCTGACGGCCCGGGGACTGCTTTGACGAGTTACGGGAATAGGTCAAGGGCAGATTTATAGACGTCATAACTGAGGTGTAAGTTTTTGAGGGTTAAGTTGAATCTTTTGGTAAAAGGATTATAGAACGCTAATTATGAAATTATGATTGTTAAAATTCATCAAAATATTGTGTCTATCATGATGAAAAATTAATGTTATAAAAGATTACAATAAAACAAGTCTCTCTCACTTATTCCATTATCACGGAATCTTGTTGTATACGATTAAAATATATACAGAACTAAAGGTTATGTTTTAAGAAACCGTGGGAATTTCTAGGACACCCATTAAAGTGCTCCCGTACCCGTACTTGTGGCCCACAAGAAACATACCATACCATGCCATATTTTAACTTATTGCGCTCAGTGATTCGGCTGTGCGTTGTCTGTCAGTAACACAATTCTTTTTATATCTAGATAAGAAAAATATTTTAAAAAAATTGGGCAAGTGCGAGTCGGACTCGCGCACGAAGGGTTCCGTATCCGTATCTATAAAAGAAAATCATGTTCGTTGTATTTGTATGTATACTTAAATACTTTTTTAGTTTCTACCCGTTTATTAAGATCGAGTAACAAATTGCTTAAAAAGTACGTTTGTTGTATGGGAGCCCCCCCTTATTATTTACTTTTTTTTATTTAATTATTTATTTTGAAAGGTAATATACAACTACATATTCTGTGAAAATTTAAAGCGCCTACCTGTTACAGTTAGTAATTTTGAGCAAAAAATACGAAAAAAACACGTTTTTTGTATGGGACCCCCCCTTAATATATATTTTTTATTTTTAGTGTTTGTTGTTATAGCTGCAACCGAAATACATAATTTGTGAAAATTTCAGCTTTCTAGCTATCACGGTTTTGAGATACAGCCTGGTGACAGGCAGACAGACAGACGGAGAGACAGACAGCGGAGGCTTAGTAATAGGGTCCCGTTTTTTACCTTTTAGGTACGGAACCCTAAAAACAATCAGTCACTTGCTGTGTATATTAAAGAAAAGTACCTACACTGAATATCACTATACTCAATAAACACAGTACTTAGTTACATCACTGAACATTAAACAAGCTAGCAGATAAAGAACCACATAACATTATTTCATACATACATACATTTACCCCACACCACTCTCGTATCACACAATTCTTTACTCTGTCGGTCAAAGACACACCACACATACTTCTCAGTGCTCTCATTTCTACAGCATTTATTTTACTTTCAAATCTCTTCTGCCATACCCAACTTTCACTACCATACATAAGGGTAGGCACTAACACGCCTCTATGTACATACAATCATTTTCATACAATCTAGCATAATCTATAGTCCAGAAACAGGCTCCATCGTAACGTCTCACCCAGCTAATATGTACAAACATATACCTAACGAGATAGACGATACGTAATCTTACCACTACCTAATGGTGGATTACAAACGTCGATCGCCGGATCAACTGACCGAAACAGGGATAAGTGTACGTTACGCGGTATTTCTGGGCGCTGGAAATAGGTACTGTTTAGCAAACTTGACGGCGATTCGATAGCGATGAAGGGCAGAAAATTGGTTTTATTTATATTGCACAGAAACGTAATCCGTTCTATAAAGTAAAAGTAGATAAAGTTGCTATTTATAATGCCGGCCATCTGCCAGTGAATGTTCATTCAAATTCGGTCTGTTTCAAAGAATAAATGGAAAAAATTGACTTTCTCGTAGTACAAGAGGACACTGTAAGATTTCTGCTACCATATTTTATTAAAAGATAATTTGTATAAGTTTTGGTAGAAAAAAAACTTATTCCAAAGCTGCTAGTTTGCCAAAAAATAGCTTGCGCTCATATTTTGTAAGCAGCAATTTCTTTTTTGGCTTTAAAATTTTGATCTTTATTATTTGCATAAAATCTTATGATGAATAATAATTTGAAATATAAATGCTTTGAGAGTGAGAGAAAATTACTCAAAATTTGTATTTTTAATCAATTAGAATGTGGTAGAATATATATAATAATAATATGTAGTTGACTACACGCAGCTTAAACTAGCATGCAATGCTGACATAAGAAATTATAAGGCTACTTACACACTAAACTTACATGCTACACTTATACACTTACACACTACACCATCCCCCTAAATAGAAAAATAAAATAGAAAGACACACTTTTTTTTAAAATCTTTAATTAATCAAACTTAAGCTACGGGTTTTTATATAATTTTGTTCTATTCTTATGAACTATAACGCCCTTACCATTAAAATTTATCTTACCATTAAGTGCAAGATCTTCTATTACAGTGTATGGGCCTGTACATAAGGTATCTAACTTTTTTCCAGTTTCATTTTTTAATAACAATATATCGCCTGGCTCATAAATGATAGGATTAATAGACATGTCATAATTACACTTTCTACGTTGTTTGCTTAAAATTAAATTATTCCTGGCATCACTTTGAGCTCTTTGTAACCTGTACTTAAATTCTAAAACATAATTATCAAAGTTGTACAATGGTTCAATGTTACTACAAAAAATGTTAGGTAAACTACAAACATGACCAAACACTAACTCGAAAGGTGTATACTTAGTTTCAGAATGTACTTTGGTGTTATAATAAAACACCAGTACTGTAACCATGAATTCCAGTTAGAAGGATGATTGTTGGTTTGAATGCGTAAATAGGCACCTAAAGCTTTATGTGAGTTTTCTAATGATTCAATAATTTGGTGATGATAGGCTGTTGCAATAGTTTGAGTTATATTTAAAAGTTTACACATCTCTGACATTTTTTGACACAAATTCGGCACCTCTATCACTTGCTACATCTGTCGGAATACCAAATCGTAAAACAAAGTTTTCGGCAAATGATTTAGCAACATCTGTAGAAGATTTAGTTTTTAATGGACATGCTTCAACATATTTACTTAGCTCGCATTGCAACGTTAAAATGTAATTAAAACCTAAGTCATCTCTATCCAATGGGCCTACGATATCTAAGAAAATTTTCATAGATAATAGCTCTTTATGAATTTTTGTATATTTCTGTGTTTGACACTTATTACACTTTTCAACATAGCACCTTTCCTTTTCTAATGATGGCCAATAATAATATTTTTTTATATTATTTACCATTCTCCTAACACCTCAAACCATTCATTATTACTTTTTTGTCACAGTCAGAATAAATTCTTTGAACGTCCTTCACAATACATATTCTTGGCAAATTACATGTATGATTTTTTGCAATATATTTTGATACAAAGTCTACATATTTTTTATTATTCTTCGACTTAACGATTACAAAGTCAAAGTCAAAGTCAAACTATTACAATTACAATTTCTTTAATACTTAATTTATTGCAAAATAACGCCATTTATTTCAGTAAATCGTCTCGCGAGTATACTGATAAAGAGTATGTGCTTGCAAATAAAGTATTTTTACTCTCGCAATATATGAAATTCTTATTCAGCGAAAAATATAACTTATCTTTCTTATTCAATATTCTACGTAGACGTTTTCCTGATAAAATAATTGATTCTACATCCGTATCACATTTTTTTTAGTTTTTCTACGACTTTAGGTTGATCAGGCCTAATATCTGTAGAAGCGTCTAAAGTTTTTGTCAAATCAGGTAATTCATTCATCTTCTTACATTGAGCGCGCGTCATAACGCATAATTACTTACTTGTCCTTCAAATCGTCTGATGTTAATGATACACGGGACAGTGCATCGGCGACTACGTTTTCCTTTCCTTTAATGTATTCGACAGTAAAATCATATTCTTCTATTAAAAGACGAAACTTAGTTAAACGACTTGATGGGTTTACCATATTAAAAAGATAAAGTAAGGGTCTATGGTCGGTTCTAATGATAAATTTCTTTCCAAACAAATACGGCAAAAAATATTTTACAGACCACACTAAGGCCAGTAACTCCTTTTCTATGGTAGCGTAATTTAACTCCGCTTTGTTTAAACATCGACTAGCGTATGCGATTGGCTTGCCATTTGAATTACTAAGTACACTTCCAATGGCGAAATTAGAACTGTCTGTGTGTAAAATAAACGTATAAATTTGGGTAATCTAGAATAGGAGGACTAGACAGTAACCTTTTAAGAGTATTAAAAGCATTTTGGCGCTCTGTGCTCCATTAAAATTGAACGTTCTTTCTACATAAACTATTTAACGGCTGAACTATTGCTGCAAAGTTATTAATAAATTTTCTATAGTACAGGCACAATACTAATAAATGCAACAAAACGCTTGACGTCATCGACACATATCGGAGTCGGATAACTTTCAATGACACGAATTTTGTCTGGGTCAGGTAAACCGTTCGCTGATATTGTATGACCTAAGTAAAGTATTTGTCGCTTTAAAAATTCACATTTCAATGGATTTAATTTTAAATTTACTTTTCGTAATCGTGCAAATACTGACATTAGGTTTGTGTTATGGTCCATCAAATTTCGTCCAAATATGATTAAATCATCTAGGTACACGATACATTTCTCATAATGTAGACCTGACATGGCAACAGTCATTAGCCTACTAAAAGCAGATGGACTAATCTTTAGTCCCATAGGTAACCTATACATTTGGTATTGGCCTTTATCAGTGGTGAACGCAGTATATTTTCTAGACTCCTTTGATAAATCGCACTGAAAATAACTATTTTTTTAATCGCAATGACTTAAGTAAATAGCACCGGATAAGGACTCAAATATGTCCGTAATATAAGGAAGAGGGAATTTGTCATCCTGCAGTCTTTCGTTCAATTGTCTGTAGTCTATTACAACTCTCCACTGACCTTGCCACTACGATCTAACTTTTTGGGAACTAGCAAAAGAGGACTGGACCATTCACTACTCGTTTTTCAATAATTCCGCCTCTTAACATATCGTCAATCTGTCTATTAATTTCCTCTTTTTGTACCTATGGAATCCTATACTTTTTTCTATACACGGGCGTTGCATTATTTTTCAAATGAATAGATTGTTCATACACGTTTGTAACATTAAGTTTATCACCCGGTAAATGGAATATATTCGAATATTTAGCACAAATTTGTTCGATGGATAACTGTTCCTCTTTATTTAAATATGAACCTAAATTAAGCAATGAAAATAAAGTTAAAGTGTCTACGTTAACATCTGGTCTATCAAATTTACAAAAGTTATAATTTTCCAACTTATCAATCTCGAGCTTATTCAAGCATAACGATACGTCCTCGTCAGTCGTATTCTCTATTCTTACAGGAATCTTACCATCTTTCGGCCTAGCTACTACACTAGCTATAAATACACCCTGTCTAATCTCCATAGGAAAAATAACACAATCGTAATTTATAAACGTTGGTATATATTTAATAACCTCACATCGCGGTCCTATAGTCAAATTATGATTATAATAATGCAAGGGTAAGGTCGCCCTACTCTGTGCAACCTTAAGGAGAGCATCTGCTCCATAATCTATCACACCAGAGAACCGTCTTATAAAATCTTGACCTAATATGCCTATTGCCTTACAAGGCAAGTTCTTAAAAACGTAAAACTTATGTTTAAAATATGTATATATTATCATAATGTAAATTCAAATAGACGTAACCTATCGACTTCAAACTTCCACCTATACCATAGATCGTTAAATCGCAATGATGTAAATCTAAATTAACAAAATCAAAAAGTTCGTATTTAATAGCTGATAAAGAGGCCCCTGTATCTACTAAAAATTCTAACCGTAAGTTATTAAGACTTAAATTTACCCAATTAATACTATCACTAACTAAAACCTGATTATGAACGAAAGAACTCATCTGATTTTTCCGATTCATCATTTTTCATCGACACGGGAATCGAACTCTGGTCTTTATTATTGGTAGTAAAATGATTTAAATGTCTATTATTAGAATGTATTGCGCCATTGCCCCGATTTCCGCGAACGTACCTTGTACCGTAACCTGATGCGCCTCGTGCTCGGGTACCGCGGCCTCCTCGCCCCGTGTACTTTGACGTACTTGCAATTTGATGCGGTTGCGACATTTCTCTATTGCTTGGTAAATAACTATAAAATTTTCGACCACTAAATCCACGACCTCTATAAAAGAAACGATTTTTATTATTAAAATGAGATGATTGGCGATTGTAAGGCATAAGCTGATGGTCCGAAGCTGAACTAGACTCATCTTCGGCCACTCTGATGGCATCTTTTAAAGATGTCAAATTTCGTGCTGCGATGATCGTTCTTAAACGTTGGCTTCTCAAGCCTTCCGAAAAACATTTAATTGCGTTCTTCTCGTTAAGAGGGCGCAATATCTTATATGCATTTTCATCGGCGTTTGCCTGTGAAATAGTTAGGTCTACAAATAATTTCTCAATTTCCTCGCCAAATTCTTTAACAGACTTTTCCTTTTGCCTAGCCTTTTGTAAACTAGACTGTAAGGCTGTATCAGATTTGCGAGCCAGCAAGTGTGTACGCATATCTCCTAATAGTAGCTCAACAGAACTATAAGAAGTAGCTTAACGCATTTTTGCTCCATAAGTTAATCGATTCTTTAAAACAAAGTTAATTAACAACTGCTCACCACCATCATCAAGCATTGAATCATACAAATCAATTGCGGCAATCAATTCTCGAGTTATATTTTTACCACGGTTCATTTTTGGCAGAAGGCTGACGGCCGTTTTTAAATTAAACAGTCGACATTTTCACTTGTAAATTAGTTGAACTACACAAATTAGACTCTTTTTCAAATGTTAATATTTTAGCATAGCATTTTTCTATGGAACAACACAATATTAACAACTCCTTAGAAATATCATTGGACAAGTTACTCAAAATATTTTTAAAATATCCATACAAGCTCTTAGCTTCCGAAATCTTACTCTAAAAGTTTCTACCTTTTCTCCTAGAAGGTCCTAGTTTCGAAATACTGTCATTATAATGATTTAACTGCTCATACATTTCAGACAATCTTAACTCTATACTCATAATCTAGACTAAATTATGTCTAATGCAAATAACTATAATGTTAGCATACTAGTGTATCAATTTTACTATAAGTTATCATAACGAAAAGAAAAAAAAAAGTCTATTCTATAATAAAAAATAATGCTTCACACCTTTGCCACGCCGTCTTCACGTTCTTGGAGTTCCTTGCGACGACGGTAGCTCATTCGGGACAGGACTCGTTCCATGGTTTCGTTCCGCAACTGCGCCTGCACCCAGCTAGTGTGCCACCTCTTGTACATCCAGAAGAATCCAATCAGGACAGCCAGTAACAGACATGTGCAGATGACGCTGAGAAGGATGTTGTTCGTCTGTATGTGCTCCGCTGTCGCCTTTGCGTGGTTGTCGCCTCCAGTAGTCTGCGCAATGACCACTTGTTCCTTGCTCTGTGTTTTGCCCATAGTCGAGTTCAGGGGAAGACAGCTTCAAAGTTGGTACAGAGAGCCAAAAAGTCTATTGCAGGTAGCGCCAAACAAAGGGTAACGTCGAGTTGGTAGAGTCCATCATAGTTACGTTGATGAGTTGGCAGGGTCGCCATGTGGTGTGTCTTGGTATGTCGTAGTGTAGATGTGTTGGGTTCGATATAAAGAACAACTCGTCAAGCCAGTTTAGGTTGCCTTTTATTAGTGTCTTCAAAGTATAAAATATTACATATATGTAAAGGCATGAAATGCTGACATAAGAAATTATAAGGCTACTTACACACTACACTTACACACTACACACCAAACAAATTAGAAGACAATGAACCACATAACGTTAATAAATTCGCTTTAGCATAAACTACAGTCCAGAAACAGGCTCCATCGAAAGGCTCACTCAGCTAATATTTACAAACATATAACGAGATAGATAGGAACGTAATGTTACCACTAATGGCGGATTACAAACGTCAATCTCCAGATCAACTGACCGAAACAGGGATAAGTGTACGTTACGCAGTATTTCTAGGCGGCAGAAATACGTATACTGTATAGAAATACGTATACTGTATAGTATACTTGACGGCAATTCGATAGCGACGAAGCCCTAAATTGGTTTTATTTATATTGCACAGAAACCTAATCCTTTTCATAAAGAAAAAGTCACTGTAAAATGCCACAATTTACTAGTGAAAGTTCGTTCAAAGTCGGTCTATCTATTTAAAAAAATATGTAACAAATTGACTTGCTCGTAGTACAAGAGGTCACTGCAAGATTTCTACGATCATATTATATTATGTTATCATTACAATTTTATTTGAATAGCCTTTTGTAAGTGAACTAACTTCGAAGTTGCTAGTTTGCGCAAAAAGATTGCTTGCAGAGAGTTATATGCGGCAGCTATTTTCATGTATGACAGTTACGATCACTTCTTTGCAAAAAAAGGGCATTATGATTTTAAAAGGAAATAGTTTGCGAGCGACAGAAAATGGCTCAAAATTGATTCATAAGTTAAGAAAATATGATAAGAAACTAAACGGAGTTATATAACCTTGCTCACACCTGGTCAAGTAAGGAATAGCAACCTATATTTTCAAGTCTTTAAAATCTTTACATAGGTACCTATATGAAATCAATGCATGCTAAATGATATGAAGTCAATGCAACCAATACTAGTTTTAATTCTGCTATTGCAATTTTGTTTCTGTGAACATGCTTTGAAATAAATAGTACAATAAATTGACCAAAGTATACAAAACTTATTTTATCTGCATTGAATATCCATATTTTCACAAGCTATGTGCCATTTATATAGGAAAACACGTCTTTTCAAGCGATTTACCAAGATTTATACACGTTTCTAAAGTACTTTCCGTATGCAGAAGGTGCTATGCATCTCGCAAGTTTGCTAAATAAAATGCACTTAAAGTTATTTATAGGCAGCCGATGTACCGAGTAAGTGACAAGAAAAACTATTTTTGGGTAATTTGCAATGAAGTAGGTGACATGCCAGTTACTTTGTAACCTACTTCATCATGTCAGCCTAGAGACGTCCACTGCTGGATATAGGCCTCCCCCAAGCTTCTCCACTAGGCCTACTTACTGTGTTCATAATTCATCACTTAAGCCTGAATTCGTAGGCCTTATAACAAAACTATGTAGTACCAGAAAATATCAAACCAGTCTCAGTTCTAGCTTAAGACTTATTAAATACTTTTTTGAAAGGGGTAGTTATTTTATTTTTTTTGACTGCACGGTTGGCGTAGTGATTTAAACGGCCTCTTCGCCGCTTGACACTGCGCCGAGTGTTGTGGGTTCACACGAGACAACACTTTGTGTGATTCATAAATTATTCTTTCGAGTCAGGGTGTTCATTGTGTCAGTTAGTTGTATGTTTGTAAAGTCCCCCGCGACACAGGCTTTAGTCCTACTGCGGGCGTTGTATTTTTTTAAATAAAAATATAATAAAATTTATTAAAGTTCTACATTTTCTTAATATAGAAAAAATACAATGGAAATAAATAAAAGCACCGTAGGTCCTCTAAACAAAGTTATGTGCAAATAACGATGGAAAATTTACACTGAACTCAAATCTTAATATATAAAATCCTTGCGTTACTGACTGACTGACAGACACGCTACAGCCGAAACTATTGGGCGCAGGTAGCTGAAATTTGGCATGTATGTTCCTTGAGGACCGTAGGGGTGCACTAAGAAGGGACTTCCCGAAATTCTCACGGGATCGACGGAAAAAACTGGAAATTCGAAAATATGTGCGTGCGAAGCCGCTGCCGTCGACTAGTTCCTTTATAAAAAAGTTAACGATTAGCTTATAATAATTTCAGTCACTTAATCGTTTGACGTAGAATCCACAAGGTCCATTTTGTTAGTTATTAGCTTAACCTGTGTTAGTAAACTCGCTAATCTATAAGGGCTCGCAACCATCTCCTCAATATATTAGAATCATATTTATCGTCAATGAACTTCAAGATTATGCTATGATTATTTTTTGTTTCAATCGAAGAATATCCTAGCTATCACAAAACCACTCAAGATTCTTATATGCCATGTAAACTAGTTCCACCACATAAATCGTTGGCAACTAACGCAAAGAAAATTACGAAGCCGTCTAATTTCCTTCCGAATTAACTGACCATGTTAGTAGTTACCAGAAAAACGGCTTAGCTTATCCGAAATTCGGCCTTTCTATATTTCTAACAGGCCGCGTTATAAAAAAAACATGCCTTTAAGAAACTTATGAAAATAAAGGTTGCGAATACTATTTCGACCACAGAAATTAGCCCCAGACCTCGTAAACACTAAATGGGCGTGAAAGTACAGCGTCATACAAAAAGCCACTTATTTGTATTTCAATATTCATTGTTAGAGAAAAAATGTAGTTTTCTCGGCAAGAAGTGTACGATGGAGGGTACATACCAAAATCCTAACAGTGGAGAAAACATACATCATCATCATCATCCTAGCGCTGTCTCGGTTGCACTCCAAAACCCACGCCTTGGAGCCCGGGGTCCGCTTTCCGGATGTGTCTCCTCCATTTCGCACGGTCTTCAGCAGTTCAGTGGAGAAAACATACATCGGCATAAAATTCAATTCCATTTGCATCATACTCTTAACTTGCAATCATCAGCTTGATGTGCTCAGCCTTAATACTTTAGTATAGCTTCGATATGATTGATAATGTCTGGGCATGATAAAGGCTATAAAAACAGTCTGAAAGAACTTTCAGACTGTTATTATAACATTCTGGATTATTTTTGTACTTTGGTTACATTTCAAGTTATTCCATATTTTTCATGTATTTGGAATTCATTTATAAAATAATATACGTTCGTTCTATTTAAATATCCTAGTATTCAGCCCCAATATCTACTCGATATTCATAGGTATTCGTGCCATGGATTGTACTGTGTAGCAGTTAAGCGGCTTTTGGCGAATCATCTTCGGTCAGGCGCGAATGACGGCCTCCAAGGAAACAATCCAACACGATCGTGACTAAACGCTTTCCTACTTTATTCTTCTTTCGTAATAGATTTTTTCGGAACATATAATTTATATCCATTATCTGCGTTGGACGGTTAAATAGATAAAAGAGGCTATCGTTGCATAATGTTTGTTTTTGTTGCGTTAGTACGTACCTATCTATAGTCCCGTGACTACGATAAGCAATGCATTTTGTAAACACACTATTCGATTCGATTTACGATTATTTGTTGTTGTTTGAATTGCGATTTATTAACAAAATGTATAGCTTCTTTTGGACAGACTTTATGTTCAAAATTTTACTACTGTTACAATTAATATGAAAGTTTGTCAAAATTAATGGAAGGCAAGATTTATAACTTCTCTGTTTTACATCTTATGATTCTTTGATTCTTATGATTTTCAGGCGACAGGTATGTCGTTTTAGATTTTGGGTTCAAAAACAGCGGCTGTAAGCCGGATATAAACTGCGAGCACCAGCTTGTTATTTTTCATCATCATCCTGCCATAGTCCACTGCTGGATATAGGCTTCTCCAATGACACGTCACTGAGCCCGATTTTTGCCTATATCGGAATAAATTGGAATGAAGAGTCCCAATTGATTTATCGATCCACCGATCACCACAATTTACCGATTATTCTTCTTAACACTTTCTGTCAGTTATTGGATTGTCATGAATATTCAATTTAAGGCAGTGGAATTAAAAGGTGCTTGAAATATGGAATTTACAAGACAACTATGATAGTTCCAGTAATAAAAATTGGGTAGATATATCAGATTAGTAGGTAGCTACATAAAAGTATATTACCTACTGAAGCGTGTGGAAGTAACCACGTAATGGGTATATAAATGGACTAGGAGTATAGCTAGGTGCTATAACTACCTAGGTAGGTACTTCTAGAAGATACCGGTACGCGAGATAAACGAGAGGTTACGTATAAACGCAAATGAATCCGACTAGTACGGATCAAAAAATGGTTCGGCGTTGCACCGAAAGTATGTACTAGGCGGTTTGGTGATATAGAAATTATTAATATTGTGGACTGTATCAAGAATGGCTGGTAAATCGCCCAGTAGAGTGGGTGAATGTGAATGAGTATAGGATATTATAAGGAGGCACGCCTTACCTTACAAAATGGCGGCGGGGCCGGCGTCTTCGAGAGTCGGGCCACAAGCTGATCGCTCCACTTGGATCCAGCCAAAAGCTGCACAGATCACTCCACTACACCCGCAGGTGGTTTAGTTCTCGTTTATAGTATAAAATAGCGGTAAAATATTGCGGTGCTGCATGTGTTCGTCGCTGCGCGGAGCTGCGCCAGGACACAGCCGGTCAGCGGGACGGTTGATTTTCGATTTCATCACAGCGTCATTGAATTCTACGACCAATTAGAGCTAAGCGTGCCTTTGGGAGGGAAAGGGATAAAAGATCGCTCGTTTTGACACTGCGGTATGCAAAGGAATTTATTAGCTAGGTGTTGACCTAATTAAATATTAATGGAAAAGATAGATGGCGCTACCAGTAATAATTGCGAAATAAAAAATATGTGGTATGAAAAAGACAATAGCTAAATCTGTAATTAATTTGAGACCAGAAATAAACGAATTAAAAATAATGAGTAAGTATTTAAAAGTAAAAAGTACTTATTTAAAATATAAGACAAGTAATATTGTAAGTTTATATTTTAATGAAATATATACTTACGAAATAAACATATGTTAGGCATAAATTTAGGTTCGCCATTTTATGTTAATTCAACCGATAATGTAAATGTACCAATTTTAAATTTGACAGGTGTACATACTCGAGTCAAGCGCAGCCTTGAAACAATAAACTAGTCTACTATTGTTTTATTTATCTAAAAATCAATACTCTAAGCATAGCCCACTGTACTTTCCGTAGTTGCGGCCACAATCAAGTTTTGGATACTGTATAAACGATGATTCATTTACAAATAAATTTCTGAAAGCCTCTGAAAATGTCTGCGGTTTCAACCCTCGGCCTTGGCGTTTATTTCAAATTCACTGCATCTTTGCGAGGTAAATTCGAACAACTACTGAGTATATTTAGTCTACGAATACATTATAATTATCTTTAAGATAAAAAATATAAACCAAACTTACCTACCAAGCATTTTCGTCCGCAAAAATCGTAACAAAGTGTTATGTTCGTGCCTTAAATTGAAATGTACAAATGACGAAAATCTAATCTAATACTATTTTTTAAAGCTCAAGAATTTGTTTGTTTGTTTACTTGAACGCGCTAAACTACTGGACCGATTTGAAAAATTCTTTCGGTGTTAGATAGCCCATTTATCAAGGAAGGCTATAGGGTATATAACATCACGCTATGAGCCACGGGAGCGGAGCAGTAGCCTTAAATAACGCGGGTGTAACCGCGGGCTCATCTGGTATTACGTAAAATTCTAGAACTGGGAAAATAATTCTCAGCTTCGACGCAACTAAACCCGCCCAGAAAAGGGGAAAACTATCACAAGTTATTTTGTTCATATTTTGTCACTTTCTGTCAGTTATTGGATTGACATGAATATTCAATTTAAATTACCTACTCTTAGCCGCAATAAACAGAAGAATACACGTAAAACAACACGTGTCGTAAATCAGTTGGTTTATGAAGACTTAATTAATTGTTCACCAAACGATCAATTAACATTGATGGGACAACGCGTATTGTAGGTAAGGACGAGTTTCCACGAATGTATTTATGGTGCACAACAGTTCATTATAACCAAAATCTATTAATGCATTCATTCCCTTGTATACTATATTGTATTACGCCGCGCCACGAGAGATTACTCCGAATAAAGGGCATAATTGTATATTACAGAAATTTAGTTATGTCCAAAAAATCTTAGGCTGTTTTATTTAAAATGGGGGATATTTTGACCCCTATGCTAGCAGATTTGAAGCTGATAAGAAAAATGTGTCTTAAACAAAATTTGATTTATTAGCTCATAGGTTTCATACAAAACTTTCAAACATCCTAATTATTTTTAAAGCAAGTTGGATCCGGTCTATCCTACTTGACTACTCTGGGAAGAAAGATCCTTAATAAGCTCAGATTCTCTACTACTAGCGGTCTTAGTATCTATTTGCATGCTTACTTTTGCAAGTCTCAAGCTGATATTCTGTCATTATCTAGTCGGGCTAGTAAGTGGACAACAGATAACGTTAGGACCATGATGACTTTTGCATGTCTCATTTTTCAGCCCCAATCAACTCCAGTCACCAACAACCTGCAACCCCGTGTCTGTTGCCCCATGAGTCCATGCCTTTACCACCGACGATATTCGCATTGTGCATTAATGAAACGTTTGCACCAATACCATTATGATAATATCTCGCAATAGATTAGATTCGCGCATTCAATTCGCGATATAATTGTTCGATACCTGCATTCTGATCACCTGCGTGATTGGAAATGCTACCTGACTTGTGGTACGTAGTAAACATTGTATCACGACTGATTTACCTATGCTGTTAATGAGTAGCTGATTAATTTGAATTATATAAAGTAAAATGAGTCCCCCTTTGTACTATTTTTGTGCATAAAGTTATAAAATAAATAAATAAATAAATGAGTGATAGACATTTAAAATTTCAGCAGCAATAGGACAGTATACCTCTGACAAAATAATGAATCATTAAATACATTTCAATGTGGTGCAAAAACAATAAGATAAAGTTATCAACAAAGTTTCATTGACGAACATAATATCGTAACGCCAATCTATGCTATTTTGCCTGCAAGTTTAGATCTAAATCTTATGAAGACGATAATACCACACAATAAAGGACAAGCTTACTTTTTTGATTGACGATTGCAGTTACAGAAACGCTACTGCTAAATATATTAACAAACACTCTAGCCGGGTCCGGGACACATAAATATACTTAGAGATGACTACGATTAATTATCAGTGGACTGTGGCAGACAGTATGATCATGTACGCATAGTACAATAATTAAAATAGTCTCTTCACCACAATGCAACAGTAGGTTGAGTTATAGGTACTTGAAATCTTACTCCAAGCAAATATTTGTATAACCAACGGAGTAGTAATACAAAGAAGTGTTCCTAGTCTAAAATCCTTCTATCCGTTGCTTTAACTTATTTTTTGTGGAACTCTCACACTGGTTCTAGGCACACATTAGTACGGGAATATCCTAGAAAACCTTTTACCACCCACAATACTTCACGAAAAATAAAACTGTCATTTCCACTAAGACAAACTGCAGCAATGGCAGCCGTAAGCGTATCGAGTCGGCTCGAAAACCAAGTGTTTTTGCCTCACGTCGCGTCTCAGCCAATTGACAAAAGTAACAAATCTATTATTATTGTCTTATCTGCCTGAAACGACTCCAAACTTGGCACCCTCTTTATCTAGCTATCCCATAAACCATTTTATCCTGTCGCTTTTTATTACGGCGTTTGGAGGTCTTGCGGTTTGGCGTAAGTTGGTGACTGAAAGAGGTTTTTCTAATTAGGTAGATGTTCTTTACTGGGTTTTATCATAGAAGTATCTGTATATATAAAATCCTTGCGTTACTGACTGACAGACACGCTACATCTGAAACTACTGAGTGCAAGTAGGTGAAATTTGACATGAATAGTCCTTGAGGTGTGTAGGGGCGCACTAAGAGAGGATTTTTGGAAATTCCCCCCCTAAGGGGGTTATACAGGTTCTCAGAGTTTGTATGAAACTTTTGATTCCTTCAATTGATTAACTTAAAACTTTGTTTATTAGTTCCTCAAATTTTATTTATTTTATTTGTGTTATCCAATACAATTGCTCAATCTTACATAATACGTTGCCGCACTACGAAAACCTCACAGGGTTTATCTGAGTACTGGCGAGCCGTTTATTGACGAACATACGCATTACTTAAATATAACTTGTATTTTAATTAATAATTTATATACCTTACATGTAAAAGTGCTTCATTTTGAACTTGCAACCTTTCGAACTCTGTTTATATAAAATTTGCAATTCCTCCGGCAGCTTATTCACATAACTTGGAACCAAGTATTCTTCAACCCGCGTACCGTATACGTTATTGACTTTAGGTAGTATATATTTGTTTTTATGAGTAAAAGATCTCAAAAATCCGGCCTCGTCTTTTCGATTAATAACTCCGGTTTATTGACTTGAGCAAGAGTCATAAATTCCACTTTGTTATAGATATTCACGACGTTGCAATATTTAAACAAATCATCGTGCTTATTTTTAAATTTCTTTGTTATGTATTTAGGTGTAATGACTTTTAATATTTTTAATTGTAGATTATAGATATCTGCCAAATACGTTTGGTAAGTTCTACCATAGCTACTTAGGCCATAGCTTATGACCGAATCTGCTAAGGCCAAATAGAGCATTCTTAATGTTTTATATGGCAATTTGTATTTTAATATACTTAGTTTAGTAAATGAAGTTAGTGAACACTAAGAAAGTCTTTTTGGAAGTTCTTAGCATAAGTGGATTAAAAGGGGAGTCAGAATTCGTATTGAAACCTTTTAATACTTCAAGGGATTATAATAATACAATATTCTAATATTCTACCACATTCACACAACACCATCTAATCCCAAACTAAGCAGAAGCTTGTACTATGGGTACTAGATAATAGATAATCAAACATAATTATATACTTTTTTTTGTAATTGTTTTTTTCAATTTTTTACTCTGCACATATTTTGTTTTATTTTTTTAAGTTTAAAATCTAATTAAAACTAACATAGCTAAATAACTATTTACACATAAAATAAAACAATAATTTGTATACTTAAATAACTAAAAAATACATTTAAAAAAAAGAAAGGAAAAGAAAATTTACAACGCTGGCAGCATTGCCACGTTGTATGGCAATGCTGATCTTTTGCGCCAAATACAGGCCAGCCTTCTGGTCACGCGAGGCGTCGACCAGTCTCTTTGAGAGATCTCTAAAAAGAGATCGCGCACTTGGACCCCATGGTCCCAATGTTCCGACTCCAAACGGCTCAAATACATAATCTCCTATTAGATTTATGTATTTGCGCCGTTTGAGAGTCTCCGCTGTAGCTGCTGTAAATACATACATATTATACATAGAAACACCCAGACCAAGACAAACATCCATGTTCATGAACACAAATGTTTGACTTGAGCGGGAATCGAACCCGCGACCTTCGGCGTAGCAGTTGCTTACACTCCCGCTGCGCCCACCGATCGTCATTAACTTCATACTTTGTTTATTGGATCCGCAAATGACGTTAGCGAACACAAAGACATTTATTTTGGAAATTCTTCCCCTAAGAGGGTAGAAAAGTGAGTCAGACTTTGTGTTAAAGCTTTTATTTTTCAATCGAATCACTCTCATCTGTATATATAAATTCTTGCCTTACTGACTTACTGACTGAATCTACTGAGCGCAAGTAGTTGAAACTTTGCAAGTATATTCCTTGAGGTGCGTAGGGGCGCCTTAAGAGAGGATTTTTGGAAATTCCTCCCCTAAGGGGGTAAAACAAGTTGTCAAAGTTTGTATGAAACTTTTGATTCCTTCAATGGATTAACTTCTAACTTTGTATTGGTTCCTCAAATGAAGTTAGTGAACACAAAGAAAATCTTTTTGGAAATTCTTACCCGGAGTGAATAAAAAGGGGAGTCAGTATTTGTATAACAACCTTTTATTTCTTCAAGGGTTTAACGTTCGTACTTTATTTATTGGATCCGCAAAAGGCGTTAGCGAACACAAAGACATTTATTTTGGAAATTCTTCCCCTAAGGTTATAGAAAAGGGATGCAGAGTTTGTGTTTAATCTTTTATTTTTTCATTGAAATCACTTCAATCCGTGTATAAAATCCTTGCGTTACTGACTGACTGACAGACACATAACAGCCGAAATTACTGGGTGCAACAAGGTGCATTTAGCATGTTATTCCTTGAGGACAATAGGGGAGTTTGTACAAAACACTTTATCTAAGCGAAATTTCCGCGTGCTAAGCAGCGGGCAAAAGCTAGTTATCTCATAAATTCTTTAGAAAATCAGTCATACCATTTTAGGCATTCTAAGCTAGAAGGCACTTCTATAGTTTGTTGCCTTAGTATCTTATTATTATTTTACAGACACTTATTGCCAATATAATAAAACGATACGTTACATACTCGTTTGCTAAGCAATTCCCCGTATGACGTGGTGAGTAAAGACATTTTTATGAATGCAAGGCCCATCTCATAACCACTACAGACCAAGACGAGCGGAGCAGCGGGCGAATCCTGTAAGAAATGTAAGAACACACACACTTGTTCTACCTGAAGACTAACTTAGAAGTAATTAACTGAAATATTGAATCTAATATTTGGTTAAATTTGTATTTAATTTTACCTAATTACATTATGGCACATATTATATTGAACATCGTTCTTTATGGAGAGGAAGAAACCTTTGACAAGGTGCCAAATGGTCAGAACATCTGCGACCCATTGATTAATTACGGGCTAATCCCATATTAATGATCTATCTTCCGCTTAAGCAACACTTGAGCTATTTTGGAAGTTAATTTGTGGCATAAAACTGTAGGCTGCTACTAAGTTTCAAGGATGTTTTGTATATTTTGCTAAGGAAATTTCAGAATTGAAATAATCGAATAACAATGTTAAAACTTTAAAGGTATTAAAAGGTTACTCTTCCTAAGCAAGCGGCCACGCGTAAGATTTGATGTCGAGTTTGCCGTGTATTTTCTCAGTTATTTTACTTACGTCATCTACGGAATGAGACGGGGTAGAAACACTTTGTATACTTAATCCGTCTACACTTTTTTTACATCAGTAAACTTCATCATCAGCCTTTAACAGTCCACTGCTGGACTAGGCCTCTCCTTTGAAAAGAGGAATTGGCCTACTATACCACGATGGCCAAACGGGTTGGTATAGGGTTCGTATCAAGTTTTCCTCCTCGTACAGTGCTGTTTTCTGCATAATGTGCTCCCTCTGTCGGCTCTTACGACACCCATGGGATGATATGGGGTGATGACAATCCGTATTCTTAATCCATCACCACGCGGATTTGTTGTTTACTAATGGAAGAAAAGATGAACACACTCTCGGATTGACCGTCCCAACTATTGCCATAGAAAAAGGTAGACAATACCGACCACTTTGATAAAAAAAAAACAGGATAAGGCTGTATTCATGCAGAATGGGTTCTAGTAGAATACCCGACTTGCAGTATCCCACTGCATAAGCCGACTATGTTTTGACACGTATTTCGCTTCTGCATGACGCATCCTCAAGAGTGATTGGCAACGACTGAGCCTCACTCGTTGCTCATCGCTCCTGAGGACGCCTGGTCAATCCGAGGGCGTGTGGTGGGTTCTTCTTTCCTTCCATCTATACTTGTTGTTTGTTTGTTTGGTTGAATACGCTTATCTAGGAGCTACTGGTTGGATTTGAACTATTATTTTTGTGTTGAATAGCCCATTTATCGAGGAAGGCTATAATCTATATACCATCACGCCACAAGTAACAGGAGCGGAGCAGTAGCCTTAAATTACGTGGGTGTAACCGCGATCTCAGCTAGTTAGCGTATATCATAAATCGCTAAAAGTTTATAACTCACGTTGACCTAAAAAAGTCCTTTGTTCCCTTATCTCAATGCGGTTTGATTAAGCCATTGTGTATCGCGAAGCCATTTGTTAGTTCATTAAGAGAAAGTACTGGAAAGTTTTTACAACTTCAAATTGAAGGATATTGGTGGCACAATGTAAGGAGCTTAATTTACGCGCCCGTTTTCCTTCTCCTGATTTTGTTTGGTATTTGCCCCGAATAGCTAATTAGAAACGTCAAGGATTTCGAGTAATTGGAATAGTAAACAAAAAACAAGGGTATTGCTTTACTATGTATACCAACAAAAAAGGTAAAATATTGTATCTGTACATAATTACAGGTGTTGAAAATAAGTAATTCTAATGACTAACTTTGGGCTGTTGAAACCGTACGAAACTGAAAAGTTTGTAGATGGATTACTTCGGCTTTCGATATAATAATTACAATATTTTAAATTAATTTTTAACAGTTGTATAAGTAGAATTGTAAACACAACCTTTGTCCCTCAAAACCAGAAAAACGGATTAATTATCGCCTAATTCATCAAAATCAGACGCTTCTTTTATCGTGCGAGACTGTGGCCAGGTCTGGTGACCTCCACAATGGCCTAACGATTCTCTTCTAGAGACAATAACCGGGACCAACGGTTTAACGTGGTCTTCGCAGCAAGGTAGCGTTCCGCGGTAAATAACACAACGCACGGTCACCCATCCAAGTGATGACCAGCCTTTGCCGAACTTATACGAACGCCAAGTCAAGTCCCGCCATAAGCGCTACAAAGTCAAAGTAAAAAATCATTTATTCATCTACGTCACAAGGTGACGCTTATGAACGTCATTTTTTTAAGTAAATTACTAATGCTTCTACATTTACATTTTCTGCCTCGTTCGCAAAGCAATAGGTAGAACCACCAGAAAGAACGGGCAATAAAACTCGTGGCCACTCTTTTTAATCGCCAGTGTTATGGTACATATTTTGTTTTTGTAAGGAGCTGCAACTGTTCCACATTGTAATTGTAAATAGTAAACTTGTAAATAGTAAATAGGAACATACATAATACTTAAACAAATATGCAGTTACTAAATTCAGTGCTGTAGTAGTTTTCCAATGTGAATCTTGTGTTACAGGAGCATCTACTTACGCCTTATAATGTAGGCAACTCGCGATCATGTTCAGAACTATGGTGGAAAAGTATGTTACAGAAAGTGACGGTATATGAATTCACGAAAATTACAAAAACGTTAGTATCCAGCCCATGATAACGAGTTATCTTCATCTAACACTGTAGCAAATTTTAATAAAATTTGTGGAACAACAATGAAAATGTAAATGTAGTAAGTTGAATGACCTAATAATACGTGAATATTAAATTACTAGAACTAGAGATATTATATAAAAAAACAAAACTGAAAAGCAAGGTATCTATATAAATTAAAAATAATCAAGAGTTGGCTAGTGTAAGTGACCATCTATCCTTATCACTGAAATAATCATTAATGGTATAATAACCTTTCCTAATAAGGCAGTCTTTTATTTTACTTTTGAACGTACTAAATGGTAATTCTAAAAGACTAATTGGTATTTTATTGTATATACGAATGCCTAGCCCTACAAAAGAATTATTAACTTTATGTAAACGATGATAAGGGGCATATAACTTATGCCTGTTTCGAGTATTTATGTTATGTACATCACTTTTTGGAGTAATTAAAGCTATATTTTGCCTAATACACAATATGATAGCAAATACAAACTGCGAGGCTACTGTAAGAATCCCTATAGACTTAAAGCGTTCCCTAAGAGTATCTTTTGCATCTAACATGTATATTGCTCGTACCGCTCGTTTCTGTAGAACGAAGATATTCTGAATATCCGCAGCTTTGCCCCATAAAAAATACCGTAGGACATGACACTATGAAAATAGCTAAAATAAACTAGACGAGCTGTGTCAAAATCAGTAAGTTGTCTAACTTTTTTGACTGTATACGCAGCAGAGCTGAGCTTACCTACAAGACATGCTATATGTGCACCCCATTGTAACTTATTATCTAGTGTAATGCCTAGAAACACTGTCGAGTCCACTGTGTCAAGTTCCTCCCTATCTAGCCTTATCCTCGTCCTGCCCAAGCAAATTAGAACCTGTTTGGTAATTCTGCCCACTGTTCTCTTCAAAGTACAAAATCTTAAAAGTGCTTCCTGCCTAGAAAAATTAGATAAAAAAAAGGTCATGCATAAGATATATTTATTTTTTATTTTTTTATGACAGTAAATAGATCACAATGAAACGATTCACGCTATTTTTATAGTCATACATTTTGTTTTGATTTTTGAAGGACAGTGGGCAGAATTTAGAATTTTACAATATTTTAGATGGGCAGGAACCGTGAAGTATGTTTTATGATTTTGAAATCAATATGGGCAGCTCGCAACAAGATTGCAAAAACTATAGAGGCATTAGCCTTCTCAGCATTGTTGGCAAATTGTATGCAAAGGTACTTATTGAAAGAGTTATGGAAGTAACCGACAAGAAAATATGGGATGTGGAATCCCGCTTGGATTCCGAAAGGGTATGGGATGCACGGATCAGGTTTTTTCCTTGCGAAGAATAGCCGAAAAGTTTTTGGCCAAAGGTCAAAAGGTCTATTGCGCATTCGTGGATTTGGAAAAGGCTTACGATAAAGTGGTGAGGAATGAAATGTGGTCGGAACTGTCAATGAATGGGGTAGACAGCAGCCTCATTCGAGCTCTGAAATCCCTTTATGAGGATTCAAAAGCTTGTGTGAGGATAAACGGGGCATACACTGACTGGTTTACCATCGAGAAAGGTGTTAGACAGGGATGTGTAGCGTCGCCGTGGCTGTTTAACCTCTTCATGGACAGTTGTTTGCAAGATTTAAAACATAGTGACTGCGGATTAAGGATGAATGGGTTACTCGTCAAATGCCTCCTTTATGCTGATGATCAGGTAATACTTGCATCTTCAGCGGAGGAGGAGGTAGCAATCATGCATGGTGCGTTAGAGAGGAAAGGAATGAAAGTGAATGTAAGTAAAACGAAAATTATGGTTTTTGAAAAGGAGGAATGCGTTACGGCTTGTAATGTTTTGATCAATGGACAGCGAGTGGAACAAGTGAATAAGTTTGTTTACTTAGGTACGTTGTTAACAAGAGATGGTAAGAATGAAGAAGATATTGAAAGGAGAGTTAATGCAGGTAATAGTGTGAATGGAGCTCTGAAAGCGTTTATGAACAGTCAAAACGTGTCCAAAAAGGCACGTTTGGCTGTACATAGAGGCGTGTTAGTGCCTACCCTTATGTATGGTAGTGAAAGTTGGGTATGGCAGAAGAGATTTGAAAGTAAAATAAATGCTGTAGAAATGAGAGCACTGAGAAGTATGTGTGGTGTGTCTTTGACCGACAGAGTAAAGAATTGTGTGATACGAGAGTGGTGTGGGGTAAAAGAAGATGTAGTGACAAGCATTAAGAAAGGCATGTTAAGATGGTTTGGGCACATGGAGAGGATGGATGATAATAGACTGACAAAGAAGATACATAAGGCAAGTGTGAATGGAACAGGACAAAGGGGAAGACCTAGGCGGACGTTCTCTGACCAGATTGGAGACATCCTGAAAAAAGGACAAGTCAGAAGTACCCTTAACAGAAGAGCATGCATGAGAAACTTGATGGGAGTGAGTGAAGCAAGTGAGGTATGTCAGGATCGTTGCAAATGGCGTTCCGTAGTCTCTGCCTACCCCTCCGGGAAACAGGCGTGAGTGTATGTATGTATGGGCAGGTCGAGGTTATATTAGGTCCCAGTTGTCTAACGTTAGGTAAAGCAAATTTAACGCATTTAGTCTTTTTAGAATTAAGCACTAGGTTTTTTGCTGTAAACCATTGTGTAACCTGTATAAGTGCATTATTTACAGTATTAAATTGATTCCTATTCCTATCTACTTTAAAAATAAGTGACGTATCATCTGCAAAAAGAACGACATCACAGATGTTTTTTAAATAAAAAGGTAGGTCATTGATATATACAAGGAATAGAAAAGGACCTAAAATAGAACCTTGTGGAATGCCCAACTGTATAAGTAATTTAGAAGATGTAGTCCCATTTACATCGACGCACTGAAATCTTTGCCGCAGGTACGACTCGACAACACAAAGTGCGGTTTCCTCTACGCCGTAGTGGCGGAGCTTACGAAATAGTGTGTCGTGATGAACGCAATCAAATGCTTTTGAGATGTCACAGAATACTCCGATAGCATTTTTAGATGACTCCCAAGCATTATAAACGTGTTTTATGAGAGCAACACCCGCATCAGTAGTGGATCTACCTTTAGTAAATCCGTATTGATCTTTATGAAGCACACTATTTAAATTAAAGTGTCTTAGTAGCTGCTTTAATAAAATCTTTTCAAATATTTTAATAAATGCCGGCAAGATAGAGATGGGCCTAAAATTATTTACGTCATTTATACATCCAGATTTGAATAAAGGTATGATTTTACTTAATTTCATCAAATCCGGAAATACGCCTAAGTCAAACATTGGTTAAAAATTATAGAGAGGTAAGGCGCAACAGTCTCAACTATAGTACCTAAAATTTTAGTTGAAATGCCCCAAAAGTCGCCGGTATTTTTAATATTAATTGAATTATATGCGATCAATATATCTCGTGGAGTAACGTGCTCGAATCTAAACACGCTCTTGCATTCAGGTACACTGCTAAGCAAAAAAAATCCAGCGTCTAAAGATGATGATTGTAAAGAGCTAGCAGTTGCTAAAGGTATGCTCACAAAGAAACTATTGAACATATGCGCTACTTGAGTTTGATTGGTGACTAATAAATTGTTTTCTTTTAGTTCAAATTGGTTTTCCCGTGGTCGTGCTCTTCCTGTTTCATTATTTATAATTCTCCAAGTTTCTTTAATTACATTTGTTGAATGCTTAATTTTACTACTAATAAATTTTGATATTGCCATAACACAAACTTGCTTAAAAATTTTTAGTAGTTTTTTACATAATTTAGAAAAGGTGTGTCAAATCTATGTTGTTTCATACCATATAATTCAAACAATTTGGCTTACTTCTGTATATACCTATAGTGGCCCACTGGTTAAAAGATCCGGAAGTACCCTTTAATGTGACAGTTTTACTCTTGAAAGTATTTTGAAACTCATTATTTACTATTCCAAGTGAATTATAAATTGTATTTGAATTTTCTGAGTTCAATACTGAGGGATTGAGTTTAGCGATAATATTGTTTTTAAAACCTATAAGACGATTGGTAGTTTGAGGCCTACATTCTACTTTATGTGATTTATCATATGTTGAACAGGAAAAACTAGCTATCTGTCCACGGTGATCAGAAGGAAGAGAACTAATAACTACTGGGTTTTTAGCAACACAAGAACTAAATATATTATCCAAACAAGTAGAAGATGTTTCAGAGACTCTAGTAGGTCCACAGATTAAATTACTTAAATTAAATGACTTAAAAAGATTCAGAAATCTAGTACACTGTGAAGAATTCTCTAAAATATTAATATTAAAATCACCACATACTATTATATTCTTATGACTACCTATGATTTTATTAAGAGCATCTTCCGTAACAGTCTCAAATAGATTATAATCACCAAAAGGGGGTCTATATACACAAATTACAATATATAAGTCTAGTTCCACACAGGACAACTCAATAGTGCGCTCAATAGATAAGATTACAATATCCTTACGTTCTTTGCATTTTAATAAATTTGAAGTCATTATGAGAGAACCGCCTCTAATAGCCTACTTTCTTATATACGAACTCTGCACTGTGTAATATTCATTTGTAACAATAACCTCATAGTTGTTTAACCAATGTTCAGTTAAGCACAGAACCTTAACGTCATATTTTTCCAGAAATAAACTTAACTCTAACTCTTTGCCAGATAGGCCCTGCATGTTTTGATGTACTATATTCAAATACTGCAGCCTAACTGTTGTCCTATCTTGGAGTTTAAATCACAAGATGTGTCAATAAAAACGTTGTTAGTACATGTACTAACTCTATCAAAAAAATTGTCAACACAAGGCTCACTGCCTTGCTGTAAATTGTATGCTAATAACTTAGCAACAAATTTCGCTTAATATAAAATGGCAGATACATTGTATCTTTAGTTAAAATAAATTTACCTAAAATATAATAAATAAAGTACCTAAAATAAATTTATAACTAAATTTAAAATTAAGTTCTATCAACAATTCAACACATTCTATGATATCATGTCTCTTTACAGTTAAACTGTTACCAAACAATAATATTGCAGTACTACTCTCATCTAAGGGGTGTAACTTAATCTGATTAACTAAACTACAGTAACTATCCCATGGCCTACAATAATTTATAACACACTGATTTGTATATTCACTGAAAAAACTACCAAAATTGTGACCTAGCCTATCAGAAAAAATAAAAGTTTTATTAATAGATGTCGGAAGTCTAGATTTATTTAAATTTGATTCTATTGAGTGTGAGTTTTGTGGATTGTTAGAAAAAAATTCAGGTAGTATGGTACCCAATGGCTCTGCTGGTATAAGAGTATGAGTACAAGAACACGAGAGCTTATTGGTCAGAGACTCATACATTTCTGCATTACACCTCACCAAGTCTACGAGCTCACCTGCCTCCACTATACGCTTGCTCAGTTCTTGTTGAGAAGCTTGGTATTTGTTGAAGATCTCATTTAAGGTTCTTTCCCTAAGTAATATCTCTTCCCTTAAGCGATCAGTATCCATATCATACACTGATCTACTTTGTTCCAAGTTCCTAGAGTATTCAGATAGTTGGTTAACTAAGTTTATTCGCTCCTTTCTGAGATTTAAATTAACTCTATGCACATTATATTTCCTAATAGATTTATGATATTTTTTTATTAATTTAGTAATTTTAATGTAGCGTTTAAGTTTATTATGACTAGAAAAGCTGGGTCTCATAATAATGGTATCCTCTCTCGTCAGGTCTATTTCACAACTGGCTCCCTAATGCACACATGATCAGACTCACTACTAACCAACTCATGATACAGGCTGCAGGTATTCGCAATCTGTTAACTGTGTTTATTTATTTGTATGTTAGAGATGGTGTTATGAGCTTTACTCAATTCAAGTTCCAGTTCAGCAACACGTCTCAGTGCTTTTTCATGAGTGTCCATGCACTGTTGGAAGTTGTACACCGTCAGTCGAAGATGCTCATGTTGCTCAAGTATTTCGAGATGGTGTGTGTGCATTTCAGCCAGCTGTGCCTTGAGTTCAGTGTTCTTGTCTACTATTTTCTTAACTTCTTCTTCGCTGTCCTCCTTTTCCTGTAGCAGCTGGTTACACAGGTTTTTAGAGGATTCCAATTCCTTGAGTGTGGTCTGCAATTTGTCCTCCAGAACTGCCATTCCGCGGGTCATCATTTTGAACAGACCTAACCCGTAGGCACCTGAAATGTAAGGAAGGAAGAGTGAGTTAAGTCAGCAGAGAGAAACTATGAAATGGGTGGATAGAAAGTTGAGAAGGTGTACGGTGAACCCGTACATCATTATATGTATTACTTTTTAGCCCATTCAGCATTTATCACTAGTTCATCATTTACCTCATAAGTACATTTGTAAGCAAAAATAAATCAGTGATTTCACAGCACTCGTCGCGGTTGGTTTCATTTTAGCATCACCGCATCTATCACGTATTTTATCATTTTCTCATAACAACAGGTGTAAGACCAAACAATCTACATTTGTTTCTTAAGTGTAAGACCTACAGTCTAAATTTTTTGGTCCATCGAAAATTTTTTGAAGTGACACCGGTCCTAACTATAATCTCTTATTGAGTGCTTCGCGATAATCCCGACGGATTATTTTCGAACTTACAATTAAACTCAGTGTACGATCAGAGACTCCGTGTCGCGAACTTCGAATAGCAGATACCAGCAGCAGCAGCTTGCAGTCAAGGTTATCAAGCATCAGTCCAAGTAAGAACGTTCCTTTTATTTTATCATGATGGAAGCATCGAGCTCTCGCCAGACTGAATTATTTGAAAGCATCAACAAAATTAAAGTAAATTTTGGCAAGGATCCGCTGTCTAGGAAGACTCCGGAATATATTCAAAAGAGACTTGAGGCACTGGATAGCCTCTGGGGAGAGTTCGAGCAAAATCATATTAAACTTTCTGAACAGCCGGAAAAAGAGCCTACGTATTTTAGTTCTAACTATTACCAGCAGGCTAAGGAGTTATATCAGGCTACGCATAATTTGCTATCGTCCTTCTTATCAAAGGAAAAATCAACGCAATCCAACAGTGAGGCTATCGAGTTGTTAGCTTTACAGAGAACCAATTTTAGGGCTTTTAACAGGTTAGTAAAGAGCATTGACGTGAACGCTATTCCAGAAAAATGGGAACTTGAGGACGAGCTGATAAGTATTCAGAGTAAGTGGGATATTATCGACGCGTAACACTTGCGTATAGATCATTTACTCCAAGGTGAGGATATTTCGTATGAGGAGGAACTCAATAGACACGAGACCATTTTCAAGAATATAAAGCGTGCGTTAAACAAGAAGATCTCATCCATGGTTCACGTGCATAAAGCAACGCCCAAGCTAGAGATTCCTACTTTCACCGGTAAATACACCCAGTGGCCAACATTCTGTGATTATTTACCGAAGCTATCCACGAGAATAATTCCGTTACCAAGGCTCAGAAGATGCAGCACTTAAAAGGAAAGGTCAGAGGAGAACCTGAGCGTCTTATCCAGCATCTGCATATCACAGCTGATAATTATGACACCGCTTGGGAGATACTTACACATAGGTATAATAACACCCAAGTTTTATTCACCAATCAAATTGAGATTTTCCTGAATCAGCCAATTATACACAAGCAAACAGCTTATGAATTGAAACGGTTATATGACACTAGTACAGAGTGTATTCATGCTATCCACAACCTCGGCGTAGATACGAATACTTGGGATCCGTTATTAGTGCATCTTCTTTGTAAGAAATTAGATCAAGACACCTTCTGTGACTATAAGGAAGCTCGCAAGTCACCCAGAGAGCTACCATCTCTGGCGGAGTTTATGACGTTCTTAGAGAGCAAGTTTACAGCCCTAGAACCCATGCCGAAGAGGGATAAGGAGGCCACCAAGCCAACTGTCAATCGTGAGACAGTTCACTCTAATAATAAACCCGTAAATCGTTATCATAACAATCAGTACAAGGTTGCCTCTACTCAAGGCCCCATTTACTGTCCTATATGCAAAACTCGTCACTTTTTGTTTTCATGCAGAAAATTTATTAACATGTCACCTGAGAATCGTTTAGATACGGTGACAAAAGCAAAGTATTGCAAAAATGGTCTGTATAATCATTACGATAATGATTGTACCAATTCAAAGCGTTGTAAGAAGTGCGGTGAGGACCACAACACTTTACTGCATGACGCATTCCTACAACGTCCTCAGGTAGTTTCAGCGACGACCTCAGGCATATCTGCATTGCCGTTAAACCTTACAGCTCAGCATAAAGTAAATCACGTCGCTGCTGACAATGAAGAAGTTTTGTTGACCACTCTTAAACTGAATGTCTTAGCTAGAAATGGTACCTATGTTACTCTAAGAGCCCTTTTAGATCAAGGCTCGCAGATTTCCTTGATATCTGAGAACGCTACGCAATTGTTAGGCTTACAACGTCGTCAATATCATGCCTCTATCTCGGGCATAGGGCCAGTCGCTAAGCAAAGCAAAGGCATTGTATCGTTAGAATGCAAATCGATATATGGAAACTATGGCTTTACCACGCAGGCATTGGTTGTATCTAAGGTTATAAACGACTTGCCTAACTCTACATTTAGCAAGCAGTCATGGCCTCACTTGCAACACTTAAAGCTAGCTGATCCTGAGTACAATATTACTAGGCTTATCGACTTACTTTTGGACGCCAGTGTGTATTCAGAAATCATTTTAGGTGGTCTCATAAAGGGCCCGGCGCAGGCTCCCATAGCCCAAGAAACACACTTGGGTTGGATACTATCAGGCAATGTAAGGACATACCACTGTCACGTTGTCATCAGCAATGTGCGCGACGAAATATCCAAGTACTGGGAACTGGAAGACATAGATGACTCATCGCCATCGTCCAACTTGACTCCTGATGATCAGTTTTGCGAAGACTTTTACAAAAGAACAACGAGGCGTTTAGATAATGGTCGATACGAAGTTGGGTTGCCGATGAGAGCCGATTATAAACAAAAACTAGGCGTATCAAAATACAAGGCGATAGCTCAATTCAAACAGCTAGAACACAAGATGTACAAAAATAAATCGTTTGCGTCGCATTATAAACAGTTTATGGCCGAGTATCAAAACCTAGGCCATATGACTCCAGTTGCTGACAATAACACCGAAGATGGATACTTCATGCCGCACCACGGAGTCTGGAAACACGATTCGACTACAACCAAATTGAGAGTAGTTTTTAATGCGTCAGCAAAGTCCACTTCGGGTAACAGTCTGAATGACTTAATGTTTAGCGGACCAAATCTACAGCAAGATTTGTTGTCAATTATTATTAACTGGAGGCAGTACAAATACGTTATCACTGCCGATATAGAAAAGATGTTTCGGCAGATATTGATAAGAGTTAGTGATCAACACCTGCAATCTATCATTTGGAGGGATACATTGAATAGCGAATTAAAGCAGTATCGTTTAACAACCGTAACATACGGCAGCCGGCCAGCCCCATATATAGCTATGCGTACCCTAAAACAACTGGCTCTGGATGACGCTGAAAAATATCCGTTAGCAGCTTCAGTGGTCCATAACTCGTTCTTCGTCGACGATTTGCTTACAGGCCATAATCTGAAAAAAACGACCAAGGAGTTGCAAGGACAACTTATTGACATGTTACGTGGTGCTGGCATGAATCTTAGAAAGTGGTCCAGTAATGACACAGAGCTATTAGAACATCTGACATCTGAACAACTTAATAACCCCTACGAATTTAAGTGCCTCGAATCTAGAAAAACTCTCGGTTTGAAGTGGAACCCATCATCCGATACCTTCTTATTAGAAAGCCAAATAATATCTGAGAATCCACAATCAATAACAAAACGTCAATTACTTTCAGATATCTCTAAGTTATTCGATCCGCTTGGCTGGTTATCACCGCTTACGATTAGAGCGAAGCTATTGTTCCAAAAAACATGGTCAATAGGAGCATTATGGGATCATGAGTTACCTAGAGATATTCTCGAAACTTGGCTGAAATTAAAGGAAGACATTAGAAATATAAATAAGTTCCGCATACCGAGATATGTCGGTAACCTAGAAACAAATTGTCAATTACATGCATTCTGCGACGCATCGGATAAAGCATACGCTTGCACTATTTACTTGGTGACTAAAAACGATAAGGGCGAATACACATCAAGCCTTATTGCGGCAAAAACAAGGTTAGCTCCAGTGGCTAATAAATTGTCACTGCCGCGTCTAGAACTTTGTGGAGCCTTACTATTGTCGCAGTTATTGAAAAAGGTTGTTAGTTCCTTGCCAAATGAACACATGACAGTACACGCGTGGACCGATTCCATGATAGTCCTTGGCTGGTTACATGGGGACGCATCCAGATGGAAGTCATTTGTTGCTAATAGAGTGAAACAGATAACAGAAATCATCCCATCTAAACATTGGAATCATGTTTCTTCGGAAGAAAACGCCGCTGACTGTGCAACTAGAGGACTGACGACTCTTCAGCTGTTGGAGCATTCGTTGTGGTGGGAAGGACCCACATGGCTGAAACAATTTGACGTACAAAAACAAAGGAAGATTATATACGACGTGCCCAAGGTAGAAATAAGGTCGCCTAATGTGAACACAGCCTTAGCACAAAATAATACTTCGTTTATTATGGATATGCTGCATAATCATAGTACCTTGACATACATTGTGCGTGTTATTGGCTGGGTGTCACGTTTTATCAAAAGAATGCGAATTAGGCAAATTGCAAGCAATAATAACTTTTTGTCGTCAGCTGAGATTCATGACGCATATAATTTGATAATTAAAGACGTGCAATCACGAGATTTTTCTCAAGAAATACGTGACATTAAACAGAATCGGGTTGTACATCCGAAAAGCAGTATTTGCAGTTTAAATCCATATTTGGACGAAGATGGAATATTAAGAGTTGGTGGAAGGCTGACGCACTCCAAACTAAGCGCGTCAACGAAACATCATCTTATCAAGCCATAGCAGATTTACAAATCTTTTGATCGATCAGACGCACATAACAACTCTGCATGGTGGACCCCGATTAACTTTATCATATATCGGAGACAAATACTGGATCATCAGTGGTATTAGGACTGTCAAACGGCAGTTGCGACTGTGTGTAAGGTGTCGCCGATATAATAACACAAATAATCAACAAATCATGGCTGACTTACCGCAAGCACGCGTAACCCCGTCGAGACCGTTCACGCATACGGGCGTAGACTTTACAGGACATGTCGAGCTAAAGGCTAATAAAGGACGCGGTATCAAGACGGTCAAAGCATATATTTCAGTATTCGTATGCTTGGCGACGAAAGCGGTGCACTTGGAACTAGTTTCTGATTTAAGTACCCCGGCTTTCCTAGCTGCGTTCCGCCGATTTTGTTCCCGCCGCGGGTCACCAGCCCATATGTACAGCGACAATGGTACTAATTTTGTTGGCGCTAGCAGGATCATGAAGAAAGAGTACACGGAAATCATCCAGTGCATCAACTCTGACTTCTTCAACAATATAGGCGAGATGAATATCCATTGGCACTTCAACGCACCGGCATGGCCTAACGCTGGTGGTCTTTGGGAAGCAGCGGTGAAAAGCCTTAAATATCATTTGAAGCGAGTTCTTGGTGAGCAGCGACTCACTTACGAAGAGTTTTCTACACTGCTGTGTCAAATCGAGGCTTGCTTAAATTCCAGACCATTAGGTCAGTTATCAGAAGGTACTGATTCGATCGACTGTTTAACGCCAGGGCATTTCTTGGTCGGAGGACCCATAATGTCGAGACCTGCCACTGACCCGGAATCAACAACATTAACATCCCGATGGCAATTAGTTCAGGCCATGGTTAAGGACATCTGGAAGAGATGGTCGACAGAATATTTGCAGCAGTTACAAACAAGATCTAAGTGGCGGCAGCCCAAGACTAATGTCGAAGTTGACGAGCTAGTCCTCATCAAGGACGAGAACGTTGCTCCTGGTAAATGGCCGATGGGCAGGGTGCAAAAGGTTCACGCTGGTAAAGATGGTTATGTACGAGTCGTTACATTGAAAACGAAAAGCAATATCATCCAGCGTCCGGTTAACAAACTTGTACGTTTGCCTATAAATGAAATCGAAGCATTATCTAAGCAGTCGAGCGCACAAGGTCATCCCGAAACAGAACAGACGGAAAATCAGAACCGTCCCGCGCGGTCACGCAGACCGACTACATGGAGGAGTTATGCTATCACAGCTCTATTTTTATTATTTACACTCATATCACCCACCGTACAACACAAAACTGCTGCATATAATAATGTTACCCCAATGACTACGAATCAAGTCTTTTATTTCGATAAGATGTCAGATCTCCAAATTATTAAGGATGAATGGAAACTGGTTGTGTTTTACAATATGTCAACATACTATCGCGGTATATCGGACATAAAGAATTTTGTAAAACATTTAAAGGAAACAGCTGATAATACGGGTCATCAGTACAAAAGTGTCGTCTTACAATTAGAGCAGCAAGTACAAGACATCGAACATTATGACTCACTATTGAAAAATCCATATCTCAGCAGACAAAAACGTGGCTTAATCAACGGAGTTAGCTACTTGGCGAATACATTATTTGGTGTATTAGATGAGAGATTCGCAGACCAATACAAGCAGGATATAGAGAGGATAGCTCGTAATGAAAACTATCTTCAACATTTGCTGAGGAATCAAACCCTTGTATTGGAGTCTGAATACAATGTCCTACGGCGCAATGAGGCAACTATGAACAAACAGTTCTCTATCATAAACGAACATTTACGAAATGTATCACTGCAGTTGCAAGGAGTTACTTGGGATAATAAAAACGGCCTATATCTGACCTCGTCCGCATTAACAGCGAATATCATATTATCTAACCTTATGCGCATTCAGCACGTACTGATTAACACGATAACGGATATCAGTCACGGACGCGTCGATCCCTACTTACTCTCTCCGGAACAGTTAGCCCTTCGAGTCAACACTATATCTGGTCAATTACATAGCAACCTCGCTGTCCCAGTCGAACCATCAAACTTATCTGACCTGTATAGAATAATGAAGGCGTCTTCAAGATTACACGACAACTACTTAATAATTGAATTGAAAATTCCACTTGTAAGTAGCGATGTCTTTGAACTTGACAAAATTGTTTCTATACCTCAGAAAAGTGGGTCTAATCATGTTCGTATAACATGATACATGTACATTTCCTACAACATCCAAAGGGATACAGCTCTATTCTTATCAAACCTAGACCTTCAAGCCTGCGTTCATGTCAAAAATAACAAGATGTTATGCTCTTTAGAAAACCCTGTATACAGCCTTAAAATCAAACAGTCGTTATGTGATGTACAAATAATGAGTAGCGACACCACTTGTAAACAAGAAATATCCACGTGCCGTAATTATTGGTTCAAGTTACATCATATGAATTCATGGTTGTACTCGTGTTGTGAAAAGTGTCACCTACGCATTTATTGCAGTTCTGACTCGCTAACAACTGTAATTCAAGACAGCGGTATTATTGACTTAGGTCAGGGCTGTACATTGAAATCGGACGAATATAGCATTTACGCACACAATAACTTCTTACGACATATGAATATACAACCGAATATCGAAATCCCAGAGGTATCAGTTCTCAATAAGCTTATCAATACTACCTTGCCTGACTATTTTGTTGTACCGGAGAATCAGACAGATAGCTTGAATCAGCTGCGAGATCAAATAAACACTCTTAAGGAACAATCTTCTACTGAGTTAAGCATACACGACGTTCATCATTACACTGCCGTTTACTTGACCTTGACTCTGGTTATCATTTTTGGTGTCATCGGAATGATCTTTATCATGCGATCTAGATGTCACAAACTCTCTGGAGAGCAGGAGTCTGGCTTGGGGAAGGCGCTGCAGCAGCCTCCTTGGCCCGCGGGGGCGCGAGGGACCGTGGCAGCCGCCCCGGCAAGCGTCAGTTATAGTGTTGATAAGTGCGTTCCGTGATAATAGCAAATCGGTTACGAGTATTGATAAAGGGACCTCGCCTATGGTCGCCCATCGGTCGGTCGATCTTAGTTTTCTTGATAAGTGTGAACAGGACTAAATAGAGACAGTAGCAAAGAACAGTTTATTTTACAAGTTTAAGTTATATTTTATCATAATAATATTCAATTATTTTATCATCAATTTGAGCAATTTGTTATTTAAATTATCATAGTTAATTTATCTAGCATTTAGTATTAGAGAATCACGTCTACATTATCAATAAAGGTTAAATAAAATTTGTCTATTTGTTTGAGTGGGCAGTATGTACGGTGAACCCGTACATCATTATATGTATTACTTTTTAGCCCATTCAGCATTTATCACTAGTTCATCATTTACCTCATAAGTACATTTGTAAGCAAAAATAAATCAGTGATTTCACAGCACTCATCGCGGTTGGTTTCATTTTAGCATCACCGCATCTATCACGTATTTTATCATTTTCTCATAACAACAGGTGTAAGACCAAACAGTCTACATTTGTACCTTAAGTGTAAGACCTACAGTCTACAGAAGGAAATAATGTAGGTAGATCATAAAAATAAAAGAAGAATAAATTGAATAAATTTAGAACAGCTTATTTTAAATACTTAGTCACTAACTATTGGGGAATATGAAAATAATGATAAGGTAATAAATATATATAATATATAATAAAATAAATTTATAAGGTTGATATATTCATAAAACAATAAATTGGAATGTAGGTACTACAATAAATGGACCTGTGTAAAACTATTGTACAGTTTATATTAATAAATTTTATAGTAAATAGTTATGTTTTGTGTATAGTGTGTCATGTAGTATTATGGTGTCTGAGGCAAATGTTTTTCGTCATCGATTTTGCTTCCACAAATTGTCAAGCAAAAGGAGACATTAACGGTGCCGCTGTGTATTGTAATAGACGTCGCTCACATGTAATGTGCAGTGTTTATGTGATGTATAGTGTATTTAAGTTATTATTACTTATATAAAATAAAACGGTACAGGGAAAAGTAAAGAATTATGAAAACAATACTCCCCGGGTTACCAGCTGATTTTGAATCTTGTATTGGTTGTCCGTTACTTTGACAGTTAGTCCGCCACAAGGTTTCTAGCAAGATTTTGTCACTAGTCTTTTGATATAGCGAACACCAACAATTATTGCTAAGGTTTATGGGTATACACTTTACTTTACGGTTATAATTAATTAGTAAAACAATATAAAACTATTTTTCTATAAAATTATTATACACGTAGCGAAATGACAGCTGTTCGCTAGTGTTGCCAGCGAAGACAGTCAAACAGACGTACACAGATACAGACACTGTGGAACATACACTGAAATATATTTATACACATACTTCCATAAAGGTAATCGCCCAATCGCCCTAGACGAATAAAAAGAAATAGAGCAGTATTCAATAACCAACATCAGTACGATAGGTATATTCAATTATGAGCTGTGTATAAAACAGCGCTGTCGGTCGGACCCAGGGGTCGTGCCTGTGCATAAATTATACAATTGCTGGCATTATACACCCTGCGAGGACTGGGTACGTTTCAATAAAATGTTGCGGGAAATTTATTAGTTCACACTCTCGCCGATGTAGCCGATTGTACTCTTGGTATGGGCGAGCAATTTTCAGGGCGCGCTTGCTGTTAAATATGTCAAAGAGACATTTATGTAGATTGTAGGGTATCATTTTCTTCTTGTTTCATTAAAATACAACGGTAGAACTAAGGAGGAAAAATAATTTTACTTGCTTGCCAATATTTTGGGCGTGTGATGATAAATGTCAGCCAAACAAGTCATTTTATATTTAAGAAAATAATACGTAAATATGTTTTGCCTTTACATTTAGCATAACCGTAGTTACGGTGCCGCAATTAGTATCTTTTTTATTTTTACGAATCCTAAAGAAATGTTTCTGCGCATTGCCAACCCTAAAAATGTTCCCTTGTCGTTTCCAAGTTGAAACATTATATTAAACTTGAAGCACTGCATTCAACTGAATACTTAAACAAATTTTAATTGTAAATGTTTGAAATAGAAATATTGTTTACTAGAGGACGCCAGCAACTACGCCTGCATTTTTATAAATTTACCCGTTTTGGCCGATCCCGTGGGAATTTCGGGAAATCCCTTCTTCGTGCACCCCTACGGTCCCCAAGGAACATACATGCCAAATTTCAGCGTCCTGCGCCCAAAAGTTTCGGCTGTCTGTCAGTCAGTCAGTAACGCAAGGATTTTATATATTAAGATGATAAGTTAAATCGATTATATCAGTTTAGTAACATTTTATTTGTCTATTGTAATTTTTTGACTTTGGTCACACTATGAACTGTCAAATCATTCTCATTCTTGCATCCGGAAAATTGTTTTGTGTGCACGCCCTTTTTTTGCTTATCGCGTGATTTGTAGAATTGAAGTAAATTTGTCTTGTAAGTTCTTGTATCTGCCGCTTTTGACCACTATCGGCAAGGGTTGTAATAAATTTGTGAAATATTGAACATTTGCAAATTGTGTGTCCACGTCCACGTGCCCGCATGTGATGAAGACATCAGTTTGGAGGAACAGCTAAGTGTATAATTCATTCAGTCTAATATTGGCCAATTTTAGATCTGTGTGTGTCTATGTGTGTATGTGTATAGCTCCAAGCCTGATATCACCAAGATACCAGGTAATTTATTTGTTTTAAATTCATCGCTGTGAAACAAAGTAACATATGTCAGAGATTTGATTGCCTTAGAACAACTGGATGAATACAATCACGCTTCCACTGCCGTCTGCAAACCTTTACCAGTCTTTCTAGGTAAATTCTGATCATATTTGTTGGTAGCAGAGCGTGGTTGAGTGTGCCTATATTGTAAACTTGTATCTGAGTTAGGCATTGCTACATCACATTTGTTAACAGTGTTGTAGTGTTTGTTAGGTCAGTTTTGCTTAAATACATAATATTTAGATGTATTGGTTGACCTACATAATTTGAAATATATTTATTGATACCTCATGTATGCATAACCTTAAATCAGTAATTGATTAACTTGAATATTGTAATCATCTTTGAATTTATTATTGTAGCGTTAATCAGTCAGTTTTGGTTGGATACATACCGGTTATATGTATTTATTGACTTAATTAATTGTAAACATTAAGTTTGAAACATTTTAATAACCACATTTGACCTTGCATAGATGGGCGGGTCACATTGATAAATCAACTTAATAAACCTTGTTTTTTGTTATAATATATTGATTGTTAGGTAACTCATATCTGTGCTTACCTACGGTTGTATATCACACATAACACAGTTGGTCTGTCTGTTGCAAATAATTAATTTGAAGTTTCAACCTTTAATTTGTAATAAGTTATAACTTTTGTGTTTGTTTCAATATATTGAAACTATTCATTTTGTTGGGAAGTTACCTTTGTTGTTTGCCTGCAGTTGCAGTGTACAGGCTAACACCTTGATGGTTTCAAAGGATTAACAAATGTTAATTTTTGTTAAGTTTATTTTTAGTTATTTATTTACAGACTCATGCCTGTATCCCCGAAGGGGTGGGCAGAGGTGTAATATTACACCCACATTTCGCCATGAATTTTTAGGTCCCACGTAATAGGGGGCGAGCCTATTGCCGTACCGGGCACATTACCAGACTCCGTGCTGTTACTGAGAATTTCCTAACGGAAAAACCCAATAACACTTTGCCCAACCCGGGAATCGAACCCGAGATGTCCCAATCCCACGCGCGTTGTTAAGTTTTAATCGATAATATTATTTAACGCTTGTCCGAGCTCTTTTGAGAATTTATTATGTCAGCTATCAAGGACTTGTGTTGAATATTGTGGTTGATGAAATAAAATAAACTGTTTTATAAAGAAACGTGGAACGTTTTAATCAGCACTTTGGTCAAGTATTACAGAGGCAACAAGATGGCAGACGAAACAGAAGTGATAACATATAAATATTTAACAACGCTACAATTAATTATTGCCCACATAATATTATGGTTCATCATCATATCAGCCAAACGACGTCCACTGCTGGACATAGGCCTCCCCCAAGGTTCTCCACACAGACCGGTCTTGAGCCGCCCGCATCCAATCGCCTCCCGCGATCTTGACGAGATCGTCGGTCCACCTTGCGGGGGGCCTACCTCTGCTGCGTCGTCCGGTACGTGGGCGCCGCTACAGAACCTTTCTGCCCCAACGGTCATCGGTTCTTCGAGCTATTATGGTCGCGTTCTTAATTATCACCAACATATATAGAACGCAAACCCATTTTATCTATACAATACAAATGTTTAATAAGTGTGGTACCCTTTGTTAAAATATCAGCTACCCTATTGGAAGCATTTATATAAAGAAATTTAACTAGACAATTTACAACACGTTCTCTAATGAAATGCAACCGAATGTCTATGTGTTTGGTCTTAGATTTAAAACAGTCTGTTGAAGTCAGTCTTATAGCACTTTGGTTATCACAGTATATAACTATAGCACTATCCTCGCCTTGGCCCAGTTCACTTTGTAGTTGCTGAAGCCACATAGCCTCCTGAGTGGCCGATGTCATCGCCATGTACTCAGCTTCTGCAGTGGTAAGCACCACGGTTGACTGTTTGGTTGAATTCCAAGAGATACTACCATTCTGAAACAGAAAAGTATAACCCGTGCACGATCTTCTATCTAATGTGTCGCTGGCCCAATCAGCATCAGAGTATCCAATGATCTCCTTCGAATCCTCTTTCGTATAACATAGTTTCAAGTTCTTCGTACCTTGAAGATATCTCATTATTCTCTTAATTCTAAGCCAATGTTGATTTCCTGGATTATTACAAAACTGACTCAGCTTATTGACAGCATAGGTAATGTCAGGTCTTGTAACATGCGCCAGATCATCATTGTCTTGCCCTGGTCCCAATTTATTTGGGGTCGGCGCAGTATGTCCTTCGCTTCCATACTTCTCTGTCACCAGTCATCCAATCGCTTACCCCTTTCTCTTTCATATCCATCCTCACACAGTCCATCCATCTCTTCCTTGGCCGTCCTCTCCCTTTTCGTCCTTCTACATGCATATCCATCACTTTTTTACCTATATACATCTCATCTCTCCGCATAACATGTCCATACCAGGCCAATCGACTCCCTTTCACCTTTTCAGCTATGGGCGCCACTTTCATACTACCTCTAACGTAATCATTCCTAATTCTGTCCATTCTTGTCACTCCACACATCCATCGTAACATTCTCATCTCTGCCACATGCAATCGTTTCTCATCCATCTTCTTTGTAGCCCAACACTCAGCTCCATACAGTACGACAGGCCTTATAACCGATTTATACATACGGCCCCAAACATGCGCCAGATATAAAAGACAATCCACCGCTTCCCTATATGGGATATTATTCTCTACTTCTTCAGTATTTTATCAAATTTTGCATTTACTTCAATTGGGGTACGAACTGGTTTACACTCTGACATGCCAAAACGATTCAGCATAGAATTGATATAATCTTCCTGGTCTATCATATTCACACCTGCCTCTCTATTTCGTTTAATATTGATGCCAATGCACTGCTTCACTTCACCGATGTCTTTCATACTAAATTCAGCCATTCATTTCCCTTTTATTTCTGAGGTAGTTTTCTTATCATTTGTGAGGATCAACGGGTCATCAACCCATACTGCAATAAATATCATTGTTAAGTTTTTCACTATATAATATATGCATGGATCAACTTTAGACCGCTTTAGGCTAATTTTCAGTAAAATATTGTTCAATTTATAATTCCACTGCCGACTAGCTTGCTTCAGTCCATGAATTGATTTATGCAAGCAACATACCTTATCATTTAACTTGTAATTTTCGGGTTGCACTATATATTTATATAGTGCAACCCGAAAATTACAAGTTAAATCAGTATCTATGTCCCCTTGCAGAAATGCACTTATGGCATCCATTTGCGCTATTTCCAAGTTGTATTTAGCAGCTAGTGCAATCAAAAAACAAACTGATGTATGTTTAACTACTGGGACATATACCTCATCATAGTCACATCCCTTTCTCTGAGCAAAACCCTTAATGACTAGTCTTGCTTTAAAATGGTAAATTTCACCTTTCTCATTTGTCTTGATCTTAAAAACCCACTTACATGGTAATGACCTTTTACCTGGTGGCAAATCTACCAGGGACCAAGTTTCGAGTGATGATAAAGCTTCATCTAAAGATTGAGATCAAGTATTGGACAAAAATAACTAAAATCGTTTTCATCACTTACTGCATATTGCACAGGTCTGCGTGGACGAAAATTTATATTCCTTGTTGGTGTGTAAAACTCCACTGACTCATAGGTTCAATCATTAGGGTCATCATCTTCTGCAGATGAAGACATGATGTCTTCCTGTTCATCTTTACAGGGTTCTTCAGTGCTGTTGAAAACAGGTAAGTAAGTCGTGCAGTGATCGCTTGCCAGGGTGTCACAGAAAAAAAAATCTATAGCACGCACCCAGAGCCATCCATAATACGCAGCTTTATCTTTCAACTCCTTTCCAACGGGGCTAAGATATATCACAGTCCACTAAAGACGAATGAATATGGTTGGTGTATATCAAACGCATTCATAGCAAACATAGCATAGCACAGCTCTGGTCAAAAAGCCTTATGTTTCGTTGACTAATAGCGAGCTGTCTCTATTTTGCTTGAATGAAGCAGCTTTTGCGTATAATATATGCAATTTGAAGGAAGTCTTATGTATTGTTCGTATGCATGATTTAAAATTGCTGTATGAGATTTGATGTAAAGTAGTTTCAAGTTATATTTTACATTGACTTGGCTAGACAAATGCTGTAGTAGTTTAAAGGGTCGCCTCGCCTTAAAGCACTGCGACGAGTGTCATTGTTTGATACTGTAACTTGATACGAGGCACAACTTTGTTCCACAAATTGTTGTTGCCAGTCTAGGTTTTCGTTGCGTCACGTGCGTGTTTGTAAAATACTTCACGATTCAGAATCTATTCCTTGTGCGAGGGCTATAAAAAAATAAACATTGAGAGTTGCTTATATCAATCCAAGTTATTTCGGTCCCTACATAAATGAAAATCTTGAAATTGTTGCTAGAATATTCTACTGTTTATAGATCAGAGATTTATCATCTATACTATAAAAATAAACTAGCTTGAAATACAATTTACTTTACTCCACCTTACCTTACAGAACAACACAAAATATATTCCTCCCCAACTTATGATCATCGAATCTTCGAACAAAACAAAACAACAATTCATTTAAATAACACCACGACAGCACTGTTATTATACTTGCAGACTGTCATAATATTAATTTGTATGTAAAACGCGAATATTACGACGCCATACGGTGAACTCGTTATACGCACCTGATGCGATGTAATGGCCTGAAAATGAGACTGCGATCGTCAAATTATGTATGAGTGTGTTATGTGGGGTGTAGTTGAATGTGTGTGTTATTTGGTATTGGGATTGACTGGCGTGATGAAGAAGGCTTTCAGTACTGAAAAATCGATTCTGTTCAAGAAATTATACAAAAGATTGCATTAAAGATAACAATATATCAAACTAGCAGCGCACGCATAGCATATATTGTTTCCAGAACAAATGTGTTTATGGAAAGGTACTTACAATTATTCATGTAGGTATATTATTATCATGAAAATAATACCTGGCCAAAATTGAAGTTTGCCATAAACTTTGAAATCTTCTTTAAGGCACAGAATAAAGGGTTAATAACAATATTAGCCCAGCAACAGGACATCAACTTAGGACATGTATTAAAGAATAATGAACGTAAAGGAAGCGCGTGAGGTTTGTAAGGTTAGAAGCAAGTGGTGTTCCTTTGTTTTTGATTTTCCCGACGTTGTCTATATTAATTGAAAATGCTCATATCGCCTTATACTGCCATCATCTATCATTACTAATAGAACTAACCTAAACGATGCTTGCTTTGCGATGATCGTCGACGTTCCCACTTAAAATCTCGTTATCCGAATCCTGAAATTAATTCGGCTTATTTTACTGGGCTTTTATGAAATTTTCGACACTTTGTGAATGTTTCTCCATATATTCTCGTTAGATGATCATACATACTTACATATACTCACGCCTTTTTCCCGTCGGGGTAGGCAGAGACAACAGAACGCCACTTGCTCCTATTCTTCTTTGCATGTGCAAAATATTTTAGTAATACAATATAGACAGTATACTTATTCACGTAAAATTATTTCACATAGTGTGCGATGATATAAAACCCTATTTTCATAAAATTTTACTTAGATAGTAAATCAGAATAAACTGTTCAATCGTGCAAATAAAAACTTTATCGCGCAGTCATCATATGTACGTGTGATTGTGTGTACTAGGCACCTGCAATGGCGATCAGCTGAGCGGCGGGGGCAGTCAATACACCGAGTTAATTTTCAAACTGTATGATGACGAAATTTTTTTTCAAACTTTTTATTACTTATTTTTTCATGTATTTGTATTCAGTTGTAGTAGTTCATTAACCCCTTAAAATATTTTGCAAATGCAAATCAACACCCTGTACATCTGATTCGTCATTCTTTCATTCGCTCCACGTATCCAAACCACCTAAGCATTCCTTTCTTAATCCTTTTCACATCATCTTCTTTCAGTCCACTGCTCTTTCGTATTGTTGTATTCGGAATTCTATTAATCAGTCTCATTCCACATATACTACGCAGTGATCGCATCTCAACTGCGTTAGTTCTACTTTCATGCTTTTTCTGCCGTACCCAACTCTCATTTCAATACATCACGCGATGGCAAACACTCCATTGTGAACCGCCAATCGCGCCTCTTTTGGCACCATCTAACCGTTTATAAATACACAGTGCTCCATTTACACGATTGCCCGCAGTCACTCTCTTTTTAATGTCTCCTTCACATCTTCCGTCCCTTCTAAATACGCTACTCAAATATACAAATTCTTTGACTGGCTGGATCAATTATTACTGAATAGGGTACGCATCGATCCTAGGATCCTATTGGCAGCCTGATACAAAATATCGACGTAAAGCCACAGTGTTGCGTTTCGTTCGGTGAGTGCGAATGCCCCATCTCCTTTTTCTTGTCCCTTATCTCCCTCCACTCCTATTCCTTTTCCCATCCTCGCGATGAGCAATGGCTTCGTTTTGTTTTCAAACATAGCTCATATACAAAGCTATGAACCGTACTTTGAGGTTGGCCACTGGCTTGTCTGACTATCCATTGCTTAGGCTGCTTCTACACGGCGCATGTAGCTTGAGCATGTTGAGACACTTGCGCGGGTTACATGCACCGTAAACATATCGTTTAAAAACATGTGCGGGTCCAGCGACTCGAGCATGTAACAATGCGAGCCACCCGCGCAAGTAACTCGCGTGCTCTGAGGCGCGCGCGGGTCACTCGCGTATGTTACTTGTTAAAATTACATTTTTAACATATGATTTTAAAGAATTTTCGTTCATCGAGATATTTTGACGCGATTCAAGTCATAAAGCTACCGCGCGAATAGCATGCACATATACCTAGCTCTTGACCACGAACAAATAACTTGTACACACAGCTTGCGCCAGTAGCCCGCGTCTTTACTTGCTCCAGTTATTTGCACCACGTACAAGAACAAGCGGGTAACTTGATCAAGTAGCTTGCGCATATTACTCACGCGTGTAACCCGCTCCAGATACATGCTCCAGCTACATGCACTGTGTAGAAGCACCCTAAAGCGTTGAATAGCTGCGAACAAAAATGTAAAAAAATTAAAGGCGAAACAGAAAGAGCAATATTTATTATTGGCTCTGTCCATTAGCTCTCGGTTAACTAGCATAACAAGTTTATGCTGACTAAACTATTTCCTAATTGCACCGGTAAATGTTGCCATATTACATTCAGTTGGGAAACCGTTCAAAGATACAAATGAGGCTAAGCAGGAGATACGACACGGAAACAATTGAAATAGTAATATGTAGATATAAAAAAAATCGATAGGTCTTATCGACTAGTCGGAGGGAAGTTCCAAGAGCCCCTTACAATTCTGACTTGCCTTGAGTATCCGGCGAGACAGCGGTCGCAAAAGCAATCGAAAATTATAAAAGAGATATAATTTCAGCACAACAAGGTATACGGCCAAGATAATATCGTGTATGGGTCATTATCAGGATACTCATTATTTAAATATCAAATCTAGATTTAATTTAAAACACATTAGTAGTAGAGGGAACGACATAGACCGAATGGATAAGTAGGAATTCAATTTTCTTGAAATGGTGTCCAACGAAATCAATATTCTTATCACCGAAATCAAACATATCAAATTATTTATATTCTGAAGCCTATTTTATATCCCTATATTATAACTGCTTTAGCACTACTACGTGCGTAGGTATGATACGTACTACGTAAGAAATTGCAGGATAATTTTACAATAAAATATTTTATTTTATCGAGTCTAAAGCCCCATTTATTAACATATAGGAAATTTTACAAGAATCAACTTTGGAAAGAAGCGTTAAATCATTTCTTTTAAAAGTAGAAGGTAGTCTAAATCTTACAATACAGGAACTTATAAAATCTGAAGTGTTCGTTGAGATCTATCTTAATCACAGAAAATTATTTACTTATCATTAAAAAATCACTTAACATCACGAATCAGTCTTTCAAAAACATCAACAACTATACGAGTAGAAGGCACTTATTTAACTAATAATTGTATTAAAAATATAACGTTGCCTTTTGGTTTAAACACGATTAAAAATAGTTTTATATTAAGCACCTACGGACTAAACACCTACGGAATAAGTTTAAAAAGTACTGGACGGATTATAAAATTCTTTCACGATAACCTAGCATTAAATTAAGAATGTTATAAAACTTATAAGAACTTTATACCTACTTATTCAAGTTTTCAAACCTGAATATATATATATTCCTCATCACTGCTGTCAATGTTAGAGAATGTAACTTCATTGATTACTGTCGGAGCAATTTTTTCATGACACATGCGTTCAGGTGCTATAATTTTCGTGCAATCTAATTTCTGATGTTTAGTTATGAGACATGTGCTGCTTGGTTTCATAGAAGTCATAAGCATCATCATCAGCCTTTAACAGTCCACTGCTGGACTAGGCCTCTCCTTTGAAGGAGGAATTGGCCTACTATACCACGCTGGCCAAACTGGGTTGGTATAGGGTTTGTATCAAGTTTTCCTTCTCTTCCAGTGCTGTTCTCTGCATAATTTGCTCCCTCTGTCGGCTCTTACCACACCCATGGGATAATATGGGGCGGTGACAGTCCGTATTCTTAATTCGTCACCACACGGATGTAGACGGCGAAGTTATCAGCAAGGTCAACAGAATAGCTAGTACTAGGTTTAATCAGAATGCTGATACAATTTGAGGTTTATTAGAATTGGCTGCACCAATTCCACTCCCTTTATTAATCTTGCATAATCACAGTATTGTGATTATCCGCTTGATCGCTAGCGCCACTTCGCCGAATTCACTTGACCGCTCACGTTCTAAACAAAATATCGCGCCGCCGCTCGCCAGATGGGCGCGCTAACATAAACATTTATTGTTGATAAGTCGGTATCATGAGTAAGTTGAAGTGATGTTTTTCTTCAACCTTATAAATGACTCTTTCAAGTCGTATGAATTCTTTGTTGATATTTACTTTCTAATTTATTATACTTAGCAGCGAACATTGACTATCGTTGAAAACAACACTTTGTGTTTTTTAAACAGGATTATTTTAAAAAGTAAATTGATGACATACATATTTTATGAGTTTTAACTGTAGAGGGATTCTATCTACACCGAATTAAATAAAAAAAACATGTATCATAGTATAAAAATATTTAATTACACGCATACGATAAGCACGTAATCACGAAGCGCGCGAAACAAAGAGTGGCATTTGACATTATTTTTTCGTTCCTGGTTAACGATTTTAAGACTCGCTTCGTATTTTTAGCATGAAGAAATGTTCAATGATTTGAATAAAACAGAGAAAAATAATTTAAAACATTGCGTAATAGAAAGAAACAGTAAATTCAGACCGAGTATAGCGCTGTAACCAAAAAGGGAAAATAGTCACTTGTGCGCGGTCTACGGCATTTCGAAAAAGGGAGAATAGTCACTTGTGCGCGGTCAAGTGGTTATGCCAGAATGCTTGAAACAACAAGGTGATAGGAAAGTTAATTTTTTTTTAATGTAAATAAATAACTAATGTATGATTTCGGTGACTTTAAAATTGATTTCGGTGCACTTATTTCCATCGAAAACACCGAAATCAATGCCACTGAAATCAAAATAATTAGCAAAAGCCTACATATTGTAAAAAGTAACACGATTTATTGAAATTTATATCTTTAATTGGAATCGAATAAACATAAGACTTACGTTAATTATAGTTTTAACATTTCAATTCAAATAGTTCTGGATACAATGAATTCACCGAAATCAATTTTAAGGGTATACCAAGCCACCGAAAACGATTAAGAACCTTAATAAAAGAGTTACACGGAGACGCACAGACATGTTATCCTTACCACCAATGCAACGCGACTGACTGTTTGTATTACTCGAGCAAATAGTCTCAAACTCACTAGGAAACAGGCATTATGAACAGATTGGTGGGCGCCGCTGATATCAACTCTAAACTTTTGTTTTTCTTTTTTTACTCCCTTGCATTTTATTTATTAAAAAAAAAATACTTGCTGCACACAATATGAAGTCCTACCTATTATAGAAAAAAATAGGACGTTGTTAGCTATCCATTTTGTACTGAATTTGGACCCGGACACGCACATTTGAGCTGGCTGAGAATGACCCCTATTTCAAAATCAAACAATATTTTGCTAACCAGAAATATAGAATCGAAAATGTGGGCATCACCTATCGCAGTTTATCTCTCAGTGACGTCTGTCTTGAAATCCCTTTGTGTATTTGTTGGTGAGCTGTATCTATGCGATTCAGTTTTCATCTTATCTCACCGCGGCGGAAACTTCACAAGTTGTCTTAACCAATTCTGAAGTTGTCTAAACCAATTCTCAAGTTCGCGAAAATTCCCGTAGCCTCTTTCCAAGTCATTCCTTAGCTCATTAACCGACAAGCGGGATGGATAGTTGGGGCAGTTGAAAATGAGCATCTATTTAAAAGTTTAGGAGCAGTCTGAAGAGCTGCGCTTGATGCCTGACACAGAACCAAGTTTTAAACTTTCAAAAACTTTGGACACGCTGACAGTGATTTAGAAAATACACTTCAGATATTTCGCTTATAAGAAATGGTTGTTATAAACTACAGAAGCACGTATTTGTCCTCCCTTTAGCGTAACGTACTGTTTATAGTCTCCAATTTAATGTTGCTGTACGTGCAAATTGACTTTACGACTTTGCCGTACTTCGTGTTCTTTGACATAGTTTAGTTATATTGCATTGGATACTTCTTATTTAATTAACAAATTATAAGTCTTTCGCTGCTGCGAAAATATTCTCGACAATCTTAAATATTGTCTGTTTTTGGAGTAATTTAACATAAATTATTTGCCAGGCCGTTGCTAGGAGAGTAACTAGATAGCAACCCTTCCCGGTAAACAGTTAAGATTCGAATGATGACTACGGCACCAATTAAACTAATTGCACATCCACGGATCGATAAGGATCTTCGGAGCTCGGCGTCGTCCACTAATTGAGGCATGTCCGGTCATTTTATTCGCTAGCTAAACTTTCCGAGGTCGAGCCTTGTTAAGGGCCAACAAATTCGGAAATCGCATCCAAATGTTAACGAGACGCAGTTTGTGGGAGGTATCGACCCCAGCCGTCCTCATGGGATTACGGGCACATAGTATTTTATTAGTGGGTTGATTAGTTGTTTGTCTTGTTGGTACAGAATTGTTACCGCCGGGGGACCCTCAGTCAGTTTTTCAACTTCTTACACAGCTATGAAGGGCTTGCTCTCTGATCAATGTTATATAAGTAGTACCAATTCAAGCGTTGTTTGTTCTTTGGAATTTTTTCCAAGAAGAAGTCGGCATCCACTTGTTATTGTTACAGAGTAATTGTTATATTTTTCTATAACAATTGACAGTATTTTTCTGATAGAAAAAGTAAACAATCTCTAATTAAAACTAATTACAGATATTTGTTTAACAATGCCTAAATTCACAAATATTTAGACTTCGAAACGATTTTAAAAACAAATACTTTGGAATCTTTTTGCTACTCGACTTTATAGTAACGAGTATATTAGGATCGCACATCAAAGCTAATATCGGACTGAGGATGATGGAGATATCTGGTATAAATATTGAAATTGCAGTGCTTAATAAAATAAGTTACAAAAATTAACCGAAAATTACCCAATTGTACTAACTTATAGTATTTCAGGGTTCCGTCGTAAATAGCAGTCCCTTTATATTTCCCCCCCGTGGGATCTCCACCTTGTCGTGGTGGTGGGGCTCAGTAACCGTGGATTGGTCACCCGCGGTGAAGCTAAGAGGGATCCAGGAGGGGACGCTCCGCGTGGGCTTGGAGGGGCCTGCGCAGGATGCGTCCAACGGTGCGGGTGCGGGGGACAGTTCTGTCTGTCCCTCGCAGTCGGGTGCGGTCGCGGGAGGAGAGGCGTTTCGGTGTTGCGTTGCCGCGCGCCCTATCTCCCGCGACCAAATGGGGGCGCACCATTCGATGCGTCGCGGTGGGGCCGCAGAGGAAGAGGAGATGCGGTGTTGCGTTGCCGTCCTCCCTATCCTCTGCGGCCGCTGGGCGTTTTGGCGGCGGAGTCCAACACCTTAATCCGTCGCCAAGGGGGTTTTGTTCGGGGCCCGCCTGACCATCTGGCGGGCCAATACCCGTCGGAGGGTGGCGACGAGTGCTTAGGTGATGCCCCACCCTCTGACACACGGGTACATGGCGGCAGTAGTCGAGGTGGTTTTTAGTGGAAACACCACATACTCCGGCTCTTATTTCCCCCAAGAGTCGGAGATCCGAAGGGATTTTCCACCTCGTAAAACAAAAAAAAAAAAAAGAAAAAAAAAGTCCCTTTATAGTTAAACCACACCAAGAGCAAACATTTTACACAGCTATGCATGGCATCTCTGCTATGTCTATAAAATATTGAAAAACAATTTAGCAAAGGCATATAGTGTATAGCTCCCACGCGTTAAGTATTTTTGTCTATTACATTTTATCCAATTTCATATAGGTGCGTACAGGTCCACATGTAACATTCACATGTTTTTCTCCGCATTTCTGACACGTTAATGTTTTATTTTAAGTTATATAGCTATATATCTGACATGCATACAACTAAAATTGAATAATAATAATAATATATTTTATTTGCTTGAAATATGGTACACAAGGTGTTACATTTAAAAATTACAGGGCATATTTCACACAAGTACCTATCTATCTGTGATTTCAAAATAACAACAGCAAAATTACGACCGCTTCCCTGCCTAATACCTGTAGGCAATATAATAGTGTATCCCACCATGACCGTCAACGTAGACTTGACATCCTACATAAACATTGATAGATGCTAATCTCCTAGACCAAAACACCAGGGGAGTATAACAGCCACGTCGGGTTAATTTTCCAGTGATCAAATGTGATACAAAATAAATTAGCGGGTCTTAATCGCGTACAATTAATTTATTTAAGGTATAAATACCTATTTGTTGCCGACGTTTCGCTCGTCTTGCACCGAGCGTGGTCGCGGAGAGACTGATGAGAGCTCAGCGCCGTCTTGTGGAAGTGCGGGTTTCGGCATCTACCCTCACTTGGTCTTTATTTAAGTTCGCACTGTCGGTACTCCGACACAATACACTAATGACGTCTACACACTGTTGAGATTTATCACTGCGGCGGTGTTTACATTTGCTGATGACTGGATTCCAAGTAGCCGATAATCTATACCCATCCTCCCGGTTGAAATTATTATATTTCTTGATTTCTACCGCTTCACGTACTATTCTGGAGTAATAGTGACGATCGGTGGATAAGACTTGTGGTTGATGCAGTTCTATCCAGTGGTTTGGCCCAGACACCAGCAAATGCTCAGCTATAGCCGACTTATTAATATGTTGGTTTTTCACAGCTACGATATGTTCCTTTACTCTTTCAGCGATTGTACGCTTAGTCTGCCCGATATATGAACTACCGCAGCTGCAATCGACTTTGTAGACACCAGGTGTTTGGAGAGGAATGACACCCTTTGGGGTACGCAGATTATGTGCTATCTTAGAGAACGGACTGTATACAGTCTTGATGGAGTATTTCTTGAGTACTGTTCCAACCTTATCCGTTACTCCCTTTAGATACGGCATGTAAGCTGGCACTCTGTTCACTTCAACTCAAAATCAAATGTGAGTTGATGCGATTTTGAGGTTATGTCTCGGCCGCGGCCATGACGCCCTGCCGGCCACCATATAGTTTTTTTTTTTTTTTATTAAAAAAGGAACAACAAACAGCTACACTATGTGATTTTACAACATAATAACATATTAACTTAAATAATAATGTAGCCCACAGCGCTGTTCACAGATTATCAATTGAATACAGAAGGCCAATTCTGGTAATTATATTTGTTCAAATTCCAATATCGATCTAGTATCGGCGTCATAAATGGTATTCTCATAACTTAACTGACACTTGAATGAGATCGGGACTACATCGAAAGTTGAACCAAGTGTGAACTAGTGTGAACGGTATTCTGCTAATTATTAGTAGAGCAGGTAAGGTATTTCTAGTTTTTTCACATATACATTTCACGTTTTTTCATAATATAACCACATGAATAAATAACCCGAACAGAGAAACAGCTTCTTAAGAGCTTGTTAATTTGTTACCTATTTTGGTAGGGTTGTCACAATAGGTTAAGACAAATCGCTTGTTCGGTATACGACAGAATCTGGAATGGACAGATTCGTGATTCGGCAGATTCCCAACTCGACAGATTCGTGAATTGGGCAGATTCTTGGACTCGACCGATTCGCTATACGGCAGAAGTACAGTTGTAAATAAAATAGCGAGTGGAACCAAAAAAGCATGCACCTGAAACTTTTAAAAGCACGGAATAAAAATATACATTTGTTACCAAGGACACGACGTGATGACGTGATTTATTTGACATTCCCAACGATACCACTAATAGTGTTGAATATTTTTCTGGTAATATTTATGATCTATTTTGCTAATAAACATAGGAATCTCCTTTAGCTATTATGTGCCACTAGTTTTACCACGGGGATAGGTATCTAAAATAAGTTTAAAAAGAAATTGTGTAAGACAAATTCATGTCTACAAAGCAAATGACTATAAAATGATCAACCATCGATAGGGCTTACAAAAAACAGGTGCATGCGATTTTCGACCTTATTGACAATTCATGATAAACTTCTTTTTGGTATTTTCTTCATTTCTGACATAGATACGTTAGTAAAATTATAAATTCCGAGTTACGTCAATAAGGTCGAAAATCGCATGCACCTGATTTTTGTAATCCCTATCGATGGCTGATAACTTTCTGATAGTCACTGGTTTTGTAAACGTTAATTGCTTTTATACAATTTCACAACTAATGAGTTCACGAGGATCCTCTGGGGGATCTGGCTAGGAGATCCTGGTGGACAACATGCAAACATGTTAAGTATTTCGTTGCCAGCATTGACAATATTTATTTCAAGATCGAAATATTCGCGAAACTTTTGCTCGAGAAATTCAACAAATGAGATAAAATTATCAGGAGGAAAAAACGAATTAAAAAACCCAATTGTACGTTACCATCGTTAAAATCTTTATAATGTCTGAATTATTTCTATTATTGAATATAATTTTTTTAAATTATTGAATACCTTTTGAAAATAATTCACACGATCCAAGGAACCAATATATTTACTTACCGAAATTTTATTACTTAGTTGTATATTAATTTTAATTTGGCATGTAAACGTATTGGCATCCAATAACCATTCCTATTAATGTAATTTCCCATACAATGGCAAAATTCATGTTTTTGTTTTTGAGTTTTTGACATTACCTCTGAGATTAACAAGAGATTATAAATTGATTATATCGAAATTATACTGTAAGGAGATTAAGTGGAGCAGAATACCAATTGTGAGTCAATTCAAAATTAAATCGCAGTTCAGTCAAAATTCAGTGTCAGTGTCTGTTAAATACGAGAATTGGCCTTCAGTTTAAAAATGCTAGGGAATAGCTATTCGTGTATGACAGTTATTATTACTAGTAAAACAGAAAAAAAACAACTATAAAAAAAATACTGGCATATAATAAAAATACAATCAGTGCAATGAATAAATACCATCGGGAACGGTTGACAAAGTTCGAATATACATGAAAATTAATTTGCATTCTGGCAAGTATATCAAATATAATAAAATAAATTTATAGCAATATTGAAAACTATATTTGATAGCCCTGAGGGTTGACCACGAGTTTTGCACGCGATCGTGACGATGACGATTGACTAGTAGACGAGAACAATTTTCATACATTTCCTAAATGCGCCCCCTAGCGGACTCTATCGATCGGAACCATCCGATAGGGGCGCTTTTAGAAAATGTATAATTATGTACCGTCTAAAAATTGGATTAGACCGTCTGATAACTTTGCCTAAATGTTTTGGCTGATTAATTCGTTCGAGGTAAATGTAATGTAGAGTATACATTTGAGAATCAAGGCGCTGACTCCACGAGCGAGAGAATCGCGGCGATGTTATCGTCGTGCCACGTATTTCTATATACTCTCTTTGGATGTGTCTCCTCACGGCGATGTTATCGCGGCGAGGCGACGAGTGGCAATGTGCGAGCGTAACGTCGTGGTATCGCCGCGTTATCGTCGCTACTGGTGGTGCGCCCGCCGAGCGCTCGCCGCAGCACGTGGCGCTCTCGCAGCGAGCGCGCGGCGGTCGCGCTGTTAAACGCAGTCTTTCAGCAAAAAAAACTAAATATATTGATATGTATAAATGTATGAATTATGCTATGTTAGTCCCGAACACTTCAGCTTGCACCTACTTCATATATCTCTGCATCACCCCAAGGTAGACTGTTAGAGAATGCCTCAGGCATTAAGTCCGCCGATACATGTACATTATGTGTATGAAGTCCAATAAATAAATAAATAAAATAAGATAAAGTCACATATCTAAGAACGTGCAAGTGTCTTGTACAAACGGCTTCGAAACAATTTCATGGAGCACGTAAATATGTCCAAGTGTTCAAATTCTTTATTATAAGATGCTGCCATTCACCGGATTGGTGAACGTTGACCAGTATTAGATCGGCAGGTACGGCATAACAGAGTACATTATTCAGATTGATACAGTCAAAGTTGCCATTAACAATATTATATAGGGTCATTGCTTCTAGTTGTTTGCGTCTGGAGCTGAGCGTTAAGAGTTTGTATCTGCTAAGCAGCTGGTCATACGGCAAATACGATCTGTGACATCTAAAATGCATTGCACGAAGAAATCTGCGTTGTACGTTTTCTATTAAATCAATGTATTTCTTATAGTACGGGTTCCAGATGGGAACGGCGTATTCAAGGTGAGAGCGGACTAGTGATTTATATAGACAGAGGAACGACGAGGTCCGTTTAAAGTCATGAGTGGATCTCATTATAAATCCATACATCTTATATGCTTTATTTACAATTTTTTCAATATGTAAGTCCAAACAGAGTTTACAATCAAGTAAAATGCCCAAGTCACGTACTGAATTTACTTTATTCAGTGGGGTGAAATTACCGCGTAAACGTCATCATGACACGCGGTGAAGCGAACTCTGTGAAATTGCAGGTAAAATATCGCTGCTACAGGAAATACGGACGAAATGTTTTACGCTTAAATAGTTTGAAGCTGCGAATTCCAGGATAAGGATTAACGAGGTTTTATGTGATACTGTACCTTTCTTATGAAGGATAAGGGGAAATATGTTTAAATATGTTTTTGAACATGTTATTATAGAACATTTCTTGTGTAATATTTTTGGGAAAATGAGTTTAAGTTATTAAGAAACTTCAAAAAATTACAATAGTGTAAAACCCTCGTAAAGTATGTTCCTCTGAAATGAAATGAAATGAAATGATACTTTATTTCGTGTAAACTTTGTATAAAGTGCTTACGAAACGTCAATTTTAAATTTATCAGTTGTACAAGTTTATATTTTTAAACATGTTGAATCAGAGCAGCTCAATCCCAAGCATTTTTGTCGTCTATATAATCGGAAATTTTATAATATGCTTTTAAACACAATTTAGTTTTAACAATTATTATCTTAAATTTATTTATTGTTAAATTTCTTATACTAAGAGGGAGCTTGTTATAAAAGCGTATACACTGCCCCATAAAACAGCTACTTATTTTGTGGAGGCGGGTGCTATGAACTACAAGATTATACTTATGTCTAGTATTTACAGTGTGAAGATCACTTTTTTTACTAAATTTGTCAATATTCTTGTGGACATATAACAGATTATCGTATATATATTGCGATACAACAGTTAGAATGCCTATCTCACTGAACTTTCCTCTTAGAGAAATACGAGGACCGAGGTTGTAAATTCCCCTTATTCCTCTTTTCTGCAGAACGAATATCGTGTTAAGGTCTGCAGCATTCCCCCAGAGAAGAATCCCATAAGACATGATGCTATGAAAGTAACTGAAATAAACTATTCTAGCTGTATCTATATCTGTAAGGCGTCTAATTGTCCTAACTGCATAAGCTGCAGAACTAAGTTTGCCCGAAAGTCTTTCTATATGCGGGCCCCATTGGAGTTTGGTATCAAGCATAATACCTAGAAACATAGTTGTCCCGACGGGTTCAATTCTGGATTCCTTAAGTTGTACATTGGTTTCCATCTGTTTAACATTGGGCATTGAGAATTTTAATAGTTTGGTTTTCTTATCATTAAGTAATAAATTATTAACATTAAACCAATTAACAAATTTAGAGAGTGCATTGTTTACTTCGTCAAAATTTATCTGTTGTCGTCTAATATTAAAAATTAAGGAGGTATCATCCGCGAACAACAAAAAAAAAGAATCATGAGATTGTCTCATGATTCTTTTTTACATAATAAGGTAGATCGTTAATATAAATAAAAAAAAGAAATGGTCCGAGGATTGACCCCTGCGGGACTCCCATTTTCAAGGCAGAACCTGGAGATGTCTTGTCATTGATCTGGACCTTCTGGATTCTTTTGCCCAAGTAAGAAACCAGGAGATCGAGAGCTTTGTTCCTAACGCCGTAATGATACAATTTTTTGACCAGAGTGTCATGATGTACACAATCAAACGCTTTTGACAAGTCGCAAAAAATACCTAATGCATCTTGCGACTTCTCCCAAGCTGCAAATATGCTTTTGAGTAGCTCAACTCCTGCGTCAGTAGTCGAACGACCCCTCGTAAATCCGAACTGTTTCTCGTGGAGTAGATTATGTCTATTAAAATAACTAAGCAACTGACTAAGAATTAATTTTTCAAAAATTTTACTAAGTGTCGGCAATACAGAAATAGGTCGAAAATTAGAAGGGTCGGTTGTGTCACCAGATTTAAATAAAGGTATAACTTTACTATATTTTATTAAGTCAGGAAATATTCCAGAAGCAACGCAACCATTGAATACCGCTGCAAGATGTGGAGCAATTATGCTAATAATAGATGAAGTAGTCTTCACTGACAGTCCCCACAAATCCATTGTCTTTTTCATATTTAAAGTTTTAAATTGTTTAAGAATATCATCAGTAGTAACAACAGTGAATTCAAAGGCTGCATCACATTCTGGCACGCAGTCCCTAAGAAGCATTTCAGCAGACATGGAAGATGAGTTGAGCGACTTTGTTGTCACTATAGGTATATTAGCAAAGAAATTCTCAAATTCTGTCGCAACTTCCAGATCCTCTGAAATACTCACATTATTGATTTTTAAAAGGTAGTCGCAGCTGCGTGCTTTGGCTCTGCCAGTTTCATTGTTGATGACATTCCAGGTAGCCTTTATAGTGTTTTCTGATAATTTTATTTTGTTTCTCAGATAAATAGATTTTGCCGTGTTACAAGCTTGTCTAAATATTTTGGAATATTTTCTTACGTAATTAATAAAGGTCTGACTATTATTATAAGACTTTTCATTATACAGTTCATATAACCTAATCCGGCTTTTATGAATACCTTCAGTTGCCCAATCACTAAACATCAGACGGTCAGTTACATTTAATTTTTTGGATGAAAATACGGTCTGCAATTCGTCATTAATTAATTTAAATAAAGAATTATATAACTGATCCGGATGGTCATGATGACGCAACCAACGCATTTTTCGAGATAAATTGTTTTTAAAAGTTTTAAGTCGATTCTCATTTATTGGTATATATTTAACAATTTTTCTCTGGTCTCTCGGACATTCTCTTGGACAACAGATTAACTGCCCACTGTGATCTGACTGAAGCATATTAATCAAAGATTTGTGTATTGGTTTTATACTAGTAAATATATTATCAATACAAGTACCACTTGTGGCAGTCACTCTAGTTGGTTCATAGAAATTATGACATAAATTGTATGACTTAAATAAATTTAAAAAATTGATAGTTGAAGAGCATTTTTCTAATATGTTAATGTTAAAGTCTCCACAAATAGCAACCGTTTTACGGCAATTACAAACTTTGCTTAGAGCATCCTCCATAATAACTAAAAAACTTTCAAATGGTGCACATGGAGGTTTGTATACACTCATAACAATGAACTGCTCAAACTCAACACATGTAATCTCTACTACTCGCTCAACAGAGAGGCTCACAATGTCAGTCCTTTCTTTAAATTTTAGAAATTTACTTGCTATGATTAACGAGCCACCATGGATAAAATTTTCTATACTGAACGAGCTTACAACCTGGTGGTTATTAAAATTGAATATGAACTGGTGGCTTCTTAGCCAGTGTTCTGTAATGCATAAAATATCCATATTGTTACAGTTCATAAACAATTCCAATTCTAACTCCTTGCCCATCAACCCTTGTATATTTTGATGCACCAGGTTGATATAATTTTTAAAATTATTTTTTGTATGTGTGGTTGATGGAACTATATTTTTGTCACTTAAACTAGATACAGAATTTGGTGTCTTATTAAATATATTGCCAGAGATTGACTCTTTTGTCTCAGAAGTCAATTTAAAGAATTTGGAACGGATTCCAAGCTTATATTGCATGTCAAATTTGACTGCTCAATAAAAGCAGTGTGGTTAGCCAAAACCTTGGCTGAGTTATTAATATAATAAGCTAGCGATGATGCTATTTGTCTTTTATAAAATTATGATATATAATAATTATCGTATGTCAAATAAAAATTTCTAATTAAAGCATTAGAGTCAATAATGTCAATCAGATTATTATAAAATGTCATAGTATGCAATTTTGAATTAATCTTAAATCTATAATCATTTTCAGCTTGTGGCAACAGGTTACTGTAAGGAAAAGCAAGTAACAGAATTTTTCTAACTTTTAAATTGAGTAATTGGTCAAAATATCTCTGTATTACATTTATATTTGCATTTCCTCTTCTCCCAATAAATATAATAATTGTTGTTTCAGGACAATATGATTTAGACAAAATAGATTGCATTATTTGAGTATAACTTGCTCCAGGCATACATATGTTAGTAAAAGCCAAACCTGTCCTTTGCCGCAACAATTGGCTCATGTTTTTCCCTATCTCATCACTAAACATTAACAGTTTGTCAGTGTTTGTAATGTGGGGTGAGAAGGAAGTGCCAAAATTAGAATAAACGGTGCTGTTACCCGCTGCATCAGACGGTGATAACAAATCAAAGCAATAATTCAATGTAGTTGGCTGTGAATGACTCCGTGGCATCTGGCTATGTTCATTGCCATGATTATTATTGGTAAGAGATTGGAGCCTCTGCTCATTATACTTACACAAGTCCACTAAGTCATCCATTGCCAAGATATGCTCATTTATTTGTTTTTGCGATAAATTATATTTCTTTGTCATGTTCAACAATGATTCTTGTAAACTGTCAATCTCCGTTTGCATACAATGAATATCAGCATCATAGTTTAATAGATTAGAATCTAATTTAGCTAAACATACTGACATCTGTTCCTTTAAATTAACATATTTTTTGCAATAATCTACATTAATATTTGATTTCTTGTACATTCTTAACAATTTTTCCTTTTTCCTGATAAATTTATTAATTTTAACATACTTCTTCAATTTATTACAGGCTTTCATCTTTCTAAATGACTGAATAGATGAATTAGACTCTGTTAAATCAATAGTCACTATGTTTCTACTGCTATCATCGGAGATGGCAGAAACCATGCATGGAGCGCTACCAACCAGCTCATCAAATAGCGATTGTGTTGTAACTGATTTCATAGTCTGGTTTGCACTTTGTAATATGTTTATTTGATTATTGGCCTCACTTAGGAGACCCTCCAATTCAGTGATGCGTTTGAGAGCTTTCTCAAATTCATCACTGCACCTGTCAAATTGCATAACAATGTTTTGTAGTCTATCCCTTTCGTCTAAAGAAGTGACTAAATTAGTGTGCATTTCTGCCATCTCACTCCTAAGCTGAGAGTTTTTCCCTAAAATCTGTAGCATTTCCTTCTCATTGTCCTCATGTTCACTTTGTAGTGACTGACACAAATCCTTATATTTCTTTAGTTCAGTAAGGGCCACCTGTAATTTCTCATCGTCTTGGCGTGCCCTTCTGGTCATCATCTTGTTATAAGTAAATAAACAAAGCAAGAAAGGTCACCGAGGTTTGTGTAAGACACCAACAAAGCTGTTTGAGTAAATTGTGATATGCTAATTTGGTATATTGCTTGTGTAAGGTGTACGAAAGTCAAATAAGAAGTAAACTCACCTCAAATTGGCTCAAATTTAGCTATTATTGTAGAAATAATGCAAATTCTTTATAAAATTGTACGCTAGTTTGACAGTTGACTTACTTGAATTTGCAAAACTTTTACAACTTGATGAACAACACTTATCACTGTTATTATACGACTATTATAATTATCACAGCTTATTACGCAAGGAATTACCAAACTAGGCACATTATTATGAATTAAATAGATTTAAAACTAATAAATTCTTGGGAGAAATACAGTTTTACGTTATACCGCCAGAGTTGCCAGAAGCCAAAAAAAGATTCTATAACGTAATGATATTATCATTTTAAGGTGTTTTAATAAGTTTGTTTGAAATAGAAATAGTTTTTATGATAGTCAAATCGATTATATCGACTTAGTAACGTTTAGTTTAGTCTATTGTAAGTTTTGACTATGGTCACACTATGAACTGTCATTCACTTCCGTTCCCGGTATAAAAAGTTTGGGCTTGCTCACGCGCTGTATCTTGTAATCACGCAGTTTTTTGTAATTTTGAGTTAATTCTAGTAATTAATAACCTCGCAACCGTCGCTATATGAAGTTGTCCGACGAGGTTGTGAGCGATTGACAAAAGTAAATTAATACCTACGGTTTTGTCCTCCATTGGAAATATCGCCCCTTGAAAGCACATGGGTGCTTCGCGAATAGTAGTTGTGTCGAATTGAATTCGTGTCTTAAACCCTCTTGAATGCCGCTTGATCTAGTGCTGGCATCGGTAAAGTGTGATAAAAGTCAAACTTGTGAACTATTGAACATTTGTAACATTGAAATTTGTAAAACGTGTGTGAATTCCTGTTTGGTGCCCGAGGAGTAGGACTTCGCCAAACTGGACCCTGCGGTAGCTAAGTATAAGATACTTCATTCATCTATTTTGGCCAATATATTTGTATGAATGTGTCTAATTTAGCTCAAGCCTGACATCAGTGAAGATATCAGGTAAGTTGAAATATAATCACTGTGCAGTCGCAGTGCATTGTGTCTAGCTCCTTGTCTTGTCGTAGTCAGGCAGATGTATTACAACTTCCACTGCGCACTCTGAACAATTCCTGCCTGCCTACGGCAACTCTAGACATAATTTTTGGTATGCAGAGCTCAGTTGATTATCTTACCGCTGTTGCATTGCTGAGTAAAAACCTTAGATTGGTATAGGCTTGTATCTTATCACCTTGTAGACAGTATTGTAGTGTTTGTAAGGTCAGTTTTTGCCTAAAATACATAATATTTATTTGTATAAGTTGACCCACATAACTTGAAACACATTGTCATACATAATCTCAATCAGTAATTGCTTGATTTGTATTGTTGAAATCTAACTTAAATTTGTTGTTGTTAGTATTAATAAGTCAGTTTGTTTGGATACATAACAGTTATATGTATCAATTAATTTAGTTAATGGTTAAATGCATAATATGCAATACACTAAGTGTAAACTAAATATATTATTTTAAGTTGAAACATTATAACAACCAATCTTTTGATAAACATTGATATACCTTGTTATAGTAAATTGATAATATTGTTAGGTAACACATATTCTGTGTTTACTTACTATTGTATTTCACAAATAACACAGTGAGCCTGTCTGTTGCAAATAATGAATTAATTGATTTAAAGTTCAACTTGCTGTAAGTTATAAACCTTTTGATAACTTTGTTCTAGTGTCAAAAGATTGAAACAAGCAGATTTGAGCTTGTTATTAATTTTGTTGGGCAGTAAATACCTGTCACTTGCTTGAACCAGCAGTAAACAGGCTAATACTTTGTTGGTTTCAAAGAATTAACAAATACTAAGTTTTAATTGATAATATTGTTTAGCGCTTGTCCGAGCTCTTTTGCAAACTTAATATGTCAGCTATCAAGGACTTGCGTGCGGCTGCTGGTGCTATTGCATCAGATTTGCGCTGGTTTGCCTCAGCCATTGCCTTGGTGAACCGGCCTTATCGCCAGCAGGCCTTACTACAAAGGTACGAGCGGATCGATGATCGCCTGGCAAGTGTGGAACAGCAATTTCGCACTTTCAGCACTTGCTGTCTCGAAGTGTCAGTTAATGATTTCCCCGCTGACCAGCGAAATAAAGTCAGCGAGGATTATGCCCAGGTCTTAGACCTGTATGATGCTGTCTCCAATAGTGCAAGACAGTTGATTGCCGAGAGGGACGGGCAAACCGGCTTGAAGCAGGAGCTTCCTAGGACAGCACCGGGGCTGGTGAGTAGGCTTCCTACCTTAGACCTCCCGCATTTCGATGGCTGCCTAGGATGCTACCTGGGCTTCGTTAATTTGTTTGACAGCCTGGTCACACCTGGGCACAAAAATTGGCATATTTAATGTCGGTTCTGAATGGAGAGGCCAAAGGCCTCATCCAGCATCTGCCCGTGTCTGACGAGGCGTACCAGACGGCTCGGGACTTAATTACCCGTAGGTACCATAACAAGCGTGGCCTCGCCGACACGCACATAGAGCAGATTTTGAGTTTGCCCACGCTCACCCGGGTCTTTTGGTTGCGCACCCAACTATTGAACCCGCTTTTGGTGGCAATCAACGCACTTAAGTGCCTTGACCTACCCGTGGACCAATGGTCCTATCTATTGGTGCACATTGTACTTAAGAAGCTGCCTGTCTACCAGAGGTCGCGTTTTGAACAGCGCTTTGGTGGGGATAGCGCGACCCGTCTGCCCCCCTTTGCTGACTTGGAGAGGTTTCTCGAGGATGAGTGCCAGGTCCTGGACAACTCCGGTGGTGACACGCCGGCTAAGTCGCAGCCGCCCAAGATCAAGGAGCAGGCTCGCGTTCACACCCGAGCCAATGCTGACCGGCGCCCTCCTCGCTTTGCAGTCACGCAGAGCCCAGCGGAGTGTTCTTACTGCAAGGTCACGGGGCACAGATCGGCCAGTTGTAGGGCATTTTTGGACCTACATGTAGCATCTCGTAGGCGCATCGCGAATGCCCGCCGCCTTTGCTTCTCATGTTTGGGGTCCCACTACCAGCGAGACTGCCCAAACTCTCGCCCCTGTCCTCACTGTGGAGGACAGCATTTGGACATTCTCTGCATGAATGCCAGAGAGGTAGGCCGCTTGTCCAACCAGCCGACGCCGCGCACGGGCGGGTTTTTTGAAGGTGGCAGCCGAGGCTTACCGGCGCGTAGCCGAGAGTCGCCTCGCTCAATTGATCGCCACTCACCCCCTTGGAGAACCGTAGCGTGCGCACGCCTCCTCTCTCTCGCGCACCAGAATGTGCGACCGCTTAACGTCACCAGCACCATGACTGCTGCCCCAGCTATTCCCCTCCTTTGGCGGAGCGTCCCCCCCTTGACTCGCGCCCACCTCGTTTTGGGCGGGTGTGTCATTATGATCCCCCACAGATGACGCGCGGATCGAGTCTTCGCGCTTTTGAGGACTTCAAGCCGCACCCTCATTTTGCCTGGTCCTGGCCAACGGTCGCCGCCCAGGCAACAATAGTTCATTGACTCCTGCCCTATAACGCCAACCACCCCCATTGAGACCGTTATCCTACCAACGGTTGCTGTTAGGCTCTGGGGACCCACGGGGACCTCTGTTGTTGTCCATGCTATATTGGACACAGGTTCACAAGGTTGCATTGTTTCCACTTATTTGGTAGGGCAGGTTAAATTAAATATGGGCTCTTTTCTGAATTGTATACGGTTAATAGGTGACGTAGCCTCTAATGTTGAAGGGCAAGTTAAGGTTTTGTTTGGCCCTGTTGAATCTTCACACTCGAGGATTAAAACCTCGGCTATTGTGCTGAAGAATATTTTGGGTATGCATCCTCAGAAACAGCTACCTGCTGCTGTGGTGAATTTGACATCGGGATTGGATCTGGCAGACCCCAAATTTGACACACCGGGACAAATCGATTTGTTGATTGGCTCTGATGTCTTCGATGGAATATTGATTGGTGGGAAACGGGTCTTGGTGCCAAATGGTTTGACTGCCATCCCGACCATATTTGGATTTGCTTTGATGGGACCTGTACCTAGGGACCCCCCTCCACCCGAACTTGATAATTTGCTGGCGGTAGGCTCCGCTCTCTCTGATGCGGTTCAGAGGTTTTGGGAGGTAGAGGAGACCCCTCAAGCTGCCCGTTTGAATCCAGAACATGAGGAGTGCGAGCTGTTCTTCCAGAACAACACTGGTCGACTCCGTTCTGGTCGGATTATTACGAGGCTACCCTTTCTGTCTGTTCGGCCTCCGCTTGGTGAGTCACGACCTTTAGCCGAAAAGAGATTGTTGGCTATGGAGCGTCGCATGGGTCGTGATCCGGAGCTCAGACAGAAGTAAATTGAGTTCATGAGAGAATATGAACAGTTGGGACACATGTCCGTGTCAAATTTGGATTGGCGTTCGGTGGAGCATTACTTTCTCCCGCATCATGCGGTATTGAAGCCATCGACTGGCAAGCTGCGCACAGTATTTGATGGTTCCGCGCAGACTTCAACAGGCGTATCCTTGAACCAGTGCTTGCATTTTGGTCCCAAGTTGGTCAAGGACCTTTGTGACGTCATCACCAGCTTCCGACGACATCAGGTTGTCTTTGTGGCCGATATAAAAATGATGTTTAGGCAGACGATTATCCACCTTGTTGGCCGTCGCTTCCAGCTGATCCTTTGGAGAGAGAATCCTCGCGATCCCATGGTCGTCTACGAGCTCAACACTAATACGTACGGGTTAAGGTCGAGCCCCTACTTGGCAATATGTTCTCTTTGGGAGCTCGCAGACCGCGAAGGCTTACGTTTCCCACGAGCCTCCGCCATCTTGAAAAACGATCTTTACGTGGATGACATTTGTTCAGGCGCCTTCACAGCGGACGAGGCGATCCTCCTGCGGGACGAATTGATAGGTATTTTGGCCTCCGCTGGTTATGAGTTGCGCAAATGGATTTCCAACTCACCAGCGCTTTTGGAAGGCTTGTCAGAGGATCATCAGCAGGATCCACATTTGTTTGAGATTGTTGACAACCCCGCCATGATGACTGTTCTCGGCGTCCAGTACAGACCAGTCCAAGACATCTTTACTTATAACGTAGACCTGAAATTGCCTTGTTCTTAGACTAAACGTCTCGTGTTGTCTACTGTCGCCAGAACCTTTGATCCAAACGGTTGGATCAGTCCAGTTAAATTTTGGGCGAAATGCTTCTTGCAGAAGCTTTGGACAGCAGGATTGACCTGGGATGAACCTCTACGCGGTACTCTTGTTGAGGAATGGACCTCTTTTGTATCCTCACTTCCTGCCGTCAACGAGATCTCCTTGCCTCGTCCCATCCTTCCTCCCGGGAAGTAAAAGGCCACCCTTCACGGGTTTGGTGATGCCTCGGAACGTGGTCACGCGGCCGTGGTGTACTTGCGCACAGTTAGTGCCTCAGGTCAGGTGAGGGTTTCCCTGATCATGGCGAAGAGCAAGGTTGCACCCCTTTGGACATCTCTGACCATCCCAAAATTGGAGCTCTTGGGAGCAGCCCTACTTACAAGTAGAAACGGTACACTAACGCACACATCGATAACTCCATATTTTATTTTAATTTCAGTTGACAAGATGTGTGAGTTTCACTATGACGCCGGCTCGCGACGTCACACACGCATATGTCAGACTTGCCAACTGGCTTATGTTTAGGGTCCTGCTTTTGGTACGCCTATAACGAATCTACTTATTTTTACTTGTAACATCGTTGATTTAAGCATACATAGGGGCAGACAGACACAATATAGACTTTGTTTTATACTATGTAGTTAAGACTAAATATTTTTATCAATGATCTGATAAACAACCCAAACCAGGCAAACCTGGTTTGGGATCAAATAACCGCATGCGGTGTATGCATATGAATTGTCCTAGGATATTATTATATGAGTTGGCCGTATTGTCCGTCCAGAGTTAGGTACAGTATAATAAAAAGCCGTTATGTTTGAATTATATTCAAATTTTACGGTTATACCACCTCTTTCATACATATAAAGTTTAAAACAACAACAGTATGAACGACAAATAAATCCAAATTAAACAGTGAGGTCAGGTACACTCAGCAACAAAAATGGCCGACCGAAACTGCGGTACAGTTGTTAACCTATTTCCACGGATACTCCATATTTCTGCAGCTATAACTCAGGGGCTTTTGAACGTAAATCGTTGATGGTTAACTGTGCATGCCAGTCATGCCACTTTTTAATACAGATCGAGTGTTTTACGCAATTTGGCGTACTGTTCGGTTAGACCGGGATTTAGTTTTTTAATATTCCCATTCAACTTACACACGCCCTCTGAACTCAAACTAAGCAGACCTTATACTATGGCACACCATTACTACTGACAAACATACTTATAAAAAGCCTGTCTAGTAACGTTATTTAATTTATAATTAAGTAATTAACTAATTAAGGACAGTGAAGAAAAGTGCCTTCCTAATATGATAATTGGTATTCGTAATACGCCTACATTTCTATTCATGAAACCTAGTATAATTAAGGTAGTAGTATAATCGAAAAAGCAGGGAACCGATAAATAATGTTGTTATGGTAGCGATAATCAAACTGGGTTTCGTAAGCAATTCTTCAGGATTGCCTGAAGTCATTATTGTCATTAAATCTTTTCAATATTAATTATCCAGTTAAGTAACTATTAGGTTGGAGAAGCCTTTACCTAACAGAGAAATACACAGGCTGATAATGATGGTGATGTTAAAGATATTCAATAAAACTATAACAGATAAAGACTATGTACAGTACGGGCCGCTTATTGAACCACGTGTCCAGTACTTTGGGTAAAAGCATTTGTATTGATGGGACCTACGCCTGGACAGACAGCCAAATGGTTCTTTGTTGGTTGAAGGCTTATGTCCATACCTTGGAGGTATTTGTCACTAATCGCGTCTCCCAAATCCAAAAATCTGAAGTCAAGCTTGTTTGGAGACACGTGCCAGGTGAGCTCAACCCCGCTGATTGTGCCTCACGCGGATGCTTGACGCCTAGTTTGATAGGTCATTCGCTGTGGTGGGGTCCGGCATGGTTGAGTCGACCAGAAATTGATTGGCCTCGAACGCCAGTTTTAAATACTTCCAATTTGCCGGGTCTACGAACACTCGCTGTTGAGAAGGTGGAATGCGCCTTCGACCCTGATTTCTTGCTGAATCGCTACAGCTCCCTTGACAAGTTGTTAGGTCTTACTGCTTGGATAAAGCGTTTTGTTTTTAACTTTAGGCACCCACAACAGAAACGACTGACACCGTTTATCTCACCACAGGAACGACAGGAGTCCCTCACCTTTTGGGTTCGTTCTGTGCAATTGGCGCATTTTGAGAAGGAGATTGCTATCCTTAAGTCAGGGAGATCGAAGTTATCGGGAGCTGTATCTAAATTGAACCCCTTTTTGGACGAAACGGGTCTCTTGCGCGTTGGAGGGCGTCTCAAGAACGCCAACCTCCCTTACGGGGCACGTCACCCCCGTTTGTTACCCAAGGACGGTAATTTGGTACGCTTGTTGGTAACTGACCGTCACCTTAAAAATTCGCATGCTGGTTGTAATGCCCTGTTGGCCATTTTGCAACGCGAATTTTGGATTTTGTCTGCCCGAAGAATTATTCGGAGTGTAGTCTTTCGCTGCATCCCTTGTTATAAGCTCAAGGCTTCTACCATGCAGCCCTTGATGGGAGACGTACCGGCAGATCGCGTAACTGAGAGCAGGACGTTTGACGGTGTTGGCACGGACTTCGCTGGTCCCTTTTTGGTGAAAACGTCGACGCTTCGAAACAGCAAGACTGTTAAGGCCTACTTGTGTGTTTTTGTTTGTCTCTCCACAAAGGCCGTACACTTAGAACTGGTCTCCTCGCTTACGACCGAGGCGTTTGTAGCCACATTTCACAGATTTGTATCCCGCAGAGGGCTGCCTTCCTTGATCCGTTCTGACTGCGGCACTAACTTCAAGGGCACTTATAATTATTTGAATGACGTTGTTAATTTCCTTGAAACCAACATGGCTGATAGAGGCAATAGGCTTGCCCGACGTGGGATAAATTGGTTGTTTTCCCCACCAAATTGTCCACACTGGGGTGGTATTTTTGAGGCCGCTGTAAAATCGGCCAAAACACACTTGCGCAGGACAATCGGTGAATCTGTCCTTACATTTGAGGAACTCGCAACTATGTTTTGTAAGATTGAGGCCGTTTTGAACTCTCGGCCATTGTGCCCGATCTCCTAAGATCCGAATGATTTGGAGGCCCTTACGTCGGGCCATTTTTTGATTGGTCGCCCACTTGTCGCCTTGCCTGAGTACCCCTATATTGATACGATACCTTGTCGTCTCTCGCGTTTTGAATTGGTACGCCAGATTACTCAGAGCTTTTGGAAATGCTGGAATTTGGAATATTTGCACATACCCCAGCAACGTGTTAAGTGGACCGACAAGACCGATCCACCCAAGATTGAAGACCTCGTTTTGATCAAGGAGGCTAACTTTCCGCCACTCAGATGGCGCAGGGGGCGCATGCTTCGTTTGGTAACTGGGGCTGATGGAGTTCCCCGATTTGCTGAGGTCTTGGTGGACGGTTCGATTCTGAGGAGAGCGGTTGCAACATTGTCACGTATATCAACCGATTAGCGGACCGGTAGGCCGGTCCGGGGCGGGTTGATGTTTGAAATAGAAATAGTTTTTATGATAGTCAAATCAATTATATCGACTTAGTAACGTTTAGTTTAGTCTATTGTAAATTTTGACTATGGTCACACTATGAACTGTCATTCACTTCCGTTCCCGGTATAAAAAGTTTGGGCTTGCTCACGCGCTGTATCTTGTAATCACGCAGTTTTTTGTAATTTTGAGTTAATTATAGTAATTAATAACCTCACAACCGTCACTATATGAAGTAGTCCGACGAGGTTGTGAGCGATTGACAAAAGTAAATTAATACCTACGGTTTTGTCCTCCATTGGAAATATCGCCCCTTGAAAGCACATGGGTGCTTCGCGAATAGTAGTGGTGTCGAATTGAATTCGTGTCTTAAACCCTCTTGAATGCCGCTTGATCTAGTGCTGGCATCGGTAAAGTGTGATAAAAGTCAAACTTGTGAACATTTGTAACATTGAAATTTGTAAAACGTGTGTGAATTCCTGTTTGGTGCCCGAGGAGTAGGACTTCGCCAAACTGGACCCTGCGGTAGCTAAGTATAATATACTTCATTCATCTATTTTGGCCAATATATTTGTATGAATGTGTCTAATTTAGCTCAAGCCTGACATCAGTGAAGATATCAGGTAAGCTGAAATATAATCACTGTGCAGTCGCAGTGCATTGTGTCTAGCTCTTTGTCTTGTCGTAGTCAGGCAGGTGTATTACAACTTCCACTGCGCACTCTGAACAATTCCTGCCTGCCTAGGGCAACTCTAGACAAAGTTCGTTTCAATATACTACTGTTTTCATACAATTTTATTTGCAATCTTATAATTTAATGGAAGGAAAGAGGAACCCACCACGCACCCTCGGATTGACCACCCCAACTATTGCAATAGAAAAAGGTTGACAATACCGAACTCCTCTAAAAGGATAAGGGATATAGGAATGGTATGGGTTCCAGGAAGATACATGTCTTGCAGTATCCCGCTGTATGCGCCGACTATTCTTCGACACGTGTTTCACCTCTGCACGAGGCATCCTCAGGAGCGATGGGCAACGACTGTGCAACACCACTTGTAATCATCAATTCTATCGAAGAATAAAAAATCTTTCGAACACCATTTTCACACGTGACGAGAATTCACTTTTGGAGAAGGGATTAAAGTATAGTATTCCTCAAAAAGTTACGCAATATTCTTTGGAAACATTGGCGATGGATGCAGAACTAGCTATTACCAGAAATAAAAAAGATAACATAGTCAAGAGTTTAGCTGCCCATCACTTAAAAACATACAAATCGACAAATTTAGTTAACTGCGAATTAAAAATATACAAATCAAAGGGAATTAGAAAGTACAATCGTTTATAAGACATGCACACGGTAGGAAAGCGCTCAGTCGTTCCCCATCGCTCCTGAGGATGCCTCGTGCAGAGGCGAAACACGTGTCGAACAATAGTCGGCGCATACAGCGGGATACTGCAAGGCAGGTATCTTCCTGGAACCCATACCATTCCTATATCCCTTATCCTCTTAGAGGAGTTCGGTATTGTCAACATTTTTCTATTGCAATAGTTGGGGTGGTCAATCCGAGGGTGCGTGGTGGGTTCCTCTTTCCTTCCATTAGGTTACAATGGAGTTCCGCCAAGTAACGCCTGATTCAATCAACTAAATCTTATAATTCTAGACTATCAATACAGCCCCACGCAAACGAGACCATTTTGCGCGGCTCACTTCGTCTACTTTCGAGAGAACTATCACTTCAAATTTTGCTTAACTTATTTTACCAAAATTGATAAAGGTTTTTGCACCAACTGTGAAGAGGACTCTTTCAATATAAAACTGCTACATATACCTTATCATCGCGCTCCCCTAGCTTGCAGGATATTGGCATAATCACGGCACATGAGAGGGTTTCTACGCGTGGTATTATTAGTTCACGTTAGGATGCTGTGTCCGGTTGAGCGTATTAATAAGGAAATTATCTTTACGAGTTGTTTTTAGATGTTATGATGAATTCAAAGCAGCAAATTCAATAAATGTTTCTAGTAAATTTTGCTGCTGTAGAGGCTACATTAGCGTCTTACTCATAGATACATTCCTAAAACATTTAATATCTTTATACACAATACATGTTTGTATAATTATAATGAGTACAAATCGACAGTCTGGGCCATACGAATATTGCATCATAAACACAACATTTTACTATCACTTGGTCAACTGTGAGTGACAAAATGTACACTAACAGCCTTATGACAGGAATATAAATTTAGTACCTACTGCCTGTACAGTTTAATCATCATCATCATAAGTTATTTTTATTTATTATATTTAAACGCGGGCCTTAGTAAATAATATAGGTAGACTTATTCTTTGGCTGTTTAAAGCTTAAAATCCAACATAAACTGAGAACACCACAAAAAAATTTAAAATCTCTAACCATAATCTTGTTAAACGAAATTTATTTACCAAAACGTTCACCAAATTTCATTTTCATAACGTTGTGTAGTTATCAAAGATGTCAGCCTCACCTGCGATGCTCAGATATTAATAACGCGCGGACAGTTTCGAATATCCGCTCAACATCGGCCTATGTCACAAGCCGCCTTATATTTTCATATTTTGACTTTATTAATGTCACCAATACCTAGTAGTATCTAACGGTGAATTTATGTTTTTTTTTTTTGTAGAAAAGTTATTCGATGTATATGTAAAGTTCACTTTGATGTAGATTCTCAGAATATACCTTCTGGAATGAAATTAGATTGTATTGAAGTTATATGTCATTCAATCTTTTAATGGCCTGATGTGAGGTATAATTTAATAGGTACCGTACTTATATTCATAAAAATACCAAGAAATTATTTCTTAAGCACTTAGGTACCTAATTCGCAACTTAAATCAAGAAATTCCTATACGACTCATCAACGTTTTCAAAGTTTTACCACAACATTTTTTTCTTGACAGATTCGAATTACATCAAGTACTTATCAAGGACAAAATTTGTAAAAGAAAATAGTCGGTATGTAAAAACCCTTTACTATCCCGAAGATAAAATAAAACTTTCAATCACCACAACACGTGGTCAGTTGCAGTAAAAAATTAATAAACCCGAGTAAACTAAACAAGACACATAAAGTCGGCATTTCAGCGTAAAATATACGGCGACATCGGAAGCTATGACGGTGCTGCGTCGGCGGGTTTCGTCAACGGTAATCCAATATGGTGGACATACTTGCGGTGCATGCCGGAGGGATGCAAGTTATGAGCTAATGTTTTTGTGACTACTTTTAAAATCTTGCGACTTGTACACTCTTGTACATTAATCGTCATTCGTCCTCTCAAGTTCATAACGTATCAAACTGCTGAATATATAGCTGCTGGGCACGAAAATCTGAAAGTCGGGTATAGTGGCGTGGCATTGGAGAGGCTTATATCCAGCAGTGGACTATGGTAGACTGATGATGATAGCTTACTGGACCGTGACCTAACCCTTCAAATTGTGGGTTGAAGCTCGCGCCTAGCCGTTAAACAGTTTGAACATAGGGATGATAATATTATTATTATAACTGACTGGGGCAATAGCTTAGTAAGGCAGTGAAAGTCTAGTCGAGATATTAACAGACTGCCGTGCAGAGTGCGCACCACTGCCGAATCGACGGCACGCACCAAAAGCTGTTTGGAGGTATGTGCGTATTCAATTGTTAATTATCCCTTGCCTCGTACCTATATTTGAGAGTCGTTATAGGTAGTTAGCACCTCTGAATAATCAGAGAGTGGTCTAAACCATGGAATATTGCTATCCTTTTAGGTTGCAGAGGTCAGACAGGCGGTCGTTCTGTGGCAAAGCTAATATTCTGTCAGATCCGGTTAGACACGTAAGCGAACCCTGGGATACCACCTAGGATAACTTTAGTGAGATGATAAGAGCTTACTGGGGCATACAGAAATGTAAGTATTTGTCAAACCTAAACACAAAAAAATTCGTTACATCACGTTCAAGTTATACTGGTTACTCGATATATATCTTCCGCATAATTCGTCGTCGGATGAAAGTAAATAGCAGACTTTATTGAGCCCGCTGCACCGCTCGTTACTCGGACCAAAACCAAGAGATGAAACGATAAAATACTTTAGTTCTGCCAACTTTCATTTAAGTATTTTCGCTGATTTTTTATTAAAGCTTGATTTTTGACAACACTGCAACCGACTGGGATTGCTTTAAAGATTTATGTCCGTGCTGTTGTTACTGCAGCGAAGTTATTCGGCAATAAAATAAAATTCGAATAAGAAGAAGACTATTGCTTTGCATTTATAGACCGCTGGCCCTTGTACAAAAATAGATGGGTCATATGAACCACCAGGTGACGTATATAGGACGATATAAGAGCATAAAATAATAAGATTCAGCACTATGCCATCACTTGTAAGCTGTCCAACTGAGTGCTGGTGAGGATTCAAAAGTGCAGGTAGAGTGAGTACATTTTGGTCATATATTTTTGTACGGCATTTTTACCATCGATAGATCCGTGAAAAATAATAAGAAAGCGCGCAGTGTCGTACAAAAATGGTGCGCCACAAAGTCGGTAATTGTTTTTTATTTTCTGACAATTTCCAGAGTAAAGGAGATGTACCATTTGGCCATACATTATGGGCCTGGCACGGCCAAACACAACACCATGTGTGTTTTGAAGATAAATGACTACTCTATTAACCTGTATAATTTCTTTTTAAATAACTTTTGGTGGAAATAAGATACGAGATATTTGAAATGGAAATTTAATTGAATTTTAACATAAATATAATACCTAGATGTAAATAAAAGTATGTCTTTGCGTCTTAAAGAACAAAAACTACATAAAGAGTGGCCAACAATAATGAATAATCACCTGTGTACTAGGGAACCTCGTACTATGTATACTCGTCCAAAAAAGCTAACCACAATCACAAACACCGCTGCATATTCTTAGCATGGGTAGAAGGTACTGATCATTATTGTTGAATTTATATTCAATTACATTACATTAAAACCATACGAAACCACCAATAAATCAGAACAAAATATTTACGATACACAGTAGCAACACGAATGACATAACAGATAAAAAAAGTGTTGCAAATGGTTTGAAAAAATATTTCTACCATCGATTAAAAAACAAAACGATTTTTACCGATTAATAATTATGGAATGTATAATAAATTATATATTTCTTGATTCTTTTTACAAATATACTTATAAAGTAAATAAAATATATTGTTTTCTAATATAGTAATAAAAATATTATTTCCTTAAAACAATTTCTGCCTACCATACTTCATTTTATTTTTAATGCTGGCAACATAAGACATTCATCCGCTATTACCATAGCTTATTCAAAATAATTCATCTTTAAAAACTAAATTCTTTCACCGATGCTCTATCAAGAAACGAAAACGATGTAAAATTTTAAAAAATTATATGTTTAATTTCAACGATTCACAACTTTCTGGCCGCTACAGGCCGTATTTGGTCTTTCTCCTTTGGTCATTTGATTCTGTACGGCATCAGTTTCATACTGTTTTAATACAGCTTCTAATGCATTATTTTGCAACGCCGTACAAAAAAAATGCGACAAGGGGAAAATCGAGAAAAGTACGGCTTCGGTTCCAAAACATTATCTAGCACTCAAAAGTACTATTAAAAATAATGCCGTCAAAAAAATATTGTACATGTGAATGTATATTACTAATTATTCTAATTTCATGGTTTAATTGATTTAAAAAGCTGTAAAATCATTAAGACAAATCATTTATAATAAGATTCAACATAGTGCTGAATCTTATTATTTTATGCTCTTATATCGTCCTATATACGTCACCTAGTGGTTCATATGACCCATCCATTGTTGTACATGGGCCAGCGGTCTATTATAATCTTAATTTATTTCGTGTATCGTAAATATACATATCAGGCAGAAACAAAGAAACTATCTATTCCTAATACTCCTCAGATTATTATTTATGGCAATTGGAGTTAATGTTCTAGTGTACTTTACAATCATTTAACCAACGCACTTTACACAAAATAAATGAACGGGTCTTAATCGCGTACAATTAACTTATTTAAGGTATAAATACCTATTTGTTTCCGACGTATGGGTGCATAGGGTTCCCACCAAGAACTTAGGGTCCCAAGCCAACCTCACCTGCAAGTGGTGCACCTGCCGATCAACGGACGAGGCTCTGGCAAACAAAATATCCCGATAAGCGCCAATAGGCTCGCCACCTATTACGTGGGATCAAAACACTGGCGAAACGTGGGCGTTAAATATGCCTCTGCCTACCCCTTCGGGGAAACAGGCGTGAGTCTATATATGTATGTATGTTGTTTCCGACGTTTCGCTCGTCTTGCATCGAGCCTGGTCGCGGAGAGACTGATGAGAGCACAGCGCCGTTTTGTGGAAGTGCGGGTTTCGACACCTACCCTCACTTGGTCTTTATTTAAGTTCGCACTGTCGGTACATACCGACAGTGCAAACTTAAATAAAGACCAGCAAGACCAGCGAAACGTCGGAAACAAATAGGTATTTAAATAAGTTAATTGTACGCTATTAAGACCCACTCATTTATTTTGTATGATGTATACAAATCACAAAAGTTTAAAATGAACGCACTTTAAAAATACATCAAGAGACGAACCAACAATTTGTGAATCCCACAAACTGGTTTTTCGTACAAGATCGAACCGAAGCACTCGGTGAAGTGTTGCACGGCATGGGGACTTTACAAACATTCAATCAGGGTCATTAGCACACCCAAACTCGAAATTCCAAGACCTGAAACCAACAAATGACGATCATTCAAATAGTTGTCTTCTGTTGGTCGAACAAATAACACTGGGTGCAATACTGAACGGCAAGACGACCGCTTAAGCCACTACGCCATACGTGAAGTCATCATTCTGAAATCTGCCAACTTGTCCAGCGTAAAGTCCAAGAAAGCCTGAACAATTTTTCCTGACAATCAAAAAAGCAGACTTCTTCACTATGAGGAAAATATTTACGTATGTATAAGGTATATATAAAATATTGTATCTTCAAATTTACCTCAGTGCGTTGAAGCCTCTTGGTTGTAAATATTTACATCTAATTTAATCTTATGAATGAGGATAGAGTAAAAGGAGTTGAGATGATTCTATTTATTTTCTATCTATTTACTAAACATTTAGTTTAGTATTTTACCTGAAATCAAGGAAAATTGCCCTGGTTACGTGAATTCCTTTTTAGGATTCCTTAGCCGAATGGCAATAAACGGGACCCTTATAGATTCGTTATGACTGCCTTTTCGTTCGTCTAGATGTTTTGTCATAATGTACACTAGATACGGTCAGACAGCAGCGACCTCTCCGATGTGTTTAGAAGATTACACACGATGGTGTTCTGGTTGATGCTTTTCAACGTCGCGCGGCGAACTATTTAAAATTTGTATTTTTAAGATTGTTGAACCATAATTCGTCTCGATTATATATTTGTGATGATTTGGACCCGTAATTATTTCAACTGGTAGTCATATGCATATTTTATCCGAAACCTAATAACATGTTGTAAGTAATACAGACTAAACTACCAGCCAAAGATGGTCACATACAACGTCACCCTAGTTGTCTAATACGGTCACTATACTAAAGCCTTAACATAGAATTTCAAAAGCCGAATCATTTAGGACGAGCAATCTCACATACGCTTCACATTCCAAATGAGTTCACCCGCGCAGCCTTATAGCAGGTGGGCTCGTATTTTGTGCAAAAGTTTCCAGTATAACCCGACTAGTGAACCCTTGGATAACCAGCCAAGTGTGCATGCCTTAAAAATATCTAACATGCTATAGCCCGTAACTTCCTTGAACGGTTTAGGAGGTACAGCGTTTTGGATGAGGTGTTTTAATTACAAAACTATCATGTGCCGTTTGTACTTTGAAAAGAAAGTTCTTTAACTTGTAGTAAAATAATTTATAGCAGGCAGATTAATAGTTTTATTTCTGCTAAAGACTGATGGCATCAATGTCAGTATGATTAAAGCAATCAAGCGTACTAAGTGTAGCTAAGCGATACTGGAATTGTTATCTAGTTAAATCAACCAAAATATAAAAAATATTTCTTTTGAAAATAAAGTTAAGCTTTGACGGCAATAGGACAGAAGGTCTACTGCAAAGTTCAGTCAGCACCAATAGGTACCTAAAATACATCCATTACTCTTACAAGCCTGGTTTGTCTTATTAACGATTCAAACAGTAAACCGATTCCAGTATAATGTTTGGCATCATAACTAGATAAATAAAACTATTACGCAATCTTAAAAAAATATGGGCAAAAGTAATAAATCTACCTTCACGAATATTTTTCGATTTATTCAATTTTATTTTCACGCTACTCTCCTTCAGTCGATTTACACCAAGATAGTTCATAAAAAGGTATAAATAGTATATAAAGAGGCTTTTCTAAGAAACTCGTAGGTAACGTTACATAAAATCTTACTGAGTATATAAATATAAACGATAGCTAGGATAATACTGCCGTAAGAAGGCTCTAATGTGCAAACTAGTTATCCGCCATTCACAAAAACGATATAAAATACAGTTTAGTTTACGTATTGTTATAAAGATTTAAGCAAATTAGATTCCTCATTTTTTTTAGACAACTCCTGCATTAGGAATAAATCCTGTGTCGCGGGGGACTTTACAAACATAAATCTAACGAGTACAATTAACATCCAGACTCGAAGCAACAATTTATGGATCACACAAAGTGTTGTCTCATGTGGGAATCGAACCCACAACAATCGGCGCAGTGTCAAGTGGTGAGGCGGCCGCTTAAACCACTACGCCAACCATGCAGTTGAAAATCTTTGGGACCATCTGGACCAAAAACTCAAATACCTGGTTCAGGTTCACGTTTAAGTAGCTAAATTAAACGTTCAAACCTTGAGTCACAAGTCAGGCGTAGTCGTTTTAAAATTATGACTTTCCTGTTTGAATGTGCTAATTCCCGTGTTAAAATACTCTACGGTTCTGTAGGTACCATCCTCATCGAATAAAAAATATATCACAACAAAATTTAAGATATACATTACAAGTTACTATTCATCATAATAATTACGAAACGGGTCTCAATCTGGTTTTTATTTAACACAAAAGATAGTCTCGAGATGACAATTGGTTTTTCGTATATTATCATTTGCGGGGTCAAGAAGCAGACATATTTATTTAACACATATAACATACCAAAAGCCACATCCATTTTTCTAGCACCACTATGTGTGATGATACTAGGTTTCTACAAAATATCCTGTTTTCACGCGTTATTTGCATAAACTACGTACACACATATAGAGTGTTGCAAGACAAAGAAGACATTATCTGTCGTTACATGGAGATAAGGTACACGGTTCGTTGATTTGAGTAGAAGGACGCTGGGATAAAGTGGTATGAGCCAACGAACGTTAAACTCAAGAACGTTATTATACTATAACTGTGTAATGCTTGGTTGTTAAACAAAATGAACAAAATATAGAGAAGGATCTAAGATGCTTTGAATAGTAAAATATGGGTTGTAGGTTTCAATGATTTCGTGATCAACTCCCTAGTAGTACTTTGTATATGCTTGTCGTAAAGGATATATAAACAATCAACAATGTATCATAAACTAAATAAAGTAAAAATAGAAACATGCATTGGTCACAGAACGTACTTCAAATTTTAATGTTTAATCCGTTATTTGGGAAAGCAGTTGTCGTGTGCCAGGCGTGTTTCTAAGTTTTCGTAATTTTCAATTTTATTGAACCTGCTCATTGTCATAGTGAATAATCCATACCGATGTCATTGTTTGTTCTGCTTTCATGTCAAAACGGAGCAACGGATACAAACGTAGACAGAGAATCCTATAGACACCGGCAAAGCGTGTCGCAGAAAGGGACAAACATAGTACGTCACTCTATATTCAGGGTTACCGAGTAAGGCAAAAATTACCCCTATTTATAGATACAATTAGAAAATAATATGTAGTCCGAAAAGTAACGTTGCCTTATTGATTTTATTGGCATAGGACAGATATAAGATACTATTATGCTGTCAAACGCAAACTAATTTGGACTTTTCAACTAATACTCAGTCAAAAATAAATTATTTCGACTTTTCAATACCTACAATAAAATATTCAAATACAATCCCACTTTCATTCATTATTTTGATGATATACTTAATTTTCGAATTGTTCTAACTTATATATATAAAATTAGTAGGTATGCTATTTGACGCAAAAATGTGATGACGTCATATTATACTATTTCAATGCAAAATTTATAGAAAAGTATCGTTTGTGACATTTCGTTGTCGGTAGTTAAACTGGCATTTCATAGGTGGTTATGTATGTACGTACTGGATTTGTAAGCAAATAGTACAACATTATTTATGATTAATTTTTATCTATATTAAAGGACTATCGGCAAAAATGTATGGGCTCCGTCCCCATATACCAACACACATGGAACTGATGCCAATGTATACCTACCATAACTATCCATTACTTGATTATAATCCTGTTTTTACCTACTTAAATCCGTGGGATATATAAATAAAAAACAATTTATTATTACTAATTAACATATATTTTCATTTTACACTAAACTTGTAAGTTATTTTGACATTATGATTATATTACAGTACCATACAAACAAGTAATTTAATATTTTAATAGTGAAAATACGTTGCAAATTGAATTGATTCGTGGGAAACAACATTATGTTATTAGAAATTGTGTACTTACATGAATATTTTAATTATCTTCCATTTCAATATCTGTTTCTCCTTGTATACTGGTGGAGGAAGATGTTGGAATATAGGACTTGGTTTCCTAAAAAAGTTAATCATCTTTAAGACATTAATCATTACAAACCAGTAGTAGGAAGCTGATGTTTACGGAATTTTTCTTTTCGTTTTTTTTGTATTCTAATATTCTGAACAAGATTCATATTCTTCTTTCTCTTTGCGTTTATCCCAGTTTCAATCTGGGGTCCGCTTACTAGTCTAACCGGATTTGGCTGAATATTAGCTTTTCCACAGAGTGACTGCCTGTCTGACCTCCGCAACCCGAAGGGATAGCGAAAAAATTGCACAAGATAATGTTTGCAACTAATAACACGATGGTCAGCACTAAACTGTTAAATACACTAAATGTGGATAAAAATCTCATAAAATCTGGCTCAATACTTAATATGTCATTTACTGAATATTTACCAGAATAGGCACAGCATTAGGAAATAGCAGCGTAAGTTTCTTCGTTTTAATTAACATTGTCTTCTCAAAATGTAGGCTGCAAATTTTTGATGACGGTTTGGTGTCCAATCTGATCGGCCTTTAGCTATAATCCAATCGCGACGTAACTCCTCATTTTCAGGAAAACTGAAACAAGCCATTCAAACTTTGAAATACTTTTTTAATAGGCATTGCAAATCTCAAAATATTATACCCTATTTTTAATTACCCTCAAAAGAGGGTAATTATATAAAGAAAAGTTGGCAACACTAAAGATTTGTTATTTTAGTGCTTTTTTCAAGGATAAATTAACATCTAGAATACATTATACACAATTCTGAATATAATATAATGTTACTGAATGCCTAGTAACAGGTAAAGAATGGAATACTTACGAATGAAAAGACAATCCTGGTGTTTTCATTCCACTATCACTTTTACACCCTATAACATAACACCGCATGTTTTTTTAAACATGAACACAAAATACAACACAAGTCTCAATAGTTCACAACACAATATAGCTCGAATTACTTTATTGTAGCACGTAAATACTGTATTTTTATGGAGACGACAGCTGCCTACATGTCAGCTGTCAAAGTTTGTTTATCTGAGTAGTTAGCATACCTACAAACAAGAAAATAGCTCATTCAGATACAAATCCAGAAAAGTATAAGTACAGAACTGCTCAATCTAGAAACGTGATCGCACCTATTTTATTTATACTAGTGTACACGTAGTTACCTGCTATGTTTGTTTAATGCAGGTGAGTGTTCCTGGCACCCACAATAGATGTTCAATAGGTGCGACCACGGCTCTAGATTGAGCATTTCTGTACTTATACTTTTCTGGATTTGTATCTGAATGAGCTATTTTCTTGTTTCGTTCTTTTTAGACCCCATTTGGACGTAGTCGGGTTTTAGTTTTTAAACTTATTTTTTTATTTAATCCTTTTCCGTATCCCAATGGGGCATGTAAACAAACTCACCGTGCAATATTTGCATTGTCATATTTATAAGAAGAAAGAAAGGAAAATGGGTAACGCAAAGCATCTGAGCCGTGTGAATTGTAAGTACAACAGCGTTTTAAAGATATATTTTGACTTAAACAGTATAATATATGGACATATTTGTAATGTGCTCACCAATACCTTTCTTTTGATACCAAACAAGTAATGATTATTGCAGTTTAATTAATTTTGAGGTTGGAATCCGAGCTACTAATGCCGTAATAGAAAATTTTGATTAAATTTTTATAGCCTATCTCACCCGGGCTATTATTACGAATCTATTGACACGCCATTTATCAAAATCGGTTCAGTAATTTAGGCACTACGGTGGAACATACAAACATATATACATAGTCTGCCAAAAACATAACCCTTCCTTTTGGCTTCGCCGTAGTCGGGTAAAAAGTGGCACGCTCGGTGAAACAAAAAATCTTATCATGCTGTTTCATTTCTTTCCATTACATCGGCATAAGTTGCTCTTTTTCCTGTGTGAGTGTGACAAAAATATCACTTAGTCTATAGGATTCTCTGTCTACGGATACAAATGAACATTTTTTTTGCAGTCGCTTCTCTGTCAACTTTAGTACAAGCCCCTATTTTGGATTCCGATGATGTGTAAAAAATACGACTTCTATACCTACTTGTATTAATACATGACCTTTAAATATACTACAATATTCTGAACAGTATTAACATTTTAAAACAATCTATCGAGCAACTCTAAATATAAGTGTGTTTCCCATATTAATTTTGGTAGGTATCTATAAAACCCTTCAAACCCTTTTTAATTAATGTACTGTTTAGTGCACTTAGCGATGAAGCCTTTACCAACAGCGATGGTCAGAAAACTTTTACAGCAAAAAAATGTGCCACGTGTCCACGCATTTATTAAAGCGATTGGTGCTATAAGATACCTAACAGACGGTGAAGTAAGGCGCCTGTAAAATGTGACGGAAGGAAATGTAAGAATAGTGAAAATTTTTATTAAAATACATTTTACGGATTTTATCGCGATATACATAGTTATTTTACTGAGATTACATATAAGATTATGTAGTTTTAGATAATTGTATTAGTATTTTAATGATGCGTCCATGGCAGTTACATTGTACATTTTTATACCTATTTAGTACCAACGTCTTAAATACAATTCTTACAGCTTGTCTGGAAAAGGAAGTTGTTTTTTATATATTTCTGTATACAAAAGACAACTCCCGCACTCGGAATAAATCCTGTATCGCGAGGGACTTAACAAACATACAACCAACGAACACAATGAACACCCAGACTTGAAACAACAATATATGAATCACACAAAGTGTTGTTTCGTGTGGGAATCGAACCTACGACACTCGGCGCAGTGTCAAGCGGCGAGACGGCCACTTAAACCACTACGCCAACCGTGCAGTCAAAGAATGGATGAAGTAGATTATAAGTTCAAATTAAATGTAAATATTCTAGTAATTCTGTCACGGTAATTTATCAAAGCTTGAATTCCGCGTGAGTGAGCCGGCAGGTCTTTTAGTAAATGATGAGCCCGAGGTTACGCCCGCGTTATTTATGGCTCCTGCTCTGCTCCCGTGGCTCATAGCGTGATGTTATAGCCTATAGCTTTCCTCGATAGGTGGGCTAACAGTGTAAGAATTTTTCAAATCGGACCAGTTCCTGAGATTAGCGCGTTCAACCAAACCAACAAACTCTTCAGCCTTATATATAAGTATTAGATTAGATGTGGCCATCACACTAACGGATATACACACATCAAAAAAGTCTAAGCAACACATACTATTTCAAATTATTAATCAATAATTATATAATTTCTTACCAATTAGGTAATACCTATGTAAACTTTTTTGATCTAGAGGACATACTGGCTGGTTGTAAAAAAAATCGAGTATCATATTTTTTTTTCACAAATGCAAAAGCGAATGCATTTGTTCGAATTTTATAGCGTTTTCTTTGCTTATTAAAATTTTGTATTCTGTATCAATATTATGATTTAAACAAAAATTTGAACAAGTTTTGAACAAATTTGGATTTTGAGACATTTTTTACGTCACGGAGCGACGTCATTTGAACGCAGATGAAATGCAAAGAGCTGTAGGGATGTTGCAAGCGGGAAGAAGTCAATCTCAGGTATCTCGGTATTTTGGTATCAACAGAAGTGTTATTTGCCGTCTTCATCAGCGTTACACTAACACGGGAGATCCTGCTGAGCAGCACCCAGGTCGAGGTAGGTGTACAACCACACGGCAAGATCGATACATACAACTGACTGCAAGACGCCAGCCGATGTTAACCGCCCGAGAGATAGGTTTAAGGCTACAAAATTCAAGTGGCGTTGTTGTTAGCTGCCAAACTGTGCGAAATCGACTGCATGAGTATGGCCTACGAGCGCGACGGCCAATTAGGTGCCCACCGATACGTCACGGGAATCGCGCTCGTCGAAATGAATGGTGTAGGGAACACATTACAGGGACCCGGGAACAATGGGATAAAATTTTATTTTGCGATGAGTCTCGATTTGGGTTCAAGCCTGATAGTAGGGTAAGAGTGTACCGTCGTACTGGAAATACTGAAAGACTGAGGTGTGTTCAGGAAGGGCATCTATACAACGGCTCAACAGTTATGGTATGGGCGGGTATTATGAAGAACAGACGAACTGAGCTCGTTTTTGTAAATGGTAACATGAACGCTGTAAATTACGTTGAGGATGTTCTAGGGGTGGTTTCAGATTAGCGTATTTTTTTGCGCGTATACGGTCGTTTCAGCATACGCGCTTACACGCGCGCTACATAACGCGCTTCAAAAAACCAGACTCACGTAAACGGGCGTGTTCGCTCGAAATGGTAGTGACGTCTTGTCAGTGTCAACATGGATTCTGACGGCTCGTGGTTATACGAGCTTAGAAGCGCGTCAACGCTCGTACGAGTTGCGCGTGTGCTAAAAGGCGCGCCTATACGCGCCTATATGCACTTACAAAAACGAGCTTATACGCGCGTATAAAACGCTAATCTGAAACCGCTCTAAGGCCGTATGTCCGTCCATTCGCACAAACGCTTGGCTCCGATTTCATGTTGATGCATGACAATGCGCGTTCGCATACAGCTTTGCACACACGGAATACTTGGCAAGGGAAAACATCCTGGTATTGCCTTGACCTGCACAAATGCCAGACCTCAACCCCATCGAGCATGCATGGAACATGCTCCAGAGACGTGTTTTAAAGGACTTGGATGGAGTGACAACAACCCAACAACTGATGGACTTACTAAAATTTCATTGGGAGCGATTGCCACGGGATAACATTAACTTTGAATAATCGGTGCCAGCAAGTTCGCAATAACAGAAGAGGCCACACCTTATATTAAATTATGCAATTTTTGTACAGCCATTTAATTTAAGTTTAAGTTTAGTTGATAAGGCACCTTACTTTGTACTACGTACATACAGTACTTACTCGTAATTATTGTTAATTAAGATTATTAAAAATATTAAAAAAAATGTTGTTTAATATCAAAAAAGCAATAAAAATAATATAAATAAGGAAATAATAAGGATTTAATGCGAAAACACATTGTAAAATTGAAATTTGTATGTGTTGCTTAGACTTTTTTGATGTGTGTATTTTGATCAAAAGGTTTAAAATAAAAAGCCGATCTATTAATAAACAGGCATCATCATATCAGCCTTCAGACGTCAACTGCTGGAAATAGGACTCCCTCTGGGCTCCCCGCGTAGATACATAACAAGAAGAAAACAAGAAGAACAGAATTTATTTTTATAACATACCAGGTACTTAGTACAGGTTACACAATTAGTGACACAGAAAAAATAGGACAAGTTTATAACAAAAACGAGATCACAAGGCTTAGCGTTCCCTGGTCATTGTTGGTGACCTTATGTGACGATCACAGACAGTATTTAGTTCCAGTGATATTTTTTCTTATTCTAAGAAGTGGTAGGCAAGTCATCATCATCCTAGCACTATCCCGGTCGTACCCCAAGGCCTCCGTCATGGAACGCGGGGCCGCTTTTCGCCTTAATCTTCCCCTCTTCACCCGGGCTTAGGCATCTTTGGAAGTAAGTCGATTGGCACGCTTATCAGATCTTACGACGTCAAGCCAGCATTTCTTAGGTCTGCCACGTTAACCGGGGCTCGGCGAGGGCGGCATGGCCAGACATTTATTCCCTACGTAATGAGCTGGTTGTCGCAAGACGTGGCCGTACCACCGTAGGCGACACTCTTGCAGTTTATCCGCAATGTCACGGACACGAAGAGTGCCACGGATAAGGGAGTTCATAATGCTCCACACACCCAGCGCAGCATATTCATCTCCGGTGACACGACTTGTGTCGCTCAAGCACACGCCACGTCTAACTGCCATATAACAGGACAGGTCTAACGATGGATTTATAAATTTGTCCCTTCAACTTACTTAGGCAAGTATATGACTTAATTTTGCTAGCCGTATCCATCTGCTGCCCATGATCCTAAAGACATCATCGGTCCACCTTGCGAAGCTTGCGTTCGGTGCGCGGCTGTTGTTCTAGAACCTTCACAGCTAAGCCCTTTAATGTGTCTCGTCGCTATTATCTTGGTCAGTCTACTCTTTTGTAATCTCAGGTCTATTGTATCGCTGATAAATATGTGTCACCGTAGACTGGCTCTGTGCACTAGACTATGAAAAGATTACCCCTGACATGTAATGTGACGTGAGAAGGATATTATATCAGAATATTGATTACCTATCGGTCAACTTTATTGACCAATACTAAATATATAGTTGTATGTCTTATGTCTAGTAGTATGTATGTCTTCATTGGAGATACTTACAACACGTAACAAAGATGATTTAATAAGTAAGATTTTTGTTTAAAAGCAGGATTTCAAAGAGCCTACAAACACACACGTTATTTATAGCCCTATTAACTATCTTAAGCAGGTTGTAAAGTTTGTTTTGACGTAAAAAGATGGGTAAGTAATACAGCTATCGCAAACTAACTAAATAAAGTTCTACGATACACAATTTTTTTTACGCTTTTTCATTTTTGCTTGATGACACACCAAGAGCCAGTAGCTGGAGCTGAGGTAATACAGCTTTTAAGGATAGTAAACGAGAAACAATAGATTGTTTTATGGTTTGTTTTTCAAATAGTTAAAATAAAAATACAATTATTTATTTTATAGACCCACGCCTGAATTCCCGAAGGGGTAGCAAGAGGTGTAATTAATACAAAATAGTTTATTTTTTTAACAACAATGTAACAGTTAAGTTGTGATTGGAGCCTATTTTAAGCAAATAAAGCCTATAGTAGAACACTGTAAAAGTTACGTATTAGTTCAAATTAAACGAGACAGAATTTTATCAGCTGCGACCGCCGTCAATCTGAACCGCTCATCTCAACACAGCTTTTATTCGTTGATCGTCGCGCAAACATTTGTGTTTCAGTTCTGTTTGCGCTCGGTTTCAGGGCTACATGTTTGCCCTTCATTTAGACACAGCCGCTACTTGACTGATGAATTACGTATGTTTTGTTGTATTTATGTGTTTAAATAATTAACGGGTTTCGACTTTTGAGGACAAGCTTTTCAGAAGACTAACGAATTGTTTGTATTTCTTAAGTATTCTGTAGTAAAGCGTTATTAAAAGAAAAATACAAAGTCGCAATGTCAAAAAATATTGGCCTGTTATTGCCGAGTTAAAGTTGACAGACACTTTAAGGATTTTGAAGTTATGTGAGTATTTAATTATAATTATTAATTACTAAAGGACGCCTGCAGCTACGCCCGCACATTTTAATTTACCCCCTGCTACCCGATCCCGTCGGAATTTCGAGAATTCCCTTCTTAGTGCACCTCTACGGTCCCTAAGAAACATACAGGTATGCCAAATTTCAGCTTCCTGCGCCTAATAGTTTTGGCTGAAGCTTGTCTGTCAGTCAGTCAGTAACGCAAGGATTTTATATATACAGAAGATTGTCATGTACATTGTGCCTTATACAAGTACATAAGTTATCATACAAATGTACTTGTATGATTTTGGCACATCGCTCATTTACACTTTACCACTATTAGTTAGTCAATAAAAATCAGTGCTATACTTTAATCATAGCACTCTAAAAGATCCAAACCCTACCTATAACCCAACGAACTACATTTAAGGCTTTCACACTACCAACAACTCAAAGAAAAATAAAAAAATCCCCTACAAAACTTTGAGATAACCTTGTCCCAAAAAACAGGCAAACCCAATCGCTTAATACCCTATGGTGTACAATAAACAAGTAACAATAAATAAACATATATAGGAGAGGCCGATAAATTTCCAACGGTTTCCTTGTAAGTAATACTTCAGGCTATTGTGTAAGGTCAAACCAGTCCCTAAGGAGTGCCCGTTAGATTTATGAGTTCGAACTTTACAAACAGATGGTTCTAGATCCTACACACTTGTTGAGAATGTAAAACACGACTGTTATAACACATCACAAGTTTTCTTACCGTTTTTGAGAAATGTTCAAATGTGAAATATTGGAGCTGAGATGTTATTGTTGTTGAGATATTACACTTGTTTGCGGGCAGAAGTTAAAACAACCATTTGTTGGAGAAGATATATGGGTTATAAGGCTAGGCAGTTTTAATAAGTAGGGCAAAATTAATTTTGATGTTTTGATCTAGTAAAATCTAGTTGATTCGTACGTTTTGTTCGAATATTATGGTTGTGCTTCATTAGATACAGAACAAAGAAGGCACCACGTAAATTAAAAGCATTGTATTCTTAGTCTATTCTGAGACTGATGAACTTTCTCATAATTCAAAGTGTCAGTGTGTCGTGTCTCGGGTTTGATCCCCAGTTACCCCTCTGGCTATTCGAATGTGTGTATTAAAAATGTTAATTATCGCTCGCTTAGCAATGTGTCCGGTAGATGGCAATAGGCTTGCTTCCTATTACATTGGGACCTAAACATAACTGGCGAAGTATGGGTGTGTAATGTATTACTCTGCCTACCCCTTCGGGGATAAAAGGCGTGAAGTTATGTTATGTTATGTAATCCAAGATTAAAACCATTTCTGAGAAAATTTTAAAAGAATGTCGTTACTCATTTCAATACAACTTTTATTCTAGCGAATTTTAGAAATTGACCCGTCTCACAAGATTGCCTTAGTACATATATAATAACTTATACAGCTAAACGTCTTTAAGAAGGCAAAAGGCAGAAAAGCTTAGAAATAACTATACGTGACGAAGCAGATATTATGCAATAGTTGTTTTTTTTTTTCAGGTATTCAAAATTTTCAGCGATCGTTACAAAAAAGCTTAGACTATCAATAAATGTCAAATTTTTAAGCCCAAACCGTTGGATATTTACGGTTCACTGAAACGGCATAAGAGAATTATGACCATTCGCTCTTGAACCCTTCAAAAGATCAGGCCAGATAATCTTGAGTTGTGTTCTAGCGGTGGGAAGGGTAATCATACTCAAAAAGATAATATGCCATTACCAAAGAAAGGTGTTATCTAATCTTCTGCACTAGCGACATTGAAATTATTTTATACTCGTTTTACTCGCGATAACTAAGATGTTTAAGGCATAAATACCTCGGTATTTTCTGACATCACCGGTCGTGAAAAGGTACCCCATGTGATATTCAGAGCTTCTACGGCAACCTCTACACCTCGAAAGCGTCCCGTCCCCAACCCGACTCCGAGGATCCAAGAGCCACTTTAACCCGCCACTTCACGGCAAAGTTGCCAGACGTCAGCCAAGACAAAATCGTGGTGGCCCTGAGGCAGCTTAAAAATGGAAAAGCCCCCGGGGAAGATGGAATTACGACCGAGCTGCTAAAGGTGAAAAACCTATACTGGTGCTGCTCCAACGCATATTTAATTCTGTCCTGTTCTCGGAGAGAACTTCAAGGGCGTGGAGCAAGAGCATAGTCGTTTTGTTCTTCAAAAAGGGAGACAAAACTCTTTTGAAGAGCTATCGACCGATCTCGCTCTTGAGCCACGTCTATAAGCTGTTTTCAAAGGTCATCACGAACCGTCTCGCGCGTAGACTCGACGAGTTTCAGCCGCCCGAGCAGGGCGGTTTTCTAGGAGGATATGGCACCATAGACGACATCTACACAATGCGACAGATTATACAGAAGACAGAGGAGTATAATCAGGCCCTGTTCTTAGCGTTTGTGGACTATGAGAAGGCCTTTGATTCCATCGAAACCTGGTTTGTTCTAGAGTCCTTCCTTTTAAAGTTTTAAAGTTTTTTTTTCCTTTTAAAGTTTTTGGAAGAACACGAAAATAAAGGGAGGATTACGTGAAATTCTTTTGCGCTACTATAGATAAAAAAGTTTGTTTTGTCTGTTTTGGCAAGATATGGTGACTGGAGTGTTGAAAAGTTCCAATTACTTTCAAGATCATATTATGAGCAAAAACTTACTCAATACTACTGTATTATCTAAATAGAATTTGGATCGTTTATGTTTTCATTCTGACTACCTCCGTGGTCCTCTGTGGATAGCGTATGCGACTGCTGATCAGAGGTCTCGGTTTCGATTCCCGGGTCGGGCCAAAGTGTTACTGGGTTTTTCCGAATCCTCAGTAACAGCACGGAGTCTGGTGATGTGTCCGGTAACGGCAATAGGCGCGCCCCCTATTACGTGGGACCTAAAAATTCATAGCGAAATGTGGGTCTAATATTACACCTGTGCCTACCCCTTCGGGGATACAGACGTGAGTCGATAAATAAATAAAATAAATGTTTTCATTGACGTAATGTGCCTTAAGCATTGTATTGGGTCAGTGACCTGCCTACCCATAGGATTCCTACCATTCTACTTATATATTTTCCTATTCATTAGTTGACCTGTCACTTCCATCTGACAGACAATGAAGTTAATGATTTTCTTAGAACTTAATTTATTCTGAGGTAAGTGTAGTGCTGCCCTTAAAGTAGTAGACAATTCTGAAACGCGAGGTAATTTATAAACGTTATTTTTAATAGATAGAAAGAATACCTAGAGCCGAAACAAATCATTGCAGATCGTACAAAGCTTTATCTAATGTTGGGATCTGATCCAGCGCAGTGTTAAACGTAGATTTCATTAAAGTCATGAAAAAATTCTCGAATATCTTATTTACGGTCATTGCTGGCATTATATTTGATTATAATTCCACTAACCCCACAGACATCTCCAATACATAAAAATGCACTTAAATTTCAAATATATTTTTAAAGTCTGTTCACTCATAAAAAGATTAAATATTCATCCAATATATCGGCGAATTCATTTACCCAACTGGGTCATCAGAACTAATTTATTTTATACCCAAATAAGGTTACCCTAAATTGAGTTAACCGCGTATGAAAGATTAAACAATACTTTTTATTGTTGGTCAGCCGCTTCAAAAATGGACTCAATTAATATTTAAGTACTTTCAACCAATTCAATCGGGCATTAATAGTGGGTTCATTTTGAACATATGTATGGATATAACAGATTAGACTAATCCGTTGCTGAAACTAGTGCAAATACTAATGTCAATAAATTATTTATTTGATTTGGATATGGATTATTAGTAAATATTTACTTTGAAATGATAATAATATATGTACTTGTGATCTCAATAATTGATATTGATATTGTGGGAGTACCTCTGTGGTTTGCTTGAATTGGGAAAGTCAACTAAAATAGTAAGGTATGCGTATAGAATCTCGCTGTAGGCGAAGTGAGCTGTGGTCAAATGGTGAATGTCAATCTCCTTAATTCTCCTATCCACTCTAGAAAGAAAGGGAGAAAGGAGGCTAGAAGCTGGATTATGAGGAAGGAAAACAATCGCAGTTCGTGAAATTACGAGTATCTAGCAAGGATAGTGTTCGATTCCAGAAAGATAACAATATTTACGATTCCAATAAAGTATATTTCGAGAGAACAGAATGTGCGTTTATAGAAGTAGAAATTACGATCACAAAAGAGGATTCACATTTGCAGCAGGAAACATTCTAAGCACCAATCAACGTACATGAAAATAACATACGTCACTAAAACATTAATAAATTATCCCATAAACACATCAACAGTCTAACGAATGAATACGTAAACAAAAACCCTTTCATTCATTTCGTTTTCAGTAGTGAAACATTTAAGTTTATCAAACACATCCCAGGGCACTAATCATCGCGGAAACAATCTAACAAATAATTAAAATGTCCCGGAGATATTTTTCCCGTATTACATGGATTTATGTCACACAAACCTTCACAGTTCCGACGGATAAAAGGGTTCTGTTTGAATAAACTTCATTGTTCCATATTTGAGTTACCTCGATGATAAAATAATATTATTATGAAGAATAATATTATTAACATATCGCTCCATACTATCAGTGTGGGGACGGATTAAGAGTACGAAGTGTCACTTCCCCCTTTTATGCCACGGTTCTCGTAAGAAGCGACTAAGGAAAATATATGAAGCAAATAGAATCTTTGGGAAGAGACGAGAAAATCGACATCTAACCGGGCACGGGCACCAGCCTGACTGACCAGCATGGTATATATAGTAAGTCAAATCCTCTTATTTTTAATTTCAAAAATAAATTTAGTAGTAAGTAGGTAATTATACTTTGCACGCCACAACACTGTTTTTACTGTCAACGTCCAATCCTATCTAGTAATATCACATGACTCATTATTGAATAATTAGCTTTATATCAAAATAAATTGCTTCTGCATAAAAGGTTTGGTATTTTTTAGTGTTTATTTATTCAACATCACTATATTATTTTTGTTGGATCTAGCATTGACAACTCTTTTACAGGCTATCCCACGATTTTAGAAGGTAAGTGAAGGAAATGTGCCTCACGGCTTTCGGAACCTACACACTAATACTACCGTAGTGTCAATGACTCGCGATTAGCATACTTTGCCCTGACCTCACCGATATGATCAACATCGTACCGATGCAGTTTCAATACAAATCTTGCCTTGAACCTTGCCAGTCTGATGTTTAGTTTGTCCAACCCTATCGTCATCTTTGTCATCAACTTCAATAGTCTACAGGTGGATATAGGCCTCTCCAATGGCACGCCACTGAGCCTGACTGCCGGCTCTTCGTTTCCAACTGCTGCCAGCCATATTGCAAGAATCATCACTCCACGAGGTCGAAACATGGTCAATATTGATTTAATATACATACACACTTACACGCACTGGCCGCGCTTAATACTGCGTAACCTGTTATGTAACATTACGCGCAACATTTTTTAATCATAACAAGAAGTGTGAATAAATAAACGATTATAAAGGTACCCGAAAAATTCTCTTAAATTAACGTGAAAATCCGTAAAACGACCACAATATGGCTGCTTTTACCGAGATTCGTCCATTTATTTGATATGCGGGATGCTTTTATAAAAAGTTTTGCGACACCGCGCACCGTTGGGTTCAAGGGCATATCCATCTGTTTACAATTTTCGGCTGTTCAAATAGAATATTAATGCGCGGTTTAATTTTAAATCCGGTTCGTGTAATTTCATAAGAATCAGGATTATCAGGAATATATTTTTGTGCGTTTTTCTAAGTTTATTTTGATGAGACGGATGTCATGACTGAGCCTAGCCTAGATTGTATTGTGATTTAAATAAAATTATATGAACGTAGCAGATACAGCAATGAAAGACAATACGATCTATCATAATGTTTTAATAAAGAAATCTAGCAATCAATCAATCAATCAATCAATCCTTTATTTGCTAGAATACGGTCACATTTTACAGCTTATCAGTTTTTAGATTGTACAGCATATTCTGCCACATGTGGCGTGCAAAGATGAAATAATACACATTAAATATACTTAACAGCTAAATACAATGACATGATTCGTTTCTAACATTATTATGACATGTATAAATATAAATGAGATCCAATTAGAATATTTATTAATGAAATAATTGAAAAATATAATTGCAATGTATGCGAAGTAGTTAACAATAGTTAAATTCTGGCGGTAACAAATAATAATAGAATATGTCGAACAATTTAAAAAAGATAATAAAATTAAAATAAAGCAATAAAAATGTCCAAATAATAAAATAGAAATAATGTCAAAGTAATAGTAAAATGTCAAGCAGTACATAAAAAATAATAAAAAATAAAAAAAATACAGTAATAGTCTTAGGTCGTGGATACATTATAATATTATAAGTCAATAATTATAATTTAAAATAAGTACTTAATAATGTGGTATATGATAACAATATAATAACATAATAATTATTGTGCCCTTATAGCTTTATCACAAAGAAAATCATCAATATTATAATAGCTTTTTTGAATTAGTAGGTTTTTAAGCGACTTCTTAAATTGTGTGTTATTCATATGCCTAATAGCTATTGGAATTTTATTATAGATTAGTGGAGCTTTGCATACTATACTTTTATAGAGTAAAGCTGTTTTAGCGGAATGGACACGAAGTCTATCATTATCACGGCGATTTCGGCTGACGCAATCAGATAGTTTAGGAAATAGATCAGGGTTGTTCCTGACAAATAGAGCTGTCTCAATAATGTAAAGTGATGGAAGTGTGAGAATGTTGTACTTTATGAAAAAAGGCCTACAACTTTCGGTACTTTTAATACCAAACATAGCGCGAATGCATCGCTTTTGCATTTTAAACACCATATCCTTATTTGTAGAATATACCCAAAAAATTACACCATATCTAAGGATGGATTCCACGAGTCCGTAATATGCCGAAAGTAACGCATCTGTGTTAATAATAGCAGCTAATTTATGTAAAGCGTAAGATAGACTGCTGATTTTTTTACATACAATGTCAATGTGTTCCTTCCAATTTAATTTGTTATCAATATTTAAACCTAGAAATCGAGTAACAGTAGCTTCTTTAATGGTTATATTTTCATATACTACATTTACATTTAACGAATTTTGTAGTCGTTGTCCAAAATGCATACTTAATGCTCGTTTTCATGAAATTAATTTTCAAATTATTATTATTTAACTAATAAATTATGGATTTCAATGCGTCATTAATGTCAGATTTATATTGATTTGTGTCCTTACATGCTATGGTGGCCGTGCTATCATCAGCAAATAATATCAAGGGTTGGTTGGTAGCATTTGGTAAGTCATTAATATATAGTATAAATAGGAGTGGCCCCAAAACACTACCCTGGGGTACACCATGTGGTACATAACGCCTATTTGAGGTGTAAGTTTCTTGGCGTTTTGTGTTAAAATCGATTTTATTAATTTCTGTTATTTGCTGTCGGTTTGTTAAATATGATCTCATTAAGTTTAAAACATTGCCTCTGACACCATAAGCATGAAGTTTATTAAGCAGAATATTATGACACACACAATCAAAAGCGGAGGACATATCACAATAGATCGCACATACAGGGGATTTTTTATCCATGTGCGTTAAAACATTATTAATAAAATTATAGATTGCCATATTGATGGTTTTGTTTTTACGAAAACCATTCTGTTCACTGCATAATATTTTATTTCTTTCTAGATACGAATAAATTTCCTGATACAGATATTTTTCAAATAGCAGTTAAGAAAGGATGTTTCTAGCAGATAAGAAAGGATGTTTCTAGCAGATAAGAAAGGATGTTTATTTTTAAAGTAGTTACATTAAAGCCAGGGTGTGCTTCCGCTCTACTGGTCTGTCCGATCGTAGAGAAGAGGCATTCGGGTTCGCGCTCCCGGCTCGCTCGAGCAGTCGCAATCACTACCAATGTCCCTTCCGTGATTGCGGCATCCTTTATTACCTTTGACATCCTTTCCAAAAACCAAACTCCTTTAACACTCTCTTATCCTATCCTGTATTTCCCTTCCGTTCCTTATCCGATTGATATACTAGGAGTGAGTGAAACGAAGAAGAAAGGTTGCTCAACAACTACTCATGGCCAGTATCATGCATACTGGTCTGGAGTCGTTGAGTCTGAAAGAGCTAGCCGAGGAGTTGGAATGATTCTGATGATAGGATGAATGAGTGTGTGAAAGAATATGAATATGTCAACTCCAGGCTTCTTTGGATGCGTTTAAAACTTGGCTTAATGAAAGTCTTTGTTGTGTGTGTGTATGCTTCAGACATGTCCAAGCCATTGAATTTCAGAGAGGAATGCTGGGACAAGGTTAGAGATGTGCTTGCTAGGTGTGAGAATATTCTATACTATAATAAAACTGTAGAGGTGAAAAAGTCTGTACATTAAAGATATTTTGACGAAAATTAGCTAAAAAATATAGGAAAATGCTAAAAAGCAATACTTGATAATTTTTAGAATTTATGTCTGTCTGTCTGTCCGACGTCTTTCCCTATGTTGCTAAAGATCTCTGAAATGGCGAAATTGATTTCAATAAAACTTACACTCATGTACAAAGGATACTCAAACCTATAAAATAGTATATGTTACATCACAATCGGTTGAGTGGTTTTCGGTATACAGCTTGACCTCTCCTTTGTACGTTGTCCCAAACAAAACAGGGATCATCCAAAACTGGTTTTATATGTGGTGCCATTTATGATCATTATAAGTTTGTTAGTAAAAGTATAGTTAGTCTAAATAGATACCTTCAAAGTGTTTTATGGCTATTTACCGACAGATAGATGTCACTATTTTCAAATAATTTCCTAGCAAAATAAATTTACCTTGCAAAAAAGGCAATAATTATGTGTCGGGTATCTTTCTGTTATTAAAAAAATAATAGAGATAGAGGTAGTTATATAATCATTTCATTTTATTTTAAATGATAAAAACAATTACTATAGATCCTTTTTTCAATAAAATGTCGATTAGTCCATATTATTTTCTATCTCGGTCGGTTTGTATGTGTAAACATAGATGGCGTTTTCTGAATGGCGGTGTTAAGATTCTCCGTGGATTGATGAGGTTCTCGGTTAATTTTCTTTCGTTTTCGTCGGATTGGTGTCTTAGTCGTTTCTTTTGAATAATGAATGTGGATGTGTTTCGTTCGTTCGTGTTCTGTACTTATGCAGGTGTCTGATTATTCCCAAATTCCAACACCTCACGTAGGTACGTGGGAATCCGTGGGTGGGAGACTGAGGCCTGAATTCAGATACCTCTTGAGTAACTCAACGGCGCTATCTTAATTTCGGCAGGGCTGGATATTCGTAGCCCTGTGTGTATTTTCTAAATAAATCGCAGGGACAGACTTGAAACAGCTGGAATCGACCCCCGAAGATGTTGTTTTTTCACATGGTCAGTTATATGTGGCATGTTCACAAGTAAGCGGTAAAAATAATTTACATGTTCTATATGAAGGTGGTAAAACAGATATATGAGATAGATAATGTTGTGTATAAAGAAAGTCTCTAATGATATCCCTACTATCCCTACTAATATATATATATATATATATATATATATATATATATATATATATATATATATATATATATATATAAGAGAAAGTCGTGTTAGTTACACTACTTATAACTCAAGAACGGCTGATCCGATTTGGCTGAAAATTGGTGGGTAGGTAGCTCAAAACCAGGAAAAACACATAGGATACAATAAAATGCAAAACATAATCTGGGAGGGATTTTGGAGGTGGTCGAAGTTTGTAGGGACAAACCTCCTACCTATAATTGACTACTGCGCATGTGCTATCTGTCAGTACTGTCACATTATACATTGTCATATTGTGCACTGTCATTACTTCGTTCGCTTACTTTTTATATAAACTAATAGTTATTGAAAAAGCCTTGGCAAATACCTACTAATATAAGGTATAAATGCGAAAATGTACCAATTTCACGCTAAGCCGGCTGAACCAATATTCTCTACTCATAAATGCGAAAGTGTATATGGACCATGGCTTTGACATTTGACTGTATTTCGGTAGATAATGTCATTAATACTGGCCAAGTTTCTTCGTTCCCTGTAGAGTGTCTGATTGAACTCCTTACAATTATCAGGAGTATGGAGTACCTTCACGCAACTTGAGACTGATCGTTGGTGTTCCAGTCCTGATAATGCAGAATCTTAATGCACCAAAGCTTTTGTAATGGCAAACGGCTACGAGTAACACCTAGGAGGAAACATTATAAAAGCTATTCGCTATGAAGGCTTCCGTAGTGGAGGTATCCACCTACCATAGCCATTATCTTCGACTAAATATTAATAGTATTTGTATAAACGATGAAGCTATATTTGCGGTTTTTAAGATGTGTTTTATTTCAAAAACTGCTTATTTATTATAAAGTAAACATTTTCGTTGGAGGTTTTTATAACGATCTACAGCATGTATTATTTTTAGATTTGTCCCTCTCTTACTTTAAAAGTTAGAGGGGTTAGTCACACACACTCATACCACTTTGAAACCGTATTATCTTTCAAACGATTGACTTCGAGAAACAATGGTTTTAAGAACCTCAAAATAATTTTAACAACCCATTTTCTACATCAGTTCCATGTATGTAAAGCCTTAATATTCAATATTTTTTATTTTCTATAACGTCGTAAAGCGGTTCACAGAATACATCTAGCTACCAATTTTCAAATGTGTAAACTGAATAGTTTCGGCATAAAGTGGCTATGATATACGGATAGACTGACAGACATAGCGCGTCAATAAGGATTCTATTTGGATTCCATGTTTAGCCATTTTTGACTAGAGAACTTTAAAAATACTGTTTACAATAATGTTTTAAATACTTCTTGCGGTTCTATTTCTTATTAGTTCCTATGAAGAGAATTAAAACGAAAATTACTATCGAACGATGAAGGAGTTTTGTGTTACCCCGAACTTAACGTGAGCGAAGCCGCGGGCAAAAGCTAGTGAAAGAATAATTATGTTAGGTGACTTAAATGGATGGGTGGGTGTGTCTCGTGATGGATGTGAAAGGGTTCTAGGGCGATTTGGTGACGAGAGAGTGAATGAAAATGGTGAGAGTTTGCTGGAAGTTTGTATGGAAGGAAAGCTTGTGGTGACAAACACTTTGTTTAGTCACAAGTTGATTCATATGTATACATGGCAAAGGCAGACAGAAAGGAGTATGATAGATTTTGTTGTGGTAGATGAACGATTAAAAGGAAAAGTGAAAGATACTAGAGTGTATCGAGGCTTAAATGTGGGTACTGACCATTTTTTGGTAGTTAGCCGCATAGCAGGACTAACTACTAAATGGTGCCATCGCCCTCGCATACACTCAGCTGCCATAGAAAGAGTGAAAGTTGAAAGATTTGAAGAAGAGGATGAACGTAGTCAGTATAAAGAGGCGTTGGAAGAAAGGTTTAAAGAATTGTTTGAGGAAGATGAATGCGAGATAGAAGAATTTTGGAATGAGTTTAAGAATGGAGTAATAGAGACAGCTATACAAGTATGTGGCGTAAGCAAGAGGAAGCATGTTAAAAAGATTTGTAATGAATGGTGGGATCAGGAAGTAAGTGGTGTGGTCGCGGAAAAGCGCAAAGCATGGATGGACTTGCTGGCCATAAGAGCCAACAAAAGGGTACAAGGTAGTGTGACTGACAATGAAAGGATAGTGAAAGAAAAGTATGTCAGGTTGAAACATAAAGTAAAAGAGATAGTGAGAAGAAAGAAAGAAGAATGTAAGGATAAATTTGATAGAAAGTTTTGTCAGCATTTTCGGGCCAATATCACATTATTCTGGCACTTGGTTAGAACAGCCCGAGGCAAAGCAGGAGACTCAAAAGTTGGTGTGATAAGGGATGTAAATGGAAATATTATAAGAGAGCATGGGGAAGTTTTGGATCAGTGGAAGGTGTATTTTGAGAATTTGTTTGAACGAGGAGAGAGTGACACTAGGAATATAGTAGCGAATGAGGTAGATAATTGTGAAAGTAATATAAGTATGGAAGAGATACGGTATGCAATAAAAAGTTTGAAAACGGGTAAAGCTGCGGGATATGACAGAATATCTGCTGAAATGCTCAAGGTAGGCGAAGGCGTCACCGCAAGTCTGCTGTACCTACTTTTCAATAAATGTTGGCGGTCCGGTCGTGTACCAGGTGACTGGAACAAGGCCGTAATTGTGCCACTGTACAAGGGAAAAGGGTCTCAGCAGGAATGCAAAAATTATCGCGGTATAAGCCTCTTGAGTGTTGTTGGAAAATTGTATGCAAAGATACTGATTGAAAGAGTGATCTCTGAAACGGATAGTAAAATTTGGGATGTGCAAGCGGGATTCAGAAAGGGAATGGGATGTACGGATCAAGTCTTTTCCTTAAAGTGCATTTCAGAGAAAATCTTAAGTAAACACCAGAAGGTTTTCTGCGCCTTTGTTGACCTGGAAAAGGCTTACGATCGATTGGTGAGGGATGAACTTTGGTCAACACTTTCTGTGTATGGAGTGAGCAGTAGTCTGATACGGGCACTTGAATCCTTATATAGGGATTCAAGTGCCTGTGTCAGAATAAACGGGGCCTACACGGACTGGTTTAACATTGATCGTGGTGTTAGACAGAGATGTGTAGCGTCTCCTTGGCTGTTCAATCTATTCATGGACAGTTGTTTGACCGATCTGAAAGGGTCTGAATGTGGATTAAGAATGGGTGAATCTGTGTTTAAGACCCTGCTATACGCAGACGATCAGGTTCTTTTTGCGTCGTCAGCGTCTGATTTACAGCAGATGGTCACCGTAATGAATGAGGCGTATAATTAGAAGGGCATGAAAGTGAATGTAAGCAAGACTAAGGTCATGGTCATAGAGAGGGAAGACAGTATAACTGAATGTAACATAATGATAGGAGATGAAAAAGTGGAACAAGTGAATGAGTTTGTGTATTTAGGGTCTTTGTTTACGAGAGATGGGAAAAGTGAGGGAGATGTTGAAAGGAGAGTGAAAGCAGGAAATAGTCTGAATGGCGCCTTACGGTCCATCATCAGTAGCGAAATTATACCAAGTAAAGCTCGCCTTGCTGTACTGCAGAGAGTTTTAGCGCCAACACTGATGTATGGTAGCGAATCATGGGTATGGCAGAAGAAGCATGAAAGTTGAATCAATGTTGTGGAGATGAGAGCTTTGAGGAGTATGTGCGGAGTAAGGCTGATAGATAAACTGAAAAACTATGTGATACTAGAGAAGTGTGGTCTGAAACAAGATGTAGTGACAAAGATTGAAAAAGGAATGTTGCGTTGGTTTGGACATTTGGAACGGATGGATGAAAGAAGAAATACGAAAGGAGTGTATCGTGCGAGAATGAATGGAAACGTCGGTAGGGGACGCCCTAGGTGGACTTACGCCGACCAAATAGGTGACGTACTGAAAAAGGGCCAAATTAAAAGTACCCATAACCGACGCGCATGCATGATGAGGTTAATGAATGACGAGGAAGTGAAAGAGGTATGTTTGAACCGAAGCATGTGGCGTTCCATAGTCTCTGCCTACCCCAATGGGAGACAGGCGTGACGTTATAGATAGATAGAGATTACATTTTGGATGTAAAATATTCTATAGAATTACCAACTGGATAATAAAGTACATTTGGTAAAAAATATTTCAAAAATAACATAAGGCAGTAACGGATTTCTCTCAACATAGTACTGAGCAGCAACTTGAGTATTGACTTCGACTCATCCCATCAAAATGAGTCCAAATCATAAATATAATTACATTAAGCTGGTAAGACAAACAAAGCTTGCACTAACCAGCATATTTCAACTAGGTATCCATCAATATTAATTACATTCAATCTTATTATTCCTAAAAATACCTGTGATATTCTCTAGATCGCTAATCCAACCTTTATCCTAAAGACAAACCACAGGCCTATAATCTATATTCAGATAAATTTTGTATCATTAGTGTAACTAATAGTACCGCAAGTGAACTCAGTTTGAATTCTCTCAGGCCCAATTACCTAACTAAACAGAATACTTAAAACGTGATGTTGTAGTATCTGTATATGTCGGTTTACGATAAACCATACGATATTGATTGATTGATTGAAAACTCTTTATTGTACACCAGAAAAACAAAAATATACAAGAATACAGTGATCAAATCATAAACAACTTAAAACTAGGTACAAGTTTTAAGTTTGTGTGTTTTAATGCGAAGCGATTTCATCCAGACAACCAAATGGGAAAAACCATAATTGAGTGATTGATAGAATGAGTAGGTATGTACTTAGAGGAATAGTGTATCCTAAAGAGCTCAACAAAACTAAACTTATAAGAATACTATGTACTTACATACTAATATTACAACATACATAAATATATACTTTATAAAATATATAAAAAGATACTATAAATAAATACAATAGATATAAATACCTATATAAATAGATACCATAAAAAATACACTATCAGTGCAAGTTTAAAAGAGTAGTCACGGAAAATCTGCTAAGTAGTGTTTGGTGACAAGTTTCTTAAATAATGTCAACGATTGAGCCTGTCTTATTGTCTCAGGCAACAAATTCCATAATCGGACAGCCTAGACAGTAAAAGATTTGTCATAGAAAACCGAAGAATGTGCAGGAACTTTCAACCTAACATTCTCCGATGATCTTAAGCACTTTGTATGTCATGGAGGTATTCAAAGCGAGTTTTCAGATACATGGGAAAAGAAGGGTTGTATAGAATATTACAGAGAAGGCAGAGAATGTGAGTATTCCGGCGAAGGCGGAAAAAGCGGCGAAGGTGCAAAATACAGAGATATGATCATATTTGCGTAAACCAAATATGAATTTTATACAGACATTTTGGAGCCGCTCAAGTTTATCAAGCTGATCATTATTGAGATCGAGATAGCTGGCATCGGCATAGTCAAGAATGGGAAGAAGAATAGATTGCACAAGCGCAATTTTAGTGGCAGTCGGAAGGAAAGTACGCAGTCTTCTCAATGATGCTATGGCAGCACAAAGACGTCGGCTGATGTATTGCAGCTGGACGGCCCACGAAAATGTTGTGTCTATGTATATCCCCAGATTCCTAACATCTTTACGAAAAGGAATAGAAACACCTGCAAAAGACACCTGGGGAAGCACGGACCAGTTAATCCTAGATATCAGTCTAGAGCTGCCAATAATTATAGCCTGGGTTTTAACAGGATTAACTTTAAGACCATACGTTTTAGTCCATTCTGATATGGCAACTAGGTCCTGATTAATACTGGCGATGCCTAAAGATAAATTTTCAAGCTTCGCTTGTGAGTAGATTTGCAGATCATCTGCATAAAGTTGGTAGGAACTTGAAAAAGAATTAGATATTGAATTGATAAAAATCGAGAAGAGCAGAGGAGAGAGAACGCCGCCCTGAGGTACACCCGCAGAATTGTTGCACCAGGACGAATAAGTTTCATCTAGATGGACACGCTGCCGGCGGCCAAACAGGTAACTATGAAACCAGTCAGTCACGGATGGAGCTATGCTAAGAGAGCTTAAAATGGCAAGGAGAACATCAAAGTCAACGGTGTTGAAAGCATTGCTGAAATCCAACAAACAGAGAATTGTAAGCTTGCCGTCCTCCATACCTGACCTGATATCATCCGTAATATTCACAAGGGCTGTAGTGGTGCTATGACCAGAACGGAAACCTGATTGAAAAGGATTGAGGATGTCATTTTTTATAAGGAATAAGTTAAGTTGGTTATAGGTGAGACGTTCAAGGACTTTGGAAAGAAAGGATAGTATGGATATGGGTCGGAATTCAGAAAAGGATACAGGATTGGATTTTTTAGGTAGTGGAATCACATGAGCATACTTCCAAGCTGCAGGAAACACGCTACTGGAAATTGAGGAATTAAATATGTGCGTGATAATAGGTAGGATTATATCAAGGATGGGGAGGATCATATTACGGGTGATATCGTCACAACCAACAGCGTTGGAGCTAATAGATAAAATGCTCTTCTTAACATCACATGCACTAAACTGACTAAAGACAAAGGGAATTGAAAGCGATGAAAGATAATTTATTGTATTCAATTTGGTTGTCCCGTCATAATTGGACGAAGCAGAGAAGTGCTGGTTAAGCATGTTAATATCAAAATTGTAAGGATTAATATTCTGACTTTTGCTTTCCAACCCCTAATGATTTGAAAAATTTCCATACTTTCGCAGGATCTCCGTTTTCTACAGAAATGTGGATATGCTGGCGTTGTGCATCTCTACACACCCTATTGCAGTGATTTCTGAGTGTTATGTATTTTAATTTATTTACCTCAGTGGGTTTGGATTTTAGTTTTGATTTGGCCGCTGCTTTTTCCTGAATAAGTAGCCTTATTTCCTCAGTAAGCCAAGGAGATGGCGCATGCTTTAATTTTATAGCGCGAACAGGCGCATGGGCATCGTAGAGGTCAATAAGATTTCTCTCAAGTAATTAAATTTTACGGTCAATAGTATCAGCATCTAGTAATGGTTTCCAATCAATTGCCTTAGCATCATCAATGAGATCATCAGTATTCATACCACTAAAATTGCGAAGCAAGAGAGTTCAAGACTTTACCTTGGGGGACGAATTTTATAGGAGAGATAAATCAGGTCGTGATAGGAAAAAGCATCTGCACTACATTGGCCATGTGTAGCGACATAGTCAAGATATGAGACAAGAATGAGGTCTAAAAGTGAAGGTGTAGAATTTGGGAAGTGATGAGTAGCATTCAAAGGAAGTATATGCAAATTAGTGGAGACAGCAATAGATTCAAATTCAAATTCAAAATCCTTTATTCATTTGGGTCACAATGTGACGCTTATGAACGTCAAAATAATAAATTTATAAAAATAATTACTTATAGACTCTACAAAATAAATACTTATAGAAGAGAGAGAAGAGGAACGTGAGCCGTTTTTAAGAATACAGGTGTTAAAGTCACCCATAATTATTGTTTGACTGTAAAAGGGGGATAGATTAAGTAAGAGATTCTCAAAGGATGAAAAGAAATCAACACGCAAGGACTGACAATAGTAAACACCAAGGAGAATTTATGTATGGTGCAGCTCGACTTCCAAGAAGAAATGTTCACCGGCATTGGGTGGGGGCGGCTGTGAAGACATGTTTAACCCGGCGAGGATGTGGAGGGGTCATTCTGACCCTGTCAATTTTTAATCGTGTGTTGTTTTTTATTCTGCGATCGAAGAGTTTTGAACGTCACAATAGCTGTTGCTAAAGGACCGGCGCGCGCGCCCCGCGCCCCTGTTCAAGCGGTCGCTGCCTGTGACGGGAGCAACAAGTGCGTGCAGTCAGAAAGGGTAAATATGACCCCGCGGCAACCGCGATGTAACATTTTTATGTAAGGTTTCAATTATATTTTTTACTTAATATTATTATAATTTTAGTTTTTTCCTACACAATGAATAGCCAGGAGCTTGAGGATGAGCGCATACATCTTGTTTTAATGCAGTCTGACAGTGAAGACGACTTATTATCCGACGGTAGCGAAAAGGAAGATCATTTGACAGCTACGTAAGAGAATCAGAGAATTCATCGGAGAACCTGAACAAGAAGCAACTGTTAGGGTTCCAAGTGTACGAAAAAGGTGCGAAGTATGTCCTTATGCCCGCCATCGCAAACAACCAATGTTTGTGAAGATTGCCATAAGTATATTTGTCCAGAACACACTACCTATTTCTTTCTGCCAGGATTGTGCTGCAATCACAGACAATAATGATTTGTAGTTCATAATTGATGATAAGACTAAGTGCGACTAATTGATCTCTACGTATGTACCAAATTAAAAGTTAATCGTCAAGAAGTTAGTTACTTTTTATTGTTTTTAGTGTAAGTTAAGAAAGTCTATGCAAAAGTTGATTTTTTTTTAGTATTTTGCTAAAAGTGATTTAATTATAATAGTTTGTACTCTTATCTGCGTTTTATTTCGATAGAACCGTAAAAATAACATGAAAAATAAATAATATTGATTAATATTTGGTACATTAATATAAATTTATATATTTTAAACCCAATTATATACAGGGTCAATAAGACCCTCCACAACCTCCACGTTACTATTTTCACCACATCCTCGCCGGGTTAATATTGAATAAGCAATATATGAACGGAGGTAAATGGCAACACCACCGCCACCGCGATATTATACAATACCAACATCGTCCTGTCATCCATCACAACACAAAATGGCGGCATTCCACAGTATGATACATAGGTTATTGAATGTACCACTGAATATACATCATTTATTATGATAAATAATATTTAATTCTTTGTTATATGATTGTATATTCAGTGGTAATTTGTTTTCCTCGAGCTATATGTAGCTCGAGGAAAACAAATTAGAATGGCCAAGTCACTTTTATATCTCTACATAAAAGAACCTATAAATAATACAGCTGTTCTTACCTATTTTGGAAGTATAACTGACCGTATGGCGCGTATACTGAGGAGGAACGGTATCAGATCAGCCTATAAACCATACAAAACGTTAAAATTTCTTTGCAATGGTAAAGATAAAGTATGCAAGAACAAAAAGTCCGGTATTTACTGCTTAACGTGCGATCAATGCCAAAATAAGTACATAGGACAGACGTGTCGAAGTTTTAAGCTGAGATATAAAGAACATTTAGCGGCGTTTAGAAACAACCAGCCTGAAAAGTCACATTTTGCTAAACACTTACTTCAAACGGGCCATAGTCTAAATAGCGGACATTCATTTAACGTCATACATACTTGTCAAAAGGGTATCAGAATGTGCTTATTGGAACAATTAGAAATTTTAAAGCGTCTCAAGCATACATTACTGAACGATCAAACCAACTTTAACGGGTCCCCATTGCTGAATATATTCGCATACCGTCATAATGACGCACATCAGTCGAGCGGCGGAGGGAATTAGAAAGTACAATCGTTTATAAGACATGCACACGGTAGGACAGCGCTCAGTCGTTGCCCATCGCTCCTGAGGATGCCTCGTGCAGAGGCGAAACACGTGTCGAACAATAGTCGGCGCATACAGCGGGATACTGCAAGTCAGGTATCTTCCTGGAACCCATACCATTCCTATATCCCTTATCCTTTTAGAGGAGTTCGGTATTGCCAACCTTTTTCTATTGCAGTAGTTGGAGTGGTCAATCCGAGGGTGCGTGGTAGGTTCTTCTTTCCTTCCATTAGGTTAGTATGTATACGTCAAATAAGGTTAGATTATGAATTCAGTATGATTACTATAAGTTACCTACTATAGTTTTATAACTACAATGGAGGTAGTTATTCAGAAGCATTTTGTTTTTTCAGACAACTCCCGCACTGGGATTAAATCCTGTAGTGCAATGAACTTTACAAACACTCAATCAACATATAACAAAGAACACCCAGAGTCTAAGCAACCATTTGTGGATCGCGCAAAGTTACGTCTCTTGTGGCCTGTGGGTAATTGAACCCACAACAGCCGGCGCAGTACTTAACGGTGAGAAGTCCACTACGCCAAAATAGCAGTCTTGGTGCAGTCAACTACTTTGTTATGCATTGTGGGTATTAAAATATTTTTCTAATTTTGTATGAAATTACGCTACAATTTACTAACCCCTCGAAGCATTTTGGCCACCATCAAGGCATCTCAGGACACCCGTAGATGTATTTTGGCCACTTTCGAGGCTAGGCTTTCGAGCTAAGTACGGGCGCGTAATATTTTCGTTGAAAGAATGGTGATATTTCTATTTATTAAGGTAATATTGCATATCAAAAGACGCGTAATTAAATAAGCTTTCGAAGGATATTAATTAACACCAAATATTATACTTGAAGCCCACGCAAGAGCGGTATAAAGCGCGCCCGGTATAGTATTTTCCCGCCATTTTCGAGCGCGCTATTATATTTCTAACATATTCATATTTTTCGTCGTTTTTTATTATGAGAGGTATATAAGTATTGTACACGGTTATAAAGGTAATTTAATTTACTTTCAGAAAAAATAAATATAATGGAATGAAACATTTTAATTTTAAACATAAAAAACCATATCTGATAAGAATCCGATAAGAATTATTCTTATTGGACTTTGCACAATTGTTTACTTTTTCCCACCAAAAATAACCGCCATACCCGCCAAAATTTTCGAAAGCCAATATCTCATGAATTATAGGAGTATTATTTATCATATGATAGGTTTATTTATATACTCATAATACAACAATAATTCATAGCAGAAATGTAACCTTATCCTTAAATAAAAAATAAATGCCGCTTTCTCGGTAATTGAATGAATATAGCCTCTTGAATTAAATGATTACACAATATTTGTTTACTTTTTTGCTGTTATTTTATAATTCATTCACAATTAAAACATAGAAATATAATTATATAATTTGTTTACAATGATGTTTTGAATCCATAATTACGCCCCGCGCGCAACATGCAAAGACAGCGAAATATACAAAATTTCAAATGCTGACATTTAAATAATTGTCTAAGCAAGCATTGCTATAATTTTAAATGATTGTAAGGATTATACCACCAGGTATACAAAATAACAAATGTAAGCAATTTATAACCCATATTGTTATCATGACAAACAAAAATGGCGAGTAGGTCGTCGATAGACGACATTGTTTACAATAGGATCTAGTTCGGCGGATCGCATAAACTAAACATTCCGTCATTCAGTCACCATTTAAACATTACTACAAAGCTTAATTAATTTACTTTCATAAAAATATCATGTCAAATATGACCCGACGACGAAATAACACCCGAGTGACGAGTCGTAAGGTTAGGTTTAAGGTAGCACGGCAAGTGGCCTTGCTTCGCGGGTGGTCAGATAACGACCGCGTGATGCTTTAGCGGAAAATGTCAAATTAGAGCGGTTACCTTGAGCGGCTAAATTATATTTCGAAAAACATTGTGTCTGCGTTGGTAGTCGATCTGTGGAAACCTTAATATTCATTCAAATCTGGAAGACCGGTAAGCGAAGCCCGTGTTTCATAATGTAAAGCATTGGATTGATTTGGGATAGTATCAGGACGACTTGATGATGTACACTATTTTACGCGGACCATAGTTCCAGTTATAACACTCAAAGTGAGAGCCTTGGTATGTATGCCACTCGTAGATAGTAACGTCGGCTGTACTCAAACAACTAAAAAATTTGTCATTTGTTAGTTGTTGTTGTATGTGCAGAGGATTTATACTTGCATGTAATTTGAAATTACATGCAAGTATAAATCCACTGGACGTAGATGAGGTCTTTGATGAGGATAACCGTTATTACTTGCTCATGGAACTATGAATATTATAATACTAATGCATGGAATGCTAGAAGGGCTCTGAATATTTCAGGTGCTTGAGCCACATAGTTTTAGGCGTATATTATACTATAGGCGTAACCGATCGTAACATTACTTGGCGGGGTTTGTCAAGAAGATTGAATGTGCGTAATTCTTATAGTTCATTTTCTGGTCAAGTTCGTTCTTAGTTTTATAGTTTACTGGCAGAAAGTAAATATAGGTTACTCCATACTTTCCTGTCATTGAAAAATTCAAAATTCGCAGAAATAAAAATTGTCGACCATAATTTAGCGTAACATAAAAACCTCAAAAATATCACTAGGTAACCAGAATTTACTCTTGTTTCGTGGACATCCATACGCTAGCCGAACATTTGTTTTGTTTCATTCCTGGCTTTTTATTTGTATTGCCATTCAATCCGTCGTTCCTGTTTACCTAACTCGGCATGCCCGATCACTAGTCTGACAATATATTGTAGTCCAAAACTGCGTTGTTTTTTCAGTATTTGTCGTTTGGCTTCCATCCAAAAAGAAGTGTTAGATTACCTATGTCCGACATCTTGCGGGTGACATCAAAGAACAATGCCCATTTCTGGCCCAGTTTGGAACTCATGAACAGCACAATAAAGTTTCAATTAGTTGTTGAATAATCCTTTTTATTTATAACTTTATTTATAGGCATTACTAAAGGTGTGCCGAGAAACTTATTCAATAAATAGGTTTAAAAAGATGTGTTAACGTCTAAATAGCCAACACGTAATAGATCAGAAATTGCCAGTAAAGAAATCATAATATTAAATCGATTATCACTTCTTCTTTATCGATTTTACGTTTTCTCTACTCAAAATGATTTGAGTTAATAGCAAATCTCTACTTGGTCCTTAAACATTTAAAATGTGTGTATTTTTAAGGTATATATGCGATTAACTACAAATAAGTTCGATTTTGAACCAAATATATACATAACCTATGTCCGAAATCCATATCGATTAATCGATATCATTTAAAACTGTAAAATGGCAACACTTTTTTGACTCTTAAGTAAATGTCAATAATGTCCTATTTAGTTTATTTTGTTTTTTACCTATTTGTTTTGCTCCTGCGTATTGTGAATGCTTTTTATGTTTTTGGATCTTTTACGACTTCTGGCTTTTTCTTTCGGATTTCTACCCTTACCAAGTGATAAACTCATTCCTTTCTACGCAAAACTACGATATACTTGAACTATCCAAATAAAAGTGGGTACACACCTAATGTTTTGTGAGCATATAAAAGTCCTTCTTGTTATAAATCTATGAATGTGATGGACCTCCAATCAATCTCAAAATTCTAGTTTAACACTCATTTATCGAATGCAATAACCACTACTACGATTTTTGACTGTTCACATCTGGGCCGGCGTCTCTAAGAAAAATGGGCATTGTTCTTTACGAAGCAGAAAGTTTTCGCGAACTGCTTCTACACGATTAGGAATCTTGGACGAGAGACCAATATAAATCATAGCGCAATGATGTAAATGACGAACAAGATGAATAAGGAAGTTGATTAAAGAATTGGTGAAGAGATATCTGATTTGGTGGATGACCGTTGTTTTTCCGGCAGATAGTTAGCGAACTAGTATTCAACTGGACTTATAGTAAGCTTAATGTAATTTATGGTTGATTGCATTACGGGACCGATATTGGCACTTTGCCGATCATGTAAAGGCCTCCAACGCCAAAATTATTAATATAGGTATTAGATAGTCAGATTATTTTGGTGGCGAAATCCTTTTCGCAAGCTCGCGGATCCTCAAAGAGCTATTTTAGGATTACTGCTAACTTTGAAGTAATTTACAAAAAGTGGATAATTCGTAAAATTCGATCAGAAATTTCTTCAAACGGCACATAAATACCTAACAGGTCTTCTTGTTTATAGTGTGCGTTTCAAAATGAAGTTAAAAAATGCAATGTCTCATAGAATAATTACTATCCTTGATAGTTGTTTTATTTTAATCTATACGTACGTATAAATAAAATTGAAGTGTCTGTCTGTGATTTCACAATAAGTATTTCTTTTCACATGCATATAGTTAGTTACACGATTCTAAGTCCAAAACAATTCTTTCTAACATTGTCTGGGGTAATCTTTGTAATGGCTGAACCGATTTAAATGAGACTTTCACTGGAAGGTAGATCACCTTATAGCGCTACATAAAGGCTACAATTTGATCCGGTAGGTGGCGCTGTTGTCCTGATACCTATCTATGGTTAATAATACATAAAAGCAAAGAGTCAGTCGTCATGAAGTCACGTATAAAGATTAGATTTGGTAGAGAAAATTATAAAATTTTACTTTTATCCGCGTGCGAAGCCGCAGGTACCAGCTAGTTTATAATAATTTGACTATGGCATAATAAAAATATATTATTTTCCATAAGAAATGCATGTCCTTCTGTATCGGAAAGCGCAAGACCTTTGTACATTAAAATCGAAACAATCTACGAACGAATACACTACATAAGGCACCATATACCTCAACGCCCAACCAAAACACAGTCCACCCCTTACCTACTCCATGTTCGGAAGTTAACGATACAACTTATAGGTCGAACTTTGTCACCAGTCCCCTAACTACCGTGTAACGTGGCCGAGAACACTCCAGTAATCTCCCGATGCCTTCACTTCACATAGACTTGCTTTTTGACAAAATTGATTAACGGATCGATTAATCCTTGGTGTTTGATTTCAGCTGAAGTTTTAGCTGTTGGTTATGTAGAGCGCTTGTTTCAAAGGGTTAAGTATTTTGGATTTCATTTCATTTAGCGATGTATAAGTACCAATATGTTCAAAACTTGAGACAATCAAAATAAAGGTACCTTTTCCTTAAGGTCAAAAATATATCGAAAACAATTATTTTCCTTAAAACCCAAATTATACAACTTACATTATAGTTTCTAGTATAACCACATATATTTGGAACGTGTATAATAATTACTGGAAACCAAACTGAAAAGACGAATTGAAGTAATTGATAGTATAGATATAATTCCACACAAATATTCACATTTCCAATATCACGGTACATTAATAAGAACATTTAAAACAAAGCGCTATCCCTGTAGCATATACCTAGAAAAAATAAGACATTACTAGTCGCATGGAACTAGTCAAAACAATACACTAATAAATCACTTGTAGCGCAGACTTCAAGCACAATTTATTACACAGACGCCACGCCAGACAAAAAATCAAGACGCAGCGTAGACGTAGTACTTCAAGAGAAAAATATTTTGATCCTCTGAGTGGCTGGATGGGCACGTCTTACTTGTGTAAATGTTTAACGTCCATTACCGATTAATCCACATGACGAGCATTTTGATGGATTAGCTGGCCACCATCTTTCTTTCGTAGTAACACTTGAGGTTGACCCAGGAGGGTGCTTAGAATGTGGCATTTGTGTTACTAATATTAGAATGAAGTCTTAAAATTATATAACTAGTAAAATTATTCCAAAAGAAAAATAAAAATCTCAGAAATTTAAATTAGGGAACTGTTTGTATAATTGGATTTATGACCATATCCAGGATCCATTTTGTATTTCTTTGGGTCTAACTCGGTCTTTATAATGTCCGTATTTTAGTGCACCTTCAATAAATATTGTTTACAACATACACAAACACAATCACCATCTAGACCCAAACTAAGCAGAGCTTGTACAACGGCTACTAGGTATATAATGGATAAACATTCATAAACATACTCCTTTTTTGTAAATACATACATAGATACACCCAGACTCACACAGACACAAATGTTTGATTTGAGCGGGCATCGAATCCGAGACCTTCAGCGTGGCAGACGTTTACACTCCCGCTATGCCACCGAGTAATCGAAAAGATTGAAAGTTGGCAGCCAGCACATTAAACTTTTTCTTGTCCAAAGCTAATCTGAAGTCGAGGTTCTCTCTGATGTTACATATTACTCGTTCCAATTAAGTATTTCACCTTCCAATCATTAGATACTGAATTTTCGCCTTACAACCCTTCGGTTCCAGGCCATTTTGTAAATGTCTCGTAAATAATAATTCACATTCTCAATACCTGTATCCCGAGACTAACCGAAATACGCGAAATAACTTCAGAAAAGTTGCGTGCTAACTCACAGTTTGTATCGTCGATTTGCGTAAATTCATTACTTTATTCGTATTTCGCCGAAACATTTCATGTAAGATATTGTTATTGTTTCTAAGTTTTATGAATTACGGCAAGATATAGATAACATACTTGTGATAACCCAGATTTTGGCGGTAAAGTTCTGATATTCTTGGAACTAATGGTATCATGTTTTGCATAATGTTATTAGTAATGTAAATGGGCTTCCAATTTTAAGTAATTTTTTTTACTTAAAATTGGAATCCCATTTGAATGAATCAGCCTTTTGCCTCATCCTTCGCTTCTTATGGTAGGGTAGAGGGTAGGTACGTGTTACTTTCTTTTATAGGCTTTCGGGGTCTACCTTCTAAAACCACCGTGGTGTCTTGCGACGACGGCCCGTACCAGCGCTGCGTCGTGATTAGCCTACTATGCCACGACCTTACTGCAAAAGCCTGTACAGATAATAGTTAGCTTCACTCGATGATTGTTAATTTTAAACAAACATTGAAGTAAATGGTTAGTACTTGATATTTGATCGCAATAGATATTTGAGAGCAATTTGAACATTATTAATCATCGTTCATTTTGTATAATACATCATACGAGTTCATTCAACGCGTCAATCGTGTTAACTTGCCAAAGATATCGCCGGGATACTGCACGTCAGGTATTTTCCTGGAACCCGTTGCCGCAATATTCCATATATCCCTTATTTTTTGTCTTTAGAGGAGTTCGGTATTGTCAACCTTTTTCTATTGCAATAGTTGGGGTGGGCAATCCGAGGGTGCGTGGTGGGTTCCTCTTTCCTTTCATTAGGTTATTACGTGCGTATAAAATTGTTACCGAGCCTCGTAAAGTACGTTGAGCCGTTGGTCCTGGCATGAAAATGATTAAATATAGAAGAATTTTGAACGTTATAGTCAGTCGGTACTCTTGAATATTCTGAGACTGGTTCAAGCCATATAATTGTCTGCCCTTTTCGGCTGCGTGGTCAGACGGCACTCTCATTGCGGCAAAGCTAATATATTCTGTCAAAGCTTATATATGATATTTACAGGTAGTATAGAGTCTTGCTGATTTTAGCATGAATGGGCCGGCTTGACCGGGGAAGTACTATCCCCTATTCATACATACATACATACATAGACTCACGCCTGTTTCCTCGAAGGCGTAGGCAGAGGCCATATTAAACGCCCACTTTTCGCCAGTGTTTTGATCCCACGTAATAGGTGGCGAGCCTATTGCCGCTTATCGGGATATTTTGTTTGCCAGAGCCTCGTCCGTTGATCGGCAGGTGCACCACTTGCAGGTGAGGTTGGCTTGGGACCCTAAGTTCTTGGTGGGAACCCTATTCCTTCCCCCTTATCTTACTCCTAGTCCTATCCTTTTGCCAACCCCAAGGGGCAGCAGCCTACTTGTGACTCCTGTAGTGTTGCTTGTGTCCATGGGCTTGCTTACCATCAGGCGATCCGTCTGCTCGTTTGCCGCCTATCACTATAAAAAAAACTGGTTAGACCAGCAAGCGGAGCCCCTTCTATGGATGGATGGATGGAAAATTTTCACGCCAAAACTACTGAACGCATTTAACTGAAACTTTACACTACTATAGCATATACATACACCAGCATAACAAGGCAGTAAAAATATTTTTAGACATTTCCTTACCCTATTAAAATAACAAAAACTTCGGCAATAGTATCCGGTGTTCATTAATTTTTGCTCGAGCCGGATATTGGAGCGAAGGCCTCTTGATATTAAAGAGGGATAAAATCGAACTATTTCAGGTAAGAATGAAAATAGCAACAAAATATATAAAACGGCTTATATCATTATTGAAGGCACGTGGATTGATTTAATTAAAATTTTATTTGTGTAAGCAAATAGATTGTAAGGTACTGTTCCCCTTTAAAAATACGTAGTTTGTACAAGGAACTCAGTGACGTACTATTAGGAGCGGACCCAGCGTGGCTAAGAATAAAAGCATAATATTCTGTTTTCTGAAAAATAGGTAAGTGTATCCCAAGCATAAAACCTTTCTTCAACAAGTTTATCAATTATTGCTGATTAACTTCTATATAGATACTAGCTTTTGCCCGCGGCTTCGATCACGTAAATTCGGGGTTCTCTAGTTATAGTATATTATCTAATATGTTCGGAGAAACACAAATCTCCTTTATTGGACGGATACTTCTATAGTTTTCGTTTTTACTGTTTAAGAAATATAACTGCAAAAGTATTTACACATACAAACTACTTAGTACTAAGACTTAGTAGTACTCAAAATGTTATCCGGTATCAATGACATTTCGCTAGAGTGGCCAATATGACGACTGCGATTTATCTGTCAGAACCATTAAAATTTAACAAAATACTCGACAATCCGAATTTTGCGGATAATTATGTTGTCGACTCGAAATCTTTATTTTTTAATGTTTTATTAATTAGGTAAAGTTTCGATCGAGTCTACCGTACCCCTAAACGAAATTATTAATATAGATTTGACACTGCGATGGTAGCGCAGTCGGTCAGTTCCAATGTGAAACATTCCAAAATCAACAACAACTTTCTGTTGTTAAATAAAACATAATTTATGAACGAACAATCTTGTAGTTCATCCTTGTTAACTTGTCAAATTGGCACCACTGTCCTTTTGTCTCTGATGTGCTCTAACGTAATAACGCTTGTACAACAATAAATAACCTGCAAATTGAGAAATTTTCCGGCAGAGATAACTACAATACATGGAGATTTGCGGTAAAAAGTTATTTGGAGCACGAAGATTTATGGAGTTGCGTCGATCCGTTATATGAGAAAGAAATTGACCCGAAGAAAGACGTGAAAGCAAAGTCAAAAATCATTTTACTTGTAGAACCTGCAAATTTCGTTCACATTGAAGAAGCCAACAGTGCACGAGAGGTTTGGTTAAATCTACAAAAAGCATTTCAGGAAAAGCCCGGAGGGCTTTCAAGAAAAGTTGGTTTATTGAGAGACCTAATCAATACGTCTTTGGAAAATTGTGTCAATGTTGAAGAATATGTCTCAAAGATCATGTCAACCGCCCATAAATTACGGAACATTGGGTTCAAAGTAGATGACGAGTGGCTCGGTACACTTATGCTGGCAAGTCTGCCAGAAACTTACAAGCCTATGATCATGGGCATTGCAAGTTCGGGTAGGTATAGCCATTTCATCTGATCTCATTAAAACAAGTTGTTACAGGAGGTGATGGTCCCTGAATACTCTGTACTGTATACCAAGCACAAAAATAAAACTTTCAGCAATAAACAGCAGATAAATAGTAAAGCAAAAGGACCCCGTTGCTAAAATTGCAATCAGTATGGCCATTACAAATCTCAATGCACCACGAAGAAAAGTTCTGATAAACAGGAAAATAATTATTTCGCTATTTTTCAGCTTATTTTTCAGTAAATGACAACAACTGGTATGTTGATTCAGGTGCATTCATGCACATATCTCGCAAAGCAGATAAACGACCATCATCGGTACAGAAAATCACAGTTGCCAATAATGATGTTGTCTCCGCGCAGGAAATGGGTTAACGTTAACCTTACCACTGTTACTTGCAATGATGAGCATCTTATACAGGTAAGAGATGTATTATTCATACCAGAATTAAGTACTAACTTACTGTCAGTTAGTCAGCTAACTAAGAATGGATGCATGGTTACTTTTACTAGTACTGGCTGTGAGATTTATAACCCCTACGGAATACTTGTTGCCACAGCAACATTAGTCAATAATATATACAAATTGAATACAGTCACAGGAAGTGCCTGTGCAACAACAGTCAGTGAAAATTAAGCAAGTTTAGATATATGGCATAGAAGGTTGTGTCACTTGAATAAAGCTGATGTTAAAAGGTTAGAAAATTGTGCTGATGGTATTATTATAACAAAAGGAGGAGAGGATCAAACCGGTTTACCCTGTACAAAGTAAGCAAAGCAAACTAGATTACCATTCCCTAATTCAGATTCTAAAGCAAAAGCATTGTTAAAGATTATTCATTCTGATCTGTGCGGCCCAATGGAAACCCAATCCATCGGTGGAGCCAAGTATTTCATGACCCTAATAGATGATTACTCTTATAAAGTGTTTGTATATTTTTTGAAAAACAAGATGGTTTTGAAAAGGGCAGTTCAAAATTGAGGTTGAAAATCAATAGAATAGCAAAATAAAAATACTAAGAACGGATAATGGCACAGAGTATTCTAACAAAGTTTTTAAACAATTTTTGACAGATTCTGGAATAAAGAATCAAACCACTACACCATACACGCCTCAGCAGAATGGAGTTGCCGAGCGTATGAACAGAATTCTTGTCGAACGGGCAAAGTGTTTGCTTTTTGATGCAAAGCTGTCAAAAGAATATTGGGCAGAAGCTGTTGCCACTTCAGCCTATGTAATCAATCGTTCACCTTCACGTGTTTTGGGAGAAATCACGCTGGAAGAAAAGTGGACAGGTAAAAAAACCTAATATTTCACACCTAAGAATATTTGGAACTAAAGCTATGGTACATATGGGCGCAAATTTTTATATAATGATTATATTGTTACAAAAATATTAATAATATTTAAGATTGATATTTAAATAACTATTTGTGAACACAGAACTGAGAACTTCACTACTTTACAATATTAGACACTGTATTGGCTGCTTATCTGTTTTATAAAGATTGGGTATTTAATTTATCGCTTAGTTATTAAGATAACTCCAGAAACTTTCAAAGTAAAATCAATTAGTATTAAATAACATTATTCTGACACTTATTTTTACGGTAATAAATAACATGCGTTTAAATTTGCATGCTGTTGATAGCGCCATCTGTTGACAATGTTGTAAAGCAGCGTTTGGTTAATAAGATAAATTTGTTATTCGTGTAAAATAAATCATTTGGTGTTGTGCAAAATTCATTACAATATTAATGTCGATTTTTGATTAGTTTTGTACAGTAATTTCAATTATATGTTGAAAAGGAAGTGGCAGTTGTTAAACATTAAGTGATGACGGTTAGTTTATAAAAAGGACTGTCACTCGCATTTTAATTCAATTCTGTGCTAGAAATCGTCTGAAAATATACCATCTTCTTAAATAAACCAAGTAATATTACGTGAGTGTTTTTATTATAATGGAGTCTGGACACCATAACCGTGGCGTATCGCCGACATACACATACCCAAGGAAAAAAGGTTAAAATGGGATAAGAAATCTAGTGAAATGATTCTTTTAGGATATTGTGAAAACATTAAAGGCTACCGATTGTATGATCAAAAACACAAAAAATTTGCTATTAGTAGAGATGTCATATTTATAGAAAATGAAAATAAAATTTCAGAAACTGAAAATTCTTCAAAACAACACAGTCCTGTTGAGGTGATTTCTAATAATTCAGAATCAGAAAATGTAGACAATGGTATTTCAGAAACTACTTCTTCATCCTTGGCTGAAGGAACTGACATAACCTTGTCACCACAGAGCAGTTGTTCTTTTGCCAGCTGTGCCAATGATAATGATGACACTGATGATCCAAATGATAATTTGGATACATCTGAAGAAAATATTTCGAATAATTTACCCTACAGAAATATTACACTGACTGACCAAAGAGGTCAGCATATGATGGACAGTGAAGGTAACGGTTTAATGTGTGCTATGCAGTTATCTGACCCTGCGAAACTTGAGGAAGCTATGTCTTGTCCAGAAAGAAAGCAATGGCAAGAAGCAATGAATGAAGAAAATAAATCTCTATTAGCAAATAATACTTGGGCAATGTCTCATTTACCACAAGATAAGCGGGCCATCCGTTGTAAATGGGTCTTTAAGAGAAAACCAATGAGAGAGGTGAAATTTTGAAATACAAAGCAAAATTGGTTGTGAAAGGTTGTGCACAGAAAAGAGGTTCAGAATATAATGAGGTTTATTCACCTGTTGTACGGCTCACATCACTAAGATATTTTTTTGCAATTGCATAGATAGAATAGAATAGAATAGAATATTTTTATTTGCATAAATGTGGTAATTATAGTAGATGTTTTACAAAAATACTTAAGCACTAGACACATTCAGCCATATTAACATAGCATGCAAATATTTGAATTAAAAATAAGTACAATTAATATTTAATACAATGCGACTAAAAATAATAATAATTTTTACAAAGATAATGAAATTCGTAATGTCTTTATTACTACACCAAAGCATTTCTAAAATGATACGATTTGCTTGTATATTTTTTTAGGAAATCATTTACTGAATAAAACGTTTCTGCTATTAACCATTTTCTTAAAGTAATGCAAAACTTATAGTACGGGAGGCTGGTAATATTTGTTGGCAATGCGTTATAAATAAGTGGAGCCATGTAGACACAACTATTTCTAAACATTTCCAGACGAGGAACTGGCAGTTTTAAGTGCGAGTAATTAATTTTTCGCTTTTTGGTATTATCGCAAGTTTCAAAAAGCATCATATTACATTTAACAAATTTTGCTACTTCATATATAAACATGCCAGGGATAGTTAAAAGATTTTGTGTTTTAAAAACTGGCCTACAAGATTCAGACCACTGCAAGTTAAATATTGCACGAATGCATTTCTTTTGCGCAATAAAAATACGCATACTATCAGACGAGTATCCCCATACTAGAATGCCGTAACGTATTCTGGAGCAAACATAAGAATGGTAAACCATAAGAGCCGACTGTTGTGAAGCAACGTCTTTCACTCTCTTTAACGCGAAAACAAATCTATTAATCTTTTTACAAACAGTGTCTATATGTTCCTTCCATGTGAGGTGTTCATCGATAATAAGACCTAAAAATTTTGTATAATGAATTTGTTCAATGGGTTGATCATTATAGTTAATTTTTAGTTGTAAACTTTTTGTTCTATTTGTTCTCAAGTGAATGAGTTTTATCAGCATTTATTATCAATTTATTATTATTTAACCATTTTTTAACGTCTTGAAGTGTTTTATTTAATTCAAACTGATACGTGTCAAAGTTCTTATTACCTACAATGATAGTAGTATCATCGGCAAATAGCACACAATCGTGCTTTTGGACTACTTGAGGGAAATCATTAATGTAAAGTAGAAATAGCAAGGGCCCCAATATGCTGCCTTGAGGTACTCCATTGCAATTAAACCTGGGTTTAGAATCAAAAATATCAAGATTGTGAGTGCTATAATTGAACTTGGTTATTCGCGTGACTTGTTTTCGGCTGCTCAAATATGATTTCAGCCATTCTAGAGCTATACCTCGAATACCATATTTATCCAACTTAGAAATCAATATACTGTGGCTTACAAAATCAAATGCCCTACTTAAATCTAAGAACAATGCACTAGATGGTATATTATTATTAATATTGTTAATTACTATATTGACTAAGCTAAAGATAGCATCCCGAGTTGATTTTGACTTTTTGAACCCAAACTGTTCTTTGGTTAAGACATCATTCTTATTCAGAAAACAAAGTATTCTTTTATTCATAACCTTTTCAATGATTTTTGAAAATACTGACGTTAGGGCTATCGGCCGGTAATTTCTCATATCAGTTTTTGTACCTTTTTTATGTAACGGTTTAACAATGGTTAGTTTTAAGCGTTCTGAAAAACAACCTTGTTCTATTGACAAATTTATAATGTGCGTTAACGGTTTTGCAATATGCGGAATAATAAGTTTAATTAATTCAGTACTAAAATTATCGTAAACTGATGATCTTGTATTTTTTAAAGACTTGATTATATTGCAAGTTTCTGGTTCATTTGTCGGTTCTATAAATATGCTGCTATTAATACCTTGAAAAGGAAAATTATTTAAATTAAAATCAGACAAGGTACTAGTGATTTTGTTATAATCCGCAACATCTATAAAAAAGTTATTAAACCTATCTGCTATAGCAGCACCTGAACTGGTTATTGTATTGTTGTCGTTGATGATATTTTCAATATGCTCTTTCGATATCTCATTACCCAAAGTCCGTTTCACAACATCCCATGACGCTTTACATTTGTTGCTAGAATTGGCAATATGCTTTTGATTGTTATTAAATTGTTAATTAGTAATGCATTTTCTTAAAATATTGGAATACGTTTTAAACTTAATTTTGTTGTCATATGTTCTATTCTTATAATAAACAAATCTTAATCTTCTTTTATTTTTACAACTGACCTTAAGACCTTTAGTTATCCATTTTAATGTATTAGTTTTATAGGTTTTCTTAATCTTAATTTCTGGGAAACATAATTTGTAGAATAATATTAACAAGTCGTGAATAATATCAAATTCAATACTGACTTGCGTGACTTCATATACCTCAGAAAAATATATATTACTAATACACTCAACAAATTTACTAACGTTTTCCTTACTCAAGTCATTTTTAGTCATAAAAAAGTAACTTGTAGAATTTTTATTTAGGTATTTGAAGTCTAAGACCTGTGCGGTATTATGGTCGGATAGGCAAAGATTATAAGTTCTCCCATTTGCATTTGGAATATTACTTATAATGATATCAATGCATTTGTTAAGTCGCGTAGGTTCGTGTATATGGCACTGAAAACCATAGTTCAGGATTAGTTCAGTAAATTTTTTAGTGTTACTATCGCTTTTTAAGAAATTGATATTACAATCACCGGCAATAACAATTTTACATTTTTTGTGCTGAATTTTATTTAGTAACTTACTAAAATTTTCTATGAATATGTTAATATTTGAGTTTGGAGTCCTGTACACACAAAATATAATAACATTAATATTTTTTATTTCGACACCACAAATTTCAAACTGTTTTTCAATGCTCATTTCTTTTATATCTACTAATTCTGTACATTTGTATACATTTTTGCAAAGTATACAAGTACCAGCCCTACGTGTTGATCGAGAATATATAGCCACAAGTTTGTAATCATTTAATTTCAAATAGTTTTCTTCATCTTTTAATTGCAGTGAATTATGATTTGGACATTTACCAAATGGATGCTGTCTCAGCATTTCTTCAAGGAGAAATTGAAGAGCAAATATATATGAGTCAACCACCTATGTTTGAACATGCTGGTAAGCAAGTTTGCTTATTAAAAAAGTCATTGTATGGCCTGAAACAAGCAAGTAGACAGTGGAACCGGAAATTAGATGCTGCTTTACAGGAATTTGACCTGACACGTTCAAAAATAGATATATGTGTATATTTTAGAATGGCAGATGCAAACAAAATGCTTTTTGTAGCCACATATGTCGACGATTTGATTATATTGACAAACTATGAGTCTCAATTTCAGCATTTAAAAGATCAACTATGTGCTAAATTTCAGATGAAATATCTAGGTGAGCTAACCTATTTCATAGGTTTTCATGTGGAAAGAGACAAGAATAATAAGAGTATAAGTCTAGATCAAAGGAAATATATTCAAGAAGTTTTGTTTAAATTTGGTATGTCAGATTGCAAACCAGTGAAGAGCCCTATGGATATAAATGAAAAATTATGTAGTACAAATGAAAAGGTGAAAATTTTGACCAATGTGCCATATCAGGAGGTTGTCGGATGCTTACTTTATATTTCACAAGGTACACGACCCGATATCAGTTATGTAGTGAATTTCCTCAGTAAGCTTAACAATCAACCTGAAACACAACATTGGCTTGCGTTAAAACGCGTCATGCGTTATTTGAAAGGAACACAAGATTATAAGTTGACCTATAAGCAGTCACTTGAAGAAAATATAACTCATGGATACTGTGATGCCGACTGGGCGAGTTCTGATGAAGACCGGCGGTCATGCACTGGATATACCTTTCTATTACAGGGAGGATCCATTTGCTGGAATTCAAAGCGCCAGCCTATAATAGCTTTATCCACCACGGAGGCAGAATACATGTCGCTGTCAACTTGTATTCAAGAGGGATTGTGGTTCAAACAACTACAAGAAGAACTCTGGCCACTTCTCAAGTCTCAGGGTATAGTGGTTTATTGTGATAATCAAAGCTGTATTAAACTTGCAGGTACAGATGGTTACCAATCTAGGACAAAACACATTGATGTAAGGCATCATTTCATTCGTGACAAGATAAGCAGTGGGCAGTTTGTTGTTCACTATGTACAGACTGGAGAGATGATTGCAGACATCCTGACCAAGCCTACTACACCCCCTAAACTGGCGTACTGTTCAATGAAGATGGGATTATGTTTTAAGGGAGGATTTTGTTAAATAAAACATAATTTATGAACGAACAATCTTGTAGTTCATCCTTGTTAACTTGTCAAATTGGCGCCACTGTCCTTTTGTCTCTGATGTGATCCATAGTAATAACGCTTGTACAACTATTGTAAATAAATCACTTTTAATCACGCATACTCGGTAGTTTATTATTTACAACACTTTCAAATTAGAAATGAACTAAAAAAACATTTTCCAGTGGACTAAATTGTAAATCTAAACCATTCTCAAGTCCCCTTGAACACACACAAAAAATTTCGTCAAAATCGGTCCAGTTGTTAAGGAGGAGTTCAGTGATATACACACGCACACAAGAAATATTATTTCTTTTTAATTTTTCTCCTGTCACTTCAGATGAAATTAAAAAGTCGATCCTTTCCATCAAGTCAAGGGCAGTGGGCTACGATAATATCAGTCGTCGCATGATCACCACTGTTCTTGACCAACTCCTTCCTGCTATCTCTCATATAATTAACTTTTCCCTCTCCTCTGGTCAATATCCTGCCGTCTGGCGAAAAGCCTACGTTCGGCCTCTTCCTAAAATCTCCAATCCCAACTATGCCTAATCATTATCGGCCCATTTCCATTCTCCCATTCCTATCCAAAATCCTAGAGGCTTGCGTACACAAGCAGTTATCCAGATTCATCCTATCCAATAATATCCTTAGTCCATTCCAATCCGGATTCCGGCCTGGTCACAGTACTGTTTCCACTCTTCTGAAGGTGACTGGCGATATTAGGGCGGGCGTGGAGAAAGCCGAAGTAACTGTGTTAGTTTTGGTGGACTTCTCAAACGCCTTTAATACCGTCAGCCACGACGTACTTTTGGCCATCCTCTCCCACCTTAATATTTCATCTGAGGCTCGGGATTGGTTCTCATCATATCTTCGTGGTCGCCAGCAATCAGTTCGCATTGATGAGACATCGTCAAATTGGTGCGATCTGGACGCTGGGGTTCCACAAGGCGGAATTCTCTCTCCTCTTCTATTCTCACTATTCATTAATCTCATTACTCATGAACTTCAGTGTGCGTATCATCTGTATGCTGACGATTTGCAGCTTTACGCTCAGGCAAGGGTGGACAACTTGTCAGATGCAATTGCTAAAATTAACAGAGACTTGCATGCGATACGGATGTGGTCTGACAGATTTGGCCTCTGTGTTAATCCAACGAAATGCCAGGCCATCGTGGTGGGAAGCCCGCGTATGATCACTAGAGTTGATTTCACAAGTTTGTCGCCTGTAATTTTTGACAGGTGCGTTATACCATTTTCGACATCTGTTAAAAATCTTGGTTTGCACATAGATAGCATCCTTGACTGGCGGACTCAGGTTTCAGTTGTCAGCCAGAAAATAATTGGGGCTCTGCGCTCACTGTATCGACTCAAGAATTTTCTTCCATCAAAAACCAAAGCAATGCTTGTGCAAACTTTAATCTTCCCTATAATTGACTATGGTGACCTATGTTATCTCGACCTGAATGCAGATCTGCTCAACAAACTTGACCGACTTCTCAATTATTGCATTCGGTTCGTTTTTAATCTGCGCAAGTTTGATCATATTTCTAAATTTCGCAAGGAATTGAAATGGTTGCCGATTCGGCAGCGACGAAATTTGCGTACCTTGTCGACTTTATACTCCTTTCTCCACTCTCCTAATAGTCCGTCATATCTGGTACCTTACTTTCAATATCTCTGTTCCAATCATGACAAGAACTTGCGATCTACTAATAACCTTCTTCTTCTCTGTCCATCTCACACTTCTAGTCTAGTACATTCTTCTTTTAATATCCAATCCATCCTCCTGTGGAATGCACTCCCTCCCGAAATTAGGATGTCAACTAATCGTGCCACGTTCAAATTTAGAGTCCGCCAGCTGTTTTATAGTGAATTGTTGGAAGCTTCTCAGTAGTACTTTATCTACCGTTAGTAGTCTATCTATTTAAATATTTATTTTTATGTATACATTTATATATTTATATGTATTTATGTATATATACATATGTATGTATTTATATATGTATACATTTATGTATATATTTATGCGTATGTATGGATCTTGTATGTATTTATAGTATGTATTATACCGTGTATTCTATTTTATTTTACTCTTTTTGCGTATGTACACACCTGCCATGACCATCTCTGCATCACCCAAAGGTTGACTGGGAGAAAATGCCTATAGGCATTAAGTCCGCCTTGTGCAATGTATTTTGCAGGAAGTTAAAAATAAAATAAAATAAAAATAAAATAAAATATTGTATATATAAAGATTATTAATAATCGTCTGCATCGAATTTTAATATCTAATACACAAACTTTACTGAACTCTATTATATTTATTTGGACATTTATAAGCAAGCAGCGATAGCCTGGTGGAGAGACCGACAGACTGCTACGCAGAGGGTCCGGGTTCGAATCCACAGCGCGCACCGATGTCTTTTCAGCGTTATGTACATATTAAATTGTTAATTATCGCTTGCTTATCGGTGAAGGAAAACATCGTGAGGAAACCTGCATGTCTGAAAATTCTCCATAATGTTCTCGAAAGACATGTGAAGTCTGCCAACCCACACTTGGCCAGCGTGGTGGACTATGGCCTTACCCTTCTCATAATGGGAAGAGGTCCGTGCCCAGCAGTGGGACAGTATAAAGGGCTAATGATGAGACACTTAAAAATCCATCAAGTAAAACCTACAACCACAAATACGAGTATCTGGTTAAAGTTTCCCAGCTCAGCTAGTCATAATAATGATATTCTACGTCTACAAACATTGTCTATAACAGAATAGAAATCAAAGTTCATATCCCACATCTTACATAAGCTAAGTTCTACAAAACAATAGTTCAGTGGACTACACTGTGGTTCTACATTATAATATCTCTCTAGCCAACTTGGAGTGAACTGGATTCCGTACTATCGGACGAAATTTGAAGTCAAATAAATCCTTTACAAAGAACTATTGCATAGTCTACCTAGTACAAATGCGCTTAAAATATCCATGAAAATAAATTGAATTGTTTAGAATCCGTTAGAATTTGTATGTAACTTTGATATATCGGTTGCAGCCTATTGTACAGTCGAACAACTTCCCGCTAGACCACCATAAGGGTGAGAATCGCTCAGCAACACATCGTCGCTTTCAGTGTCACTTTACACAAACATGGACATTCGTATACAAAAACCAGTTTTTAGTGTGCCTCGACTCAATGAACGAGCCAAGGCATTTTTTTTTCAAACTGGTCCACCGCCGACTTGTTTCATTGTACTTAAAGAGCAAAAATGTCAATCATGTAGGAAACTGCGATTTTATCACCACCGTTAGAATAACGGGCTTTGTATTTTCTATTACTGTTGTTATCAAATTAGAACCTTATATTTAGGACAATTATGTAGATTGACAGGCGGCAAGACCAGTAGACTACGCAGAAGGTATTGGAATTAAAAGCACGGCGCGCAGAATACAAAGTGATAAGTGCCAAGTAAAAAGATTATCTTCGCTTGCTAAACGGTGAAGGAAAACATCGTGAGGAAAGTCACCATCTCTGAATGTTCTCCATACTTGCCTAATGTGCTGAACTATGGCCCAATCCTGTCATATATAATTATCTACATATATATATATGACGACGGGTTGCTTGATTTTTTACCGATATCAACGCTTCACAGTTTGTTATAAGCTCACACCAAATCAAATTAACAAAACTGACTATAATTATTTTGGATTACTGAACACAAAACGTGTGACAGTTTCTAGGTACTTGTTGTCCGCCCGGAGTCTCCAAGAGAAGTGAGAGTTGTGTTGCTCCGTTGAACGTCAACCGTCACCCCCCTCTTCAATTGTATCTTCATCGCCATCTTCACACTTCCGTTTCGTAGTCAGTTGACGTCCCGTACTCATGACCATACCGATATATATATATTGATAGTAAATATCATGTGTCCGTGTGGTGACGGATTAAGAAAACGCAAGGTCACCAACCCATATAATCCCATGGGTATCGTAAGACTCGTAAGAGCCGACAGAGAGACCATACTATGCAGAGAACAGCACTGTAAGAGAAGGAAAACTGAAAACAAACCATATATCAACCCGTTTGGCCAGCGTGGTATAGTAAGCCAATTCTTCCCTTCAACGGAGAGGCCGAGTCCAGCAGTGGACTGTAAGGGGCTGATGATGATGATGAATTATCATATGTCATCATCATACAGCCTTATATAGTTCACTAAACTGATGGACTTTAGGCCTCTCCTAATTTGTGTCACAATAGCATTTTGAATCAATAGTTAGATTTGGCCTACTGCTACGCTGGTCAAACGGATTAGCATAATGTTTACCATTTCGTTTTGCGTCTCTTGCGCAAGATAGTATTGGCATCGTATATTTTCCTCAGTCGCTTCTTATGACACCCACAATACCATATAAAAATGTCTCATCATCGGTCCCGTATATAAACTGTCCCACTGCTGGGCAGGGGCCTCTTCTCACCATGAGAAGGGTAAGGCCGTAGTCCACCACGCTGGCCAAGTACAGGTTGGCAGCCTTCACATGTGCTTTAAGAACATTATGAAGAACTCTCAGACATTCCAGTTTTCCTCACGATGTTTTCCTTCACCGTTTAGCAAGCAATAATTAACAATTTAAGGCGCTGTTCTAAGCGACTGTTTTGGTAAATGAGGGGGTGAAGCAGGGGAGGTGAAGGGAGCTTAGCTCCGTCTACTGCGGGGCGCTCCCCTTCATTCTCGTCGCGTGCGGCCGTATTCTGGCGACATCCGTATTCCAATATTTCAAAATCGCAAGCAAAACGTTTTAGCATATTGAATTGAGATACTGATATTAAAATTTATATTACATACATCAATCTGTTTGTATATATAGGCATAGCGCAATTTTTGTTCTCAGTGCAGCCATGAGCAAAACTGGTTTACATTAGACGTTATAGGTATAAAATGTTGACGAAAGTAGGTAAATACCTACGTGACGTAAGATGATAAAAATAATTAAGTCAGTTCCATGTATGGAGAGGCCATTATTATGTTTGTTTTGTTTTTGTATAAAAATAGTGAAGCAGTTCATAGAATACCTACATCTAATTCCATTCCTGCCAGTTTTCAAATCTGTTTTGCAATAAATTGGCTGTGACATACGGGCGGACAGACAGGCAGACATTGCGAATCTATAAGGGTTCCGTTTTTACAATGTTTGGCTACGGTACCCTAAAAAACACAATACTGCTCTACTAAGCGCAAAAGCCGTATCTCAACTAAAGCGAGTTACGAGATAATTGAAGTTTAGTAAAAGTTGATTTCTTTTATTTATTTATGGATGTTTATTGTTATTATAGGTATAATTATTATGGCAAAGGTTTCGAAATACGTCGCCGTTTTTAGGGGTTGTGAGTGATTGGAGAGGGAGCAGGGGAGGTCTTGAAACCCCCCTCACCATTTTCACTTGCCGGAAATACCTGGTTTCCTCTGAAAAAAAAATCTCCAAACATCGGTGTGTATGGCACTGCCAACTTCCACATTCATCACACTAGCTTAATAAACTAAGGTTGTCGGAGCCCTGCGAAGGGCTCCTATTTTCAGATTAAGGGTCAAAAGAGAACCTAACATAACCTATTTATTTACTTATTACAGTCGCACCTAACCCAAGGCACTCGAAAGCAATGACGCACAAATTTGACATTAGCTGTCAATATGATCATTCCAAGATGGCAGTTTTGCGTTTCGTTTCACGTTTTTCACCTAAAACCTAAAAATTACATTTGTAAAACTGTACTAAAGTATAAAAACTATGTTCCGTTTTGCATAATTGCCGAAGTTTAAGAAATTTTGGAAATTGTTTATTCAGGCGACTCGTTCCGAAACCCAACCCATTATTATTTTTCAAAATAGATGAAACATCAAGAATATATGTGGATATACCTTATTCATGAGATACTGCTATGTCGCTTAGAAAATTATAGAATTAGAATTTGAGTTACTGCTTTTTCGTTAGCTCTCGTCATACATGTTTGTATGGAAAAATATAAAAAAATTCTTTCGCTTCAAATATGTGTTGTTTCAAAGAAAATAAATATTAAAAGATATTTATTCATATTCATTTATAATTTATTAACGAAATACAGAGTTTACAGCTCATCAAAAGTTAGCTGTCTGCTACAACCCGGCAGGTTTTCTTTATTCTCATCGAATGTTAAAGGCAGTGTGTGAGGTGATAAGACTTATTATTTGCTGTTGTTCATGAGGCACAGTTTCATTTACTTTCCTTTTACGGCTTGGTATTGTAGAAATTTCAAGCACTGATGAAACATTTTCCTCTCCGTGATCTCGCAATGCCATCCCTTGAGCTTGACGAGAATCAACAATTTCAGGCAACTGCCAATTCATATAAAACGCCACAAGTTTCTCCCAGAAAACATCATCTCTTTCTATAATTTATATTTTTAGTGGTATACTTTCGCCACTCCTCACAGCAAATAAACACTTTTGTTTGCGTGTAACGTGGCGTTGCCCCTGAATTTGGTAATAACAATTACAATATTTGTTTAGACTAGTCAGTTCACTTTTTATCATGTTTCCATATTTGTATTTTATTTGCTCTTATACTATTCTCCAGGCCATTCTTATAGGCAACTTTAGAACATTAATTTTCCACAATCGTGTTTGGACCTATTAATCCATCTGGCGTGGCACCAATAATCGAATAATCCACAAGGCTCGATTGTTACATTTTCTTGCTTCGCCAGTTGTTGCAAAGCCAGTTGTTCATTTTAGATTCCATGCGCAACCGATTTTACATTGCAAATATTTTATTTGTACAAAAATATTTTTTACTAAGTTGTCTTAACTGCTGTTATCTCTTCTTTTTACCACTATATAAAAAATTCAATCTGTCAACATATTCTTACGCAATTCGAACCAGTCACTGCTATCCTTCTTGTAATTTTTGCTTATCAGTACGGAATTCGAGTCAAATTTGTTAAAAAAATTGTTTGGCATTTCTTGGCTGGCTCTTGAACAGATCGTGTTAGGAATGACTGAAGTCAAATGTGTGTAAGACGTTGCAGAACTGTTATCTTTAACTTCACTGTAATTACAATAATGATAATTAGTTACCTACTTTATTATTAATAAAATACTATATCTTGTGTTATAGCAAACAGAGAAGTCACCTTCTTACTTATAAATGATTGATTTTAGAAATTAAAAAGATATTAGATGTACTGAGACATACCTTTTAGTGACACCATGTTATGAAGGGACTTTTTTTTTTCTTTTCTTATTTCATGTGAGAAAAAAAAAAGAAAAAAAAAGTATCTACTTTTTTTTTTTTTCTTCTCTCTTTTTTTTTTCTTTCTTGTGTGAGGCTATCCTCACACAAGAAAGAAAAAAAAAGAGATATAGGTACAGTTTTATTAGCACGTCGTAGTTTTTAGTATTTCAAAATTTCTTACATTTTTTGTGAATAACGTGGTTGGATATACAATTGTCATTTTCTTATTGTAATTTCTGATATAATATTGTATTGTATATCTGTCTGTTGTTCTTAATAAAAAAAAAACCTAATAGTTTATGAATAATCAAAGTTTTACCCGATGTACTTAAAAAGGTTTATGTTCAAAACACAATAATACAACATTTGTTACCGCTTGTATGCGGATTGCGGAGCGACATATTAGCGCTGTCATCATTATTGTTCGCCGTGGCAGCATCTTAGCGCTCCAGGCGCTCTGACAAGCTAATGAATTTGAAATATAGGTACATAAAATGATTCGATTTTATGTTATTACTCTTTCAAAAATTGAAAACTATGGCAGCTATGTATTGTGAGAATAATTTATATAATTATATTATGCATAATCGATAATATATAAGTAACATAGTTAGTCATAAAAGACTCTTATGAAAATAATTTGTGTAAAAATGTTACATATTTCATAATCACTTGGCCATGGATGAATTTCTATTTTATTACGACGCTTTCTTGTACAAATCCTTCGTAGAACTTCATTTCTCTAATTGTCCATATTTTATTCTTCTAATTATATATTTATGAGCACAGAAACAATAACACATTAAACGCAACAAGAGTATAAACTTAGGTCCTAATTATATGTGCCCATAGTTACATGAAAAGCCTATTTGATTCAAAGTATTCAGTCTATAACATAAAACATGAAATTACGAACTCAAATCGGCGTATTATAATAACAAACAGGTTTACGTAAAATTTCGTGCAGCGGAGACGCAAGCGACATGACCTATCTCTCACAGGGCTCATAGCCGAATGATGAGGTCTGGGCGGGGCGTAAACTAGCAACTGACACTCAGTACACCGCTTATGCTAATAAGGTTTAAATTGCTGAAGCGTTTGATATTGATAGGATCTACCGAGCGTCAAAATCATAGACGTTTGGCAGATTTTATTTAATTTTACAAAATATACACGTATAATATGAAAATAAATTAGGTAATTCTTTAGTTCATTAGATTTCCTACAATATTATCAAAAAAAATATGACAGCTTACGATCAAAATATTGCAAACAGTGAGACGAAAGATTATTTTCTGCCTCGATTTTGTGATTTTTTTACCGTGATTCTATTTTACGTACATGAAAAATTCTTTCAAAAGTCTTTTTTTCAGACTTTTGACTTTAAGCTCTAATTTTTGCTAGTTTGTAATATGTACCGTTATGGCTAGATGCGCGACGAAAAATTAGGTGTTTCACGGCTTCTGAGGTATAACAGCGCCTTAATACGCACTTAACTCTGCGTACCAGTCTGTCGGTCTCTCCACTAGGCTATCGCCGCTGTATAAAAAAGTATAAAACAATATTTTATATTGCTATAGAATACAACACATTTCCATATTTATCTTATCGGTTTATTATTTACCTTATCGGTGTGAGCCTTGTTAGGAATCTAGATAAGTGCGCGGGTGAGAAAAATTCTAAAGTGGCTATAATATGTGATAAAAAAGTGTTTGAAAGATTGGATGCAGTGTACTGGACAGAACTACTAAACTGTAAGTGCCCATTAGTCATGTATGACAAGCTATGTAACATTTTTACTAATATTTATGATGAGTCAAAAATGTATTTACCCTCACGTAAAAACAGACAGTGTAAACCGTGGATAACAAAACATATTATAAAAATGTTAAATACTCGTGATAGGCTTTTTAGAACTTGCAAAAATAAACCGGGTGACATTTATAGAAATAGGGTTAACAAATATATCTTTAGAGCCAAAAACAAATACAGACAAGATGAGATATTGAAATGTAAGAACAATATTAGAAAGATATGGGCCAAGATTAACGCTTGGACTAGCCAGGAAAAGAATAATGTAGACAAAACTATATTAAAATATTTAGGAAAGATGGACAATACTGTTAATATATGTCATAAATTTTCAAAAACTTTTACCGTGGAAGTGTTAAAAATTAAACATGTATGTGACAAAAAATTCCTAGACCGAAATAAATATATAAAATACAGTGATATGTCATTAAGGTTCCAGAAAGCCTATCCGAAGGACATAATTAAAATGATTAATAATTTAAGTTGTAATAAATCCCCGGGCATAAGGGTTAAAGACAAACAATTTTTAAAAGACAAGATTAGTCCTGTTATAGCTTTATTTATTAATCTGTGTGTTGAAAAGGGTATTTACCCTAAGAAATTAAAGACAGCATTAATTAGGCCTATTTATAAGCAAGGATCACACTCAGAATACACTAATTATAGACCTATTGCTATATTGTCGGTAATAAACAAAATAGTGGAAAAATATATCGTTAGTCAAATATCTGCGTTTCTAGAAAATAATAATATATTGTCAAACACGCAACATGGTTTCCGACGGGGTCGAAGCACGGGGACGGTGTTGGCTCAGTTCACTGACGATGTCAATGAAGCTCTGGATCGCAGGAAGTAGGTGGTGGTGGTCTACATAGACTTCAAAAAAGCTTTTGATACCCTGGAACACCACCAGCTGCTTCAAGCTATGGCGGATTGCGGGATTGAGGGACCATGGAATGCATGGCTCCGTGCTTACCTCACGGACCGTACACTGCAGATTGTCGGCGTGAGTGGCGAGCCGGCACACGTAACCTGCGGTGTGCCGACCGGCTCCGTGTTCGGTCCCGTCGGATACATTATGCATGTTAACAGCATGAGCAATATTGTGCGAAACTGCCGGTTATATATGTATGCTGATGACACTTGTCTATTATACGCAGATAAAGATTTATCTGTAATAGAAAGTAAAATACAAGAAGATTTTACAGATATAATTAAATGGTCACACGATAATGGTATAATAATTAATCTAAATAAAACAAAATGTATGCATATAAAGTCTCCTTATCTTAGAAATATACGTAACACGCCACGCATAGTCGGACATAGTTTCAAGTGTATGCACAGCGCAAATATATCATGCGACTGCGCAAGTATCGAGGTGGTGGGCGAATACAAGTACTTGGGTCTCACTATAGATAACAAGTTTTCATGGAAAGTACATATATCTCAATTATGTGATAAGCTGCGATCAGTACCTACTTGTAAAATTCCACCACCTCAGTTTAGTATTGGATAGGGCAACTATGTACACTGTGTATTATGCACTGGTGGACTCTGGTTAATATTTTGCGAGATATGAAGGGTTCTTGTTGGCACAATGATGAAAAGGCAAATGTATCAAGTCAAAGTACGATTTAACCAGCAAAAAACAAAACAATGTGCAAACTATTACTCTCGGTACAGTCTGTAATGTGAGCTATGAATACGTTTTGTTATTAAGGCGCTGTACCTAGTCAAAATAGGCTTCACAAAACAGTTTTTTAGCCAAATGTATACATGTTAGAGCAGCTAAAAAAATATATGTTAATCTTGATCATATTTATGGGGGGACCATTGTGTTCAAAACACGTTTTCGGTAAATTTTCTCGATAAAAAAAACCATAAAATAACCATTTAAATTGAAATTGTAGCAATTGTAACTGTATTATTTAAAAACAAATCTTGATAATATTAATAACAGTGATATAATATATAATAATAATGGGAACTGTTGTTTTTATTTATCGATTGGAATAAGATATTCGTAAGGATTAATGTATTTAATGATAAATAACTCGTTCTGAACGTCCCGTCGTCGTCGCGCTTCTCTTTCTTATGTATACAATCCGACAGTGACAGCAACAGCTGAACTCAGTAGCTGTACACGGCGCCTTAATGTTAAAAAAACGATGTGATTTTTGCGCTTAATTGAATGAGACCTTAACCATACCTATAGCATTAATATTTTGCAGGATATGAATGCATTTGTTAAAAAAATGTTAAAATAAACACGTGTTTGCATTCTACGACTTTGAGTCATCATCAGCGCCTTACAGTCCACTGCTGGACTAGGCCTCTCCTTTAAAAGGAGGAATTGCCTACTATACCACGCTGGCCAAACGGGTTGGTATAAGGTGTGTTTTAAGTTTTCCTGCTCTTACAGTGCTGTTCTCTGCATAGTATGGTCCCTCTGTCGACTCTTACGACAGCCATGGGCCACATATGGGGTGGTGACATTGCGTATTCTTAATCCGTCACCACAAGGACAACTTTGAGTATTTACAATATAAGGTGAGGAGGTCGTTTAAAGTTCAACTACAGTACTGTGCCATTCATATAGTCAATTTATATCCAGCGATCAAACAAAAAGAATACAAAAACGTGATGCAGTATTTATGCAGTTGCAATATCGCTGCTCGCTGATGCTAAATGTGCTTTCTGTACTTTCACTTTAAGATTTGTATTTTTATTCGCACTGCCTGCATAGATATTGAAATAAAATTCATAAGTCGTAGGTCCTTACTTGCAACTCATAAAATAGATCAAAGAAACTAGGTTAAGTGCTGTTCGGTGTCATAAGGGATACTGAATTAAAGAAAAAAGCAGGTATTTTACGACCAAGTGCCATATATAATGGTTTATTATGGTTTAAAAATTCGTAACCAAAGATTGCCACTGCTTACGAGGTTTATTTGCGGCGTTGAAAAATCGAACAAGTATCACCGCCTTTCATAATAAAAAGCTCTCAGTAAGACCTTGGATTTTTTTTTCAGTTTGGTTTGGTAGGTTTTAACGTTTGGATTGGCGCATTAAAACAAGCAAATTTAAAAGAAATAAGTAAACACCACCATAGATATTCGTAAATTGTTGCTTAGAACTATCTTGATCACGTCAGCCTTCTAACAAGCTATGTTACCACAGACAGACAAACACACACAGACGCGTCTTTCATTTATAATTTTGCATAGTTGATTTAAAAAAATTGCTCAAGAAGTTAAATTGGCCATAACATTCAAATTTAATATTCATTAATATCCAGCCAGTATCACTAGCACAAAATAAAGTTGGAACCAAACCGACCATAATATAGAGCATCTTCGAAACTTTTTTAATATCGAAAGAGTTGAAGCCGAAACTGGTTGTTTATTCGAATTTTGAAATCGCCGGCTTTGCGAGGAATGGACAGAAGAACAAATTTTTTTAAGGAGTTGAATACGTAGAACTTATTTTTGCGTAGAGAATTATTATAATTATGCTCCATTACGCTTGGTTTGTGCACATTTTGCTGTCACCGAAGCGTTTGACTGATTTATATATTCGGTTAAGCTCAGTTGGCAGTACAATGTAGTTTTGTGTTGTGTTGCTATAGTTTTATATATTGCGTTTTAAATTCCCTATTTATAAATTTAATGTGCATGTATATATTTGTGACAGTGTATAGACTCCAGATAAACTAATCTGCCCTTTTGCCAAATCTTCAAATTACATGATTAGCGTCGGAATGTGACTGTGATGTTTTCGCATGATAGCTATTTTGACGACTCATTCTTACTAGTTTTCTCTCTCTAACAATATCACTTTTTATGGAGAAACACACGGAATACGAGGCAGGTGGTCTTGCAGTAGAGTCTGACATTAATCGTCTATTTTGGAAGTGCTATTAGAGTCTTCATGTTTTATATTTCTAGATCAGTGAAGTTTTAAGAATTTTGCAGTCCAGTTGGTACTCATACATATAGTTTCTCCTATATGAGCAAGATATTCAAGCAATTCTTGAAGCGCCTCTTCGGTATTTTTGAGTCTAGCCTAGCAGTAGGTACGGATTACTAAGCACAACACCTTCAGGCCGTTCAATAAATACCTTATTCGCAATTTCGATCATTGAGCCTCATCAGGAACCATATCAGGTTATCGATACGAAGAGCGAATAATTGAACATTAATTGGCTTGATTACTGGCAACGAATTGAGTTAATCTATAGCGATCGCTTCTTCTTGTATCTTACTCGCAATATTACATTTTGAACATCTCTGATGTTATTTTGTTGAATCATTAGTTGTCTATCATCAGTATCTTGTTATGAGATATGATCAGTAGTCTGCAATCCTGATCCCTGGATAAAATTATTCATATTGGCACGTAAAATTGAAATTGTTATTTATTTATATCCTTGCTCGTAAGGGACTTAATAAACATTTAATCAATCAGCACAGTGGGTCTGACCTCAAAATGCTATCTGATTGTATTACAAATGTGGTCTAGAGTGCGGTGCGCACCACAGAATTTTCCAAGTTATGCTTGAACGGTGGTTACGAACAGTTAGGCACTCTCAAACATAGCAATGATCTAAGCTACAGTATATTATGGCTATCCAATGGATTGATTGGCGTCGGGATGTGACGACCCCACCGACCACTGGGATCCACCAGTGCAGTCAGTCAACCGGAAGATGGCGGTCAAACCATACAAAGTAAGGCGGAAGAAAATGGAAATATACTCTAGACGGACAGCAGCGTCTAGTATCAAAGACTTCCGCCACTTCGATAGTCTGCCAAGGGTGGCGGTTACGGCAAAATATCCCCAATATGAGCCACACACCTAAGAAACGGCCCCTAGTCCCCGGCGGCCTCGCTATTCCTGGATCAGGGAGCGGCCATGGTAACGGCAGGGCAGGGGGTGCGAAGAATCTCAAGGCAAGGCAGAGATCCGGCTACCATCACCGACGACAACTGGCCCTGGCAACATTCAACACGTGCACACTGCGGACCGACAAGAAGATTGCCGAGCTATAAGAAGAACTGAGCAAGTTACAATGGGATATTATAGGCCTATCTGAAGTCCGAATACAGGGTGAGGACTCGATAGTGCTCAATTCCGGTAACTTGCTCTTCTACCGTATTAAACATACACAAAGCTGGAACCAACTATAAAGGTGATAATTATAAAAAAAAATTTTTATTATTATGTTTAAATTTTAATGTTTTATTTTAATTTTAATGTTGTATTTTATTTTTAATGTTCTAATTTAATTGTGATGTTTTATTTTCATTTTAATGTTTTGATTAATTCAATCACTTTAATGTCATTAATTGTAAATATACTTATTTATTTCATAACATTTTGGCATCATCGAAGTATCACTATTTAAGAATCTCGCTTTTATATTTTTATTTTGTTAGTAAATAAAATTTTCCTCAGTAACTTGTACATATGGTGTTAACCTATAATTAATTGTTACACTTGGAAATGTTGCCTATTGATTGTAATAAGTTTATGTATCAGTGTAATCAATTGTTGGTTAACCAAATAAATAAATAAATAAATAAATACCGGGAGGGCGACCAACAGTCCCATGGTGGTGTCGGCTTCATCGTCCACAAATCTCTCGTGAACAGCGTGGTAAATATATCGAGTGTGTCGAGCAGGGTAGCGTACCTGATACTCAGAGTATCTAAACGATATTCGTTGAAGGTCATACAGGTCTACGCTCCGACCTCGACGCATCCCGATGAGGTGGTAGAATTATGTATGAGGACATATCTCGGGCTATACATGGCTTCAAAACCTAAACCATTTTCATGGGAGATTTCAACTCGAAACTAGGCAAACGAAGCGGTAATGAGCCGATGGGCCAGCAGTGGGACAGTTTATATACGGGACCGATGATGAGACATTTTTATATGGTATTGTGGGTGTCATAAGAAGCGACTGAGGAAAATAAACGATGCCAATACTATCTTGCGCAAGAGACGGAAAACGAAATGGTAATCATTATGCTAATCCGTTTGACCTGTGTAGCAGTAGGCCAAATCGTGAATTCCTTCTTCAAAAAGCGCGAATGTCGCAAGTGGAACTGGATAAGTCCAGATGATGCTACCAAAAACGAGATCAACTTCATCATGACGACGAAGAGGCAAATATTCCATGATGTCCCCATGATCAATTCGCTTAAAGCGGGCAGCTATCACCGAATGGTAAGAGGCACATTGAGTATTAGTCCGAGCCTCAAACGGTCGAGATTGATGAAGTCCACGCTCCGACCAGCACCAGTTCAAATCCAAAACCCCGAGAGCTTTCAGCTTGAACTGTGAAATGTGGACGACTTCAGTGGCAGGTTTGTGGATGCTGTCCATACAACGGGCTTGAAGGTTTTTTAAGCCCAAAATAACGGAAAAAGGCAACAAAATCTCTGGTCCAACCCTTGAGCTCATAGAGGAAACGCGTAGAATGCTTCTGCTATCGTCCGACGACATGCCAAAATATTGGCGTCTCAATAGGCAGACCTCTAAGTCTCTGACTCATGATTTCCGCTAATACAACACGCGTTTTCGGGAGGCGAACGAGTGGAATGAGGGTTCCAAAGTGTTCCAAAGGGATCTGTCTATCAGACAGAGTCAGCTGACAAAGCTGAAGACGGAGGATGGCAGAATTATCTCGTCCAAACCTCAGCTCCTGGAGGAGATCGAACGGTTCTATGGATAGCTATACACGACTACTCGAACACCTGTTACTACTCCAGCCACTGATCCTAGAGCTGGATTGACCCAACACTATACCAAAGATATCCCGGGCGTCAGCATGTACGAGATTAGTGTAGCCCTAGAACAACTAAACAAACAACAAGGTACCGGGTGATGACGGAATAACTACAGAACTTCTGAAAGCTTTCGGCACACCTGCTGTGGAAATGCTTCGGGAGCTATTCAATTCCGTCATACTCGAGGGCAAAACGCCACAGGCATGGCACAGAAGTGTGGTGGTGCTTTTCTTCAAGAAGGGCGATAAAACTGTTTTGAAGAACTACAAACCCATCTCACTACTGAGTCATGTCTATAAGTTGTTTTCAAGGGTCATCACGAATCGTCTCGAGAGCAAGCTAGACGACTTCCAGCCTCCCGAACAAGCCGGATTCCGTAAAGGCTATAGTACCATAGACCACATACAATCGCTGCGGCAGGTTATACAGAAGTCCGAGAAGTATAACCAGCCTCTATGCTTGGCGTTTGTGGACTATGAGAAAGCCTTTGATTCGATCGAAACCTGGGCAGTGCTGCAGTCTCTCCAACGGTGCCAAAGTGCTGAAGTGTTTGTATAAAAACGCCACCATGTCAGTCCGCCTCCAGGACCAGAGCTCTAAGCCTATTCGGCTACAGCGAGGGGTGAGGCAGGGAGATGTTATATCTCCGAAACTCTTCACCGCTGCGCTGTAAGACGTTTTCAAGCATCTGGATTGGGAAGGACTCGGCATCAACCTCAACGGCGAGTACATAACTCACCTTCGATTTGCTGATGATATCGTAGTCATGGCTGAGACCATGGAAGACCGCAGCACAATGCTCGATGGCCTCTGTAGAGTCTCCCAACAAATAGGTCTTAAGATGAACATGGACAAGACGAAAATCATGTCTAACGTCCATGTCGTACCTGCTCCTATCCAGGTTGGGAACTCTACACTCGAAGTTGTCGACAAATACGTCTACCTGGGACAAATGCTCCAATTGGGTAGGTCCAACTTCGAGAAAGAGGTCATTCGTTGAATTCAACTCGGTTGGGCGGCGTTCGGGAAGTTACCGCATATCTTCACGTCCGATATCCCGCAATGTCTCAAGACGAAAGTCTTTGACAAGTGTGTGTTGCCAATGATAGATCTACAGCGCTGAGACGTGGTCTCTAACTATGGGCCTTATCCGAAAGCTCAACGTCTCACTCAGTGAGCAGTGAAGAAAGCTATGCTCGGAGTTTCCCGCGAGATCGAATCAGAAATGAGGAGATCCGCAGGAGAACCAAATTCACCGACATAGCTCTCCGAATAGCCAGTCTGAAGTGCCAATGAGCAGGGCACATAGCCCGAAGAACCGATGGCCGTTGGGGCAGGCGGGTTCTGGAGTGGCGACCACGTACCGGACGACGCAGCAGGGGTAGGCCTCCCGCAAGGTGGACCGACGAAGTGGTTAAGATCGCGGGAAGCGGTTGGATGCGGGCGCCTTTAAATCGGTCTGTGTGAAGAACTTTGGGGGAGGCCTATGTCCAGCAGTGGACGTCTCTGGGCTGACATGATGAATGGATTGCGAGGTCAGACATCAGTCTCTGAAGAAAAACTCATAAGTCTCAAAATAAAGTTAAAATTTTTAATCTATACATTTAAATAAATTTGAAGCGTCTGTCTGTGATTTCAAAATAACTATGTTTTTTCAAGTGCATATAGTTAGCTACACGATTCTTAGTCCCAAACAACAATTTTTACCATTTATGTCTGTCTGTCTGTCGGCCTGTCTGTCTGTCTGTCTGTCTTTCTGTTTGTCTGGGGTAATCTCTAGAAAAACTTAACCGATTCCAATGAGATGAGATGATGATGACCTTATAGCGCTACATATAGGCTACAGTTTGACCCAGTAGGTGGCGCTGTTGTCATGATATCTATCTATGTGTAATAATAATATAAAAGCAAAGAGTAGTCGTCATCTGATAAAAAAAACTGGTAAATCGCCGGCCGTATAAAGATAAGATTTGGCAGAGAAAATTGTAAAATGTTACTTTTATCCGCGTGCGAAGCCGCGGGTACCAGCTAGTTAATACATACACGTATAACTTGAAGAATCTGCGACAAAAAGCTACCAGTAAACATCAAAAATATCAGAGGAAAATCCTAGGCTGATAAACATTCTCTTAAGGTGGAACTAACTGAATACTTTCCTGTTTCAATACAACAAAAACCAGAGCCAGTTCATGGGTCTTATATAAAAATACATCCCAGGCGTTTTCCAAATATTTACCATATCGTATTGTCCAATGACTGTATAGTTTAATAATCATATACCCGAATTTGGAGAGTAAAATAGACTTTAGAAGAATCGTACGCATCAGCAAAATGCTGAACAATAAGACTTTAGAATTCAGAACACCGACAACCAAACCAGATAAAAATGGATAGAAAGGCAAGTAAATCTAAGTTTTCAAATCAGTTCTATGATAGGAAAATACGACATAATAAAGAAACTAGAACATTTCTTATTTCAAATCCAAGCTCCAATAATAAAAACTTCAAAATTATGCGCCGCAAATTTTCCCTATTGAGAGAGGCTCTCTTCCAAGTATCCTAGGATTCAACTGAAATAAAACTCGCCTTGTATTGAGATTCCATTCACTTGTAGCTATACATCATTACATTTTCAATCAGAACTTCCATATACCACCAATCCAACGTTCTTTTGACCATCAGAATAAGGTACTTTTTCGTTTGATAAGCCGTCTTGCTAAAGTGAAAGAGTAACTTTGTAGCTTTTGGCAGGATGTGCAATAATGCTGAAACAATGTTGGGCCCAATTGTGTTAATCGAATTTATATTTAGGCCAATGGGAATAAGATTTGTTTGCGCTTGTTTTGTTTTATGTACCTACTCAGTGTGTGCTAAGTTAGTTTTGCGGAGAATAAAGAATATAAGATAATCAATCTTACTTTGCTCAGAACATATCAGTAATACTGAGACATTTTATGATAGGTGGTATGGCGTGGTGCCGAAACCGATTAGGGTAGGCGACTTGGAGAAGGAAATGGACTGTATAGAGAGGATAGCGGTTCTTCGCCGCCTAGGAGATGGTTACAGGAAGGGGTGATTGAGTGGGTATAGGATATTTCAAGGATGGAGGGCACTTACCTTATACAGCCTTGGTGGTTTCGTGATACAGCTGCTTGTTTTCACTTCACTCACGAGCGGGTTTTCCTTGGTGGAAGCGGTGATAAACACATACGGGAGCGGCGCGGTACGAACGAGACGGCGATACAGCGGTGCGGCGCGGAGCGGTATCGAGACGGCGTTCTTAGCGAGCGGAATGTTCGAGAATGTTTACTCGCGTCGACGAATCGCGTCGACGAATCAGGCGCAAGGCAGTGCCTCTTCCAGGGAGTGGGAGAGAGCGGGACGGAAATATGATATCGCTCGCACTAGACAAGCGTGGAACGATTCATGTTGATGCGATTAGTTGTGGATAGGAAGGTAGATGGCGCTACCATATCCCCCCGGCCCTAAAGGGTTGCCTTTAAAAAAAATAGAATTGAACTTAGCTATGTTGGGTGTACTACCTCATAACCCAATAGGCTAAGACAGCGATATGACAATAAATTAATCTAAATTAACTTTAGCGAAAGCTACAAACGCAATAATAGCGAAAACTACTAACTAAATACTTAAACTAAGAGGTAAGTCCAACTTCAGGCTAGATCTCACTGAGTTGGAAGCGGACGCGAGTTGATCAGTGCCTCGACTTGTGCAAGGACAGTTAAAGGCTCTTCGTAAGAGAGGATCTGCTGACCTATAACTTTAAAGAGATGCGTTTTAATTACTTTGACCATGCTTGCCCAACATCCACCGAAATGTGGTGATGCTGGTGGAATAAACTTCCAGTCAATATGATCTATGGAGAGTTCTTCCTAAAGACGAGTACGATAACCCGCGACGTGATTGAAACAAGTAGCGGAACAAGTTCAATCAACTTACTAACGCGGTTGGCGACAAAAGTCTGCTAGCGGTGAAGAGAAGAATAAATCCTAGCGAGCACTACCTTGGAGTCGGAAAATGCGTATATTTATTAATAGAGTAGTGGGGCAAAACTGTGTCTTGAACCTTGTGGGGCAACTGAGACAGCAGAAGGGCCGCGCACAACTCCAGTCTCGCAACCGAAATGGTTTTAACGGGCGAGACCTTAGACTTGGCACAAACTAACTGTAACGAGTAGTTAGAACCAATGCGGACTTGCAGATATACGACTCCGCCGTAAGCACGCTCGCTGGCGTCAGCGAAACCTATTAAGTTGACGGTACATCCATCTACCAACCCAAGATGACGCGGAAAAGTAACTTGATTGAGCGCGGTAAGCTCAATACAAAACTGGCCCCAAGCGGCGACAATATGGTCAGGGGGTGTTTCATCCCACTCACACTTTGATAGCCAAAGCTCTTTGATCAAGAGCTTGGCGTACAAAATTGTGGGAGCCACAAAAGCCATTATGTCCCATAGTCGATCCACTGTGGACAGCATAGTGCGCTTGGCGCACTTATCATCTGGCGGTGAGACGTCAAACCGAAAACTATCGCAGGATTTGTCCCAGCGTAAACCGAGAACCTTATGCGGTACAGACTTCTCAAACTCCATGTCTGGAGAAGCCTTATGAGAATCTGGTATGCGTGCGAGAACTTCCTTAGAGTTGCTTGTCCATTTGACAAGACCAAACTGGCCTCGCTTCAAAAACTGAATAAGCTCTTCACAAAGTGAAATTGCTAGCGGAGCGGATATGACACTACAGGCAATGTCATCCATGTACAAAGCGGAAGTGTAGTATAGTATAGTGTAGCGTAGCGTAGCTTAGCATAGCGTAGCATAGCGCAGCATAGCGCAGCATAGCGCAGCATAGCGCAGCATAGCGCAGCATAGCGCAGCATAGCGCAGCATGGCGCAGCATAGCGCAGCATAGCGCAGCATGGCGCAGCATAGCACAGCATGGCGCAGCATAGCGCTGTATGGCGCAGCTTGGCGCAGCATAGCGCAGCATGGCGCAGCATATCGCAGCATGGCGCAGCAAAGCGCAGCATGGCGCAGCATGGCGAAGCATGGCGCAGCATGGCGCAGCATAGCGCTGTATGGCGCAGCTTGGCGCAGCATAGCGCAGCATGGCGCAGCATATCGCAGCATGGCGCAGCAAAGCGCAGCATGGCGCAGCATGGCGAAGCATGGCGCAGCATGGCGCAGCATAGCGCAGCATGGCGCAGCATAGCGCAGCATGGCGCAGCAAAGCGCAGCATGGCGCAGCATAGCGCAGCATGGCGCAGCATAGCGCAGCATGGCGCAGCATAGCGCAGCATAGCATAGCATAGCTAATTAGTGCTTTATCTTACACACAGTTTTAGCACCCACCTTGATCTCTTGAAGAGCAGAACAACAACAAGACGTAATACAATGAGAAGTATGTAACGTAGGTACGGTACCCATAATCACATACCCAAGTACCGTCTCAATAGCGGGCGGTAAATCATATCGCTCACTACGAACTATGTTAGTTAGTAGCAAGTGCGGAAATATTGAAGCTCCGATCAAAAGATCAATGCCTGCCGGATTCGCAAACTCCGCGTCGGCTAGCGGCAATGATTCGAGATGAGTGAGTGATGCTACGTCTACATTAGCGTTCGGCAATGCGTCCGTGATACGCTCCACGATAAGCGAAGAAATGTTAAAATTAATATTCCTATCAAAACGCGAATGTATTTTAATATCTACGGAACCCCTGCAATGCTTTTCTGATCCGCCTATCCCTTTGACGGTTGAGTTAGTATTTTTAAAGTTATTCCATAATCCGAGGCGTTTGAAGCATTCCGATGTTATTAAATTGGTCTGAGATGCGCTATCTAGCAGACAACGTACCATGTGCGGCGACCCATTGACATCATATATGATAACTTGCGCTGTCGCTAACAGAACAGTCTTAGACGCCATACATGGCGGCCTAGCACTGCTCTGATCACTACAAGCGCGCGAAGGCCGTCCGCGCGTGCTGTTACATACACGTCATGTATGGCAGCGCCCTTATGTTAGCTGAGGTCAGCTTTCTAGGATTCTCTTAGTTTATGCAGGTGGCACCGGTGTCATGTGACATGCAGGTGGCCGGGCCATGGGAAAGAGTCAGTCTTTTGCTAGCTCCAATTGAGACCACTCGCCTTTTAATAATCTTTTGTCGTTTGTAAAGGTCATTACAAATTAAAAGTTTCCAAATCTTCAAATTTTCTCTTTTAATTCTTTTTTTAAAAAGACTCAGCATAACCTTCGTATAACATTGGTGGCAGCTTAAGGGATTTAAAAAAAAATAAATCCTGGTTCGCCTCAGTTTGAGAGAACTTTTCGAACAATTTGTGCATTTGTGTGACCTCGGACAATAATACATTTTACACCGTCTCCAACCGCCGAATCCCGTGGCCGCGTAAACTACATAAGTACGCGTGTGAACATTTCTATATCTTACGCCGTATCTATTCGCTGAATCCTGCCGCCGCGTAGCGAACTAAATTACCCGCGCGTGTGCTGCTGTTTCCTGTAGAACCTACCTGGTTCACCGCCGATCCCGTCGCCGAGCCTACTTACCTTAGTGAGAAGGTATACGCCAGCTGCGAGATGACCCGAGGTACTCTTGCAGTCGCCGTGTTGCTGTAAGTCCTTGAAATTCATACTTACTTAACGTCGAAGCTATCCACTCTGTGTTCAGTGCCAGTGAAATTAAGTGATTAAATTTAAAAGTAAAGAAAGTGATAAAGTGTTCATTGACTGCGATTAATTTTATTCGTCATGCTTTAGAATAATAGATCATAGAGTCTTATCGTATTGTTATTTTATTAAGTCGCTCAGTGTCGAGACCAGTGCAACATAAATTTCTTATCGCAATTCTTAGACTTCGCGTCTTATCTCTTTGTTTAATTAAATACCCAGGTGTGACATGCCTAAAGAGGAAGCAACTTTTACAATGTCTACCAAAGAATCAAAAGAAATTGACATTCATGTTTTGATAAAATTCATAAATAAGTTCGATGGTAACCGTGAAAAGTTAAATGCATTTTTAAATAATTGTCGGAACGCAATAAATCTCGCGAGCCCGTCACAGCAAGATATCCTATTAAAATTTATTCTGAGCCAACTCGAAGGCCGTGCCGAAAGTGCATGTGCCATAAAAGATTTTGATACATGGCAACAGTTAGAAGAATTTTTGAAATCCCAGTTTGGGGAACGAAAACATTATGCTGCACTGCTCTCCGACCTTCAAGGTTGTTACCAGTCTAATGCCGAAACGGTCAATCAGTTCGCTTTACGATTGGAATCCTGTTTATCAAAATTATTAACTGAAATTAATATTTCTATACCTACGAAAAAGAAAGGTGAACTTGCTGGCCGAGTCGCTGCAATGCAGGACCTTGCGTTGCACACTTTTATCAGTGGATTAAATGCTCGCTTATCTACGGTGGTCAGATGTCGCGACCCAGAGACCTTGAACGACGCCATCAATTTTGCCATGTCTGAAGAAAAAATATTACAAAGTTCATTTAAACGGAACACTCCTTTTCCTTCTAATAATAATAATCCATTTAGCCAAGGACGTTTACCCCAAAGGCAAATGCAACCAAATCGTGGCACAACTCAGCGTGATGTGAATGTTTCCAATAGGCCTAGTAACCAAGGACCTACCTTTGCTCCTCCAGTGTGTCGCTACTGTAAAGCAGTAGGCCACACTATTGATAACTGCCGAAAACGCGAATATAATAATAATTACAATAGACGATTTGGGCATCTACAAAATCAGCAATCAAATCAGCCATCGACTAGTTTTGCTAGAAATAATCAACCTGTTCATTCTGTTGACGTAGTCGATTATCAACAGGGCCCTGAGGATATTATTAACAATACTTTAAACGAGTAGTCCTACCCGTCCGGTATCGTGCGGGCATAGTAAACGGACAAACCGATACTAAAGCCTTACCTAATCAAATCACTGTTTCCAAATCGACCACTAACAAACAGGGTAACCAGCCCCAAATTCATAGTGGCCCTTCCAAAGTCGCTGTTTCCAAATCGACCACTAACAAACAGGGTAACCAGCCCCAAATTCATAGTGGCCCTAACAAAATCGCTGTTTCCCAATCGACCACTAACAAACAGGGTAACCAGCCCCAAACCTATAGTGGCCTTGACAAACAAAACTCTGATTCCGTTACCAATCCATCCCCGTCTCTATCTCAATGTAAATCAAAGTCGTGTCCTTCTTGCACCGTTCCTGAAACAGAAAATAATACATTTAAAACTTATAACATTACAACAAATTCTACAAAAAAGTACTTACCTTACGTAGAGGTGCTAACATCAGTTTCTAGTCGACCTCTTAAATTTCTCGTTGACAGTGGCGCTTCTATTAGTTTTCTGAAAATAAACGTTATTGAAAAAATGCCCCCAATTACTAATCATATTATTACTTTTCACGGTTTGGGGTCCACAAAAAATCCAATGAATTCTTTAGGACATATTCTAATTCACTTTAACTCACTGAATCATCATTTTCATTTAATCCCTAATATAGACTTCCCATATGACGGTATAATTGGCAATGACTTATTTGCTTATTCTGATTGCAAAATCGATTATGTAGAAAATGTTCTAATCATAAATAAAATCAAACTTGCTTTAAAATTTTGTGAACCAACTTATACCATTCCACCTAGATCAGAAGCGATTATTGAATGTTCTACGCTTAACCCCGAGATAAAAGAAGGTCTCGTCCTTGACCAGTACATAGCTGATTCACTCTTGACGGCAAATTGCATAGTAAAGGTTAAGCCTAATTCCCGAATAAATATATCCGTCGTTAATATCTCTGAATCTCCCATACATGTGAACTCAGACCAGAAAATAAAAATTATACCTTTAGATAAACCTGAAGAAAATACAATATTCCATACGTCACATTCCAAATTAAATCAAAATAATACCCTCAATCGAACTGAACAAGTTTTAAACCAATTACGAGCCTCCCATCTAAACTCTGAAGAGGCAGATGCCTTATACGATCTCTGTTCCACTTATTCCGATATCTTTCATCTTCTTGGTGACCATCTTACTACTACCGATGCTTTAGAACATGAAATTAATACTTCCTCTTCCGTTCCAATTAATACAAAATCATACAGATTCCCAGAAGTGCACAAACAAGAAGTAGAATCCCAAATTACCAAAATGCTTGATGAAGGTATAATTAAACCCTCGATGTCCCCATGGTCTTCCCCCATTTGGATTGTCCCAAAGAAGTCCGATGCTTCAGGCCAACGCAAATGGCGCGTAGTAATAGACTACCGCAAATTAAATGATATCACTATAGGTGACTCCTACCCAATTCCAAATATTTCAGAAATTTTAGATCAGTTAGGTAAATGCAAATATTTTAGCACGCTAGATCTAGCCTCTGGATTTCACCAAATTAAAATGGCAGATAAGGACGCACCTAAAACGGCTTTCTCAGTCCCGCAAGGACACTTCGAATTCACTCGAATGCCCTTTGGACTCAAAAATGCTCCTGCAACCTTTCAAAGACTCATGAATTCAGTCCTATCCGGCTTACAAGGCATCCAATGCTTCGTGTACTTGGATGACATTGTAATTCATAGCTTTGACCTTGACCTCCACATAAAAAACCTGTCAGATGTCTTTGAACGACTCCGTCAATTTAATTTGAAATTACAACCAGACAAGTGTGAATTCTTCCGTAAGGAAGTATCATATCTTGGCCACATTATTACAGATAAAGGTGTTAAACCAAATCCCGAAAAAACAAAAGCTGTATCCGAATTTCCGTTGCCTAAATGTCCTAAGGACATAAAATCCTTTTTGGGTTTAGTTTCATATTATCGCCGTTTCATACCCGACCTTTCCAAAATAGCTAAGCCCCTCACCCATCTCTTAAAGAAAAATATCCCGTTCAATTGGCAAAACGAACAACAATTAGCCTTTGAAAGTCTAAAACAAGCCCTAGTTTCCGCTCCTATTTTAGCTTACCCCGATTTCAGTCAACCATTCGTCCTAACATGTGACGCATCAAACTTTGCAATCTCAGCTATACTATCTCAAGGTCCAATAGGCAATGACCGTCCTATCGCATATGCATCACGAACCCTTAATAAGGCCGAAAGTAGTTACAGTGTAACTGAAAAAGAATGTTTAGCAATCCTTTTCGGAACTAAAACCTTCAGACCGTATTTATACGGCCGTCGATTCAAAATTGTTACTGATCATCGCCCACTTAAATGGTTATTCAATTGCAAAGACCCCGGTTCAAAATTAGTGAGATGGAGGCTCAAACTTGAAGAATATGATTACGAGATTGAATACAAAAAAGGAAAAATAAATAGTAATGCTGATGCTTTGTCGCGATTCCCTGTTCATCCAAAAACTGACCCTCAACCCTCTACTAGTGGTGCGAATAATCCTAGCCCAGAATCAGAAATTCCCCAAGAAGTCCTTGACGAGTTAATTGACCTAGGCGCACTAGATGCTAGCCCTTATGACACACAAAATTTAGATATTGACTTACCGACACCTCCCACTCCCACTGATTCTCCAAACTCCTCTCCTCCTATAGAAATACCTGAAACGAGAGAGCAAACTCCTAATAGTTCCAATAACGAATATTCAGATTTCCTAAAATCTTTTTCGAACAAAGACGAGACATATAACACTCAAATTACAGAACATAACGAAACCTTATTAAAAAGTAAGACTAAAACTATTGTTATCCCTGTATCAATAGACCTCGACGAATCAAACCCTTACCTTCAAGACATCCTCTCTGGCTCGGAAAATCCAAATAGTATCCTACAGGAAGAAAGGGAACTTTACTCATTTAGAAAATTAGAATTAAAAGGAAAGACTTACTACCTAATATTTACAAAGGTCAATTATTTCGATAACTGCACATATCCTGAAATCTTTAAAACGTTAAAAGGCGTAAGAGACGACATTATTCTTAGTGGTGATATCAATGAAATAGCAATATCAGACTTTAAAAACACGTTTGAAAATCACTCTTTTGTCAAAATTTACGGTATGCTCTTGTATTTATTTAACAATACTAATATTAAAGTCAATATACATCACAATACTATTATATACCCTGTACCTTCAGAAATTTCCAAAATCCTCAGAGAAAATCATGATATTCCCATAGCAGGACACCTCGGTTCAAACAGGATGTTTGACCGAATCAAAGAACGTTATTACTGGAAAAACATGAGATCAGATATTGAGAATTACGTAAAGAATTGTACACTATGTCAGTCAAATAAAGCTTATCGCGGACTCAACAGATCACCCATGCAGATTACTACAACCTCTACTCGCCCATTCGAGAGGATTAGCCTCGACATTGTTGGACCTCTACCCGAAGCCGGTTTACTTAAACTTAAATTTATACTTACCCTTCAAGACGACCTAACAAAATTCTCCATAGCCTATCCTATTTCCAATGCAACAGCAGAAGAATCATGTGAATGTTTAGTCCATTTTATATCGCTTTTCGGTATCCCCAAATTTATACTTACTGACCAAGGAACAAATTTCACTGCCGATTTATTTAAGCGGACATGTGAATTCCTAAAAATAAAGCAGATTTGGTCGTCGCCTTATCACCCTCAGACACAGGGAGCTCTTGAAAGAAGCCATTCAACTCTGAAAGAATATTTAAAATCGTATGTTAATGAGAATCAAAGTAATTGGCACAAATTCGTATATACCGCTATGCTAACCTATAATAGCAGTGTCCATACAACAACTCGTTTTACACCCTATGAACTCGTCTTCGGTCACAAGCCATATATCCCTGACTCTGTTTTTAATTCAACCCCTGATACCACTTATCCCGAATATATCAAAATGCTTCAACATCGTCTCAAAATTTCCCGTGAAAGAGCACTTCAAAATATCCGAGATTCAAAGGAACGGTCAAAAGCATATTACGATAGACGCACCCGCGAAGTTCAGTACAAGGTTGGTGATTATGTTTACTTAAGGAACCATGTAAGGTTACGTAAGGCTTTATCAGCTATCTGGAAAGGTCCGTACAAAATTGTCAAACTCCATGGTAATAATACCTTGTCCCTTTTGATTAATAGACGTCACGTCAAACACCACTTCGATGAGGTAAAGCCTGCACATTTAGATGATTAATTACATTTTAGTAATAATGACTTATAATTACAGACTGGAGGCCGTTTATATCATGGCAACCAGCGAAAACCAATATGTCGAATACATCACCCAAGGTCCTGGTATACTCTTCGATCCGGTCGGCACCCTAAAAGTTGTAAACGATCAGTTTCACGTTGTCATCCCTGTAGATGTAACTAATTTCAAGAGCCATATTGATAACATTCATAACGCGTTCAGTATTATACGATTTCAATGCCGTGATAGCGAAGATATTGACGAAAATCAATGTCTAAATATGTTAACACCCTTAGATTCTTTGTATGCAGATATACTGCGCGATTTCGACTCATTTTCTCATATAATCTCTAATAACTACTCAAAAAGATCCGCTTGGATTCCTGGTGTCGGTGTGATTTTTAGACACATATTTGGTACTTTAGATGAGGATGACGCTGAAAATTATAACAACGCCATTCAAAAATTATTTAATAATGACAAGAAAATAATAGATGCAGTCAAAGAATGTATTATGGTTTCTCAATCAGCTATATCCAACATGAACAATTCTCTACACGAAATTTACGTAAATCAGGCAAAATTGAATGACGCCATAGACAAAATGACGTTGTCATATAAAAATATATCTAATATTGTAATTTCTGATAATTTTAGAATTAGGTTCGAGTATGTTTTAAATGTGCTACAGTCTAACTTGTATAACCTCGCTTTCAAAATAGAAGATATGTTGAATGCTATTCTCTTCGTAAAAAGTAATACTCTGCATCCTTCTATACTGACACCTCGTCAATTATACGACGACATTGTGCTTAATCTTAAAATAGTTCCTAAGTACAAGGATTTTCCTGTAAGTTTAGAATTAAGTAATATCCATACTCTAATCAACGTTGCCGAGTTAATTTGTTACTATTTAGATAACAAACTCATATTCGTGATTAAAATACCTTTAGTTAATGCTTTAGAATACAATTTATATAAGAATATTCCATTGCCTATTCCACATAATTCAAAAGTACCAAATTCTTTTAGCTTAATTTTACCTACTGAACAGTTCCTAGCATTAAGTAAAGATAAATCTTATTTTGCATTTATAAAAACCTTAGACAATTGTAAAATTATATCTTTTCAGACCTATCTTTGTAAATTAACTGAAATTCATACAGTATTAGCTAATCAATATTGTGAAATAGATATCATAACTAGAGCTTTATCTTCATTACCAAACAACTGCCAATATAGATTGTTTTATGGTGACATTGATATTTGGTATGAATTAAATAATAATAAGTGGATATTTGTGCAATCCAAACCAAGTAAACTTACAATAGAATGTTCAAATAGCACGTTGATAGAAATTGTCATATCTGGTACAGGCTTTCTCAATATTCCATATAATTGTGTAGCTTATTGTAAGAATACTAGATTAGTAAAAGAAACTACTCCAACTATAAAATTGCCAACAGTTTCTTCTAGTTTTAATATAATGAATGACAGTTGTTGTAATGTTGATCGTGTAAATAAATTAAATCTATCACCTGTAAAAATCAATAATGTAAAATTAGATAATCTCAAAGATCTTAAAATAGTTTCCAATCAAATAATAGATAATTTAAATTCTGTAGAAACATCAAATGATTTCAATAATCATATAAGTTTTCCTATTCTTAGTTTAGTATCAGTAATGTTATGGTTAATATTAATTATTTTATATTTTTGTAAAAAAGGCAAGTGTTCAAAATCGAAGCTTGTAATAACCAAATTAGATGATAACCCCGATATCCAATTAGAGTCAATTTCAAGTCCACCGCGTTTACGTATCGATTAATTTTCTTTCGGAAACTTTCCCTTAGGGTAAGTTTCCTCTTATCCCGGGGGCTGTTACATACACGTCATGTATGGCAGCGCCCTTATGTTAGCTGAGGTCAGCTTTCTAGGATTCTCTTAGTTTATGCAGGTGGCACCGGTGTCATGTGACATGCAGGTGGCCGGGCCATGGGAAAGAGTCAGTCTTTTGCTAGCTCCAATTGAGACCACTCGCCTTTTAATAATCTTTTGTCGTTTGTAAAGGTCATTACAAATTAAAAGTTTCCAAATCTTCAAATTTTCTCTTTTAATTCTTTTTTTAAAAAGACTCAGCATAACCTTCGTATAACAGTGCGTGCCGCCCGCGCAATGGATGTCGTACACAACGATACTTCGCCCTCAGACGCGGAAGGCGCAGCTACCGTGGTCTGCTGCACCTGCGGCGTACTCGTAAGTGTGTCAAGGTTATCGGCTTGACTTGACAACCGGTTATTTTTATCAAAATGTAACAGTGTGTGATGTTTTTGTTTACACGTGCGACATCTCGTTCTACTGGAACAATTACTCGTTTTATGTTTTATGCTTAAGCAATTAATGCAAGCTTTGTTATCTTTTACGCTTTTAAAACGAGCAATTGGATTTAAATCATTAAAGGTGGGACACTTATAGTAATGGTCGTGCACTATATTACTGCACAGACACTTCTGTGAATTATTACTATTAGATTCCGAACATGTTACGTAAGATTGTGGATTAGGGACTGAGTTATTATTACTATTTCGCGATTTATTCAACCTTTGTTTGTTGTTGTTAGTGTTAGACGGGCCAGGTGAACCAGACTGCGTATTATGAAATATTCGACACTGATCTTTGATGAACGAAATAAAACTATCTAGTGTAGGTATTTTATTATTGCGTTCCGTCATCTCGAATGCGCGAATTGTATCAGTGTCAAACTTTTTTAAAGCGAGTTGAAGCAACATAAAGTCGGAAAGATCTTCTAATTTTAAATTCCTAAGAGAATTAACCGCGGTTACGAAGCTATCAATAAACAGCTGGAAATTCGAGACAGACGCGTTGCTGGACAGTTTGAGATTTAAAGCTTGGTCAAAGTACGTAGACGCTAGGACGCGCGTGTCTTGATATCTGTCAAGTAGTGACTGAAATATGACCTGATAATTCTCAGCACTGGGTGTGACACCTGCAAATACGGACTGGGCCTTCGGTGACAGTTTACCTATTAAATAGTACAACCTGTCAGCATCTGTCAGAGAACCATTATCGTGCACTGTAGACTTAAAACTCGCATAGAATAACGGCCAATTTCGTATATCTCCGTCAAACGACATAATCTCGATTGGCGGTAATCTCGGTTTGCGGGCAACGGGCTCTGCTGAACATTTACCCTCCAATTGCGATTGTATACGCTTAATAATACAATAAAGATCTTCGAATGAGGTATACGCCTGATAGTTCGGTTTTTCATCAGGATTGATAGAAAGTAATCTTGCGTTATAATCGTCTAACAACTTATGAAAATCTGTTCGAATACTATCTACTGTTATACAATAACTGAGAAATGCTTCGCTATTACTGTCAGACATCGATGCGGTTTTTGATCGTTCATAGATATTTTGAATGCGCTCAAATAAAATATTGCGTTTCGCTTCTAAGATTGTCATCTCTTTGTCTTCCGACACGCGTGACTTCTTTTGTTGTGACATGCTTACGTAAGTATAAGCTAATGAGAACGAAACAAAATAAGAATATCTAATGTATCTATTATTTTACCTAAGTAGGCTAATTAGGCAACACTTTAGAGCTGAGGAAATAAAAGTTGATTGAAATATGAGATTTATAAGACAACTATGATAGTTGCAGAAATAATAATTTAATAAGTAGGTAGCTACATAAAAGTTTACCTACTGATGCGGGCGGAAATAACCATGTGACGGTTATATGAATATATTAGGAGTATAGCTAGGTGCTATAACTGCCTAGGTATAGCGGTATAAATTATAAAACGTAAATGAATCCGACTCGTATGGATAAAAAAAAATGGTATGGCGTGGTGCCGAAACCGATTAGGGTAGGCGACTTGGAGAAGGAAATGGACTGTATAGAGAGGATAGCGGTTCTTCGCCGCCTAGGAGATGGTTACAGGAAGGGGTGATTGAGTGGGTATAGGATATTTCAAGGATGGAGGGCACTTACCTTATACAGCCTTGGTGGTTTCGTGATACAGCTGCTTGTTTTCACTTCACTCACGAGCGGGTTTTCCTTGGTGGAAGCGGTGATAAACACATACGGGAGCGGCGCGGTACGAACGAGACGGCGATACAGCGGTGCGGCGCGGAGCGGTATCGAGACGGCGTTCTTAGCGAGCGGAATGTTCGAGACTGTTTACTCGCGTCGACGAATCGCGTCGACGAATCAGGCGCAAGGCAGTGCCTCTTCCAGGGAGTGGGAGAGAGCGGGACGGAAATATGATATCGCTCGCACTAGACAAGCGTGGAACGATTCATGTTGATGCGATTAGTTGTGGATAGGAAGGTAGATGGCGCTACCAATAGGTGTTCTGTTAGAATAGGATTTATAGAAGAAATGTTTATAAATAAAGAGGAGCAGTAAAGAGAACACATATTTTTTGTGATGTCTATTCTAGTAGTCTATAGTGTCTATACCTACATTTTCTCTATACTACAGGCTGATGAAATGATTCAGACATGTTCGTATAATCTATTCATTTAAGTATTATTATAAAAGTAAACCTTACTACTGTTAGAAAGTAGTCATGCATTGGAAGAGTGGGCTTTAATTCCAAGTAGTGATATTTTTTTGTTAATGGTTTGTTATGGGTCACCAAATCAAAAAGAGTAAAGCCACAGGTTCTCCTAACGATTACAAGCATTCTGTTTAGATTTAGATTCAAATAAATTTCTAAAGCAGCTGAAGCCTAACCTCACAAAAAACTGCGATATATGAAGTCCACTATCAATCAATCAAGACGCGAGGGACGGCTAAAGGCTCAAGATTTAGCGCAGGCTCAACCGCACGCACCTGTGACCGATACAACCTCGGTTATTTACACTGTTTACAGAACAACTTACAAGTATACGTAAATATTTTCCAGTCTGGACTATCGTAGTATTTGTGCATGCGTTAAATATATTTTGATCTGATTTGTGGACGTGGTATTAACTTCAACTTTTGACTCTTGTGTTTTTGTTTAGCTGCACTGACTGTGTGAATGTGATCGTTAAGGGCGTAGGAAAGAGACAGCCTACTTACTGCGTACTTTTTAGTTCTATTAGACTAGAAGATGCCTGTACATTTTATTTTAATGTTAACCTTTCTTCGCAACCTTTAGGAATTTCAGGCAATCTTTTTGAAGTATGCTCAATAGTTTTGGCTGTGAGTTGTCTGTCAGTCAGTCAGTAACGCAAGAATTTTATAAAACAAATCGTTAACAACTACACTTTTAGTTTGCTCTCAATAAGACATCATACAAGAACATTTGACTAAATTTCATACAATTTATTTTTGCTTTGAACCGGCGATGCTCACAGTCTTGCAATTCTAAAAAGCGTAGAGAAAACACATACATACGTTGCACTAAATCAAGAAAATCGATCACATTTCTAAACCAAGTACATACAAAGCGTGTCAGCTACAGCTGGCAGCTCTTTGTTTCACTCAAGTTTGACGAGCGACGACATTGTAACACAAGAACAGGGCTTGCAAGACCCTGCAACAGCCTATAACATGACTCGCATTCATAGCAATACGTATGTTAGTAATTGGGATATACAGTTGAGTGGATATACATAGTATTATGTGCAAAGCTATTGAATGACAAGGTACACCATTTCAATGCCTTTGATAAACTTTATGCAAATCTAGATTTCGCCCGCGGCTCCGCCCTCTTGTGTGTCGGCTATCGCGGTGAAAAGTAGCCTACGTCAATCTCAAACCTCCTATCTCCACACAAGCCATACTATAACATCGCTCTGTTGCGACGTCAAAGAAGGACAATCAAGTATACTTTCACTATTATAATATTAGTGTTGATTTGGTGATGCCGGATAGCATAGTGAAAGTGTAACGAATGGATATGTAATCGCACTTTCGCAATAAATACAACAGCATAAATACTAAAAGAACAATTCTTGACGACATCAAGAAACTTTTAAGAAACTTATCTGTATCTGTCTAAATGGTACTGACATAATTATGTTCTAACACACGAAACAAGGTTCTGAGCAGCCGTCACATGCGTTTAACATTAGTGATTACAGCTATGATAATAGTAACATTACTATATGGTAGCGCTCATAGTGAGACTCAACTTATTATTTTTTTTTATAGAAAAAGGGGTAGGCAGATGTGTAATAGTACACCCACATTTCGCTGTGAATTTTTAGGTCCCACGTAATAGGGGGCGAGCCTATTGCCGCTACGGGGCACATAACCAGACTCCGTGCTGCTAATGAGAGTTTATGCTACTGAGAATTCGTAAAACCCAGTAACACTTTTGCCCGACCCGAGAATCGAACCCGGGACTCTAATCAGCAGTCAAATACGCTATCCACTGGACCACGGAGGTAGACTCAACTTGCCGTTCCTAATAGTCGGCAATCGGTCCCAGTTCTTGTCTCTGGTCTAGTTGTTAGGCCAGGTCGGACGCCTCTGGGTGGTCTAAAAACTCCAACACCAAAGTTGACCAACCACCCACACGAAAAAGATCGCTATAGTGCCCTCCAACGCACGGTAGCAATCTGATGTAAATGCCAAACGCTTTCACCATACAAGTGGTGACCTGTGCAAGCGTTGCCTAATTTTGCCGACCTTTGAGGAACTGCATATGAGCGCTACAGTATAAGGTATAGGCATCAAAATAAAATGTACTTTATACTAAAATCATCCTCCTAGTTATTCCAGTTAGAACCCGGGGTCTGCTTTCTAGTTCAACCAGATTTGACTGAATATTAGCTTATTTTAAATGGTTTTTTGGGATATATACCAGGTACATTTGTTTGGAGTAACCGATAATTTTGCACTGTTACAAGCGCCATGTTCACGGATAATGTAACGGATAAATATTAGCTTTTCTACGGAGTTACTGCTTGTCTGACCTCCGCAACCCAAAGGTATAGCCATATTCCATGTTTAAGACTAGTGTCAGTTTATTCATAGGTACTGACTCCATATAACGAAAGATTTTCAAGATGGATGTTGATGCTCTCCGAGGCACGGGGCAATAATTTGCTATTCAATACGCACATAACTCCGAATAGTCATTGGTGCGCGCCTTGGATTAGAACCCGATACCCTTAGCATTGCATTCTGTTGGTATCTCCAATAGGCTATCGCTGTCTCTAAAGTACTACACCAGTATATACAAGGTAAACAGGTTGTAATACATGTAGCGTGTCAAGTACACACCGTCACGTGTTCGTAACAGCTGTGATTATCGCGCTAATAGCAACATTACCTTTCATGTACCGATGTACTACAACAGTAACGGTCAAGTTCCTTGTAAAAGTTGTGTGATAATTGTGAACAGATGGTATCTTTGGTTCTATTTGAAGGGACGCAATCTCATGGGATATTATGTTAAAGAATTATCAGTGATAATACGAAATAGAGTAGATTACTATCAAAATAATGCTCAGAAAAATAAATGAATTGCTTTTGCCTGAGGCTTTGCTTTGTTGGGGGTTGTTTTTAGGACAAAAGGTACCCAATGTGATATTCAGTTATTTAAGCTAGGTATATAAGGTACTGCAAAGTCGCATCAAAACCCGTTAAGTATGGTTTACGTGGCAGATCCTCAAATCTTTGTCTAATTAGCAATATTAAAATGCCATACTACTACCTCAGGCAACTTAAATACGACTTCCTAGAAGGAAGTATAAATATTTGTATATAATGAAAGAATCATTATTTATTATGCAATAATTTCAAGGAAACCCTGTCACAAACACTTCGTGTCCTTTAAACGTCAGAGACATTCGATATGAGAAGGGAACATCGTCCTGGTCAGACCCTAAAATTATGTTAGGGACTTGCACGAGTGGCTGCGGTTTTGGAGAGCCTTTCGTACGTAAAACAAAGGGCTGCAGCACTGCGAGGATAGTTGGTAGACATAGCTTTCTCGTAACTTATTTGGAGAATATAATTAGTTGAATTCAATGTTGACACCGTATTCGAAAACAAAATCTTTTTATTTGTTTCAACTTAGCGTATATACACATTGCTTTGTCTGTCCTTTTAGTATTAGTTACATAAGCGAACCCATAGAGTCTCTCGTGCCAACTTTTAACCCTTAGTTTGAGACCCCTAGCTTACTTAAAATTCTTTAGAAAAACTAATTTAAATTCCGCAAAATTTAAATGAAAAGCGCCATCCTAGAAAATACATAAAACCGGTTAAACTATGAAATAATTAAGTCAACTTTAAATTCTGTCGTGAACAGACTTTGGGAAGCCGCTTAGTATCCGATATATCATTTTCAACAATTTTATGCTAGTAAACTTGGAAACTTGAGTTGAAACTTAAGGCTGCATAGGGTGGACCGTAATTCAAGATAACTTAAGATTTAGATACGGTTAAGTGAGGCTAAGTTTGAGTTAAGTGCTAAGTTAACGTGGTCCGGTGCTGTAAATCGAATATTCTGGAAGGAGTTTAAAATTTACTTACAAGTTTGTCCAAGACTCGTAATTACATTCGATGTGATTGACCTTTCCTTTTAAAGTTTTTGGATAAAGGGAGGACTAAATGAAATGCTTTTGCGCTACTATATATAAAAAAGTTTGTTTTGTCTGTTTGGCAAGACATGGTGGCTGGAGAATTGAAAAGTTCCAATTAAGTACTTTCAAGATCATATTATGAGCAAAAAAACTTACTCATTACTACTGAATTTTCTAAATGGAATTTGGATCGTTTATGTTTTCATTGACGTAACGTGCCGTAGGAAATGTATTGGGTCAGTGACCTGCCTACATATAGGATTCATTCCTACCTTCCTACTTATATATTTTGCTATTCATTAGTTGACCTGTCTCTTCGTTCTGACAGACAATGAATTTAATGATTTTCTTAGAACTTAGGGTGGTTTCAGATTAGCGTTTTATACGCGCGTATAAGCTCTTTTTAAGAACCGCATGTAGGCGCGCCTTTTGGCACACGCGCAACTCGTACAAGCGTTGACGCGCTTCTAAGCTCGTATAAGCGCGAGCCGTCAAAATCCATGTTGACACTGACAAGATGTCACTACCATTTCGAATGAACACGCCGAAATATGCCCGTTTACGCGAGTCCGGTTTTTTGAAGCGCGTAGTGTAGCGCGCGTATGCTGAAACGAGCGTATACGCGCTGAAGAATACCCTAATGTGAAACCGCCCTTAATTTATTCTGATGTAAGTGCAGTGCCGCACTTAAAGTAGTAGATAATTCTAAAACGCGAGGCAATTTATAAACATTATTTTTTAACAGATAGAAATAATTTCTAGAGCCGAAACAAATCATTGCAGATCGTACAAAGCTTTATCCAATGTTGGGATCTGATCCAGCGCAGTGTTTCGTGACTTTAATGAACGTAGATTTCATTAAAGTCACGAAAAATATCTCGAATATCTTATTTACGGTCATTGCTGGCATGATACTTGATTATAATTCCACCGCCCAGAAAAATCTCCAAAACATAAAAAACCTCACTTAAATCAAAGTCTGTTCACTCCCAAAAGCACTTAAATCTAGTGCATTTAAAAGATGAAATATTCATTCAATATATCGACGAATTCATTTACCCAAATGGGTCATGAGAACTAATTTATTTAATACCCAAATAAGGTTACCCTAAATTGAGTTAACCGCATATGAAAGATTAAACAATACATTTTATCGTTGGTCAGCCGCTTCAAAAATGGACTCAATTAATATTTAAGTACTTTCAACCAATTCAATCGGGCACTTAGTGGGTTTATTTCAAACATGTGTACTGACATAATAGATTAGACTAATCCACTGCTGAAACTAGTGCAAATACTATGTCAATAAATTATTTAATTGATTTGGATATGGATTATTGGTAAATATTTGCTTTGAAATGATTATATGTATTTGTGATCTCTATAATTGATATTAATGGGATCGGGGTACCTGTGCGGTGGTGTGCTTGAACGGATTGAGTCAACGATATGTTGAGGTGGTATTCTGTATGTAAGTTTTCTCACAGTACATCGCTATACTTAATCAAAAATATCATCATTTTTTCATGTGGTGCGTGAGATTGGTGGTTATATGCATACATAAAATACGCTTTTCCATCGCCTTCATTCTCTTCTCTATAAGACAAAAATACAAGATGAGAACTCAGGACTGCCTCCTACAAAGAAGTTAGCGTGGGTGCTTTATGGGCTATAATATCGGTATTTGCCCAAGAAACGCTAAGAAGAACCTATGGGAAAGTATTAATTACTTAGAGCATTTCCGTTGCTATAATGAAGAATTACGAAAAGGAACTGTGATATTCTTTCTAGATAGATAAATTAAGACGCTACCTCAAAGGTCAAACAATCGTGCAGAGGTCATCGCTAAGTGTTATCTATAAAGTTAAATGTCCACGGTTTTTGACATTGCACGCCACCACGAAACTGTTTGAAATCTTATTTCCTTCAGAACTCAAGTAATAATTGTTTGAGAGACAATTCGTCTAGGCATTCCCTATTAAACTAGCTCTTCTTTCGGTGAGTATGAACGTCAAGGCGAAAAGTTAAGTATTTTTTTAAATATCCTAAAAATAATTTGAGAAAGCATGTTTTTCAAATTAAAAATCTTCCAATCATGTATCTGTCTATGGTCTATATCTAGGGAATAGCCTAGATAAAGACCTGATAAATAATTAACTAAATTAGTGCTAGTGTGTCCTTTGGCTTCAAAATCGGTAAGTAAAAAGGGCATACATTTTCGAGGTACCGCCTTAACAGTAGATACACGACGCAAGTATAACGAGAAAGCAAAATTTGTCTTTCTAGTAGTAGAAATTTTGTTCAGGATTCATATTTATTAAAGACACAATGAAATGCATTAAAACTAACTATAAGTAATTGGCTATTTACACATAAATTAAAACAATAATTTCTATACTTAAATAACTAACAAATATAAGGCAATACATAAAAAAGTAAAAGCCAAATTTAAAGGGCGTCATGGAAATCTTCCACATCGCCATCAATTGGAAGCGTGCCCAGAATGCTGGCAGCATTGCCACGTTGTATGGCAATGTTGATCTTTGGTGCCAAATACAGGCCAGCCTTCTGGTCACGCGAGGCGTCAACGTTCGGGAAATGTTCAGGAAGGATTCCTTGCAGAATGAAAAATTCGAAGCACCGTCAACCACTTTTATTAAATACTGATGTTTCAACATTCATGAATATAATAGACGTCCCTAGAATATATTATCGCATAAAACTCATCAACAATCTGTTAGCTTAATAATATTTTGCCGAGTTATTTCTCACACTGGTATCATTCAAATCTATTGTCTTGACGTGAAGTGTCACTTTGACGTCTGTCGACGTCAATGTGACAACTGTCAGAACTTGCCAGCCATAGTGAAATGAGTTATTCATTCGATACTCAACTGTTGAACTGTACGGATTAAATCCAAATATTTCCGAGCAATCCGTATTTTATTGAGCGAACCTGCATCGATTCCTTCATCTCAGAAGTGGGATAAGAAAGGCTAGCTCCATATTTCTAGCAAAACGCCCGCATATACGTACGTTTTCGATTATTCTAACGCAACACAATGGAGGATGAAAATATGACACCTACCCACTATTCAAGAAAAAGAAAACGACACGATCGCAAAGACAAAAGAAAACGACGCAGAAGTAGATCAAAAATTGAAGATGGATCAGCAACGGACTCGAGCGTTTCAATGCGAAGAAGCCGTCCTCGGGAGCGTCGTGAGCATCGTCGCCAGCGACGTAGAACTGATAGCAGCCAGGATTCTCACAGACGTCGTCAGGAGGATAGCAGCACCCGAAGCCATCGCCGTGAGCGTCATGGGCGGCGCTGTAGGAGTGGCAGCAGTCGCCGTAGCCGCCGGCAGGTCAGGAGGAATGCGGGTTCGCGCGGCAGCGGCAGCGACTCGAGATCTTCGCGCCATGACAGGCGTTTGTCTTCCCCGGTAAGAGGTTCCAATAATAGTACTGACAATGTGACACATTTATTGTTGACTAAATTAGTGAATACCTTAGCAAATACTCGTTCTGAAGGTAATAAATTTCCAATGTTAGGAAACGTCATACCTCATTTTGATCCAATGGTTAAGGGGCAAACTATACAAGTGTGGTTGAGTAAAGTTGATGAGTGTGCGAAATTATATAGATGGGGTGATGATCAGGTCATACACTATGCTTTACCTAAATTAGTTGGCGTTGCAAAAACTTGGTACCAGGCGTTACCTACTATGTCATTTTCGTGGTCTGAATGGAAACAAAAATTATTAGAATCATTCCCTAGTAGCGATGATTACGCAGAGTTACTTACAGAAATGTTATCTAAACGAGTAAAATATAATGAGTCACTAGAATTATATTATTTCGAAAAAATCAATTTGCTGAGTCGGTGTAATATTGTAGGTAAAAGAGCAGTTGACTGTTTATTATACGGAATCGAAGATCGTTCACTAAGGTTAGGCGCGAAGGCGTTAAAATGTCAGGAACCGGAACAAGTATTACAATATTTTCAATCCATCAAACAACAACCGCGCGAAACAGATAGGTCGCGTCCTCATGGGGATAGGAAACCTAACGCTTTATCTAACGCAAAAACTACTAACAATGACACAAGGGCTACAAGTAGTAGTAATTCTATTATTTGTTACAACTGTAACGAACGAGGACATTTTAGTTATAAATGTACTAAGAAAATACTCAAGTGCAACATTTGTAACAAACTTGGACACACTACATTAAATTGTCCGAAACTACCCTCCGATAACAAAGGTAATACCGATGGAGTGGATCAAGGTCAAAAGAATATTTTACGTATAGACGCCGAGAGCACCGCCAGAAACGATTGTAAGTACATAATGCAGTTGATGCTTAACGGACAATCGATCGTAGGCTATGTAGATCTAGGCAGCCAATGCACTTTAATTCGTTGTAGTGATGCTAGAAAATTAGGAATTAATTGGTCAAATAACCCAGATCTGCCTACGATGAGAGGTATTGGTAACAACATAGTGCTACCTGTGGGGCTCGCCACTGTCACTATACAGATACAAGATGTCATAGAAAAAGTAGATGCCTTGGTTGTAGAGGACAGTGTTATTAAATACCCCGTATTAATCGGACACAGTTTTACTGAAAGGCCCGGTATTATTATAACGAAAACTTACGAATCCCTGATATTCACGCGAGCACTTACAAACAAACTACATCTCGAATTGGCCTCGGACACATCAATACGGGCTAAGGAGATGTGTTTAGTTGAAGTTAGCTGTACCAGCGATTATTCAGGAACCGTGTACGTACGCGGTTCACTTCGTGGAAAGTCTGAACATGAGTTTTACCTCCTACCAGGAGAGTACGAATTAGATAACGGTCGTGGTCGCTTACTGATTCAAAACATATCCGACAAAGTAATTTCACTTAAAAAGGACTCATTAATGACTCGTGCTTTTAGAACTGACGGTCATGTCGACGTAAATCTTTTGAATATTAATGCTAGTAATTTTTGTTCAGAATTTAACTATGACTCGAACTTAACCAGCAAACAAGTAGATCAATTGAAAGGCTTATTAGATAAATACAAGGAGTGTTTCTCAAATAATTTGAACGACTTGGGATTTACTAACGTAGTAAAGATGGAGATTGAATTAACGGATACTAAACCAGTTGTATACCGTCCGTACAGACTTTCATATCCCGAGCGTGAGCTGGTACGATCGATGGTACAGGAAATGATAGACGCTGATATTGTCTGTGAATCTAATTCTCAGTACGCCAGCCCTATACTGCTTGTTAAGAAAAAGACTGGCGAAAAAAGACTATGCGTAGATTATCGCGCACTTAACAATAAAACAAAGAAAGAACATTTCCCTTTACCATTGATCGACGACCAGCTGGATATGCTAGCTGGGCATTCCCTCTTTATTACGCTTGATTGTGCGTCAGGCTATTATCAATTACCCATCGAAGAAGGCTCCCAGGACAAGACGGCGTTTGTCACACCGGACGGCCAATATCAATTTAAACGGATGCCTTTTGGTTTGGCAAACGCTCCGTCAGTTTTCCAAAGAGCTATGAATAAGATACTGGTAAAGTCAAAAGTTAATTTTGCCATTATTTTCATGGATGACGTTTTGATTCCTGCTAGATTTTTCGAGGAGGGTCTTGAACGGTTAGAGATAGTACTTAAACTACTCCATGAGGCCGGGTTAACATTAAAACTTAAGAAATGCTACTTTTTCTATAGAGAAATAGACTTTTTGGGGTTTCAAGTTAGTGGTCAAGGCATAAGACCGGGGTCACGTAAGACGTTAGCTGTTTCAAGTTTACCCGTACCCAAGAACGTACATGACGTAAGACGTTTTATCGGACTAGCCAGTTTCTTTCGGCGTTTCGTGAAGGATTTCGCCCTGATCGCGCGCCCCCTTACGGATCTCCTCAGGTCCAACTTCACATGGAAATGGAACGACGAACATATAACAGCCTTTACTACACTGAAACAAAAACTTGTGGAGCGTCCTATTTTGGCATTGTACGATTCGAGATTTGAAACCGAACTACACACCGATGCGTCTAAGTTAGGAGTTGCTGGTATTCTGATGCAAAGACATAGCGATGGAATGCTTAGACCCGTGGCGTATTACAGTCGGAAAACCACTCAAGATGAACAAAAATTACATTCGTTTGAACTGGAAACGTTAGCAGTGATAGCCTCACTGAAACGTTTCCGTGTATACTTGCTGGGACTAAAATTTAAGATCATTACCGATTGTAATGCGCTACGCACGACACTCACTAAACGTGATCTCATACCGAGAATATCACGGTGGTGGGTGCAGTTCCAGGAGTACGACTGTGATATTGAATATAGGCCTGGATCTCGGATGGCACATGTAGACGCTCTCAGTCGTGCACCTGTGACTGAGCCCGTAGCGAACGACGATGAGACGCATATACTCGATGTTTTAAGTATAGACATTAAAGACTGGATCTCCACAGTACAAATTAATGACGAGGAAATTGGGAGGATTAGAGATATTTTACGCGATAAAAATACAAATTATATAGCAGATGTCTATAAAAATTACAAATTGAAAGGTGATCATGTTTACAGAATTATTGGTGATAAAATAAAATGGGTAGTCCCTAGAGCCGTCAGGTGGCAAATTTTAAGAATGAATCATGATAATGTAGGCCATTTTGGCTATGAGAAAACTCTTAGTCGACTCCGCGAAACGTTTTGGTTCTCTAAGATGCGACGTTTCACCAAAAAGTACGTGGCAGCGTGTCTTGAATGTGCGCATCATAAAGCTCCAGGTGGCCGTAGGGAAGGGATGCTTCATCCAATACCAAAAGTAGATATTCCCTTTCATACAATTCACGCCGATCATTTAGGCCCGTTCGTTCGCTCTAGGAGGGGCAACACTTATATTCTTGCGATTATTGATTCTTTTACGAAATTTATAAGTATAAATGCCGTACGGGATACAAAAAGTACCACAGCTATTATAGCACATATAGAGACCATTTTAGCACTTTTGGTACTCCATCACGTCTTATCACTGATCGGGGTTCTTGTTTTACAAGTTCAAAATTTAAATCTTTTATGGAGAGTGCAAATATTAAACATATACTCAATGCAGTGGCTACTCCAAGAGCGAACGGGCAAATAGAACGTTACAATAGAACCATATTAGACGCCCTAAGCACAAAATGCCACGATAAAGGTGATAACACTTGGGATGAACACGTCGGTGACATCCAGTTAGGTATAAATACAACCATGAATAAAACAACTGGCAAAAGTCCGTCAGAACTGCTATTCGGATTTAAGGTCTTAAATTCATCAGAAAATATAATAAATGAAGTGTTAAATGAAGTTATATGTCGTGTTAGTGATAATGAATTAGAAAAGATACGGTCAGAAGCTAAGTCTAGAATAGAAAAACAGCAGTCTGATTCAAAGAAGACATTTGATAAGAAAAGAAAAAGGGCAACGATATATAATGTTGGTGATCTAGTTAGGGTTGAAAGAACAATAATAGATAAAGAACATGTAGGTCAATCAAAGAAGCTTATATCCAAGTTCCATGGCCCATATAGAATAACGAAAATTCTAGAAAATGACAGGTTTTTGATTGAGGATACTCCTCTTACTAGGAGGGGCAATAAAAGGTATCAAAATGTTGTGGCAGTGGATAAGATACACCCCTGGCTAAATTATACAAATATATCTAGTGACGGTAGCGAAACTGATAGTAATTGCGATGAATAAGATTTATAAGTTCAGATTTGGATCAAAGTCTACTGTATGATTACTATAACTTAAAAAGATTGTAAGAAAATAAAAAATTTAAGAAAAGAAATAATGATTTGAAATTAATATTAATATGGGTTAATTAGTAAATACCTAAGAGCCATTGTTAGTGAGAGTATTTGATTTGTAGAGGACGATAATTGAAGGTTTGCTAAGTTGTTGACTTAAAATATGGACCAGACAAGACAAGAGACTTGACGACGCGATGCTTAGGCTATGAGCAATCAGTGCAGAAAGTAATTGATATCGGAGACCGATATTGCACAGATGATTGTAGATTATAGCAGACTAAGTATCGTGAAATCTAGGCGCATGGGCTATGAGCTTCCAGTGCAGAAGCGAATGGTGATGAAAATCATCGCACAGATGGTCGCAGATCATAGCAGACTATGCAACTAGATGACGTAGACATAGAGCATGGGTTGTGAGCGGTCAGTGCAGATTCGAATGGTGTCATGCAATTGACATCGCACAGATGACCGCAGATCACAACAGACTGTGCAGATTGACGATGATTATGACATGAACTGAATTACAATAGAAACAATTATGTATTGCGTAAGAATATGAAATGTATATCATTTTAAGTTATTGATAAAGTTATAATGTTTTTGTGTAGTTTAAATAAAAGATGTATTTCTTCCTGATTGTATTTACATATTATATGTTTACTGATCTTGTGAGAGGACTCACTTCAAGAGGATGGCCGAGTTAACTCAACTCGGCCATCCTCTTGAAGTGAGCTCAACTGTTGAACTGTACGGATTAAATCCAAATATTTCCGAGCAATCCGTATTTTATTGAGCGAACCTGCATCGATTCCTTCAAATCTTATGAATGCATACGTACAAAATTAAAGTCGGCATACTTTAATTCATTGTCGGTAGTGAAACATTTCAGTTTATCAAACACATCCCAGGGCACTCATCATCGCGGAAACGACCTAACAAATAATTAAAATGTCCGAGAGAGATATTTTCTCTCGTATTACATGGATTTATCTCACAAAAACCTTCACAGTTCCGACGGATAAACGTTTTCTGTTTGAATAAATTTCATTGTTTCATATTTGAGTTACTAGTTAAAATGATATTGTTATAACGAATAATATCATATTGCTCCATACTTACAGTGTGGGGACGGATTAAGAATAGAAAGTATCACCACCCCATTTTATGATGCGGTTGTCGTAAGAGGCGAGGAAATTAAGTTAACGAAACTAATAGTAGGTATCTGTAGGAAGTGACGGGAAACTTGGCATCAAACCCATTCCGTCTGACCAGAATGGTTCAGTAGGTCAAATCTTCTTATTTTTGATCTCGTAACTTAATGTAGTAGTAAGTAATTATACTTTGCGCGCCACAACACATTTAACCCTTAACCACCGATATAGGTCTGACAGACTCCCATTCGAAATACAAACGTTCACTATCTCGCTCTAATGAACGACAGAGCTTCGTGTGTTCGAGTACCTTCTATGCAGTCAGTAAGCAAGGAGTCGTGAGAGGGTGGGGACGCTGCGCACGCGTTTTAAGGTATTTGTCGATGTTTAATTTTTTCATGTAGGTCTGACGGACCTCTGTCAGTAAATACGTAACTTTTTTGAGATATGTGAATTTTCTTTCTAGAATGGATTCAGAGCAAACAAGTACGTCACGGTACCTGTGACAACGTGATACAAATTTATCGGCCTCCGATATAGCTACTTTAAAAAACTGGATTTTAAATGAGGAAGACGATAGCTTTAGCGATGATTCAGATGTTGACGAAAACTATAAGTCTTCAAACTGAAAAATTGCTCAAAAGGAAATATTGCACTATATGTGATCATAAAAAGAAGAGAACACTTAATATTTATGCGTTTCATGCAAGTTAGCAATATCTTTGCAGTGCTCAAAACCATTATGTGTAAATTGCATAGAGAATAAATTATACAATGTTTAACCACCCTCTTTTTTATATCATTATATATGCATAGGGTTCCCACCAAGAACTTAGGAGGTGCATAGGGTTCCCACCAAGAACTTAGGAGGTGCATAGGGTTCCCACCAAGAACTTAGGGTCCCAAGCCAACCTCACCTGCCAGTGGTGCACCTGCCGATCAACGGACGAGGCTCTGGCAAACAAAATGTCCCAATAAGCGGCAATAGGCTCGCCACCTATTACGTGGGATCAAAACACTGGCGAAAAGTGGGCGTTCAATATGCCTCTGCCTACCCCTTCGGGGAAACAGGCGTGAGTCTATGTATGTATGTATAGAAAAAAAATGTGAGCCTGGGAATGTAAGAATTCAGAAAGAATATTTAGTTTTTGTTGATTTTAGTTACATTTTAATAATTTTTTTTTTTATGAGCAATTGAAGAAAAAAGGTGCTATTTATGTAATAACTCAAATTCAAATTCAAATTCAAATTCAAATTCAAATGATTTATTTGTGAGCATAGGTACATAATAAAGATCTTACATGCATAATAAAGTGCGCTATGTTCTGCCTGGTATTGGCGTACAAATAATTAAAATAATATTAAAATATTAATAAATTATAATATTTAAAGAAATAATTACAAACCAATAAATTACAACTAAGGATATCATGAAAAAAACAATTTAAACAATAATAATAACAGTATTAAACACAATAAAACAAATAAAAAAACTGAATACAAAATTAAATAATATCAAATTAATAATAATCAAATCAAAATCTGCAATATAATTGTATGTCAATTCCTTGAAATATTATTATTATCATCACGTACACCATTAAAATAAAATACACACAGATATAGGTATAGCATTTCATAAAATAACAATAATAAATAATGGTTTAGTCTGTACAAAGTTTATCATTAATAAAATCCATGACGGAGTAATACGCCTTTTCAATAAGAAAAGCAGACAGTTCCTTTTTAAAAACATGATAATTTTTTGCGAGTTTTATATACTTTGGAATTTGATTGTAAATTTTTGGAGCCATTGATGAAATACTTTTGTGATGCAAAGATGTTCTACATGCGACTAATTTCAATTTATCAGCTCTTCGCGCGCTACTTATTTGTGTAAAATAATGCATATTACATCTTACAAATAAAGCAGTCTCCAGTATGTATAGTGACGGCATGGTTAGTATTTTAAATCTTTTAAAATGCGGTTTACAGCTATCCGTTTTACATAAATTTGCAATTGCTCTTATGCACCTCTTCTGTGCCAAAAAAACCCTTTCCTTCCCCGTGGCATTTCCCCAAAATATGATGCCATATCTTAGGATAGAGGATACAAGGCCATGGTAAGCTGTAAGTAAAACGGTTTCGTTTACCTTTTTCCTGAGCATATACAGGGCATAAGAATGCTGATGTAATTTATTGCACACGTAGTCAATTTGCTTATTCCATTTTAATGAGTTCTCTATGTGAAGTCCTAAAAACTTTGTATTTTTAGTAAGACTAATACTCTTACCTCTGTAGTCTATGTTATAATTTGTATTAATTGATTGCCCAAATTGCATTAATAACGTTTTATCTAAATTAACCTTTAAATTATTGTTGTCAAGCCATTTTATTACAGAATTGATATTCTTAGTTATGTCATATTGTATCTCAGTTACATCATCATAATTATTAAAAACCAATGTACTGTCATCTGCAAACATTATCATTGGACATGTTGCAGCCGATGGTAAATCATTAATGTACATGATAAAAAGTAAGGGTCCGAGGACGCTACCTTGAGGCACGCCGTATTTGATAGCTCTTTGGGTAGACTTGTACAGAACTTCCGTTTTCTTAACAATTTTACTAATCACTGTTATTTGCTGTCTGTTATGAAGATAATTTTCGATTAAATTTGCGATGTTGCCTCTTATGCCAAATGAATTCAATTTATTAATTAATATAGTATGGTCTACATGGTCAAACGCTTTTGACATGTCCATATATAGAGCAAGTACTGGTAAACGTCTATCAACTCTACTAATTATCATCTTTAAAAAATCATAAATTGCTAAATTTATTGATTTATTTTTACGAAATCCCTTTTGGTTGTCAACAAGTAGGTTATTGTTTTCCAAATATGTATATAAATGATTATAAATAACTTTTTCAAAAATTTTTGCGATTACTGAAGTCAAAGCGATGGGCCTGTAGTTTGACATATTCTCTTTATCATCTTTTTTAAATAGAGGTTTTACAATTGTAATTTTAAGTTTATCGGGAAATGTACCTTCAGCCATACATAAGTTAATTACATGGCTTAATACGGGCGAAATAATTTGTGACACTGATTTCACAACCTTAGTGGAAATGCTATCAATGCCAGTACTGTTGGAGTTTTTTAGGGACATTATTATATTATTGATGTCCTGTGGTAGTACAGGTGGCATAAACATTGATGATGATGGACCATGACAACAATAATTCCGCCTTATATTATGTTTACCAACTGTCTGTACTTGTTCTACGAAAAAGTTGTTGAAAGCCTCAGCAATTTCACGCGGATCTGTTAAGATTTTATTATTTAATTTGATTTGCTCCACGCTTTGAGGCGGTAAAAGTTGACGTTCATTAATTAGCTTCCACGTAGCCTTCGATTTGTTTGTTGCATTTTGTATATAGTGAACATTACGTGCCTTTGTTGTGAGATGAATTATTTTACGAAGCCGTTTAGATAAATTTTTGAAGTTAGATCTATTGTGACTATCAGGTGCAGTCCGCAATTTCCACAAAAGTTCACGTTTCCTTTTACTGCAAATCCTTATACCGCGGCTGATCCAATTAGACTTTGTTTTAGAGCATATTTTAAGCTTAATTTCTGGAAAGCAAAGATCGTAAAATAGCTTGAAGAGATCATAAAATGTATCAAAACATTGTATGGAGTTTTGCTCTTCATACACATCACAAAAGTTAATACTTTTAAGGGCACTCTTGAATTTTGAAATATTTTCCTTTGAGTAGTCTCTTTTACTGACAAACCAGTGGTCAAGTCGACACGTTCTCTTTACAGGGCACTTAAATATTTGTGCAGTGTGATCCGATAGCGCAAGTTCACAAATTTGACCCTTACCTCCGCGTATATTATGGATGACGTTATCTATACAGGATCCGCTAGACAAACGAGTAGGTTTATCAAATTGTAGGCGCATGTGAAAACCTTTTAAAAGTTCCTTGAACTGAGTGAGTTGCACAGATTGTTTTAAGAGATCAATATTAAAATCTCCACAAATTACAATTTTTTTGTTAAGTTTGATACAATACAATTGAAGTATATCATTTAACGTTTGTAGAAAGACTTCAAATTTAAATTTTCCGTTTTTATTTTGAGGACTTCTATAAGCACAAATAATTATTATTTTTAGATCAATTAGTTCAATAGCGCTATATTCAATTACATTTGAAATACTGATACTTACTATTTTATCAATTGGCTTAAATTTTATCCATTTTTTTACTAATATACAAGTCCCACCATGTCTGGTCTTTCTAGTGAAATATGAGGCTACAATGTAATCTGGTATGTACAGTAAATTTACATCGGATGCAATCATGTTATGTTCAGACAGACAAATTATATCAATACCATTTGAATTATTTTCCAAGGTATCTAAACTTACTGTAAATATGTCTATTTTGTTCAAAATGCCATTAATGTTTTGATGGAGAATATTAATACAGTTACAAACGAAATAAATTATCATAGTTTACATGACTGACTTCATTCACATCTTCAACATTATCATCATCATTACTATAAGCGATGGCTTCAGTTTGTGTGCCTACATCCTTAAGATATATTTTGTAATTTTGTGCTTTTTTGTGCAAGTATTCACGGTACTTACAAAAATTAGATTTATATTCACTACTTAGAATTTCTCTTAATAGATACCGACAAACGGTCAAAGCTCTATTGGTCCTATAAGGTAACAATGTTCTGTAATTCATGTCAACAAAGGTAACTGAACCATATTTATTACATATGAAGCGCAGCTCATAATTTAATTTATTTTCATTTAAACATTTATTGAACGGTACCTCACTAACAAATATGTTGGCACACTTAACTGTCTGAAAAAGCTTTTCTAAATGCCATTGGAAACCATTTGGATTTGTTTCGTTTATACCACCAACTATAATTATCATGTCGTCTTCCCTCAGTGTGTACAGCTCTTGTAGATTTAATATTTCAGACAATGTCGCGTAAGGCTTCCAAAACGAGTGTACAGCATAATTTGAGCCAACCAATTTCTGCAATATTTGCTGGAGACCCTTCCCCTGCTGGTCTGCAATTATCAGAATTTGCCGTTTTTCTAAGCTTACTATTTTTTCAGAAGTTGCGGAGGGTGCGGCTTCATTGTGATAACAGTCTTGATTACCTATTTTTAGCTTTGGATCTGAATTAATATTCGTAACGGTTTTCATTTCTTCTAAATATGTTGCTTCAGTTTTTTCAGAACGTTTTTGTGGTGTAGACGTCAGGCTACAAGATTCTCTGCGTTTCTTAGCCTTCGTCTTCCGCTTAGAGCCTGGTGTAGTACATTTAGCTTCTGAGACTTTAATTTTTTTGAACATTTCTATGATTTTATTCGATTTCTCCAAATCTAACTTCAAGCGATTATTGTCACAAAGCAAATTTTCTATCTCCTGATGTGCACTCTGCAATTGGGCGCTCAGAGTACTCAATCGATTATTAAGAGTTATTATTTCATCATCGCTGTGAATTGAAGTGTCTGGCAAACTCATCACTGTTGCATCAAATAATGATTCTTCAGATTGCGATGTTGATATTTGCGGTTTTCGGCGTGTAACATTTTGTGACTCCATTGTAGTTATTATTTAATCAGATAAAATTTATTTTATAACAAATTAATATTTAATATGTAAGTATTTTATATTTCTTCCAACCAGACTAATATTTTCTCATGTGTCAACACTTTTATACAAGTTGCAACACTTATTTACGTAAAGCAACACTTTAAGATCCGATTCATTCATTCATTAGTATGTTTAGTATTACCACATCACTATTAAAAAGTAAGAAATTGTCTATGGATTCGCTTTGATATAATGTCAAAATTTAAAATATTGTGACGGTTCGATGATATTAATTTTTCATTTTATTTATATGTTGAGTTAACACTTGGTTCGTATTGATAAACACGATGAATTTGCTTGAAGAGTTGTTAAATGTCGGTGTTATACACTAATATGATGTCACTGAATGTTAACATGTAATTGTAACTCGTCTAACGAACGTTAAGATTTCGTGTTTGTTATAGCAAAAGTCCTGGGTATTTATTGTTGCTAGCATTTGTTGACACTATTTATACACCTTTGCACTTGTTTAACGACTTTTTACACATTAAAAGTAACAATAAATATTTTCGAGGCTTTTAAAATACGCGGACTATGTTTACTTGATTGACAGCTGTCAAAAGTCAATAATAACTGATAGAAACTTCCTAAAAATACTCGATATTGTTAATTTTTTAGTTCTTTTTTATTTTGAAATATTTGATTGTTAGTTACTTTACATAACAATAAAACTCAATTGAAAAAAACATTGTGTTTTAATTTCTAAGGTTTTTTTTCCTATAGGAGTCTCCCAGACCTATATCAGTATTAATGTCACAAAATTGAGTGTCAGTGCTTAAGGTTTAAATGTCAGCATCCAATCTTTTCCAGCAATGTCACATGGGTCATTATTTTATTAGTTTTATCCTAAAATAAATTGCTACTGTATAAAAGTTAAAACAAAACATTACAAATTTGTATTATTAGCATACTTTGCCGTGACCTCACACCGGTATGATCAACAACGTACCGATTTGGTTTCGATCCGAATTTTGTCTTGAAACTTCCCAGGCTAACTCTCATCTTCGTTATCAACCTCTCTAGTCTACTGTCGGATAAAGGCCTCTCCGATGGCACGCTACTGAGCCTGACTGCCGGTTCCTCGTATCCAGCCGCTGCCAGCCACATTGCGTGAATTGTCGTTCCAAGAGGTCGAACCCAGAAATAGCCAATTTTGACTAAATATTCATACACATACACAAACACATACACCGGTCGCGTTTAATACTGCGTAATCTGTTACGTAACATAACGTACAGCATTTCTAAATCATAACAGGAAGTGTGAATAAATAAACGATCATAAAGGAACCCTAAAAAAATTCTCAAATTAACGTGAAAATCCGTAAAACGACAACAATATGGTAGCGTTTTTACCGAGCTTCGTCCATTTATTTGTAATGCGGGATGCTTTTAAATAAAAAGTTTTGCGACACCGCGCACCGTTGGGTTCAAGGGCACATCCATCCGTTTACAATTTTCAGCTGTTCAAATAGAATATTAATGCGTGGTTTAATTTTAAATCCGGATCGTGTAATTTAATAAGAATCAGGAATAAAACACATTTGCTCGTTTTATAAATTTATTTTGGTTACATGCTCTTGAGTGATGTTTGGAATGCATTATAAAAGTTGTAAAAAAGATATCAGAAGCTTGACATTTTTTTTAATAAATATGTTGACAGACATGGAAGAAAGTTAATTGTTAAAATAAAAACATTTTGTGTGGACAATATTGGATACTTGGAATTATTAACTAAGCTAAGTATAATGCATTCTTATTAAAAAAGAGTAACAAACAGGAACAATTGTTTCTACTCAGCATAATAGACTTTCTCTTTCATCATCATCATCTACACATATTAAAAAATGTAGTCACCGCATCGTCCTGTCTGTGTGTATGAACGAGATAAACTCTAAAAGTACCGAAAGGATTTTTGTACGGTTTTCACCAATAAATAGTATAATTTTTGAGAAAGTTTTAATGCAATTTCACTCGAGTGGAGTCGGGGCTGAAGTCTAGTAAATATAATAAACGCTGCTAACAAGACAAACATATCTTCCATTGCAACAATCAGTATTAATTAAATCCAATCTTAGTATCCCTAGAAACACCTGTGATATTCTCTAGCTCGCAGATCCATCAACCGAAGACAAACCATAGACCTATAATCCAGATATACATTTTGTTTCATTAGTCTAACAGCTACCGCAAGGAAACTCAGTTTGAATACTCCCAGGCTCTATTACATAACTAAACAGAATACTTAAAACCCATGTCTAGTAACCCTCAAATTAAACTACTATTTGTTCAGTGATATTTTTAGAGGTAATCTAAAAATATCACTGAACAAATATGCATAGCTATATATTAGTATGTATGTACAGTAAATATATACAAGTGATATAGAAGGTGTAACAGTTGCAGCACCTTACAAAATGTAAATTATGTGTATTATGCAAAACCTGGCGATGAAAAAGAGTGACCGTTAGTTTTATTGCCCGTTCTTTCTCATGGTTCTACCTATTGCATTGCGAACGTGGCGGTAAATGTAAATGTAGAGTCTATAAGTAATTATTTTATAAATTTATTATTTTGACGTTCATAAGCGTCACATTGTGACCCAAATGAATAAAGGGTTTTGAATTTGAATTTGAATTTGAATATGCGTCAAATAAGGTTAGATTATGAATTCTGTGCGATTTCTATGAATTACTATAGTTTGTAACTACGGTGGCTGTAGTTATCAAATTATGAAGCAATTCCTTCTTGGTTTTTCCTTTAGAAATACATATTCTGCACTAGGATTTAATCCAATAATATAAATAATATATAAAAATACTTAGAATTGAAGCAACAATTTGTGGATCGCACAAAGTGTTGTCTCGTGTGAGGATCGAACCCACAACGACGACGGCGCAATGCTTTATGGCGAGACGACCACTTGAACCACTTCGCCATAATGGAAGTCTAAGTACAATCAGCTACTGCAGGCAAATTGTTATGCATTGTGGGTTGTAAAATAATTATGTTATTCGTATTAAATTACGCTGCCATGTACTAACTCATATTTTGAACAATATTTGTCTGTGCAGATGACTTAGTGGGTTGTGTCAATTGGCAGACGCTCTTTGGAAAGGTAAGCGAAGCCTGGAGTCCAAAACGCAAGGTCTTGGATGGAACCGATACAGCGCTAGGACGATGATTATGATAGATATACTATACTACAAGGACGATAGTTTCAGTTAAAACACTCAAAGTGAGAGCCTTGGCATGTATGCCACTCGGGCCCTCCTCAAACAGCTAACAAATTACATGCAAGTATAAATCCACTGGACATAGATGAGACGTTTGATGAGGATAACGGTTATTACTTGCTCATGGAACTATGAATATTATAATACTAATGTATGGAATGCCAGAAAGGGCTCTGAATATTTCAGGTGCTTGAGCCGCATAGTTTTAGTAGCATTGCACTAGATATGGGTGTACCGAATCGTAATATGGCTTGGCAGGGTTTTTCAATTTGATTGAGTGTTGCGTGACTAATTTTATAGATAATTTTCTTGAAAATTTGTTCTTACTTTTATAGTTTACTTGCAGAAAGTAAATATAGCTTACTGCATACTTTTTGACAATAAAGAGTTAAACAGCTAGTGCTAAAATTTAAGTCTGGAAAATTTGGTGTAACATAAAATTTAATATTCCAATATTATCACTAGGCAACTAGATTTTACTCTTGTTTAGTGGTCATCCATACGATAGCCAAACATTTATTTTGCTTCATTTCTGGCATTTTATTTGTGTTGCTATGCAATCCGTCGTTCCTGTTCACCCAACTCTGCATGCCCAATCACTAGGCTGACAATATTGTAGTCAAAAACTGCGCTGTTTTTTCCGTATTTGTCTTTTGGCATCCATCCAAAATGTGGTAGATGACCTATGTCCGACATCTTGCCGGCGACATCAAATTTACGAAGCAGAAAGTTCTTGCGAACTGTTTCTACATGATTAGAAATCTTGGACGAAAGACCAATGTAAATCATAGTGTAATGATGACATATCATAGGAGATGACGAACAAGATGAATAAGGAAGTTGATTAAGGAATTGGTGAAGTGACATCTGATTTGGCGGATGAGCGTTGTTTTTCTGGCAGATAGTTGGCGAACAAGTATTCCACTGGACTTATAGTAAGCTTAATGTAATTTATGGTTGATTGCATTACAGGAGCGATACTGGCACGTTGTCGACCATGTTAAAGGCCTCCAGCGACAAAAATGTATGTGTAAAATTGTTAATATAGGCATTAGATTTATTTCATATTTTTTAAATTCATTACCTTTAAGTGATTTATAACACCTACTTCTTATTTCTCTGCACCACTCTAAGGCAGACTGGGAAATAATGCCCATGGTATTAAGTCCACCTGTATACTTTGTGTAAGTATATACAGTTTTAATAAATAATAAATAAATACTTATACCCCAGGAATAATTAGAAGTATTGGTTGAACGCTGCACTTTCGGTAAACGAAATGAACAAAAATATTAAAAATATATCCTTTTTGTTCATGCTGTGTGCGTTTTAAAAGTTATAGGTGGAAAATGACATTTCATATCAAAAAGGGATGATAAAATATTTAATTTTGTATGCTAATTTGATTACAAAAGAAATATATTATTATTCGCCATAAGAAATGCCTCTCATTTTTATATACAAAATGCAAGACCTTTGCAGATTAAAATTAAAACATAATCTACGAACGAATACACTATAGTCCGTGACACGAGAACATAGAATTTTTGTAAACAAAAAATTTGTACTAAGTGACCTAGCGATAGTTTTGTCAAAAACAATTAATGTTAAATCCAATGAGCGCAACGGTACATAGATACGTGTCATTGGAAACTAATATGTCAATGGATCGGGTTCTTATCGGGATATTATGCGCTGTCAACAGGATCACAGAGTACCTTTGTATATAGGAGGATAGAGACGTCACGCAAGCTATTAGCGCTACCTGGCGGTCGTTTTAAGCATTTTTTAACCATCGTACTTATGGATATTATTAGATAAATTTATTTTATTATGGTTCAATAACATATACATCCCTAAGTGAAAACCATGGTTTTCGCTTATGGATGTACATGCTACTGAACCATTTAATTCTCACCAGATGTGTGACTGCGTACCTACTGTACAATTAAATAAAATATAACATTGATTTAATAGCACCCTTTATTTTTCAAACGTTTTTTACAATATTCATAACATTTTTGTTGTATCTGAGAGTTTTGATCATAGTCAATTCTGGACCCAGTCAAAACTTTATTGATGACTTTGCACCAAGTAAAAATAAATAAATTGGTGCATATTTCTTCAAAATTTTTGAGATTTTTTTATTCAAGATGCGTGTGCATATTCATCTCATTCACACGCTGGCTGTGCGATACAATCGCTAGCAGCTATAGTTCGGCTAAAAACTTGTGTTGCACATTTTACTTTCATGTTTGATATTTTCTTTGGATTCACATGATATATTACTTTAGGCATTAAGCCAAGTCCTTGATATGCAGGATTTTCACTTTACAGAAGCATAATAGGTTCCCTTTTGCTAAATTTTCTTGCCCATCAAAAAATATTTGATCAAATATGTTGTCATTCAAGCCGGGTTTAAGGGAGGCTGTTCGAATAATTCGGCTAAGTGTTTTTGACGTGACAACGTCTTATAAATTGGTTTGCCGGGTGACACTTCAAGAAACTGCGTTACGCTCCGCTCACGTTATGCGCTCACAATGAGAGCGAGTGAGAGGCACGCGTCCCGCCTAAGAGCGAGAGAGACAGACATAAAAAGTGAAAGGCACGCGTCTTTCATCCTTCTTCCTACTATACGAATGAATATTCACATTAAAATTATTTTACCACTCAAAGTCGTTGTCACGTAAAACTTTCGCCCGTATACCGACTTTACAGGCAACCAATTTTAGTGATGGTAATACAAAAACCTTTCTGAGCCATCAATACGCTCTTCGACCCTATTTCTAATAGGTCACAATTTTCTCGCCTTTTTTAAACTGTCTGCCCATTTTTCATTTACCAATCTTCCTGATACTGTAGCATGGTGAAAATCATTGCAGGGGATGTATACATTCAGTGTCTTTAAAAGAAATGTGTTTTCTCATAGCTTTAACCATCATCATCATCCTCCTAGTTTTCAGCCTGGTGTCGGCGAGGTTAGATGATGAGGGGTTTGTAACTGAACGCCGATATATTGATAATGCGCGGCCTAATGAAATGTTAAGAAACTTACCTATCAAGACGTAGACATCACATGGACAGCTCTGTTAGACCTCGATGCCAAGCATTTGTCAGTATGTTTCTTCCGGAATCATTTCAGTGCGACCTGTAGGTTAAAAGGTTATATGATTCCACTGTCCGGCAGTCTAGTATTGCAGTTCTATCAATTTCTATTTAGATTACAAATATATAACTTTCGGGGTATAATTTCATAATAATATCTACTACCTGTACACAGGTCTGTCACCGATATCAGGTATCAGGTGTTTTATCTGTCGGGTATTTCACCACTCTTTAAGTGTCGGTCTGCTCACCGCTCTGTAATAACTGTCGGTCTGATCACCGCTCTCAAATATTGTATGTGTCGGGTATTTCACCGCTCTGTAACGGACGTCTCCGTTCTCTCCCCACTGAGGCATAAACGTCTTTATCCTCAGCAGAGGTCTAAACACTTCTACTATTACAATACAGAATTACCATACAATACATTACCAATTTCTAGATACGTAGAAACAATAGGATCCCATATAATTAGCTTTACAACACTAGCTGCTCGCAAACAGTAGGAATCACTAAATACTTAGCTCCAGCGCCCATTTGTGATATCCATGTAGTCAGCACATCTAATATTGTATTAGCACAACATATTCATTAATAATACATTTACTATATTTCCATTTCTCATATAATTTTACACAGTATAATGTTTCAAATGTCAATGTCAATACTATGAAGTAATAAAGTAATTTCGTATTCTTCATATATCAAGTTCAAACCTCAAACGTAGAACCGTCGGTTGTGGCCAGTACTTACATAGAGGTTGGTTAAGTATTCACAGAGCTTGGTTATCTGCTCTGTACACTATGCAGTTCGCGAGAAATCGCGACACCTGGGGTCCGCTTACTACTCTAACCGGATTTGGCTGAATATGAGTTTTTCACAGAGCGACTGCCTGTCTGACCTCCGCAATCCAAAGGGATAGCACTATTCCAGGGCTTAGACTAGAGTCAGTTTATTTTGAAGGTACTGATGCCAATGACTGCCCATTACTTTGAGGAAACTTTACATACAAATCGATATCCTTAAGATCAGTTAGATGACTTATAAAAGTGGCTTTAGTTACTTACAAATTTTATTACAGTTTCAAACATAACATTTTCTTGTGGGCATTGCTGTGATTGTGAATGTTGCTGAATTCCAGCGGAATGCAAAATTTCTCGAGTAAGATGGGTACCTAGGCGAAGAGTACGGGAATCAGAGTCCAATATGTTGCCACAGCAGTTGATGAAAGAAGGATCGTCAGAATCACAAGCTGGGTCGTCGTAAAAAATGCACAAGAAATAAGAAACATATCCATTCACACAAAAGAAAATAACGGAGATTTTTAAGTTTTCAAAAAGCTTTTATGTCAAACTTGACATACATGTTTGACAATGGACAATGTAGTATTACTTTACTCTATGGTTTGACAGCTCCTCACCGTTTGAAAATCAGGAAATTAAGAAACATTAACATGTTTTCAAAATAAAAATTGTTGTTTAAAGATATTTTATGGAGAAAATTTATGATTATTTTTGGAATTAGAAATAAATATAATAAGAATAATAAAACGTGAGAATAAGTGATTATGTAAAAAAAGTGAGTTCTACTGTCATCTAGCGCTCATTTTATGTAAATAAATGAGGTTCTATTCAACTTTGTTCTAAGCTATAAAACCATGAACAGGATCTTTTAATGTTTTGAGGTACTGACGCCTAGAATGTCAACATTGGCGGTAGTTCATTAAAATGTTACATTCTTGGGCTTAACATGTATTTATCAGAGGGCAAAATTAAATTTTTAGTTGTCAAGAAGGGGTAAATGTAAAGTTTTATACAAGTTAATAGGATCGCAACGTTCTTCCCGCTGCCGGCATCTTGAAAAAGCGGGTGCAGAATAGCAGATGGCAAACTATTAGTCGCGCAGAATATTATTCATACTTTTTATGGATTTTGTTTAAGTTCATTCTGACGATTTCATTCACAGACAACGTAAAATCTTCATGCCTAGAATTTTTTATGCAATAGACTAGCTGGTTATCTGTAATATTATTCATTGTTGGTCAATAATTTAAAAATTTATATAGGTAGGCTACTTTAAGCAAATGATTTATTGTCTACGATTTTAACAAAAATCATGTCCAGTAACATGTATGTACTCTATCATTAACATACATGGTACTCTATTTTTCCTTAATTTACAGAATAAATTACGTGTAATACGACAAATAAAGCGGCAAATTTATGAACATTTGACCTTTCAAACACAAAATCAAATGTTTTTATTTCAGTTAAATTTAACAATATAAATTAAAAACATAGTGGCATATTTAGCCATTGAAAAAAAAGACTGTTTAAAAAAGTATAAAATCTAAAACACAACTGTTTGGAAAAAGGTTGTGAAGCCCTGAATGTGTGTTTACAAAAAGTCTATCTTCTCGTGGCACCAACTACATATACATAAGGCACCATATAGCTCAACACCCAACCAAAACACAGTCCACCCGTTACCTACTCCATGTTCGGAGGTTAACGATACAACTTATAGGTCGAACTTTGTCACCAGTCCCCTAACTATCGTGTTATGTGGCCGAGAACACTCCAGTAATCTCCCGATGCCTTCACTTCACAAAGACTTGCTTTTGGACAGAATTGATTAACGGATCGATTAATCGTTGGTGTTTGATTTAAGCTAAAGTTTTAGTTGTTGGTTATGTAGAGTGCTTGTTTCAAAGGGTTAAGTATTTTGAATTACATAGCGATGTATATGTATGTTGGAAACGAAATAAGACAATTAAGTTTGAGGTTATATTAAACAACAGAAAATATAAATACGAGCAGAATCTTTTTCTTAAAAGACAAATACATAACTGATATAATTGCTAGTTTTTACTAAAATATTCTGAGCTACTAAAAAATGTAAATTCCTTAAATGCTGATTTTTTTAAGAACAAATTACACTACTTAATTAATAATATGCATATTCATGCGTTTCGTTCACGATCTCATTCCCATGAGAACAAGAACATTACCTACGCATGAATATGCATATATTGGGTCCTGGTATACTTTTACATTAGAAAACGTTAATGGCACGGAATACCTAGACTAGAATCTATATATATTTGTATCACTACATAGTATAAAACAAAGTCTGACTTCTGTCTGACTCTCTATAGAATAAAATATATAAAATATGTATATAATTAAATAGTCAAAATAACACATTACTAAATCAATTTTAGACCAGACTTCAGGCACAATTTGACACGCCAAAACAAAAATCAAGACGCAGCGTAGACGTAGTACTTCAAGAGAAAAATATTTTGATCCTCTGAGTGGCTGGATGGGCACGTCTTACTTGTGTAAATGTTTAACGTCCATTACCGGTTAATCCACATGACGAACACTTTGATGGATTAGCTAGCCGCCATATTTCTTTCGCAGTAACAGTTGGGGTTGACCCAGGAGAGTGCTTAGAGTATGAAATTAGTGTTACTAATATTAGAACTAAAGTCTTAAAATTAAGTAGTGAAATTAGTCCGAAACAAAAAGAAACGTCTCAGAATTCAGAACTGCTTAAGTAATTTGATTTGTGCCAATATCCAGGACCCATATATTTCAGGTTATTTGGTTTACTCAGTCAGTTATATCAACCTCCTAGTGCACCTTCAATAAAAATTGTATTCATGTTTTTTACCACATATACCATCAGATCTAGTCTCAAATAAAGTAAAACTTGTACTATGGCTACTAAATAAGGGATAAACATTCATAAATATACTTTGACTTGAGCTTTATAGAAATGTTTGTCTTGAGCGGTAAGTGAACCCGTGACCTTCAGCGCGGTAGTCGTTTACACTCCCGGTACGTCACCGGGTCTTCGAAAAGATTAAAAGTAGGCAGCCAGCTCCTTAGACTTTTTCTTTTACAAAACCATTACATATTTCGCCTTACAACCCTTCGTTTACACGCTATTCTGTATATATTTCGTAAATCGTGACTGCCTCCGTGGTCCAGCGGAAAGCATATGCGACTGCTTATCGGAAGTTTCGGGTTCGATTCCCGGGTCGGGCCAAAGTGTTACTGGGTTTTTCGAATACTCAGAGCAGCCCGGAGTCTGGTGATGTGCCCGGTAACGGCAATAGGCTCGCCCCCTATTACGTGGGACCTAAAAATTCATGGCGAAATGTGGGTGTAATGTTTACACCTCTGCCTACCCCTTCGGGGATACAGGCGTGAGACTATAAATAAATAAATCTCGTAATAAAAAAATCACATTCTCAATATCCCGTGACTAACCGAAATACGTGGAATATCTTCAGAAACAAAGTTGCGTGATAACTCAGTTTGTATCGTGGATTTGCATAAATTCATTACTTTATTAGTATTTCGCCCAAACATTTCATGTAAGATATTGTTATTGTTTTTAAGTTTTGTAAATGTTCGATAAATTTTCGTTCGAATAACGGGTGGATAAAGATAACATATTAGTGATAACCCAGATTTTCGCGGTACGGTTCTGATATGTGGATTCTTGGATGGTATCATGTTGTAACATAACAACATAACATAACTTCACGCCTTTTATCCCCGAAGGGGTAGGCAGAGGTGTATTACTCGCCCACATTTCGCCAATTATGTTGTTCATAATGTTATTAGTAAAGTAAGTGATAGTCGTAAGTATTTCAAATATCCCCACAGCTGTTTTGCTTTATATTGGAAGACAATTTTAAAGAATCAGTCTGCTCATCCTCTGCTGTTGTAGCAGGTAGGAGTAGTGTCTGTGACCTTTCTTTAAAGGCGAGGTCTAACCACACACAGTGTAACCACCGCGGTGTCGGTCGACGTCCCGTAGTGGGAGGTGCGGCGTGATTCGCGATTGGCATAGTTTCAGACGCATTGAAAATGTAGTACTTTATTTATTTTTAACCGACTTCAACAAAAAAAGGAGGAGGTTCTCAATTCGGCCGGTATTTTTCTTTTCGATGTATGTACACCGATTACGCCGTAGTTTCGGAACCGATTTACTTGATTATTTTTTTGTTTGATGCAGAATAGTTACAAATTGGTCCCATAAAAATTTGATTCAGGTAGGCCTAGTAGTTTTTATTTTATGACCTTTTTTTATTTACTTTCACCTATCCCGATGTCTGAGATCAATCTCGTAAGCAAATTTGATCCACTTCCCGGTTACCGATTGAGCTGAAATTTTGTATAAGTATGTAAATTGGATGACAATGAAAAATTGTTATAACATAGAGCTAGATCAGCTCTATGTTATACCAATTATGGAATCGAAAAGTGGGCATAGGAACTCAGTAATTAAATTACAAAACTCTATCGAGTTTGGGCTCGTTTTATTCGTTTTGACGAGCACTTTGGTGCGGGTGGTAACTAGGATCCTCTAGGTTCCAATGAATGAGCCAGAAGGTGGCCATACGAACTCAGTAATACTTGCACAATGATGAGAATGGGACTTCATGGACGTAAATCATGCTGTAATACCATCATTAAAGAATTGTCGATTATTAATGAGACCAAGTCTATTAGCTCTCTGCTCTAGAGACACATTCGCTAGACGCTCTTGGATCGTACTGAGTCTAGAATTATACTGTTCAAGAGTGACGTAAACGTGATTTCATATTTGCTTTCATGGCCAACAAACGTTTTTGAAATTGTGTTTCGAAGAGAATTTTACAGAGACGACTACTTTAGTCTGTTCCCATTTCTTGAGATCTTTATTTTTTAAGTGTCTTAACACACTATGCTGAACTTACGCGACCGAAGTTCGGCACAATTACGCCTGCAATGCTATTAGAATTACTGACGACTCACTATGCCGAACTTACGTTGCGTTATAGCATACAGCGTAACTTCGGTCGGGCGTAACCGCGCAAGTTCAGCGGCAACTTTTTTAGTAGTAGAGCTCACATTATACGCGACTGAACTTCGGTACGATTGTCGACGAAGATACTAGTAGTAGAGCACACATTATACGCGACCGAAGTTCGGTTCGATTGTCGACGAAGATACTACATAAAGTTGCGCAACGGAATTTCGGTCGCGTAAGTTCGGCGTAGTGTCTTTAGACACTAAGGCGCGTAGCACTTTTTACAGGTTAACCCATAACTAGTTGACAATACACTAAAAAGTATTAAATAAAAATAACTACATTAAAAACAACCGACTTCAAAAACGAAAAAGTTAAAAATAATAAAGATTTAATATTAATTAAATACTACCTACTATTTATATGTGCTATTTACTAATAGGTTTGAAGTCAGTGCCAAGCCTTAAACAAATAATGATATTTTAATCACTTAAATGAATACGAGCTAATTAATACAATGAAATGCCTACTTTAAAGATACATAAATAAACCTAATAAAGAGCAATTGAATCTAAATATTACAAGCAGCTTCAACCAATACGAAGAATAATGAAAAAAAAAAAATATGGAAATGTATTCAATAGAATTCCTAAACCAATAAAAATCGTCATGTGAAGTATGAAATGCCTACTTTAATTTAATGGTTTTTGAAATTTGATTTGGCGCCGACTTCAAACCTATTAGTAAATAGCACATATAAATAGTAGGTAGTATTTAATTAATATTAAATCTTTATTATTTTTTACTTTTTCGTTTTTGAAGTCGGTTTTTTTAACGTAGTTATTTTTATTTAATACTTTTTATCTTGATTGTATTTAATTTTATTCGGTGATCAAAGTAAAAAAAAAATCAGAGATTTTAAACCATCGCATATCATTATCATACTTAATTCAACACGTCAATCGTGTTAACTCGCCAATGTAACGTAAAACAATGGTAGGTATTGTTCACGATCGCGACGTTTCGATCAGTTTACAACAATAATGATTGCGCATGTACTGTGCCATTAAAAACCGTAAAATATTTTTTTTACAGATGTATTTATGCTTAGTGGTAGCGCCATCTACCTTCCTATCTATAAATAATCGCATCAACGTCAATCGTTCCACGCTTGTCTAGTGCGAGCGATACCATATTTCCGTCCCTCTCTATCCCACTCCCTGGAAGAGGCACTGCCTTCCGCGGATTGGTCGCCGCGAAACGTCGACGCCAGAGACAGTCCAGAACTTTCGAGAACATTCGATTCGCAAAATACGCGTCCGCCATACCGTATCACCGCGCCGCTCCCGCTATAGTTATTACCGCTTATAAAACCGCTCGCAAGTGGAAGTGACTGTGTAGTGAAGTGAATCAAGCAGCTGCATCACGAAACCACCAGGAGACTGCCCTTCGGAAACGAAGAAGATTGCCGTATAAGGTAAGTGCCCTCCATCCTTGGAATATCCTATACCCACTCACAATCATCTCTCCCATTCCAATGCTACATCCTCTTCCTTTAGATACAGTCCATTTTTTCCAAATCGCCTAGAACCTACGGTTTCGGTGTATCGCCGAACCACTTAGGAATTCAAAGCATTGCTTGATCGCAACGGAACTTTGTCACTATGCTCTCCCCCCTCATTCATAAAATACATAATCATCTTAAAACGCACAGAACAAATACCATCATATATCAAAATAATTAATCACCAAAACGCAATTATAGCGACACAACATATTATTGCATATGGCGAATTAATAATCATGTATTTCAAATTAAGGGTACAAATTAATAGGGAACCTGCGGGCTAGGACAAACAATGTCACAAAGAGATGGTAATTGGCAATTTACTCCTGTTTACAATACTGTTGTTTAACTGGAGGCCACTTCATTAATTTTTGAAATTAAGAACCGATTGTCATAAGCTTGTCATGTAATTGAGTCATATAGAATCAAAAACAGCAATCTGACTTTTGACTATTAACGGTAATTAGGAAAAGTAGTTTCATTATTACAAACTACATCTTTTTTTTAATGTGTGTTTATAATAACGTATGCTTTAGATTTTTGAATTCATTATATTAAGATTTAAATAGATTTAAATTGAATTAAATTAATAGTTATTAACTAAAATTATCAGATTGCTGTTTTTGATATTGACTTTCAAACATTGCTGAGTATGATACTTAACAATGATTAGATTGCTGTCTTTGATTCTTGCCAAAATGAAACACACATAGGGTTGTTAATAAATAAAACTTCATAATTTAATACAATCTTTTTATTTGGTTTGCTATCACTAAAGTTATGAAGAAGGAGATTTTCATATCAAAAAACTGTCATTTGACAACCCTCGAATTAAAAATGCAAGGTTAGGTCCTTGCAAGTTTGGCGATATTTACTTTGCAATTTACGGGATCTCTTTTCTTTTTTCTCGCGTATCTATTAGTTACGCGTGTAGGATGTACATCTACGTTATGTTTTTCCACCTCCAAACTAATTATTTAACACTATTTTTGCAATAAAATTACAAACCACGCACACGGATCTTACGACAAAATCAATCAGACGCCATCTTGACGTCATGATCAATGAACGCCTGTGATTGGTCGAACCTAGCAGATTGCTGTTTTTGCATCTCATCGTATGCAGATTGCTGTATTTGATACCAATATGGGTTTTACATTCAGGTTTTTGGTGAAATATTGCTGCTTTTGATACGATGTAACTAAAAAAGTAAAACATATTTTAAAAATACAATGTTACTATAGGTAGTCATAACTCGAATTGCGTAAAATTGACAGATTGCTGTTTTTGATTCTATACGACTCAATTAGGACGATTGTGGTTTTACTCAACAGCTACAATTTATATGCTAATGATTTGGAAAGAGGAGACCGCGACAGCCTAGTGAAAATACGGACAGACTGCCATGCAGAGGGCATCAGGTTTGAACTTATCCGCACCAGTAACTTTACTAACTTATGTGCGTATTAAATTGTTACCTGAGCCTGCTGTCACTCCCGGCATGAAGAATTTTGACAGTTGTTATGATCAGTCGGTACCCTGGACTATTCCGACACTGTCATCATACTCATGATATACCTGTCAGTAAAATACGCGATATTGTTATAGGTGCTATTTTCTTCTCCCGAGATAAAATCTTTTGCTTTCGGACATCATCATCATATCAGCCAAACGACGTCCACTGCTGGACATAGGCCTCCCCCAAGGTTCTCCACACAGACTGGTCTTGAGCCGTCCGCATCCAACCGCCTCCCGCGATCTTGACGAGGTCGTCGGTCCACCTTGCGGGGGGCCTACCTCTGCTGCGTCGTCCGGTACGTGGCCGCTACTCCAAAACCTTTCTGCCCCAACGGCCATCGGTTCTTCGAGCTATGTGCCCTGCCCACTGCCACTTCAGCTTGGCTATCCGGAGAGCTATGTCGGCGACTTTGGTTCTACTGCGGATCTCCTCATTTCTGATTCGATCTCGCAGGTAAACTCCAAGCATAGCTCTCTCCATCGCCCTCTGAGTGACCTTGAGCCTTCTGATAAGGCCCATAGTGAGCAACCACGCCTCTGATCCGTAAGTCATCACTGGCAACACACACTGGTCAAAGACTTTCGTCTTGAGACACTGCGGGATATCGGACGAGAAGATATGTCGTAGTTTCCCGAATGCTGCCCAACCGAGTTGGATTCGACGATTGACCTCCTTCTCGAAGTTGGACCTACCTAATTGGACTACTTGTCCCAGGTAGATATTCTTGTCGACAACTTCGAACGTAGGGTTTGTAGTGTATGCCAGTACTAGCCTACACTAACTACGTACGGGAATTGAACCCGTATTAAAGCACTGACTTTAACTCACTAAGCGGGTATAGCTACGTATTTAATGAATAATGAGGTAAGGAGAAAGAAGCAAGAAAATACGCGAAGAATGAAGAATATTATTATGATTGCAAATGAAATTATATATTAACTAAATTTAAAACTATACATGGAACATACAAAAGAAATGAAATGAATTAGCAACAATGATATAGCGCGACGCGTATAAGCTCTAAGCAGGTTGGAAGCGGTGTGTTGTAGCTCCGCGCCGACTGCCTTGCGCCTGCGCCGCGCGCCGTGCACGCCGCGTCAAGGACACTTGCCGTCCGCCAGGAACAAAAATCACGCGGCGAGTTCGTGCCTGCGGCACGTGTAAGTTGCCGGACATCTGCACTCAAACATCGTATGATTTTATGGTGTGGTCCAACTTTCATAAGCGGAGCGATTCCGCTCACTCCGTGCCGTTGATGTGTGGTGCCAGTGGTGCCACATATCCCCCCGGCCAGCCCGTGACTACGCGCGATAGAAGTTGGGGAATCTCACCGTTCGACCACTCCTCGTTCTTCTTTCTGGCTCCACAATGGTGCTAGCAGCAGTGGTTGCAGTCGGGATAGGTAGTGCAGTTGGCGCCGCCGCTTGGGTAGCCCTCTCGTCTCGGAGCATGTAGGCCGGCTTTAGTCGATCAATGGATACGTTAATAGGTTTTCCTCTTACGTTGAGTGTAAAGAATTTTGGGTACCTCTTTACGACTTTGTAAGGGCCGACGTAAGGAGGTTCTAGTGCTCTCCGGAGGTGGTCTCGGCGAAGAAAGACGTGAGTGCAGGTGTGAAGATCTTTCGGCACGTAGAATGGCGAGGTTGTGTGCCAAGAAGCTGGTCTCGGGGTAAGCCGGGCCATCTGAACTCGGAGCCGTGTTGCGTACTCGGTGACGTCAGCGGTAGAGAAGTCTTCTTTTGGACATAAGAATTGCCCGGGTAAGTGTAGCGGCTCACCGTAGACGAGTTCGGCAGGCGTAGTCTGGATGTCATCTTTCCAGGAATTACGCATACCAAGCAGTACCAATGGGAGTGCTTCTGTCCATTGTAGTGAAGAATGGCACATGATGGCTGCCTTGAGTTGCCGATGAAGTCGCTCCACCATACCATTCGCAGCAGGATGATAAGCAGTGGTGCGAAAGTGGCGCGTGCCTAGTAGTGAAGTCAGGGCCTTGAAGAGGTGGCTCTCGAATTGTCGACCACGGTCTGTGGTCAGCCGTGCAGGACAGCCGAACCTGGCTATCCAGTTGGACACCAGTGTGGCTGCGCAGGTCTCGGCGGTGATGTCTTTCAGTGGGTATGCCTCAGGCCACCGAGTAAATCTGTCAATGACAGTGAGACAGTACCTGAAATCATACAAAAGGGTTAAGGGCCCTACGATGTCGAGGTGAATGTGGCTAAATCTGGATGAAGGTGTTAGGAAAGAGGATATTGGGGAGTTGGTATGGCGGTGAATTTTGCACATTTGGCATTGTGTGCATTGCCTGACCCACTCTCTACAGTCTTTGCGAATCCCTGGCCACACAAAGCTTTGTGAGACTAGTCGCACTGTAGCAGAAGCTCCTGGGTGGTGAAGGTTGTGAAGTCGAATATGCGTCTTCTTAACATTGGCGTGACATATGGACGAGGTGAGTTTGTTGAGATGTCGCAATATAATGGCAAGTTGTCACTCAATCGTGACGCAATCTTTTTCAGCTGCAGTGAGGAACCGTGACTCAGTAAGTCCTGCAATTCTGGATCTGTGTCCTGGCATCTTGCAAGATCTTGGAAGTCTACGGCAGTTGTTACAGCATCTACGCGGGACAGCGCGTCAGCAACGACATTTTTGCTACCTGGTAGGTATCTTATATCGGTAGTAAATTGACCAATAAAGTCAAGGTACCTGAATTGCCTTGGTGAATTATTGTCGCGATTCAACTTGAAGGCGAAGGTGAGTGGTTTATGGTCCGTAAAGACTGTGAAAGGTCTAGCTTCTACCATGTGACGGAAATACTTCACTGCTTCATAAATGGCAAGTAGTTCACGGTTATATGGGCTGTATTTCCGTTGAGTAGCGCTGAGTTTATGAGAATAGAAAGCCAGCGGTTGCCAGCTGTTACCCTTCTTCTGCTGCAGGACAGCGCCAATAGCACTATCCGAAGCGTCCGTCACGAGTGCTAGTTCGGCAGTAGCGTTTGGGTGAGCTAAAAGTGCTGCATTGGACAGTGAGGACTTACAATTTTTAAAAGTTTTCAACATGTCTGGAGTCATATGTATATGATGGGAGCCTTTTACCTTAGGGCCAGCTAGAACAGCATTCAGAGGTGCCTGTAGTTGAGCTGCGTTAGGTACAAATCGACGGTAGAAATTTATAACTCCTAAGAATCGTCGCAGCTCTTTGACGGTTTTGGGGACTGGGTACTCCTGAATAGCTTGCACTCTGGATTCTAACGGCTTCGTTCCTTCAGCGGTTACGTGATAACCAAGAAAACTTACCTCAGATTGACCTAAATTGCACTTAAATGGGTTGATAACGATACCATATTTCTTCAGGCGCTCGAACAGTATACATAGGTGCTCGTTATGTTTTTCAAGCCCCGCTGAAAACACTATAATATCGTCAATGTATCCATAGCAGAAGTCGAGGCCCAATAAAACTTCATCGATGAACCTTTGAAAGGTTTGAGCTGCATTTCTCAAACCAAAGGTCATGAATGGGAACTCAAAACGTCCGAAAGGTGTTGTTATCGCTGTTTTGTGAATATCATCAGGATTGACTGAAATTTGGTTCTAGGCCTTCACAAGATCTATGGTTGAGAATACTGTACATCCTGCTAGCTGGTGAGAAAAGTCATGGATATGACGAATGGGGTACCTGTCAGGTATTGTTCTTGAATTTAGTGCTCTGTAATCACCACATGGTCTCCATCCGTCGTCCTTTTTCTTTACCAGATGTAGTGGCGCTGACCAAGCGTTTTTGAGAAGGTCTTGCTACTCCACTAGCTAACATTTCTGAAAACTCTTTTTTAGCTACCTGCAGTCGAGCGGAATCGAGACGTCTAGGTTTGCAAGCTAAGGGTGGCCCTGGCGTCGTCCTGATATGGTGCAGCGTGTTGTGCTTCCCTAGTATTTGTTTCCCTGCAGGTCGAGTTATTTCTGGGTACTTACGCAGAATCTGATGGTAGTAAGAGTTACCTGTCACTGCTTTTACAGATGCTACGTCGAGTGAGTTTCAGCGTGCAGCAGGAACTGAAAGTGTCGTGACGTTATCAATCAGGCGTTGATTTCTGCAGTCTACCAGCAGGTTGTAGAAGCTCAGAAAGTCTACCCCAATGATGGCCTTTGTCACCTCTGCAATGGTAAAGTTCCAGGTGAAATTTCTTCTAAGTCCTAGATTTATTTGTAGCTGAAGCGGTCCGTATGTATGGATTATAGTGTTATTAGTGGCTACTAAATCGTACTTTGACCGTCGACAGGGTGTTTTAACTGCAGACCGGGGAAACACGCACAGTTCTGAACCCGTGTCGACTAAGAATTGCACCTTAGAATTCCTGTCGGTTATAAATAAACGGCCTGTGGATGAAGGGCAGTCGCTAGCCGCTATTTGTGACCACGCTGCGAGTTTTCCGATGGAAATTGGCAAGGTTGTTTGCACTTGTTAGCTTTTGACCCATATGTGAAGTGATAAAAGCAATGGGGGTGGCCTGGTGGTGGTTGTCTAGGTCGCGACCGACTGCGTGACCAAGATTGGGAACAAATATTTCGCCAATTCCGAGTTCTTGGACGTCTCTCATTACTGGACACCTGTGAGGTTAACAAGGCTACCTGCTTAGTCAGTTCAGACACTTGCTGCACGAGGTCGGTGATCAGGGGGGTCGTGTTTACCGCCACGGATGTGCTCGCCACTTGTGGTATCGCTGGCGCTATCTCTTGCATCTTATCAGCTAGCTCTGCCAGATTGTCTAGTGGAATATCAGCCTGTGAAGCAATCACTGTTTGAATATTTGATGGTAATCTACTAGACCATATAGTGCGTAAAAATTCTACAGGTACTGATGGTCCTGCTAGTCCCTGCAAATGGCGTAAAAATTGGGACGGTTTTCTATCTCCAAGCTCCTCATGCATTAACAATTGTTTGACACGCTTTTCCTGAGAAGCTGATAATCGCTTTATAAACTCCGACTTTAACTTATCATATTATTTTATTACTATCGGGTGGTCTTGTAATAACGTCTTTAACTTCGGCAGCATACTGGTGGCCTAATTGAGCCACTAAATAACAATACTTTGTGTCATCTGTAGTTATTTTCGATAGCTTAAATTGGCTTTCCACCTGAGCGAACTATAATTCGGGTTCCTCTGGCCAAAATGGCGGTATTCTAACAGCTACTCTTAAAACACTAGGAGGTACGTACTGCTTCACTAGCATTATTTTCGTCAGAGTCGGACATGTTAAATAAAAATCAAATCGCTCACCACTTGGACCACACCCCAACCTTCTTTGACAAAGCCGGTCACTGATGTAAACAGGAACGTTTTCTGAGTTCGTTGGTCGCTTCTAACTCGTCTTCGAAGTCCACTGGAGCAAGCACGGTCTTCTGGAATGTTCTTAGGAACGCCGCCCGGTAGGTATGTCGACCGAAAACGCGGAATCTCGCGAGCGTAGCGTGAACGTCGGGGTCAACACTGTAGTGTATGCCAGTACTAGCCTACACTAACTACGTACGGGAATTGAATCCGTGTAAAAGCACTGACTTTAACTCACTAAGCGGGTATAGCTACGTATTTAATGAATAATGAGGTAAGGAGAAAGAAGCAAGAAGATACGCGAAGAATGAAGAATATTATTATGATTACAAATGAAATTATATATTAACTAAATTTAAAACTATACATGGAACATACAAAAGAAATGAAATGAATTAGCAACAATGATATAGCGCGACACGTATAAGCTCTAAGCAGGTTGGAAGCGGTGTGTTGTAGCTCCGCGCCGACTGCCTTGCTCCCGCGCCGTGCACGCCGCGTCAAGGACACTTGCCGTCCGCCAGGACCAAAAATCACGCGGCGAGTTCGTGCCTACGGCACGTGTAAGTTGCCGGACATCTGCACTCAAACATCGTATGATTTTATGGTGTGGTCCAACTTTCATAAGCGGAGCGATTCCGCTCACTCCGTGCCGTTGATGTGTGGTGCCAGTGGTGCCACAAGTTCCTAACTTGAATATGAGCAGGTACAACATAGACGTTCGACATGATTTTCGTCTTGTCCATGTTCATCTTAAGACCTACTTGTTGGGAGACTCTACAGAGGCCATCGAGCATTGTGCCTAGGTCTTCCATGGTCTCAGCCACGACTACGATATCGTCTGCGAATCAGAAAAGTGATGTACTCGCGGTTGATGTTGATGCCGAGTCCATTCCAGTCCAGAAGCTTGAAAACATCCTCCAGCGCAGTGGTAAACAGTTTCGGGGATATGACATCCCCCTGTCTCACTCCTCGCTGGAGTTGAATAGGTTTCGAACTCTAGTCCTGGAGGCGGACTGACATAGTGGCGTTTTCATACAAACACTTCAGCACTTCGATATATTGGTAGTCAATCCGGCACCGTTGGAGAGACTGTAGCACAGCCCAGGTTTCGATCGAATCGAAGGCTTTCTCATAGTCCACAAACTTTCGGACAGGATTTCTTCAAATTCTTTCCCTTACTACCTTTTTCGTACGAACACTACGTGGACGGCCAGGTTTTTTACTGTCACAAACAGAGGAGGTCTCATTGTACCTATTAATAGCCCGGTTTGACTACACACACATTTGACTAATACCAAGTGTATGGAGAGTTTTAAAAATTGCTTTTGGCTCCATACCTACTTTGTGTAATGCAATCACAGCGATTCGGTTCTCTTTTTCACCCCACTCCATTTTAATATCGCAAAATATTGTACAATGTATTGGCGCCAAAACGAGAAAACACAATAAACAATCGTATAAAAATGACATATTCCAAATTCAAATGTAATATTTTTTATTGTAATCCAGACTAAGTATATACAAGTCGTGTTCAAAAGAAACTCTAGGAGATTTCCTGATCTCATAGAGTTACTTTCTGTAGTCTCTATAACGCGAAGAACGTTCCCGAAAATATGCAACAAATTGCAATACAAAATTATCCAGTCACCCAGGACACATCTTGACGTCATTAGATCAAAATCTGAACTTGCTTAAAAGAACTCCATGTCTTATTGTGACTGGTGATATAAATATCAATATCATAGGTTCCTCTATTTCTGAAGAAAATACATCCACCTATCTTACTCTCTTGTCTGAACACAGTCTAACCTCGGGTGTGAACATACCGACGCATGGTGAATCCTGTATAGATCACATATTCGTCAACTTTCTTTCAACTCTCAAGCGGAAACAGTTGTGTCCCACTGATCTCACTGACCATAGTATTACTATGTTAGGTATAACCACTAAGCCCTTGCAATCATATACTAGAAACAGAACCAGGATAAAAGTAGACTATGACAGTCTTAAGTCTGAACTTGAATGCACGGACTGGTCCTTTTTGAAACTTTCTTCCCTTGAAACTATGGTATATGACTTCACATCTATTCTTACAAACACAATATCCAAACATTCTCATACAGTCAAAATCAGCCATTCAAAATTCAACATTCTACCTTGGACGACTCCTGGATTAATACGTTGCGGGAAACATAAGGACAAACTACACCTTGAGTCTAGGAAACATCCAAATGATATCACAAAAAGACTGATCTATTGTAGCTACAGAAATTTCTACATCAAACTTCTCAGAGATCTGAAAGCCGAACACGATGGCAAAGAGATAAATAAAAACAAAAATATACCCAAGAGACTTTGGCAGTCTGTAAATAAAATCTCTCATAGACCATCAAAAAAGGGAAGTAGTTCTCCGGAGGATATCAATAGCGTTCGAGGGTCTCTGAAGGCATCCTTAGAGGCATGTAACGATCATTTCTCAACGGTGGGCCAAAAATTGGCTAAGAACATATTCACACTCAAAAATCCCTTAAAGACAAAATTGAAATTAAACAAAAAATATTAGACTCAATTTTCATTACTCCCACGGATCCTGAAGAAATAATTTCACTCATAAAAAATCTTAAATCTGACAGCTCGCCCGGTCTCGATAACTTAAGCAACAATATACTTAAAAGTATAGGACACCTAATAGCAGAACCTCTTTCTATTATATTCAATCTGAGCATAGAATCGGGCACATTCCCTAAAACCTGGAAGACTGCAGCGGTTGTACCTATATTTAAGGGAGGACAAAGGGAGGACCCCACTAATTATCGCCTAATTTCACTTCTGGGTAGCATTTCAAAGTTACTTGAGCGTATGATAAACAAAAGACTCGTGGCTTTTTTAACCAAAAATAACGTAATTAACGACCGTCAATTCGGATTCAGGCAGGGGAGATCTTGTGAGGATGCTGTTACTCTTCTCACTGATATCGTAGCCTCTCACCTAGATAAAGGATCTAAATGTATCGGTGTTTTCTTAGATCTCGCCAAGGCGTTCGACTCCATACCAATTTCTATTCTACTGAAGAAACTGGAAGCCTATGGTATAAGAGGAATGGCTCTGAGTTGGTTCGCAGATTATTTGTCAGGACGTTATCAGTGTGTAAAGCTTTTCGACGTTACTAGTAGTTTAAAACCTGTGACCTATGGCATTCCGCAGGGAAGCATTCTGGGACCCACTCTGTTTCTGCTTTACATAAACGATGTCGCCTGCCTTCCAATACAAAAATCGGAAATCATATGTTATGCGGATGATACGGCTTTTATCTTCCATGACAGCTCTTGGCTTGGTGTCTGTCGAAATGTAGAAAGAGGCATGGCAACAATATCCAGCTGGTTGCATCACAACATATTATCCCTCAACACGTCAAAAATAAAGTTTTTGTGCTTCCACAAGACGGCTGCTTCCGCACCTATCTCTTTAACTGCCTTGAAGATCCATTAAATTAACTGTAAGTTCGAAGTGCTAGGCAATACCTGCGATTGCAAAGTAATCAGTCGGGTAGATTCTCTTAAGTATCATGGTGTAGTTTTAGACGAGAAGCTCACATTTAAGGAACATGTGGCTGAAATGTGTGGGAGGGTGAGAAAGGTTATATACGTAATGAAGAACTTACGTGATGCAATCAATGGTAAAATACTAAGAATGGTATATATGGCTCTCTGCCAGTCCCTTATTAATTATTGCATCTTAGCTTGGGGCGGTTCACCTACATCATTTATCCTACCTCTTGAAAGAGCCCAGAGAGGAGTATTAAAAACAGCTTTAAAAAAACCCTTTCGATATCGCACTGACGCTCTATATAAAGAGGCTGGGGTGTTGAGTGTCCGGAAGCTGTACATTGCCAGGGTAGTGTCTGCTGTTCATAAAAATGTGATAAATTCTGACAATTACAACGATATATACAAAAAACGCATTTTTAAGTTAAGTAAAATACGTACTGCTACTTCTTTTGCGCACCGTTTTGGAAGCTTTCTTTATCCATTTATATATAATAAATTCTCAAATATTTTAAATCTAAAAGACTGCACTGTAAAAGAAACCAAGAGACTGATTACGACTATGTTATTGAAGTGGAGTTATTCGCAGACTGAAGAAGTGCTGCGGGTAATTAAATGAGGCTGCTGCAATCTCACACACACACAACCTAATATTCTTACACAAGAGCGCACACACGCGCTAACGCACGCACACACACACATTCACATACACACACACAATCACACCCAGACTTACACACAATCACATACACACATAAACACCCATTGTATATCCTTAAGACATTTAAAATATAACTTTTTTTTTTTTCGTTTTGCTTTTGTACTTAATTTCAACTTAATTTTTGTTTGTTTTGTTGTATTCTATTTTGTCGTGATTTTGAATGTAAATCGTTTGTTTCCCCCACAGGACAGGCTATGCCTAGTGTGTGGGATAGGAATGTTTTATTTTTGTAAGGCTCAAATGGAAATAAAGATTTTATTATTATTATTATATATTACAAGACAAAGAAGTTGCAAGACGCACCGAAAACGCTTGGAGGAGCTTTTGGTCGATGAAAGCTCTAATGAAAGGATCTCTTCCTTTGACCTTAAAGAGAAAACTCATGGACATGTGCATTCTTCCCACCCTTACCTATGGATCACAGACTTGGTCACTGACTCAAAATCAAAAGTCCGCCCTCGGGGTCTGTCAAAGGGCAATGCAACGAAGTATTTTGGGAGTCAAGCTCACAGACCACATAAGAAACTCAATACTACGTTCCAAAATACAGATTGCCGATGTAGGCCACTCAGCTGCCAAATTAAAGTGGAACTGGGCGGGCCACGTTTGTCGCATGCCTGAAGAATTGTGGGCGAAAATAACCACTCAGTGGATCCCAAATAATAGGAAGCGACAACGGGGACGGCCCAGGAGAAGATGGCGCGATGAGTTAGACGCTTATACAAAAGATTGGCAAATAATGGCAGCGGATCGTGAGAAATGGAAGTCGGAAGGGGAGGCCTTTGCCCAGCAGTGGGACACCAATTGAGGCTTGTAATAATAATAATAATAATAATTATATTATTACATATGTCTAAAGTACTAGTGGGATATTTATATAAAATGCTTTACAAGAATCTTTCCACTTAAAGGTACATCATATTTTATACACATGTTACAGAATTTGTCAATAACTTTATTCCTCATAGTGCTTGCAGAAGCTTTGCTAAAAGTTTGTTAAGATTTATGTGTTTATAGAAAATGTTGGAAAGTTAGGAAATATGTTACAGTTAAATGGGGCAGCGTTGCATTGGGAGAGATGTCAAACATTTTCAAACTCAATGGAAAGATGTGGAACTTAAGCATGTGTTTGTAATATGTTAAGTAGGTTTGCAAGTATTATAAAAGCGTTATGGGCGACAGATCAATGGCAAAATAGGTATATCAATCTAATTTTAATGAAACTTTGTTTATAACTTAATTTTGGCACTAGAATCAGGATCTGCCAAATCCTAGCAAACTTTAGGGGTCCTACACTCCTACCCCTGCGAAAAGGTAAAAATGCATATAGCACATTTTAATTCATACATGTTCATACTAATAGGGTCAATATTTAGCAAGATGTAAAGGTTATTTGTGAAAAAAAGATGAAAATAGGAAACATCAAGTCAAAAGTAAGATTTAATCAGCAAAAACAATTAGCAAACTCTTATTGCTGTAGCGTCAGAGTTTGCCACTTGCTTTTGCTCTTAGGAACCTATTATTTGGTATAAAAACTCTAAACATGTTTAGTAATAAATATAAAAGATGTGTGTAATGTTTTGCGCTGAATCGAATGAGACCCATACTTATGGCCTCAATATTTTGAGGTTTAGGAATCGTTTTGCTCCCCCCCCGTGGGATCTCCACCTTGTCGTGGTGGAGGGCCTCAGTAACCGTGGTTGGGTCACCCACGGTGAAGCTTAGCGCGATCCCGCGAGTGGACGCTCCGCGTGGGCTTGACGGAGGCCTGCGCAGGATGCGTCCAAAGGTGTGGGTGCGAGGGACAGTTCTTTTGTCCCTCGCACTCGGGCCCGGTCGCGGGAGGAGAGGCGTGTCTGTGTTGTGTTGCCGCGCGCCCTATCTCTCGTGACCAAATGGGGGCGCACCTGCGTTGCGTCGCGGTGGGGCCGCAGAGGAAAAGGAGATGCTGTATTACGTTACTGTTACCATGAGGATTATACAATACTACAAAAAAAGGAATCGTTTTGCTAACAAAAAGATAAAACAAACACGTGGTTGTATTCGACGACTTCGTGTATTAACAATATTAGGTGAGATTGTTTAAATTTCAACTTTTACGCCATATTTATAGTCAATTTATATCCAGCAATCAAACGAAAAAACTACGAAAACGTGACGCAATATCAATGCAGTTGCAACATCGCTGTTCGCTGATGCTAAAACTGCTTTCCGTTCTTTCACTTTAAGATTTGTATTTTTATTAGCGCCGTCTGCAACGATATTGAAATAAAATTCATAAGTCTTAGGTCTTTCTATCATCATCATCAGCCCTTTATACTGTCACTACTGGACACGGGCCTCTTCTCACTATGGGAAGGGTAAGGCCATGTCCACCACGCTGGCCAAGTGCGGGTTGGCATACTTCAAATGTCTTTCGAGAACATTATGGGGAACTCTCAGACGTGCAGGTTTCCTCACGATGTTTTCCTTCACCGATTAGCAAGCGATAATTAACAATTTAATAAGCATTTAACTCCGAAAAGTCATTGCTGCGTGCCGTGGATCGAACCCGAGAGCCTCTGCATAGCAGTCTGACGGTCTCTCCACTCAGCTATCGCTGCTTATCGGTATTTCTATGCCACTCATAAAATAGATCAAAGAAACTAGGTTAAGTGCAGTCCGGAGCAACAACGCATACTGAATTAAATAATAAAGCAGGTATTTTACGACCAAGTGCCATATGTAATGTTTTATTATGGTTTAAAATTCGTAACCAAAGATTGCTTCATTCAATTCGTTCAAAACACTACACCATGCCACAATTGCTCAAGAAGTTAAATTGGCCATAACATTCAAATTTAATATTCATTCATATCCAGCCAGAATCACCTGCACAAAAAAAAAGTTGGAACCAAACCGACCATAATACTTCCATAGAAAATCTTCTAAACTTTTTTAATATCGAAAGAGTTGAAGCAGGTTGTTTATTCGAATTTTGAAACGCCGGCTTTGCGAGGAATAGACGGAAGATCAAATTTTTTTAAGGAATTGAATACGTAGAACTTATGTTTGCGGAGAGAATTCTTATATGCTCCGTTACGCTTGGTTTGTGCACATTTTGCTGTCACCTCGTTTTGGACATCATGCCAAGTCATACAAAGCAAAAATAAAACATAGGAAATGTTTTTTTTTCAAATTTACACATTTTTTAAGCCTTAATTAAAAGTGTGCGCGTGCAATTTTCGAAATATCTACTTATCCATGGGTGCATAGGACATCCATGTAACAGGTTGGCGGGGTAATTGCATTGATTTTGTACCTAATTATAAAAATAGGGTATTTGACTAAAAAAATCTAATTAGTCCGTCAGTTAGATTATCGAAAAATATTGGATACGTATTTTTTGTTTTATCAAATCAGTAAAAAATTACGAAGATAAACCGCATCAAAGATGGAGAAACGTCTAAGAGTGGGGGCTTGTAACGTCACTTGCCAGTAAAAAGTGTACTGGCAAGTGACGTCACACGAGTTTTCAGCGAAGTTTGTAGTCTTCATTTTTTGTTTACGTGACTAAAGAAAATATACGTGTCCAATATTTTTCGATAATCTAACTGACGGACTAATTAGATTTTTTTAGTCAAATACCCTATTGTATAGTAACTTTGAGCTTCAATATCTCCTGAACCAGTGATTTCCCAGGTCTGGTGCCGAAGTAAAAAATGTTCGCAATGATTGGTACAATATGGGGTTTCAGTTTTCGTTAAGGGTCTTTTTACACCCTTTTTTTTTTTTTTTTTTTTTGGTTTCGGGTTGGAAAATCCTCATGGAGTCCCTCCGCCCTGGGGGATGGGCGAAGGGGACTGTCAGACTCTTACTGACTAAAAACCAACCCGTGTGCCTCATGTACCCGTGTGTCGGAGGGTCGGGTTTCGCCAAAGCATACGTCGCAACCCCCCGACGGGTATCGGCCCGCCAGATGGTCAGGCGGGCCCCGAACAAAACCCCCTTGGCGGCGGATTAAGGTGTTGGGCTCCGCCGCCAAAACACCCAGCGGCCGCAGAGGATAGGGAGGACGGCAACGCAACACCGCATCTCCTCTTCCTCTGCGGCCCCACCGCGACGCATCGAATGGTGCGCCCCCATTTGGTCGCGAGAGATAGGGCGCGCGGCAACGCAACACCGACACGCCTCTCCTCCCACGACCGCACCCGACTGCGAGGGACAGACAGAACTGTCCCCCGCACCCGCACCGTTGGACGCATCCTGCGCAGGCCCCGTCAAGCCCACGCGGAGCGTCCCCTCCTGGATCCCTCTTAGCTTCACCGCGGGTCACCAATCCACGGTTACTGAGCCCCCCCACCACGACAAGGTGGAGATCCCACGGGGGGGTCTTTTTACACCCTGTATATTATTCGGTTAAGCTCAGTTAGCACTATAATGCAGTTTTGTGTTGTGTTGCTATAGTTTTTTATTTTGTGTTTTAAATTCCCTATTTATAAATGTGCAAGTATATATTTGTGATTGTGTATAGACTACTCCAGATAAACTAGTCTGCCCTTTAGCCGAATCTTCAAATTACATGATTAGCGTCGGACTGTAACTGTATAATGTTTACGTATGATAGCTATTTTGACGACTCACTCTCACTAGTTTTCTGTCTCTAACAATATCACTTTTTATGGAGAAACACACCCGGTATACGATGCCTATTTTGGAAGTGCTATTAGAGTCTTAATGTTTTATATTCCTAGATCACTGAAGTTTAAAGAATTTTATAGTCTAGTTGGTACACGTACATACATTTCTCCTGTAAAATCCTCCTATGTGAGCAAGATATTCAAGCAATTCTTGAAGCGTCTCTTGGGTATTGTTGAGCCTAGCCTAGCAGTAGGTACGGGTAACTAAGCACAACACCTTCAGGCCATTCCATCAATACCTCATTCCATGCATAAATCAAAACCCAGATAAAACATATCAGCAACATGATACGAGGTCACAAGAACGTAAAATCGCAATTTCGATCATTAAGCCTCATCACGAACCAATTCAGGTTATCGATACGATGAGCGAATAATCGAACATTAACTTGCTCGATTACTGGCAACGAATCGCGTTAATCTATAGCGATCGTTTCTTCTTATATCTAACCCGCAATATTACGTTTTGAACATCTCTGATGTTATTTTGTTGAATCATTAGTTGTCTATCATCAGTATCTTGTTTTGAGATCTTTGAGCAGTAGTCTGAAATCCTGATCCCTGGATAATTATGCATATTGGCACCTAGTGTTGAAATTGTTATTTATTTATTTACTTGCTCGTAAGGGACTTAATAAACATTTAATCAATCAGCAAAGCGGGTCTGACCTCAAAATGCTGTCTGATTGTATAACAAATGTGGTCTATAGTTCAAATCCACGGCGCACACCACATAATTTTCCAAGTTATGCTTGAACGGTGATTACGAACAGTTAGGCACTCTCAAATATGGCAATGATCTAAGGCCACAGTATATTATCGCTATCCAAAGGATTGCGAGGTTAGACATCCGTCGCTCTGGAAAAAAACTCATAAGTCTAAATGTAGGTATTTACATTAAGTAAAATTTACAAATATGAATTAATACATATACCTTAAACTTGAAGATTACCGAGACGAAAACGACTTGAATATCAGAGGAAAATCCTAGACTGATAAAGATTCTCTTAGAGGAGAACTAACTAAATATTTCCCTGTTTCAGCACAACTAAAAGCTGAGCCAGTTCATGGATCTGAACGTTATTTACCTAACTAATGTAAAGTAATGTGTATAAAAATACATTTCAGGCATTTTCAAAATATTTACTACGTTTAGTAAATAATATCCTATTTCCCAATGAGTAACATTATCAAAGATAGTAACTTTTAAAACTGTGTACCCGAATTGGGCGAGTAAAATAGACTTTAAAGAATCGTAAGCGTCGATACGACAAAGCCGAACAAAAAGAACGAATTCAGAGCACCAACAACCAAACCAAGTAAAAACGGATGGATAAGCAAGTGAATCTAAGTTTTCAAATCAGCTCTATGATAGGAAAATACGACATAATAAATAAACTAGAGCATTTCTTATTCCAAATTCAAGCTTTAACCAGACAAAGTGAGGGCGCGTTTGCGCCTCAAACTTTCCCTATTGAGACAGGCTCTCTTCCAAGTATCCTAGGATTCAACTGAAATAAAACTCGCCTTGTATTGAGATTCCATTCACTTGTAGCTATACACCATTACATTTTCAATCAGAACCTCCATATACCACCAATTGAACGTTCTTTTGACCATCAAATTAGGGTACTTTTTCGTTTGATAAGCCGTTTTGCTGAAGTGAAAGAGTAAGTTTGTAGCTTTTGGCAGGATGTGCAATAATGCTGAAACAATGTTGGGCTCGATTGTGTTAATCGAAAATATATTTAGGCCAATGGAAATAACATTTGTTTGCGTTTGTTTGTTTTATGTACCTACCAAAGAGTATACAAATACTGGTACCTACTCAGTGTTTGCTAAGTTGTCTCGGAGAATATAGAATATAAGATAATCAATCTTACTTTGCTCAGAACCTATCACTAATACTGAGACACTTTATGGTAGGTGTTATGTTAGAATTGCGTGATAAATATAGACAAGCCATAAAGAGTTGTTTATCCTAGTAGTATCTATACATTTTTTGATATCTATCACCAATAGTGAACGAGTCGGCATTCTCGTATAATCTTTCATTTTACTTGTTTGTATTTCACGCAACAAAATTGTTTAACTGTTTATTTAAACAATTTTGTTCGATCTGTTTGACATTGGCTTCTTGGCTACTGAGACTGGTGAGCTTTAAACCCAAATAAAGACAGTTTTTTTTATTGTTTGATAACGTGAGCTTTAAGTCCAAAAAAAGAAAGAGATATTATTTTTGAAATGGTTTGTTACGCGTTTCACCAAATTCAACAAGAGTAAAGTCGCAGGTTCTGCTAAAGATTACAAGAGTTCTTTTTTTACTTTAGATTCAAATAAATATCTAAAGCAGCTGAAGCCCAACCCCACAAAAAACTGCGATATATGAGGTCCACTATCAATCAATCAAGACGCGAGGGTCGGCTAAAGGCTCAAGATTTGGCGCAGGCTCAACCGCACGCACCTGTGACCGGTACAACCTCGGTTATTCACACTGTTTACAGAACAACTTACAAGAATACGTAAATATTTTCCATTCTGGAGCATCGTAGTATTTGTGCATGTGTGAAATATATTTTGATCTGATTTGTGGACGTGGTTTAGGCTTGAGTTTTGGGTTCACGGACTCTGTAAATGTGACCTTCAATCGATAAAATCAATCCACGGCCTACTTCTTAGTTGTATTAGATTGCTTACAATTACACATTTTCAACAATGTACATTGGACACGATAGACACGGACTTTTTAGTCAGGGGTACAACAGCTCTTCGATTAATCGTAATCATCGACGCACCCAACACGTCAAATGGACAGCAAAAAAAATGCATTCATTAATTGATTAAAACATGGAAACAGGGTTGGATGCCTGTGCCCTTTTGAAACACAGCGTATCTTAAGCTGCGTCTTGACTAAATACAAATTGCCTAATTTTGTGTTTAAAACAAAGGTTTTGCTTTTGTGGAGGGGCGGTTTTATACAATGTTACAATTAACCGTCACAGTTTACGCATTATAAAACAGCTGACAAATACTGGAGAGATATTCGATAGTTTATGTCTTCCAACAACAATAATTGTTCGGTGTGTGCCTTTTATGCAGCTTTTTGCATTAAGTTTAATTACATCATACTTAATATTTATAAGACTTTATGTATCATATAACGAAGTTTTACTTTGCTATCTGTAAGCATTATTTCCTTCCACGCGGCAATCGTTACTAACTGGTCATTAGAAAACGCGTCATTCACACAGAGAAAGCACATACAAACTTTGGAATATATGTAATCAAGAAAATCGATCACAATTCTAAAACAAAGAGCTGCCAGTAGCTGACACGTTTTGTATGCACCTACAGTAGGTACATACAAAACGTGTCAGCTACTGGCAGCTCTTTGTTTCACTTCAGTTTGACGAGCGACGTCATTGTTACACAAGAACGGGGCTTGCAAGACCCTGGAACAGCCTTTAACATGGCTCGCATTCGTGGCTATACATCTGTTAGTATACGGCGTACACAGGCGAGTAGATATACATAATATTATGTGCAAAGCTATTGAATGACAGGGTACGCCATTTCAATGCCGGTGATAAAGTTTATGCAAACCTAGTTTTAATTGCATTGTCTTTAAAGACATTTTTATTTCTGCACTTTGGTTGTTAACAACATTTTACAAGTCAAAACCCTATTCTTGATGATGCCGGGTTTTCTTAGGTAAATGACCTCTTGAGAATAAAAGACAAACTCAGAGTTATTGCTTTTTTTGTCATTTTACTATTTTCATCTCGGTATATAATGTACTTCATGGAACACCATTCACAACTTGTTTGCTACGAAGTTTCCTAGAACTGTTGTATGCCTTGTTCATAGTTATGAAAAATATCATGTACAACTTACCAACGCAAACAATTTAAAGACTTGAATGTGTACACGATTTCTGATTTCTTAAATATCAAAGACATCAATCATTACCTAGTACTGCATATAACTTTACCAAAGAGTTTTTCGTACGTCAAGTGTGATGGGTTTAAGGAAGAAATTTACGCTTGGCTAGCCTATATTACTCGTAAACATAAATGGCACATTGTTTCGAGGGTTTTGTCCAATTCAATGAGTAGCGGTAATTTTAACATAACTATTTTTTTGCTGTTTTCGTAGTCTCTGGTAGATGAAATTCTAAAAAGCTCCACAAGTATCCATTAAAGAATGTTGTTATCAAATAATCATTTATTTTCCTCAACAAATACTTCTCTCAAAAATATTAACGTTTGTAAAAATAAAACAGATGCACAAGACAAGTCATCGGCTGGCGCGTACACCGTCGCCAATGTGTTTATTTCTGTCCCGAGAGGAACGGGTATCCAAAATAGAAAAGTCCACCGCATCTCTCCGTAGCAGTAACACGCACACGTGATTTTAAACAGATTTCAATTCCAAATTTAAATGATTTTAATAAAATTAAGAAAATATATTTTTTGATTGAGTGAATACGTCTGATTACGATGGCGGTTCGGTGTCGAATGGCCGCCATCTTGATTTTGCCAGTAGCATTGTTTTGTTTAGTGGCTGGATGTGACGTAGATGATGTGGCTGTGTATAAAGTGTCGTTGACTATGCTTTGGAGTGAGGAGCGGTTCCCAAAAGACTACCCTCAGAATCGACCTAAGGCGCAGTGGTCTCAAGTTTTCGGTTAGTATATGTTGTTAATTTTGACGGAATATTTATTTAATTTGATGTGGATGGTAACTTTCTTACTAATACTCTCTCAGCTATTTCATCTAAACCTTTAGGTCAATGTACTTGTTTGAAGTCCAATCTAGAGTTCAGATCTTTGGGCAATGAAATTATATAGACTGACAGAGGTACATGTGTATCGTCGTTTGAGTTATTATTATTACTATAGCGAACATTTCAAAGACTGTTTGTAAATGGCTCCAAAAATGTAGACCACAATATTTTATTACCATTGATCACATGGACCTACAACTTCATCTATTGTGTAATGTATCTCTTTAATGTGTAAAATGAAGATTGAAAGTTTAGCACTGCTAGAGAAATATAAAGAACTTTCCAGTTTTATAGCGGATGTTAATATTCGTATCGATCAAAGGATTACTTAGTTCCTTAGATAATGGAATGATCAAAACTCTCTACATCATTTGCAAGTGTAAAATTAGCTGCACTGCAACATGTAGGATTTGTGTCACTGAAGTCTCATAACATGAAAATTAGGACTCACTTGTAAGCATATTTTAATTTTATTTGTCACTTTGTAACGAGAAACCATTATTTTTTCTTACGCTTAACATTTATATATACGTACATAGACTCACGCCTGTTTCCCGAAGGGGTAGGCAGAGATTCTACATTTATCATCAATCCAATTAAAAGTATGATTGCATAATAAAATATTTATTTCTAACATGCTTGCTGACGTTTCGTTTATAATTTCCATGCGGGTGTGGTGAATTCAGATCCGGAACATTTCTTGGGTTACTTTAAGAAATTACACAAAATTTCACAGATCAGCGCTAAACGGGGTCCAAGGCAAAAATCTTAGATCGCAGCTTACACAGCGCAAGGGACTCATTTTTATTTGTTTAAGCCATATTTATAAAAATTTTTTTTTCATTGGTAAGTTAATAGATTCATACTTTGTGCACATACTAACTCTAATTAAAAAAAAAAATTTTATTTTTTTTATTTATAGACTCACGCCTCTATCCCCGAAGGGGTAGGCAGAGGTGTAATATTACACCCACATTTCGCCATGAATTTTTCGGTCCCACGTAATTGGGGCGATCCTATTGCCGTACCGGGCACATTACCAGACTCCGTGCTGCTACTGAGAATTTCCTAACGGAAAAACCCGATAATACTTTGCCCGAACCGGGAATCGAACCCGAGACCTCCCAATCCCACGCGCACATTTATGCCGCAAGACCAACGAGGTAGTCAGTAATTAAAAAATATGCACAACATTCACGTAAAGAATAAGTCAAAACTAGGATGATGATAATGAGTCTATTAAGAAATTTTTAGTACTATGTTTTAATAAAGCATATGAGATTCTGATTAGTCCCTGATTGAACGTCAAAGTTCAGCTGTGAAAGCTCACCAGTACATGTCCCACATCTGTGACTGTAGAATATCATTCTGAAAGGACAATGGCAGATCTCCATTCATCAAAATGTCTGAAATTAAATTGAAGCGCTCAGTAATAAAAAATATATCAAAAAATTCAGCGTAAGTAACAGAGTCTATAAATTATTCTATTTTCACTCGGGAAAGCCGGAAAAAGAAGATATCGGTGTTTAATGTTTAGTTAAGAATGAACAATGTGGGTACGTTTGAATTTTCAAAGGCATTATGTCAGATTGATATCTAAACGCAGAACTATTCTGTAGCATCTACCTGTCACAGCCAAAGACAAAAGCAGAGCTGCACGTTTTAAATCAATTTTATGTGAAATCGATATAACGTTAAAACGATGCTGTGACGTTTTTATTTGATTTAAAAGTTGTTTTGCTACAAAAGAATTAGCTTATTGATATAATGTTGATTAACAATTAATTAACTGCATTTTAATTATTATATTTTAAACCAAACCAACCCTATAAAGGTCGATCATATCGATTACTTATTTAATAATCGATACGCATCAATGTCAAACGTCTATTCCTGTCACACCATTGTCTATGGCAACAATCAAATAATAAAGTAAGCACCTAGTTCGTAATCAATTGGAATGCTTTTTATCATCATCAAATAATCCGGCTTTATCAAGACAAAGTGAAAATATAAAAAATCTTAGAAAAAATAAACAATTTGTTTTGTTCATATGAAGTTTAAGCTCGCCACAACAAACCCAGACCTAATTCTGCCATTGTTCTTTCCAAAGCGTGTTGGGCCGCTTGCAGTTGAATAGTTTCAAATGGTGGGTGCCGGACTTCAACTAGACAGCTGCCATATGACAACCACCTGGGTCAGTTGGTTTTACCAATGAATACAGATTTACATATAGAAGCGCATTTCTTAAGGATTTCGTGTGCCAATTCCAAGTCAATGAATACAAATTTTACATAATAGAAGCGTATTTCTTAAGGATGTCGTGTGCCGATGAAAGTTAGCGTATTAACGGTTGTCAGTGTAGTACGTAGTTGGCGCCGTTGGCGGCCCTGGCGTCGTTCTCCGTCTTTCTTGCTCTCGTAGTTAAGTGACACAGGAGAAAATTTTCGTCTCTCTTGCACTCGTCGAGTCAGCTGTCACAGCGCGACTGCCACGCCACCAAGCGGCAATATGGATCACACTGGTCACAGAAAGTTTGTCTACAGAGCGCCCATAAGAAATGTGCCTCTATTATTAAATATCTATGCTCTATGTCCAAGTGGCGAGTTGGCGACTGTCATCAGTGTAGTTCGTAGTTGGCGCCGTTGGAGGCGCTGGCATCGTTCTCCGTCTCTCTTGCTCTCGTAGTTAAGTGACACAGGAGAAAATGTTCGTCTCTCTTGCACTCGTAGAGACAGCTGTCACAGCGCGAATGCCACCCGCCAAGCGGCAATATGGGTCACAGAAAGTTTGTCTACAGAGCGCCCATAAGAAATGCACCTCTATGTAAATATCTATGCTCTATGGTTTTACCTCTTCTATGGTACAACTAATCGTACGAGAGCTTTTTGGCGCACGCCCTAGGCTAATCTGTTGATGAAACTGACCAATTCTAATCAAATTTAATTTATTGCAAACTAAGTTTAGTGTAGGTACATGATGATGGTATTTATTTATAATTATGTCCTTAAAGACTAAGCACCCTTTACAAACGTAGCAATATATTTACAAAATATTGAGAATGTAGGCGGGTAACCTTCTTATAGACATTATTAAAGTAAATTAGTATCGACTATTAACAAATGAAATTAAAGTTATATCATAATATGGTAAAAAGTTTAGCATACAACATTTCAGATAAGTAAGTATATGTTTATTTTCAGTAATATTGTCAAATGAAGTCCCCGCAATACACTCAAACACTTCATCGTCATCAGCCCTGTATTTAAACTGTCCCACTGCTGGGCACGGGCCTCTTCTCACTATGAGAAGGGTAGGGCTACACACAGTCCACCACGCTGGCCTAGAGCGGGTTGGCAGACTTCACATGTCTTTCGAGAACGTTATGGAGAACTCTCAGACATGCAAGTTTCCTCACGATGTTTTCCTTCACCGTTTAGCAAGCGATAATTAACAATTTAATACGCACATAACTCCGAAAAGTCATTGGTGCGCCCTTTACAAGCGTAGCAATATATTAACAAAATATTGAGAAAGTAGGTGTAGAGTAAGATCCCGGAGCTGCCAGGCCTACGTCATTTTAGGAAAGCTGAAATTTTGAGGATTATTACAATCGTGTTAAGAGGTATGCCGACCCACTAGCTTGAAAGCCGGGCCATTTCACAGGTAGCGCGAAGTAAAGGTACCAAAAAAACATACTCACGTTAAAGTAGCAAAGCTGGTATTCAAATAAGTGTTTAAAAATATTGTCTAAAATTGAAATTCATTATTGCCAGGTACCTGCCGTGGGCCATTACTTCTGCTAGACGTCTTAAATGTTACTTAAAAATTATGTAAACTACGTCATATTAGCAAACCTAAATTTGATATATGTTACTTAAGATACTATTTTAAGACCCTTCGTACGCAGCCACACCAATCCGAAGGGCCATTCGTCCAGCCAGACGCCATGAAACTTTCCCTGTGAGTGCGAGCTTGCGGCCATTATGGGTGGGATGGCATTTCTACCACTATAATCAAAAGATTTAAGACCTTCCTAGCACCTCCACTAACCCACATTTTTAAAATATGTTTGTCTGACGGTATATTTCCGAAGTCCTTGAAAAAGGCTATAGTTATCCCAATACACAAGAATGGAGATACAAGTTGTGTAAACAACTACAGGCCCATTTCAATCTTGCCAGCATTGTCTAAAGTTTTAGAAAAACTAATAAATAATCGATTAGTAAAATACCTGGAATCGAACAATATACTCTCAGACAGGCAGTTTGGTTTTAGAGCGCAAAAGTCAACAAACCAGGCCGTTCACATGGTTACTGATCACATTGTGGCTAACCTGGATAAAGGGATGCATACTATTGGGATCTTTCTAGACCTTGCCAAAGCTTTTGACTCTGTCTCAGTTCCAGGTCTATTAAGAAAGCTTGAGTATGTGGGAATAAGAGGCACACAATTGAAACTACTTACTGACTATCTTAGCGACAGATGCCAGTGTGTAAAACTAGGTTCAAACCTCAGCGCGGATATCCCTAATCCTCCCTTCGGGGTTCCTCAAGGGAGCATTTTAGGAGTCACTCTGTTCTTAATATATATTAATGACCTATGTAACCTAAGTCTTCATAATGGTGTCATTGTGTCTTATGCAGATGATACGGTACTATTATTCACAGGAAATACTCGTACTGAGGTATATACACATGCTCAACTAGGTTTCAATACTGTAAATAACTGGCTTTTTGACAATATACTAACCTTAAACACCCAGAAAACAAAATATATCCACTTCTCAATACGTAACAATAACATTCATGAATCACCTAACAACATTATATTCGCTCACGACAATAAATGTCATTCATCTGCTGACGCTGCATGCGCCTGTCCTATTTTAGAATCTACACAATGTATCAAGTACCTTGGAATAACACTTGACAATAATCTTAATTTCCGCATTCACATAGATCTCTTATGTAAACGGGTGCGCAAATTAATATTTATTTTCAAAACAATGCGTAGCGCTGCAAATTTTAAATTAATTAAACAAATCTACCTGTCGTTGTGTCAGTCCATCATATCCTATTGCATTACTTCATGGGGAGGGGCATCCAAAACCGTCCTATTGCCACTAGAACGGGCTCAAAGAGCTATTCTAAAAGTGGCGACGTTTCGACCTTATATGTTTCCTACCTATGATTTGTATCAGTCCACTAATGTCCTAACTGTACGTCAATTGTTCATACTGCACACCATACTTAAACAACACGCACTAACTCCATTCAAACCACTGCCCCCGGACAAGAGACGAAAAGATCTAGTCTGTACTAAGTTTCATGGTAAACATGTCTTTATAAATAGATTTTTCTTATTCATAGGCCCTTTTTTATACAATAGATTCAATAAGTTACTAGATATATATAATTATAGTTATAAGCAATGTAAAATAATCATAACTAGATACTTACAAACAATGACCTACTCCGATACTGAGAATTTGCTTACTGTCATAAAATAATTACCTACCATTGAATAGCCTCGATTTTAATTATTATTGCGTCAATGTTAAATTTAAGAGTATGCACATTTGTTATATTTTGCACAATTATATTACGTAAGAACAAAACAGCCTGAAACACAGGTGAAAACCTAGTTCAGGCAATTAATTTTAAACCTAGATAGCAAAGTAAAAATAACCTATACCGGCCTTAAACTATATGTTAAGTATTTATTGTTTATTAGATTATAAAGTATTATAGTACAAGATTATCCAGACCTAATGTATCAATCCACTGAAATGTAAACATTATTGAATAAAGATTATTATTATTATTATTATTATGTGTCTCTTTTTCACGGCTATTCTTCTAACATGGTGTTAGAAGAATAACCGGTCCTTTGGAAGGCTTACACGGGGATATGGATCCAACGTGCAGAGGCCCGTAGAGAACTTTAATCTAAAATGGGATGGGACACATGCCGCGGCGACTCCACAACTGCACTTCTGAGTACAGCTATGGACTAGCCGCAGCAAATGTATGACTATTGCAATGATGTGGAGTCTAATTTACTGGTTTATGGGGATGGGTGTTAAATGGACTGGTAATAATGATACTATGGATAAAAAACGGCACCTGCCAGTGATACTCCTATAGCATCCGTCCGCGTGGCAGGTGGTGACTCGCCAACTCACTAGATGGGCCCTCTCCAAACAGCCGCCCAAAGCAAACAAACTCTGCCATACAGGCAGCCAGAGGGCAACACCGGTGCGAGTGGCTAGGAGTGTCGAGCGGTGCGGCACCGGTTTCGCCATCGCGGGCCTCGTGACAACGGAGGCCCGGAGCGGGTTTCCCCGTAGTTACGCCCTTGAGAATGACACTTCCACCCCCGAGCTAATAGCTCTTGCGGCTTCCCTCTGGCCGGCCGACCAAGGCAAGCCAGAGTTGAGAGTCCTGCGGGCACTCTTGGAAATCCACTCCGGCCAGCCAATAAAGGCAAGCCGGAGACGAGGCCCTGACCGACCCTCTGAAGCATTCGGGACCGCAGTGTCGCCACACACATTCAGCTCGCCACAAAGCTGCCCTGCGGTTGTAAGCTTTCTTTTCATCTTGTAATACATTTTTTGTTTATATTACACGATGAAGGTGATGTTTGAAAGCTGTTACTCTGCCCTCTGAGATTGCGTTAGTCTCATGATGAGATAACGGCTACCCCAGAGGGGTTTATTATTATTATTATTATTATTATTATTATTATTATTATTATTCATACGCATGAATGCGTGAGAGTATACTACATTGTCCCAAAAGACTGTAGGAATATTATTTTGGGTATTATTACAAGAATAAAAGTGTAAAATATGTTTTTTCACAAAAATTATATTCATTTAAAATTATATTTTACATCGGCATCTGTATATTTATTGATGAAAAACACAAACTTCATATAATTCGCAGACGATTTTTTGTATTGTATCTTTTCTTTTGGAACTTTTTATCTCCTGCATTAGGACTAAATCCTGTGTCGCGGAGGACTTTACAAACATATATCTAACGGACACAATGAACATCCAGACTCGAAAAAACAATTTATGAACCACACAAAGTGTGGGAATCGAACCCACAACACTCGGAGTAGGGTCAAGCGGCGAGGCGGCCGCTTAAACCACTACACCAACCGTGCAGTCAAATCGTGAAATCATGTTGTTCCTCATCCTTTTCAATAAATAATTAAAGTTCACCGAATTTAAGGAACGCTTGCTGATATTCAGGATTTTTTTTCAATATTTTTAAAGACCTTTGCTTTCCTTTTCTAAAGAAAGTAGCCTATTAAACTTCTACATAAAGACTGTCCCAAATAGCCATAGATTTTGGATAAATCAACATATCTTTGATTGTTTCCGGCGCCTGTACTGTAAGTACCTTGGGCACTATCTTTTAAATGATGCATATTGCCCAGCATTATAACTAATACGTCAGTATCAGAACATCTGATGACAATGTTTGCTTGAGTATCGATACATGATAAATAATAATATTTGTGTCTGCTTCTTCATGCTCTCGACACAATAAATTTTCATCAATACTCGATACAACTGTATTAATAATGACAGTAAAAGAATGAAATTCTATGAAATTTACTTACTAGCAATAAAAGGTGTGAAGAAATTTACGAGTGCCTGTTTAAATTTTGAGTTTTTCAATTCTTTTCCAAAATCAGCAGATCAAACTGCACAGCAGCTGCACGACTATAGCCTAAATAGAAAAAAGGCCACACACTTTTGGAGCATATTCATGCGTATCATGCGTATGAATATTTTACACTTTTATTCTTGTAATAATACCCAAAATAATATTCCTACAGTCTTTGGGACAATGTAGTGTACTCACACGCATTCATGCGTATGAATAATGGACACACGCTCGCACTCACAGGGAAAGTTTCATGGCGTCTGGCTGGACGAATGACCCTTCGGATTGGTCTGGCTGCGTACGAAGGGTCTTATAATAGTATCTTAAGTAACTTATTTCAAATTTAGGTTTGCTAATATGACGTAGTTTGCTTCATTTTTAAGTAACCTTTAAGACGTCTGGCAGAAGTAATGGCCCACGGCAGGTGTCTGGCAATAGTAAAATTAATTTTTAGACAGTATTTTTAAACACATATTTGAATATCAGCTTTGCTACTTTAACGTAGGTGAGTATGTTTTTTTAGTACCTTTACTTCGCGCTAACCTTTGCTTCTGTGAAATGGCCTTCAAGCTAGTAGCGGTCGGCATACTTCTTAACAAGATTTTATACTAATTATCCACAAAACTTCAGCTTTGCTAAAATGACGTCGGTCTGGCGGCTCTGGGATCTTGGACTAGTGGGTAACCTTCTTATAGATATTATTAAAGTAAATTAGTATCTACTATTAACAAATAAAATTAAAGTTATATCATAATATGGTAAAAAGTTTAAGCATACAAAATTTCAGATAAGTAAGTATATGTTTATTTTCAGTAATATTGTCAAATGAAGTCCCCGCCGCGATTTTTCTTTTTGTACAAACGTAATACACACAAACACTTCATCATCATCATCAGCCCTGTATATAAACTGTCTTACTGCTGGGCCTCTTCACGTACCTCTTCTCACTATGAGAAGGGCCCTAGTCCACCACGCTGGCCTAGTGTGGGTTGGCAGACTTCACCTGTCTTTCGAGAATATTATGGTGAACTCTCAGACATGCAGATTTCCTCACGATGTTTTCCTTAGCCGTTTAGCAAGCGATAATTAACAATTAAAAACGCACATAACTCCGAAAAGTCGTTGGTGTTCGCCGTGGATTCGAACTCCGACCCTCTGCGTAGCAATCTGTCGGTCAGACATCAACTTATCTGAAATATTGTATGGTAAAAAGTTTTAGCATACAACATTTCAGATAAGTAAGTATATGTTTATTTCCAGTAACATTGTCAAATGAAGTCCCCACCGCGTCTTGTCTTTTTGTACAAACGCAATACACTCAAATACTACCGGACGGATATTTGTACGGTTTTCGCCAATAAATAGCATTCCCTGTAGAATGTTTAGATGTATAATTCACGCAGGTGGAGCCGTAGGTGTAGTCTAGTAATAAATAATTTCATCCTTAGATGAATAAAATACCAGAACTTCCAACTAATAACAAAAGTAATCATCCGATTAGATAACGAGCGCCTATCGTACTTATCAGGATTACGTTTGACGTAGGAATAATAATTACCTTTATTTCCTTGAGGATTTGCCGTTTCTCAGTATCCTTTCGCACCGTAATAAGCACATTCATTAATACCTAATGAGATGTGGATTAATTGACAAGCGATACTTGCTATTTACTGTTCAACTGGAATGTTTACTTGCGCCTTCTCAAAGGGTAATAGAGTATTCATTTATTTGTTTTGGGTATTATTGTTATATGTCTTTACTTTCGTAGCATTTTTTTTTATTTCAACTTTAGGAAAGTACTCTTTCTGAACAGCACACTTGGTTAAGTTGTAATGGACCAGTGGCAATTTAAAACTTTGAATCTTAACGGTGTTGAGACAGTCATGGTAACGGAAGAGTACATCATAGTACCAGAATGATGAACTCAAGACAAGCCATAATGGGTGTTGAAGTTGCAGGTTTATTATTGTTGATGAGCAGCCATTAGACTGGATTGTTTGTTTGGTGGATTATAATAATAAACGTTAACTGTAAATCGGCGTCTAAACAAAATTGATTTACTGTATTGTAGAAATACCAGAATGATTATTGTAAAGGTTCTTTTCAAACGAAGTTTAGTTTTAAAGGTCAATTTATATTTCACCGTGATATAAGGGATTTTTATAATTTATACTAATATATAATAAGCAAGAATAATACTGACGCTTTTATCATACAACTGTAAAAGTAAAATAAACTTGAATGTAATACGTAAATTATGCAGTAAGTTTGAACCGTAAGAAAACACCTGTAATTTCCTCAATAGAGGTTACTTTAGAATCCCACACGTAAACTACAATACATTCATTTATAGCTACTAATACAGGACAAGTATATTTTCTCTGATTTAATATAATACACCATCTATCACATGGTCTCCTGCTTTGCCTCGGGCTGTTCTAACCAAGTGCCAGAATAATTTGATATTGGCCCGAAAATGCTGAGAAAACTTTCTATCAACGTCATCCTTACATTCTTCTTTCTTTCTTCTCACTGTCTCTTTTACTTAATATTTCAACCTGTCATACTTTTCTTTTACTATCCTCTCATTGACAGTCACACTACCTTGTATCCTTTTGTTGGCTCTTATGGCCAGCAAGTCCATCCATGCTTTGCGCTTTTCCGCGACCACACTACTTACCTCCTGATCGCACCATTCATTACATATCTTCTTAAGATGCTTCCTCTTGCTTACGCCACATACTTGTGTAGCTGTCTCTTTTACTCCATTCTTAAACTCTTTCCAAAATTCATCTATCTCGCAATCATCTTCCTCAAACAATTCTTTAAATCTTTCTTCCAATGCCTCTTTATACTGACTACATACATCCTCTTCTTCAAATCTTTCAACTTTCACTCTTTCTATGGCAGGGCAGGAGTGTATGCGAGGACGATGGCGCCATTTTGTGGTTAGTACCGCTATGCGGCTAACTACCAAAAAGTGGTCAGTACCTACATTTAAGCCTCGGTACACTCTAGTATCTTTCACTTTTGCTTTCAATCTTTCGTCTATCACAACAAAATCTATCATACTTCGATCTGTCTGCCTTTGCCATGTTTACATATGAATCATCTTGTGATTAAACATAGTGTTTGTCACCACAAGCTTTCTCTCCATACATATATCCAGTAAACTTTCATCATTTTCATTCACCCTCTCGTCACCAAACCGTCCTAGAACCCTTTCATAGCCATCACGACACACACCTACCCAACCATTAAAGTCGCCTAACATACTTATCCTTTCATTATTCTCACACTTAGCAAACACATCTCTTACATTATCCCAGAATTCCTGTCTTACATTTGACGGTTTGGACATGTCTGGAGCATAAACAGACATAAAAAAGACTTTAGTCAAGCCGAGTTTTAGTCGCACCCAAATAAGCCTGGAGTTAACAAATTCAAATTCTTTCACACACTCATTCATCCTATCTGATAGAATCATTCCAACTTGGCTAGCTCTCTCAGAATCAACAACCCCAGACCAATATGCACTATATCGGCCATGAGTAGATGTTGAACAACCTTTCTTCTTAGTTTCACTCACTCCTAATATATCAATTTCTCTTACATCCATCATATCACACAATTCATCAATTTTACCATCCACTCCTCCAAAAACATTCACCGTTGCAAACAGGCATTCCCTAGTCCTCCTTTTGCCTCTGTTTGACGGGGAGACAAAACGTGACGTGTGGCAAAGCGCGTCGCCGTTGGGAATTTCGCCCCCTATAATGCTAATAACCACAAAATCTCACTGACACTGTTATAAGATAAGATATTCATTTTATAAGCCCATCTATAACTATATTAACTTCAATCAACAAGTGCGCTCGTCTAAATCTCTTTCATCACACAAATCGTTTATTACGTAAAGCTCCTTCACGTGCTATGAAAAGTTATTCACGTCTACACGTTTGCCAATGAATCTCTCCGCTATTATTAAACAGGTCAATGCACTCTAGAATAAAATATCAATATTTTTAAAACTTTTCCGTTATTGCCTTATTGACAGACAACGCACAGCTAAAGCTACTGGGCACATGAAGCTGAAATGTGGCTTGTATGTTCTTTGGAGACCGTACGGGTACATTTACATATCTCACAAAATACTTACACATGCATTTCATAGATAAAATATATACATGATACATACGTACATACACGATATATATATATAGATACATTGAAATACCTAAAACTTGCGTAAAAAGTAAATTACATATTTAAATACGTTAAGAATTTAAGTAGTGTTTTTTAACAAATCTTTAAAAATATTCAGTGATGTTGGTCTTCGAATTTGTAATGGCAACGCATTCAACAGACGCACTGCCTGAACAGTAAAGGAGTTCCCAAAATTTCCAAAGGATCAGGAAGATACGATTAAATTTAAAAAAACGTCATTGTGCGGGCATAGGTGCGGGCATACTCTAGTAGCTTATTTATATTAGAATAGCACATGGGCTACCAAATTGTCCAGACATCTGAATCCCTGCAGGCAAAAGCTAGTAGGTATATTACAAAATGACTTAACGTAACATATCTTGTTTAAACACACACACTATGCTCTTATTCAGTCTTAATTTCTATATAAAGAGCATTACACTTTGAGATAAGGTTAACATAAACGGTTAATGTATACATTTTTCTATCGTTGAATCTCTTGAGATAATAATATTTTACAAGAAACTTAATTTACTTAATTCGAATAAAATAACTGCACGGATAGCGTAGAGTTCATATTTCCAGTACAAAACTAAACTTCGGGTGTAAGATTGTAAAGTCTGCCGATATTTTTGTAAATTTATTCCTATGGCTTTACAAACTCATTATGGATTAACTATAGTCAGACAGGGAATTTTTTTTGTGGTTAGACATCATTATATTCACTTGTTTTGACGTTCATAGTCGGTTCTGATGTGGCTTAAGTGAATAAATGATTTTAACTTTGACTTCGTTCTTGCGACGACAAGCGTAAATCCAGGAAATGTTTCAAGTCATAAATAATAATGACCTCCATCGTAACGACCATTAAACTTGACTGAAACCGTTTACATAAATAATTAGATACAATTGAAATCTATTGATAACTGGCAAGCCCGCCCAGACTAGATGTCTATCGAGTAATTATAATAAAAGGAGTATAACGGTGCTCAGAAAACTGCTTTATTTGCATAGCTCACTCGGGTTGCTCCGAAGCAAATGGCCTATAAAATGCTTCGATAAAGGCTAAGGCAAAACCAGGTTGCGCTATTCTGCAAATGGATATTGTTTATTTAAAAAAAAAACGGTTTTTAGTTTTGAATTTAGATTGTTCGAATTATAGTTTGGTTTGAATTTGGTATTCAAATTAGGACATGATCACGATTTAGTACTATTGCTATTAATTGCAATTTTTAATAGCTATGTTGTGTAAGTAGGTAGGTACCTAACTGTACGTAGGTACTTATTCAATTATTTTTCTAGTCCCAATGCACATTTATCTGCAGAAGATAAATACGAATGTAATGGGGTAACCGTCTATAGGTACGGTTGAAATGGTATGGCGTTCTAAAACGTTGACAGTAAATTGAATAATTGCAATATATCCACTCGTAAAGGATGGCGTCCTAAAATTCAGGTGGTGGAAGTAAGTGTTTACCTCTATTCATTAAACAAGTAGCAATAAAAGTATAACAATAGCTATATGAAACCAATAAAATTATAAAAGTGTTATATTAAGCGATAATATTACGTCATTAATTATTTAAACGGATCCCGATCAACCGGGACAACGCTAAGATGATGAATAAACTATGTTACTCGATATCAATACTATTAAAGAAATTGTTTTTGTTTTTCGTGTGAGTGTATGGCCAACTCTAGTGTCGGAATTTTCAGACCGCCCGAAGGCCTTCGACATTGCCTAACGATCCTTATCCTTGGACAAGAACCGGGACTGACAGCTTTACGTGCCCTCCGAAGCACGGTAGCGCTCTGGTGTAAATGCCACACGTGGTCACCCATCCAGGTGATGACCTGTGCAAGCGTTGCTTAACTTTGCCGATCTGTTACAAATGGCAAGTCAAGTCTCGCTATGAGCGCTACTTGAAATATAATAAAGAAATGCAGGTTGCAAATATTGTATTACCACTCCTTTTTGTTACTTTCCAAGTGTTGCTTCAAATGCGGATAAAGTTTTCAGTTAAAATATGTACAAATAACTAACTGAAAACTTTATCCGCATTTGAAGCAAGAGACTCATGTCTCAAGCCCACCATTAACGTTTAATGAAAGCCTATTAGTTCTGATGAAAATTAAAAGTTAAATTACAAAGTGCTCTAATGCCTGAAGGTCTAAAACAAAATCAGTTGAAAGTGGCACGACTGTTGCTGAGTGAATTCTTACTCGTATATCTAAATAAATTGAAATGTTTGTCGGTAATTATATGAATTATGTCAAATAAAAAACAGCTATAATATTGCTGGTTATAAAAATTTTTTTTTCTTATGCCAGGACATAAAACAATAGAAAATCTATTGGATCTCGCTTAGTTCTGTGAATCGTGAAGCGTCTGCCATACCCGGGCTTAAATTATAGATATAATTAAAAGTAAAAGAGCGTAACAAATAAAACGAAGTTATGTACCTACCTTCTTAATTTTTTAAACGTATTTAAAAAGGAGTCTTTGTTTCGTCTCTCTTCGTCATTACTCAACAGATTTCGTTGGTTCCATCCAAGATTTTACTTAAACTCAGTACGTTATTTATGAAATAGCCAAAAATTTCATTCTACACTTTTAAATCGCACACACATACAGCTGAACTAAACATAATTTACAATACAATGACAAATAGTTGTAGATTCAGAGAGACGAGACGAGAGATTCGTGAGACGCTTCAATGGGCCGTTTCCTTTAAAGCATTCACGTTAAATTTAACTTGATATACCTGTACACGTGCCAATACCTCGGTCGATACACAAACGTAAATAGAGACAGTGTAGCGATGTTAACACTGGGTGGACTAATATTATACAAACCTGAATATACCTACACAATACTAAACAACTAGTTTTAATACTACAAATGGGAACATTTCTTGTAGGTACATATGTATAAGTTTTAATGACTACAATTGATTTGAAATTTGACACCAAATAAACGAAGAAATAAAATGGAACATGGAGACCCTAAATTCTTTTTGGATGCAGTTAATTTTATTTACTTTTCAATTAGTCTAAGATCCGTAGAATAACCCATCTGTTTGATATAATGTAAAATTATTAATATAAATTTAACACGTTCAAAAGTATATTGCGAATGGTTACTCTGCAAAACTTTCCGCAAATTTCGCGTCGTATTCAATTACATTAATTACACAACTCCAAACACAAATTATAACCAAACTTTTTTGGAACATGATATGGCTGCCTACATTACGTGCGATACTGTAGGCAGAATCTAAACTGAAATAAAATAAATCAAAATAATTCTTAATGTTTTCCTGCCACCAACTCTTCCCAGCCACGTATCTAATGCTGACAAGAACGAGTAAGAAATATAATAACTACTATTATTATTTCCAGGTCAATCTCACAATTCTTCATACAAGTTATACCACGTTGGAGAAGTGGCTCAGCCGTCGGTCCGTGCCTTCTCTCAGTTCGGCAAGATCGACGACTTGGTGAAGGAAGGAGATGAAAATCCTCAAGTTTACGATCAGTTTTCTGCACCGGCCACTGGAGCTGGTACGGGGGAGACGGAAAATATGGTGTTTGTTGATGGGGAACATAGTATGGTAAGACATATTATATTTAATTCTATAGTTATTGACAAAATGACTTCGATAGTAGTAGATAGTTCGACGTCGTTCTGAGCCTATGAAAAATATGGAAGTAATAGTGTATTTTAAGGGCAGTTCTTGTTGTTATTAGTGACATTCTTTAATACATGATCTCTTCATAGTCATACCAACTTATTATCACAGTCCCGTGCTGGACTTAAGCCTCTCTTTATTTGCATCACAATAGCGATGTCACTATTGTGAGCCAATAAAAGGAATTTGCCTACTACCTGTATGCTACGCTGGCCAGAGGGATTGGTATAGTTGCTTTGATGTCGAGTTTGCTGATTTTTTTAATTAAACAAGGACTTCATTTGGTGTCATATTTCATCATCAGCCTTTAACAGTCCACTGCTGGATTAGTCCTCTCCTTTGAAAAGAGGTATTGGCCTACTATACCACGCTGGCCAAACGGGTTGGTATAGCGTTTGTATTAAATTTTCCTTCTCTTACAGTGCTGTTCTCTGCATAATATGCTCCCTCTGTCGGCTTTTACGACACCCTTGGGATGATATGGGGTGGTGACATTTCGTATTCTTAATCCGTCACCACACGTACAACACAAACAGCTCTGATCCTAATATTTTAATTTTCTTTTTAGGTATCGCTCATGTGCCGCATGATCCCGTCCCCAGACTGGTTCATCGGTGTTGATGCTGTCAACCTTTGTGTGGATTCCTCTTGGGTGGACCAGATCACTCTTGATGTAAAAATTTATTATTTTACCCTGATATCATATCGTACACTGCCTATACAAACAATACTGGTGATAGTAGAATATCTCATTAAGGAACTCTTCAAACCATTCTCCGCATATGACCCGCGGCCGCATGAATGCGATTCTCTGTATAAAGATATATTATGTTTTATGTAGGAGAAATACGAGCCTAGGTGTTTTCGTTACAGATGAGTCAGTATGATCTGAAAAATACTACCGTTATATTTCACGTCAATGACAAATAGCAGGACAAAACCGAAGATTTAGACCAACTACTAATTTGTCATAGGGCGTGTCCAGATCTGACTAATGCGCAAAAACTACCACGTGATGATGAAAGACATATTATTATAGTCCGTGCCACGAGAACATAGCCTTTTTGTAAACAAAGAATTTCTACTAAGTGACTTAGCGATAGTTCTGTCAAAAACAAATTATGTCAAATCCAATGAGCGCAACGGTACATAGATACGTGTCATTGGAAACTAATATGTCAATGGATCGGGTTTTTATCGATATTATGCGCTGTCAACAGGATCTTTTAATGTTTTGAGGTACTTACGCCTAGAATGTCAACATTTGGCGTTAGTTCATTGAAATGTTACATTCTTGGGCTTAACATGCATTTATCAGAGGACAATATTATATTTTTTAGTTATCAAGAAGGGATAAATGTAAAGGTAAATACAAGTTTATAGGATCGCAACACTCTTTTCTGCTGCCGATATCTCCAAAAGTGGGTGCAGAATAGCTGATGGCAAACTATTAGTCACGCAGAAAATTATTTATACCTAAAAAAGAAATTGCGTTTTCAGACTCATCATTGTCTTGCCCTGGTCCCAATTTATTTGGGGTCGGCGCAGTATGTCTTTCACTTCTATACTTCTCTGTCACCAGTCATCCGATCATTTACCCTTTTCTCTTTCATATCCATCCTCACACAGTCCATCCATCTTTTCCTTGGCCGTCCTCTCCCTTTCCGTCCTTCAACATGCATATTCATCACTTTTTTACCTACATACATCTCATCTCTCCGCATAACATGTCCATACTAGGCCAATCGACTTCCTTTTATCTTTTCATCAATGGGCGCCACTTTCATACTACCTCTAACGTAATCATTCCTAATTCTGTCCATTCTTGTCACTCCACACATCCATCGTAACATTCTCATCTCTGCCACATGCAATCGTTTCTCATCCGTTTTCTTTGTAGCCCAACACTCAGCTCCATACAGTACGACAGGCCTTATAACCGACTTATACATACGGCCCTTTAATTTCACAGGCATTTTGTGGTCGCATATTGTGCCTGAGACCTGTCACCATTTCATCCATCCTGCGTTGATTCTTTGCCTAACATCCCGATCAATTTCGCATAATATTTCGTTCAATTTGCTTGTTATTTTGGCCAAAATTATGAGTTAATCTTATAGGTCCACTCAAGAGCATCATCAGGAGCATCAGTGAAGATTTGGTAAGACAGTTTATTAATATTAGTTGTAATTTGGATTTCTATTCATCACTGTGCTACCACAGTATATGTTAGACCTTTGCCTTGGGCTGAGACTGGATGAATTAATCGCTTCCACTAATCTCTGCAAACCTTACCCAATTATAGCCCAAACTCCAGACACTTTTTAAACAGTAGTTTCTTTTTTTCAATGCTCAGTTGTGCTACTATGTATTCGAATTTATATTTTATTATCTATGACTTCCAGTCGTATCCAGAAAAATTACAATTTGAATGAAAATAAAGATATTTGATTTTGTGTAAGAGTGGTCGACTTTTCCTCGAAGAATTTTCATTAATTTGGTGACTTAATTGTAGTTTTTAACACGTTAGTAAATTCAAGTCAATAATAGAGTACCATGTATGTCAATGATAGAATACAAACTGGTTACTTTATAATGGGCTTGATCTTTTTTAATCATAGGCAATAAATAATTTGCTCCTAGCCTAGCGGTTTGAAATAGAAATAGTTTTTATGATAAGCTAAATCGATAATATCGGTTTAGCAACGTTTTGTTTAGTCTATTGTAAATTTTGACTATGGTCACACTATGAACTGTCATTCTTTCACTTTGGTCCATGGTCGGTCCGGGAGAAAAAAATTTCTTGCGCTAACGCAGTCTTGTCATTTTGCGTTTTAGAATTGAATTATATTGATCGCCTTTTGGAAAGCACATCCTGGTAGCTTCGCAAATCGTTTGTGAATTGCCGCTAATTGATCTGCCGGCATCGGTTTAGTTGTGATAAAGGATAAAATTCGTAACATATTGAACATTGTAAAACTTGTGTGAATCCGTGCACGTGGTTGGTGCCCGAGGACTTCGCCGAACTGGACCCATCTATTTTGGCCAATATATTTATATGATGTGTCTAATTTAGCTTAAGCCTGACATCAGTGAAGATTTGGTAAGTAAATTAAATTTGCATGTAATTGTAATTCGCTGTGCAACACAGTACAGTTATGTCGGAGATTTTTTGTGGCTGACAAGGACTGATGAATATAATCACGCTTCCACCAATCTCTGCAAACAATCCCAGTCCTTTCTAGCCAAACTCTAGACATAAACATCCTAAAATATTAAATAATTATCTACAAATGTGATATATTACAGACAACTAGCTAGTATATTGCATTAAAATTTTTAGGCATGGCGATCTTACGTTGTGTATAATGTCGCGGTAAATTTACATTCGGAGTAACCTTCGTAAAATACGTAATTTATTTTTACAGAGTATAAAGAATCTTATGTGCAAATAATAGTTTAAAATCTGCAATTTACACCCGTATTTTTGCAATGTCGGCCGCTGGATTAGCATTGCGATCCTATAAACGTGCATTTAACTTTACGCTTACCCGTTCTTAAAATATAAAAAAAAAATATTTCCTAAGAAAAGTGCAAGCTAAGCCCAAGAATGCAACATTTCAATGAAGTTAAACCAAATGTTGACATTCCAGGTACCAGTACCACCGGGCACTCCACGATAGTAGCGGTAAGTCCCGTGGTTGATGAGTGGTTGGAGAGACGTCACGGCGTCCTCACGGTTGACTCAAATCATTACCGGCCATGGTTGTTTCGGCCGGTGTTTGTGGAGGATAGGCCGGGAGGAAACGCCCGGATGCCACCATTGTGGCAGCAGCCGCAACCCTGTCGAAGACATGGCGTTGCATACATTGGCGGAGTGCCCAGCCTGGGCATCGCAGCGCCGTGATCTCGTCGCGGCTCTGAATACGGTTGTCCTCTCGCTCCCGACCGTAGTTCTGTCTATGGTCCGGAGTGAGAGGTCCTGGAACGCCGTCGCCTCCTTCTGCGAAGCAGTCATGCTGAGCAAGGAGGCGGCGGAGCGGGAGAGGGAAATACATCGCCCTCTCCCCAACCATAGGTCCGGGCGTCGGGGACTTCGAACAAGAGACGACCTCCGAACAACGTAAATTTAGTGCTGCGGACGGTGAACGCTGGGGCTGCTCCCTGTCCGCCAAAAGGCGGGAGGCGGCGCGTGTCCTCGTCGCCTCCCAAGTAGCTTTGTGAGGTGATGGATGCGAGAAGTTTGATAGATGCAAGAAGTTTGATGGATGATTGCGAGATCATGACGAGACGGGGCCCGCCAACACCAACGGCGGGCCAATCCGGGGCGGGGTCGCGAGTAAGTATGCTAATCGCGAATCGCGTGACTCCGCCAACACACGGGACCCGTAGGGACACCGCGGTGGGTTTTAGTGGGTATGCCCCGAAAGCCTTTAGGGGAGAGCCTCCACATACCTCCTCCGCCAGTCATGGCTGGGCTGGCGGAGTTGAGATGACTCATAAGGAGAGTTTCCCACCGTAGTGAACAAAAAAAAAAATACAAGTACCAGTACCACAAAATATTAAAAGATCTTATTGACAGCGCTTAATATCGATAAAACACGATCCATTGACATATAGTTTTCTATGACACATACCTATGTATCGTTGCGCTCATTCTATTTGCCATTATTTGTGTTTGACAGAACTGTCGCTAAGTCACTCAGTAGAAATTCTTTGTTTACAAAAAGTCTATGTTCTCGTGGCACGGACTATACATAATCATCTATCTACATACCTGTCAATTTGACTTCATATTACTTAATTTTAGTTGGAGCCGCTAGACGCCGGTATAGCCAGCGGCCTGACGTTCACAGCACCTCGTTGGGAGACCTCCCCACCTGACCCAGTGTCCAAGCACATGCCTCGACTGCCTAACCATCCAGCAGCCGGCTTCTACTACCCAGAGCTGAGAGAACTGCCGGCCATCGCGAAAGTGGAAATTACAAAGGTAAATATAATTATATTATGTATAGGCTATAAAAGATCTCTAAATATTCATAATCAACCGTTAGCAGGCCACTTCTGGGTAAAGGCCTCTCCAAAATAACGCTACAGTAGCACTGTGACAATATTGTATTCCAAACATTATAAAAAACAGATTATGAATTTATCAGTTTTCAGACATAAATCACATGTACAACATCATCAGCCTTTAACAGTCCACTGCTGGACCAGGCCTCTCCATTGAAAGGAGGAGTTGGACTACTTTAACACGCTGGCCAAAGGGGTTGGTATAGGGTTTGAATCAAGTTTTCCTTCTCTTACAGTTTTTTTTTTGGTAATAGGCGGCAAACGAGCAGACGGATTGCCTGATGGTAAGCAATTACCGCCGCCCATGGACACAAGCAACACCACAGGAGTCACAAGTGCGTTGCCGCCCCTTGGGGTTGGGCATAGGGATAGGATGAGGAATGGGATCAGGGAGAAGGGATAGGGGATAGGGCCTCCGGCACTCTCACTCACCGAACGAAACGCAACAGTTTAGGTACTGTTACTTTACGTCGATTTTCTGTGAGAGGGTAGTACTTCCCCGGTCGAGCCAGCCCATTCATGCTGAAATCAGCAAGGCTACCTTGAAAATATTTATTCTTTCTTACAGTGCTGTTCCTTCTCTTACAGTGCTGTTCTCTGCATAATATGCTCCCTCTGTCGGCTCTTACGACACCCATGGGATGATATGGGGTTAATTTCCATATCAAAATATGCACACATTTCCTTATTTATTAATTCAACACGCAACGCCAACTTAAACCCTGTTATAAGAAATTCACGAGCTTATTCTCCTCTAAAAATATTCCGACACAAAAACCCAGAGGCGATATATTAAATATTCCAAGTAAATCTTGTACAAGTAGAATTACTAACACAAACCCTATCTTGAGTTTACAACACCCACGAGAAATTATGTTCTGTAGTAAGCCACCAAAAGAGGCTGGAACATACTGTAAAGCCAAACTGAAGCGTACATAATGTAAGCAGGCTTCCCTAGGTAAGATAAAACTAGCGAGCGACGTAACAGGATGATTTGATTAAACACTGAAAGCACTTTCGTATCAACGTTATCCGATAGTCCGTGTAACGCGATCATGTATGTACCTACATTTACATAATTGTTACATTATACCTACGGGGGAATGACGCAGTGTTCTAAGTTCTGCCAGCTTTTGCTATCTCATTGGGCTTAGTAGCCAAGTTTTTGGTTTCGTGGTTTTAATAATGGATCTTAGTGTTTCGGAGTATAATTTTGAATAAATATTTTATATCGAGCAGTATTTTAAGACCAATATATACAGGGTGTAAAAAGACCCTTAACGTAAACTGAAATCACATGTTGTACTAATCAGTACGAACATTTTTTGTTTCGGCACCATACCTGGGAAATGACTGGTTCAGGAGATATTGAGGCTCAAAGTTAGTATATAATTTTTCTAATTAGGTACAAAATTGATTCATTTACCCCTCCAATTTGTTCTTTAGATGCCCTATAACCCCATGGATAAGTAGGTATTTCGAGCATTGCACGCGCGCGCTTTTAATTGCGGTTTAAAAAATGTAAAAACAAAAAAAAAACGTTTCCCAGGTATTATTTTTGGTTAGCATGACTTGGCATGATATCCACAACGAGTACAGTTCGGCTTGGTGATGGGTATTGTGACACCTTGTATTAAGAATTATACATCTACTATCGCGGTCATTAACTCTTCATTCTTTTTTTTTTAAATCAGGATACTTTTTACGTATGCCTTATTGAGAAAGGCCTACTTTGTCATGTAGTTTTTATACCGTAACCGCGATAACTTGTAGTGAAAATAATCAGCCCATGACATGTTCGATAAAGAGCATTCGGATCTGCAGGCGTGTCTTATACCTATAATACATTTAGGTTTAAAACTCCCAGCATTCCGCACGCGTAACTAATGAAAACGACACCTTTTTCTTCGAATGCAGTTAAATAGAGTCTGAATGTTTCTAATCTATAAATTAGTACCAAGTAAAAAAAAATATTGAAAGATGGACTTATATAGTTTTCTTTTTATTAGGGATACTCGATATCTTCTCGGTGGCTGCATCTCTATGCGTCTTCTGGGGGCTAATCGTGCTATTTTCAAACGTTCAAACGTTGACAACGTAACGTATTTGGTGAACGTTTGGTTTTAGTTTGGCTGATGTCAAACATGGTATCGTGCTAATTGTATTGAGCGTTCGAACCGTAGACGCAACCCTTACGTTGGGCTTACGTCAAACGTTTAGTGCTTGACACCGGTTTTTGAAAATAGTAAGTACTATTCTTATACTAAAGAGGTAGTAGCGACATCGCGCCATGTGCAAGCACTATTTTAAAAAGACAATTCATGTCATTATGTGAATGTCATTGAATGTCAATAAATATTATATTATGAAATCATAAAATGATTTTATTAAAATTATACGGTAAGTATCGAAATATTGTTTACTGTAAGTAAGTGATTTATGCAAAAAACAATTAATGATCACACTTGGTCATGTAGAAGTGGTTTTTATTTCACTAGAGTAACAAAGGTGAATTCAAATGATGATGCACCACAACATTACCGCAATTGCAGCTTCTTCTGCTATCTGTCGAGCCCAATACGAATTTTATATGATCGTTACAATAAATAACACCTATTTTTCAGATTTGGAATAATATATAGAGCAGAGAAAGATGCTAAACAAACACCGAATTGTCAGCGTTCGGCATAATAGTCATCCTCTCTATAATCTTTCGGTAGACGAAAAGCTGGAGAATTTGAATTTGGCTGACTTTCTAACTTTCAGGTATGCATTTCAATAAAATTATCATTACGTAAGATCCTACAGTATTTACTCTCATTCTGAACTTGTATCATAATATGCACAGATACCCAACAAAATAATGTAAGTATATTATACTCAAACACAAGATATAGCGCACGTATGAGAACAATATTAATCTGAAGTTAAATGTCAGCGGTCTTAGTTATTTTGGTGGGACTTATATTTGAGTAAATAATTACTAAATAATTAATGTTTTAATTTTGTTCACAGTAGCCGAGGAGTAAGCAGAATAATAAGCCGCTCGTTAGCACAACCACATGAACATAATTGCAAGTTAACAAAAATGAGCAATTTGCTATGAGCCAAATCGAGACCATCATCACTTTTTGGACATTAAACAAGAATATACTATTAATTAGTATACTAAAATAATGTAAACCAAACCAAATACATAATTTAATACTGTGAAGTTCACGTTGTAACAATGGCTTTACAGATATTGATTGTTTCAACTGTAAATTATATTTCATATCAGATTTCATCATCTCAACACACTGAATAAATAAAATCGAAATGTGAAATTGGAGCTTGCTTTTTAATATACATACCTCTATTCCTTTAACTATCTATTGAAGTGGTCCAGCGATAGTCTGGGTAACACTGGATCATCAGATATTGGACTCGATACCCGATTAGAAAGTACGCTTATGTTAGCTCACACACTTGTATCACATCCTGCTGAGTTAGTGGTTAGTATTCCTTGTAGATCGGCTTATTGGTCTAGTGGTACCTAACCCTGACTGCTAAGACGAAAGTCATAGGTTCGATTACCACTCACGAGAACTCTTTGTGCGATGAGCAAATTACCATAACTATAATACTCGTATGTGTTTAAAAGCAATATTTATATATATTAATCAATTGTCTGACTACCATGCCACTAGGTTGTGCCTAGTTTGGGATCACACCGCCAGGTGTCACAGAGAATTAATTTATTCTTATGTTTCTCTTCTTCACGGATATTTTCTTACAATTCACTTAGAAATTCACCCGGTCTAAATGGTCACTAAGGGCGAAAGGCGGCACCTACCCTAACCACTCTTATACTAGTATGGGCAGGTGGTACTTGATGGGCGAACTTATTAGATAGATATTCTCTTAACAGACTCCAAGGCTTATTACTTTTACTATATATGCAAAGTGGGCAACAGTGATGTTTGTTCATGGCGGATCTCGTGGCAACAAAGACCCGGGGCAGGCTTTCCCGTGATTATGCCTTTGAAAATTACACCAAGCGAATAGCTCCTGTGACCTTCCCTTCGCTGATCGGCCAAAGCAAGCCAAATTTAAGAGCCCTGAACCAACTAGTCAAAATAGGCTGGCCGGAGACTAGGCTCTGACCGACTCATTAAACTATTAGGCACCCACAGATTACATGAAATTTACAATTCTGTGTCGGCATCGCATTGCGCTTCCTCCGCACGCACATTCAACTCGCTGCCACCCAGCCCTAATCTAAGACTTAGGTCTGTTACCCGAGGTAGTGGGTTGGATTCCCAACACGACAAATCTTTGTATGATGAGCACTACGCTTTTGTCTGTGTCTTGGTTAAATTAAATAATTACAATACCTATCTAGGTACTTAGGAAAAATAATTATAAATGAACGTTTATCAGTCGTCTACTTGCTGAATACAGGCGTCTGAGAGCGCAGTGACCGAGTAGGCAGTCTTTTCGCTTAAGCCACCCAAAGAACCTATAACTGTGACAGTATTATGTGTATGGTATACGTATATCCACATAATATTATTGTTTCAGCCTTTCAAAAGTGAATTTCTAGGAAGGTATCGCCTCAAAATGTAGCCTTTTTGATGAGATGCCTTTCTAAAAATTGTTATAAATATAGGCCAAGCAAGCTTGACACCAATCTTGCAATAATGAATTCTACCGCAACAATAAGCTAAACTAAAGAGATATCTATAAAAATTGTCTTATATGAAAGAATGTTGTTCACTCGTTTAAGTTGTAATCAAACGTATTTTAAGCAAATGCCACTAAATTGATAATTAATACAAAATTATCTTAATAATTTTCTCAAATTTAAAATATTATATCATTGAAAAGTTCGTCGATAGGAACTTTTGGTTTGACAACGTATGAGACGTTCGCGAACGTAACGGTTTTGGTTTAAAACGTTGTCAAATAATAGCGCGATACCATGCAACAACGAGAGTTCCCTCGCACGCTGTCACCTAGCTGTCACTGAACGTATCTGCCCTACAAAAACCAAATCGTTTACGTTCAAATAATTAGCACGATACGAAATGTGCATAACGTAACGTTTTCGGTTGAAGTTTGGTTTTGGTAAATACGTTGACGTTTAGCACGATTGCCCCCCTGAATAGGCTCGACCACTATTATGAGGGACCTAAAATTCGTAAGGCGAAATGTGGGTGTAATACTTGTGTAATATTACATCTCTGCCTTCCTCTTCGGGGTTACAGAGATACTCTATGAAAAAATGTTCTCGGTTAGTTGAAGACTAAAAATGTAATTGGTAATTTTATCATTTCAGATCAAAGAATACTCTAACAAAGAACTGAACGATCTGGCTCGCAAAGAACTGATGCATTTGATGAAGCTAAAAAATACATTCAAAGGACTCCCTAGGAAGACAGTCGTCGCCCATGATGATGCTGATGATGACTTTAATGGAGAAGATGAAGAACACAAAGAAGTAACCACAAAGGGTTACGTTGATAGGTTGAAAGATTTGGAAGAAGATCCTATGGGGATTCCGCGATCTAATTCCCCGGAAAACAATGTCGTTGTAGTCACGAATCCCCCAACTACTACGTAAGTACCATAATTAATATCTATGTATACTTTTATGCGCTATTTTCTTCTTTACTAACAAATAACAAACAGCACAGAAAATACGCAGCGACTTCATTATACAGAGCAAATGAACAAGAAAAGAATGCTATAAGTATAGAATTTTAATCAAATAATCTATGTTCTGGCTACTAAAACATAATTATGTTTTAATAGCCAATATAAGACCATTAAACAATTAGCATTGAGATCTATAACTCATCAGTCACTACTGTGCAGCATAAAACGATACTTATTTATGTTTTGTTGGGTTTTATGTTATGGTGTTATGTTGGGTGCATAGGGTTCCCACCAAGAACTTAGGGTCCAAAGCCAACCTCACCTGCAAGTGGTGCACCTGCCGATCAACGGACGAGGCTCTGGCAAACAAAATATCCCGATAAGCGGCAATAGGCTCGCCACCTATTACGTGGGATCAAAACACTGGCGAAAAGTGGGCGTTTATTATGCCTCTGCCTACCCCTCCGGGGAAATAGGCGTGAGTCTATGTATGTATGTATGTATTTATGTTTCCCGTAACTATAAGAAAAAGCGAAGGTGAAAAGAAATTTAAACTAGCATTTCATATTAGGCTATGAGTTTTTTCAGAGGTTGTTGGTAGACCGCTGGTCCATGTACAAAAATGGATGGGTCATATGTACTACCAGGTGACGTATATAAGAGCATAAAATAATAAGATTCAGCACTATGCCGTCACTTGTAAGCTGTCCAACTGAGTGCTGGTGAGGATTCAAAAGTGCAGGTAGAGTGAGTACATTTTGGTCATATATTTTTGTACGGCATTTTTACCATCGACAGATCCATGCAAAATAATAAGAAAACGCGCAGTGCCGTATAAAAATGGTGGACCACAAAGTCGGTAATTATTTATTTATTTTCTGACAATTTCCAGGGTAAATTTCGTCATTTGATTCTGTACGGCATCAGTTTCATACTGTTTTAATACAGCTTCTAATGCATTATTCCGCAACGCCGTACAAAAAAATGCGACAAGGGGAAAAAATCGAGGGTTGCAATCCCCTCTCTTTCCGTGGTCCGGGAGTGATTGGAAAAAGTACGGCTTCGGTTCCAAAACACTATCTAGCATTCAAAAGTACTATTAAAATAATGCCGTCAAAATAATATTGTTCATGTGAATGTATATTAATAATTATCCTAATTTCATGGTTTAATTGATTTAAATTGCTGTAAAATCATTTGACTCTGTACGGCAACTCTTTTTTTAACATGACATTGTTAAATACAATTGTTATATAGTAATGCCATTCAAAAGAAACTGTTCTAAACAAAATTATAGAGAAATACAAAAACTGTTTAAACTATTGCAAAAGAAATAAGAAATAAATGTATTAAGATAAATAAATTAGGAAAAAATGATGCCGTACATTTTAATGCAGACCATATATTTTAGGCTGATGAAAATGACGCTACCATTTTAAGGGTGTAGTGCTTTATGGCCATCTGATAGGTACTCTACGGTATTAACATATTTTTGAAGAGAACAATTGATAATATGATAAAATCATTATGACGTCTAACTGAAGTGAAAGGGTGTATATAATATCCAAGAATTGAAGCTGTAAATCCCAGTATCAACAGTTTTGTCAACTATGTGTGAGCGAGCGCAAACGAACACCTTACTCGGGTGCAAGCCGGGTACATCCGAATAACACGACTACTTAGCACACAGTACAGTATAGGCAGGTGTAAATATATGCATACAAATGCTAAACGTCGCGTCGTAACAGAACGTCGCTCCGTAAGCGATATGCAGGGTGTAAAAAGACACTTAACGAAAACTGATGCCTCATATTGTACCAATCAATACAAACATTTTTTACTTTGGCACCATACCTGGGAAATTACTCGTTCAGGAGATCTTGAAGGTCAAAATTACTATGGAATTTTTGTAATTAGGTACAAAATGGACGCATTTACCCTGTCAATTTGTGCTATAGATGTCCTATAGGTATACACTCATGGATAAGTAGGTATTTCGAAAATTGCACGCGCGCGTTTTTATAGCGGCTTGAAACCGTGAACTCTTAAAAATAGTCGCTTCCCAGGTTTTATTTTTGCTTAGCATGTCTTGGCATGATGTCCAAAACGAGTAGACTTCGGCTTGGTGATGGGTCTTGTGACAGCCTGCATATGTAAATTATATTTATTTAATATTTTATTACTTTTTTATTAATATGAACTTTCAGATTTGTACGGCATTAACTTTTTATAAATTATTGCTTTAAGTTCAAATAAACTATCTAAATGCCATATAAAAAATATTGTCCTTGAGTTTTTTTTCCTACAAACCTTTGGACCAACGAAAATGTACGGCATGTAAAAAAATATTCATAAAATACTTTCAAAATAAATTAATTTTATGTTGTATCACATCACCCCCCGGACCACGGAAAGAGAGGGGGTTGCAACCCTCGATTTTTTCCCCTTGTCGCATTTTTTTTTGTACGGCGTTGCGGAATAATGCATTAGAAGCTGTATTAAAACAGTATGAAACTGATGCCGTTCAGAATCAAATGACCAAATTTACCCTGGAAATTGTCAGAAAATAAAAAATAATTACCGACTTTGTGGCGCACCATTTTTGTACGGCACTGCGCGCTTTCTTATTAGTTTTCATGGATCTATCGATGGTAAAAATGCCGTACAAAAATATATGACCAAAATGTACTCACGCTACCTGCACTTTTGAATCCTCACCAGCACTCAGTTGGACAGCTTACAAGTGACGGCATAGTGCTGAATCTTATTATTTTATGCTCTTATATCGTCTTATATACACCTGGTGGTTCATATGACCCATCCATTTTTGTACATGGGCCAGCGGTCTATGGGCAAGACGAGCACAAAACTAACGCAATTTCTATATAAGAAATAACTACACACAAATTTGTGCTTTTGTGCGATTGCTTTACTTAAATCAAATTAAATCTTATTGTGATGCGACAATTCAATACGGGGCGCCACAGGTGTAAAATATTGTATACTGGTGAACAACGATAAAAGATACTGAAGAAGATAACTTTACACAAAATTTACAAAGCACCTAATACCGTTTTCTTATAATATTATAGGTAAGCTGGAAATACATTTCACTTACTTATCTTTGTCAACATCAAATGATTTTTACACATAGCTTATACGAGTGCAAAACAGACTCATATTCATAAAAGCGACAACAGTAGCGCATTACGTATTCCATCCATTACGGATAAAAGATAAGAGATGTTACAAATTATATTACACCGCACAATACACAATATTAATAATACAGAAATTATAATCGAAACAAACAATAAAACCGAGAAATGGATGAAATTGAAACAAATAATAAAATAAGAAATGGATGAAATGCTCAACAAATTCTCATTGTCAACATGTCGAAATACTCTACGTCGGAATTACGAACTCTTGTTTTATGGTAATGCTAATGGAAAAGTGGATGGCATCGGGACGTGACGACCTCACCGCCCACTGGGGGAGTTACTCTGACGAGTAGATACTCGTCATGGTATCTCCCCCAGCGCAAGCAGTCAACCGAAAGATGGCGGTCAAACCATCCGAACCTGGCGGAAGTAAATCCCAAGATGCTAGATAGGCAGCAGCGTCCAGCACTAAAACTTCCACCACTGCGATCGCCAATACGCCTGCCAAGCGTGGCGATTATGGCAAATCCCCCCATAAATGAACCACACTAATAAAAACCGGTCCCTAGTCCCCGGCGGCCCCGCTAGTCCTGGTTATGGCAGCGGCCATGGTAACGGCGGGGCAAGGGGTGCGAAGAAGCTCCGGAAGAGATCGGGCTACCACCACCAACGACAATTGGCCCTGGCAACACTGAACACGCGCAGACTGTGGACCGACGAGAAGATTGTCGAGCTGGAAGAAGAATTGAGCAAGTTGCGATGGGATATCATAGGCCTATCTGAAATCCGAAGACAGGGGAAGGACTCGATAGTTCTCAATTCCGGCAACTTGCTCTTCTACCGGGAGGGCGACCAACAGTCCCAAGGTGGTGTCGGGTTCATCGTCCACAAATCTCTCGTGACCAACGTGGTAAATATTGGGAGTGTGTCGAGCAGGGTAGCGTACCTTATACTCAGAATATCCAAGCGGTATTCGCTGAAGGTCATACAGGTATACGCTCCGACCTCGACGCACCCCGATGAGGAGGTGGAAGCCATGTACGAGGACATATCTCGGGCTATACATGGCTTCAAAACCCATTACACCGTGGTCATGGGAAATTTTAACGCGAAACTGGGCAAACGCGACGGTGATGAGCTGAAAGTGGGGCAATTTGGTTATGGGCATCGGAATTCCCGGGGTCACTTGCTGGCTAGCTTTATGGAGAAGGAGGCTTCTATATGATGAATTCCTTCTTCAAGAAGCGAGAATGCCGCAAGTGGACCTGGGTAAGTCTAGACGGTGCCACCAAAAATGAGATCGACTTTATCATGTCGACGAAGAGGCAGATATTCAATGATGTCTCCGTGATCAATTCGCTTAAAGTGGGGAGCGATCACCGAATGGTAAGAGGCACATTTAATATCTGTACAAGCCTCGAACGGTCGAGGTTGATAAAGTCCACGCTCCGACCGGCACCGGTTCATATCCAAAACCCCGAGAGCTTTCAGCTCGAACTCAAGAACCGTTTCGAATGCCTGGGCGAATGCGTAGATGTGGACGAGTATAGTAACGGGTTTGTGGATGCTGTCCATACAACAGGGGCTAAATTTCTTAAGCCAGCGAACGCAAGAGAACCAGCAACATCTCGGGTCCGACCCTCGAGCTGTTAGAGGAAAGGCGCAAGATGGTTCTGCTATCCTCCGACGACATGCCGAAATATCGGCACCTCAACAGACAGATCTCTAAGTCTCTGACTCGCGATCTCCGCCAATACAACACAAAATGTGTGCGTGAGGCGATCGAGCAGAATAAGAGATCCAAAGTGTTCCAGAGGAATCTGTCTGTTGAGCAGAGTCAGCTGACAAAGCCGAAGACGGAAGATGGCAGAATCGTATAGTCCAAGCCTGAGCTCTTGGAGGAGATCGAAAGGTTCTATGGACAGCTATACACGACAACGCAACAACTCGCAAGTACTCCAGCGTCAGACCCTAGAGCTGGATTGACCCGACACTATACCGAAGATATCCCGGACGTCAGCATGCACGAGATTAGTGTGGCTCTCAAACAGCTCAAAAATAAAAAGGCGCCGGGTGATGACGGAATTACGAGCGAGCTTCTGATGGCTGGCGGTGCACCCGCTAGAGAAGCCCTTCGGAAGCTATTTAATTCCGTCATTCTCGAGGGTAAAACGCCACAGGCGTGGCACAGAGGTGTGGTGGTGCTTTTTTTTAAGAAAGGGGATAAAACCCTCGTAAAGAACTACAGACCCATCACATTTCTGAGCCACGTCTACAAGCTGTTTTCGAGGGTCATCACGAATCGTCTCGAGAGCAAGCTTCTTCAACTTCCAGCCTCCCGAACAAGCCGGTTTCCGTAAAGGCTATAGTACCATAGAACACATACATACGCTGCGGCAGGTTATACAGAAGTCCGAGGAGTATAACCAGCCCCTATGCTTGGCGTTTGTGGACTACGAGAAAGCCTTCGATTCGATCGAAACCTGGGCGGTGCTACAGTATCCCCAACGGTGCTGGATTGACTACCGATATATCGAAGTGCTGAAGTGTTTGAATGAAAATGCCACTATGTCAGTCCGCCTTCAGGACCAGAGTTCGAAACCTATTCAACTCCAGCGAGGAGTGAGACAGGGGGATGTCATATCCCCCAACCCTTTTCCACTGCGCTGGAGGATGTTTTCAAGCTTCTGGACTGGAATGGACTCGGCATCAACTTCACCGCCGAGTACATCACTCACCTTCGATTCGCAGACGATATCGTAGTCATGACTGAGACCATGGAAGACCTAGGCACAATGCTCGATGTCCTCTGTAGAGTCTCCCAACAAGTAGGTCTTAAGATTTACATGGACAAGACGAAAATCATGTCGAACGTCCATGTTGTACCTGCTCCTATTCAGGTTGGGAACTCTACGCTCGAAGTTGTCGACAAGTATATCTACCTGGGACAAGTAGTCCAATTAGGTAGGTCCAACTTCAAGAAGGAGGTCAATCGTCGAATCCAACTCGGTTGGGCAGCGTTCGGGAAGCTACGACATATCTTCTCGTCCGATATCCCGCAGTGTCTCAAGACGAAAGTCTTTGACCAGTGTGTGTTGCCAGTGATGACTTACGGATCAGAGACGTGGTCGCTCACTATGGGCCTATTAGAAGGCTCAAGGTCACTCAGAGGGCGATGGAGAGAGCTATGCTTGGAGTTTCCCTGCGAGATCGAATCAGAAATGAGGAGATCCGCAGTAGAACCAAAGTCGCCGACATAGCTCTCCGGATAGCCAAGCTGAAGTGGCAGTGGGCAGGGCACATAGCTCGAAGAACCGATGGCCGTTAAGGCAGAAAGGTTCTGGAGTGGCGGCCACGTACCGGACGACGCAGCAGAGGTAGGCCACCCGCAAGGTGGACCGACGATCTCGTCAAGATCGCGGGAGGCGGTTGGATGCGGGCGGCTCAAGACCGGTCTGTGTGGGGAACCTTGGGGGAGGCCTATGTCCAGCAGTGGACGTCGTTTGGCTGATATGATGATGATGAATGGAAAAGTGATAAATGCTACGCAAAAGTAGCGACATGAAGTTATATCAATTTCAATGTAACTGAAGTGTATTTCTGTGTTACGAGTTTCATATAACAATATTATTTTGTCTGCCCCCGAGAATGATCTTGTAGGAGACGTTTAATGCGAAATTCTTTTTCTGATGTTTAATTAAGTTTTATCGTTCACGTGAATATAATTTATCTTCGATGTGGTTCTTTGCTAGTCATTATCAAACAAAAAACCTTGGTCACTGAGTTCAATGAATCTCCTTATCTTATCTTATTACCTGCATATGTATAAAACTGCACTTAAGTTCTTTATCAGACACACCAATTTATAAAGAGAACACAGATCAATAAAATTTTACTCAAAAAAATAAATATGCTTATCTATATTCAATACTGATAAGCTAGTAAGAATTAGAAACGTTCATAATTTGTAATTACCCACTACAACCTTTTACATAATAAATTGTTCGTATGCATGTCTGTCATCTACATTAAAAACGTAGAACAATTTCATAATTTTTACTTATTTAATTTGTTATAGAACTTTTACTTCAACTATTATTTATTTTGTCATAGGACAACAGAAAAAGAGTTCGAAGGTGAGCTGAAAAGTATGGACGATGTTGTGTTAGCAGTCGCTCAAGGGAAGAAGTTGGGTCTGCATAAACATCTGCCGCGGCATTTCAGATCGCGTTTGCATCATGCTGTCAACAAGATCCAGCGTAAGTCGTACATGATTCTTATATTCTTGTATCTTTGTTACGAGTTCACTAGTTATCCACTGCTAACGCAGCCAATTTCATGAGGATATAATCGACAGATATGTAAGTGTAGTGTAGTGTTGCCGACCTATGTATAATATTATGTGTATGTGCTTAGTGACAACATTACACGTATAATTTGCACATCGTCGGTTTTGCAAGAAAAATGTTTCTGCAGTACAGCGAACAAAACAGCTTGTATATGTACCAAACATAACCTGACATACAACTGAAAATCTTTAATAATTCGAACCATATTTTCCTTTATAGCCAACGACTGCCTTGTATCAGAATGGAGTGACTGGTCACCTTGTTCAGTAACTTGCGGCTTCGGCGATATGTTCCGTCATCGAACAGTCTTGAGACAGAAGAAGAAAGATGGTCGCGACTGTCCTTCGCTTACGGACAGAAAACACTGCGGCAACGTCAATTCTTGCGCGCACATCGACTATTTCGAATGGTAGATTAAGTTTTTAAATAAAGAATGTAATTTACTTTTTGTTTTCTTTTTTCCTCGTATCATGTTCCTCGTGCCAGTATTATTTCTTCAAGAAGGTTTCTTTAGAATTCATTAACATTTTCCCTTAGTAAATAGATACGACCTTCAATACAATTATTTTATTTTACATAATTAACAGATATACATTTCATGAGCCACATTTAGCTCAAATAACTCAGTATTTGCCGACCAGACTAAATATGATGGGAACTTTGTCCCCAAACGATCCTTTGTCAACAGCATAGTATATTTTTAGAGTTTATTATTTCTTTTAAAAATCCTTAGACAGAAGCATTTTATTATTAAACTAGAGGACGGCAGCAGCTACGCCTGCATTTTTTTTAATTTACCCGTTTTGGCCGATCCCGTGGGAATTTCGGGAAATCCCTTTTTATTGCACCCCTACGGTCCCCAAGGAACATACATGCCAAATTTTAGCTTCCTGCGCCCAATAGTTTCGGCTGTAGCGTGTCTGTCAGTCAGTCAGTAACGCAAGGATTTTATATATTAAGAAGATAATTAATTTTAATTATACAAAACGCTGCAAAAAGCTTTAGTTCAGTTGTGTCGTAAAGGGGAGTTGCTTTATAGAGGTCTGTGCTCATGTCAATAAAACGGCGGTGGTTCGTGAGATTACAATATAAAATATTAAATAGAGCGCTGACCAAATAATTATTTAGCTCAGAGTTTATTTCTCAGGTGACGCAGCGGTGTATCGTACTTAATTAAATGCTGAAACTTTTCTCAGTAAAAAGGAAAATGACGCCCTGACCATGCACCTATAAAACATTTTATTTGCTTAATTATGATACAAGCTGGGCTTATTTTAGAGTACATAAATATACGGGGTATAGGGGGTCATATTAAAAAGAGTTTTAATGAGTCGACAAATGATATTTTGTCGCTAATATTTTAGATACTTATACGATTTGATTCCTTCAAGAGTCACTGCTTTATCACTCATTACTATATCAAGTATAAGCTGATAATAACTACAGTAAGTAGTGATCCCTCGACCCGGTCAGCCAGTGGCTTGTGAGCCGTAACCGCGGCGTCGGCGTCGTCCATAGCATAGCAGAGTTGACGTATCGGAGCTGCCAACCCGCTTTGTTTACTTGCTTTTCGGTTACGATTGTTGACGGCTTGCAAAAACTGACGATAACAATTATGTCCTATAGGCTGATCCATACGGACTACCCCTTCATACAACATGAAAGTCAAAGTTTGCGTACCAAAATTATGGCTGGTTAATTTATGTTTTAGATTAGGCACCCAGTAAGTATTATAGAATAAAATAATAGTGGCTATTCAAATCAACTAGTGTCAAAATGTATGCTCGGTCTGAATATACAAGCAAGTTCTTACTCCTTCGAACATTAGACGATAAGCTAGAGTTTATAGTTACTGGTCGGGTAAGAACCCGAGCCGTAAGAAAGTTAAATCTCAAACTACTACCCCATTTAACACCGCAGTTTAAAACACTATCCAAAATTCTAGGACTTAAATAGATCCCAAGTTATCATAGGTGATAACTTGGGATCAGTTTAAGTCCTAGAATTTTGACCTAGCCTAGGGTCTAGCCTAGGGACTTGACCCAAGGTTAGTCTGTTTGAAACTCGGGGATATTAATTAAGTAAAGTACGGGAACATTTGATATTAAACAGAACTTGGTACATAAATCATTTGTACTTGAAGTCAAGAATTCATTCCTGGCACGTGACTAGTAGATATCGTAACGAGTATTACACAAAAGTTCTTTTCGCGTGAAATAATTAAAATGTATAATCACCCTTTTTTTCCGAAGCTTCGAACGGTTTCTATTGATTATGATCAAAGGATCAGCGCATGCCGGTATCTATTTATAAAATATATATTCTATTTATAAAAATCCGACGCCAAGTGACAAATGATCATTAGAATATCAAGTGCCATAATCTTCTAAAAATATGTAAAATGTGCAGCTCTCACTTGGTATCTTGAACTACCGGGTCGAAACAGGCAGGTCCTTTTATGACCTAGGCATATAGTAAAGAAGGATTTTTCAGTATGTCAATCTGAAGTGGGTAAAATGAAGGTACCGAGTTTAGGGTAGGTAAAGCCGCGGCGGCTGCTAGATAAATATGAAGAGCTTTTCTGTTTTATAGCCTAGAATAAATAGCCTCGAATTTCGATATCCGTATTGATCAAGAGATTATTTAGTTCTTCAAAATAATAATGGAATGACATACATACTCGACATCACTTGTAAGTATAAAATTAGCTGCAACACATGTAGGATTAAACTTGTGTTATTGAAGTCTCGTAAGATGAAAATTAGGACTCACTTATAAGCATTTTTTTTTTCTTTTAAGCATTTTTTTATTTGACATAACTTTGTTGCGTTAAACCAAATATTTATTTTGTCGTCTTAACTATTATCATCAATCCAACTTAAAGTATATGATTTCATAATAACATATTTATTTTTTACATGCATTCTGACGTTTCGTTTATAATTTGAATGCGAGTGTAGTAAAATCTAATCTGAAACATTTGTTGGTTTATTAAAGAAATTACACAAAATTTCACAGAACAGCGGATCCCGAGCTCAAAGGCGAAAATCATGGATCGCAACTGGGACAACGCTAGGATTTATTTATTAATTTAAACAAGGTGCACCTGTTGGTGTAACTTATTTAAATAAATAAATAAAACATACATATAATACTTTAGAGAGGCAGCGATAGCCTAGTGGAGATACCAACAGACTGCCGTGCAGAGGGTCGGGTTAGAATCCACGGCGCGCATCAATGACTTTTCGGAGTTATGTGCGTATTAAATTGTTAATTATCGCTTGTCCCGTGCCTCGGAGAGCACGTTAAGCCTTTGGTCCCGGCTGTCATGAAGATCTTTGACAGTCGATAGAGTTCGTCAGTACTTCTAAACAAAATGACACTAGTCTTAACATTCAGGCAGGGTCTGACAGGCAGACGTTCTGTAGAAATCGGATCCCAGATTGAAACTGGGATAACGCTAGGAGAATGATGACATATAAAACTTTAGAATGATGATGATGACTCTACTAAGAAATTATTAGTACTGTGTATTATTAAAGCATATCGGATTTTCATAAGTCGCTGATTGAACGTCAAAGTTCAGCTGTGGAAGCTCACCAGTTGGTGTCCCACATCATTGTAGGATAACATTTTGAAATTGTCAAGATGATTAGTTTCAAATGTTTGGTGACGGACTTCAACTAGACAGCTGCCATATGACAATCATCTGGGTCAGTGTATTTTGTTTTATCTCTTCTATAGTGCAAGTGATCGTGTGAGAGCTTTGTTGCACACGCACGTCTCAGTCCAATCTGTTGATCAAAGTGACCACTTCTGTTGCCAATTTATACATTTCACTAATCATCTATTAGATAAGTAATATAGTCATATGAAGTCAAATAAAGTGTTATTTTTGTAAAAACACATTAGTTAGTGTGTTCCCTGAAGAAGGTTTATGTGCATAATTCACGCAAGTGGAGCCGTGGGTGTAGTCTAGTATGTAATAAATAATTTCATCTACGGATGAATGAATGAATAAAATACCGGAACTTCCAACTAATAACAAAAGTAATCATCCCATTAGATTACGGGCGCCTATCGTATTTACCAGGATTACGTTTGACGAAGGAATAATAATAACCTTTATTTCCTTGAGGATTTGCCGTTACTCAGTATCCTTTCGCACCGTAATAAGCACATCCATTAATACCTAATGAGATGTGGATTAATTGACAAGCGATGTTTGGTATTTACTGCTCGACTGAGATGTTTACTTACGCCTTCTCAAAGGGTAATAAAGTATTCATTTATTTGTTTTGGGTTTACCTTGTTATATGTCATTACCTTCGTAGGATTGGTTTATTTCAACTTTAGGAAAGTACTCTTTCTGAAAAGTACACTTAGCTATGGTGTAATGGACCAGTAGCAATTTAAGAATTTAAACTTAACGGTGGTGAGACAGTTATGGTAGCGGAAGAGTACTTCATAGTACCAGAATGATGAACTCAAGACTAGCCATAATGGGTGTTGAAGTTGCAGGTTTATTATTGTTGATGAGCAGCCATGAGATGGGATTGTTTGTTTGGTGGATTATAATAATAAACGGTACCTGTAAATCGGCGTCTAAACAAAATTAATTTACTGTATTGTGGAAATACCAGAACGATTATTGTAAAGGTTCTTTTCAAACAAAGTTTAGTTTTAAAGCGCCATTTATATTTCACCGTGATAAAAGGGATTTTTATAATTTATACTAATATATAATAAGCAAGAATAATACTGACGCTTTTACCATAGAACTGTAACAGTAAAATAAACTTGAATGTAATACGTAAAGTATGCAGTAAGTTTGAACCGTAAGAAAGCACCTGTAATTTCCTCAATAGAGGATAGTTTAGAATCCCACACGTAAACTACAATACATTCATTTATAGCTATTTATACAGGACAAGCATATTTTCTCTGATTTAAACTCTAAACCCAAACAACTTGAAGCCTGAAATATAATACACCATCCCTCACATTCTGTAATGTGTCCCAATAGCATGAAACATTTTGTCAGACCATTAACCTAGTTAGAATTAGCCGTCTTACTCAAACTATGCTTGCTAGTTGACGCTTCGTGGCCTGAATATGTTATAGTTGTTGCTATAGCATTAGAGATTATCTTCAAGGTACACATATTGTATAGCATGCCTAAGATTATCCTCAAGAAATATATAGCATGTCTGGATTTTATTTAAACACAATTTAGCTTCAATGTATTTTTTTTATATCCGTGGAAATGTCGTGGATAGTACAATAATTTATAATGAATTGTAAACGCGATGTAAGTAATACCAGTGTACAATTGTTAGTTTTCCCTAATAAAGAGAAAAAAAAAACACGAGACGATGCCCACAGCTATAATCACGCACATTTTTTTAATGAACCATTTCTGCTCGACCCCTTAGGAATTTCTTGATACCCCTTTCAGTGCACCCTAAGCTCCCCAAGGAATATAATTGATTAATTATGCCTAATTTCGGCTTCTTGCGCCCAGTAGTTCCGGCTGTGCGTTGTCTGAGTTAGTGTCGCAAGAATTTGTTTATATATAGATATCAAAGTCAGTTTGTGAATAATAGTCCCTAGAATCAATAAGGTTGTGTGAGAGCACACACAAAGGATAAATCAGAATAATAAAATAGTAAAACTATTGCCTCATGTAACCAACTGACTTTTGAAAACATGCAGAATGCATGATGCCAAAAAATCTTAGCTTCATTTCAAGGAAAAGAGCGAGAGAACAATCAAATCAAACCAGCAACAACAATAAACATCAAAAAACGCAACCCAAAAATTACTTAATTTGTAACAACTCAGTTTCAGAAAAACAAAACCGAACTACTTAATATAAGTTCCTTTATCTTTGAACGTTTAAGTGACGCTACGCGGTAACACTCTTCCAAGATAACGCTCTATTTATTTGTCCATTCCGTTTCTACACAAAGAAAGCGATCTTATCTAAAAATGTTACTTTCCTCCCGATCTATAAGTACAGTCATTATTTCTTTATTGTCGTATTTATTTACTTGTTTATCTACCTACGTCTGCGTCTGAATCTTTATTCGTTGTATAAACATAACTCGTTGAACAAGTCCTGAGTGGATTGGTTCGCTTTTAAAGCTAATTCTTTGTAGCGTTGTTTTTTACGGCTTTATGTGAAGAAAAGCTGTTGAATAGTTTTTACGTAACATTTTGTTTTCTCACTCTGTTTATTATTCTACCACAAGAATGTACTGTAAGATTTTTATTAACAAAAATCAGTAATACAGCTTATCTGTATACATAAAATTATTGCATTTCTAACTGACTGACAGACAACGCACAGCTAAAACTATTGAACACAAGAAAATGTAATTTGGCATATAATATACCCATTCCTTGGAGACCGTAGGGTTGTACTAAGATGTCCCGAAATTCCGACAGAATTGGGTTGAAGAGGTTAAATGTAAAAAACATGCGGGCGTAGCTGAAGCCATCCACAAATCTTATACTAATATATAAAGCTAAAGAGTTTGTTTGTTTGGTTGAACGCGCTAATCCCAAGAACTACTGGTCTGATTTGAAAATTCTTTCAGTGTTAGATAGCCCATTTATCGAGGATAGGCTATATAACATCGCGCTATGAGCGATGGGAGCGGAGCAGTAGCCTTAAATAACGCAGGTGTAACCGCGGGCATCCTCTAGTATTACATAAACTTAAAATCATTAATTCTCTTGTTACCTAATAAAATATAAGCATGCGCCATTATAATTATAAGGATCACGCTCTGTATTCGACCTACATCTAGTCTTCAAAGGTAGTCTGGAATCTGGATGATGTACATAATACATAAGACAGATAACTGTATCGTTCATCTCGCTACAAATAAATAAACTTCGTGACGGCTGATTAACATCGTTGAGATCAAAAGAAATACCTAGTTTTTATATATTTTACGTCTTATTTAGATGTGTTTGTATTCGTATCTTCAGCCATCGCTAGGGAAAGGAATCCTAATACTTACGTGTTATAAAAGCGAAAGTTTGTGGGAATGGATTGATGTATGGATATTTCACGTAAAAGAACGATAATATTACGGTGCGCACCATCATCGTCTTAGGCTTTCTGCTACTATAACTTGTTTGCCCGTTTTCCGCACGGTTCTACGACCTTGCGTTAATTCGACCTATTGAAGTAGGTTATATTTCAGATCATTTGCAACAGATTGACCCCATTGATGAATTTTGGACCCCCATCAACTAGGGGCCCAAATTTTACGGTTTCTGATATATCGAGCTTTAAAGATTTTTTTGAAATATTTAACTTGGCATCACAATAATAAAAACGTTTTATTCATAATCGTTCTAAATTTAATATTCAGTCGAAATTATCCAAGTTAAAATAAATCTCGACGATAGTCCGTAACGAAACTTTATATTTTTTAATGATTTCCTAAAAGTTACAATGAATTTATTCAAAGAAATATGTACTACATAATTATAACGTACAAATTAATAAAAAAACATCAAGGGTTCATTATCTTTTGAAAAAGGTACAAAAATAGTCCACTTTTGTAAGCGAACTGAAAAAATACGAGACGGTATCTTATTAAAAGTATTTTTTTATTTTTTTTTCTTGACTCATGCCTGTAATCCCCGAAGGGGTAAGCAGAGAATGAATGTATTACACCCACATTTTGCCATGAATTTGTCTTTATTAAAAGCTTATTAAAAGTCTTTATGAAAAGAAGGAAAATATTTAATTAAAATTCTCACATACTTGATTTCAAAGTTGGTATTTTCGTATCTTTTTGTTTCCAAATTATTCCCATCGAAATATGCCTAGTCGAATTGACATAGTCGAATCTCTTCGATAAGGCTGCAAAATATTGTAGATACCACGAATATCTCTCAGCCTCATGATATCTACAAGAAAAACGGGCGGTCTCCATTATAAAACTGGAGACATTGGATTATCTGAAAGCGGGATCAATCTTGTGCCTCGGTATTGAAAAGCATTTGTCCTTTTTTCGGCCTTTAAAAGCCTTTTGTCTGCTTTCAATAAAATAGGGCGCACCGTTAGGGATGGTGAATCTATCCCAAAATTGATGTGTTATTCGGAAATAAAATTCGGTACCCAGTTTATGTATCACGCTTTCAATTTTAAGATTGGACTTCAAAAGGGTTTTTGTTTTTATGTAGCTACACCTTTTAAGCAATGATAAATGTCAATAAAACTGTGTTATGCTGAAAACGTTGGACAATTTATTTACTTTCAATAAAAAAATAAACATATCATATTTGAATACGCGCATAAAATTCTGGTTACCACCTCGGAGAGGTAAATAATATTGTTACCCACTTCTGACAAATTTAATTAAAATCAGGTCAGTAGTTTAGCCATGAATTGTCTTTAATAGTGTCACTACTTAATTCGTCGAAAATCTAAATAATTTATTCACTTGGGGCAAAATATGATGATAATTATGATGCTTTTAAACGTCAATTTTATAGATTTAGTACTTAATTATTCTGCATTTATAATGTTTTTGACTACAACCAATTGTTATATAACCTTCGTGCAAACATGAGCCAATACCTACCAGTTACGTATTTTCGAATTTGAGGAAAGGTAACGAGAAATACAGGTATAAAATATAGTCCAGTCCAGAAAAATAGTAGCCAAATATTAGCCTGGTTCAAAATCACATTGGCATTAAGACACATGTTACATACAAATAATATCACGTGCGGTCCAATCCATTCATCTATTTGACGATGTATGTAAACAAAGACCAAGTTCAAGGCAAAAGGTTCAGAATATTTTACGTTCTACCGCCGTAAGCAGAAGTTTATTGGGTTTTCAGGTACGGTATTTGCTAGCTTTCGTCTGTAAGGAATATGAATATATCATGAGACAAAAGATGCGTTGTGTGAGACTACTTGGTAAAATAGTGGAGTGAATAGGATGAAAGATTGTAAGAATATTACTTCTTGAAGTTACTACACTTTGATTTACGGTTTTATAGTTTTCATATCTAATCTTGCAATGCTTATTAACTTGGCTTGGCATTGTGCTAACATGCCGTGGTAACACCAGTATAAGTGTATAATCGATGGTGGTAACTATGCAATTATTTTCAATCTATTACAAAGAAAGCTGATTTTGCTGACACGGTGCAAGCCGCAATGCGATTCATACCCACATCTTTCTATGTTTCTAGCCAGGGCCATGCGAATGATCTGTGCGAGACTTTCTCCTACAACAACCTCAGTATCCATGGTATGCTGTCTCCTGGTATCGGCCGCGCATATCGGTTTATAAACTTAGTCACGAATATTTTTAAATTCGCCAAACCCAGTTCAAACTAATTTAGTCACACACTTTCCAGAAAGAAAATTATTAAAAATTAACCATTTGCACCTCATTATGACCTCTTTGTACCTCTTTATGCCGAGGTCAGCCAGTTAAACAAAGCAAAACTATTGCAACATGGCAAAGAGAAAAAAACTACGGTACCTACACTATAACGTAAATGAATGAAACTTCACAAGCTTCAAAGCAAGTGCAAGCACTGAAGAACTTTGGCACTTTAGATAACTTAAGTGCTCTGGATATTCTAATCAGGTTCTGTTGGGTTAGTTGCGATTATAATAAACGCAGATAACTTGTAAACTTGCTAGCAGTAGTTGCCGGACCATGTTCTGCATAAAATGCAAGATAAGAATATTTTCTAGCCTTTCTACCTTAATACAAAGGATTTTTATTTAATTTCACCTTTTTAACAAGTGTCTTTTTATAAAAACTACTCCCGTACTTGGATAATGCCTGCTTCGCGGACGTTATACAAATATACAACTAACGGACACAATAAACAACCCACCTCGAAACAACAATTTTCGCATCACACAAAGTGTTGCCTCGTGTGGGGTTCGAAGCTGCGTCGTACAGTCAAGTGTCGAGGCGGCTGTTAAATCCACTTCGCCAACCGTGCAGTGGAAATAAAAATACGATGTATTAAACTATGCTTTAGCATATAAACAGTAAGTAATGTACAGAATGTAGAGCACGGATGGTGCAGTTGTTTAAACGGTAGCCTCGCCACTTGACACTGCGACAAGTGTTACGGCTTCAATCTTCACACGTTGTGTGTCCACATATTGTTATTTGAGTCCACATGTTCTTGTTATGATTTGTTGATTTTTGTAAAATCTTTTGTGACACAGGCTCTAGTTTACGCTTATAGAAAGGGCATGTAAAACAATTTAACTATGTTGAAACACCAATTTAAAGATAAAGTGTTGAAAATGAAGCGTATGATAGTGATAAAAGTTTTGTTTCGTGTGGCGATCGAACCGAACCTAATACTCAAGGCGAGGTAACCGCCTAAACCACGCCGCCAACCGTGCAGTCAACATTTGAATTATAGTGCTAATAACCACAAAATCTGACTCACACTCTTATAAAACAAGCTATTCATATTATAAGCCCATCTAAAACTATATTTACTTCAATCAACAAGAGCGCTCATCTAAATCTCGTATATCACACAAATCGTTTATTACGTAAAGCTGTTTCACGTGCTATGAAAAGTTATTCACGTCTGCACGTTTGCCAATGGATCTCTTTGCTATTATTAAACAGGTCAATGCACTCTAGAATAAAATATCAATATTTTAGAAACTTTTCCATTATTGCATGATTGACAGACAGCTGAAACTACTGGGCACATGAAGCTGAAATGTGGCTTGTATGTTCTTTGGGGACCGTATGCCCGTGCACTAGAATGGGAATTCCCAAAATTTCCAAGGGATCAGAAAGATACGGCTAAATTTAAAACACGTCATTTTGCCATACTCTAGTAGTTTATTTATATCAGAGTAGCACATGGGCTACCAAATTGTCCAGACATCTGAATCCCTGCGGACAAAAGCTAGTATATTATAAAATTACTTTACATAACATATCTTGTTTAAACACACACATTATGCTCTTATTCAGTCTTAATTTCTATATAAAGAGCATTACACTTTGAGATAAGGTTTACATAAACGGTTAATGTATACATTTTACTATCGTTGAATCTCTTGAGATAATAATATTTTACAAGAAACTTAATTTACTTAATTCGAATAAAATAACTGCACGGATAGCGTAGAGTTCATATTGCCAGTACGAAACTAAACTTCGGGTGTAAGATTGTTAAGTCTGCCGATATTTTTGTAAATTTATTCCCATGGCTTTACAAACTCATTATGGATTAACCATAGTCAGACAGGGAAAAATTTTCGTGGTTAGATATAATTATATTCACTTGTTTCGACGTTCATAGTCGGGTCTGATGGTGGCTTAAGTGATTTTAACTTTGACTTCGTTCTTGCGAGGACTAGCGTAAATCCAGGAAATGTTTCAAGTCATAAATAATAATGACCTCCATCGTAACGACCATTAAACTTGACAGAAACCACTTACATAAATAATTAGATACAATTAAAATCTATTGATAACTGGCAAGCCCGCCCAGACTAGATGTCTATCGAGTAATTATAATAAAAGGAGTATAACGGTGCTCAGAAAACTGCTTTATTTGCATATCACACTCGGGTTGCTCCGAAGCAAATGGCCTATAAAATGCTTCGATAAAGGCTAAGGCAAAACCATGGTGCGCTATTCTGCAAAAGGATATTGTTTATTTTTTTAATAACGGTTTTTAGTTTTGAATTTAGATTGTTCGAATTATAGTTTGGTTTAAATTTGGTATTCAAATTAGGGCTCGTCCACGTTTATTACTATAGATGCGCGTATTATTGCTATTGTAAATAGCTAACTTAACTGAGGGTACTTATTCATTCTGATTATATTCCTGAAGCACATTTATCTGCAGGAGTGAAATTTGTATGTAATCGGGTAGCCGTCTATAGATAAGGACTGAAAGAGTAATAGTGGCTTACAAAAATGTTGACAGTAAATTGAAAAATTATTATATTGCATCGTTGAGAAATGGCATCCTAAAATGCCGGTGGTGGAAGTATGTAAGTGATTACCTCTACTGATTAAACAAATTGCGGCAGTATAAGAGTATATCAAAACCATAAAAGTGTTATATTATGGTAACGTAAAGTTGTTAATCCGGACCCGGGGCTCCAAAATGAGTTTCTTAGTTCGCAACCGGGATAACGCTAAGATGACTTAAAACTATATTTATTAATATCGCTACTTTTTAAGATATTCACGTTGCAAATCTGCTACGAACAATCCTTTTTGTAACTCGCTAAATGTTACCTCAAATGCGGATTAAGTTTTCAGTTAAAATATGTACTAATAATTACAGAACATTTATGAGTCTCAAGCCCACCATTAAGGTTTAATGAGAGCCTTTTACTTCTGATGGAAATTAAAAGTTAAATTACAACGTGCTCTAATGCCTGAAGTTCTCAAACAAAATCAGTTGAAAGTGGTACGACTGTAGCTAAGTGAATTCTTACTCGTATATCTAAATAAATTGAAATGTTTGTCGGTAAATATATGTGTATTTTCCGTGTGGTGACGGATTAAGAATACGGAATGTCACCACCCCATATCATCCCATGGGTGTCGTAGGAGCCGACAGAGGGAGCACATTATGCAGAGAACACCACGGTAAGAGAAGTAAAACTTGTTACAAACCCTATACCAACCCGTTTGGCCAGCGTGGTATAGTAGGCCAATTCCTCCTTTCAAAGGAGAGGCCTAGTCCAGCAGTGGACTGTTATAGGCTGATGATGATGAAATATATGAATTATGTCAAATGAAAAACAGCTATAACATTGCTGGTTAAAACATAAAAATATAATTGATTGTTTTTTTTTATTCCTTATGCCAGAACATAACACAATAAAAATCTATTAGATCTCGCTTAGTTCTGTGAATCGTGAAGCGTCTGCTATACCCAGGCTTAAGTTATAGATAATTATACATACATACATACATACATATACTCACGCCTTTTTCCCGTCGGGGTAGGCAGAGACAACAGAACGCCACTTGCTTCTATCCTTACAAACCTCACGCGCTTCCTTTAGATTTATAAGGCAAATGTGTGTGGGCAAGTCGGTCGCGGCAGACCTCGTCGGACATTCCTCGATCAAATTGGGGACGTCCTAAAAAACGGCCAGGTCCGAAGTACCCGAAACCGGCGAGCATGTAGATAATTATAATTAAAAGTAAAAGAGTGTTACAAATAAAACCAAGTTATGTACCTACCATCCTTCTTAATTTTATAAGCGAATACAAAACGGAGTCTTTGTTTCGTCTTTCTTCGTCATTAATCAACAGATTTCAAAATTCCTTTTTCCGTTTGGTTCCATCCAAGATTTTACTTAAAATCAGTACTTTATTTATAAAATAGCCAATAATTTAATTCTACACTTTTTAAATCGCACACACATACAGCTGAACTAAACATAATTTACAATACAATGACAAATATTTGTAGATTCACCCAACACTCGGTAGTGAGACGCTTCAATGGGCCGTTTACTTTAAAGCATTCACGTTAAATTTAACTTGTTATACCTGTACACGTGCCAGTACCGCTGTCGATACACAAACGTAAATAGAGACAGTGTAGCGATGTAAACACTGGCTGGACTAATATTATACAAACCATTTTTTTAATTTTTTACCAGGTGGAAAATCCCTTCGGATCTCCGACTCTTGGGGAAAATGAGAGCCGGAGTATGTGATGTTTCCACTAAAAACCACCTCGGCTTTCCCATGTACCCGTGTGTCGGAGGGTAGGACATCGCCGAAGCATTCGTCGCCACCCTCCGACGGGCATTGGCCCGCCAGATAGTTAGGCGGGCCCCGAACAAAACCTCCTTGGCGGCGGATTAAGGTGTTGGGCTCCGCCGCCCAAAACACCCAGCGGCTGCAGAGGATAGGGAGGACGGCAACGCACCACTGCATCTCCTCTTCCTCTGCGGCCCCACCGCGACGCATCGAATGGTGCGCCCCATTTGTTCGCTGGAGATAGGGCGTGCGGCAACGCAACACCGACACGCCTCTCCTCCCGCGACAGCACCCGACTGCGATGGACAGACAGAACTGTCCCCCGCACCCGCACCGTTGGACGCATCCTGCGCAGGCCCCTCCAAGCCCACGCGTAGCGCCCCCTCCTGGATCCCTCTTAGCTTCACCGCGGGTGACCAATCCACAGTTACTGAGCCCCCCCACCACGACAAGTTGGAGATCCCACGGGGGAGAATATTAAACAAACCTGAATTTACCTACACAATACTAAACAACTAGTTTTAATACTACAAATGGGAACGTTTCTTGTACATATGTATAAGTTTTAATGACTACAATTGATTTGAAATTTGACACCAAATAAACGAAAAAATAAAGTGGGACATGGAGACTAAATTCTTTTCGCAGTTGCAGTTAATTTTATTTACTTTTCATAGAATAACTCATCTGTTTAATAGATGTAAAATTATAAATATCAATTTAGCACGTTCAAAAGTATATTGCGAATGGTTTCTCTACAAAACTGCCTGCAAATTTCGCGTCGTATTCAAGTGCGATTACAGTAATTATACAACACTAAACATAAATTATAACCAAACTTTTTTAGAACATGAAATGGCTGCCTCCATTACGTGCGATACTGTAGGCAGAATCCAAACTGAAATAAAATAAATAAAAATAATTCGTAATGGTTTTCCAGCCACTAACTCTTCCCACCTAATGCTGAGAAGAACGAGCAAGAAAAATAATAACGACTATTATTATTTCCAGGTCAATCTCACAATTCTTCATACAAGCTATACCACGTTGGAGAAGTGGCTCAGCCATCGGTCCGTGCCTTCTCTCAGTTCGGCAAGATCGACGACTTGGTGAAGGAAGGTGATAAAACCCTCAAGTTTACGATCAGTTTTCAGAACCGGCTATTGGTGCTGGTACGGGAGAGACGGAAAATATGGTGTTTGTTGATGGGGAACATAGTATGGTAAGACATATTATATTTAATTCTATAGTGACTTCGATGGTAGTAGATAGTTCGAAGTCGTTCTGAGCCTATGAAAAATATGGAGGTAATAGTGTATTTTCAGGGCAGTTATTGTTGTTATTAGTCGCATTCTTTAATACATGATCTCTTCATAGTCATACCAGCCTATTATCACAGTCCTGTGCTGGACATAAGCCTCTCTTTATTTGCGTCACAATAATGATGTCACTCTTGTGAGCCAATAAAAGGAAGTTGCCTGTATGCTACGCTGGCCAGACGGATTGGTACAGTTGCTTCGATGTCGAGTTTGCCGGTTTTTTGGAGTCATATATATATATTTTATTATTTTTTTAGGTTTCGCTCATGTGCCGCATGATACCGTCTCCAGACTGGTTCATCGGTGTTGATGCTGTCAACCTTTGTGTGGATTCCTCTTGGGTGGACCAAATCACTCTTGATGTAAGAATTTATTATTTTACCCTGATAGAATATCGTACACCGCCTACACAAACAAGGGTCTGGTGATAGTAGAATATCTCATTAAAGAACTCTTCAAACCGTTCTCTGCATATGACCCGCGGCTGTATGAATGTCATTCTCTGTTTATAGATATATTATGTTTTCTGTAGGAGAAATAAGAGCCTAGCTGTTTTAGTTATAAATGAGTCAGTATGATCTGAGAAATACTACCGTTATATTTTACGTCAACGAAAAATAGCAGAACAAAATCCAAGATTTAGACCAACTACTAAATTGTCATAGGGCGTCTCCAGATCTGACTAATGCGCAAAAAATACCACGTGATGACCAAAGACATATTATTAGACCATAAAACAAACTACATAATCATCTATCTACATACCTGTCAATTTGAAGTGATATTGATTTATTTTCAGCTGGAGCCACTAGACGCTGGTATAGCCAGCGGCCTGACGTTCACAGCACCTCGTTGGGAGACCTCCCCTCCTGACCCAGTGTCCAAGCACAAGCCTCAACTGCCTAACCATCCAGCAGCCGGCTTCTACTACCCGGAGCTGAGAGAACTGCCGGCCATCGTGAAAGTGGAAATTACAAAGGTAAATAGACTGCCTCCGAGGTCCAGTGGATAGCTTATGCGACTATTGACCGGAGGTCCCAGGTTCGATTCCCGGGTCGGGCAAAAGTGTCACTGGGTATTTCCGAATTCTCAGTAGCAGCTTGGAGTCTGGTGATGTGCCCGGTAATGGCAATAGGCTCGCACCCTATTATGTAAAAAACTCATGGCGAAATGTGAGTGTAATATTACAGCTCTGCCTACCCCTGTGGGGATACAGGCGTGAGTCTATAAAAAAATAAAAATAGGTATTATGTAGAGGCTATAAAAGATCTCTTAATATTCATAATGAACTCTTCAAATCAACCACTTCTGGACAAAGGCAAATCCAAATTAACGCTACAGTAGCATTGTGACAATATTGGATACCAAACATTATAAACAACTAATTATGAATTCATCAGTTTTCATACATAAATCACATCTACAGCAATAGCAATTTTATTACACAGAAAAAATACTAAGGCAATCCACCTCAATTTCCATATCAAAATATGCACACGTTTCCTTATTTGTTAATTCAACACGCAACGCCAACTTAAACCCTGTTATAAGAAATTCACGAGCTTATTCTCCTCTAAAAATATTCCGACACCAACCCAGAAGCGATATATTAAATATTCCAAGTAAATCTCGTACAAGTAGACGCATCCGTCCAATTACTAACACAAACCCTAACTTGCGTTTACAACACCCACGAGATAGTAAGCCACCAAAACAGGCTAGAACATTCTGTAAAGCCAAACTGAAGCGTACATAATGTAAGCAGGCTTCCCTAGGTAAGATAAAACTAGCGAGCGACGTAACAGGATGATTTGATTAAACACTGAAAGCACTTTCGTATCAACGTTACCCGATAGTCCGTGTAACGCGATCATGTATGTACCTACATTAACATAATTGTTACATTATACCTACAGCTACGGGGGAATGACGCAGTGTTCTAAGTTCTGCTAGCTTTTGCTATCTCATTGGGCTTAGTAGCCAAGTTTTTGGTGCTGGGGTTTTAATAATGGATCTGGATGCATGGATCTCCGACATACTGGTAGTTTTAGGTAGTAGAACCTTGCTGATTTCAGCATGAATGGGCCGGCTCGACCGGGGAAGTACTACCCTCTCACAGGAAATCGTCGTAAAGTAACAGTTCCAAAACTGTTGCGTGTCGTTCGGTGAGTGAGAGTATCGGAGGCCCTATCCCCTATTCCTTCTCCCTCATCCCACTCCTCATCCTATCCCTTTTCCGTACCCCAAGGGGCGGCAACGCACTTGTGACTCCTGTGGTGTTGCTTGTGTCAATGGGCGGCGGTAATTGCTGACCATCAGGCGATCCGTCTGCTCGTTTGCCGCTTATTGTCATAAAAAAAAAATACTGTCGGAGTATAATTATTATTTATAAGAAATTAGTAGTATTTAAATATGATCTTTAAAAGATCTGTATTACTCATCATCATCATCATCCTCTTAGCGTTATCCCAGTTTCAATCTGGGGTCCGCTTACTAGTCTAACCGGATTTGGCTGAATATTAGCTTTTCCACGGAGCGACTGCCTGTCTGACCTCCGCAACCCGAAAGGATAGCGATATTCCATGGTTTAGACTAGTGTCAGTTTATTTTAGAAGGTACTGACGCCCTGTAACGATTGTCAAAGATCTTCAGGACAACCGGGACCGACGGCTTAACGTGCTCTCCGAGGCACGGGACAAGCGATAATTAATAATTCAATACGCACATAACTCCGAAAAGTCATTGGTGCGCGCCGTGGATTCGAACCCGCTACCCTCTGCATGGCAGTCTGTTGGTATCTCCACTAGGCTAGCGCTGCCTAAAAGATCTGTATTACTGTCCCTAAATAATTAGTTCGTGCTTACGCGATTTTTGGTGCATCCACACCACATTTTTTGGGCGACATTTAGAAACTCGGCAAATTTTGATGACATTCAATTACATTTAGCAATAACCAACGTTACCTGGACCCTACATTGCTTTACCTATTAGACAAAGACAAAAATTACAATAAATTCGAAGACGTGCTTCGGAGCACTTTTTTAATTAAATCCTTGCTCGATACATTCTAGCGTAAGTAAAGACTAAAAGGCATTTGAAACAGTAATTTGATTTATTTTTCAGATCAAAGAATACTCTAACAAAGAATTAAACGATCTTGCTCGCAAGGAACTGATGCATTTAATGAAGCTTAAAAATACATTCAAAGGACTCCCTAGGAAGGCAGTCGTCGCCTTTGATGATACTGACGATGACTTTAATGGAGAAGATGAAGAACACAAAGAAGTAACTACAAAAGGTTACGTTGATAGGTTGAAAGATTTGGAAGAAGATCCTGTGGGGATTCCGAGATCTAATTCCCCGGAAAACAAAGTCGTTGTAGTCACGAATCCCCCAACTACCACGTAAGTACAATAATTAATATCTATGTATACTTTTTCCCGCTATTTTCTTCATTACTAACAAATAACAAACAGCACAGAAAATAGGAAGCGCCTTCATTGTACGGAGGAACTGTACAAGATAAGAATGATATTAGTATAGAATTTTAATCAAATGATCTTTGTTCTGGCTACTGAAACATAATTATGTTTCAATAGCCAATATAAAACCATAAAAAAAGCATTGAGATCTATATATAACGCATTAGTCACTACAGTGCATCCTCTCATAAAACGCCACTTATTTATGTGTCCCATAACTATAAGAAAAAGTGAAGAGTCATATATTCTACTTTTCATCCCCTTTCTATGAGAAAATAAATAATTTCGTGGGAAATAAGTTTTGTATGACGTTGTTAGCTTCTGTAGTTATTGTTTAAGGAGTTAAAGCATTGTCACTTTCATAACGCGACGTAAAACTCATTATTTTTGCAAAATACAATAAAAAATGAACTGATTACAAGAACATAGACGTAACTCCTGTTTTTTAGGGTTCCGTACCTAAAAGGTAAAAAACGGAACCCTATTACTAAGCCTCCGCTGTCTGTCTGTATGTCTGTCTGTCTGTCTGTCTGTCTGTCACCAGGCTGTATCTCATAAACCATGATAGCTAGAAAGCTGAAATTTTCACAAATTATGTATTTCGGTTGCCGCTATAACAACAAATACTAAAAACAAAAAAAATGAAAATATTAAGGGGGGGTCCCATACAAAAAACGTGTTTTTTTCCGTATTTTTTGCTCAAAATTACTAACTGTAACAGGTAGACGCTTTACATTTTCACAGAATATGTAGTTGTATATTACCTTTCAAAATAAATAATTAAATTTAAAAAAGTAAATAATAAAGGGGGGCTCCCATACAACAAACGTAATTTTTAAGCAATTTGTTACTCGATCTTAATAAACAAGTAGAAACTTAAAAAATATTTAAGTATATATACAACAAACGTGATTTTCTTTTATAGATGATGGTACGGAACCCTTCGTGCGCGAGTCCGACTCGCACTTGCCCAATTTTTTTTAGTTAGCGCGTATCCTACGCCGTGCAGCCATCACGTACCAGAAAGTTATTCATACAATTTGCGTTCGATTTCTTTGAATGATATACGTTCCAAATTTTATTCAAATCACTTTTCTGCCCGCTAAAAAGTTTTTAACAGAAAAGATCTATTTGGCTCCCGCTAAAAGAGGAACAAAGCGACACTTTTCGAATAGAAGGGATGAAAAGAAATTTAAACTAGCATTACATATTAGGCTATAAGTTTTTTCAGAGGTTGTTAGGCAAGATGAGCACAAAACTAACGCAATTTCTATATAAGAAATAACTACACACAAATTTGTGCTTTTGTGCGATTGCTTTACTTAAATCAAATTAAATCTTATTGTGATGCGACAATTCAACACGGGGCGCCACAGGTGTAAAATATTGTATACTGGTGGATGATGACAAAAGATACTGAAGAAGATAACTTTACACAAAATTGACAAAGCACCTAATACCGTTTTCTTATAATATTATAGATAAGATTGATATACATTTCACTTACTTATCTTTGTCAACATCAAATGATTTTTACACATGGCTTATACGAGTACAAAACAGACTCATATTTATAAGAGTTACAACAGTAGCGCATTACGTATTCCATCCATTACGGATAAAAGATAAGAGATGTTACAAATTAAATTACACCGACATAAAACCGCTACGTTCCACAATATTAATAATACAGAAATTATAATCGAAACAAACAATAAAACCGAGAAATGGATGAAATTGAAACAAACAATAAAATAAGAAATGGATGAAATTCTCAACAAATTCTCATTGTCAACATGTCGAAACACTCTACGTCGGAATTACGAACTCTTGTATTATGGTAATGCTAATGGAAAAGTGATAAATGCTACGCAAAAGTAGCGACATGAAGTTATATCAATTTCAATGTAACTGAAGTGTATTTCTGTGTTACGAGTTTCATATAATAATATTATTTTGTCTGCCGCCGAAACTGATCTTCTGTGAGAGACGTTTTAATGTGAACTTCTTTTTGCGACGTTTAATTAAGTTTTATCGTTCGCGACAATATAATTTATCTTCGTATTCTATATGGTTCTTTGCTAGTCATTATCAAACAAAACGCCTTGCTCACTGAGTTCCATTAATCTGCTTTTCTAATTACCTACAATACTTAAAAACTGCATCGATAGCCTAGTGGAGACACCAATGGACTGCCATGAAGAGGGTATCGGGTTCGAATCCACGGCGCGCACCAATGACTTTTCGAAGTTATGTGCTTGTTAAATCGATAATTATCGCTTGCCCCGTGCCTCGGAGATCACGTTAAACCGTCGGTCCCGGCTGTCATGAAAATCTTTGACAGTCGCTTCGGGGATTCAGTTCCCTCAAATAAACTGATACTGGTCTAAATCATGGAATATCGCTATCCCTTTGGGTTGCGGAGTTCAGACGGCAGTCACTCTGTGGAAAAGTTGATATTCTGTCATATCTGGTTAGAACAGTAAACGGATCTCGGACTCCAAGGCGTGTAAGTCTTGGATGTGGAATAACGCTAAAACGATGATAATGATGACTTACAAAACTGTAATGAAAAATACGAATAGAAATATCTTATCAAACACACCAAGTCAAATATAAGAAACATAGACACCAGTACACCCAACATCAATAAGTTAAGAAGAGAACATAGTCCAATTTCTCTTAACAAAAATGAACATACCTTTCTATATAACAGACGTAATTCTAATTACTAACTACAACCGTAATACATTAAAAATTATCGTGTCTTGTAATTTATTGTTGACATTAAAACCCAAGGACAATAATTGTTACTTTCATTACAGGACAACAGAAAAGGAATTCGAAGGAGAGCTGAAAAGTATGGACGATGTTGTTTTAGTCGTTGCTCAGGGGAAGAAGCTGGGTCTGCATAAACATCTGCCGAGGCACTTCAGGTCGCGTTTGCATCATGCTGTCAACAAGATCCAGCGTAAGTGTGACATGATTCTTATATTTGATTGATTAGGTTACTGTTTTCCTGTCTCTTTGATACGAGTTACAATAGTAATCCGCTGATGTCGCAGTTATTTTTATGAGTAGTCTCGCCAGCGAGCACATATCTACCATGTATATGTGCTAAGTAGCAATACTAACGTATAATTTGAGGCAGCGATAGCCTAGTGGAGATAGCAATGGACTGCCATGCAGAGGGTATCGGATTCGAATCCACGCCGCACACCAATGACTTTTCGAAGTTAAGTGTGCATGGGTTGTGGAGGTCAAACGGCAGTCGCTCTGTGGAAAAGTTGATATTCTGTCATATCTGGTTAGACCAGTAAACGGACCTTGGGCTCCAAGGCGTGTCAGTCTTGGATGCAACCGGGATAACGCTAGGGCGATGATGATGAATTTGCACGTCACCAATTTTGCAAGAAGAAAGTATCTGTTCTGTCAGTGTATACGACGAATAAAACAGCTTGAATATACAGGTACTAGAACCTAACATTATACTGTAAGCCTGTATGGGCCTGATTCACCGCTGAGTATAAGTTAAAATTAATTTGTCAGATAACGCATACAAACATTGCTCTCAGTTTGAATTTATCTGATAGATAAGGTATATTCAGAGGTGGTCAAACTGGGCCTAAAACGTATAATTCAAACCATATTTTGCTTTACAGCCAACGACTGTCTTGTATCAGAATGGAGCGACTGTTCACCTTGTTCGGTAACTTGCGGATTCGGTGATATGCTCCGTCATCGAACAGTCTTAAGACAGAAGAAAAAAGATGGTCGCGACTGCCCCTTGCTTACGGACAGAAAACACTGCGGAAATATCAATTCTTGCGCGCACATCAACTATTTCGAATGGTAGATTTAAGGTTTTAAATAAATAACGTAATATACCTACTTTTTGTTTTCCTTTTTCCCCAGATTATGTTCTTTGTGCCAGTATTACTTCTTCAAGTAGGTTATCTGGAATTCTATAGAACATTTTCCTTTAGCAGTCAGATACGACCTACTATACATTTTTATTTTATTAGGAGATCCATTTGATCCACATGAGCCATATTTAACTCAAATAACACAGCGTTTAGCGACCAGACTAAGTATGACGGTATGTCCCGAAACGATCCTTTGTCAGCAGCACAGTACATTTTAGAAGATATTTCTTTTAAAAATCCTCAGGGAGTAGCATTTTATTATTAAATAATTAATTTTAATCATACAAAACGCTGCAAAAAGCTTTAGTTCAGTTGTGTCGTAAAGGGGAGTCGCTTTATAGAGGTCTGTGCTCATGTCAATAAAACGGCGGTGGTTCGTGAGATTACAATATAAAATATTAAATAGAGCGCTGACCAAATAATCATTTAGCTCAGAGTTTATTTCTCAGGTGACGCAGCGGTGTATCGTACTTAATTAAATGCTGAAACTTTTCTCAGTAAAAAGGAAAATGACGCCCTGACCATGCACCTATAAAACATTTTATTTGCTTAATTATGAACGAGCTGGGCTTATTTTAGAGTACATAAATATACAGGGTATAGGGGGTCATATTAAAAAGTCTTAATGCGTCGACAAATAATTTTTTTGTCACGAATATTTTAGATACTTATACGATTTGATTGCTTCAAGAGTCACTGCTTTATCACCCTTTATTGTATCAAGCCGACAATAAATACAGTAAGTAGTGAGCCCTCGACGCGGTCAGCCAGTGGCTTGTGAGCCGTCACCAGTAACTATTTAGTAACCTGTGCCATAGCCGCGGCGTCGTCCATGGCATAGCCGAGTCGACGTATCGGATCTGCCAATCCGCTTTGTTTACGTGCGTTTCAGTTAGGATTGTTGACGCCTGTTTGACGGCTTGGCAAAAACTGACGATAACAATTATGTCTTTTAGGCTGATCCATACGGACTACCTCATACAACTTGAAGGTCAAAGGATGCGTACCAAAATTATGGTTGGTTTATTTATGTTTTAGATTAGGCACCCAGTAAGTATTGTAGAATAAAATAATATTTAAAGTGGTTATTCAAATCAACTAGTGTCAAAATGTATGCTCGATCTGAATATACAAGCAAGTTCTTACTCCTTCGAACTAAACTACAGTTTATAGTTATTGGTCGGGTAAGAACCTGACCAGTAACAAAGTTAAATCTCAAACTACTATTCCATTTAACACCGTAGTTGAAAACACAATCCAAAATTTTAGGACTTAAACTGATCCCAAGTTATCACCTATGATCCTAGAATTTTCACCTAGCCTAGGGTCTAGCCTAGGGGCTAGACCCAAGGTTAGTCTGTTAGAAACTCGGGGATATAAATTAAACAACGTCCGGGAACATTTGATATTGAACAGAACTTGATACATAAATCATTTGTACTTGAAGTCAAGAATTCATTTCTTGCTCGTGACTAGTAGATATCGTAACGGGTATTACACAAAAGTTCTTATCGCGTGAAATAATTTAAATGTATAATCACCCTTTTTTCCGAAGCTTCGATCGAATTCTATTGATTATGATCAAGGGATCAGCGCATATCGATATTTTCTTCTATTTATAAAAATCCGACGCCAAGTGACAAGTTACCATTATGGCGGCTCCACATTAGTGCCGTGAATTCACGCGCAAATTCACGCCGTGAATTCACGGCATAAGTTGTGTCGTCCACATTCATGGGATGTTCGCAGTCTTTCGTGAAACCTGCCGCGAAATGGACGTAGAAGCTGCTGCCGCAATAACTATGTATGCTGTTCTTTCTTTCTTCTGTTTGGTGTGAGTGTGTGGCCAACTCTGGTGTCGGTGTTTTCAGTCCGCCCAAAGGCGTCCGAGTTGGCCTAAGAAGCCTTGTCCTGAGACAAGAACTGGGACCGACAGCTTAACGTGCCCACCGGAGCACGGTAACGCTCAGATACAAATGCCACATGTGGTCACCCATCCTAGTAGCAACCTGAGCAAACGTTAATTAACTTTGCCGATCTATTACGAATGGCAAGCCAATTCCACTATGACTATGTTTGCTGTGGCAACATATTACTATTTACACGTACAAAACAAGAGAGTTATTAGAAATAACTGGACCGCAAAGAGTCTTTTTTCTTTTTTAATTCTTTTATTTCAATACCTATTTCAGTACTGATCCACGTCCAGGCATCATAACACTCTTTTTTGTCCTTATAATGCGGGTTTTTGCATCCCACAGTACACTCTCCATGTGGTAATGTTCTAAAAAACGCATTTCGGTTTCATTGTCCCAAATGTTCACACGAGACTCCATTTTATTAGCGTACTGCACACGTCCGTACGCCTGTGTAGTCCGGAGGAAACTGGCACGGGTCCGTGAATGTGGATATGTACGCGTGAACGCCGCGCGAAGGAGGCGCGAATCCTTTGTCGCGGGACAAAATACCGACTCTGGTCGGGGAACAAGCGTGAACGCGCGTGAACAACGCGAAAACCATCCACATTCACGTTCACGCCTGTTCACGGAGCTTCACGGCACTAATGTGGAGCCGCCATTAGAATATCAAGTCCCATAATCTTCTTATAAACCTAAAAATATGTAAATTGTGCAGCTCTCACTTGGTATCTTGACCTACCGGGTCGAAACAGGCAGGTCCTTTTATGACATAGGCACACAGTAAAGAAGGATTTTTAGTATGTCAATCTTAAGTGGGTAAAATGAAGGTAGCAAGTTTAGGGTAGGTAAAGCCGCGGCGGCTGCTAGATAATTAAATATAATTCAGTTTTATAGCGAATTTCGATATCCGTTTTGATCAAAGGATTATTTTGCTCTTTAACCCGGCGAGCATGAGGCAGGGTATGTCACACCCTGGTGCAATTTTAAAGATGTGTATTTTTGTAAATATACGTCTGACAACACTAGCGCACTGAATAGCTGGAGCCAGGGGACTGCGGGATCGTGGCGTGATCGCAGTTTGGCGTCGAGCGTCGGCTGGAATATTGATGTGCTAACTTGTCTCGGGTACGTTATACCCTGCCACATGCTTAACGTATTTTTTTTACGTAATGTATTTTTTATTGTTTTATATTATTTTGTCTTGGTTTTTGTTAAATTTTGTGTATTTTTAAAGTCAGGTAATGTCTCGTGGTTTTTTAGTTTCACGACTTATTATTTATTTGTTTTTAAGTCATTCAGATGGTACAGAGTGCAAGAAAAATATTCCAGTTTTTATACGCCAGCGAATCATGAATCAGCTTGGTGAACCATCACCTGAACCTGCAAATATGACTGGACTATATATCAAATGTCAGGATACGATATGTCAAATGTCAGGACTGAATGCCCAAACAAGAAAGATAGAAAAACTAAGTATTCCTGCAACATTTTCGCCAAGCCTATATGTATGGAGTATGATAAGTTCGGATGTAAAAATTGTACTGATTTTGAGAGTAGTGACTAGTAACTTATGTTTGTAATAAAAATATCACTTTTGTTTTTTTCTGATGGAAGATCTTATAATCTTTATGTTTATGTTGATTTAAAATGTTAAAAACGATTTTCTTTTTATAGGTGTTGATTTTTCTAATCTCTAAAATATTTTTCCTTTAATTAGACTGTATAAGAAAATAATGAATAAGAAACAATAATGTCATAATTTAAAACTTTTGTGTTTAATTTCATTATAGTTATCCTATATACTACACTATATGATTAATACAATTTTATGAAACATAATAGGATTAGTGTTTTGGTACTTTATGTTCTGGGTATGTCACATCCTGCCTCATTGTTGATGTAACTTTTTTTCACCTCATGCTCGCCGCGCCGGGTTAAAATAATAATGTAAGTATCATATTAGCTGCAACACATGTAGGAATAAACTTGTGTCATTGAAGTCTCGTAAGATGAAAATTAGGTCTCACTTATAAGCATACTATTTTTTTTCTTTTAAGCATTTTTTTTATTTGACATAATTTTGTAACGTTAAACCAAATATTTATTTTGTCGTCTTAACTATCATCATCAATCCAACTTAAAGTATATGATTTCATAATAACATATTTATTTCTTACATGCATTCTGACGTTTCGTTTATAATTTTAATGCGAGTGTAGTAAATTCTAATCTGAAACATTTGTTGGCTTCTTTAAAAATTACACAAAATTTCACAGAACAGCGGATCCCGAGCTCAAAGGCGAAAATCATGGATCGCAACTGGGACAACGCTAGGATTTATTTATTAATTTAAACAAGGTGCACATGTTGGTGTAACTTATTTAAGTAAATAAATAAAGCATACATATAAAACTTTAGAGAGGCAGCGATAGCCTAGTGGAGATACCAACAGACTGCCGTGCAGTGGGTATCGGGTTCGAATCCACGGCGCGCATCAATGACTTTTCGGAGTTATGTGCGTATTAAATTGTCCCGTGCCTCGGAGAACACGTTAAGCCGTTAGTCCCGGCTGTCATGAAGATCTTTGACAGTCGATAGAGTTCGTCAGTACTTCTAAATAAACTGTGACTAGTCTTAACCATGGAATATCGCTATCCCTTCGGGTTGCGGAGGTCTGACAGGCAGTCGCTCTGTGGAAAAGCTAATATTCAGCCAAATCCGGTTACACTAGTAAGCGGTCCCCAGATTGAAACTGGGATAACGCTAGGAGAATGATGACATTTAAAACTTTAGGATGATGATGATGACTCTACTAAGAAATTATTAGTACTGTGTATTATTAAAGCATATCGGATTTTGATTAGTCCCTGATTGAACGTCAAAGTTCACCTGTGGAAGCTCACCAGTTGGTGTTTCACATCATTGTAGGATAACATTTTGAAATTTTCAAGATGATTAGTTTCAAATGGTTGGTTACGGACTTCAACTTACGAAGTAACTATTTAGTAACCTGTGCTTCAACTAGACAGCTTCCATATGACCATAATCTGGGTCAGTGTATTTTGTTTTATCTTATACTAATATATAAAGCTGAAGGCTGAGTTTTGTTGAACGCGCTAATCTCAGTAACTACTGGTCCGATTTGAAAAATTATTTCAGTGTTTGATAGTCCATTTATCGAGGAAGGCTCTAGGCTTTATAACATCTACTATGACTGACTATGAGCCACGGGAGCGGAGCAGTAACCTCAATTAATGCGGGCGTAACCGCAGGCTCATCTAGTCTCTTCTATGCAAGTGATCGTGTGAGAGCTTTGATGCACACGCACGTCTCAGGCCAATCTGTTGATCAAAGTGACCACTTCTGTTGCCCAATCAATACACTTCACTAATCATCTATTAGATAAATAATATAGTCATATGAAGTCAAATAAAGTGTTCTTTTTGTAAAAACACATTAGATAGTGTGTTCCCTGAAGAAGGTTTAGATGTATAATTCATGCAGGTGGAGGCGTGGATGTAGTCTAGTATGTTATAAATAATTTCATCTACGGATGAATGAATGAATAAAATACCGGAACTTCCAACTAATAACAAAAGTAATCATCCCATTAGATTACGGGCGCCTATCGTACTTACCAGGATTATGTTTGACGAAGGAATAATAATTACCTTTATTTCCTTGAGGATAATTATGCCGTTTCTCAATGTCCTTCCGCACCATAATAAGCACATCCATTTATGCCTAATGAGAAGTGGATAAATTGACAAGCGATGCTTGGTATTTACTGCTCAACAGGGATGTTTACTTACGCCTTCTCAAAGGATAATAGAGTATTCATTTATTTGTTTTGGGTATTATTGTTATATGTCTTTACCTTCGTAGCATTTTTTTTTTCAACTTTAGGAAAGTACTCTTTCTGAAAAGCACACTTGGTTATGGTATAATGGACCAGTGGCAATTTAAGAATTTGAATCTTAACGGTGGTGAGAGAGTTATGGTAACGGAAGAGTACATCATAGTACCAGAATGATGAACTCGCCATAATGGGTGTTGAAGTTGCAGGTTTATTGTTGTTGATGAGCAGCCATGAGACAGGATTGTTTGTTTAGTGGATTATAATAAAACACGTTAACTGTAATTCGGCGTCTAAACAAAATTAATTTACTGTATAGTGGAAATACCAGAAGAGAGAGAGATAATTGTAAAGATCGATTTTAAACTTTCGCGATTTGTGTAGACGTCATAAGTGTAGTGTGTCGAAGTACCGACAGTGCGGATAGAACTCAAAATATCAAAAATACAAAACAAGTGAGGGTAGCTGCCGAAACCCGCGCTTCACAAGGACGGCGCTGAGCTGACATCAGTCCCTCCGCGACCACAACCGTTGCAAGCCGGTAGAAACGTAGGAGAATAACAGAGGTATTTATGCCTTGAAATAAATAAATTATCGCGACTAAGACCCGCTAAATAATATTGTATGATAATTGTAAAGGTTCTTTTCAAACGAAGTTTAGTTTTAAAGCGCCATTTATATTTCACTGTGATATAAGGGATTTTTATAATTTATACTAATATATAATAAGCAAGAATAATACTGACGGTTTTACCATATACTGTAACAGTAAAATAAACTTGAATGTAATACGTAAAGTATGCAGTAAGTTTGAACCGTAAGAAAGCACCTGTAATTTCTTCAATAGAGGGTACTTTAGAATCCCACACGTAAACTACAATACATTCATTTATAGCTAAGTAGCTATAAATGAATGGAAACACAATATATCTCATAAGTAATACATATATAAATTAGATTGTTTAATGCGATTGCCAAGTCAATATATTTATATAAAACATTAAAGATTTTTAATTTACTGACTTGGTATTACATGGATCTTACAACTTTTTACGGTCGCGAGACTTGGTATTTTTGACAAGTATTGTTTTTATGGGATCTCATTTCTTTTTGTAGATAGTGTTACTTTTGTCCTTTCCGGCACCTTCTACTTCTTGTACACCAACAACGAATTTTCTTAATTAAAGCTGTAACTGCAAATGTAATTTTGTAATCCTTTAGATTCATATGGGATTACAAAGTTATTTAAGCAGTTGATGTATCTCAAAAACTGGACCGAAATTTAAATATATTTTAGTTTTTCCTTGGTTTATACACTAAACACTAATTGTTTCCTAAATTTGAAGCCTCTATGTTTGCTAGAAGTGCCTTAGACTTTTGATGATCGGTCAGTGAGTGACAAAATTAAGAATTTTGACTCGTTATAAATCTTAAAATACTAGTTCAAATTGAATGAAATTTGAAATACACCATCTTTATACAATGCCTGCATGGTTACTAAGCAATCAGGCTTCTAGTTTTATCCACAACGAAGTTATAGGGGGTCGAAAATGGCCTGAATTGCTTCGAGAAAAGGATGGTACGGCCGTGCCGCTTTTTTGCTCGACTATAAAGAAGATATATACAGATATCAAAGTCAGCTTGTGAATAAGAGTCCTTAGAATAAATAAGGTTGTGTGAGAGTACACACAAAAGATCAATCAGTATAATAAAATAGGAAAACTATTGCCTCATGTAACCAACTGATTTCTGAAACCATCCAGCAACGCATGACGTTAAAAAATCTTAGCTTTATTTCAAGGAGAAGAGCGAGAATAATCAGATCAAACCAACCACAACAATAAACATCAAACAACGCAACCCAAAAAATAATTAAATCGTAACAACTCACTTCCAGAAAAACCAAAACCAAACGACTAAAATAAGTTCCTTTATCTTTGAACGTTTGTGACGCTACGCGGTTACACTCTTCCAAGATAACGTTCTATTTATTTGTCCATTCCGTTTCTACACAAAGATAGCGATCTTATCTAAAAATGTTACTTTCCTCCCGATCTATAAGTACAGTCATTGTTTCTTTATTGTCGTATTATTAAGACATAAAGACATATTTATTTCTGCATTTTGGTTGTTTACAACACTTATACATGTCAAAACCCTATTTAAGATGATGCCGGCTTTTCCTAGCTAAATGACTTCTTGAGAAGAAAGGCCGAAACAAACTCAGAGTCATTGTTTTTTTTGTCACTTCAATTTCTTTATCCTTTTCTTGATCTTCTAAAGTCCAGACAAAAAAAGGGTTTAGTATGCAAGTACAATGCAGGAAATCATCTGACGCTTTTGAGTGACTCGGCCCACTGATGGCCCGCATTCAACAGCAATCGTACGGCTCAACCTTGATTGAGGGAGCCAGCACGATCTGCATCACTATGCCTCCACGCCATCAGAAGGTGTATGAATAAGCATGTCAGCCTAAGCCATCAGACAGGTTGCCACAACTATTTGTTTATATGTTTAATAATGCCCACATCGTACTCACAACTTTACATCGCCGTCCCCAGCGAATAATATCGTAATCAACTATTGCGATAGAAGTGCTTTTATGGGGAATTATTGTTCTAGAGGTGCGATTACACCTTGTGAATTTTTTTCACGTGATTCGTACGATTACTTTTCGAGTTAGACATTTTGTAATGAATTTACCTGTACTATTCGTCGTGTATACGTATTGAGATGCGACAGTCATTATCTTAATTTCTTTAAATTTTTCCTTATCTTGTTTATCTACCTACGTCTGCGTCTTAATCTTTATTCGATGTATAAACATAACTCGTTGAACAAGTCCTGAGTGGATTGGTTCGCTTTAAAGCTAATTTGTTGCAGCTTTGTTTCTTACGGCTTTATGTGAAGAAAAGCTGTTGAATAGTTTTTACGTAAGATCTTGTCTTCTTACTCTGTTTGTTACTCTTTCTCGAAAAACATAATAGTACTTATATATTAGAATAATAGAACAAAAGCTACTGGTGGAGCCGCGGGTGAGAACCAGAAATGGATAATCTGCATTAATTACTCAATCAAAGAGCTAAACGTCTAGCTGTAGTGTTAAACGTTGTGGTTAGCCTCTCAGCTAATCGTCGTTGTAAGTTAAAATTGTAAATAGAGCAACGCACAGCCAAAACTATTGGGTGTAACAATCTAAAATTTGGCATGTGTGTACCCAAGAATATTTCCAAAAAATCCCACGGGTTCGGGAAGGAGTGATTAAATATAAAAATATTGCAGGCATAGCTGCGGGTATTCTCCAGTATAGCTGAAACTCTAAAACATTACTAGCACCAATCTTACCCTTGTTACCTACTAAGATAAATGCCATTACAATTACAAGACTCTGCTCTCCATTCGACCTACATCTAGTCTTCAAAGACAGTCTGGATTACACATAATACATAAGACTGAGATAGCTGTATCGTTCATCTCGCTTCAAATAAATAAACTTCGTGACGGATGATTAACATCAAAAGATCTAAAGAAATAGTGTTTCTGTTTTTACGTCTTATTTAGATGTGTTTGTATTCGTATCTTCAGCCATCGCTAGGGAAAGGAATCCTAATACTTACGTATTATAAACGCGAAAGATTGTGGGAATGGATTGATGTATGGATACTTCGAACTCTTTTACGCTAATATTACTGTATAATGATAAATATGTAACTTGTTTGCCCGTTTTCTGCACGGTTCTACGACCTTGCATTACGCACGAGACACTGATTCTGTATACAGGGTGACAGTTAATTCGAACTATTGAAGTAAACCTACTTAATAAAACCTATCTATGTAAATAAACAGTTACTTCGTTCGATTTTTAAATAGTAAATAGGTTAGTACGTCAATAATAAAGTTGTGTATCATAAATCTAAAAAAAAATCAATACATTTTCTTGATAAAAAAATTAAAATATAACCGTATTTGCAACAGATTGATGAATTTTGGACCCCCATCAACTAAGGGCCCTAAATGAGCGGTTTCTGAGATACCGAGCATTAAGATTTTTTTGAAATATTTAACTTGGCATCAAAATAATAAAATAGTTTATTTCATGGCTATAAATTGTTACTTTTTGAAAATACTTTTAACTAGCAATCGTACTAAATTGAAAATTCGGTTGAAATAATTCAAGATTTTACATAGAAATAAAGTGCCAGACACTTTATTTCTAAAATCTCGACGTTAGTCTCGACGAAACTTTATCGGCCTTATTACAAAAGACGGTTTATGACTAATACCAAGCTTAAAGCAGCAAAAACGATAGTTTAGACCACAATGTTATTACAAAATGAGGTTTATAGCAAAACTATGGATCACTATACGATACCTTTTTTTTTTTTTTTTTTTTTTGTTCACTACGGTGGTAAAACTCTCCTTATGAGTCATCTCAACTCCGCCAACCCAGCCATTAGAGCGGCTGGGCTTGGGACTGGCGGAGGAGGTATGTGGAGGCTCTCCCCTAAAGGCGTTCGGGGCATACCCACTAAAAACCACCGCGGTGTCCCTACGGGTTCCGTATGTTGGCGAGGTCGCGCGATTCACCATTAGCATACTTTCTCGCGACCCCGCCCGGGATTGGCCCGCCGTTGGTGTTGGCGGGCCCCGTCTCGTTATGATCTCGCAATCAGCAATCATCCATCAAACTTCTTGCATCCATCAAACTTCTGGCATCCATCACCTCACAAAGCTACTTGGGAGGCGGCGAGGACACGCGCCGCCTCCCACCTTTTGGCGGACAGGGAGCAACCCCAGCGCTCACCGTCCGCAGGCAATAAATTTACGGTGGTCGGAGGTCGTCTCTTGTTCGACGTCCCCGACGCCCGGACCTACGGTTGGGGAGAGGGCGATGTATTTCCCTCTCCCGCTCCGCCGCCTCCTTGCTCAGCATGACTGCTTCGCAGAAAGAGGCGACGGCGTTCCAAGACCTCTCACTCCGGACCATAGACAGAACTACGGCCGGGAGCGAGAGGACAACCGTATTGAGAGCCGCGACCAGATCACAGCGCTGCGATGCCCAGGCTGGGCATTCCGCCAAAGTATGCAACGCCGTGTCTTCGACAGGGTCGCGGCTGCTGCCACAATGGTGGCATCCGGGCGTTTCCTCCCGGCCTATCCTCCACAAATACCGGCTAAAACAACCATGGCCGGTAAGGATTTGAGTCAACCGGAAGGTGAGGACGCCGTGACGTCTCTCCAACCACTCATCAACCACGGGACTTACCGCCACTATCGTGGCGTGCCCGGCGCTGGGGTGCACAAGTCGTGCCTTCCACTCCGCCACTAGGACTTGGCGGAGCTCCGACCGACGCGCCTCGATGTCACGGTGCGTCGGTCTCTCGCCCTGCTCCAGGGCTTGCTGGCGCCATGTATAGAGTGACGCCAGCAGCCCAGCTTCCAGATCCCAGGGCGGTGATCCGGCTAGGAGGCTCGCTGTCTCGAAGGAGACCGTGCGGTAGCCTTGTATTAACCTGACGGCCATGGCGCGCTGCGGTGCGCGAAGTGCCGTGATATTGTGGGCCGTCAGGTCGTGCGCCCATATCGGGGCCCCATATAGGGCCATGGACCGCACGACTCCTTCGTAGAGCCTCCGGCAGGAGGCGGTTGGTCCCCCAAGATTGGGCAGCAGTCTTGATAATCCTGCTGCTGCCCCTAGAAGTTTGGGGGCCAAGCGTCTAAAGTGCTCACGGAAATCCCATCGGCTATCGAGTACGAGCCCCAGATATTTTAGGCTCGTCCCGATGCCGATGCGGACCCCTCCTACCATAATGTGGGCCCCTGCGGGTGGCCGTTTCCGAGGCCCGTGGAAACAAATGCCCTCGGATTTAGAGAGGGCCACCTCTAGGCCCAAACGCCGGATCCTTCCAACGACTTGTGCGACCCCAGCGGTCGCCCTTATAGCCGCCGCCCGGTACGTCTTATCACTCGCAGTGACGAGGGTGTCGTCGGCGTAGCAAGTGACACCCACGCCAGGGAGGAGCGTACCGCGCAGCACCCAGTCGTAGCCGATGTTCCACAGAAGGGGGCCGAGGACCGACCCCTGTGGAACACCGCACGACATAACTCGCCGACTAATACCGAGATGACTCGGGTAGATGATGTTTCTTTCACTTAGATAATCCCCGACTATACGGCGGAGGTATGGAGGCACTCGATGGTAATTGAGTGCCTCTCGAATACAACTCCAGGGCAGGGTGTTGAAAGCGTTGGCGATGTCAAGAGACACCGCCAGAACCACCCCGCCCCGGGAAACCTCTTCCTCCGCCAGACTCCTCACTGATGTTATTGCGTCTATTGTTGAGCGCCCTCGGCGGAAACCAAACTGCGCGTCCGCCAAATCCGGGCCCACCGTGGTAAAGTGGTGGACGAGGCGCTCCGCGATGATATGTTCAAAGATCTTCGCGACCTCGTCCAACAACACTATGGGCCGGTAGGCGGACGGGCTGTCCGCCGGGCGCCCTGCCTTTCTGATGAGGAGTCTCCCCGTCTTCCAGGCTCGTGGAAACTGGCCCCCCTCAAGGCACGCTGTGAGGAGTCTCCCCAGTCGGGGTCCGAGCTCCTCCATTGCCAGGACCCACGCTCGGCCAGGAATGCCGTCAGGTCCTGGAGCGGTGTTTTTAATCCTCAACACCGCCGCTCGGAGTTCTACCCGAGTCACCTCGGGAACGTCGTCTATGTCCGCGTTGGCTGCCTCGGAAGGCGGCGCCGTCATGGGCGGAGGGATGTGTTCCGCCCGCGACGGGAACAGAGCGGCCACAACATCTTCGACCATCTCTGGCCGGAGACTTTCCGTTAGAGGGGGCGCCCAGGAACGTAACTTGTTCCTGACCATCAAATATGGGCGCCCCCACGGATCTCGGTTGAGGGTCTCCAGCAATTCCTGGCGGGCGTCTTGCTTGGCCCGCCAGATGGCCTCTTTCAAGTTGTTCTTGGCCGCTCTGTACTCCTCGTACAATGCCGCCTCCCGGACAGTGAAATCGGGAGGGCGGCGACGCCTCCTGCGAAACCGGGCGTACTGGCGGCGCGCTGCGACGCAAATCTTGCGCAGGCGCGCGATGGTGTCGCTCCACCAGTACACCCGGCGTGGCCCAGATGTTCTACGGACTCTAGGCATCGCCGCGTCACAAACTCGTGTCATTGCCCCCCTGAACCAATCGGCCTCCATATTGATATCGTCAGGCCTGGTAGGTGTTGAAACCCAGGCCTGAACTATGGAGGCTTCCAGGAGGGCCTCCCGATTCAGCCTTTTCAAGGCCCAACGCGGACCGCCCTCAATCGGGTCCCTTCGGACCGGGGCGTCGGAGCTAACTGTTTCGGCGGAGACGTCGAACCGAATATAACGATGGTCCGACAACGTCTCCACCTCCTCGACGACGCGCCAGTCTCGGATACGGCGTGCTAATGCGGGGCTCGCAAAAGAAACGTCCACAATGGAACCGGAACAATCGAACCGCTGACGCACGCACGTATGTACCGACCCACGATTGAGGACGAGTAGGCCGTTCTCAACGACCCACTGCTCCAGCAGCTCGCCTCTAGCGTCTGTGGCCGGAGAACCCCAAGCCGTAGACTTGGCATTGAGGTCCCCGGCGAAGAGCACGACGCGAGGACGACTGCGAGCGACGACGACGTTCAATTCGAGGAGATACTCCTCGAAGTCGGCGAGGGAACGGTTGGGTGAGAAGTAGCCACCCACCACAACCGTATCCTTTATGAGTGCTGCGACGCAGCCCCGCCCTCGGTAGATGTTCTCGAAGGGCGGGGTGCGGGCGGCGGCTAGCGAAATTAACGCCACCGAGCCGCTAAGGTCCCCCACCCAATCATCACGGGGGGGGACAAAATACGGCTCGGCGACGAGGGCGACGTTGATTGACCACTGCGCCATGCTCTGGAGAAGAAGATCCTGAGCCCTGGCGCAGTGGTTTAAATTCGCCTGAAGTAGGCGTAAATATGGAGCCATTATTGGACATCCATATCTGGCGTGCCGCCTGACGCCTCAGTGGCCACGGAAGTGGCGCCCTTGTTGGCCGATTGGCCGTCATTTGCACCCTGCTTCTTCTTGGGTGCGGCGCAACTCTTTGTGCCGGCTCTATGATCGGCCGGCTTGCCCGCTGCCGCACACAAAACGCAGTGTGGTGGGGCCTCACAACTGCCGGCCAAATGGCCGGGCTGGCCGCATCTAAAACAGCGGCCGCTGCAGTCGACCGCAGAGGTGCACTTTGCACCAACGTGGCCACCACTGAGGCAGCGGAAGCACCTCTGCGGTTTCGGCTCCAGGAGCCGCACTTGCGCCGACACCCAGCCGATCAAAACGCGACGGCCATCGGCCAACTTCTTGGCCACAGCCACTGGGCAGGTGACTATGGCCGTGCCCATACCGGCACGGCCCGGACGAATCGGGCCGCACCGGATTTGCTCCGGGGGACATTCCCCAGCCTTGGTGACCGCGGCAACCACCTCGTCGACAATAATCGAATCATCCAGGCCCCCGATTCGAACTTCTGCACATTTTTGGGGCCTGGTGATTCTGACATCCTCCGCCGGAAGGAGTTGGCGGAGGCTTGAAGCCAGTGCGTCAGCCTGCTGGGCGCTACCGGCCCCAGGCACCTCGATGAGGCGGGCCCCGGTCTGGGTGATCTTACACCGCAGACCCGTCGTAATGCCAAGCTGGCTGGGGTCGATAGCCCCACGCGCCTTCTTTAAAAGCTCCGCGTAGGTGGTCCCCCGCTCCAACGCTGCAGGTTGCAGTGTTAATACCACTGCAGTGGAGCTGGGGGTGCGGAGCTTCTTTGCCGCCTTTTTGGCCGCCTTCTTGGCCTTTTGGTTGGCCTTCCTCTTCGCTTTCGCCGCCTTTTCTTTTTCGCCGGCAATTTCCCAGCCATTCTTTTTGGAAGCGGTGGCTGCAGGAGCACTTTGTGGGACAGCAGGGGTGGGCTGGGCCTTCTTCTGGCCCCTTTTCCTGCCCCTTTGGGCCTTAGTTTCTTCGGCTTTCCTGGGCGCCGAATTTGTGGCTTGCCGTGTCGCAGCCGCTACAGCCGCGTATGATGTTGACGGCTGCGGGGACGGCTGCGGGGGCGGCTGTGGTTGTTGGGCCGCTTGCTTGCTCGCCAATGGAGGCCTTAATAATCTGCCCTCTAAGACGACGAAGCTCTGTCTCATCTGTGCCATTTCTTTGCGTAGGGCGGCCAGTTCATTCATGGGCTCCGACGCGTTGGTAATGGCACGCTTCTCAACAGCGGTGCGGAGCTCCTCCTGTTCCCGTCTAAGGGCCGCGATTTCAGATGCCAGGCGGGCGTTCTCCGCCTGGAGCTTCTTCGTCTCCTCAGACGCTGTGCGGCTGAGGAGAACATCCGCAATTTCGGCTATTGCCGCCACCGACTCCTTAAGGGACTTTTGGCAAGTCCCTTTGAGTCCCTTGGACTTCCTGGAGACCATCGTGATGGCCTCCAAGGCGTCTTTGAGACGCGACCGCAAGTTGGTGGCGGTAGCCTCCTCCGGCTCTCCTTCAGAGACCGAAGTCTCTGAGAGGCGCGAGCTTCTTGAAGCGGCCACCTTTTTTGTGGCCGCTTCGATGCGCCGCTCCTCCTCTGCGTCGCGCTCGAGGAGCTTTTCTCGCAGCTTGGCAGCTGCGAGCTCCGCGCGAGCTCTGCCCAGGCCCACAAAGTGCCCGTGGGTGGGCGGTCTGCCGCGAGTCTTGAAACCCCTCACTCTCGAAAGTTTCGGCGTGGGGGTCTCTTCTTCGCTCGAGGCCGAGCCTGGCTCCGAGCGCGTGCGCTTGCTCGCCCGGCTGGGGCTTTCAGCGCTGCGCACGCTGATCATGCTCACAGTAGAGCTGTCCGACTCGGACAGCTCCAACTCTTGCTCCTTCGGCGCTGTAATGCGCTCTGCATCCGAACCCGCAGGACTGGGCGTGCGGGTTGATTCGTCAACCGACTTCGGTATGGTTTGTTTTTTGAGTTTAGAAGCCATATTAAAACCCACGAGTGCGGGAGAAATAAAACGTCCACCCGGGCAGAGATCCCGCTATACCCGGGTAAGCCTAATACCTCAAGGGCGGCGGCTGGTGCCCTGAGGGGGCCGCACTAGAGACTGACCTCCCTGTCAGCCACGCATCTCCTCGCCGTGCGGCAGCAACTTGAGATTAGGGGATTTTTATAGTGCTTACCTTGCACGCGGTCCGGGCGGTTAAGCCAAGACCCTCGGTCCCGTGGACAGCCGCGAGACGTGACCACAGACACTGAAAACTACGGGATTACGAGATTGGGGTGACGGTGACATCGGGGCAGGGGGGGAAGAACGAAAGAAGGGAAAAGAAAGAAAAACTTAAAATTGTAAAAATAAAAGACAAAAAAAAATTAAACGTAAAGTAAACAAAACAAAAACAAAACGAAACAAAAACAACAATTTAAAAATAAAAAGGCGTCCGAAGACGGAAGAAGAAAGACAACCCCGCTGTCTGCTTGGCGGTAGGGTGAGTACACACCAAGCCCGTCAATGTCCCGTCCCGTGTCCCCTCTGATGACCAGAGGAGTACCGGGAGGGACGTAAAGGCAGTGCCCAACACAGGACACTGCAAAGGAGCGGCGCCGCAAAAGGCGACACCGCCCGCCGACAGTCCCCACGGGTGGAGTCCCGCGGAGACAAGCAGCGCAAGCGCCACTCTTTGGTAACTTTTTAGTGAGGTTTCCTCCCTCTTAGTCCGAAGACCCGCGGGCAGCAGGCCAAAAAGCCCACTGCTAACGCGTTGACCGGACGGTGGCCGGAGTTCGACCATGCCCGCAACCCACAAAAGGCGCAGGAAGCGAGCCCGCCCGCCCAAGTGTCCCCGCAAAACCCCAAAAGGAGCCGTGCGGGAACGGGGTGGAAGCGGGGCCCCGAAGGACCCCCAATTCCGGGTGATTTTTTAGTGAGCTTGTCTTGCTCGCAGCCCGAAGACCCGCGGGCAGGAGGCCAAAAGGCCCCCTGCTAACGCGTTGACCGGACGGTGGCCGGAGTTCGACCATGCCCGCAACCCACAAAAGGCGCAGGAAGCGAGCCCGCCCGCCCAAGTGTCCCCGCAAGACCCCAAAAGGAGCCGTACGGGAACGGGGTGGAAGCGGGGCCCCTAAGGACCCCCAATTCCGGGTGATTTTTTAGTGAGCTTGTCTTGCTCGCAGCCCGAAGACCCGCGGGCAGGAGGCCAAAAAGCCCCCTGCTAACGCGTTGACCGAACGGTGGCCGGAGTTCGACCATGCCCGTAACCCACAAAAGGCGCAGGAAGCGAGCCCGCCCGCCCAAGTGTCCCCGCAAGACCCCAAACGGAGCCGTACGGGAACGGGTGGAAGCGGGGCCCCGAAGGACCCCCAATTCCGGGTAATTTTTTAGAGAGCTTGTCTTGCTCGCAGCCCGAAGACCCGCGGTCCCGAAAGAGTCGGGATTACGCGTTGGTAACCGGACGGTAGTCGGAGTTCGACCCACCGTCCGCCCACTGTCAGAATTAGCCGCGAGTAGCAGCTTGCTACTCACGTTGCCCGGGGTGCACCACGCGGAGGTTTCTGACACGCACCCCACTATACGATACCTAACCTAACCTAACCTAACCTAAACCATCGCGACCCCTAGTTTATTACGATAAAACTATCACTAATGACAAATATTTTGTTTATATTGTAACTGTTTTCGGTGAAATAGCTTGCTGAAATCGACATAGATATGATTGACTCAGTCGTTATCGAAGATATTGAAGATTTGGAGCTATTTAGGAAAAATAGATTCACAAAAACTTTTGCAATGAAAATTGTCGACATGTCTGAACCTGCCTTCTTTTTTGTTTTTGTTCTTCCATCGTAGCAGTACTTCAACAAAATATTTTAATAGATAATCTAAATAGAAGTTTCACGTCTTTGCAAACTAAACTTTGATGTAGCGTAAGTACTTTCGCGAGAATGAATTCCGTTTCGTTACGTTTCGTTACGCGCTCTTAGCAGTTGTTCAGGTGACATTAAAAAATATAAGCCTCGAAAAGGAAATTGGCAGCAAGAGAGTAGTGATTATTAATATTTATTCTAAATAATCCTAATCATTATCAATTAAAGTAAACATATTTTATTATAAAAATACGGAACGTAAAGAGTGAATGATGTCATGATGAACGAATAAGAATTGTTTTTATCTGTGGTTGATATTTTGAGCTAAGTTTATAACGTGGTTGCGTGGTATCATAAAAGCCGAGGCACAAATATGTTTTGTAATAAGAACAAGTTTACACCATTGCTCAGCTATAAGACTTCTGACAAATTTAATTAAAATCAGGTCACTACTTAAGTCATCGAAAATCTAAATAATTTATTCGCTTGCGGCAAAATATGATGCTTTCAAACGTCAATTTTATAGATTAATGACTTAATTATTCTACATTTATAATTTTTTTGACAAAAACCTTTGACTGTCGAAAGACTTTATGAATAGTTATATAACCTTCGTGCAAACATGAGCCAATACCAGTTAGGTACGTATTTTCAAATTTGAAGAAAGGTAACGAGAAATACAGGTATAAAATATATTCCAGAAAAATAGTAGCAACCCTAGCCAAATATTAGCCTGGTTCAAAATCAGATAGGCACTAAGGCACATGTTACATACAAACAGTATTACGTGCAGTCCAAGTCATTCGTCTATTTAACTATGTAGGTAAACAGAGTGCCAAGTTCAAGGGAAAAGGTTCAGAATATTTTACGTTCTGCCGTAAGCAGAAGTTTATTGGGTTTTCAGGTACTGTGTTTGCTAGCTTTCGTCTGTGAGGAATATGAAAATATCATGAGACAAAAGATTTTTTGTGTGGGACTACTTGGCAAATATATAGTGGAGTGAATAGGATGGAAGATTGGAAGAATATTAGGTCTTGAAATTGCAACAATTTTAGGATTTAGTAGTTTTAATTTCAAATCTCACAATGTTTTTCAGGTGTGTTTGCCGCTGTGCTATCACGCCATAGTAACTATGCAATTGTTTTCAATCCAGTACAAAGAAAGCTGAACTTGTTTATATCGCGGTGTAAACCGTATTAAGATTCGTACCCACAGCTCTCTATCACAATACAACGGTACAACCGCGGTGTCCTTGGTATCTTTTTAATCAATTATGTCATATATCAATTATGTCCTTTAGGCTGATCCATATGGACTACCCCTTCATGCAACATGAAAGTCAAAGTACCTATGCGTACCAAAATTATGGTTGGTTAATTTATGTTTTAGATTAGGCACCCAGTAAGTATTAAAGAATAAAATAATATGTTAAGTGGTTATTCAAATCAACTAGTGTCAAAATGTATGCTCGGTCTGAATATACAAGCAAGTTCTTACTCCTTCGAACATTAGACTATAAGCTAAAGCTAATAAGTAGTTACTGGTCGGGTAAGAACCCGAGCCGTAACAAAGTTAAATCTCAAACTACTATTCCATTTAACACCGCAGTTGAAAACACTATCCATAATTCTAGGACTTAAACTGATTCCAAGTTATCACCTAGGCTAGACCCAAGGATAGTCTGTTAGAAACTCGGGTATATAAATTAAACAAAGTCCGGAAACATTTGATTTGAACAGAACTTGAAACATAAATCATTTGTACTTACTTGAAGTCAAGAATTCATTTCTTGCACGTGACTAGTAGATATCGTAACGGGTATTACACAAAAATTCTTATCGCGTGAAACAGTTTCAATTTATACTTAATCAACCTTTTTCCGCAGCTTCGAACGGTTTCTATTAATTATGACCGTCTCCATGGTCATAATCAATAGAAACCATTCGATCATCTATCGATAGGGAATAGGCTACCATAAGTTGCAAATATTAAACTGGGAGGGATTGTAGGGAGGGTAGAAGTTTGTACGGCACAAATTTACCGCTTGGATGTAAGAACGCATGCGCTAATAATTGAGTGCTGCGCATGTACTATCGCATATGTGTCAGTACTGTCACATCATACATAATGTCATACTGTGCACGGAGATTAAATTGGTTCGCATATATAAACTAATAAATAATATACTACGCTTAAACGGCTGAAACGATTTTCCCTACTAATATTATAAATGCGAAAACGTTTATAGATATATATTGGACATGTATTAGAACATGGCTTTGACATTTGATTGATTTTATTATGTACCTTTCGGTAGATAATGTCATGGATACTGACCGAGTTACTTTGTGCCCTATAGAGTTTCTGAAGTCTTTAGAATAATCAGGAGTGCCTTTACACAACTTGAGACTGAAAGTAGATTTATGTTACCCTGAATTTAACGCGCGCGAAGCGGCGGGCAAATGCTAGCCTTCTCCTAAACCTAAAAATATGTAAAATTTGCATTCATTTGGTATCTTGACCTACCGGGTCGAAACAGATTAACAAAGTAGAGCACCGCTAGTACTGGTGACCACTTAGATGGGTGACAACTTCTTGAGGCATTTACATTTCAGCGCCTTCCTCTTCCTCTGAAGCTTCAGAGAAAGGGCAAAGCCATCCTTCACTCGGCCGTACCTACAGGGATAAGTGCCTACATTTTCGCGCGGCTTCCACACCGCTTCGTCACCGCTCGTACGCAGGGCTTGCCAATAACGTGAATTTTAATCACAATCTGGTGCAAAGTATTGCTCATTTAACGGATGTGTGTCGAAAGCAACTTGAAAATTTGATTTTATTTATTTTACGAGAGCAACTTGAAAATTTTATGTTTTGTTTGATGAGATATCTCAACGATTATGGTGTCAAATTAAAGATCTAGTTGAAAAACCATTTTATCTGTTTGAATCATGTAAATTGGTCCACGCGTTTAGGAAATAACTAAGAATTAGTATAGTGAAAATGACTAGATTTTTTGTGGTTTTTGTTCTACGAGCTCAAATAGTGGGATAGGATACTTATAGGATAATTATTTATTATTAGGTACGTGGTCAAGTAGGTAGGTACACGAGGAATAAATATTATAGTAGCAGCGGCAAGTCGACAACCCTAGCGCGACAGCTAGAGCACCGCTCCGCGCCAGACAGCGACAGCGTTATGTGTTAGAAAAGAGCGAGAACGGTTAGGTGAATATCGCGTTAGGCACTGGGTGCTTATGCGAGCTGAATTGCACTTTGTTGCTTAGTAGCTAGAGTCACCATTTCTATAAATTGGTTTGTGAAGAGATGCTTCTGTACGTTAGTACTATCTATTCTGTGGTAAAGCTACCATTCTTGCCGCTGGACGCCATGACGAAGCCGTTTGAAAAACTTATATACTCCGACATCAGAGTTTGCCACATGCGCGACAAGAAGAAGAAGACCGTTATCGATCAGGCGATACTTTCTAAAAATCCTTTCAATAATAATTACAACGATTTTCTGATACGTGAAATTAATAGGTTTAAAAGTGCTCGCCTTTACAAGTGTTGAAGTATGGCTTCAGGAGAATGTTATAATACATGTAGATGCTGTTTTAAGAGTTAAAGAAGTTTTCAAGTCGATCGTAAACTGACGCAGTTTCGTTCGACTTCTTTCCTGAATAATCCAGACTTAGTTCGCTTTTATATATTTACCTTTATAAACGAAATGTAAATTTCTACTTAGGTATATGTATTTTATTTATAGCTGTATTGTTGAATATATGGCAGAAGATAAAGTTTAATGTCGGGGAAAATTGCTATTTGATTTGCTTAAAAGAATAATGCCTTATTATGTAATAGAGTATCTAAAGTGACATAGGCGAAATGTGGGTGTACCTAGTAGGTATAATATTTAAACATAATATATAAAATTCTTGTGTCACCGTGTTACTTAAAATACTCCTCCCAAACGGCTTTGTATCTATAAATGGTTATAAATTAAATTATTGGTAAGATTTGCGTGTCCAAATATTAGGAGTTAAAGTATAAAATTGCCGTTTTGGACTGAAAATCTAATTTGGTTACTTGTTAATTTTTAACATTCGACGCCGGAAAGCGAAAACGTAGTCATCCACAAAAAACAAAAATGTTCACCAGAGCAGAAAAACTTTCACACTTTTTTTTCAAAAAATCATAACTGGCGTGTTTTTTAACTTAGGCTCATGATTTTTTGATATTATACTTGTTATTTTTTTCTAATATATGTAGTTATATTTCTCAAACCTCATTCTTACAATTATTTGCCAACATTTTGTTAACTACGACATTTTAAACTATTTTTACAGAAAAAACGCTGTAATTGCACTATCGAATTATGGAGCTGGGCTAAATCCTTTTTTTAAGGAAAGCGAAAACGTGGTAAGCAGCAATATTTGAAACAAAGCTGTCCAACTGTTCACTGTAAACTAACTAAACTAAATCTCTTATATGATTCTTCGTTTTCCGCTTGATGTTTAATTACTATATTCATATTTTCTTCAGATTTACAATCGTAAATTTAGCGGCAGAAACGTAGTGGTCCGTACGGCAGAAACGTAGTTATCAACGTGCATATTTTTCTACGGAAATCCAAATTGTTGTAATCGATATTGATATTGCGGGCTGTTTCTGCCACGTTACTTCCTCGTCGGAACTCGTATTAAAAAATCACTCGAATTTTCGCAGTATCCATCTTTCTTGTCTAAGTCAATGACGTATTATAATATAGACGCGCCATACTCCAAATAAAAAGCGGCTCTGAAAAACGGCTACAAATACCAAATAATATCTTCTATGAATAAAGAAAGAGAAAGTAAATAACTGCTACTATACAATTTCTGTTATTAGAGAGAGATAATTTTAGTTGTTTTTTAAATTCTTACACACAAATTATTGTTACAGAGCGTACTATCACAACACAATACAGGTTCGCGCGTAACTAAACGGAATGGCGGCAATTGCCTTCATTTCAGTTTGCCATTTCAGTGTGCGGGCAACGCATCTATAGTCTTTCGGCCGGTTTCTGAATTGAGAATTTCGCGTTGAGAACAATTTAAACACTAATTATATACTACTTTATCAATTTTCTGTTTCACAAAAAATTGTTTTGACACATTTTGAGTATTTGTGCTTGTAAAATCTAAAATTTGACACAACATATGATCAACTCAAGATCAACTACATATCAACTCTATATTCGCGTTTCTGAAAACATTTGACATTTGTCAAACCTCACTTAGCACCGATAAATTGAGAAAAAAATAAATATACAACTTTGGTCTTTTAACCCGTGATCACGAGTAATATGACAGCCAGTATGTCAAACTGTCCACACTACGGTTGCTAAGCAGCGGTTACTTCATACTGACGTCTACACAACAAGAAGGTCGTTAAACAGAATTTATAGAAAAAAGGTTCAAAGACTATTCAATATTTGGAAAAATTAGATTACAACATTATTAGGAACAAATTGAAGGGTTAGAAAATATAAATAAGAGATTTCCGTGTTAAATCAATCCAAATAATTACGCTGTGGCCTCCATGGAGGTATAATACTATATACCTCCATGGTGGCCACCATGGAGGTATATAGAATTATACCTCAAATATACCTGGCCACAAATATTTTGTATTATAAATAAAACTAACTGACTTTGACATAACATACACGTTCCGTTTTCACTAAGATACCGAATTGAACAAATTCAACAAACTGTTAATTAAAATAAAATAATCGTTGAAATAATTTTAAATACAACTTTATTTCGACTTTTTATTTGTTACCGTATAAAAATAATTAACTGACAAGTGTGCTTCTTTGTAAAATGTTAATTAATACGAATTTATGGTTAGTACCGGTTTTTTTACTTGTATCGGAACGTACTAGTATTGTTCGGTTTCAGTTATTCATGATTTGAAGAAAACTCAGTTGAAAGTGCTTTGAAAAAATATCACTCTGACCTGTGAAACAGAAAAAACTTAAGTTGACTTCAACTAGTTCAGAATTTTTCAACTGATGAAAGCTGAAATTCTCAATTCGGAAACCGGCCGTTTATATACTTATCTTTGGTCTAAGTTGAATAACAAAAACAATTGAAAGTCCATATTCAAATGTTTCACATTTTTAAAAGAAGAACATCATAGAAACCATGTCAAAAAAGTTTCATTCAAAGACCTCAAACCATGAAGATTCTATGTCAATTCAAAGTACCTATTACAATAAAACGGTAACTTCATACTTTAACCCCTATTACCTACATCAACATTAAAAAATACTTTTACTAATAGAAGGAAAATATTCAAATCTTTTTCATACAGTTCTGAAACCGATATTATTCGAAAAAAACCATATTTCAACCAGTAGGTATTGAAAGAATCGCGCTGTCACAGTTGTCAAAAAAGGTTGTTTAAAAAACATGCTACCAAAATCCATACTACGCAGGATAATAATCTGAAAGCTCTCGTCGAATATCCCCACGTGTAACCCTCAAACATCGCATTATTTCACCGATGACCTGTAGCAGGGCAGTCGCCACCACGGATCGAATCGACACCGAGTCATTTGTATTCCGTCTGTGGTGTTCTCAAAATCAAGGAGTATGTGATTCGATTTCTATACAGTTATCGGGGATATTGTAGGTGTGGTTGATACCTCCTCCTCCATTACAAAAATCTTTAATACTTACTTTTTTAATCACTGAAGGTTACATACCTACCTATTTATAAACATACTAGAGGACGCCAGCAGCTACGCCTGCATTTTTTTTTATTTACCCGTTTTGGCCGATCCCGTGGGAATTTCGGGAAATCCCTTCTTAGTGCACCCCTACGGTCCCCAAGGAACATACAGGCCAAATTTCAGCTTCCTGCGCCCAATAGTTTCGGCTGTAGCGTGTCTGTCAGTCAGTCAGTAACGCAAGGATTTTATATATTAAGATTATAAGCGAAGTGATCTTATAGGGGTCCCCCTTCACCTCTCAGGGACCTTAAAATTGTCTTGGTTTCTTGGTAATCTCACTGCTTTAGGCTGGGCATTGAAAAAGTCAGTGGGGAGAAATTATTATTAACATTCTTATTGCGCCTGCGATTTCATCCACGTGGAATTAAAATTATCTGCATTGAACTGAATAAAAGTAGATTAAAATTATTTGCCTTGAATCTCTTCCTAAAATAAAAAGTCAAGGTTACTTTTACCAACAACAGCTTTTTCGCTTTTCACCGGAACGAATAAACGATAAGTACTTTCTTATTGTTGTGCACGAGCTAAATCTGAGAATTTGATTTACAAACAGACATTCTGCTGTCGCAGTTGTACGCATTATATTCCACAACTATAATAATATAAACCAAACATATGTCTGAGGGTATCAACTCCTCTATCTTAGTAGCTTGTTCACTCAATCGGAAACATCAATTGAGTGTCTGATCGCGAGCTACATACTAAATACGAGCCTCTCTCCACCACGCCGTTGTCTTGTCAAAACAAACCCTGATATGGGTATTTACTTTTACAATACGGTTGGATGTACCACTGAAAATGGAATATTTTGCTTCTATTCCGATATTCTAATGATCGATACGTGTAGTTTTTGGCAACGATACCGATCTCGGTGAGATTTTATATTTATACAGAAATATAATGTTTTGGTAGCGTTGGCAGTAACCATAGGAGACGGTAATTGCCTTGTATTTTTCGGAAAATGTAGATATTTCAGCAATTTATAGAATACTCGTAATGTCGCAATATTGCTATTGACTTAGTATCGACATGTTTCTGGTTTAATCATGTGGCTTTTCTTACTGTTTAGGGTATTTCTTTTGGACACCATTTTAATCAGCTGTGCTCTGTGTTTCAGCGACAATAAGCATTTGGCTTAAAAGCTTAAAACAGACGTTTTCATGTACAACATCAATCATATCAAGAAATATCAGCCATATATCTGGGTACTACCTTGAGGCAGCGATAACCTAGTGGAGATACAAACGAACTGCCATGCAGAGGGTAGCTGGTTCGAATCCACGGCGCACACCAATGACTTTTCGAAGTTAAGTGTGTATTAAATCGTTAATTATCGCTTGCCCCGTGCCTCGGAGAGCACGTTAAACCGTCGGTCTCGGCTGTAATGAAGATCTTTGACAGTCGTTACGGGGAGTCAGTACCCTCAAATAAACTGATATTGGTCTAAACCATGGAATATCGCTATCCTTTTGGGTTTCGGAAGTCAGACGGCAGTCGCTCTGTGGAAAAGTTGATATTCTGTCATATCTGGTTAGATCAGTAAGCGGCCCTCGGGCTCCAAGGCGTGTCAGTCTTGGATACAAACGGGATAACGCTAGGGCGATGATGATGATGATCTGGGTACTACCTTGTAGATAAATGAGTAGCCAAAGGCAATCATCACGTCACCGAAGACCTGACTTCCTACTTCCTACAGCCTCACTTAATTAATTAGATATGTAAAACTGAACTAAAATTTCGGGTAAAATTCTTAGTAGTTATGTTTTGGTATTTTGTTTATACCTCTGACGATTATTTAAGGGTCAACAAATTATTTATCAAATTCAATGGCAAAATAAAATAAATATTTACTAAAAAATATCAGTCTATTAAATCACTCATTGAAATGAACACTGTGAAATATCCCGTGACCCAAAATAATTATATTAGAAAAGGAAGTAATAAGATCACTTTGCTTCGGCCGAAACGAGGCCATTCAGTCCAAAATTAGAATATTTACAGACATTCCCATTTATTCCAGTACTTATACGCCTCCAATCACCAAGAAATCTCTTAAGATGTTATTATAACGATGATCGCCCGCCCAAATTGGATACTTTAAATTAATTGGACTTAAACGTTTCCTAAATTGTGAATTAGGCACCGCACTTACCTACTTCAAAACCTAAGCAATAAGGCTCTTAAGAACTTTTCACATTGGGTATAAGTAGTAACAGCTAATTATTTAATAGACTTATTCGCTATATTACTTGGTTACGATATACATATATTTGAAAGGTATGCATGATTGACCAAAATGACCCATGATTTCAACAAGATTTGAAAGTTAGAAGAAAGAAAGATATTTAGTAAATAAACAAATATTGCTGGGATCCTCTCTAGTATTTGATTGTCCAGTTCAAACACATTTACGCCCTTATACGACGCTTATCATGGTTACATTTACAGATCAATGACTTATTAGTTCTACATTGATCTAGTACTATGTGTGCATTGCAAGCGCATAAAATCGTAAAAGAGAACGGGAGATTGAACTCAAGCATTATCAATCTCCAAATTTTCAATATATATATACAAAATCCTTGCGTTACTGACTAACTGACAGATACGCTACAGCCGTAACTACTATAATTTATTATTTATTTATCTTTCAACAATAATCTATACATATTATAAAACAAAGTCCCCCGCCGCGTCTGTCTGTCTGTCTGTTCGCTCAAAACTCGAAAAGTACTGGACAATTTTTATACAGTTTACAACAACATCGATAGTGATCCCTGAGGAAGGTTTTAGTGTATAATAAGTTTAGGTTTTGTGCAAACTGACGATATTACGACGATATTAGTTCAACGCGCCGGCAAAAATAAAGGCGATCGGGAGTTTTCCTCGAAAACGCTGCCAAAACCTTTTGAGTTATAACAAGACAATGTATGATGGGATGGTACCTACCTCTTTAATAGATCTACAAAAAAGTCCGCGATGGTATAATAATTATGTCTATCTTTCAAGGATAACCCACAATAACCATATTTTGCTTTTACATCTATCTATCTATCTATACTAATATAATAAAGCGGAATAGTTACTTTGTTGGTTTGTTTGTTTGAACGCGCTAATCTCAGGAACTACCGGTCGGAACTGAAAAATTATTTTTGTATACGATAGCCCAGTTATTCCGGAAGGCTTATAGGCTAAATAACATAACGCTTCGACCCATTGGGACAGGGCAAAAGGCTAAAAAAGCTAAAAGATAATGTCGGCTAATCTAAGGAACTAGCAGTCCGATTTTAAAAATTGTTATTGCCTATGATAGCCCAATTATTTCGAAAGGCTATAGGCTATATAAAATTACGCCACAACTTTTAGGGGCCAGACAAAAATAGTAAAATGGTCAAACGAGAAGGGGGAGGGTTGGGTCAAAGGCAGAAAAAGGCTAAACGAATAGGATACAATCTATATGGGTATCGTCAGGGCCGTGAAAGTTCCCTTCATGGGTAAATTTTATATAAATCAGCGTCATCTACCGATGATATTAAGAACTAAAGAAAAACAAATTACATAATAATATACACCTAGAAATATTTGTAGCGATAACTGAACGGTAATTTCACCGACATCGTTAAGATCTGCGAGGCGCAGTGGAAGCGTGCTGGGCTCATATCTTAGAAGTCCGTGGATCGAATCCACGCTTATCTAGAACTACTTTTTGTGATTTTTATATTTTTTTACTTTTAAATTGCATATTTTACACAATACTTGTCTTTTACTTATTTATTAACACTGAAATGAAACATTTATTTTATTTTGATAAATTAATCCACTACTAACGCCATCTATACGATCGGAATAAAAATAAAATTGTTTGTACGCCATCTAGGATGCCTATTGAACTTTTTCCTTAGAAGGAGTTGCGCATCTATACCAGTATATCTGTATAATCTATGGGTATCGTTTTCGAGATTTTCGGGACGCTGATTAATAATATGAAATTTATTTAGTGATCCAAGATGGTGGACGGGAAATCAAAGATGGCGAATGAGAAAATTTAAAAAATCAATATTGGTATCGCCTTCGATATTTTAAGGGGTGCGGAATCCAAATACAACATCTGTTTCGTGATTCAAGATGGTGGATGGGAAATTAAAGATGGTGGATGGGCAAAATTAAAAAAATCGATATGGGTATCGTCTCTGATGATTTAAGGGATGGAGAATCCAAATAAGTGCAACATCTATTTCGTGATCAAAGATGGCGGATAGGAAATGAAAGATGGCGGACGGGATTTTTTTAAAGTCGATATGCGTATCGTCTCCGATATTTTAAGGAATGGGGAATTCAAAAACACCATCTATTTCGTGATCTAAGATGGCGGATGGGATTTTTTTTTAAATCAATATGGGTATCGTCGCCGATGTTTAAAGGGATGGGGAATCCAAATACAACATCTATTTTGTGATTCAAGATGGCGGATTGGAAATCAAAGATGGCGTATGGGAAAATTAAAAAAGTCAATATGGGTATCGTCTCTGATGATTTAAGGGATGGTGAATCCAAATACAACATCTATTTCGTGATCAAAGATGGCGGATGGGAAAAATTAAAGAAATCGATATGGGTATCGTCTCTGATGATTTAAGGGATGGTGAATCCAAATACAACATCTATTTCGTGATCAAAGATGGCAGATGGGAAAAATTAAAAAAATCTAAATGGGTATCGTCTCTGATGATTTAAGGGATGGTGAATCCAAATACAACATCTATTTCGTGATCAAAGATGGCGGATAGGAAATCAAAGATGGTGGACGGGATTTTTTTTTAAAGTCGATATGGGTATCGTCAAATTAAAATGAAACTGGGCGGGCCACGTTTGCCGTATGCCAGAACCATTATGGGCAGGAACAACCACAAGGTGGATGCCTAGTAGCAACGTCAACGGGGAAGGCCCAGAAGGAGATGGCGGGATGAGTTGGACGCATATCGGAGGGATTGGCGGGAAATCGCATGTGATCGTGACAGGTGGAAGTTGGAAGGGGAGGTCTTTGCCCAGCAGTGGGACACAAATTAGACTGGTAATAATAATAATAATAATAATAATAATAATAATGGGTATCGTCTCCGATATTTTAAGGAATGGGGAATTCAATATTATATAAAAATCTATGCGTGTCCTAAAAGGCGCGTTTGGCTGTGCATAGAGGGGTGTTAGTGCCTACCCTTATGTATGGTAGTGAAATTTGCTTATGGCAGAAGAGACTTGAAAGTAGAATAAATGCTGTAGAAATGAGAGCACTGAGAAGTATGTGTGGTGTGTCTTTGACCGACAAGTAAAGAATTGTGTGATACGAGAGTGGTGTGGGGTAAAAGAAGATGTAGTGACAAGCATCGAGAAAGGCATGTTAAGATGGTTTGGGCACATGGAGAGGATGGATGACGAAAGACTGACAAAGAAGATATATAAGGCAAGTGTGAATGGGACAGGACGAAGGGGAAGACCTAGGCGGACGTTCTCTGATCAGATTGGAGACATCCTAAAAAAAGAACAGGTTAGAAGTACCCTAAACAGAAGAGCATGCATGAGAAACTTGATGGGAGTGGATGAAGCAAGAGAGGTATGTCAGGATCGTTGCAAATGGCGTTCCATAGTCTCTGCCTACCCCTCCGGGAAACAGGCGTGAGTCTATGTATGTATGTATGTATTTGTTTGTTCACCATTTATAGACTCTGAAATGATAAGAGATTAAGCGCTAAGTCAATGGTTACTTTGGAAAAGGGGCTTGGAAAAAAGTGAATTAAATAAAAACTCGATACGGACTAAAGGCGATACGGAGTTCACTGGGTCAGCTAGTAGTATATATAATTCTAAGGTGAGTAAGTTCTAGATTATAATGGGTGCCTGTACTGGGCTGTACCTGTGCCACAGGCGGTAAGACCACTATCATATGTTTATTATGTTTATTACTACTTAATTTAAATGTATATGTCACGGTAAATCTGATTAATTGAAAATTATTAATATTTTTACAAAATTATTAATAATAACTACATGTTTTGGTAAATGTGAATAAACGATCGAAATTTATTACTTTTAGTAGTAATTATTAATAATTCACGACACATATTGGTAAAAGTTATAAAATAAATAAAAACCCAATGTTTCTTGACCAGTATGTATTTCTTTAGGGACACACTGAAGTGCGTTACGCAAAACACTTTATTCGTTCACTAAAATACTAATTGCACACCAAATAATAATATGCCGATCGTTCTACAAAATATCATTTAAAAGTCTCGTTCGCTTAGGAAACTTATCCACTCAGAAAACTTAATAGGTTATGTTAGGTTCTCGTGTGACCCTGCACCCAAAATAGGAGCCCTGCAAAGCAGGGCTCCGTCAACTCAGCTTATTAAAATTGGTTACTTATTACATTTATCACTACTAGGGCTAATTATTAATAAAACCCGACAAATGTGATTAATTTATCACTTTAACCTCGACTTTCGGTAATTATTAATAATAATAGATAATTATTAATAATCTTCAATTATTCACTCTTACCGTAACATAATATACCAATACTTATTACTGCTTACACTATTTATAAAGTTACATAACTACATGAATACCTCCAAGACCAATGCATAGTTCGGAGCTTTTTTATACTAGGTATGCAATATATATGCAATAACAATGTCAAGACAAAGGTATAATTTATTTTAGCACTGCTAACAAATCTTCGTTCTGCTTATAATCCAAAGATTGTAAATACTTATACACAAATTTTACAGTTGAAATAATTTACGTCACATATAGACAGTATTTTGTTTATTTTAATGGCAGCTCCACATTAGTGTCGTGAAGCTCCGTGAACAGGCGTGAACGTGAATGTGGATGGTTTTCGCGTTGTTCACGCGCGTTCGCGCCTGTTCCCCGACCAGAGTCGGTATTTTGTCCCGCGACAAAGGATTCGCGCCCCCTTCGCGCGGCGTTCACGCGTACATATCCACATTCACGGACCCGTGCCAGTTTCCTCCGGACTACACAGGCGTATGGACGTATGCAGTGCGCTAATAAAATGGAGTCGCGTGTGAACATTTGGGACAATGAAACTGAAATGCGTTTTCACGGCACTAATGTGGAGCCGCCATTATGCTTTCCGAATTTAGATTCGGAAAGTGCAGTACATACAATATCTTTACGCCTCTTATTGTTAGTAAGGTTATCATAAGTTAGCGGGATGTGTTGTTTTAGGACAATATACATTACAAAAAGCTGTTGTACAGTTAGTACATTGCATAGTTCATACAGGCGGTGCGTGTGGCAGCGAAAGGGCCTACAGGTTGCCACTATTAGAAGTGGTCTTTGAGCCCGTTCAATCGGCAGCATTATGGTTTCATGATGTGATACAATACTGTATAATAGGCCCAAACATAGGGCCTGATATACACGTATGATAAGCTTATTATCTGCTATGTAACGGAGCTTTTTGAACACTGGGTGCGCGTAGGTGAAACTCGGCATGTATGTTCCTTGAGTACTAAAGAGGAGCATAAAGAGAAGATTTTCAGAAATTCCTCCCCTAAGGCGGTAAAACGAGGGGTGGTTATCCGAGTTTGTAGTAAAAACGTTTTATTACTTTAATGGATTAACTTCAAACTATGTACATTGATTCCTCAAATCTTGCCGGAATTTTTACCCTAAGGGGGTTGAAAGGGGAGTAGGAACCCTTTTTATTCCTTCAATTAGGATAGGATTAACTTCAAACTTTGTATATTGGGTCTTCAAATGACCTTAGTGCACACAAAGACATTTATTTTGGGAATTCTTCTCCTAAGAGGGTAAAATAGGGAGTCAGAATTTGAATACAACCTTTTATTTTTCAATGAAATCATTACAATCTGTGTATATAAAATTCTTGCGTTACTGACTGACTGACTGACTGACTGACACGCGTAAGAGAGATTTTGGGAAATTTCTCCCCTTTGGGACTAAACAGGGGGTTAGAGTTTGTGTATGAAACGTTTTATACCTTCAATGGATTAACTTTAAACTTTGGTCTACTATATTGGTCCCTTAAATGAAGTTAGTGAACTCTACGAAAATCTTTCCGGAAATCCTTCCGCTAAAGACATTGAAAAGGGTGTACGAATTTGTATCAAACCTTTTTATATTTTCTATAGACTCACTTCAAAATTCGTAATAAGTAGATTCCTATAGAGTGATGTTATCACTTACATCCCTCTAGGCATCTACTAAGAAAGGAGTTTTGGAAGTCTCGCCTCTAGAGTGGCTAAGAAATTGTGTTCGTGATCGTATATAAAAAAACAATTCTTCAATGGCTTCGCTTGAAACATTGTATATCGGTTTCGCAAGTGGGGTTAGTGAATTCACCTCTAGGAGTCCCAATAATTCATATGAAACCTTTATATAAATAGAATTCGCAAGTTTGTATGAATAAAAAACAATATTCTTTTTTTCCCTATAAAAGACTGCCTCGTTGGTCTCGCGGCATAAATATGCTCGTGGGATTGGGAGGTCTCGGGTTCGATTCCCGGGTCGGGCAAAGTGTTATTGGGTTTTCCCGTTAGGAAATTCTCAGTAACAGCACGGAGTCTGGTAATGTGCCCGGTACGGCAATAGGCTCGCCCCGACTTACGTGGGACTTAAAAATGCATGGCGAAATGTGGGTGTGTAACACACCTAATAAGAAACATCATCAATATACTACTTACGCCATCTATGTACGGAGCCAATAATAACTAATCAACTTAGTTTAACGGTGGATCATAACGTTAATGCTGTAAGCATTCATCTATTTCAACAAGTTCCTGTGTTTTGAACTAGATGGCTCTGATCCAACTACGTCACAAATTAAAAGTCGATGTTAAGATTCTCCAAAGGTGAATGACCTCCGTAGGATCAAGCAATATTTGTTAATCTATCTCAGGTTGCATTCGCTAACTACGTCCTACTTGGAATAGTTATTCGGAACTTCTTGAGCTTAGATAGTCTTTAGGCGACTTCCTCCCCTTTCGTCCTACTTGGTCTAAGGGTGCAAAGTCGATTGAGTACGTATATAATTTGTACACATTCGTACAATAAACGCTGTACAACTCTACCAGGCGGCTATTCTTGCTGATTCCCTGCATCCCGGACGAACCCCAAGCTACACAACTACTAATATTACACCTCTGCCTACCTCTCGGGGATATAGGCGTGAGACTATAAAAAAAAATCCTCGAGCGAAGCAGCGTGCAAAACCTAGTTTTCTAATAAAAGGACTCTGAACCGACTACCATTGTTTCAAAAACCTTGGAAAATATGCATAATCAAGTATTTTTTGCCATTGGACAATATTACCTCAATCAAACCTTCCTCAAAAGGGTTTCAATAAGATCCCAAAGCTTGTCTAAAAATTGTTTTGTCAGCATATCGTAAGAATTGTCTCAAGATTTGTTGTAACCATGGTCAGGCCGCTCGTATCCGACCTCCCTATGATCGCTTATCAAGCAAAAAATCCAGTTATGAAAGCCGGATACATGATGGCAATTTATTACGGGTTACCTGGTAAAATGCTGATTTGACGATAAAAATCATGCTTATAACAGCGGTCGATACCTATTTAAGAATCAGATGCTCTTACTTTCTCAATTGCGAGGTGTATACCTTAAAGAGAATCTCCGGCAGCGAAATATACAGAATACTAGCTGAGCCGGCGAACTTCGTACCGCCATATATTTCTTTTTTAATATTCGCAATTTATTGGTGAATCTAAACCATTCTCAAGTTCCCTGTAACACACACAAAAAATTTCATCAAAATTGGTCCAGTCGTTTAGGAGGAGTTCAGTGACATACACACGCACACAAGAAATATAAACATAGTACCATAGCCCAACTCCAATAAATAGAAAATTTATCATACACAAGTAAAAATACAGAATTACAATAACAAAAGTGACGTTACCAGTGGTACAAGGTGGGTCTTCTATAAGAAAAAAAATGGAATAAAGACTTCATGTATTAATTGAGTCGCGCCTTCACCTACAAGAAAACTTACTTCCCAAATTACTTCCATAGTTCCAGCCGTAGTATTTGTATACTCTTTGGTTCCAGCAATGAATACAGATTTACATAATATATGCTCTATGCTTCCAGTTTTCTTTTGACGTTCATATGTATTCCATCCAAAATTATGTCAGAGCCGGTTTAATACTTTAATCGTTAAAATATAACAGACAAATATCCTTTAAAATTTTAACACGAATTGTACAGCAAAAACCGCAGAAACCACATTACTTCCAAACATCCATCGATCAGCACAAAATTCTCAATCTACAAAATCTAAACTTAGTACATAAATTCAGGCTTAAAATAAAATAAGAAGGAGCCTGGTTCAATTTTCCAATACATTAGAAGCAGGGCACTTGATTGATTCTCGCTTGCTCACCGCCGGCCCATGTAATTGATATCTGCTAGTGTCAGGGTATTTAATGTACTGTAACGTAAAAAGGACCTTTCGAGTGTGTGCTGTTACGATATCCCTACTAGGGGGTGTCTAAATGAGAAGCGTGGTTAAATGTTACAATAAAAATTGATTTAATTGCCAAATAAATTTTATACATCAATTAGCAAGCGTTACTTAAATGAAAAAGATTATGATTTATGTGATATTTAGAAAAATTAACACAGGGTCGCGTAGTTCGGCGAGGGGTTGGGGTTTTTGTGGAGAATCCAGCTGCCGATGGTCCAGGAGATGTTGGTGACTTAACTCGGATGTAGCCGCCGCAAGAAAAAGGGGCATTTGCACCCAACGCGTCCGCTTTTATAGGAGCTCGCGGTGCGGTGGGGGCGGAACATGCAGGCAGCCGGGAGGCGGTGTCGTCCCGACGTCACAGCGACGTCACACACTCCCCCCATTAGGCCAGAATTTTCCCATAGGGAAAATTCTGTGGCTGGTAGGCGGCAACTGCATTCGGAGACCCTGTAACAGATGAGTGGTAGTGGTGTCAGTAGGTTAAATACGAGGCAACTATTAACCCTGAAAGAGGAAAAAAACAAGTATAACCCTCGGCCATTCATACGTCACCAAGCATTGAACGTTCCTATAACCTGACATTCATCACATTCAAAAAGGCCTACACACTATCATACGCATGAACAAGCCAACATTCATTCAAGATGCGAGTCGCATTCATTATAATACACGACGCGCGAAGAGGTATTATACGTGAGTTTTATAGTAAATAGTCACCCAGTCTATGTTGGTAGGCACCACCTGACCACCCATATTCGATTAGTGAAGTTAATTGAGAGAGTATAAGTCGTAAACCAATATTACGATCTTACTATATTACGATACTACAATCATACGATTAGTTGGCAGTATCACAAACAAATTGCTCATTAACAAGGTAGATACAATATTGCAAGGACAATTTGTATTCATTTAAAATGTAATAACAATGAAGGTTTGAACCAGTGAACACGTGAGTCATCACTGCGCGCTTGGCGCCGGCCGCATTCCATTCTCGCGGACAAATAACTGGTTTCTGATTATGATACAAAATCGACAACGGCAAATACACAATTCGGAATAGGTTGCAATGTATAGTAAATCACCGCAGGAGACAATCGATGACAAAGTGTACACAACCATAGCCAACAACACAAAAAAATATTCACGGCAAGATGTAATGTATAGTACATCGTCGAAGGAGACTGTCGACGACATAGTACACACTACCATAGTTAAAAACACAAAAAAATTAAACACAATCGAGAATCGAACCACAGACCGATCCGACAACAACCTTTCAGCCACTGAGCCATAAGGGAAAAAAAATATTTTATTATATTTCGATCAGTCATTACCAAAGCTATAAGTAACAAGATATATGGGTACATGATTTAGCTGTAATTAGGAGTTAAAGATTTTTATATTATATGTAACGAAGTGTTAAGTTATTTTAGTGATTAAATCATTAGTGATGAGCATTAATCATTACATTCTTAAACTTTGTAGTGAGTTAATCCAAGATCCTTTATATGGAAATCACCAAGAGAAACATATCTGATGTTTATATAGTTATGTGAAATTAGATAGTTATCAGATAGTTGGATAATTAGTTAGATAAATAACAGATTCTTTCAAAAATATTAAGTTTGGAAAACCTCTTCGACAATTTATAACAGCAATAACTATTCATGTTTTATGTTAGCATATTTATTCATGTTTTATGTTAGCATGTTTATATAATTCGTTAACACAACAATGCGTTATCTTGTGACTTGTGAGCTCCAATTCGAAACAATAGCACTATTGTTGGCCTTCACAAATAATTATGTAGGTAATTATAACTTCGCATACATATGCGTCTTACATTGTTGTGAATGAAACTGTACCCAATCGTTTATAAACTTATTTATGCTGTAATAGAATAAGATTCAATTATTTTATTCAGCTTTTAGGTTTAAAATAGTTGATTGAGAAATACGAAAGGGTATTCTTAAACTTGTACATCAATTAATTCGCTTTAGTTATTAAAGTATATAAATTATTGATTTATGTATAAGTACCCACATTAGTTATTTAAGTATTGAAATTATTTATTAATTTGTGTGTAAACAGCCACTTTAGTTATTTAATGAGGTATAAGTATTATTTATTTGATTCATATGTAAATAGGCACTTATTTATTCAAGAAAAGAAGTTATTGATTCAATTTATGTGCAAATACCCACTTTAGTTAAAGTTAGTTTAGTTCAATTAAGTTTGATAAATCCAGTTTGATAAAATAACATTTGCGTAAGCACAAGAACACATTATAACCAGCACTATTTAAGATGGTTTAGTAAAACCAGATGCATAGCATTTAGTAAAAAGGAAACAAGTTACATATTGACAATTAAGTAGTTTTCCGGCCGTCAGCGGCTTAATTTTACCATTTATTTATCATTATATGTTTTATATATTTCAATAGAAACCAGACATTGAAAGAACAATCCTAGCGACACAAAACATTACAAAAAAGAACATAATTCAATAATTGCGACGCAGGAATTTTATGTTTGAGTTCACAATGAACAGTAAATGCATAAATAGATGCATTCTCAAACAACATACCGATAGGCAGTAACAAGAAGATAAAATTGAAGACCAAAAACAACGATTGTAGCATAATAAACATTTGACAAAACGAACAACTAATAATTCTACGATGATATTCGTATTTCTATACCAAACAGACAAAGATTAAACTTTTTCATTATTGTTAGTGAGCAACCTGCATGTGACACGTGTACATTTTATTAATAAATGAACGCGGAATTCTAGCTAGATACCTAGTATATAATACGCTAGCATCTTTAGGTACGTTCATTCTCAGCCAGTCCAACTATGTTAGGTACACGTGGTATAATAAAGATGCAACTTTCTTAGTAAGAAAGAAAAGTAATAGTTAATTTTAAAAGATAATCGCCGTAGTAGGCGGTAACAGTATTTAATAATACCGACCATAAGCATATATAATTATGTAGCCGTACAAAATCACTAGCAGAAGGTTATAGTAGAAAATAGAAAGAAATGAAAAAGAGAAGGGTGTGAACTCGTTCCATAAGTCAGCCAAAGCAGATTATTAGCAATAATTACCAGTAGCACTTAATTACCTTAGTGGCATTTAAAAAAGCTAATCGCGAAGCAGTACGATCAAGGTGACCTAGGCACGTCGTTAGTGGACGTGAGGTCATAAATCGCAAAATACAAAGAATGCGATCGACGAATGTGACCTTAGCGCGTCTTTAGAGGACACGTGGCCGCAGTCGAACGATTATAACTCGTTACTTGTGCGGTTGATACACAGTAATTATCACACGCGGTAACAGAAAAAGTTATAATATAGAAATGCTTACCAAGCGTAGTAAGACAAAATTTGTCTGTTGTGACCGGCTCAACACAATACCGACCTTCCGAGCACAACAGAACAAAAAGAGAAAATGTCTATTGTGATCAGCACAACACCACCGACTTGCCGAGCACAATAGAACAAGCAAAAAGAAACAATAGGTAAATGCCACTAAAATAACTACACACTGCTTTGGAACGACTTCACACATACACAAAAAATAAAAAAAAGAAGACTCACCGGCAGCGGATTCTCAACAAAACCCTACCTATAATATTCCCGTGGGCGCCACTGTAACGTAAAAAGGACCTTTCGAGTGTGTGCTGTTACGATATCCCTACTAGGGGGTGTCTAAATGAGAAGCGTGGTTAAATGTTACAATAAAAATTGATTTAATTGCCAAATAAATTTTATACATCAATTAGCAAGCGTTACTTAAATGAAAAAGATTATGATTTATGTGATATTTAGAAAAATTAACACAGGGTCGCGTAGTTCGGCGAGGGGTTGGGGTTTTTGTGGAGAATCCAGCTGCCGATGGTCCAGGAGATGTTGGTGACTTAACTCGGATGTAGCCGCCGCAAGAAAAAGGGGCATTTGCACCCAACGCGTCCGCTTTTATAGGAGCTCGCGGTGCGGTGGGGGCGGAACATGCAGGCAGCCGGGAGGCGGTGTCGTCCCGACGTCACAGCGACGTCACAGTACTAAGTATGATCTTCGTGAACTATTTGAGATAAATAGTATATTGATGTGGTGTTGAGTATTTTGGATGGAATTTATTTTAATATATTGATGCAACTAATATACCCAAATACATCATTATGATAAAGAACGGTTTTCTTCTTACGGTTTTGTATGATAGGCCTATCGGTAAGAGCAATACGCTCTTCCAGGCAACCTCTTCCAACAACTGACAGTAATAATCTTAACATTTTAATAGTACATTTATTTATCAAACTTCGACACATGTCCACTATGTTATCCCACTCTGTCCATAATAAATATAATACAAATACTATCGGCACCTGTAAAAAAGTACTGTAGTAGACAATCTAACGCATTTGGAAAATAACAGAGGTATTTATACCTTAAAATAATTGAATTACAAAATACCGCGAAAGTTTAAAATCGATTAAGATGATAATATCAGCAAAAAACTATTAACCACGCAATCCTTGCCTTGTAAACATGAGAAGCAATCCCCGCTATCTCTCCATCCTATCTCTCAGCACCACAAAACATGACTAACAATAAGACAGTCCCCTTTCGCACAAAGAACACAATAACTGATTTGAATACACCCATATTGAATACAAATCAATTTATAATGGCCCCGTTGCGGATAGATCCAACAGAAATTTTATGGAAACAAAACTTCTTTCGTTTATTGTCTTTTTCTATGTGCGCGGATTTTTAATACTGGAGTCGATTTGAATAAACAAAAGTGTTTTATGGCAAACAGTGAAACCTTTTTGCATGTAATGGCCTCTAAGTGCTGACGCAGGACATGGTTTCGATTCCTGTCTGGAACAAATTCTTGTTTGATTGGCTCGATTTTTGTGGAGAAAATACATTAGTGCCGGTTACACGATAGCAAAATCTTTATAGGAAGTGTTATTTATGTGTGCAAAATTTAAAAAAAATAATACCTTTAGGATAACGAAATTAGAATATTTTAGTGACATTCATGATGTCATCGGAAATGTCTTAGATCTGCATTTTTTACTTTAAATCCTTTAATAAAACATCCCCTGTGAATAGGAGCCGCAATACAAATAAGTTAAAAATGTTCCCAAGATTTTTGTGCAATCGTTGCTGTTCGCGACAGACATTAAAAACTATGACAGTGAATAGTGTATTCGAAACCGCGAGTGAAAATCGTATAAAATCAGTGTTATCTAATCGTGCGGTACACCGGGTTCGGTTCCCGGACGCGTCAAAGCATAGCATAAAATACAGCTAGAATAGTGTAAATAGTTAAATCGTTAATATAAAGTACTACATAGTACATGAACATTAGTCTAAAACTTGTGCTAACTGTAGGGACCTAGATATCGATCATAAATAGTGTTAGCAGTTGTAACAGATAATAACTAATACTTGATAAAACAGCTGTTTGTTTACATAGTCGTTTTATAGTTTTATAAGTGTTTTTTAGCTTCGTATAGGCTTGAAAACATGTCTAGATACTTTCTTATTGCTAGTTATTACCTTATAGAGTTAAAATAAACATAATAATAAACATTTGCATCTTTATCATAAACTTTGTTTATGTACGATAGTGTTTACTTAAGAAATTTTGTAATTTTTCTTATGCATCATAGGTTTTCATGTAATGAATTCGAATTGAATTAAGATATTTTCATGGTGTTTGTTTTAGTAGATGCTCCATATAGTTGCACACAACGGCCTACCAAAGTTACATATATAAATTTAGTATATAATAGTTTTTCAATAGAAAATATAGTGGGCGGGCCCTTGTGTGACGGCATTTTTTGCCAGCGGCAGTGACGCTAGTAGTTAAGTTTAGGTGGTGTATACCGATAGATAGAACTTAATGAGACCTATCTAACGATGTATAAAACATATATGTATGTATCGTAGTACCTAATATAAATAGACATTTGTACTGTATATAAAATTAAAAATAAACCAAGATTCTCTGTACACGTGTTCGGTGCGATGGTCGTCGTTAAGGTAAAGTTCCGAGGTACCTAAGCGACCATGTATTCGGCCAGTTCGGTGGCGTCCCAACCACCATCTTGTGACCTATGTAACCATCAAGCACCGAACACCTGAACGGCATTAGGAGTGGGTCGTAACAGGTAAAATCGCGTATCTGTTACGTCTGTTCCTGTTATACATAAATAACAGTTCCAAATACCTGTTACAAAATAACAGTCTGTTATTTCATACCATAAGGTAGCAAGTTTAGTCATTGTGTGTTCTCTGTTATCACAGATACAAACATTTTACCCACGATTTAACCTGCAGTATAAAACTCGATTCTTTATAAGAATTTTACAATCATAGCTTAGGTGGTAAAATAAAAATAATAATGTGTGTAATAACATAAATACTACAACATAATAACATAAATAGAAAATATGAATTAGCTTGATAGTACTGAAAACAATCCTTTTCTTTCTAGCTTATGTATTGAACGTTTGTGAGAAAAGGAAAGAGCTTGTGACAAATATAACAGGGTGTCACAATATAACAAATAACAGTTTTTATCTCATTCTAACAATAGTTACTGTCATAAGCATGAATAGAGAAAAGCTTGTGACTGTGATTTTTAGACATTTTGTTATCGCTTGGAACAGGAACTTTTTTTTCAGTTAGTTAGTCACAGTTACAGACTGCTATTTTATGATACCTGTTGTTTTTAACTGTTATGATAAATACGCCTCAATCCTAAACAGCATCGCTCTCAACGTATGAAGATGTTTCATTTCTGAAGCCCCAATACATCGAAGCCATACAGTCCACACATATAGAAGAACACACATCGTCGTAGGCACGCGTCAGCAACACACTACCAGCGGACTGTAGCGGACTAGCAAAGGTTCGATTCCTGGCATCCGTTACAGTTGCCCTGATACAGACTTATTTTTAGTATTTAATTTCTATTCCGGTATCATAAAAATAAGCCATGGCTATCTTAGTTTGCTTAAATTGCTGTGATAAGCATTAAGTTACAAAAATTCAAGCGCTTTTATAATAATTTGGCCACACATAGTATACATATACGGTAGTGACCCGATATGGCGTACCTAGTCAATTTTTCAACATCACCTGTCAAGAAGGTGTACATAGGGAAAACATCATAGAAAACATAATAAATCAACTGTTGGTTCACATATTCGTATATTATATTATAGGAGACGGAAGACGGAGTACTTTTATAAAACGAATTGTAGTTTTATGACTAAAATCAGCGCTGCATCAGCATAGGCCAACCACAGATAGTAACTACTATAGAGGGATAAACCTCGCACGCGGTGGATCGACGATTTAGTTAAGATTGCGTAAAGCGTTTGAATGTAGGTGGTTCATGATCGGCCTCTGTGGAGAGCCTCGCGGGAGACCTATGGCTTGCAGTGGAAGTCTCTAGGCTGAGATCAACATGATAAAATGCTCTATCACTTAAGTGAAGAATAGCCTAAATAAAGGTGCTTTAACTGGTGACACGTGGAGTGGAAAAATTTGTACGCTCATGCCTTGGCAATCATTAGTACTAAAAATAAAATGTGCGAGATAAAAAAAAAAAACTGCTTGAGAGTTGTCAAGGGACACCCGGATGGAACGAAGTTCCTTTCAATTAATTAGTGAAGGAATTGTAATAAAATTTTATTTTTTTACGTTATAATAATATTTTTTTTATTATTAACAAATATAATGTAATATAAACTTTATAAGTAGGCTCAATTTTAGTAATCATTGTTAATTTTACAAAAAAATTCCCGTTCGCCATCTTGGATCCCTAAATAAATTTAATGTCATTTACGTTATCAGAATGCATATATGATAGCCCCGAAAATTACACCCATATTAATTTTATTAATAACGTCCCGTCCGCCATCTTGGATTCCCAAATAGATGTCATTTCTGTGACCAAAATGCAAAAAAACTCCTAAAACGATACCCATATTAATTTTATTAAATATCTCCCGTCCGCCATCTTGGATTCCCAAATAGATGTCATTTTCGTGATCAGAAAGCATGAAACCCCCAAAAATGATACCATATTAATTTTATTAAAAATGTCCCGTCCGCCATCTTGGATTCCAAAATAGATGTCATTTTCGTGACCAGAATCCATAAAAACCCCGAAAATGATACCCATATTAATTTTATTAAAAATGTCCCGTCCGCCATCTTGAATTCCCAAATAGATGTCATTTTCGTGACCAGAATCCATAAAAATCCCAAAAATGATACCCATATTAATTTTATTAAAAATGTCCCGTCCGCCATCTTATATTCCCAAATAGATGTTATTTTTGTGACCAGAATCCATAAAAACCCCGAAAATGATACCCATATTCATTTTATTAAAGATGTCCCGTCCGCTATCTTGGATTCCCAAATAGATGTAATTTTCGTGATCAGAAAGCATGAACATGATGCTTGCTTTCTATAAGAGGGAGAGAGAGACAGACAGAGAAACATGCGCACACCGCACGGCTTACAATAGCTTACTATAGCAAAAAGTGTCGTTACAACTTTTCGTCTTATTTTTTTTCCGTCTAGCATATCTAATATTTGTATTGTAGAGTAAACAACTTTTTAACTGCATGAATAGCGTATTAGTTACTTCGTAAATGGATTCACATATTTTGCTTTGGCCAGTATTGCAGGAGCGGCATAGTAGAATGTACATCATCACCTTAGTCCTTCCCGATTGCGATCTAAGACCCTTCTTCGCCTTGGAGTCCGGAGCTAGCGATGTAATATGATGGGCTTAGTGATGAATATTTCAGTTTAAAAAGGTCTGCGTGTTTTAAACCACGCTCTTTCCACCAAGAGCCCACACAGTCACACAAAGATTTGTTCCAGACAGGAATCGAAACCATGTCCTCAGAGTCAAGAACTACTACACTACCAGACCATTCTATGCAAAAAGATTTCACTGCTTGCCATAAAACACTCTTGTTTATTCAAATCGACTCCAGTATTAAAAATCCGCGCACATAGAATAAAAATTAATAATACAAAAATTAAAAAAAACACGACTGCCCTGCAAAAAAACGAACTAAAATGTTAATAACAAGTTTGAATAAAATTGTCATTGCAGTCGGGGGACCTCCTAAATTGGTGTTCCACAAAACGGCCCCGGTTCCGGCCCTGGTTTCGATTCCTGTCTGGAACAAATCTTTGTATGACAAGCCCTAATTTTGTGCAGTTTAAAATTTAAACACCTAAAGGATAATGATCTTAGAATAGTTTAGTTCTATTCACAAAGGCATCCAAAGTCTGAGATCTGCATTTTCTCTCTCATGTCACTTGAAATCTTTTACTAAAAGATCCTACATGAATGATTTTTTGGCAATCCTTGCCCCGATACAGACTTCTTTTTAGTTTTATTTTCATAATATTTAATTTTTATTACGGAATCATAAAAATATTAGCTTTGGCTATCTTAGTTTGCTTTAATTGCTGTGATAAGCATTAAGTTAAAGAAATATAAGCACTTTGTAATAATTTCGCCACTTATGGTAAACATATAATATGTATAGTAGTGACCCGATACGGCAGTGCTTAGTGAATTTTTCAACGTCACCCTGCATTATATCCGACTGTCAAGAAGGTGTACACAGGGAAAACATCATAGAAAACATAATAAATCAACTGTTGGTTTACATATTCGTAAAATTAAAGGAGACGGAAGACGGAGTGTTTTTATAAACAAATTGTAGTTTTCAACATAAATCAATGCTTCATCAGGATTTGCCTACTCCTGCCGAGAAACTACTCAAAAGGTATCAGACTCTTGCAAGGTGGACTGACGATCTGGTTATGATCCCCGTAAGCGTTTGAATGCTGGCTGTTCGAGATCGCTCTGTGTGGAGAGCCTTGGGGGCAGCCTATGACTAGCGGTGGAAACTTTGAGGCTGAGATGAACTGATGATGATGATGAAATGCTCTATCGGTTAAGTCAAGAACAGCGTAAATAAAAGTACTTCAAAACTGGCAACGCGTGGGCGTGAGTGTGGTTGAATTTGTACTGCAAAATAGTACTAATGCGCGGTATAACGATATAGATATTTCAGTTTAAAAGGTCAGCGTGAATTTAATTCATAGTGATCACATCCTCGTTTCACCTCTCCATTGTTAAACGATCTTGTAAAAAACTGATCTTCGCCCATACTGACAAAATCATATTGCTTTATTCAAACAAACAATGTATGATACAAAACAAATCGCTTATTTTTCATACTTTCAATGACAATTATGTGCTTTTTTCTTATGCATACCAAGCATCAGCATTCGCTCTAGAGTAAACGAATAATTGTAACATAATAGAAAATGCGAGAAGGGAAATGCACCGGAAACTAAATAAATGTATAGAGAGTATCGTGATAATGCCTTTCTATTAAAGACAGGAGTACAATCTAGTGACTGCTAAGGAAACTACACAATTAAATTCATTCGAGAATGTTCTTAGAAAAACATTAGATGTTTAGCCATTATGCTAAACATCTAATGTTTTCCTGTAAGTAGACGTATTGTAACAACCTCACGTTGCGCCCGCTATTGTCAATTTTAATGCCGACCATTTGTTGTTTCATGTTTTTGGAGTTACATTTATTGAATAGTCTTTAATTTATAGGTGTAATACAGAAGGTAACCTACAATTTAAAGGAATATTATCACTAAAAATACATATTTGTGGATGTAAACGAACTGTCTCATGTGGAGTCGAAACCACAACACCCATCGTTGTACAAGCGGTTAGGGTCACCTAACCGCTTGTACAACGATGGGTGTTTTTACTTAGAATAATGGAGCAATCAGTGCGGTCAGAGACAGTGCGTTTTCGTACAAATCCATAGTAATATTATAAATGGGAAAGTGTGTTTGTTTCTCTTACTTTGAAACTAAAGACAAATCACAACGGAGAGATGATAATATTTATGTGTTTTTTTATGTGTGAACATAGTTTAAAAGCTGGAGAGCATTAAGATTACTTTCTACCGCGATAACCGACTCTTACGCGAGTGGCGCGAAGAGATAACTCATCGATCTATCCTCACAAACACTATTTAGATATTCTTTATTGCACACCAATATATAATTGAAAAGTACATTAATTATAAGTAACTTAGACTATGGTATATGTACAATCAGCGGCCTTATCGCTAAGTGCGATCTCTTCCAGGGTACCTTTGGATGGACAGGAATGATGTTAGCAATTTTTCGTAGCGATGGTGTAGTACTGGCTGACATGGATAGCAAGATAATATAAAATAAAATACATACATACAATTTAATAATACTATGTAATATATAATAAATAATAAAAATAAATAAAATAAAAATAAAAAAAAAGTAGTGATTTTTAACCAGGTTTTTAAATGTAGGTAGAGAATTGGCCCTTCGAATTTCTAATGATAAACCATTCATCAGGCGGACAGCCTGAACAGCAAAGGATTTGGCGAAGTAATTTGTGGAATGCTTCAGCATCTCCAGCGTTAGATCCTCATGAAGGAACTTAAAACATTCTTTCAGATAAAAGGGAGTACAAGGATTGAATAGAATATTATATAACAATGTGAGAATGTGTGTATTCCTGCGAAAACGAATTGGCAGCCACTTGAGCTTATTACGAAAATCTGAAATGTGATCATATTTGCGCAGTCCAAATATAAATCGTATACAAAAGTTTTGGAGACGCTCAAGTTTATCTAACTGCTCCTCGGCGGGGTCAAGATAGCTGACATCAGCATAATCGATTACGGGCAGAAGCAAGGATTGAGCAAGTGCAATTTTAGTGGCTGTAGGAAGAAAATTGCGTAGTCTACGCAACGAACCTGCTGATGCAAATAGTTTGCGACTCAATTCTTGAATTTGCGGTCTCCAAGACAAGGTATCGTCCAAGTAGATCCCCAGATTTTTCACGGTTTTGCTGTAGGTAAGATCTTTGCCATCAAATCTGATTTTAGGTAATTTGGACCACCTAATTTTCGAGACCAGTTTGGGGCTGCTACTAATAATGATTTGAGTTTTCTCAGGATTTACTTGAAGACCATATTTATTGGTCCACTCACAGATGCGCGCCAAGTTCATGTTGACTGATAAATTTTCCACCTTGTCATCAAAAAATAAAAAAGTATAATATGGCATTCTCGCATATTTTGTAAGATATTAAACCAACTACCAGAGCAAAATCCAAGCCCAATAAATATTTTTTATTTGAAAAAGATCAATGTCTCTATCATTTGAGCAGAGATAAAGTACTATATTTTATTATACAAAATCCTATTCGACGATCGCTATTGACAATACAGTAATATCGGACAAAGGAAAACTAATATCCAATACTTAAGTCGTTTCTACCAGAATGATGTTCTATCAAGAAGAAAGTCATTTGTCATAAGAATTTATTATGTAATCGTAACCCAATATTGTAGTGTCCACTAGATAGATTCCATTGTATATCGAGTAACTAAAGTTGTGTGATTTATCCTTTGATAAGTTATAGTTATCATTTGAGTCAAAGAAATCTTGATATTTGCCTTCCTACTCGTTACTATTTTCACCGAATGAACTTTAGTGTTAGTCTATGAATTAACGTAAATGGTGCCAAAATAAATATTTTTTTAATTATAATATGTTTTAGGATACAGGTATGATTCATATAATAAAGGATTATAAGGATTTGATGAAACCCGTAAACGATTGGCGCACGATAGAAAGGTTTTATCCAGACCTGTTACTTGCATATTTCGAAAAGGTATTAAGAGTTGTGGTTATTAAAAATGATCCGACAGAAATATGAAAAGTCAAGCTATTTTTAAATTTATATAAATCAATCCTTGTATAAAGCAAAACCTGTTCATGCGGTTAAACACAATACTCTATATGTGAAAAGCTAATCTCAGATATCTGTAGGTACTTTAAAATGTCACATTGTTCAATCTAAAGGATAGATCAAACCAAAATGATATACAACCACTATAAAGATTAAAGATAAACCTAGCTATTACATTTTGTTCACAATTTTTCGCTTGACAAAAGACCATTGCGCACAATTTGTCAATCCATCCACCCGTTCGTTTAAAATGGGCAGTAAAACTTTAACACTCGTCCCTAGGAGTGGGTATACTTAGAATTTTGTAGTTCCGCATAGGAACCACATAAAACCGAATAGGACGAAACCGGAACGGAATAAAAAAAAGGTCGGATACGATGTGACTGACAGTAAAACAAGTACTTGGATGGAAAAAAGCCTTCTGGAGAATAAGATTTGGAGCGTCTTGAAACGTGAGCACGGAATGAATAGGAATGGTTGCCACTTTTCTGAGACACGATCGGTAGTAGGTACTTAGTTTGACGTGACTTTGTAAGTACGTAAATGTCGTGTACAAAATATAATAAAACCGATATTAGCTCTCTTTTATATTTGTTTACTTATATAGGACGAAATTGTTGACTTGTAAGTTTCTTCAAGATATTAAATCTATAAGAGCATGCATGAGAAACTTGATGGGAGTGAGTGAAGCAAGTGAGGTATGTCAGGATCGTTGCAAATGGCGTTCCGTAGTCTCTGCCTACCTCTCCGGGAAACAGGCGTGAGTCTATGTATGTATGTATTAAATCTATAAGTAGGCTTATGGAATATTTTTTGGTAACGCTACAAATAAATGGTGTTTCTAAGCATCAAATATATGATTGAGACTAAAATCTTCTTTACAATAAGGGAGAAAGCATGATCTTATTCATTTCAATGTTACTTACGCTTCTTAAAATCTTCGTTCTTTAATCAATTCATCATTTATTTGGCCAAAATAAAATTATTCTGAATCATCATTCTGATTATTTCAGACTTAATCTTGATTAAAAAATCTTGATGATACAGAGACAACAAAACCCGATAATTTGTGAAACTTGGTTGACTTGGAAACAGGAATATTAAAATATTATATATATACAGGGTGTAAAAAGACCCTTAACGAAAACTGAAACCCCATATAGTACCAATTATTACGATAATTTTTTTACTTCGGCACCATACCTGGGAAATTACTGGTTCAGGAGATATTGAGGCTCAAAGTCACGATTTTTTTTTTCGAATTATTCCAAAATCGTGTTTAGAATTATAAATGTACACTTTCTGCCAAATAAACATAAACAAAATTTTCAATATTTCGCGTAGTGTATACGTACCAGCAATCAGCTGCGAGGTCATTCGCCTCGGCCACGCGACCACGTGATCATAAACTGCCGCCACCGCGGCGCACGGTGTAGGTAGATACGGCCGGCGTAGGTACGATGTCTGCAAACGCACGCTATACATTGCTGGTAATAAAAGTTGTCAATTTTTTTAAGCTTAAAAATTTTTTTTGTTTTCCAGGTTTTATTTTCGCGTAGTATGACTTGGCATGATGTGCAAAACGATTAGACTTCGGCTTGGTGATGGGTCTTGTGACATCCTGTATATATATATATATATATATATATTACTATACTATATATATACTATACTAGCATAATATAAACAATGATGCATGAGCATAATATAATAATAATGTTCCACGTACACATAACACCATCTAGTCCCTAACTAAGCAGATTGTACTATGGATGCTAGGCAATAGATAAACATAATTTTGTAGATACATACGAATATTGGTCTGGGTATTTCTATGTAATGCAATAATGATTTTGCATTACATAGAACCACCCAGGCCATGATAAACATCCATGTTCCAACAACACGCGCCAATGTTTGACTTGAGCAGGAATCGAACTCGCGACCTGCATGGCAGTTGGTAACGCCACTGGGTCGTCAAACTATCATAACCTGCCTAGCTCTCCTTTGACATTTGGATATGTGTAACCTTTTTTAAAATAGTAGATATTTGGCATTAAGGTGCAACGAGTAAGGCATTCCTCACATTGAGCATGCGCGTTTTTCTAGCGCGCGCCCTGCGTGCCCTCGCCGAGCGTTGGTCTGTTTCCGGCGTTTATTTCGACTTACAGAATGAACGTCGAGAACTGTTTAAAAAACAGCCTCTTTTATCAACACTATAGGGTAAAACTAGCTTAGCTTTGCAAATAATGTTCGGCAAAAACCCTCCTCTAGTATGCTATGCCTGTTCTTTCGCAGTTTTGGCGAACGTGTGTCTCCAAACGTTTTTGTAGCCCCACAACACCGCTTGATTGATTTATTATTGGCTGATGTAGTTTAGATATTTGTAGGGATACGATTCAAAATACGAAGAAAATAGTTTCTCTTATGGACTTTGCTGTTCTAATCGTTTGGAGTAGTCTAACTACCAGTTGCAATATCCGATCTAGCCATATTTGTGGATTTAAGATACACGTTATGCATATCCCTCTAAAATATCTCATATAAAATAAATAAGCTGAATGCCTCTTTGGTCTCGCGGCATAAATGTGCGCGTGGGATTGGACGGTCTCGGGTTCGATTCCCGGGTCGGGCTAAGTGTTATTGGGTTTTTCCGTTAGGAAATTCTCAGTAACAGCACGGAGTCTGGTAATGTGCCCGGTACGGCAATAGGCTCGCCCCCTATTACGTGGGACCTAAAAATTTATGGCGAAATGTGGGTGTAATGTTACACCTCTGCCTACCTCTTCGGGGATACAAGCGTGAGTCTATAAAAAATATATATGTCAAATATGTATCTCCAGTAGTCAAGTTCATGGATACATCGGATATTAAAACCGGTGGTATACCCATAGATATATGGTTGTACGCTTTGCGATCCACAAAACATTTAGCCCGGCTAGAAGATCCTGCCTCTAGTTGGAGAAATACCAAACCATGAATATTCCAAAGAACATGAAAATAATCTAGAAAGATTGACGAATATCTAGTTATTCAACATCTTGGGCTACTGTCATTTGCATACGTATATGCTGAAGTGAAGATTGGCGCATTTCCAAACGGTGTAAACTATGTAATCAAGTGTATTCAGATGTTGTAAAAAGTTCGTAAAAAGTCGCGCTTCGTTTTTGTGTCGCATTTGACGATATTTCTCTGTCGTAAACATTCAATAATATATAGATATAGAGTTGTTCGTATGTTTCAATTGACACGAAAATTGTGTATGGATCATAAACTTTGTATTTCCTTTTTTATAAAGCGACGTTTTCTATACATATTTTGATAGTGTTTTTGTTTAACTTGGTAAGCAAGCATAGGTACCTGCCAACTATCTATATTAAAGCGCATACCAAGTATAAATATATATGTCGGCGGGTTGCTTGATTTTTCGCCGGTATCAACACTTCACAGTTTGTTATAAGTTCACACCAAATCAAATTAACAAAACTGACTATAATTATTTTGGGTTACTGAACACGAAACGAGTGTCAGTTTCTAGGTACTTGTTGCCCGCCCGAAGTCTCCAAGAGAAGTGATAGCTGCGTCGTTCCGTTGAACGTCAACCGTCGCCCCCCTCTTCAACTGTAGCGAACGTCACACTAGACTCTGTCGAAGCGCGCCATCTTTACACTTCCGTTTCGCAGTCAGTTAACGTCCCGTACTCATGACCATTCCGATATATATTTTATGGCTCGTGGCAAAATCACATACATACTTACAGTGGACAATTCAAGCATTGGCTAGTGATAATGTTGATGTACGAAAAAGGAATAGACTGCATAGCTATATTTGACAAGCTATTCTCTATATTAGTAGGACAAATCTAATATCATCCTCTACCTGCGCTACTTTTTGATCACACTTTCTTATTCTTTTTGTAGTTTTTGTCTAGACATAATATACATATATTAAAGTTGTGCAAGGCAAATATTCTTAAAATTGTTATTACTGTTATGTTTTAAGCAATTTGAGATGTGTATTTGAATATCTTTGTTGACAATCTAAATCAGTAATTTATGAGTTTTGTTATTTTGTTACTAGCATAATATCATTGTTTATATTATGCTAGTAACAAAATAACAAGCTAGTATAGTAATATATATAATATTATATTTTAATATTTAAATTATCATTATTGTTTCAAAAATAATATAAGTATTGCGAGTGCGGACACAAATTTTATTATCAACTCTTTATGTATCAGGCGTCTTTAAATAATTTTCCCAAAAAGGTAATTATACTGTCTACAAAATATGTATCACTAAAACTAATCTAGTACTACAATTAGAGAAACTCCAATCGAAAATTTCGAATCAAGTCGGCATTTCAGACATTTAAAATATCCCCAATCCCCAATATTATTTCAATGTTTTGACACTCTTTTTTATATATTTCCCCTGCAATCGTTTTTTTTTCTGCCACTAGGATTTTTTCTGCCACTAAGAACACTAGATAATTACTTTGTTTACGAAAAAAAAACAATTCACCAAATAAAAAAAGCAATATAATTTTGTGTTCATGACATAAAAAACATCAAAACCGGAAATTGCTATCATTGTCGCTTTTTGATACAAAGATACGTAGATCACAACAACCGATGCCGGGAATCAAATCCTGAGTAAGTGAGTCCTCCAGGTAGTAAAGCCGCTAGACCAAACCAGAGTTGGCTAATTAATTGCAATACCGATTCAGTCTATAGTATCAAATTTATGCCGTCACTAATATTTAATATGAGGTAGCAAATTCGTTGCGTGAATATTATTTTTTTGATCCCTGCGACATAGGATTTATTCTTAGTGCGGGAATAGCCTATGTATTTTTGAAAAGATATAGATTGGAGAGAGATAGAGAACTTTCGATGTTTTTCTTCACTTCGATCAATTACAATTACACTTCGAAAATTCTAGGCTGCTTATACTTATACCCACTATTTTTGCTTCGCGCTTTAAAAATATTCAATTTATCACTGAATTTAATGACTATTCGTCATACTGTCTGTACGGTCAACGTACAGACATCGCGTATGCATTTTGCTTACGCTGCATTCGACCTGACCTACTTTACGCATTTTACTTAATAATTAATTCAGTTGACTATAAACTGTCGTAACTATCGCCGCGGATTAGCATCCATTTACTTAACTTGTACGTTTATCGTAATAAATCTTTTATTCTTAACTAACCGTGGTTTCCGTCAACTCAACAACTAAACATAACACACCTTTGAGCCATACATGTAGCTCTGGTCCTTCGAGAAGAGAAAAGTGATTACAAAGTGCGCGCAGTGTTTTCAGTTCGATAGCGAATCGGTGCAATTGGTCTCCCAGAAGCGGGTCGCCCCAGTTGTATTGAGACGAGGACGCACATATCGAGATTGGAGCGCGAGCGCACTGAGTAAGTAGAAATCGTTTGCGAGAATTTTCGTAAATAACTGAACTTAGCGCCTTTGGTATATAACTCTACTTTACCTACGGCCAACGTTAACAAATATCTGAAAACATGGCTCAGAGCGTGGAAGAACTGATTAGCCGTCAAGAAACACTTTTTTGCAACTTGAAACAAATTTGTATAAACTACAAAAAGGATGGTCCTAGCAGGAAAGATGCTGATTATCTAGAGGAACGTCTTTCTCGCCTTAACAAGATCTGGGTAAAGTTTGTACACAATCACCAGCTATTGGAAGAGTCCGGAGCAACGGACATCCAGTACTTTACTGATGATATCTTTAACAGCACGAAAAAGGTCTATGAAGAGGTTTTACAAGATATGCTGAAAAGAAAAGCAACTCTGCCGTCTTTAACTACGAGGAAGGCCGGGTTGCCAGCTGCAACTACAAGCATCGCGGAGCAGTCAACCTCTGCGGAACCTATAAAAGGTAAATTACCTTCTAGATTCAGTTTTGATGACATAAAGTTTCAGGTAGCCCCTCGGGAGACTACAGAGTCAACCGAGAAACAACAGGACCTTTTACGACGTCAATACTGTAACTTCAAAGCTTTTCAGCGAACTGTGGAAAAGATCGACTTGAACGTTTCGATGGAGAAGTGGGAATTAGAAGATAGTCTGAACGTCCTCAAAATCAAGTGGGAACTTATTGAAAAAGCGAACTGGGAACTAGACTATCTCTTGTCGGAAGAAGACCAGATATACAAAGAAAAATATGAGGCTGCGGAGAGTATTTATGATGACTTGCGAAAGAAAATTCAACGTAACATTTGGAATAATGCACACTACGAAAAATCGACGCCCAAAATCGTAATACCTGATTTTTATGGAAACTATAACCAGTGGCTAGCCTTCCGAGATCTTTACGTAGAGAGTGTGCACAACAATCCTGTACTTTCAAATGCGCAGAAGATGCAACATTTGAAATCCAAACTCAAGGGCGAAGCGGAAAAATTGGTGCATCATCTTGGTATTAGCGCTGAAAATTATACTGCATGTTGGGAGATTATTACCCACCGATATGATAACAAACGATTGCTGTTTACTTCTTATATGAATACTCTTATAAACCAACAAAACCTCCAACAAGCGAGCGCTTCTAATATAAGGAAATTGCATGACGTCATATTGGAATGTCTAAACGGCCTCAAGAACATTGGGCTAGATATTTCTAAGTCGGATCCCATTATTGTTCACCTTATGGTACAAAAGTTAGATAGCGTGTCATACAACGAATATATAAAAGATCTCAAAGAGCCGAGACAGTTTCCCGACCTAGAAGAATTTATGAATTTCCTGGAGTCCAAATTTATGGCATTGGAAGCCTTGCCAGGAAGCAATCAGAAGTCTTCCTCTTCATCTAAATATCTATCGTTAGATAAACAGCAGAAAAAATCATATGAAGTCCGTAGTAATTATAATATTCAATCACATAATAATGCACAGAGGTCATCGTACTATAACAAGGCATATAAATCGCCGCAAACCTTCTTCACGACAGCAAAAAACTGCCCGATATGCAAAACAGACCACGTTTTGATGAAGTGCGATAAATTTCTAACCATGCATATAAAGGCGCGTAAAGACATTATTCGCGACCTACGTATATGTAATAATTGCTTATACAGCCACGGTGATCAACAATGCTTTTCGAAAAAGACTTGTAAGATGTGCCACAAACCACATCATACACTTCTGCATGAGACTCAGAATGAGCAATCCAGTAGTCCAACTACCCCATCGACCTCAAATTCTTCTCGGGCGGTGAATAACTTGACAAACGAAGACAAAGAAGTTTTGTTGACCACTTTAGTTCTGGCAGTCAAAACAATAGACGGCAATTACATACAGTTAAGAGGCTTACTCGATCAAGGCTCACAAGTTAGTCTAATTACAGAAAACGCCGCACAGCGCCTCAGATTACCGAGACGAAAAATGAGCGCCGTTGTGTCAGGTGTTGGGTCACTAAGTGGCAGTTGTAGAGGGTTAATGCACTTAGAATGCAAGTCAATACACTCAGACTATGTTTTCAATTTAGAACCTCTCGTAATGAAGAAACTTGTAAACAATCTACCAACCGTATCATTTTCTATTGAAAACTGGCACTACTTAGAAAACTTGAAGCTAGCGGATCCACACTTTAACATTTCGAGTCCCATAGACCTACTTTTAGGGGCAGATGTTTACTCAGAACTCATTCTTAACGGTGTCATAAGGAGTGATAACAATTACCCTATAGCACAACAAACAAAGGTGGGCTGGATTCTGTGTGGAAACGTTAAAACGTTTAACTGCTTCGTGACTCTCAACGACTTGGAAAACATGACCCGATTTTGGGAAACAGAGGAAGTTGCTGACACCCCAGCATTCACTAGTGAGGAACAATTCTGTGAAGAACTTTACAGCTCAACTACTGAGAGGACAGCTGATGGGAAGTATGTTGTGCAAATGCCTATGAAACCGGATTACGAAGCTCACGTAAAAGATACGAGAACTCAGGCACTCGCCCAGTTTTTGCAACTGGAAAGAAAACTGCAGAGAAACATAGAACTTAGAAACGAATACAACAACTTTATGAACGAGTATATCGCTATGGGGCACATGAAACCCATAACTGCAGAAAGTGGGCCTAATGTCTACTTACCCCATCACGGCGTGATTAAAGCTGACTCCACTACAACGAAATTAAGAGTGGTTTTCAATGCGTCGTATAAAACTAACAACAACAGTAGCCTCAATGATCTCATGTATACCGGCCCTAACCTGCAAAAAGATATGCTTACTCTTTTAATAAACTGGCGGACTTACCGATACGTATTCACAGCCGATATAGAAAAAATGTATCGTTGTATCTGGCTACACGAGAAACAGCAACATCTACAAAACATTATATGGAGATCATCTCCAACTGAACCCATACAGAACTGGCAGTTATGCACTGTCACTTATGGCATGAAAAGTGCGCCTTATCTTGCCATGCGCACTCTCCATCAACTTGCGCACGATAACAAAAACAATTATAGAGAGGCAACGGATGTACTCCAAAACAATTTTTTTATGGATGACTTAGTCTATGGTCAAGACAGTATCTCAGCTTCTAAAAAGTTGGTTTCCCAACTGATTGAACTACTGAAATTAGGAGGTTTTAACTTGAGGAAATGGAAGAGTAACGAACCGCTGATATTGGAAGACTTGAGAGATGATCAAAAAAGCAGTGCTAAAACTAACATCGATTTCAGTCCGGAACTAACATCGAACACAAAAATGTTGGGCATGAGATGGAATCAAACTAGTGATACATTTAGTTACCATTGGAGCCTGCCTACCAAGAAAATCCTTACAAAGCGTGTGTTATTAAGTGAAATAAGCAAGTTATACGATCCTCTTGGATTTCTTTCGCCTATAACAATAAAAGCAAAACTATTGTTTCAAAAACTTTGGATAACTGAAATTAATTGGGATGAATGCCTACCCAAAGCCTTACAAATGGAGTGGGAAACATTGCGTAAGGATCTGCCACTCATAAAAGACATCTCAATACCACGATGGCTGCAAACCCATGAAGATAACCTGGAGGTACATGGATTCTGTGACGCGAGCGAGAAGGCTTACGCGTGCGTTGTCTACAGTCGCGTAATAAACTCCAATGGCACCTGCAAGACTACGATCATAGCTGCAAAAACAAAGGTTGCTCCGCTAAACAAGAAAATAACATTGCCTAGAATGGAACTTTGTGGAGCTTTGTTACTTGCAAAACTTATAGACAAAATAAAGCATACTCTCTCCAAAAAACATCTACAAGTTCATTGTTGGAGCGACTCGATGGTGGTGCTAGCCTGGTTGCAAGGTGATGTAAACAGATGGGAGAGATATGTGGCGAACAGAGTAGCACTAATTAACAGTGTTATTCCTGCTGAACTTTGGCGGTACGTCAAGTCGGAAGATAACCCTGCTGACTGCGCAACACGAGGTCTCTCTCCTTCGCAACTTTTAACTTTTCAACTTTGGTGGGAGGGGCCTGTGTGGTTGAAGAATAACTTAACTAACATCGATTATAACAACAAGATGACATACTTCACAAACGATGAACTTAAACAAGAAAAATGCTACCTTGCAACTTACAAGCGTTGTGAAATTATAAATACATTATTAAATAAATATAGTTGTTATAATCGTGTAATCAGAGTACTTGGCTGGATTGTACGATTTATAAACAAACGAAGCAATACTATGCAATCTAAAAATAACTTACCCGACTGTAACAAAAAGGAAGTTTTGTGTTTGTCACTCGAAGAAATGACAAAAGCGAAGGAGATAGTGATCAAAGCGGTTCAAATGGAGTATTTTGGAGATGAAATTGAATGTTTAACCAGAAGCAAAATCATACCAGCAAGAAGCAGCCTACTAAAGTTATGTCCATTTCTCGACGAGAAGGGATTATTACGAGTTAAGGGTCGGCTGACTAATTCATCTTTGCCGCCTGACTCGAAACGACCGATTATACTGCCCGCTCAAGGAAGACTAACGGAGCTTGTTATACAAAGGGCGCATCGGGCCACCCTTCATGGAGGAGCACGCCTCACTTTAGGTTACATTCGTCTCACGTACTGGATCATTGGCGGAAGCAAAACTGTAAAAAAGGAACTTCGTCAATGCGTAAGATGTCATCGGTTCAAGAACAACAAAAACGTACAATTGATGGCAGATTTGCCGAAGGAGCGTGTCACCCCCGCGAGACCATTTGCGAACACAGGTGTCGACTTCACCGGCCATGTAGACATAAAGATCAATAAAGGGAGAGGTGTTAAAACATGTAAAGCTTATATCGCCGTGTTTATTTGCATGGTAACAAAGGCCGTGCACCTGGAATTGGTCTCTGACCTAACAACGCAAACTTTTATAGCCGCTTTCAAGAGGATGTGTGCACGCCGGGGGACTCCGAAGCATGTGTTCTCCGATAACGGCACCAACTTCGTGGGCGCAGCAAAGCTATTGTACGAAGATCTAGAACGATGCAACACTTTTAAAACTTCAGAGTTCTTTGATGAAATGAGTAAGTTAGAAATTCGGTGGCATTTCAACGCGCCACTTTGGCCAACGGCTGGAGGGCTATGGGAAGCCGCAGTGAAGTCGATGAAGTACCATCTACATCGCGTGCTGGGAGATCAGAAACTTACGTTCGAACAATTTACTACACTATTGACTCAGATTGAAGCTTGTTTGAACTCCCGCCCGTTATGTCCCCTCACAGAGGACATAGAAGACCTAGAATATTTAACGCCGGGTCATTTTCTCGTCGGCGGACCATTGCTGTCGTTACCTCACGCAGACGAGAACTTTAACGAACATGATCTCAGAAACAGATGGAGGCTTATAGAGCAAATGAACATACATTTCTGGAATCGCTGGTCACAAGAATACTTACATCAATTACAGATACGAAGTAAATGGCAGCAAACAAAAGAAAATCTGAAAGAAGGAAGCCTAGTACTAGTAAAGGATGAACACTTACCTCCGGGACGCTGGGCTCTTGGAAGAGTCGTGGAGCTCCATCCGGGTACCGATGGTAGAGTTCGTGTAGTAACGCTCAAAACCAAAAAAGGCAAACTGAAACGGCCCATTACCAAACTATCACCATTACCGCTGCCTGATAATACTACCGCTGCGTTAGAGACGAACGAAAAGGAAGAAAAACAGCCTGAACCTAGGAAACATAGATATGTAAAATCTAGGAAGCAAAACATCGTGTCCTTTATCCTTATGACGATTCTGGCTTTGACGGGGATTGCAAGATCAGCACCGATTACCAACAATTACAAGGTAACATCAATACCGAACAGCCACCCTTTATATTTCGATGAAGCCGGAAAGTTACATCTCATACATGATGAATGGACACTACTTATTTACTATAATTTGACATCATATTGGCAAGGGACGGATAAGATCAGATCGTATATCAATCAGATTGACAGCCTTTGCCAAAGGATATCGCACGAGTATACACTTTGCATAGCTGTTGTCAGTCACCTACGTCACGAACTGCGTCACCTTGAAGATTACAACTCTATGTTACGCTCTCAACATATACGCCAGAAACGAGGCTATTTCGATGGAGTTGGAAAATTATCTAGAACTCTTTTTGGAATTTTGGACGCTGATTTTGCGGAGAAGTACGAGAATGATATACAAAATTTACAATCAAACGATAACTATTTATTAAAACTTATGAAAAATCAAACATTGATTGTAGAAGCTGAAAATGATGTAATAAAAACGAACACAGAATTTATGGATCAGCAGTTCAAAACTATACAAGCCTACATGAATCACACGTGCAGCGTAATCACAAAAATTGAAAACAGAGCGCAAATGTTGTATACGATATCCGATATTAACTCCGCCGCTATGACGTCAACTTTAATTATGAGCGACTTAAACCGTATTTTAGAGTTGCTTATGAACGCCCTCGCGAACATCTACAGAGGTCACTTAGATACGCACCTGCTGTCAGCCTCTCAACTAACCGAACAATTAAATATCATATCCGGTAAACTAACGCAAGGACTAGCATTACCTGTCAAAGATATTCAGAACAATTTCAAGGATATCTATGAACTGATACATGTGAAGGCTCGAGTCACAAACACCTTTTTTCTATTTGAGTTACACATTCCGCTACTGAATGATGATGACTACAGAATATATCGAGTTATACCCATACCATTCCTAAGACAAGGCCGCTTAAAGTTAATTCAACCGAATTCCAGTTTTATTGCTATTAACTTTGTGAAGAACTCATACATAGCTATGGGAGTGCAAGACATGAAGCAATGTACTCTGTACGGTGAAGATGAGTATATCTGCGTGTCGCAGCAGCCTGTATACAACTTGCACGCTCAAAATGCACCTTGCGAAGCACAAGTATTCAGTCAGCAAACGTCATTATCATGCGTCATCAATGACGTAACTTGCAAGGAGTCCTGGATAAAGTTGCACCAACCGAACGTATGGCTGTATATATTGTGCGATCAACAAATGATGCGTGTCATATGTAACAATCAGGTTACGCCTGCGTTCATCAACGGGACGGGCGTAATGACACTGATGCCGAAGTGCTTGTTACAAAAGAAAGATGCCACCATATTTACCTATAATCATTTGGGTAGTCAATTATACATGACACCGGAGATTGAAGTACCAAGCATGAACTCAACGGTAAACAATATATTTGACCTGGGTTGGAAGAATGAGCATTTGAACTTCACTGACATTGGAACGTCGCCTTCAACCGATTTCTCAAGGATAGATTCGCAGTTGAAGTATCAAAAACAACACGAGACTTTACCGGAGACGTCGTACATCTCAAGTCACGACATATACCATTACACTGTGTCTTCGGTGTTGTTGGGAGGAATTGCTGCTTTAGTTCTCTACCTTATATTAAAACGACGGTGTAAGAAAACAAGAGCAGAGAGGACTTCTAAACCTAAGGGACAGGACAACCCTGGAATGGACATCGAAATGCACGAGATAAGTCACGCGATGCCACATGAGGTTCGCAGCGAAGTAAGAAGAGGTTTCAATTTTGAAGAACTATCCCCATAATATACATAATTGTTTTACGTTTTATCTTTACCTATATTTTTACACATTTTATCTTTACCCTTTTTACATGCTTGCTATATTTTATTTGCTTTGTGCTGGATGCTCATCCCACTTTTTTCCCTCGGGAGTATGTACGGTCAACGTACAGACATCGCGTATGCATTTTGCTTACGCTGCATTCGACCTGACCTACTTTACGCATTTTACTTAATAATTAATTCAGTTGACTATAAACTGTCGTAACTATCGCCGCGGATTAGCATCCATTTACTTAACTTGTACGTTTATCGTAATAAATCTTTTATTCTTAACTAACCGTGGTTTCCGTCAACTCAACAACTACACATAACACACCTTTGAGCCATACACTGTCTTCACATAATACTCTGGCAAAATAAAAATAAATCAGTTACTTCTAAATTATATCGATTGGTTTTTGTGTTCGGTAATGCAAAAATAAAACTATACTCATACTAATTGTCTCAACAATGACGAGGAAAGGAAAGAGCCGACTATATAAGCCAGGACGCAGTGCATATCTTCCCTCCCTCTCTCTTGGCGGCCCGAAAGTCACGATACTCTCGTATTGCTAAATGAGCAATGACCTAAGCCGTTTAATCCAGTTCTACGAAATCTGTATGTAGTTTACAACAAATTAATAAAATAATAAAATTTTTATTCGCGTTTGCTCTTCAAGCCTTATTTGAACCCAAAGCGTGACATTGGCGCCCAACATGGGGCCAAAACAATAATAATTATTTCTTTGATGTAAGTAGGTAGAGGGGGAGACATTTGGAAATTTCGATATTAATATTATATGGAAAATTCTACATAAGTATACATTTGAAGAAAGTTCTCTTCGCCTCCTGGGGTCCCCAATTTTAGACGACGGTTTTGATTCCTTTATACAGGCAAAAATTCAAAATTTTAGTGAAATTTCTGACAGGCTACTCAAAATTAATATACATTCGGCTTTCACTATTATTCGATATTGTCTTTTTGTCCCTAAATTTACGCACGCATTACGGTGTTCATCTTTTTAGAAAAATTCGACTCCACTCATTCAAATTGACAAAATTATACAGAATACCCTAAGTAAAATTTTGAATGTGGCCTTGAACGACCGGGTGTGGCTACAGGCGTCCTTAACTGTGCGCTTGGGCGGCCTCGGCGTTCGCAAAATTACCGACGTAAGCCTGCCAGCTTTCTTGTCATCGGTCCACAGCACTGCAGAATTGACTAGGAACATTTTAGCTCCCACACTGGTTGATTCTGAGGTGCCGTGTAAGACCGATGCCTTGAACGCTTGGAGAAATGCTTGTCCAGAAACTGAGTTACCCCGAAACTTATCCTCCCAGAGGCAATGGGATGGGCCGCTTTGCAGCTTGGTACGAGAAAACCTTCTCAATACATCGTCCAACACTGCGGAGCGTGCTCGCCTGCTGGCTGTGGGAGAATGGGAATCGGGCCTCTGGCTTCAGGCACTGCCATCGTCCAATATAGGTACCATGTTGGACGATACGACCTTTCACTTCGCTGCTTGCCTCCGTTTAGGTGCGTCATGTGTCTCTCCGCATCGTTGTCACTGTGGATAGGATGTCGATAGCCTTGGTCAGCATGGCCTGTCATGCAGCAGGAGCGCGGGTCGTATTTCACGACACGCCAACCTCAAAGACATACTGCGCCGTGCTCTTGCCACCGCTGGCGTACCAGCCCAACTTGAACCTCAAGGCTTGGCACGCGACGATGGCAAAAGACCAGACGGGATGTCGTTACTGCCGTGGAAGCTGGGTAGGCCTTTGGTATGGGACGCAACATGTGTCGATACCCTTGCGCCATCTCATCTTCCCAGCACAGCAGGTTGTGCGGGCGCTGCTGCTGCTACAGCGGAGACCCTCAAACGGCGCAAATATGTAAATCTAATAGGAGATTATGTATTTGAGCCGTTTGGGGTCGAAACATTGGGGCCATGGGGTCCAAGTGCGTGATCACTTTTTAGACATACATACACATACATAGACTCACGCCTGTTTCCCCGAAGGGGTAGGAAGAGGCATATTAAACGCCCACTTTTCGCCAGTGTTTTGATCCCACGTAATAGGTGGCGAGCCTATTGCCGCTTATCGGGATATTTTGTTTGCCAGAGCCTCGTCCGTTGATCGGCAGGTGCACCACTTGCAGGTGAGGTTGGCTTGGGACCCTAAGTTCTTGGTGGGGACCCTATGCACCCACACTTTTTAGAGATCTCGCAAAGAGACTCATAGACGCCTCGCATGAGGGCTGGCATGTATTTGGCTCAAAAAATAAGTACAGCCATACAACGAGGCAATGCTGCCAGTCTTCTGGGCACGCTTCCAACTGACTGCGATGCGGATGAGTTTCATGACGCCTTCTAAATTTTAATTTTTAAGTTTTTGAATTTTCACTTCTTGTATATATTAATAAGTTTTTTTTTAATTATTTTAAGAGTTAATTTAGTTATATTGTAATTTAAATAATTATTGGATATTGACTGTCAATTAATATACACCGTGTATATTAAAAAAAAGTATACATATTAAATCGAATTTTACATCTATTTTTTTACGTCATATAATTTTATTTAGCGGATTTCAACGGGCCGGCGGTCGTGGTCACCGAAGGACTGGATTTTATCTTAAAATTAGTTTCACTTAATTGTGTGTTTCTAATTTTCAAGGCATCCAACGCCCAATAGACATGTTTCGATATTTCAATAAAGCCCGCATCTCCGGTATGGTCTATTGGCTAGGATACCTGGCTCTCACCCAGGCGGCTCGGGTTCGATTACCGGTACCGGGCTTGGACCTCTTTGCTTATTATTTTTTCATTTAAAGTCATGTATACACAATCAATTTATATTATAATTATTATTATATAAATTGTGTGTGTGTATACACAATCAATTTGAGTTCATATTTTTCTGCCAGCATAAGTAAGCTTATGGGCAAAAATCAGATGAATATTTTTTGTAATTCATCATCCTCTTAGCGTTATCCCAGTTTCAATCTGGGGTCCGCTTACTAGTCTAACCGGATTTGGCTGAATATTAGCATTTCCACGGAGCGACTGCCTGTCTGACCTCCGCAACCCGAAGGGATAGCGATATTCCATGGTTTAGACTAGTGTCAGTTTATTGAGAAGGTACTGACGCCCTGTAACGATTTTCAAAGATCTTCATGACAACCGGGACCGACGGCTTGACGTGCTCTCCAAGGCACGGGACAAGCGATAATTAACAATTCAATACGCACATAACTCCGAAAAGTCATTGGTGCGCGCGGTGGATTCGAACCCGATACCCTCTGCATGGCAGTCTGTTGGTATCTCCACTAGGCTATCGCTGCCTTAAATTACTTATAATATTTTTTTGTAATTATCGTACCTAATTGTTTATAGACTGCCTCCGTGGTCCAGTGGATAGCGACTGCTGATCGGAGGTCCCGGGTTCGATTCCCAGGTCGGACAAAAGTATTACTGGGTTTTCCGAATACTCAGTAGCAGCCCGGAGTCTGGTGATGTGCCCGGTAACGGCAATAGGCTCGGCCCCTATTACGTGGGACCTAAAAATACATGGCGAAATGTGGGTGTAATATTTACACCTCTGCCTACCCCTTCGGGAATACAGACGTGAGACTATAAATAAATAAATAAAATAAATTGTTTATACATGGTCATAGAATAGAACGAAAAATAAAAAAACTATGTTTTATATGTAGTGTAGATATTTAAATCGTTAGATGTGTCCTGCGCTGCCAAAAACTGTCCTTAAGTGTATCTGACTTCACGGTTGGCGTAGTGGTGTAAGCGGCCGCCTCGCCGCTTGACACAGCGCCGAGTGTTGTGGGTTCGATCCCCACAAGAGGCAACACTTTGTGTAATTCATAAATTGTTGTTTCGAGTCTTGGTGTTCATTGTGTCCGTTGGTTGTATGTTAGTAAAGTCCCCCGCGACACAGGATTTGGTCCTAATGCGGGAGTTGTCTTTTTTAAAAGAAAAAAGTAAAATAAGATCTGACAATACGCGCACAGTACTTAGTACCTATATAGGAATAAATATACTTCCCTACTGTAATCTGATCTGCACACAGTAGTCAGTAGGTAAGATAGCTTACTCTTCCCAAAGATGACACGTTTTCGTGCGCCGTATATATGGTACGGGTACATCTAACGATTCATATCTTGTGTATTGCATATTGCATGATCTTAATAGAGAAAACAACAACAGTTTAACAGATGGCGGTAGACGCATAGGGCAAATAAATACATCAGTCACTGTTAAAGTATAGGCTATAGCTAAGGATGCTAATAGAGACCGCATTAAAATAGCAACCTTACCCAATATATGTACTTCACTTTGACTTATGATTTTTTTCTCATGTAAGAGAAAGCTAAATATAGAAATGACGTTTCGAATCTTCGTAGGTTTTCACTAATTTTAACTAGACTAGTGATGGGCTTTCTCAAAATGAACTTCGAAAAAATATTGATAATGTTTGCAATAAATCCTTAGATTTGGTTTATGTACTTCACTTTGACTTATGATTTTTTTCTCATGTAAGAGAAAGCTAAATATAGAAATGACGTTTCGAATCTTCGTAGGTTTTCACTAATTTTAACTAGACTAGTGATGGGCTTTCTCAAAATGAACTTCGAAAAAATATCGATAATGTTTGCAATAAATCCTTAGATTTGGTTTACTCAAAATGAATATCAATTGAATGTTGATATATCTTCAGATAAAGTAAAATATGTGAATAAATCCAAACTTAAACACTAATTAATAAATTACGATTAAATTTATTTTTAAATTACCTTTTTAAGGTGAATAAAGCAATTGATATTTATTATATCACTAATAATCACTACCTATATGCAATGATAGGGTCAATGACGAGATCATTACCACATAATGGTTTTCGAATACAAAACCACGTTACGTATTTCGGGCTTTTAGAAGTTATATGCTTATTATTTAGAGAACTATCACGTGCACGATCATCAAGTGTTCTTTTAAAATCTTCCAAACCAAATTAGGCCTTCTCAATTTGAAGGGAGGCCCGAGCCCGGCATGCTCAGTTACATAATATAAAATAAATATAATCGTGGGTATAATGGAAGAACTGAATAGGAGAATGACCAAATTTGTATGGAAGATGGGCTAAGTTTGCTTCTCGATGATTAGACCAGTAAAATATAGTAAATATACTCCTAATTAAATTAGGAAAAAATGAATACGATATTCGGCGGCAGTTCTTAGCTATCGGACATTAAAGATTTCAAATATTTTGAGGTTAAGTAATTGTGATAGTTACATGATTATATAAACAGTAGTGAATTACTTAATTATTGCCCGTGCTTCGAAGAGTACTTACGTTAAGCCGTCAGTACCAGTTGTCATGAAGATCTTTCACCATCGCACGTCATTACGGGGAGTCAGTACCCTCCAATAAACCGATACTTACTGGTCTAAACCATACAATATCGCTTTCCCTTTGGGTTATGGCGGTCAGACTATGGAAAAGCTAATATTCTGTCATATCTGGTTAGACTAGGACCCAGGGCTCCTAGCCTCCTAGGCGTTGAAGTCTTGGATGCAACTGACATAGGTAACTCTAGGACGGTGATGATGTGATTTAATCATATTACCAGAATTTATTAGAAGCCTCTATGTATATTATACAATATAGAAAATAGTTGTAAAAAGAAATGGAGCTACGAAACAAACGCTTGTACATTATATTAGTTTGCGGTTTTTTCAGTCTGATATATTTCTTACTGAGAATTCTCAATACCATGTGGTACAATTAATGAGAATTTCAGTGAGGCTAGTTCGCAAAAGATAAGCTCATTCCATTGGACCTTATTACAAAGTTAGCATTAATACAACACTGTTTTATGCTTAATAGGTAAATGAAACACAGATTTTATGTTATTCTTCATTTTATTTGTTATTACACCTAAATCTTCTTCAAATAAATCACCTCAAAATGAAGCAGGAGCTTGTATATCGTATACCATAATGTGGTGCAGGTATGACCTCAGAAGTTACAACAGCTTCAATTAATGTGTAGTATTCTAAACATAAGACTCCGTTCAATTCCTGAAACAAACAATTAAAGTAGTTTGAATATTCGGTGAGGAGAGCACGAGAGAATTGTAGAGAATGAGAAGAGAAGTAAACAACACTTACACAGACTGGCGCTATCCATGATGTCAAAATATTGAGCTCCGAATCAGATAGCTTGTCCAAAGAACAGACGTGTTGATACCAAGGTACCGCAAAGGAAGAGTTAACATAACTACAATCCTCACCACGGCTAGTTGTTCTGAGTCCAGACGACATAGGTACTATATTATGTTACCAATAAAGACTGTCTCATAATTTAGTCAACCCACGAGTCTTGATAACACGAAATAAACTTGTTTGGGCCACAAAGGATTGTTCAAGTCAATATAAACGACAGTAAATTACTTATTTTCCAATAAAGAGATGAGCATATGTGAAAAAGCAATTAGACTGTTTTCATGTCAAAATAACTGACGTAAGACCAGAGAGGTTGGACATAAGTGGATAATACAATAATCTATGGGTTGGACTAGTAATAAGGTTATATTTCTTTGCGTAAGACATTACAAATGCCAGTATAATAAAAATATGTTCCCATATTTTCGATAAGTATAAAACATTATTTCGCGGGTAATAATGTTGCAAAAAGGATAAAAATATTATTTATAGAAAATATTTCACCACACTACATTTTTCAAAATATCATTATTTTGCTTATTAGAACTTTTGTTATGTCACCCTGTTTTCACTATGAATGTAATTTTTACCTATTAAAAGGGGTTTGCAAAAAACTGTTAACATTTGCCTAAATATGCAAAATGATTTTTGAATATGAAATGGCGAATAACGCAGATACTTTTAATTTTGAACTAAAAATCCCCGTTTCGCTTTAAATTTAAATTAATATATGTAAAATTATAAAATAAAAGAAGATTTTCTAGATATTAATGGTTTAGAAGCAAATGTGCCACAAAATAGCCCAGTTTTGGTCATTCTCCTTTCGAGTTTCGAGATAATCGCGATTTAATGTTTTTTTGACACTTTTTTTTACATCACTAAGAAATGGAAATCAATTTTACTGTAGACGATTTTATATACTTTAAACAAGTTTGCTGTCTATTCTATGCTTGATAAAACTAACTTTCATCATGAACCAAAAAATTATAAAAATAAAAAACCAAGTTATCCAATTTTGCCACACCAAGATATTGCAAACATACCGTAGTTATTCAGTTTTTCCACACATTAAATGAATGTGAATACATGAATTTGTGTCAACTAAGTACACTTATTGAGTTTTGAACCTAAAGAAATATTTAAACACGAAAGTTAGGCATTCTTAGTGAAAGTTCATTTGTGAAATTTTATCACTGATTATTGATTTCACATGAAATAAAAATCCTGGATTGGAAGTAGTAACATTGTATATAAAAAAAATAAACACAATATCAAAAGTAACAGAATTAGGTATGGCAACAAAATATTATAATAATTATGTAATAATATCAAATAAATTACTTATTATAAATCTTCTAAAATCAACTAAAACAAAAATAACTTTCATTTGCATTAAAACATACTAAGGTGGTCTAAAAAGTAGCCGACCTCAACCTGAAGGAAGCAGCACTCGTCAAAAGTGTTGTGGATGTAATTATTGTACTTCTTGTGGCAGTTACCCACCAACATTTCAGCTATTTTGCATCAGTAGTTGCTGTTTGACAGATATGCGATTGAGTCGATGCGAGTGTTTTTTGTGAAAATGGGAAATTTTGTATCGAGCTGTCATTAAATTCTTGTTTTTAAAGGGCAATACGCCGACGCCATTTAAATTTGATTAAAACTCTGTTTATGGGGACTCTCTGCTCCATCATCATCGCCCTAGCGGTATCCCGGTTGCATCCAAGGCTTTATTTATTTATTTATTTAAGGCACACCAACAACATAATTACAAAATCTTAATTATAACATTTTTACTTGGTTATATATCTCTAATGCTGTGTAAATATGTCACTTAAAGGTGCGCACACCATACATAGTACATTTATCGTGGATTATGGTAAACAATTTAGAAATATAATGGGTACTTGCAGTGATATGGAATCTAATTAATTGGTATTATTAAATTTAAATTGAATCGAGACCAAATAAAATCAAAATTAATTCAAGACAAAATTAAGTGAATGTCGGGATAAAATCAAATTAAAAATAAATATATTTTAAATAAACATTAAATCAAAATCAAATTAAAATTAAATAAACATTAAATCAAAATCAAATGAAATTAAAATTAAATATTCGTTGAATCAAAATCAAATTAAATACAAGTTAAAATTTAACAAACATTAAATCAAAATCAACTGAAATGTAAACTAAATTAAAATAAAAGAAAAAGTCCATAAATACACTTTGTCACAATTAAGAACATGGATCCAATAAAATCAAATAAAATCAGAATACCGTTAACAAAAGCAAAAAAATATCATAAAACAAATAGAAATAAGAACTACAAGTTTTCAATATGTGCAACTCTATCCTTAAATATCTTAAGACTGTTGAAATAAATGTCAATATCACAGTTACATGAGCAGACTCTTTTGTAAGTGGACATCATCCTGTTGACGGGAGCATATTGGCCGAAATTTGTCCGACATGATCCAACAACGAAAGTTCTTGTTATTTTTTTAGACCGAACGTGCCACTGACGAGGTACATCTAAGTTTATTTTTTTTACTAGATCAGGTGTTGATGTCAACCCATTGGCAATTTTATACAGAGTACTTAGGTCGATCCATTTTTCGACCTAAGTACTCTGTGTAAAACCTGGATACACCATTCTACGCCGTTCCAATGAGACCAGGTTAAAATATTTAAGTCTCTGCGCATTGTCGGCTCTGTATGGGCATTGAAAGTCCTTGAATCTCAAATATCTCGTGATTTTTTTCTGTATTCGTTCAATACGTGCAATGTGGACTTTGTATATTGGGTTCCAAACCGCTGATGCGTATTCCACAACACTTCGCACATAGGAATTGTACAGCGTCTTTATCGCAAGAGTACCCCTGAACTCTTTGCCCACTCTACTGATGAATCCAGCCATTTTGGATGCCTTATTTACTATGTTGTCAATATGTGCGACAAACGAGAGGTCACTACTTAATACCACCCCTAGGTCTCGAATGTTGTCCACCTGTTCCAGTGTTGTTCCATTGAGGAAGTAGGTAGATGGCACCCGGTGTTTTTTCCCGGGCTTACACGTCTTAGAGCCCGAGATCCGCTTACTGGTCTAACCAGATATGACAGACTATCACCTTTTCCACAGAACGACTGCCGTTTGACCTCTGCAACCCAAAGGGATGTAGCCAACCACAGTGATATACCAGTATCAGTTTATTTGAGGGTACTGACTCCCCGTAACGACCGACAAAGATCTTCATGACAGCCAGGACCGACGGTTTTAGGTTTAACCTGCTCCGAGGCACGGGGCAAGCGATAATTAACAATTGAATACTCACTTAACTTTGAAAAGTCATTGGTGCGTGCCGTGAATTCGAACCCGATACCTTCTGCATGGACTGCCATTGGTACCTCCATTAGGCTATCGCTGCCTCTCTGCTGCATCATTTACCACAATGAAATTTTGGGCAGCTGAATTTAAACCTGGTCGTAAGATGTAGGGAAGAGATGAAGTTCCGGGACGTCCAAAAACTGCAACCACTGACGATAACCTCGCTAAATTTCACCAAATGGTGCTAGACGACCGCTGAATTGAGTAAGAAAGATAGCAGAGGCTATAAAAATGACCAATAAATGTATTAGTTAGTTCTCCCACGTTAAGACCACCGCGTTCAGATGAACATTTTTTAATGCTCTGTTTGCGTAGTTTAGGCCTAATAAATCCAAGTTTTGGTCCAATTAATAACTTGAGCCAAAACCTGAATACACCATTATACGCCCACATCAATAAAACATTCCAAACAGTAAATTGCTAACGAGGAACCGACTCCAAAGGCAAAAAACAAATGCCGTTTTTTCGGCTGAGAAAGTGATGCTGACTGTTTTTTGGGATGTTCATGGAGAGAGATCGAAAGGGATAACTATTACTGCAACATACTATGCTTTATTACTAGATAAATTGAAGATAAAAAGCCCACATTTGCAGAAATTACTATATTACTGACATAAATCTTCGTATATTTTATATTTATTTTGTCGCTGATTGGCTCCATGGCCCAGTAAATAACCTATGTGTCTGTTGATCGAGAGGTCTTGGGTTCGATTCCCGGGTAGGCAAGAGTGTAGGTAACCGATTTTTCCGAATTCTCAGTAGTAGAACGAAGTCTGGCAATGTGCCCGGCAACGTCAATAGGCCCCATTTTTACGTAGTACCTAAAAATGCATGACATGGCCAAATGTGGGTGTAATAATTACAACTTTTGTCTACCTTTTCGGAGTATCAGTTTGCCACGTCACGCCTTGCTCGCGAGATGCGAGGTGTTTTCTCACCTTTAGGCTTTCATAATAGGAAGGGGGCGTATAATGGTCAAACAATTATATTAACTACTTCTTCTCTCCTCCTCCGACTCCCCAGGGTATGCCACAAGACCCATTCTGGCGGCTAACACTACGCTTGCTAAGGCGTGGCCTTAATTTAAGAACCTGCTTTTTAATCGACAGACCATAAGTTCCCTCATTCAATTTGCTATAACTCTGAACTATGTCAGTTACTTTGGTCTTCTGCCGGATAATCTCGCGCCGAAAATTATCCACCAGCAAAATCCCTAGCATTGTCCTTTTCATCGCTCACTGAGAAACATGTTGTGTAGGCAGTGCATTGCAGGATAGCCCAGTTTCAATGGAGTTGAAGGCATTTTCGTAATCCACAAAAGCCATCCACAGCTGCCTATGAAAAGTATGATCTGTATGAATTTGGCCCACGGTACTAAATCCTTAAAGAAACCTAGCCTGCACCGGTGGCTGGAAAACATCAAATCTTTATGTCAGCAAAAAGTAGGGAAGGGTGTCCATACCACCCAGTCTTAAAGAGTTGCTCTCTGAGGCACGAGGCAAGCCATAATTAACAATTTAAATACATGAAAACTTACTGCCTAGAATAGAACTCTAGGCAGTAAGTTTTCATGTATTTAAAACTTACTGCCTAGAATTCTATTCTAGGCAGTAAGTTGCCCGAGCCCTGTGAATGGCAGTCTGTTGATATCTCCACTAGGCTGCCTACCTTAGTAACAATAATGTTACTTCGGATTATAATAGTATAAACAGATATACTATTATTAGTCATATTAATGTCTAATAATAGTATATCTGTTTATACTATTACTATCCGATTGTAATAAAACATAGCATATAGCACATACTACCTACTACTTTAAGTTGCAGTGAGTTTAGAATCTTAATCGATAATTTTGCTGTATTCTGCTACCTAGTGATTTAGTTATATTTAAGTAATTTTATTTTAATTGGAGCAAAATTGTCGTGGAGCCTCTAGAGATGCTTCGTGGAACCACGTGCTCCACGGAGCACACTTTGACAATGGTTGATCTATAGGTTTACATTATTTCGCGCTTATTTGTACTACTGAATTGCACGATAACTTTGCTTACGTGCGTATACTATAAATAGAAATATTAAATAACTTCACCTATTGACATTTATTTGATTGGAATCTCTTATAAATTTATATTTTCTCGAAGAAGAAATAAATAAAAATACTCATTTAAAAACGAAAGACCGCTCATTAATGCCCGAATTAAATAACTCAAGTTGTTTAGTTTTCCTTCAACTTGACTAGTTTCATTAAAATATTTTTGTGCGCGGAAGAACTAAATAACTCAATTTAGCTAATTTATTTCATTCTCAAGTGATCAGAAGTCACAGTAGTTCATTTATTTATAGAGTTAGTAATTTTTCCACTAATATTTAATGTTCATTTAGACATATCTATTTCTACAATTGAAACACAAAAATGGCTTTATTTTTGGACTGGGTTAAGATATAAGAATGTTTGTTAGACCAAAAGATGCGGCACATTTTGGGGTTTACGAAAATGGTAAAAGGTCAATTTGGTCAAAATCTCAGTTATTTAGTTATTCCATTATACCCACAATATATTAAATCACCAATCGAATGACAGCAGGCTGCAGTAATAACTGAGTTTACTAACATATTAGAAATAAAATTTAACTTCAACAATTATTAAATAGAATATTTCACACATAATTAATCACATTTATTTAGGGTAAAATAGAAAAAGTCACTGACAGTGTCATTGGCTTAATTAGAAAAAAAATCTCAAATCTTAACAAAATCATATCTATACAGGAAATTAATTACGCCCTTATAGAACTGAAGCCTAGGGGGCCAATTCTCCTATTTTTATATGACATTGATATTATATTTTGAATAGACTCTGAAGCGGGATTCTGATAACCTAATGTCATTATTGTATAATTTGAATTAAACGGTTCGTCGTTGACACATATTTTGACACTTGTTTCAATTTACGATCTCGTTACAACTTCGTTCAATTATCAGATAATTTAGAAGAATACGCTTTTTGTGACGTAAGTATGACACTGACATGATATTGAAACTATATTTATTATTTAGGAAAATTGGGCCCTAGGTCTAAAATAAGTAAGAAATAAAAATAATTTACAAGAATGAAACCAGGAGACCGTATGGTGAGCAAGAAAGAAAATAAACTTGTGTGCGTACTTCTAACTGGCACCGAACTCAAAAAGTGTTGTTGTTGAAAATATTAGTTTTTTCTTCCTTAAGTCACTGTTTTGAAGTGCCTCCTGAATTAAGAACTTGATCCAGCTGCCTAGTATGAGCATTTTGATAGATAGATGTTAGTAGACTAGACTCTTGGCGACTAGTCCATTATATTGACACAACTATCGGCACAATGATCGCTGAGTTCACGTCCCACATATCGACAATCTCATGAGCTGGGTCCAAATATTTGATCTCCTTCTCTCTGCTCTCAAGACATTGCCGTCATGCGATATGGTCATAACGACTATCAATGCGAGTCGCTCTACTCGGCCGATCACTACAATATCACGTTTATTGGCTACAATTAACCTATCTGTAATGATATACCTATCCCAGGACAACAAGCCACGACCATTTTTTCGAGAACAGGGTCGGGCACATATCTGTATCTGTAGTACGGTACCTCTGAACCAATGAGATTATACTTAAGGGCTAGTTGTTGATGGATTATCTTGACCACTTGATTGTGTCTGTGCAAATACGGCAGATGGTTTTACAAATAAACTTTAATAAACGAATTTAAGGATCCTAAAAAGTATTTTAAAGAAATATTGCAGTATAGCTTATACATCACAATAGCGCAAAGGCTACCTATCTTCTTTTGCAATAACTGTCACCCAAATTGGCGAATCCGTGGGCCAAAGCTAGTCTGTAAAAATAAGTGAAAACTTGCAGCGCCTTTGTCAAGAAAATTATAATTTATTACAGCATATCACAAATTACAATAAGTTATAGATCTACCAAAATAGACACACTAAGAACAAAAAATGGCGAGCAATTTTCGATGAAATTCATGCGAATAAATTACCAACAATACTACAGCATAATACCTAACCCATATACCAACAATACATTTCTGTAAGCAAGAATGCGGGTGAAGACGTAAAATCATAAACTGTGCAAGACTGCTTTTTGTGTTTTTATTATAAATTTTGTAATAGACAATTATTTTAAAGTATTAGAAAAATAAATAAGAAGACAGCAGTGACGGAACGCGACGCCAGCCCCTTGGCGACGGCCTGTCACCAAAATATAAACATGCCAAAACAAACTATAATATCAAAGGAGAATGACCAAAACTGGGCTATTTTGTGCCACGTTTGCTTCTAAACCATTAATGTATGGAAAATCTTCTTTTATTTTATAATTTTATATATATTAATTTTATGTTAAAGCGTAATGGGGATTTTTAGTTCTATAATAAAAGTATCTGCGTTGTTCCGGTCGTGACATCGCCATTTCATATTTAAAACTCATTAAGCATATTTCGGCAAATGTTTACAGTTTCTTGCAAACTCCTTTTAATAGGAAAAATTACATTCACAGTGCAAACAGTGTGCATAGCAAAAGGTCTAAAAGCAAAATAACACCAAAATCTTATGATATTTTGAAAGATGTATTGTGGTGAACTATTTTCTAAAAATAATATGTTTATCCATTTTGCACGAAATACTGTTTTGTATATGTTTTGTATGTATTGATAATATGGGAACATATTTTTATTATACTGGCATCCATAATTCAGTCTATGTCAGTTATTTTGACATGAAAACAGTCAAATACAGTCAAATTGATTTTTCACCTATGCTAATATCTCTATAGTTTTGTGGATAATAAGTAATTTACGGTCCTTTTTATTGACTTGAGCAATCCTTCGTGGACCAAACAAGTTTATTTCGTGTTATCAAGACTCGTGGGTTGACTAAAGTATGAGACAGTTTTTATTGGTAACATTAGTCTGTCGTCTGGACGTAGAACAACTAGCCGTGGTGAGGATTGCGGTCATGTTCTCTTCCTTTGCGGTACCTCGGCAGCAACACGTCCGTTCTTTGGAAGCTGATTCGGCGCTCAATATTTTGACATCATGGATAGCGCCAGTCTGTGTAAGTGTTGTTTACTTCTCTTCTCAATTCCTACAATCCTCTCGTGCTCTCCTCACCGAATATTCAAACGACTTTAATTGTTTGTTTCAGGAATTGAACGGAGTCTTATGTTTAGAATGCTACACATTAATTGAAGCTGTTGTAACTTCTGAGGTCATACCTGCACCGCATTATGGTATACGATATACGGGCTCCTGCTTTACTTTGAGGTGATTTATTTAAAGAAGATTTATAATAACAAATAAAATGAAGAATAACATAAAAACTGTGTTTCATTTACCTATTAAGCATAAAACAGTGTAGTTTTAATGCCAACTTTGTAATAAGGTCCAATGGAATGAGCTTATCGTTTGAGGACTAGCCTCACTGAAATTCTCATTAATTGTAACACATAGTATTGAGAATTCTCAGTAAGAAATAGGTAAGTATATTGGACTGAAAAACCGCAAACTAATATAATTTAGAAGCGTTTGTTTCGTAGCTCAATTTCTTTTTACTACTATTTTCTATATATAATATACATAACAGCTTCTTATAAATGCCGGTTATATAATTAAATCATATCATGATCGTCCTAGCGTTATGTCGGTTGCATCCAAGACTTCAACACCTAGGAGCCCTGGGCTCGCTTACTAGTCTAACCAGATATGAAAGAATATTAGCTTTTCCATAGACCGATCGCCATAACCCAAAGGGTTAGGGCTAATGTATGGTTTATACCAGTATGTATCGGTTTATTGGAGGGTACTGACTCCCCGTAACGACGTGCGATGGTGAAAGATCTTCATGACAACTGGGACCGACGGTCTAACATAAATACTCTTCGAAGCACGGGCGATAATTAACTAATTTACTACTATTAATATGATTAAATCATACAACTATCACAATACTTAACCTCAAAATATTTGAAATCTTTAATATCCGATAGCTAAGAACTGCCACCGAATATCGTATTAATTTTTTCCTAATTTAATTAGGAGTATATTTACTATATTTTACTGGTCAAATCATTGAGAAGCAAACTTAGCCCATCTTCCATACAAATTTGGTCATTCTCCTTTATTGTGTTATATTATTTTTAAGGTTTTATAATATCTCCCCCCTGTGGGATCTCCACCTTGTCGTGGTGGGGGGGCTCAGTAACTGTGAATTGGTCACCCACGGTGAAGCTAAGAGGGATCCAGGAGGGGACGCTCCGCGTGGGCTTGGAGGGGCCTGCGCAGGATGCGTCCAACGGTGCGGGTGCGGGGGACAGTTCTGTCTGTCCCTCGCAGTCGGGTGCGGTCGCGGGAGCAGAGGCGTGTCGGTGTTGCGTTGCCGCGCGCCCTATCTCCCGCGACCAAATGGGGGCGCACCATTCGATGCGTCGCGGTGGGGCCGCAGAGGAAGAGGAGATGCGGTGTTGCGTTGCCGTCCTCCCTATCCTCTGCGGCCGCTGGGCGTTTTAGCGGCGGAGTCCAACACCTTAATCCGTCGCCAAGGGGGTTTTGTTCGGGGCCCGCCTGACCATCTGGCGGGCCAATACCCGTCGGAGGGTGGCGACGAGTGCTTTGGTGATGCCCCACCCTCCGACACACGGGTACAAGGCGGAAGTCGAGGTGGTTTTTAGTGGAAACACCACATTCTCCGGCTCTTATTTCCCCAAAGAGTCGGAGATCCGAAGGGATTTTCCACCTCGTAAAACAAAAAAAAAATAAGGTTTTATAATGTCTTCTATAAACATAAATTATATAAATAAGTATATATGCAATCAACAAGTGACGGCATTAGTTATGCGAAAGGAAGTGCCACAATTCGCTGCCCACCTTGTTCCCAGGCTCAGTTTGTTAAAGGTGAGCGGGGCTTGAGAGTACATTTTGTTAAAGTGCACAAAAACCAAAATGTACTCCCTGGCCCTGATACTATTCTTCTTTCTAGTTCTTCCCAAATTCCATTTTGGCAACATCTAGGTACTTTTAAAAATTCCATTCCTGTATTAAAGCGAGTTCCACGTGGCGCGAGACCAGCAGTCGCTCAGAGTTTAGCTGATTGTATTGGTCTCGTCATCCGTGAGAACTCCAAAACAGCCTGGGAACAGTTGCTTACCTTTCCTTACAGGAGTTTACACGTAGAGAGCAATCGAATAACACAAAAATCTTTGACAAGCCAAATTAAGGAAAAATGTAGTCATTCTGACACGAATTTTGACCCAAAATTTACCACCAGTAGATTTAATAAAACAATTTATCAATGTGTAGAATCAAAACTAAGGGAATGTTAAATGTGAAATTCGGGGAGCGTCTAGGTTATTGTTTAGTAGCGATGTGGTGGCGTCTTGCTCTGCAGACACACTTGCAGGTTTGCAGAGCAAGCACCCAGCGCCATCTAATGACCTCTCTTTCCCTGACATGCCGGACGAAAGCTCTGATTGTCTTAATGTTTCAGCCAAGGACGTACTTGAAGCCGTATGTTCCTTCCAAAGTGGATCTGTTGGCGGCACTGACGGCTTGACTCCTCAAAACCTGAAAGACCTCGTATGTACAAGTGGTGGGGACGCCGGTGATGCACTTTTGAGGGAACTAACGGCTTTAATGAATCTTATGCTCTCCGGCAATGTCACAGATGTCATTGACGTATTGTTTGGGGCCAACTTGTGCGCCCTACGCAAGGAAGATGGTGGCATCCGACCCATTGCCGTAGGGTGTACTTACAGACGTATGGCAGCCAAATTATGCTGCAAATATTACAGCGCCACCCTAGCCCATAAATTTCAGCTAATCCAACTGGGCTTTGGTTCAAAAGGAGGCTGTGAGGCTGCCATACATGCGCTGTCTACGTTCCTTGGCTGCGGTGAAAGTGAGGTCATTTTAAAGATTGATTTGAAGAATGCATTCAACTCAGTGAATAGGGACACCTTGCTATCACAAGCCAAATTAGAAACACCCAAAATTTTCAAATATCCTTGGCAATGCTAAAGGCATCCATCCAAATTAATTTACAAGGACAATTTATTAGAATCTGCAGTTGGGTGTCAGCAAGGTGACCCTCTCGGGCCAGTCATTTTTAGTTTAGCCATTCATCCCATTATAAAACAAATAAATTCGAAATTTAACATCTGGTACTTGGACGATGGGACTCTTAGGCGATGTAGCCACGGTTCTACAAGATTTAGAATTTTTTTTAAATCAGTTTGGCAATATCGATTTAGAACTAAATTCCAATAAATGTGAAATTTTCATAAATGATACATTAGAACACTTTTCGGTACTTTCAAAATTTAATTCTTTGACGCCAAATATAAAAGTAATCAATAAATCTACCTTTCGCCTTCTCGGGTGCCCCATTTTTGAAGAAGCTTATGAAACTTTTGTAAATGAGAAAATTCAAAATTTCTGTGAATCTTCAGAACGGCTATGCAAAATCAATTTACATTCAGCTTACACAATTATTCGACATTGCCTCTTCACTCCAAAATTCACACATTTTCTGCGGTCATCTCCCTTTTGGAAACATTCATCTATTTTGGAAACCATAGATAATGTGATTTGAAACACTTTGAGAGAAATTTTAAATCTTAACATGAACGACCGAGTGTGGCTTCAAGCAACTTTACCAGGTCGTTTGGGCGGCCTCGGCGCAAAATTACTGATGTTAGTTTGCCAGCGTTTTTGGCCTCGGTCCATGGCACTGAGGAATTGACCAGGAAAATTCTAGAACCCACACTGGTTGATTCCGAGGTGCCGTGTAAGATTGATGCCATAAACACTTGGAAAATGACTTGCCCGAGCTCTGACTTGCCCCGAAATCTTTTCTCTCAGAGACAATGGGACGGGCCGCTCTGCAGCAAGATTAGAGATAATCTATTAACTACTGCTTCTGGTGTTGCAGAGCGCGCCCGTTTATTGGCTGTGGGAGAGTGGGAATCGGGGCTATGGCTTCAAGCGCTTCCATCGTCCAATATAAGAACTATGTTGGACGATACTACATTCCGCATCGCTTCGTGCCTTCGCTTGGGTGCTGTTTGTGTTTCTCCGCATCGTTGCAACTGTGGGGAAGTCGTCGACAGCCTTGGCCACCATGGCCTATCATGCAGCAGAAGTGCAGGGCGTATTTCCAGACACGCCCATATTAATGACATATATATGTTTTGTACCTATTACGCAATTAAAAATAAAAGTCTGTAAAATAAAAGTATCTATAAAGTCATAACGTCACTATGTTTATGCGTCACAATCTTTATACGAATAAATCAAAATGTCTATGAACGAAGTCTCAAAGTTTCAAATGAAAAACTATTAAATTATGACGGGTAATGGGTGGCCACATGGCCACCTATGTGAGACCTTTTAGTGATGGTCTTGCGATCGGATCCCTCCGTCTATAAGATAATATATATAGTCTAAGCATCTGGGTCAGTGTATTTTGTTTTATTTTTTATTTATACTAATATATAAAGCTGAAGAGTTTGTTTGTTTGTTTGGTTGAACGCGCTAATCTCAGGAACTGCTGTTCCGATTTGAAAAATTCATTCAGTGTTTGTTAGCCCATTTATCGAGGCAGGCTATAGGCTATATAACATCACGCTGTGAGCCATGTGAGCGGAGCAGTAACCCTAATTAACGCGGGTGTAACCGCGGGCTCATCTAGTCTCTTCTATGGTGCAAGTGATCGTGTGAGAGCTTTGATGCGCACGCACGTATACGGCGAATCTGTTGATCAAACTGACCACTTCTGTTGCACAATCAATACACTTCACGTCTATTATCATCTATTAGATAAATAATCTTAATATATAAAATCCTTACGTTACTGACTGACTGACAGACACGCTACAGCCGAAACTATTGGGCGCAGGAAGCTGAAATTTGGCATGTATGTTCCTTGGGGACCGTGAGGGGGCACTAAGAAGGGATTTCCCGAAATTCTCACGGGATCGGCCAAAACGGGTAAAATAAAAAAAAATGCAGGCGTAGCTACTGGCGTCCTCTAGTATAGTCATATGAAGTCAAATAAAATGTTATTTTTGTAAAAACACATTAGATAGTGTGTTCCCTGAAGAAGGTTTAGATGTATAATTCATGCAGGTGGAGGCGTGGGTGTAGTCTAGTAATAAATAATTTCATACTTTGAGACGGAGGATCTCAGGTAGGATGTCGGGGTTCGAGAGAAACACTGCTAGGCTGAACAAGTTCTTTATTATGTCTGACTACCGCTTACATGCATTATGACCGAACTAGGTAAGCACTGGCGTGAAGACTGGAATGAAGACTCCTACTGCTCTCTGACGCTCGCAGGGTAGCTGATTGTAGGGTCGTCGGTGAGCTGGCCGAAGTGCACGCTGGGCAGGCAGCTCGGTGTTCGAGGTGCAGGCTGAGCGAAGGCTCAGGCGGTGCAGCCGGTGTAGGCCGAGCGTTGAGGCTCAGGCGTAACCCGGTGCAGTCAGGCGTCCGTGGCCTGGCTGTAGGAGGCTCGTAGACAGGAGCTGATGCGTGGCCGACAGCTGGTAGCGGCACGGCGCCAGCAGCTTGTAATTGTAGCCCGTAGGGAGAAGACAGCCCGTGGAGAGAACTGGAAACAGCACAGATAATACATAACAACCGGTCAGGAATAGGTGGTCCCTAGATCGGCTGTTATGCTTAGGAGACACAGATACTACAGACAGAACATATAGGCGCACAGACAACTAGAATGGCTTACTTATATGCTTATCCCCAGCGGGACAGTAGATAGAGAAGTAGAATAGTACTTGGTTGTCATTAGAACCATCAGCAAGGCGGTGTGTAGAGAAAATGACCGATTTAGATCGCGCACCCATCTTATATAGTCATAGACCAATGAGTCACAGACTGCTTGTGGCTCTGTCCAAGGTAGCGAAAGGTCCTAGCGAAGCGCTCTGCGGCAAAGCTGGCGTTAAACGCCTGCGAGATATTATAACGCAATACGTAGAGTATTACGTTACAACTTAGATGAATAAAATACCGGAACTAATAACAAAAGTAATCATCCCATTAGATTACGAGCGCCTATCGTACTTACCAGGATTACGGTTGACGAAGGAATAATAATTACCTTTATTTCCTTGAGGATTTGCCGTTTCTCAGTATACTTTCGCACCATTATAAGCTCATCCATTAATACCTAATGAGATGTGGATTAATTGACAAGGGATCCTTGGTATTTACTGCTCAACAGAGATGTTTACTAACGCCTTCTCTAAGAATAATAGAGTATTCATTTATTTGTTTTTGGTATCATCGTTAAGTGTGTATATTTCTCTACGTAGCGACATTTTTTATTTCAAATTTAGGAAAGTACCTACACTTTCTGTATTACACGTGGTTATAGTTTAAAGGACCAGTGGTTGTTTAAGAATTTGAATTACTTCATAGTACCTGAATGACAAAGTATTAGAAGTGAGAAAATTGCTTAACCAAAAGCCAGGAACATCCCAAACGTAAACTATGATGCCATAACAGGTAGGTACATGTATTATTTATAAATTTTGATACAGGACAAGCTTATCCTCTATAATTAAAACTCTAAATTCAAATAACTAAGGCCTAAAATATAACACACCATCCATCACATCCTGTAATGTGTCCCAATAGCATGATACAAATTATGTCAGACCATTAACCTAGTTAGAATTAGCCGTCTTACTCAAGCTATGCTTGCTAGTTACGCTTCGTGGCCTGAATATGTTATAATTAGCTGTTGGTATAACATTAAAGATTGTCCTCAGGGAAAACATAATATACCTTAGATTATCGCTAAGAGTTATAAAGCATGCTTGGTCTTCATATGTACTTATCAAATTTAGTTTGTGGACAAGAGCCCTGAGAATCAACAGTGTGAGAGCACACACAAAGGAAAAATCAGTATTGGTAGCGTCATCTATCCTTTCCATTGCTAGTTAATTATGTCAACGTCAATGGTTCGTCGCTGCTTGGCCAATACGAGCGATCCTTTTCATGAATCCCCTCCCAAAACGCCTCGCTATTGGCTGCCCTGCTCAACGGCGACGAAGAAAGAATGGAAGATTCGAGACGCTCGAAAAACTCAAGTCCGCCGCGTTCCGCAATCCGCACCGCTATATATAATTATTACCGCTTATACCAAAACACCTAACAAACCCGCTCGCGAGTGAAAGTGATTTGTGTAGTGGAGTGATTCAAGCAGCTTCAGGATTCCCGAAGAAACCAAGCGGCAGCCATTTGCAAGGAAATGGACTGCCGAGCAAGGTAAGAGGCTCCTAACCACAACACCTTTTCACTTCCTCACTTCCTAGTCGCCGAAGAACCGCTATCCTACAGTCCACAATATTAATCCTTCTCCAAATCGCCTAGAACCTTCGGTTTCGGTGTGACGCCGAACCATTTTTTTTTTATCCATACGAGTCGTAAAACCTCGTTATATCTATATACCTAGGCAGTTATAGCACCTAGCTATACTCCTAGTCCATTCACATAACCGTCACATTGTTGTTTTTGCACGCTTCAGTAGGTAATATACTTTATGTAGCTACCTACTTACCCAATTATTATTTCTGGAACTATCAAGACAACTATTGTCTTGTAAATCTCATATTTCAAGCAACTTTTAATTCCACCGCTTTAAAGTGTTGCCTAGGTACTTAGGTAAAATAATAGGTACTTTAGATATTCTTATTTTGTTTCGGTCTCATTAGCTTATACTTACGTAAGCATGTCACAACAAAAGAAGTCACGCGTGTCGGAAGACAAAGAGATGACAATCTTAGGAGCAAAACGCAATATTTTATTTGAGCGTATTCAAAACATTTATGAGTGTTCAAAGACCGCAGCCGTTTCTGATAGTAACAGGGAGTCATTTCTCAGCTATTGTATGACAGTAGATAGTATTCGAAAAGATTTTCATAAGTTATTAGACGATTATAACGCAAGATTGCTTTCTACTAATCCTGATGAAAAACAGAAATATCAGGCGTACACCTCATTCGAAGACCTTTATTGTATTATTAAGCGTATACAATCGCAGTTGGAGGGTAAATATTCGGCACAGCCCGTTTCCGCGGCTCGCACGCCGAAGTTACCGCCAATCGAGATTGTGTCGTTTGATGGCGATATACGAAACTGGCCGTTATTCTATGCGAGTTTTAAGTCTACAGTGCACGATAATGGTTCTCTGACAGATGCTGACAGGTTGTACTATTTAATAGGTAAACTGTCACCGAAGGCCCAGTCCGTATTTGCAGATGTCACACCCAGTGCTGAGAATTATCAGGTCATATTTTAGTCACTACTTGATAGATATCAAGACACGCGCGTCCTAGCATCTACATACTTTGACCAAGCTTTAAATCTTAAACTGTCCGGTGCCGCATCTGTCTCGAATTTCCAGCTGTTTATAGATAACTTCGTAACCGCGGTTAATTCTCTTAGGAATTTAAAATTAGAAGATCTTTCTGACTTTATGTTGCTTCAACTCGCTTTAAAAAAGTTTGACACTGAAACAATTCGTGCTTTCGAGATGACAGAACGCAATAATAAAATACCTACACTCGATAGTTTTATTTCGTTCATCAAAGATCAGTGTCGAATATTTCATAATACACAGTCTAATTCACCTAGCCCGACTAACACTAACAACAGCAAACAAAGGTTGAATAAAGCGCGAAATAGTAATAATAACTCGGTCCCTAATCCACAATCTTACGTAACATGCTCGGAATCTAATAATAATAATTCACAGAAGTGTCTGTGCAGTAATATAGTGCACGACCATTTCTACAAGTGTCCCGCCTTTAATGGTTTAAATCCGACTGCTCGTTTCAAGCGCGTGAAGGACAACAGAGTTTGCATTAATTGCTTAAGTATAAAACATAAAACTAGTGATTGTTCTAGTAAGACGAGATGTCGTTCATGTAATCAACGACACCACTCATTGTTGCACTTTGATAAAAGTAGTCCGTTGTCAAACCAAGCCGCTAACCTTGACACACTTACGTCGCAGGTGCAGGCTACGATAACTGTGCCTCCCACGATTCAGAATGAAATATCGTTGTGTACGACATCCATCGCGCGGGCGACGCGCACGCGAAGACGGCACTCGCGCATCTATAATGATCTGCGCAAGGCCAAAACACAGTGTACGGCGTCTAAGACGGTACTGTTAGCGCAAGTTATCGTTTATGATGGTAATGGGTCGCCGCACATGGTACGTTGTCTACTCGATAGCGCGTCTCAGACCAATTTAATAACATTGGAATGTTTCAAACGCCTCGGATTGTGGAATAACTTTAGAAAAACTAGTTCAGTGGTCAAAGGAATCGGCGGGTCAGAAAAACATTGCAAGGGTTCCGTAGATATTTATTTATTTATTTTTATTTATTTATTTAAACTTTATTGTACACCAGTATCAACATTATAGAAATCTTATATATTAGGTAAAGTACAAAGGGCGGCCTTATCGCTTAAAGCGATCTCTACCAGGCAACCTTTGGATGGAGATATTGGTAGAGAAAGAAATGGTAGTTGTAGGTGTACCAATTTTATAATATTTATACTGTAAGCATATTATACATTTATACAATACATATATATTCATATATATATGTATACTAATACATTAATAACATATACCTATATACATATCTAGATAAATTTGTGCATAATACTAAATACATATTTTTAGAATAGGAAATAAATTAAACGGACAGGTAATGTTCTTTAACTAAAGCTTTGAATGAAGTAACCGTCTGTGCCTGCCTTATGTTTAGAGGCAATGCATTCCACAAGCGAACAGCCTTTACAGAAAAAGAATTATCATAGAATGCTGTGGAATGTGCCGGCATTTTCAGTCGTAAGTTTTCTGATGACCTTAAATATCGATTGTGCGTGTCATGAAGGAACTCGAATCTTCCTTTAAGGTAGGATGGTGTTGAAGGGTTAAACAATATATTGTATAGTAAAGTTAAAACGTGAGCATTCCGACGATGTCTAATAGGTAACCACTTGAGTTGGGCTCGAAATTGTGAAACATGATCATATTTGCGTAATCCAAATATGAATCGTATGCAGAAATTTTGAAGTCGCTCAAGTTTATCTAGCTGGTTTTCGGCAAGATCTAGGTAGCTGACGTCTGCATAATCAATAATGGGCAGCAAAAGAGATTTAGCTAGCGCAATTTTGGTGGTAGTGGGCAGAAAGTTCCTTAGTCTTCTTAGTGCACCTGCTGAGGCAAACACTTTCCGACTCACTTCTTGGATCTGCGGACCCCAAGACAGAGTTGAGTCTATAATGAGACCTAAGTTTTTAACTTTATCCTGTATCGGAATAGTAGTGCCATCAAAAATAACTGGAGGCAGTAAAGACCAGTCGATTTTTGATTTCATTCTGGAACTACCAATAACAGTGACTTGGGTTTTCGTGGGGTTCACTTTGAGTCCAAAGGAATTGCTCCAGCTGTTGATTAGTGCCAGATCACGGTTAATTAGAGCTAAAGATTGCGATAAACTTGCTAATGACGACCGCGTATATATTTGGAGATCATCTGCATAAAGGTGATAGGAGGAGCGAAGATTGTTTGAGATAGAATTTATAAAAATTGCGAAGAGTAAAGGAGACAATACGCCACCCTGGGGCACGCCAGCAGATGTATTACACCAAGAAGAAAGTGAGTTCTCAATGCATATACGCTGTCGGCGGCCACACAGGTAACTGCGAAACCAATCAATCACCGTAGGAGATATGTTAAGAGAGCAAAGGCGACCAAGTAGAATATCGTAATCTACTGTGTTGAAGGCATTGCTGAAATCAAGAAGAGCAAGAATAGTGAGTTCTCCGCCTTCCATACCAGCCCTGATGTCATCCGTAATATTGACCAAGGATGTGACGGTGCTATGACCCGAACGGAAACCGGATTGAAAAGGATTAAGTAGGTTATTTATGCAGAGGAATGAGTTGATTTGGTTGTAGACAAGACGTTCGAGGACTTTGGAGAGGAATGGTAGGATTGAAATGGGACGATAATCAGAAAAGGAGGACGGGTGAGAAGTTTTCGGAATAGGGATAATTTGGGCATCCTTCCAGATTGACGGGAAAATACCGCTGGAACAGGAATGATTTAGGATGTGAGCTATGATGGGAAGAATTAAATCGAGTATAGGAAGGATCATATTACGGCTGACACAGTCAGTACCAACTGCGTTGGACGTGATTGACATTATGCTCTTCCTAACATCACTATCGGTGTAGTGATTAAAGACAAATTGTGAATAACTATTATAATAACTATTATAATTTAATTATAAATAATATTAAAATACATTCGCGTTTTGATAGGAATATTAATTTTAACATTTCTTCGCTTATCGTGGAGCATATTACGGACGCATTGCCAAACGCTAATGTGGACGTATCGCTACTCACACACCTCGAGACATTGCCGCTGGCAGACTCGGAGTTTGCGAATCCGGCAGACATTGATGTTTTGATCGGAGCTGCATTATTTCCGCACTTGCTACTAACTGACGTGGTACGTAGTGAGCAATATAACTTACCGCCCGCTATTGAGACGGTATTTGGGTATGAGATTATGGGTACCGTACCTACGTTACATACTTCTCAATACATTACGTCTTGCTGTTGTTCTGTTCTTCAAGAAAATAATATTGATTCTCTTCTCAAGCGATTTTGGGAGCTTGAAGAGGTTACCGCACCGCCCTCGATGAGCCGTAAAGATCTCGAGTGTGAAGAACATTTCCGTGCTACCACTGTTCGTGACGACAGTGGCAGATACGGTGTGGCGTTGCCATTCTATGGTGACCCTTATTCGTTAGGCGACTCGTACGCTGCTGCGCTTAGACGTTTCCATTGTTTGGAACGTAAACTTGATGCATCGCTTAAGTTACGCAGCGCCTATAATGACGTCATTCGTGACTACATAGATAAAGGTTTTTTGAGTGTAGTTGTAAACAATGAGGGCAACTCTCTTCCCTCATATTATATCCCGCATCACGGCGTAGTTCGCGAAGATAAAACCTCTACTAAACTTCGTGTGCTAGTTGTAAGACTACATCGGGTCAGTCGATTAATGACATTTTGCATGCCGGCCCCAATCTACAGGGTGATTTATTTAACATCATGATAAAGTTTCGTCTTTTCCAAATCGCTCTGTCAGCTGATTGCCGCCAAATGTTCCTCAATATCGGTGTTTGCAAGTCTGACCGTAGATTTCAACAGATTTTTTATCGTTTTAACGATAAGGAACCTTTATCTGTGTATCAGTTCAATTGTGTTTGTTTTGGACTCAAGTCTAGCCCATATCACGCGTTACGAGTTGTTCGCCAGTTGATCGCTGATGAAGGCGATCACTTTCCCGCCGCAGCAGCTGTTGCTACCTCCGCTTTGTATATGGATGACATTGCCTGTAGTGTCATATCCGCTCCGCTAGCAATTTCGCTTTGTGAAGAGCTTATTCAGCTTTTCAAGCGAGGCCAGTTTGATCTTGTCAAATGGACAAGCAATTCTAAGGAGGTTCAGACATTGAGTTTGAGAAGTCTGTACCGCATAAAGTTCTCGGTTTACGCTGGGACAAATCCTGCGATAGTTTTCGGTTTGACGTCTCACCACCGGATGATAAGTGCACCAAACGCACTATGCTGTCCACAGTGGCTCGACTATGGGACATAATGGGTTTTGTGGTTCCCACAATTTTGTACGCCAAGCTCTTGATCAAAGAGCTTTGGCTATCAAAGTGTGAGTGGGATGAAACACCCCCTGACCATATTGTCGCCGCTTGGGGCCAGTTTTGTATTGAGCTTACCGCGCTCAATCAAATTACTATTCCACGTCATCAAGGGTTGGTAGATGGATGTACCATCAACTTAATAGGTTTCGCTGACGCCAGCGAGCGTGCTTACGGCGGAGTCGTATATCTGCAAGTCCGCATTGGTTCTAACTACTCGGTGCAGTTAGTTTGTGCCAAGTCTAAGGTCTCGCCTGTTAAAACCATGTCGGTTGCGACACTGGAGTTGTGCGCGGCCCTTCTGCTCTCTCAGTTGCTCCGCAAGGTTTAAGACACAGTGTTGTCCCACTACCCTATTAATAAAATATACGCATTTTCCGACTCCAAAGTAGTGCTCGCTAGGATTCATTCTTCTCCTCATCGCTGGCAGACTTTTGTCGCCAACCGCGTTAGTAAATTGATTGAACTTGCTCCCGCTACTTGTTTCAATCACGTCGCGGGTACCGAAAACCCCGCAGATTGCTTGTCTCGTGATGTCACTCCACTTAATCTTCTGCATCATCCATTGTGGCATCGTGGACCTTCTTGAATTTCCCATGATCCGTCAGAATGGCCCATGCAACCCTTTGACCACAGTGCAGAAGACGAAGATGTACCCGAACGGAAGTCTGTTTCTTATCCCGTGATTGCTGAGGTTGCGGAGTCTCCCATCTATGCACTCGCACTACGCATGTCATCGTGGTCTATGTTACTCCGCGCCATCGTTTATGTCTATAGGTTTCTTAGGCACCTACCTAATGGGACTTTTGTATCAAGTACTGATATCAAATCCGCAGAATGTAAGTTACTACTAGCTGTACAGGCTGTTCATTTTAGTAACGACATTCAAAATTTGAAAGACAATGTACCTTGTTCTCCCACTAACACGGCGTCATACGCGTTGGGGGTCGTCTGTCAAATTCAGATGAACCTTATAACTACAAACATCCTTGCATTCTGCCGCGACATGATCATGTTGTCGACCTTCTTGTTGATTTTTATCACAAGAAGCACCTCCATGCTGGTCCAGAGTTGCTTATGTCCTTACTTAGGCATAAGCATTGGATTTTAGCCGCTCGACGAATAATTCGTCACAGAATACATAAATGTAATGTCTGTTTCAAATTTCGTCCGCGTCCGACTTTCCCTCCCATGGCAGATCTCCCTAGCCAGCGCGTCATCCAGGTTGATAAAGCGTTTACACCACTGGTTGTGATTACGCAGGACCACTGCAGTATACGCCAGTGCGTGGTCGAGGTGTTAAAAGCCGTAAAGCCTGGCTATGTATTTTTACATGCTTAACGACGCGCGCTACACATATTGAAGTTGCGACAGATTTAAGCACGGTGTCGTTCCTTGCAGCCCTTAAACGATTTCTCTCACGGCGCGGCCCTATACAGTATTTGTACATGGATAACGGCACTTGTTTCGTGAGCGCAAGCTCTTATTGACGCGACCTTTATAAGTATCTCAAGGAAGAATATCGTCCTCGTCTTCAGGAGGAACTTTCCATAAATCATATTGACTGGAAGTTTATTCCGCCAGCATCTCCACATTTCGGTGGATGTTGGGAAAGCATGGTCAAAGTAATTAAAACGCATCTCTTCAAAGTTATAGGCCAACAGATCCTCTCTTACGAAGAGCTTTTAACTGTCCTTGCACAAGTCAAGGCACTGATCAACTCGCGTCCGCTCACGGCATTGAGTAGTGACCCTGCAGAACCATCCGCGTTAAGCCCTGCACATTTTCTGAACACAGTGCCATTATCGTCATTTCCGGCTCCTGAAGCAGACTCTTCAAGCTTGCTCCAGAGACATACTCTGCTGGATAAACTCGTGCAGTCGTTCTGACGGCGCTGGCATGCGGAATATCTACACCAGCTTCAGGCTAGATCCAAGTGGAATAGTCCTGCATCCCCTATACAGGAGGGTTCGTTGGTCGTCATAATACATGATAATGCTCCGCCGCTTTCATGACCGTTAGCCATCGTAGAGAAACTGCATATTTCCAAGGACGGTACAACCCGCGTTGTTACCGTGAAAACCGCGAAGGGGAGCTACGTGCGCCCTGTTGTACGTCTCTGTCCACTTCCAACTCAGTGAGATCTAGCCTGAAATTGGATCTACCTCTTAGTTTAAGTATTTAGTTTGTAGTTTTCGCTGTTATTGCGTTTGTAGTTTTCGCTAAAGTTAATTTAGATTAATTGTATTGTCATATCGCTGTCTTAGCCTATTGATGGGTTATGCGTAAGGTAGTACACCCAACATAGCTAAGTTCAATTTTATTAAATTTTTAAAGGCAACCCTTTAGGGCCGGGGGGATATGGTAGCGCCATCTATCCTTTCCATTGCTAGTTAATTATGTCAACGTCAATGGTTCGTCGCTGCTCGGCCAATCCGAGCGATCCTTTTCATGAATCCCCTCCCAAAACGCCTCGCTATTGGCTGCCCTGCTCAACGGCGACGAAGAAAGAATGAAAGATTCGAGACGCTCGAAAAACTCATGTCCGCCGCGTTCCGCAATCCGCACCGCTATATATGATTATTACCGCTTATACCAAAAAACCTAACAAACCCGCTCACGATTGAAAGTGATTTGTGTAGTGGAGTGATTCAAGCAGCTTCAGGATTCCCGAAGAAACCAAGCGGCAGCCATTTGCAAGGAAAAGGACTGCCGAGCAAGGTAAGAGGCTCCTAACCACAACACCTTTTCACTTCCTCACTTCCTAGTCGCCGGAGAACCGCCATCCTACAGTCCACAATATTAATCCTTCTCCAAATCGCCTAGAACCTTCGGTTTCGGTGTAACGCCGAACCAAGTATAATAAAGCAGGAAAAGTAGTTCCTTTAAAGCGAAAAGCAACTTATTTCTTTAATTTTGAGTAGTATAGAGTGTCTTTAGTATTACACTAAGTATACTGACATTGTTAGACATCCACGTTTCCACATAATTACCCAGCCAGCGTCGATACTTAAGACCTGACACATACTGAGCTAGTTAAGTCAAATTTATTTAAGTAGTAGCACCAAGTTGCTGCTACTTTAATAAATTTGAATAACGCTTGGGTTTCCTTGTTTGTTTAGTTTTTAGTTTTAGTATGTTTGTGACTTTAATCCTTGATGCATCACTCGGCCCGGTTGACCCCGCCGCCCGCGCCCTGCAACGGACTATAAATACTGAAGCGCTGGCTGCGCCCGTCCCTTTTTCTTCTGGCGCCTCCAGGCAGACAAGCTAAGTGACCACCTTTCCTGGACGAACCGGCAGCGGACCCTCAACAAATCCCTTACCATCGCCGAATCACGCGACCCTGTTTATATCTTTTCGAATAACATTTTTTTAGTAATTTTTTCGTAAGTAAAACGCTTTGCTAAATGATGTTTAGATTTACTTGACGAATTAAATCAATTTTTATTGTAACATTTAACCACGTTTCTCATTTAAACACACCCTAATTAGGGACAACGTTACAGTGGACACAAGGAAGGTCTCCTTTGTTACAGTGGCGCCCACGGGAATACATAGGTAGGGTTTTGTTGAGAATCCGCTGCCCGGTGAGTCCTTTTTTTTTATTTTTTCTAACCGTGTATGTGTGAAATCGTTCCAAAGCAGTGTGTAATTATTTGAGTGGCATATATTGTTTTTTGTTCTGTTGTGCACGGAAGGTCGGTCGTGTTGCGCCGGTCACAACAGACAAATTTTCTTACTACGCATGGTAAGCATTTTTATATTATAACTATTTCTGTTGCCGCGTGTGATAATTAATTTAGTATCAACCGCATAAGTAACAAGTTATAATCCTTTTGCTTGCGGCCACGTGTCAACTAAATGACGCGCTGTGGTCACATTCATTGATCGCATTCTTTGTATTGCGATTTAAGGCCTCACGTCCTCTAACGACGCGCTAAGGTCACCTTCGGCAATTGATTGCTGCTGGTAATTATTGCTAATAATTACTGCTTTGGCTGACTTATGGAACGAATTCACACCCTTCTCTTTTTCATTTCTTCCCATTTTTCTACTATAGCCTTCTGCTAGTGATTTTGTACGGCGATATATTTCTATGTAGTAGATATTATTAAATACTTTTACCGCCTACTACGGCGATTATCTTTTAAAATTAACTATTCTCTTTCTTTTACTAAGAAAGTTGCATCTTTATTATACAACGTGTACCTAACATAGTTGGACTGGCTGAGAATGAACGTACCTAAAGATGCTAGCGTATTATATACTAGGTATTTAGCTAGAATTCCGCGTTCATTTATTAATAAAATGTACACGTGTCACATGCAGGTTGCTCACTAACAATAATGAACAAATTTAATCATTGCCTATTTGGTATAAAAATACGAATATCATCGTAGAATTATTGGTTGTTCGTTTTGTCAAATGTTTATTTTGCTACAATCGTTGTTTTTGGTCTTCGATTTCATCTTCTTGTTGAAGCCTATGGCTATGTTATTTGAAAATGCATCTATTTATGCATTTACTGTTCATTGTGATCTCAAACATTAAATTCCTGCGTCGTAATTATTGATTTTTTTTTGTGTAATGTTTTGTGTCGCTAGAATTGTTTCTTTCAATGTCTGGTTTCTATTGAAATATATAAAACATATAATGATAAATAAATGGTAAAATTAAACCGCTGACGGCCGGAAAAATGCTTAATTATCAATATGTTACTTGTTTCCTTTTTACAAAATGCTATGCATCCGGTTTTACTAAACCATCTTAATAGTGCTGGTTATAATGTGTTCTTGTGCTTAAGCAAATGTTATTATATCAAACTGAATTTATCAAACTTAATTGAATTGAAACTAACTTTAACTAAAGTGGGTATTTGCACATAAATTGAATCAATAACTTCTATTCTTGAATAACTAAGTGGCTTTTTACGTATAAATCAAATAAATAATTTTTATACCTCAATAAATAACTGAAGTGGTTGCTTACACCCAAATTAAATAAATAATTTCAATACTTAAATAACTAATGTGGGTACTTATACATAAATCAATAATTTATATACTTTAATAACCAAAGCAAATTAATTGATGTACAAGTTTAAGAATACCCTTTCGTATTTCACAACCAACTATTTTAAACCTAAAAGCTGAATAAAATAATTGAATCTTATTCTATTACAGCATAAATAAGTTTATAAACGATTGGGAACAGTTTCATCAACTACAATATAAGACGCATATCTATTCAAAGTTATAATTACCTACATAATTATTGTAAAGACCAACAATGGTGCTATTGTTTCCGAGTCGATGCTCACTAGATAACGATTTATGTAAACATGCTAACATAAAATGAATAAATATTTCAGTTATAAATTGTCGCAGAAGTTTATTAAATATAATATTGTTACAAAAAATCTGTTATTTATCTAACTAAATATCGAAATATCAGGTAACTATCTAACTATATAAATATCAGATATGTTTCTCTTGGTGATTTCCATATAAGAGATCTTAAATTAACTCACTACAAAGTTTAAGAATGTAATGATTAATGTTCATCACTAATGATCTAATTAATCACTAAAATAACTTAACACTTTGTAACAAATAGTATAAAAATCTTTAATTCCTAATTACAGCTAAATCATGTACCCAATTATCTTGTTACATATAGCTTTAGTAATGACTGATCGAAATATAATTAAAAAAAAAAATTCCCTTATGGCTCAGTGGTTAAAAGGTTGTTGTCGGATCGGTCTTTGGTTCGATTCTCGTTTGTGTTTTTTTTGTGTTTTTTGACTATGGTAGTGTATACTATATCATCGACCGTCTCCTTCGATGATGTATTATTCATTACATCTTACTCCGAATATTTTTTTGTGTTTTTTTAACTATGGTAGTGTGTACTATACCATCGACGTTCTCCTTCGATGGTGTATTATTCATTACATCTTACTAAGAATTGTGCAGTTGTCTTTAATTAATTTGTATCGTGTTCAGAAACTAGATAATGACTCGCGTCAATGGAATGCGGTCAGCGCCAAGCGCGCAGTGATGACTCACGTGTTCACCGGCTCAAAGTTTCGAACGCCGTAATCATTGTTATTCCATTTTAAATGAATACAATTTGTCCTTGCAATATTGAATCGACCTTGTTAATGAGCAATTTGTTTGTGATATTGCCAACTGATCGTATGATTGTTAGTATCGTAAGATCGTAATATTAGTTTACGACGTATACATTTTCAATTTAATTTAACTTATCGAACCCGGGTTGTCAGGTGGTGCCTACCAACATAGACTGGGTGGCTATTTGCTCTAAAACTCACGTATAATACCTCTTTGCGCGTCGTGTATTATAATGAATACGACTCGCGTCGAGCATGAATGCTGGCTTGTTCATACGTATGATTGTGTGTGGGCCTTTTGAATGTGATGTATGTCAGGTAATAGGAACGTTCAATGCTTGGTGACGAATGAATGGTCGAGGGTTATACTTGTTTTTTTTTTCTCTTTCAGGGTTAGTAGTTGCCTTGTATTTAACCTACTGACACCACCACCACTCATCTGTTTCAGGGTCCCGGAATGCAGTCGCCACCTACCAGCCACAGAAACAGAAAGGGGGGAGTGTGTGACGTCAATCCTTGACGCATCACTCGGCCCGGTCGACCCCGCCATCCGCGCCCTGCAACGGACTATAAATACTGAAGCGCTGGCTGCGCCCGTCCCTTTTTCTTCTGGCGCCTCCAGGCAGACGAGCTAAGTGACCACCTTTCCTGGACGAACCGGCAGCGGACCCTCAAAAAATCCCTTACCATCGCCGAATCACGCGACTCTGTTTATATCTTTTCGAATAACATTATTTTAGTAATTTTTTCGTAAGTAAAACGCTTTGCTAAATGATGTTTAGATTTACTTGACGAATTAAATCAATTTTTATTGTAACATTTAACCACGTTTCTCATTTAAACACACCCTAAGTAGGGACAACGTTACAGTGGATACAAGGAAGGTCTCCTTTGTTACATGTTTTTATATTAAATATGTATTTGCCGTGTGGTTGACGGCATAGAATACAAGTGTCACCACCCCCTATTTTCCCGTGGGTGTCGTAAGAGGCGACTAAGGGATAACACGATGCAAATACCATCTTTGCGTAGAGACGGAAAACTCGACATCAAACCCTATACGACTGCCTCGTTGGTCTCGCGGCATAAATGTGCGCGTGGGATCGGGAGGTCCCGGGTTCGATTCCTGGGTCGGGCAGTGTTATTGGATTTTTCTGTCACGAAATTCTCAGTAGCAGCACGGAGTCTGGAAATGTGCCTGGTACGGCAATAGGCTCGCCCCTTATTACGTGGGACTAAAGTATATCTGGCGAAAAGTAGGTGTAGAAATACACCTCTGCCTACCCCTTCGGGGATAAAAGGCGTGACGATATGTATGTATGTATGTTATATTAAATATATAGTTTTGTTTGTTTTACTTGGAGTGGCATCGTTCTTTCATTACTTACTTACTGCATGTAACCAGCTGATTCCTGGAAATATCCAGCAATGCATGACACCAAAAAATCTCAGCTTTATTGCAAGGGAAAGAGCACGACAATAATGAGATCAAACTAATCACAAAAAACATCAAACAACACAGTCCAAAAAATAATTAAATCGTAACAACTCAGTCCCCGAGAAAAACAAAACCGAATGACTAAAAATAAGTTCCTTTATCTTTGAACGTTTAAATGACGGTACGCGGTTACACTCTTCCAAGATAACGTTCTATTTATTTGTCCATTCCGTTTCTACACAAAAGAAAGCGATCTTATCTAATAATGTTACTTTCCTCCCGATGTATAGGTACATTCATTGTTTTTCTATTGTCGTATTTATTCTCTTGTTTATCTACCTACGTCTGCATCTTTATTCGTTGTATAAACATAACTCATTGAACAAGTCCTGAGTGGATTGGTTCGCTTTTATTCTAATTCGTTGTAGCTTTGTTTGTGATATTACGGCTATATGTGAAGAAAAGCTGTTGAATAGTTTGTACGTAAGATCTTGTCTTCTCACTCTGTTTGTTACTCTTTCTCGAAAAACGTAATAGGGCTTATACATTAGAATAGTACATAAAACAAAGACTTCTGGTGGAGCTGCGGGTGAAAATTAGATATGGACAATCTGCATTAATTACTCAATCAAAGAGTTGAGCGTCTAGCTGTAGAGTTAAACGTTGTGATTAGTCTCTCAGCTAATCGTCGTTGTAAGTTGAAATTGTAAATAGAGTAATTTTATTTATATACCTATACAAAATTCTTGCGTTGCTAAGAAAATCATTAATTTGTAGAATGTAGTGAATATATGATTTTGACTTTAACTTTGCGTAATGTCCTTACCAAATTTGACAAAATGTTAGCTTTTTCACAGACCTAATGCCGTCTGACCTCCGCATCCTAAAAAGATAGAGCTATTCCATGGTAAAGACCACTGTAAAAACATTAAAAGTTTCTGATTGCCCATACCGACTGCAAAAGTTATATTTATTGGTATTTTTTGCACTGTGTCTGAATAACGGACACTCTCCATTATAAAACTGGAGATATTGGATTATCTGAAAGCGGGATCGATCTTGCGCCTCGGTATTTGAAAAGCATTTGTCCTTTTTCGGCCTTAAAAAGCCTTTTGTCTGCTTTCAATCAAAAAGGGCGTCCCGTTATGGTTGGCGAATCTATCCCAAAATTGATGTGTTATTCGGAAATAAAATTCGGTACCCTGTTTGTGTATCACGCTTTCAATTTGTAGATTGGACGTTAAAAGGGTTTTTGTTTTTATGTAGCTACACCTTTTAGGTAGCGATAAATGTCAATAAAACATTTATTTTCAAAAAACGTAGAAATTTTTTTCCATTATATTTATTGAAAATACGTTGCTTTTGACTTAAAACACGAATAAATAATTAACACATAAAATAAACGATTTTAAACTTTCGCGATTAGTATACATTATACAAGGTTATATAGCGGGTCTTACTCGCGATAAATCTTATATTTAAGGCATAAATACCTCGGTTTTTTGCCAACGTTTCGGCTGACAACCGTTACTAGGTAAGACGGCATCTTTCGTCAAGGACTCTCGCCACTTTATTGACATCATCAAGAGCGTGACAATGGAACCAGACGAGGTGATGGTGAGTTTTGATGTGGAGTCACTATTTACCAATGTTCCAGTTCAAGATTGCCTTGAGGTCGTTGAGAGGAAGTTAGAGGAAAACGGTATATCTAAACCATACACTGTTCTGCTAAAGAATTGCTTAGAAGGAAACTACTTCTTATACAGAGGACAACATTATGAGACAGATTTACATTTGAAATGGAGGTGGATAGATCGTTGTCCTTTCTTGACGTAAAAGTGACAGTTAAAGACAATGGTACCCTGGGACACACTGTATACAGAAAACCGACACACACTGACAGGTATCTCAACGCGTTTTCGCATCATCACCCGCGACACTTGGCATCCGTTGTGACGTCCCTAGTGAACAGGGCGTATGACCTCTGTGACCCTGAACACTTAAACAGTGAGCTCTCACATGTTCAGGAGGTACTTAGACATAACGGATACAAGAATGAGATACACCGTCTGAAGAGGAGGGACCGTAAACCTGAGGTGAGCAGGGTGCCGGCTTACATGCCTTACCTAAAAGGAGTAACGGACAAAGTTGGAACAGTACTAAAGAAATACTCCATTAAGACTGTATATAGTCCGCTTTCCAAGATAGCACACAATCTGCGTAGCCCAAAGGATGTCATTCCTTTTCAGACACCTGGCGTCTACAAGGTCGATTGCAGTTGTGGTAGCTCCTATATCGGACAGACCAAGCGAACAATTGCGGAAAGGGTCAAGGAACATATCGCAGCTGTGAAAAATCGACAAGTAAATAAGTCCGCTATAGCTGAACATTTATTGGAGTCTGGACCAAACCACTGGATAGAACTACATCAACCACAGGTCTTGTCCACCGAACGTCACTATTACTCCAGGATAGTGCGTGAAGCGGTTGAAATCAAAAAACACAAGAATTTCAACCGGGAGGATGGATTTAGATTATCAACAACTTGGAATCCAGTCATCAATAAGTGTAAACACCGCCGTAATGATACAGCTCAACAGTGTATAGACGTCATTAGTGTAGTGTGTCGAGGTACCGACAGTGCGATTATAAACAAAAATAAAAATCCAGTGAGGGTAGGTGCCAAAACCCGCACAACACAAGGACGGCGCTGAGCTCACCAGTCCCGCCGCGACCACGGCTGAAGCAAGTCAGAAACGTTGGCAAAAAACCGAGGTATTTATGCCTTAAATATAAGATTTATCGCGAGTAAGACCCGCTATATAACCTTGTATAATGAACACATAAAATTTCGCTATAACCTCGAAGGGAAAAGTTTCAAATTGACCTACGCCAAAACATAATTAAAATCTGTTTCGTTGTTTTGGCCTCCGTGTCAAGTGGATAGCGTATGCGACTGCTAATCGGAGGTCCCGGGTTCAATTCCCGGGTCGAGCAAAAGTGTCACTGGGTTTTTCCGAATTCTCAGTAGCAGCACGGAGTCTGGTGATGTGCCCGGTAACGGCAATAGGCTTGCCCCCTATTACGTGGGCCCTTAAAATTCATGGCGAAATGTGCTTGTAATATTACACCTCTGCCTACCCCTACGGGGATACAGGCGTGAGTCTATATAATATATTGTTTTGGCTTGAAAGTGGTGGAGTTAGACAAAATCTAGTCTACGCTTTTTAAGTCAATCTGAGTGGTACAGTTGAATAATTGTTATACAGAGATTATTAATAATAATAGGCTTGTGTCCTAAAATGTAATTAGTGATTGATTCGTTCCTTTATTATAATTATGTTAAGGTGCTCACAACCGCTATTGAGTTGAGCTGTTGCTGTCACTGTCGGATTGTATACATAAGAAAGAGAAGCGCAACGACGACGGGACGTTCAGAACTCTTTACAAACCATAAAATAAATTAATTACAGAAAATGTATTGATTGGATTAAAAAAAAAAATAGTATTTCGTTAGTATGTTGCTTGTTGAATAATTTGTCAAAAAATCAGAATGATTGTATGTTTTTTAATATGGTTTTTATTCGTTAAAATATTTTTTAGAGGTATCTTTGTGATTTTTATTCTATCGATTAAAGTTAGCTGTATTATGTTTTCAACACACTACTTAACTAGATTATATCCTGAAGAATATCATATATTTATCTGATTGTGTTAACTGCATTGAATTATATACTTTAAAGCATTATAAAACTCGCGTTTAGCTCTTGTGCGATCAGCAACATTACTAATCAGGGCTGTTCAACGCTGTTAACTATCATTGCGGTTGCTTGATGTCACTAAGTGCAAAAAAAAACAAACCGTGAATGAAGTCTGGTCTGGTGTACCTACTTTTATTTTGTTATATTCGATTTGAGAGGTACAGATTGACGTTTTAGTTGTATTTACTGCCAAAACGTCAACAACATCAATGGCAGACGCACTGTGTGACGTAATGCTCTCTGATTGGTGTTCACTGTCACAAGAATAGTTATATTATTTTTAGTTTAAGAATCCTAAAAATAACGTTAATCTTAACTTTTTATAATAAACTAGAGGACGCCAGCAGCTACGCCTGCATTTTTTTTAAATTTACCCGCTTTGGTCGATCCCGTGGGAATTTCGGAAAATCCCTTCTTAGTGCACCCCTGCAGTCCCCAAGAAACATCCATGCCAAATTTCAGCTTCCTGCGCCCAATAGTTTCGGCTGTAGCGTGTGTGTCATTCAGTCAGTAACGCAAGGATTTTATATATTAAGATAATACACTTTATTGACATCTATAAATAATAATGAATCTATAGATACATACTACAATCAAATCGATTTATTCTTAGTGGACACAAGCCTATTGATGGTGGTAAATTCTCTTAATTGCTCGTGTTAATTAGCTACGAAAGTATCCAGTCTAATAATTTATTCATGGGTCAACTGCATCTATATCATAATTTAAACTGATCCAATCCCTTTGAAATAGAAATTAACATGACTCTCTAGCATTCCTACATATTATACTCACACGTAAAATCATACTATAACATAGCACCGTTGCATCGTGAATGAAGGATAAACAAACACACACACTTTCACATATATATAATATTAGCATGGATTTCTTTCAGAAAATAGACACCACCCTATCCGAATATTAGCCTCGTTCAAAATCAGATAGACACTAAGACACATGTTACATACAAATAGTATTACGTGCGGTCCAAGCCATTCGTCTATTTGACGATTTAGGTAGGTATGTAAACAAAATGCCAAGTTCAAGGGAAAAGGTTTAGAATATTTTACGTTCTGCCGTAAGCAGAAGTTTATTGGGTTTTCAGGTACTGCGTTTGCTAGCTTTCGTCTATGAGGAATATTAATGTATCATGAGACAAAAGATGTGTTGCGTGAGACTACTTGGCAAATATTCAGTGGAGTGAATAGGATGGAAGATTGGAAGAATATTAGGTCTTGAAATTGCAATAGTTTTAGGTTTAGTAGCTTTAATTTCAAATCTCACAATGTTTTTCAGGTTGGTTTGCCGCTGTGCTATCACGCCACAGTAATTATGCAATTATTTATATATTTATATAGTTGGCTAAGATTATAATAAAGATAAGTGTTAAAATATGTTAGAAGATATAGAATAGATTTTATTGTGCTATTGTAATATTGATTGGTTTGCATTTAATTTTTGTAATTTTTTTATGTAAATGAGTGCCTCTCGCCATCAAACGTAGAAGTTTGGCGAGTTTAGATGTAAGGAAATTGTAACGGATGCCAGGAATCGAACCTTTGCTAGTCCGCTACAGTGCGCTGGTGGTGTGTGACTGGCGAGTGTTCCTACGACGATGTGTGTTCTTCTATATGTGTGGACTGTATGGCTTCGATGTACTGGGGCTTCAGAAATAAAACATCTTCATACGTTGAGTGCGATGCTGTTCAGGTGTTCGGTGCTTGATGGTTACATATGGTTACTTGGTCACGAGATGGTGGTTGGGACGCCAACAAACTGGCCGAATACATGGTCGCTTAGGTACTTCGTACTTCTAACACGTGCACAGAGAATCTTTATTTATTTTTCATCTTCGATACAGTACAAATGTCTATTTATATTAGGTACTATGATACATACATATATGTTCTATAGTTAGATAGGTCTCAAAAAGTTCTATCTATTGGTATACAATACCTAGACCTAACTACTAGTGTCACTAAGTTATTCTATAAAAACTGCCAAAAAATGCCGTCACACAAGGGCCCGCCCACTATATTTTCTATTGAAAAACTATTAAATACTAAATATATGTATGTAATTTTGGTAGGCCGTTGTGTGCAACTATATGGGGCATCTATTAAAACAAACACCATGAAAATATCTATATTCAATTCGAAGTTATTACATGAAAACTACGATGCATAAGAAAAATACAGATTTTCTTAAGTAAACACTATCGTACATAAACAAAGTTTATGATAAACATGCAAATGTTTCTAATCATGTTTATTTTAACTATATAAGGTAATAACTAGCAATAAGAAAATATTTAGACATGATTTCAAGTCTATACGAAGCTAAATAACACTTATAAAACTATAAAACGACTATATAAACAGAACAGCTGTTTATCAAGTATTAGTTCTTATCTGTTACAACTGATAACACTATTTATGATTCAATATCTAGGTCCCTACAGTCAGCACAAGTTTTAGACTAATGTTCACGTACTATGTAGTACTTTATATTGACATTTTACTATTTACACTATTCTATCATTATTTTATCACTTTGACGCGTCCGGGAACCGAACCCGGTGTACCGCACGATTAGATAACACTGATTTTATACGATTTTCACTCACGGTTTCGAATACACTATTCACTGTCATAGTTTTTAATGTCTGTCGCGAACAGAAATATGGCTTGTAATTTTTTTAGTACTTAAATAAAAAAAATGTTTTCAATCCAGTACAAAGAAAGCTGAACTTGTTTATATCGCGGTATTAACCGTATTGCGATTCGTACCCACAGCTCTCTATCACAATACAACCGCGGTGTCTTTGGTATCTTGTCTCCTGCCCGCGAATCTCGAATTATAAACATTGTCGCGAATATTTTTAAATTTGAGAAAACTAGCTCAAACTAATTCAGTCATACCATTTCCAGAAATAAAGTAATAAAAATGACAATTTGTTACCTTTTTATGACGAGGTCATCCAGTTAAAAAAAGCAAAACTATTCCAACATGGCAACGAGAAGAAACTACGGTACACTATAATACAAATGATGAAACTTCACAAGCTTCAAAACAAGTACAAGCACTGGAGAACTTTGGCACTTTAGATAATTTAAGTGCTCTGGATATTTTAACCAGGTTCTGTTGGGTTAGTTGCGATTATAATAAAGGCAGATAACTTGGAAACTTTCTAGTAGTAGTTGCCGGACCATGTTCTGCATAAAATGCAGGATAAAAATATTTGCTAGCCTATGTTCTACGTTAATACAAAGGATTTTTATTTAATTTCACCTTTCTAACAAGTGTATTTTTATAATTACTACCCGTACTATGAAAATTCCTGCTTCGCGGACGTTATACAAATATACAACTAACGGACAAATAAACAACCCACCTCGAAAAAACAATTTTCGCATGACGCAAAGTGTTGCCTCGTGTGGGGTTCGAAGCTGCGTCGTACAGTCAAGTGTCGAGGCGGCTGTTAAAGCCACTACGCCAACCGTGCAGTGGAAATAAAACTGCGATGTACTAAACTATGCTTTAACATATAAACAGTAAATAATGTACAGAATTGTAGAGCACGGATGGCGCAGTTGTTTAAGCGGTCGCCTCGCCAGTTGGCACTGCGTCAAGTGTTGCGGCTTCGTTGTTCACACGTTGTGTATCCACTAATTGTTGTTTGAGTCCACATGTTCTTGTTATGATTGGTTGATTTTCGTAAAATGTTTTGTGACACAGGCTCTAGTTTACGCTTATAGAAAGGGCATTACCTATTTAAAACAATATTAACTATGTTGAAAAACCAGTTTAGAGATAAAATATTATAGGTAGTAGAGCCTTTCTGATTTCAGCATGAATGGGCCGGCCTTTGGTGTTGCTTGTGCCCATGGGCGGCGGTAATTGCTTACCATCAGGCGATCCGTCTGCTCGTTTGCCACCTATTACTATAAAAAAAAATGTTGAAAGTGAAGCATGTGAAAGTGATAAAAGTTTTGTTTCGTGTAGCCATCGAACCGAACCCAATACTCAAGGCGAGGTAACCGCCTAAATCACGCCGCCGTCAACATTTGAATTATAATGCTAATAACCACAAAATCTGACTCACTCTCTTATATCAAGCTATTCATTTTATAAGCCCATCTGAAACTATATTTACTTCATTCAACAAGTGCGCTCAGCTAAATCTCTTTCATCACACAAATCGTTTATTACGTAAAGCTCTTTCACGTGCTATCAAAAGTTATTCACGTCTGCACGTTTGCCAATGAATCTCTTTGCTATTATTAAACAGGTCAATGCACTCTAGAATAAAATATCAATATTTTTAAAACTTTTCCGTTATTTCCTGATTGATAGACAACTGAAACTACTGGGCACATGAAGCTGAAATGTGGCTTGTATGTTCTTAGGGGACCGTATGAGTGCACTAGAATGGGAATTCCCAAAATTTCCAAGGGATCAGGAAGATACGGTTAAATTTAAAAAACTTCATTTTGCTGACATACTCTAGTAGCTTATTTATATCAGAATAGCACATCGGCTACCAAATTGTCCAGACATCTGAATCCCTGCGGGCAAAAGCTAGTATATTATAAAATTACTTAACATAACATATCTTGTTTTAACACACACATTATGCTCTTATTCAGTCTTAATTTCTATATAAGGAGCATTACACTTTGAGATAAGGTTAACATAAACGGTTAATGTATACATTTTACTATCGTTGAATCTCTTGAAATAATAATATTTTACAAGAAACTTAATTTACTTAATTCGTATAAAATAACTGCACGGATAGCGTAGATTTCATATTTCCAGTATGAAACTAAACTTCGGGTGTAAGATTGTAAAGTCTGCCGTTATCTTTGTAAATTTATACGTATGGCTTTACATACTCATTATGGATTAACTATAGCCAGACAGGGAACATTTTCGTGGTTAGACATAATTATATTCACTTGTTTTGACGTTCATAGTCGGGTCTGATGGTGGCTTAAGTGTATAAATGATTTTAACTTTGACTTCGTTCTTGCGAGGACTAGCGTAAATCCAGGAAATGTTTCAAGTCATAAATACTAATGACCTCCATCGTAACGACCATTAAACTTGACAGAAACCGCTTACATAAATAATTAGATACAATTAAAATCTATTGATAACTGACAAGCCCGCCCAGACTAGATGTCTTTCGAGTAATAATATTAAAAGGAGTATAACGGTGCTCGGAAAACTGCTTTATTTGCATTTCTCACTCGGGTTGCTCCGAAGCAAATGGCCTATAAAATGCTTCGATAAAGGCTAAGGCAAAACCATGCTGCACTTTACTGCAAATGGATATTGTTTATTTTTTTAATAACGGTTTTGAGTTTTGAATTAAGATTGTTCGAATTATAGTTTGGTTTGAATTTGGTATTCAAATTAGGGCTCGTTCACGTTTATTACTATGGATGCGTGTACTTATTCATTCTGATTATATTCCTTTATCACATTTATCTGAAGGAGCGAAATCTGAATGTAATCGGGTAGCCGTCTATAGATAAGGGCTGAAAGAGTAATAGTGGCTTACAAAAATGTTGACAGTAAATTGAAAAATTATTATATTGCCCCTCGTTGAGAAATGGCATCCTCAAATGCCGGTGGTGGAAGTATGTAACTGATTACCTCTACTGATTAAACAAATTGCTGCAGAATACGAGTACCTATATTAAAACCATACAAGTGTTATATTATGGTAACGTAAAGTTGTTAATCTGGACCAGGGGCTCTAAAATGAGTGTCTTAGTACGCAACCGGGACAACGCTAAGATGACTAAAAAACTATATTTATTAATATCCCTAGTTTTTAAGATATTCACGTAGCAAATCTGCTACGACCACTCCTTTTTGTAACTCGCTAAATGTTAGGTACCTCAAGTGCGGATTAAGATTTCAGTTGAGGACGGGAGATGAGGGGTCAATACGTGCCCCAGATATTTGAATTTTTGTACTCTCTGTAATGGTATGCCGTCGAGTACAACAGGTGGTACATTAATGGTGTCCCTAGCCCCCGCCTCAAACACCATGATTTCTGACTTTGTGGAGTTGTACATCAAGCCATATAGTTTAGCGTACCTTTCACATTGAGCCACAAGTCTTCTAAGGCCACACACCGACGCACTCAGTAGCACCATGTCGTCAGCGTAGCTGATATTATTGACGCATATACCGTCTATATGACAACCGACCCTAGTGCTACTGAGCTCGTCGATTAACTCGTTTACGTATAGGTTGAAGAGCGTTGGTGAGCTCAACCCCCCCTACCTCACCCCGCACTCCAACCCATACGGACGTGACAAAGCTCCAGCCCATCGTACATTATTGATTTGGTTACCATACCAGAACTTGAAGATGCTTATAACTCCATTTGGTACTGCAGCGTAGTTCTGATGGAAATTAAAAGTTAAATTACAACGTGCTCTAATGCCTGAAGTTCTCAAACAAAATCAGTTGAAAGTGGTACGTACGACTGTTGCTAAGTGAATTCTTACATATATATCTAAATAATTTGAAGTGTTTGTCTGTAATAAATGCATGTCAAATGAGAAATAGCTGCAACATCACTGGTTAAAACATAAAAATAATTTAATGTATTATTTATTCCTTTGTCTATCACACATATTTAACAAAATTAATTGTGTCTCACTTTGATCTGCATTCCGTCATAACCGGGCTAAAGTTGTATAATTAAGTAGTCCAAAATTGTAATTCATAAAACCAAATTATGTACCTGCCATCCTTCTTATTTTCAAAAAGGTGACGAAGTGACTTCAAAAAGGAGTAGGTTCTCAAGACGGTTTATTTTTATTTTTGAACTTCGTCAAAATTTTACAGATTTCAGAAATGATTTTCTTTCGTTCAGTAACACATAAGTCATTTGGTCCTATCCAAGTTCAAAATTAGAAGTCAATATTATACTTCTATACATAATTATTACAAAATGAAGTCCACTTTTAGTCCCGTTTGCCCGTATGAACGCGATAAAATCAAAATGACCGAACTTATGCATAGTTTTGACCAACAGATAGTGTGATTCCTGAGGAAAGATTTAAAGCTCCGTACTCACATACAGTTTTACTCGATTGAACTAACATGTTGTGTAAAAACGACGGCTCGGGCTTTCGTCCACACATTCAGTATTGATCTATCGAGTGATGCTCACCGTTCAGTATTCACCGAACCGTTCGAGCCAAAAGACGGCTATTCAACAAAGGAGACGGTGGCTACATTTAGAAAATCTCGCAATTCTTAATTGTAAGAAATCTATATACGTTAATAAATTCTCCACTTTGGAATAAACTCGTAAATCCATTTTTTTCATTCAACACGTGTTTGCACGACGATCCACAACGGCAGACTGACTCGATCCGCGCCACTCGTGGTTACGTACACACACTTGAGACAAGCTCGACGGTTCGCTTCGAGTAGGTGCGAAGGAATTTACTTTTATTTAATTCCATCGAGTCGGTCTGATGCTTCGAGCTGTGAGTTTTGCGGTCCACAAGTTAAGTTTTAGGAGTTTTGGAGTAAAACTATCGAGCAATACCGTATGTGAGTACGGAGCATATATAAGTTAATTCACGCAGGTGGCCGAGAAATCTTATTAAATTAAATTGTCAAAGACGACATCCTACACTTTTTAAATACCCACTACATCCAACTAAATAGCGTATGATCCCAGGGCCGCCAGACCTTACTTATTTTTTCAGAAACGAAATGTATAGAACAATGTAGTGTTAGTAAGTGCTATGAGTGTACGCATACTTACTAGCTTGAATCTAGGGCCATTTTTTAGGTATGAGGGGCTAAAGGTCGACGGGAAAAATTTCCATACATTATTTAAATGCGCCCCCTAGCGGTCTCGACCGATCGCTAGATATTTATTATTATTTTGGAAGCTTTTAAAGCGACTGATAAAAAATTATCATCATCAACCTTTAACAGTCCACTGCTGGACTAGGCCTCTCCTTTGAAAGGAGGAATTGGCCTACTATACCACGCTGGCCAAACGGGTTGGTCTAGGGTTTGTATCAAGTTTTCCTTCTCTTACAGTGCTGTTCTCTGTATAATATGCTCCTTCTGTTGGCTCTTACGACACCCATGGGATGATATGGGGTGGTGACATTCCGTATTCTTAATCCGTCACCACACGGACTATAAAAAATTAACGTCACCGAAATGAGTTCGGCAGTATTATTTATGAATTTTTATTAATATGTTCTAAAACATACATAAAAATCAACACGGAGAGTTTAAAAAAAGTTAGTACAATTTTTACCTAACTTTAGCACCTCGTACCTATACATTGGCCCTTTATTCAAGATAACAAGTTTATGTGTACTCGTAGCACATACTAACACTACTATATTCGATATAATTATTTCGTTATAGACCCATCATATTTAATTATAGACCCATCACGCTGATTCCAGTTATCGCAAAAATATTCGAAAGAGTAATGTATGATAAATTGCAAAAATTCATAACAGCATGCAATATTCTTAAAACCGAGCAATATGGATTTCGTAAACAAAAAAGTACCTCTCTTGCAGCATTTTCTCTAATGAAACATGTAACGCAGAGCCTAAATGAGAAAACAATGATAGCATGTGCATTCCTGGATATGTCGAAAGCATTCGACTTTGTTTGCCATAAGACGCTACTCTCAAAGCTCTACAACTATGGAATTCGCGGCACAGCAAACGACTGGCTTCAAAGTTATCTCTCGAACAGGCTGCAATGTGTAGAAATAACGCACACTAACAAATTTCTACAAAGTACGTTTAGATCAACATACGAACCGATAAATTCCGGTGTTCCCCAAGGGAGTTTACTATCGCCCCTCCTATTTTTATTGTATATTAATGATCTCCCAGACGCTATAAGCCAGGAATGTGTACTATTCGCAGACGACACGACATTAATAATTAAAAGTAACGATGCAATTATGCTTAAGGACGATATACATGACACTCTGAAAAGAACCGTTACATGGCTAGAAACAAACAATTTAAAACTAAACATGTCTAAAACTAATATAATTAAATTCCAAACTTACAATACAAGCAGGACGAACCTTAAAATTAATTTCAATAATGAACCTTTAAAAATTGTTGAAGAGTGTGTATTTCTAGGTATGACTATCGACCAAAACTGCAACTGGAAACCCCACATGGATAAAGTAGCTAATAAAATTGACAGATACGTTTATGTACTGAGAAGGATCAGACAAATTGTAGACCTCCATACTGCAAAAATCGTATATCACGCATATGTGTCCTCCATGCTCCGATATGGGATCATTGTATGGGGTAACTCTGTGGACGTTAATATATTATTCCGAGCACAAAAAAAGTGCATCAGAGCAATGAGCGGTGCTCAATATCTCGATAGTTGCAAACCACTTTTCAAAAAATATAATATATTACCCTTACCATGCTTATATATTTTTGAGATATGCAAGCTAGTGAAAAAGCACCCGGAACTCTTTAGAAAGCTTGGAGAAAATGAGGGTAGTAGAACCAGGCATAAAAACAGACTACAGTTACCACAGATGCGACTTGAATTATTTAGGAGAAATGCCTTTTGCATGGCCATAAGGGTATACAACCATTTGCCTAACGGTCTCATTGAGTTCCCTACAACGGTATTCCTACGTAAATTGTTTAATATATTATTAGAAAAAAGGTATTACTCTGTAAAAGAATATTTTGATGACAAATCTCTGACTCTTATATTATATTAATAGAATTACACTATCGATTTGACATGAGGTTATTGATAATTCCATAATTGTAATAATGTTATTTATTGAAATTATAATACGATTATTGTTATGTTATTATGTAATGCCATTGTCAGAATTTGCATGGTAAATTTAGATCTAATATTATTTTTTGTTTATTGAATAATTAATTGTTTAATAATAGTAATAATTGTATTTAGCTGTAAGTAAATTTTTGCACGCCCCGTCAGGTGGTAGAATATGTTGTACTACGAACAAAACCCAACAACTTGTATAGGACCATATTCTAGCAAATAAATAATATTTCATTTCATTTTATTTCATTTCATTTCATTTCATTTCGTTTCTGAGAAAATAAGTAAGGTCTGGCAGCCCTGTGACTTCAAGATACTTTCTCTGATAGTTCACCAGTTTATAGCTTTGCCGAGGGGCCAATTCTGCTATTTTTATATGACATTAATATTGTATTTTGAATGAATTTAAAAGCGGTATTCTGATAACCTAATGTCATTATCGTATAATTTAAAATAAACAGTTCGTCGTTGACACATACGATCTCGTTACGATTTCATTCAATTATCAGATAATTTAGAAGAAAACGCTTTTTGTGACGTAAGTATGACACTGACATGATATCGAGACTACATTTATTTAGCAGAATTGGGCCCCTGTGGTATCTTGGACTAAAACTAAACATAATTCCCACAGTGACAAATACTTGTAGATTCACCCAGCACTCTATGGTGAGACGCTTAAATGGGCCGTTTCCTTTAAAGCATTCACGTTAAATTTAACTTGATATACCTGTACACGTGCCAGTACCTCCGTCGATACACAAACGTAAATAGAGACAGTGTAGCGATGTAAACACTGGTTGGACTAAAATTATAACCAAACTTTTTAGAACATGAAATAGCTGCCTCTATTACGTGCGATACTGTAGGCAGAATCCAAACTGAAATAAAATAAATCAAAATAATTCTTAATGTTTTCCTGCCACCAACTCTTCCCAACCACTTATCTAATGCTGACAAGAACGAGCAAAAAAAATAATAACGACTATTATTATTTCCAGGTCAATCTCACAATTCTTCATACAAGCTATACCACGTTGGAGAAGTGTTTATACCACCTTAGGGCTCAGTTCGGCAAGATCGACGACTTGGTGAAGGAAGGAGGTGAAAACTCTCAAATTTACGATCAGTTTTCTGCTCCGGCCATAGGAGCTGGTACGGGGGAGACGGAAAATATGGTGTTTGTTGATAGGGAACACAGTATGGTAACATAAATTATATTTAATTCTTTAGTTATTGCCTAGATGACTGCGATGGTAGTAGATAGTTCAAAGTCGTTCTGAGCCTAAGAAAAATATGGAGGTAATAGTGTGTTTTAAGGGCAGTTGTTGTTGTTATTAGTGGCATTCTTTAATACATGATCTCTTCAGTCATACCAGCCTATTATCACAGTCCCGTGCTGGACATAAAGCTCTCTTTATTTGCGTCACTAAAGCCAATGTAACGTAGTGCGCCTTTGGGTTTGTTAAAATGTAATTCGTAGTTGCTGTTACAATAAAAAATAATTTAATTCATTAAAGAATTTTACACATCCTTTAGCGAAACATTTTACTTACGAAAAATTACTAGAAAAATGCTATTCGAAAAGATATAATCAGGGTCGCGTGATTCGGCGATGGTAAGGAGTTTGTTGAGGGTCCGCTTCCGGTGGTCGTCCAGGAAAAGCAGCTGGTGTACTTAGCTCGTTGTCTGCCTGCAGGCGACAGAAAGCGCGGGCGCAGCCAGCGCTTCAGTATTTATAGTCCGTTGCAGGGCGCGGGTGGCGAGGTCGACCGGGCCGAGTGATGCGTCAAGGATTGACGTCACACACCCCCCTATAGGCCAGAATTTTCCCGGAGGGAAAATTCTGTGGCTGGTAGGTGGCGACTGCATTCCGGGACCCTGAAACAGATGAGTGGTGGTGGTGCCAGTAGGTTAAATACAAGGCAACTACTAACCCTGAAAGAGAAAAAAAAAAACAAATATAACCCTCGACTATTCATACGTCACCAAGCATTGAACGTTCCTATTACCTGACATACATCACATTCAAAAGGCCCACACACAATCAAACGTATGAACAAGCCAGCATTCATTCCCGATGCGAGTCGTATTCATTATAATACACGACGCGCGAAGAGGTATTATACGTGAGTTTTAGAGCAAATAGCCACCCAGTCTATGTTGGTAGGCACCACCTGACAACCCGGGTTCGATAAGTAAAATTAAATTGAAAATGTATAAGTCGTAAACTAATACTTCGATCTTCCTGACCAGATACAGCACCCTGAGGGAGGCCGTGGGCCACATCAAGAGTCTGCTGGCCTTCCTCGATGAGCTGGGGTGGCTCGAATGAAGACACCATTCCCACCCGCACGCAAAATACACGCCAAGACGTGGAGTTGCGGAAACAGCCCGTGCCATCAAGTACTTCGATCTTACTATATTACGATACTAACAATCATACGATCAGTTGGCAATATCACAAACAAATTGCTCATTAACAAGGTCGATGCAATATTGCAAGGACAAATTGTATTCATTTAAAATGAAATAACAATAATTACGGCGATGGTAATTTGAGCCGGTGAACACGTGAGTCATCACTGCGCGCTTGGCGCTGACCGCATTCCATTGCCGCAAGTCATTATCTAGTTTCTGAACACGATACAAATTAATTAAAGGCAATTGCACAATTCATAGTAAGATGTAATGAATAATATATCATCGTAGGAGACGGTCGATGATATAGTACACACTACCATTGTTAAAAAAACACAAATAAAAATCGGAGTAAGATGTAATGAATAATATATCATCGCAGGAGACGGTCGATGATATAGTATATACTACCATAGTTAAAAAACACAAAAAGAAACACAAGCGAGAATCGAACCACAGACCGATTCTGCAACAGCCTTTTAGCCACTGAGCCATAAGGGAAAAAAATATTTTATTATATTTCGATCAGTCATTACTAAAGCTATATGTAACAAGATATTTGGGTACATGATTTAGCTGTAAGTGGGAGTTAAAGACTATATACTATTTGTAACAAAGCGTAAAGTTATTTTAGTGATTAGATCATTAGTGATGAGCATTAATTATTACATTCTTAAGCTTTGTAGTGAGTTAATTTAAGATCTTTTATATGGAAATCACCAAGAGAAACATATCTGATATTTAGATAGTTAGATATTTAGTTAGATAAATATCAGATTGTGCAACAATACTAAGTTTAGCAAACCTCTTCGACAATTTATAACAGTAATATTCATTCATGTTTTATGTTAGCATGTTTATATAAATCGTCAACGCAACACAATGCGTCATCTTGCGAGCTCCAACTCGGAAACAATAGCACTATTGTTGGCCTTCACAAATAATTATGTAGGTAATTATAACTTCGCATACATATGCGTCTTACATTGTTGTTAATGACACTGTACCCAATCGTTTATAAACATGTTTTTGCTGTAATAGAATAAGGTTTAATTATTTTATTCAGCTTTTAGGTTTAATATAAACGATGGTGAAATACGAAAGGGGAATTTCTTAAACTTGTAAATCAATTAATTTGCTTTAGCCATTAAAGTACATAAATGATTGATTTATGTATAAGTACCAACTTAGTTATTTTAGTATTGAAATTATTTATTTAATTTGTGTGTAAACAGCCACTTTAGTTATTTAATGAGGTACAAAAGTTATTTATTTGATTTATGTGTAAATAGTCACTTAGTTATTCAAAAATAGAAGTTATTGATTTAATTTATGTGCAAATATCCACTTTAGTTAAAGTTAGTTTCAGTTCAATTAAGTTTGATAAATTCAGTTTGATATAATAACATTTGCGTAAACACAAGAACACATTATAACCAGCACAATTCAAGATGGTTTAGTAAAACCGGATGCATAGCATTTTGTATAAAGGAAACAAGTTACATATTGATAATTAAGTATTATTCCGGCCGTCAGCGGTTTAATATTACCATTTATTTATCATTATATGTTTTATATAATGATAAATAAATGGCAATATTCTAAAATATACCGACCATGTAAAGAATCTGGGCATTTATCTGGATAGCACTTTAACTTGGGGACATCAAATTCAGGCGACCAGTCGTAAGTTGTTTGCGTCAGCGGGGTCGTTACGTAGGCTTCGGAATTTTCTTCCAACAGCCACTAAAATTGCGCTTGCTCAATCTTTACTCCTTCCAGTACTCGATTATGCCGATGTCAGCTATCTTGATCTCACTGAACAGCAACTTGACAAACTTGAGCGTCTCCAAAACTTTTGTATCAGATTCATATTTGGTCTTCGCAAATATGATCATGTATCAGAATTTCGTAACAAACTCAAGTGGCTCCATATTCGTTTTCGCAGGAATACTCATATTCTTACATTATTGTATAATGTTTTATTCGATCCTAACACTCCCTTGTATCTCAAAGAACGTTTTAAGTTCCTCCATGACACACATGCAAGGTTTCTAAGGTCGTCAGAGAATCTGAGGCTGCAAATGCCAACGCATTCAACAAATTATTATAGTAAATCCTTTGCTGTCCAGGCAGTGCGCTTGTGGAATGCGTTGCCTCTTGAAATTAGGCAAGCAAAGTCGATAGGCATATTTAAAAAAACATTAAAACAGCATTTCCTATCGAGTAGCTAGTCAGTGTCAAAATAGGGTATTGTGACTATAATATCTATAATGTTTTATGTGCGTATGTATTTATGTATATATGTTTGTATGTATGGATGTATGTATGTATGTATGTATGTATGTATGTTTCTGTATTTACGTAATATATGTATGTTTACCTTTACTTAGCAAGGAACTTTATTACTACACCATATTATAATTCTATTTCCCTTATTTATTTCTTTCCATCCAAAGGTTGCCTGGAAGAAATCGCTTTTAGCGATAAGGCCGCCCATTGTGCATTGTATTTGTAAATTTCTTCTTGTTCTCTTTTAACTCTGTAATGTGACTTGTGGTGTACAATAAAGAATTATCTATCTATCTATCTACATATTTCAATAGAAACCAGACATTGAAAGAAACTATCCTAGCGACACAAAAAATTACAAGAAAAATTTTAATTCAATAATTGCGACGCAGGAATTTAATGTTTGACAATTCACAATGAACAGTAAATGCATAAATAGATGCATTTTCAAATAACATCGCCATAGGCAGTAACAAGAAGATAAAATCGAAGACCAAAAACAACGATTGTAGCAAAATAAACATTTGACAAAACGAACAACTTATAATTCTACGATAATATTCTTATTTTATACAAAATGGACAAAGATTACATTCGTTAATTATTGTTAGTGAGCAACCTGCATGTGACACGTGTACATTTCATAAATAAATGACGGCGGAATTCTAGCTAAATACCTAGTATATAATATGCTAGCATCTTTAGGTACGTTCATTCTCAGCCAGTCCAACTATGTTAGGTACACGTGGTATAATAAAGATGCAACTTTCTTAGTAAGAAATAAAAAGAATAGTTAATTTTAAAAGATAATCGCCGTAGTAGGCGGTAAAATTAGTAAATAATATCTACTATATAGAAATATATTTGTACAACATCACTAGCAGAAGGTTATAGTAGAAAAATGAGAAGAAATAAAAAAGAGAAGGGTGTGAATTCGTTCCATCAGTCAGCCAAAGCAGTAATTATTAGCAATAATTACCGGTAGCAATTAATTACCGTAGTGGCATTTAAAAAAAGCTAATCGCGAAGCATACGATCAACGAAAGTGACCTTAGCACATCGTTAGAGGACGCGAGGCCTTAAATCGCAATACAAAGAATGCGATCGATGAATGTGACCACAGCGCGTCATTTAATTGACACGTGGCCGCAAGCAAAACGATTATAACTTGTTACTTATGCGGTTGATACAAAATTAATTGTCACACGCGGCAATAGAATTAGTTATAATATAAATATGCTTACCATGCGTAGTAAGAAAAGAATTGTCTGTTGTGACCGGCGCAACACGACCGACCTTCCGTGCACAACAGAACAAAAAGAGAAAATGTCTATTGTGACCGGCATAACACCACCGCCTTCCCATGCACAATAGAACAAGCAAAAAGAAACAATATATGCCACTAAAATAATCACACACTGCTTTGGAATGATTTCACACATACACGGTTAAAAATAAATAAAATAAAAGGACTCCCTGGACAGCGGATTCTCAACAAAACCCTACCTATATATTCCCGTGGGCTCCACTGTAACGTAGTATCACCGTTGGGTGTGTTTAAATGAAATTCGTAGTTGCTGTTACAATTAAAAATAATTTAATTCATTAAAAAAATTTACACATCCTTTAGCGAAACATTTTACTTACGAAAAATTACTAAAAAAATGCTATTCGAGAAGATATAATCAAGGTCGCGTGATTCGGTGATGGTAAGGAGTTTGTTGAGGGTCCGCTCCCGGTGGTCGTCCAGGAAAAGCAGCTGGTGTACTTAGCTCGTTGTCTGCCTGCAGGCGCCAGAAAGCGCGGGCGCAGCCAGCGCTTCAGTATTTATAGTCCGTTGCAGGGCGCGGGTGGCGGGGTCGACCGGGCCGAGTGATGCGTCAAGGATTGACGTCACACCGATAAAAGGAAGTTGCCTACTACCTGTATGCTACGCTGCCCAGAGGGATTGGTATAGTTGCGTCAATGTCGAGTTTGCCGGTTTTTTGGTGTCATACATATATTTTTTTTTTTTTTAGGTTTCGCTCATGTGCCGCATGATCCGCCGCAATCAATGCTCCGTGTGCCACGAGAACATAGACTTTTTGTAAACAAAGAATTTCTACTAAGTGACTTAGCGATAGTTCTGTCAAAAACAAATAATGTCAAAACCAATGAGCGCAACGGTACATAGATACGTGTCATTGTAAACTAATATGTCAATGGATCGGGTTTTTATCGATATTATGCGCTGTCAACAGGATCGCTTAATGTTTTGAGGTACTGACGCCTAGAATGTCAACATTTGGCGTTAGTTCCTTAGAATGTCAATATGTGCCCGGTAGATGGCAATAGGCTCGCCCCCTATTACATTGGGACCGAAACATATCTGGCGAAGTGTGGGTGTGTAATACACCTCTGCCTACCCCTTCGGGGATAAAAGGCGTGAAGATATGTTATGTTATGTTATGTTATGTTCATTGAAATGTTACATTCTTGGGCTTAACATGCATTTATTCAGAGTACAATATTATATTGTTTAGTTATCAAGAAGGGATAAATCTAATATATAAAATTCTCGTGTCACAGTTTTCGTTCCCATACTCCTCCGAAACGGCTTGACCGATTTTGATGAAATTTTTTGTGCTTATCCGGTATCTATGAGAATCGGCCAACATCTATTTTTCAAAAAAAAAAAAAATTTGCAAAACAACGTTTGCCGGGTCAGCTAGTGTAAAGTAAAATACAAGTTTATAGGATCGCAACGCCCTTCTCGCTGCCGGCATCTCGAAAAGTGGGTGCAGAATAGCTGATGGCAAACTATTAGTCACGCAGAAAATTATTTATACCTAAAAAAGAAATTGCGTTTTCAGACTACCGTAACTTTTAATGGATTTTGTTAAAGTTTATTGTGACGATTTCATTCACAGACAACGTAAAATCTCCATGCCTAGAAATTTTAATGCAATGTACTAGCTAGTTACCTGTAATATTATTCATTGTTGGTCAATAATTTGATATTTTAGGATAGGTAGGCTACTTTGAACTGATTTATTGTCTATGATTTAAAAAAAACATGTGTATAATAGAGTTTCTTAATTTACGAAATAAATTACGTCTAAAACGACAAAAAAATCGGCAAATTTATGAGCATTCGACCATTCAAACACAAAATCAAATATTATTAATTCAGTAAAATTTAACAATATAAATTTAGAAACAGTGACATAATTAGGCATTGAAAAAAAGACTCTTCAAAAAGCATAAAATCTTAAACACAACCGTTTGAAATAAGTTTGTGAAGCCCTGAATGTGTGTTTACAAGAAGTCTATCTTCTTGTGGCACCAACTATAGACCATTAGAACAAACTATAGTTGGTGCCACGAGAAGATAGACTTTTTGTAAACACACATTCAGGGCTTCACAACCTTTGTTACAAATAGTTGTGTTTGAGATTTTATGCTTTAGTGAACTTTTATACTTTTTAAACAGTAGTTTTTTTTTCAATGCTCAATTGTGCTACTATGTATTTGAAATTATATTTTATTATCTATGACTTCTAGTCGTATCCAGAAAAATGACAATTTGAATGAAAATAAAGATATTTGATTTTGTGTAAGAGTGGTCAAATTTTCCTCGAATAATTTTCATTAATTTGGTGACTTTTTTGTAGTTTTTAACACGTTAGTAAATTCAAGACAATAATAGAGTACCATGTATGTCAATGGTAGAATACAAACAGGTTACTCTATAATGGACTTGATCTTTTTTAATCATAGGCAATAAATAATTTGCTCCTAGCCTAACTATCCTAAAATATTAAATAATTGTCTACAAATGTGATATATTACAGACAACTAGCTAGTATATTGCATTAAAATTTTTAGGCATGGCGATGTTACGTTGTGTATGAATGAAAACGTCAGAATGAACTTAAACAAAATCCATTAAAATGTCGCGGTAAATTTACATTCGGGGTAACCTTCGTAAAAGACGCAATTTATTTTTACACGGTATAAAGAATCTTATGTGCAAATAATAGTTTACCATCTGCAATTTACACCCGTATTTCCGCAATGTCGGCTACTGGATTAGCATTGCGATACTATAAACGTGCATTTAACTTTACGCTTACCCCTTCTTAACATCAAAAAAAAATGTTTATTTCCTAAGAAAAGTGCAAGCTGCAAGCAAGAATGTAACATTTCAATGAAGTTAAACCAAATGTTGACATTCCAGGTACCAGTACCACAAAATATTAAAAGATCCTGTTGACAGCGCTTAATATCGATAAAAACACGATCTATTGACATATAGTTTCCAATGACACGTACAAGGAGCAATTATTATAAGTATGGAGAGATAGCTTTAAACATAAACAAGAAATCTATCGTTATTTCTTTTTACTTGTATAAAATGTCATATGTGTAACCGAGACAGATGTATTGTATTTATTACCTCTTGAAATACTCATGTCGCAATAATTTTTAAAGAAGAAATGACTGTCAATAGTGATGTACTCATGTATTTATCTTTGATTGGTATTGGTATATAATTCGGTATTTATAGACAAGATAATTAAAATTGAGTATTATGCTTGAGTATTATTATGTACAATAAAAATATATAAGTGATATAGAAGGTGTAATAGTTGCAGCACCTTACAAAATGTAAATTATGTGTATTATGCAAAACCTGGCAATGAAAAAGAGTGACCGTGAGTTTTATTGCCCGTTCTTTCTCTTGGTTCTACGCCCTTGCTTTGCGAACGTGGCAGTAAATGTAAATGTAGAATCTTTAAGTAATTATTTTAAAATTTATTATTTTAACGTTCATAAGCGTCACATTATGACCCAAATGAATAAAGGACTTTGACTTTGACTTTGATAACCATTTGATTAAATAATATACCAATAGTATAGTATTTTACGAGCTTTTATTTAGAGTGTAGTACTTAGGTGCCTACTAAGAAACAAATACTGTAAAAAGAGAGGTAATAATAAGATATGATTACTATCTTAAGGAGACTTGACTTATGTCCAGCAAAGGATGTATTTTGGCTGAAATAATAATGCAATATTAATGGTAAATACAATTTTTCTCATTAAATTACGAAGTCAGCAATCGAATTTAAAATGTCCTTCAGGGTGCTCCTCTCCTACCGCTTATTTACAAGAAGAATTCAAGTATCCACTTCGAACTGGTGGTCAGAGTATACTTTATTCACCTCTATGATGATTCGCATTTCAGATATTTCCGAATTATATAGAGTACTTGCATTACAATAAAATGAAATTTTGTCTTAACCGTACATTTGGTACAATAAGTAGGTTACTTGTTATTTGTAAACGAATCCTCCAAATCAAACAAGTCAGCGGTGGACCAGTTGGAAAAAAATCCCTTGGCTCGCTCATAGAGTCGAGGCACACTAGACACTGGTTTTGTATACGAATGTCAATGTTTGTGTAAAGTAGCACTGGAAACGACGATGTCTTGCTGAGCGATTCTCCCCTTATTGTGGTCTAGCGGGAAGTTGTTCGACTGTGCCTAGATAGGAACAGTATACAGCGCAGTTTAGCATTGCTCGGTATCACAATTTGACAATATTCTTATAATCCGACAGAAAATAATTACCTTTAATTTCTCTTAAATTGACAATACTGAAACATAAATACATTTTTTGAAGGAGTGAAAAACTGCGCTATTAGGTATATAAGTATAATCAGTTGAATGTTGCAATACTGACTAAACAGTTAGACATCATTAAAAATCTATTTATGTCTCGCACAAATCAATGCATTGGCAATCAGCGAGTTATTTCATGTTCTCATTCTTTGTGATATTGGTATTGGAAAATAATTGAAAAAAGAAGTGTCAAAATAGTCAAAATCATTTATTTATTCCACAACGTAACGCACACGATAACTGCCCGGCAGGTGTGATACTATATGTATTACCAAAATGGGATGTACATAGGCGGAAACAGTTCACATTTACGAACAATATTTTCATCCTGAAATCCAGAAGTGCAAGCCATATTCTCTCTTGAAGCTTAATTATTACTTCTTAAAATAAGTTTTCGTTATTTCGAACATTTCTGAAAATTACGACACAAATCTGTTTATTATATACATATATGTATATATGATAACTAAGCATATTTTACAGTTGCAATTTTGGTACATATTGGTTGACAGAAATATAAGTTAATCATAATAAAGTGGAAGTATAAACCTCAGTATTAGATATCTGGTTAGTAATAATAATAGGCACAGCATAATTAAGAAATAATGCAAAACTTTTCTTTGAAATCATTCTTGATAACGAGCAGACACAAAATGAAGCGAACAAAGTTTAGAAGAATTGGACGGTTACCATTCTCCCTTTCTCATATTTCGAACCCAATTTCGTTTCAAATCTTCATCCTTTGGAAATCTACAATCTAAAATCACAATGAATAACCAATTATTCAAATTATAATCTTTCAGAAACTTGTTTTCTCATTGACAATTGTTTTACAACACTATCCTCATACTTTTTATCGAAATATTTCTATTATATTTATTTCATTATGACTAATGGAATAAAAATATGTGTCAACGGTGATCATTACCTTTATCTTTAAGTATAAGCTTTACAAATATCATTGTAGAATTATTACGGCAGATATCTACAATTTTACTTATTATGACTTACCGGTGGAAATATATTTTTTGTCCATTTTCGGTCAATAGTCCCATTCGACTTTTACATCCGACGGCACTACAAACTGTTGTAATTTTTTGATGTCTAAAAGTAATAATATTCACAAAAAAATATTTTGTAGCAATTAAAATTGCAGTTTAACTTCGACACGGCTTTCACTCCAGCTGGATGAACATCGACATGACATAAGATTTTTTTTAGGCATATGTCATTCAAGGCTGTATAAAACATGTATAAAAGCTCTATGGCTATCTCACTCGAACATATGCAGTTCTGTTATTAGAGAGAATAGAGATGCATATACGATTTCTAGTCTTTTTAAAATACTCTCTCCATACTTATAATAATTGCTCCTTGGACACGTACCTATGTATCGTTGCGCTCATTCTATTTGACATTATTTGTGTTTGACAGAACTGTCTCTAAGTCACTTAGTAGAAATTCTTTGTTTACAAAAAGTCTATGTTCTCGTGGCACGGACTACACATAATCATCTATCTACATACCTGTCAATTTGACTTCATATTGACTTAATTTTAGTTGGAGCCGCTAGACGCCGGTATAGCCAGCGGCCTGACGTTCACAGCACCTCGTTGGGAGACCTCCCCACCTGACCCAGTGTCCAAGCACATGCCTCGACTGTCTAACCATCCAGCAGCCGGCTTCTACTACCCAGAGCTGGGAGAACTGCCGGCCATCGCGAAAGTGGAAATTACAAAGGTAAATATAATTATATTATGTATAGGCTATAAAAGATCTCTAAATATTCATAATCAACCGTTAGCAGGCCACTTCTGGATAAAGGCCTCTCCAAAATAACGCTACAGTAGCACTGTGACAATATTGGATTCCAAACATTATAAAAAACTGATTATGAATTCATCAGTTTTCAGACATAAATCACATGTACAACATCATCAGCCTTTAACAGTCCACTGCTGGACCAGGCCTCTCCATTGAAAGGAGGAGTTGGACTACTTTAACACGCTGGCCAAACGGGTTGGTATAGGGGTTGTATCAAGTTTTCCTTCTCTTACAGTGCTGTTCTCTGCATAATATGCTCCCTCTGTCGGCTCTTACGACACCCATGGGATGATATGGGGTGGTGACATTCCGTATTCTTAATCCGTCACCACGCTGACAAAATCTCATGTACAGCAATAGCAATTTTATTTCACAGAAAAAAATACTAAGGCAATCATCTCAATTTCCATATCAAAATATGCACACATTTCCTTATTTGTTAATTCAACACACAACGCCAACTTAGACCCTGTTATAAGAAATTCACGAGCTTATTCTCCTCTAAAAATATTCTGAAACAAACCCAGAGGCGATATATTAAATATTCCAAGTAAATCTCGTACAAGTATCCGCATCCGTCCAATTACTAACACAAACCCTAACTTGCGTTTACAACACCCACGAGAAATTATGTTTTATAGTAAGCCACCGCCACCAAAGCAGTACATAATGTAAGCAGGCTTCCCTAGGTAAGATAAAACTAGCGAGCGACGTAACAGGATGATTTGATTAAACACTGAAAGCACTTTCGTATCAACGCTACCCGATAGTCCGTGTAACGCGATCATGTATGTACCTACATTAACATAATTGTTACATTATACCTACGGGGGAATGACGCAGTGTTCTAAGTTCTGCCAGCTTTTGCTATCTCATTGGGCTTAGTAGCCAAGTTTTTGGTTTCAGGGTTTTAATAATGGATCTTAGTATTTCGGAGTATAATTTTGAATAAATATTTTATATCGAGCAGTAGTATTTTAAGACCAATATTTATTAAGAATTATATATCTACTACTGCGGTCATTAACTTTTCATTCTTTTTTTTTATTCAGGATACTTTTTACGTCTGCTTTATTAAGAAACGCCTACTTTGTCATGTAGTTTTTATACCGTAACCGCGATAACTTCTAGTGAAAATAATCGGCCTATGACATGTTCGATAAAGAGCATTCGGGTCTGCAGGCGTGACTTATATCTATAATTCATTTAAAACCCCAACATTCCACACGCGTAACTAATGAAAACGACACCTTTTTCTTCGAATGCAGTTAAGTAGAGTTTGAATGTAAAAAAATAGATTGAAAGATGTATAAAGTTTTTTTTTATTATACTCGATATCTTATCGGTGACTGCATCTCTCGACCATGCATGTATAGCGTATGCGTATGCTGATCGGGAGGTCCCGGAAATAGGCTCGCCCGCTATTATATGGGACCTAAAATTCATAAGGCGAAATGTGGGTGTAATGCTTGCGTAATATTACATCTCTGCCTTCCTCTTCGGGGTTACAGAGGAACCTTAAAATAATCTTCTCGGTTAATTGAAGACTAAAACAGTGATTGGATATTTTATCATTTCAGATCAAAGAATACTCTAACAAAGAACTGAACGATCGGGCTCACAAAGAACTGATGCATTTGATGAAGCTAAAAATACATTCAAAGGACTGCCTAGGAAGACAGTCGTCGCCCCTGATGATGACTTTAATGGAGAAGATGAAGAACACAAAGAAGTAACCACAAAGGGTTACGTTGATAGGCTGAAAGATTTGGAAGAAGATCCTGTGGGAATTCCGAGATCTAATTCTCCAGAAAACAATGTCATTGTCGTCACAAAGTCACAAACTACCACGTAAGTACCATAATTGACATCTATGTATACTTTTTCGCGCTATTTTCTTCTTTACTAACAAATAACAAATAGCACAGAAAATACGCAGCGCCTTCATTATACAGAGGAACTGTACAGTAAAAGAATGCTATTAGTATAGAATTTTAATCAAATAATCTATGTTCTGGCTACTGAAACATAATTATTTTCAATAGCCAATATAAGACCATTAAAAAAATAGCATTGAAATCTATAACGCATCAGTGACTACTGTGCAGCATATAACGACACTTATGTTTCCCGTAACTATCAGAAAAGGCGAAGGTGAAAAGAAATTTAAACTAGCATTAAATATTAGGCTATGAGTTTTTTCAGAGATTATTGGGCAAGCTGAGCACAAAATTAATGCAATTTCTATATAAGACACACAAATTTGAGCATTTGTGCGATCTTAAATCAAATTAAATCTTATGGTATAAAATATTGTATACAGGTGTAAAATATTGTATACTGGTGAACGACGATAAAAGATACTGAAGTAGATAACTTTACACAAAATTGACAAAGCACATAATAGCGTTTTCTTATAATATTATAGATAAGATTGAAATACATTTCATTTACGTATCTTTGTCAACATCAAATTATTTTTACACACAGCATATATGAGTACAAAACAGACTCATATTTATAAGAGTTACAACAGTAGCGCATTACGTATTCCATCCATTTCGGATAAAAGATAAGAGATGTTACAAATTAAATTACACGTACATAAAACCGCTACTTTTCACAATATTAATAATACAGAAATTATAATCGAAACAAACAATAAAACCCAGAAATGGATGAAATTGAAACAAACAATAAAATGAGAAATGGACGAATTTCTCCACAAATTCTCATTGTCAACATGTCGAAACACTCTACGTCGGAATTACGAACTCCTGTATTATGGTAATGCTAATGGAAAAGTGATAAATGCTACGCAAAAGTAGCGACGTGAAGTTATATCAATTTCAGTGTAACTGAAGTGTATTTCTGTGTTACGAGTTTCTTATAACAATATTATTTTGTCTGCCACCGAAAATGATCTTGTGGGACACGTTTTAATGCGAAATTCTTTTTCTGACGTTTAATCAAGTTTTATCGTTCACGTGAATATAATTTATCTTTGAAGTGGTTCTTTGCTAGTCATTATCAAACAGCAAACCTTGCTCACTGAGTTCAATGAATCTCCTTTTCTCATAACTTACAATATGTATAAAACTGCAATTAAGTAGGTACTTTATCAGACACACCAATTCATAAAGAGAACACAGACCAATAAAATTTAACGCAACAAAAATAAATATGCTTTTCTATATTGAATACTGATAAGCTAGTAAGAATTAGAAACGTACCAACATAATTTGTAATTACCCATTACAACCTTTTACATAACAAATTGTTCGTGTGCATGTCTTACTACATTAAAACCGTAGAACAATTTCATTATTTTTATTATAGTTATTTAATTTTGTATAGGTCTTTTACTTTAACTATTATTTATTTTGTTATAGGACAACAGAAAAGGAGTTCGAAGGTGAGCTGAAAAGCATGGACGATGTTGTGTTAGCAGTCGCTCAAGGGAAGAAGTTGGGTCTGCATAAACATCTACCGAGGCATTTCAGATCGCGTTTGCATCATGCTGTCAACAAGATCCAGCTTATTTAATACATGATCTCTTCATAGTCATACCAGCCTATTATCACAGTCCCGTGCTGGACATAAGGCTCTCTTTATTTGCGTCACAAAAGCTATGTTACTATTTAGAGCCAATAAAAGGAAGTTGACTACTACCTCTATGCTACGCTGGCCAGACTTAAGTCGTACATGACTCTTATATTCTTGTATCTTTGTAACGAGTTCACTAGTTATCTGCTGCTAACGCAGCCAACTTCATGAGGATAAAAATCGACAGATATGTAATTGTAGTGTTGCCAAACTATGTATAATATGTGGGTCTCCCTTGTTTGACTGAAAGGAATTTGACAAATTTTCACTTCCCAAAAAATTTTTCGCGTTATTTTATTTGCCAAATTATTACTTAGCAAAAAATCTATTCACAAAAATATTTTACGCAATCCTAATGTTTGGGAAATGAACGTTTAAACTATAACTTGTTTGCCAACTAGTACTTTTAACATTTTTTATTGAGTCAAATGTTTCAGTTGGAATAACCGTTTTTACGCAAAATCAATAATTATCCTAATCTAAATAGTTCAGTTCCGGGTAAGATACTAAAAACAATCTCTTTTTTATATTATTGCGAGTCGTTTCTGGTTTCGTAGGAGGTCACAGTTCTAACCTAACCTAACCTTACCAGTTTTTTAATAATTAACCTACTCTAACTACTTCCATAAATAAACTAATATCACCAAACGTTTATTGTCTGAAGATTGTTTGCTGTGATAAATCATTTGATTAAAGACCAAATGCCATAATTACATTATACTTGGTAATATTTCGCCAAGTATAAATTTAACCAAATAAAAATATGCATACTAAAATCATTCGAAATATTGCAATAGTATAAAAAATTGTTGCTAGTTTGGGTAATTATATTCTGTCAAAATCTTTTCGGCAAAACGGCAGGATCCCATAATATGTATATGTGCTTAGTGAAAACATTACACGTACTAGGGGCGTTCAAAAAGTAATGAGAATAGATATGTCAGAAAATGAATTTATTTAATACTAGCTGTGCCCGCGACTTCGTTCGCGTAAATGTTGGAATTTAATTAGCATGAAATTTATGCTAAGAGTATATATATTATTTTTATCTTTTATATGTATATTATATACCTAATATATATCTTTAGAACATTTCTTTATACTTACACAACATTAACTGTTTTACCACCTTCACATAGAACATACATACATACATACATAGAATCACGCCTGTTTCCCGGAGGGGTAGGCAGAGACCATGGAACGCCATTTGCAACGATCCTGACGTCTCCAATCTGATCAGAGAACGTCCGCCTAGGTTTTCCCCTTCGTCCTGTGCCATTAACACTTGCCTTATATATCTTCTTTGTCAGTCTTTCGTCATCCATCCTCTCCATGTGTCCAAACCATCTCAACATGCCTGTACAGTTTTCCTGTACAAAATGCTTACTCGGCGTTTACATTATATGCGCGACACCGTTGCATCGGTGTAGTACCTATCATTTTATTACGAATAATAAAAGTCAAGTTGAGGAGAGGACCTTGCGGCCGCACACCTTGCCCAGACGCAGCCGTGCCGCGGGAGGCATGCTGCGAGGCAGGCGTGCCCCCTCTACAGCAGTACAAGAAAAGTGATAGTGCAATTTGTGAAACTGTGAATGAAGTGATCAGGCCAATAGAGTGCGTACCAAGTGAAATCAAAAGATTAGTGTTAAGTGTAGACGTGGGGACCTCCCCTACTCCTCTTAGGTCGCGATTTAATGAACTTTAAACATACTCGTAGCTATAAGTACTAACTATATAAATTGTTCATTATCATTCTATGTATCACCTAATTTCAATATTATATCATTTAGTGTAAGAATTCATTTTATTTTTCATTGTTTTTATAGATTCTTTATCATTATACTGATATCATCTTTTGAGTGGGCAGGATGTACAGTTTACCTACCTGTACAAAATGCTTACTCGGCATTTACATTATATGCGCGACACCGTTGCATCGGTGTAGTACCTATCATTTTATTACGAATAAATCAGTGCATTTACAGCATTCAGCTCGGGCGGTTTCTTTTATCAAATACATACCTAGTCTTTCAAACCAAGCAGACGTGCCTTGTACCAATATTTAAATGATTACATGTTAAAGCAATTAATCAAATCTGTGACCTACTTGCAGCGTTACGGCTTGGCCACGGGGACCGGCGACGCGACCTGCGACACGACCGGCGACGCGACAATTCGTGCGACGCGAAAAACATGCCACGGGCACACGCGCTCGCCGCCGCGACCAGTGTAGACCAGGAGCGAGACGACATTAGCTGAGATCTTTTTATGAAATTTAGCTCGACATTGTACGGACTTTGGTGACAATATCACATTTGTTTCAACCCGGCAATCGAACCCGAGACCTCATGATCCGCTTACACTACCGCAAGATCACAGAGGCAGACTTGATATTGTGTACCTAACCACGGTATTGAAATCTATAGGAAATTAAATATATATTTTAACTTTGTACAAACGGTCGATTAAAAATTCTAAGAATAATATCATGCTCGCGGAGAAATAAACTAAAAATTTTATACTGGCTCAGCTCCGGCGCTAGTCGCCGCGACTACCGCTCGACGCCGTGGCGTGCGCCGTACTAATTCATACATTTGTTTTGGTCACGCGACGTGTCGCGCGACACGCCGCGGTACCGCTCGGTGCTATTCGCCGGTCGCGTCGCCGGTCGCCGCTGCGCGTGGCATGCTTAGAACATTTCTATACATTTGATTCAGTCGCAAGTCGCGTCGCCGGTCGCGTCGCGCGTATTTTCGCTGGAGCGAATTGTCCGTGGCCAGGCCGTTATATGCTATTACGCTGAGTTAGTGTTTGTGCATTATGATTGTCATATGACTTTTGAGATGGCTAATATTCAAAATAGCCCGTTTAACCGCAGTACTATAACACAGCGCAGCCCTCCCAGCACCCCACAACCACAGCATCATGCTTCTGAGGAGTCATTGGAAGTCCTCACCTCCGGTGAAATCAAATCTTGGAAGTCGTCAATGGACCAATGCCTCAATGAAATATGCCAGATTGCCGCCGAAGGGAAGCTAAACTCACAACAAAAGTTAAGGATAAATCACATCGCAAGGAAAATAAGCGGTGGAGCTACACTTTTGACTGCCCATTATCATTCGCTAAAAGAAAATAACATTTTGATAAATGCGAAACTGGAATCACTTAAAGAGAAACAAGACCTTTTTGAATATCTCAAAGACTTCAAACAATCCATAGAAGAAAGATGCAATAAACCAGAGACGGAAAAGCCTATGACCTTTGCCGATATGGTAAAAACTGATAAAAACACCTACATGCGCCCTAAAACAATGAGCTCTATTGCTATTCATCCAAGCAATAAAGAGAAAACAAGCGACGACACAAAATTTCTCGTCCAGAAAATCATTTGCCCAGAACAAATGAAGCTTCAAGTGCGAGGGCTACGAAAAACCAAAAACGGAGGTGTGATTATTAGCACTAGAATCTAAGGAAGACATAGAAAAGCTAAGACAAGCAACACAGCTTAGCAGCTCGGGCCTGAAGGTGGAGGAGCCACCAAAACGAAGACCGCGTATTGTGGTTATCGGAGTACCAGCTAATTTGCAAGAACAAGACGTCTATGACTGCATATACGAGCAAAATAAAGCTGACAAGCTGCCCAATCTGACACGCGAATCGTTCCTATCGTCTATCAAACTTAGCCACAAATCCGGCAAAAGAGAAGCCCCGACTTGCAACCTTGTACTAGAAGTTTCTGCCACTATCCGACGAGCACTTGTGACACAAGGACGAGCCTTCATCAACTGGACATCTTGCCCAATTAGAGATTTTACGCTGGTGACCAGATGTTTTAAATGCCAGCAGTATGGACATGCTGCTAAGACCTGTCGTGAGACTGTTGATACGTGTGGTCATTGTGGCGAGGTAGGTCATCAAGGAAATGAATGCACCAAGAAAGAGAGTCCACGTAAATGTGCGACGTGCCTTCGCTTCAAAAAACCGAGGCAAAAACAAAATAGGCGACCCCGAGTGTCCAGCGAAAAAGATGGCAGAGATAAGGTATATAAATTCTATAGATTATAGTGAGGGCGCCTAAAAGCGCCGTTTTTGTTTTATATTTTCGCAGTTTTTTTTGTTTTTTTTGTAACACCTTAGTTTTTTCGTTAATATCATGACTGAAGAAGTAATTAATGAATTAGATAATATCACTGTACATTCTTCAAAAATGTGTGATACGGAAAGCTGCAGTTAATACGTATCGAACTTTAGGAAGCCTTTAACTATACTAACCCAGAATATCCGCAATATCTATAAGAATATCGATAGTTTAAACATATTTTAGATAGATTAAAAGTTGAATGCGACGTCTTAATTCTTACAGAATGTTGGCTAGCTAACAGAAACAATAAACTGCCAGCTAAGTTGGGGTACAATATATTCTACAGCATAGTATCTTTAAATCAGAACGACGGTGTGGTAATATTTGCAAAAAAGTCCCTATCACTGTTAAAGAACCAAAGGTCAAAGAATACAACTGTCTACAGATAAATATTGGTGATGATACTGCCATCCTTGCTCTCTACAGACCCCCATGTTTCAGAAACCTAGATCTTTTTAATGACGACTTAAATTGTATATTACAAAGCCTATCTCACTTTAAAAACGTCTTACTAACCGGTGACATAAATTTAAATTTAAACGCTGACACCTGTGACACGGGTACCCAAGACTACCTAAACCTGTGTGCATATCATGGACTTTTTCCTTCTCATACTTTCCCTACACATCAGAGTGGTTCCTGCTTAGATCACGTCATGCTTAAAACTAGACTTCCATCAATAACACTTGTCACTAACTCCTCCATAACTGACCATTGCGCTATCCTTATCATTCTGGATTTAGCACAATCACAGAACATTAGACGATCACAACGTAAAACTAAAATAAACATGAGTGGCTTAGAACATGCGTTGCGTAACATTGACTTTAGCCCAGTTTTTAATAGTGTTGATGCGAACAAATCACTGGCCTACTTGATTAACACAGTGCAAACTAGCATTTTTAGAAATTCTACTATCTATACAGTTCGTAAGAGAAACTATAATATTAAACCATGGATAACTCCAGGTTTGATTAGATGTATTCGGCATAGAGACAAACTACATTTAAGAGCGAAACAGAACCCTGACAACTCTATCCTGCAAATTACATATAAAAGCTATCGCAATTTTTGCAATAATCTCCAAAAGAAAATTAAAATAGAATACGACAAACAACAAATAAATGTCGCTGGCAATAATAGTAAAAAGCTTTGGAAGTACCTTAAAACCGTTACATATACATCCAATGAAAATACAGTCGACACGAGTTTATTATATAATAGAAAATAAAATAAATTACATACTTACATACATAGACTCACGCCTGTTTCCCCGAAGGGGTAGGCAGAGGCATATTAGACGCCCACTTTTCGCCAGTGTTTTGATCCCACGTAAAAAAAGATGTGTGGCACTCGGAGACTGCCGCAGTAAAGCTATTGCATAGCATTTTTTATCAACTTATGCAATTATAATTATATACTTACATATTTATTTTATTTATGCAGTATTTTTTTTTCTTTGATATAATTTTTTTTTGTTTTATTTTGGTACACTTTGGTTTAATTTTGGTAGGAATGGTAACTTTGGTAGAAATGGTAGGTACTTTTGGTAAAGATGGTAGTTTTGGTAGCAATCGTAAGTAACATGCTACCAAAACTACCATATATGCCAACAATACAATTTCTACCAAAACTACTATCCCTACCGAAAATACAATTCCTATCAAAATTACTATATGTACCAAAACTACTATTCGTCCTAACATTATCATATCTACCACTTTTTTCAAAACTATCATTTCTACCAAAAACGCCGGTGCTGTCAAAAGAACCATTTCCCTCAAAACAACTATTCTTACCAAAGTTACAATTTCTACCATAACTACCACTTGTAATATAATTAATGACAATAGTACCTACTATGAACCGCTGTAATATGTTCCACATAAAAAAACTGCCATATATGCCAACAATACAATTTCTACCAAAACTACTATTCCTACCGAAAATACAATGCCTATCAAAATTACTATATGTACCAAAACTACTATTCGTACTAACACTATCATATCTACCACTTTTTTCAAAACTATCATTTCTACCAAAAACGCCGGTGCTGTCAAAAGAACCATTTCCCTCAAAACAACTATTCTTACCAAAGTTACAATTTCTACCATAACTACCACTTGTAATATAATTAATGACAATAGTACCTACTATGAACCGCTGTAATTTGTTCCACATAAAAAAAACTGCCATATATGCCAACAATACAATTTCTACCAAAACTACTATTCCTACCGAAAATACAATTCCTATCAAAATTACTATATGTACCAAAACTACTATTCGTACTTACACTATAATATCTACCACTTTTTTCAAAACTACCATTTCTACCAAAACCGCCGGTGCTGTCAAAAGAACTATTTCTCTCAAAACTACTATTCTTACCAAAGCTACAATTTCTACCATAACTACCACTTGTAATATAATTAATGACAATAGTCCCTACTATGAACTGCTTTACAGAGGTTCATAGTAGGTATGTTCCACATAAAAAAAAATACCTCTGTACAAGTAAAACATTTTATTCTAAACTAAACCTTAATTAGTAACCAGTAAAGTTCATAATACATGTTAATATGTCGATACCTTTGGGTAGAAAGGTCGTATAAACCATTTTGGCCAAATTGAGTTATATATACCATTTTTCTCAGAATTTTTTTCTCTATCAATCTGTATATATGAAATGCAGAAATTCGCACAAAAATGGTTAATACGACCCAGAAATTTTCGGTCATGGCCTCATATAAAAGGTAAATTTTCAGTTTAAAAGCCGAATGTTTTCTTTTTGTAGTTTTGTTATGATGTAATGACCATAATTTTTATTAAATCAGGGCGTAAAAATTGTCGTTTATTGTAAATGGTTTATACGCCCTAACGTGTAAAATGCATTACCTAAGCATAGTTTAAATTCGACGTCGTAAATCCTTATTGCATATCGATACCTTTGGGTAGAAAGGTCGTATAAACCAAAACCCGACTTTTTAGCAGAGCTGAAGAACGATTTCTTTTTAACATAAAAATTCATACCTTATTTTGATTTTGAAGTTATAAAAAAATATTTATGAGAAAGGTTCTAACAATTTGCGAATGAAAAAGGTTAAATCATCAAAACCATCTATCTTCTTTAGTTTTGAAGTTAGCTTGGATTTACGTCTAAGAAAAAAACAATTCATGGTTGATACACCCCATGAAAATGTACTTGAAAGGACTTTATAGTTCGTATATCCACTTTTGGTAAGCTTAAGGTCACATTTACTGTCGTAAAAATCCATATATCAACACCTTTGGGTAGAAAGGTCATATAAACCAAAACCCGACTTTTCAGGAGAGCAGAAAAACGAGTTTTTTACATAAAAATTCATATTTTTTTTGTTTTCGAAATTATAAAAATATGATCTATGAGAAATGTTCTTAAAATTTCCGAATTAAAAAGGTTAAATCATCAAACCTATCCATCTTCTTTAGTTTTCAAGTTAGCTTGGACTTACGTCTAAGAAAAATCAATTCCTGGTTAATACATCCCATGAAAATGTAGTTTAAAAAAACTGTATAAGTCGTATATCCATTTTTGGTAAGCTTATGGTCACATTTACTGTCGTAAAAACCCATATATCGATACCTTTGGGTACAAAGGTCGTATAAACCAAAACCCGACTTTTCAGGAGAGCAGAAGAACAATTTTTTTAACATAAAAATTTATAACCTTTTTGTTTTTGAAGTTATTAAAAATTATTAATGAGAAAGGTTCTTAGAATTTGCAAATAAAAAGGTTAAATCATCAAAACCTATCTATCTTCTTTAGTTTTAAAGTTAGCTTGGATTTACGTCTAAGAAAAATCAATTCTTCTTTAATACACCCCATGAAAATGTACTTTAAAAAAACTGTAAAGGTCGTATATCCATGTTTGGTCAGCTTCTGGTCAAATTTAGTGTCATAAAAACCCATATTATGTAGTTCTTTGTATTAAAAACCATTAATAATCATAGCTCAATTACATTCTGACTAATAAACAATCCTGTTACTCTCAGAATTAGTAGGAACTCAATTATTATTATTCTAATACCCATTAATGGTCGATTCAAATAAAATAAAACTAACATAACTAACTTATTATAATACCTTCTAATCAACATTTACTATTATTTCAATAATGGTACATAATACACAACATAATAACATACCCAACAGGTTTAACATTTTAAATTGAAAAAATAATTAAAACAACTTAAACTGAAAAGTGAAATAAAAAAATCTACTTAGTCATAAAAAACAAAAATTATAAAACTTCTTCTAAATTAAAGTAATCAGGCATTTCAATAATTTATAAAATGTTTGATAGTATTTTTAATTTTTGTACATATATAAATGTACTTAAATCAATAAATTATTGAATTAAGCCTTTGTACTAAGTCTCAAATACTCCCCACCTCCGTGGGATCTCCACCTTGTCGTGGGGGGAGGAAGGCTCAGTAACCGTGGGTTTCAGGTACACCCACGGTGAAGCCAAGCGGGATCTCCAGAGGGGACGCTCCACGTGGGCTTGGGTGAGGCCTGCGTAGGATACGTCCAAAGTGCGGGTGCGGGGGACAGTTCCGTCTGTGCCTCGCAGTCAGGTGCGGTCGCGGTAGGAGAGGCGTGTCGGTGTTGCGTTGCCGCGCGCCCTATCTCCCGCGACCAAATGACCATTGTTGCGTCGCAGTGGGGCCGCAGAGGAAGAGGAGATGCGGCGTCGCGTTGCCGTCCTCCCTATCCTCTGCGGCCGCTGGGTGTTTTGGCGGCGGAGCCCAATGCCTTCATCCGCCGCCAAGGGGGTTTTGTTCGGGGCCCGCCTGACCATCTGGCGGGCCAATACCCGTCGGGGGGTTGCGACGAATGCTTCGGCGATACCCGACTCGCCGACACACGGGTACATGAGAAAGTCGAAAGTCGAGGTGGTTTTTAGTGGTAATACCACATACTCCGGCTCTCATTTCCCCAAGAGTCGGAGATCCGAAGGGATTTTCCACCTCGTAAAAAAAAAAGCTTAAATACTAAGTAATTTATTTAATTGCAACTAAATAAAAAAAACAAGTATACAACAATCAAGTACTAAACATAACTAACTTATGTACTATAAAGTAACTTATTTGTGATATAAATTTGTATTCATAATTAGTTTAAAAATATTTATGATTTGTTACTATAAATCTTTTTAACAATTGTTATAAATTTTTTAAAACGAATTATGAATTATTTCTTGCAATAATGCAGAAATATCGGTTTCTCGAAACAAAGGTAGGTGGAGTAGAAGTAGGCTTGCCAAATGTCCCGATTTAATCGGGATGTCCCGATTTTAGGCCCCCGTGTCCCGGATCCCGATCACAGTGCCGGCGGGACGCAAATTGTTCCGTTTTCTTACATATACGATTTTATTGTCAAATTCCCGTGCTGTAAAGTAGTGCGCGCTCGTACTGCCTACGAGTTACGACGAACGGGCGAGCGGGCGACAGACATCCACTAAGTACAGCGGGAAAATGTGTTGTGTGTGTGTGTGTGAGCGAGCAAATGCGCGGCGCGTTGCACCTGTGCCATGGGTTGGTTTTGATGACTTGACTACTTGTTTGAACAAAATGTCAATGTCCACAGCCGAAAGTAATCTTGATCACTCAGTCAAATTACTATTCCGCGTCATCTTGGGTTGGTAGATGGATGTACCAACAACTTAATATGTTTCGCTGACGCCAGCGAGCGTGCTTACGTCGGAGTCGTATATCTGCAAGTCCGCATTGGTTTTAACTACTCGGTGCAGTTAGTTTGTGCCAAGTCCAAGGTCTCGCCTATTAAAACCATTTCGGTTGCGAGACTGGAGTTGTGCGCGGCCTTTCTGCTGTCTCAGTTGCTCCGCAAGGGTCAAGAGTCTTGACTCAAGACACAGTTTTGCCCCCCTACCCTATTAATAAAATATACGCATTTTCTGACTCCAAAGTAGTGCTCGCTTGGATTTATTCATCTCCTCACCGCTGGCAGACTTTTGTCGCCAACCGCGTTAGTAAATTGATTGAACTTGTTCCCGCTACTTGTTTCAATCACGTCGCGGGTATTGAGAACCCCGCTGATTGCCTGTCTCGTGGTGTTACTCCACTTAATCTTCTGCATCATCCATTGTGGCATCGTGGACCTTCTTGGATTTCCCATGATCCGTCAGAGTGGCCCATGCAACCTTTTGACCACAGTGCAGAAGACGAAGATGTACCCGAACGGAAGTCTGTTTCTCATCCCGTGATTGCTGAGGTTGCGGAATCTCCGATCTATATACTCGCACTACGCATGTCGTCGTGGTCTAAGTTACTCCGCGCCATCGTTTATGTCTGTAGGTTTCTTAGGCACCTACCTAATGGGACTTTTGTTTCAAGTACTGATCTTGAAATTGCAGAATGTAAGTTACTACGAGCTGTACAGGCTGTTCATTTTAGTAACGACATTCAAAATTTAAAAAACAATGTACCTTGTTCTCCCGCTATTCTTAGGCTCAAGCCGTTTCTCGATGAGCACGGCGTCATACGCGTTGGTGGTCGTCGGTCAAATTCGGATTAACCTTATAACTACAGGCATCCTTGCATTCTACCGCATCATGATCATGTTGTCGACCTTCTTGTTGATTTTTATCACAAGAAGCATCTCAATGCTGGTCCAGAGCTGCTTATGTCCTTACTTAGGCATAAATATTGGGTTTTAGCCGTTCGACGAATAATTCGTCACAGAATACATAAATGTAACGTCTATTTCAAATTTCGTCCGCGTCCGACTTTCCCTCCCATGGCAGATCTTCCTAGCCAACGCGTCAATCAAGTTGATAAAGCGTTTACACATACCGGTTGTGATTACGCAGGACCACTGCAGTATACGCCAGTGCGTGGTCGAGGTGTTAAAAGCCGTAAAGCTTGGCTATGTATTTTTACATGCTTAACGACGCGCACTACGCATATTGAAGTTGCGACAGATTTAAGCACGGTGTCATTCCTTGCAGCCCTTAAAAGATTTCTTTCACGGCGCGGCCCTATACAGTGTTTGTATACGGATAACGGCACTTGTTTCGTGGGCGCAAGCTCTTATTTACGTGACCTTTATAAATTTCTCAGGGAAGAATATCGCACTCGTCTTCAGGCAAAACTTTCCATAAATCATATTGACTGGAAGTTTATTCCGCCAGCATCACCACATTTCGGTGGATGTTGGGAAAGCATGGTCAAAGTATTTTTTTTTTTTTTTTTTTTTTTTAATATTCTACCACATTCACACAACACCATCTAGTCCCAAACTAAGCAGAGCTTGTACTATGGGTACTAGACAATGGATAAACATACATATATACTTTTTTTTTTGTAAATACATACATATTATACATAGAAACACCCAGACCAAGACAAACATCCATGTTCATGCACACAAATGTTTGACTTGAGCGGGAATCGAACCCGCGACCTTCGGCGTAGCAGTCGCTTACACTACCGCTCCGCCAACCGGTCGTCGAATTAAAACGATCTCTTCAAAGTTATAGGTCAACAGATCCTCTCTAACGAAGAGCTTTTAACTGTCCTTGCGCAAGTCGAGGCGCTGATCAACTCGCGTCCGCTCACGGCTTTGAGTAGTGACCCTGCAGAACCATCCGCGTTAAGCCCTGCACATTTTCTGAACACAGTGCCATTATCGTCATTTCCGGCTCCTGAAGCAGACTCTTCAAGCTTGTTCCAGAGACATACTCTGCTGGATAAACTCGTGCAGTCGTTCTGGCGGCGCTGGCGTGCGGAACATCTCCATCAGCTTCAGGCTAGATCCAAGTGAAATAGTCCTGCATCCCCTATACAGGAGGGTACGTTGGTCATCATAATACATGATAATGCTCCGCCGCTTTCATGGCCGTTAGCCATCGTAGAGAAACTGCATACTTCCAAGGACGGTACAACCCGCGTTGTTACCGTGAAAACAGCGAAGGGGAGCTACGTGCGCCCTGTTGTACGTCTCTGTCCGCTTCCAACTCAGTGAGATCTAGCCTGAAGTTGGATCTACCTCTTAGTTTAAGTATTTAGTTTGTAGTTTTCGCTATTATTTCTTATGTAATTTTCGCTAAAGTTAATTTAGATTAATTTTACTATCATATCGCTGTCTTAGCCTATTGATGGGTTATGCGGTAGTACACCCAACATAGCTAAGTTCAATTTTTTTTTAAAGGCTACCCTTTAGGGCCGGGGGGATATGGTAGCGCCATCTACCTTTCTATCGATAATTAATTACATCGACGTCAATCCTTCTTCGCTTGCTTGTCCAATGCGAGCGATCCTTTTGTTTCCTTCCCTTTCTTCCAAGGGCATGCCTATCGTCTGATTCGTCGCATAGTGCAACGACGGTGACAGTGAAGAAACCACGGCCCCGCTGACCGGCTGTGTCCCGATGCAGCAGACGTGTCGCGCCGAACACGTGTAACGCAAAACCATTTCGCCATATTTTTTACCGCTTCCATAATATAAACGGGTACAAAACCGCCCGCAAGTGTAGTGGAGTGATTAATGTAGCTTCAGGATTCCCGAAGACACCAGGAGGCCGCCATTTGTAAAGAAGAAGACTGCTTTGCAAGGTAGGTGTGCTCCCATCCTTCCGCCTCCCATGAACCCACTCACTTTTCCTTTCCTAGGCGATCAGAACCCGTCCCCTTACAGTCCACAATATTAATCCTTCTCCAAATCGCCTAAAACTGTCGGTTTCGGTGTAACGCCGAACCGACTTATTTTCCACAATATCATCGAAACACAAACGCAACGTTCATACCAGAAAAAGAAAATTGACTGTTTTAATGTCAAAATAAGTGTCGTTAGATATTATGGATGCCAGTGTCATAAAAATATGTTCCCATATTTTAGATAAATACAAAATATTACTTCGTAGGTAATATGTTGCATAAAGGATATATATATTATTTATAGAAAATATTTCACCACCTGTTTCAAAATATCAAAATGTTATGGCGTTGTTTTGGTTATTAGAACATTCATGCAGCTAACTGTTTGCACAATGCCTGTACTTTTTCCCTATTAAAAGAAGTTTGCAAGAAACTGTAAACAATTGTCGAAATATGCTAAATGAGTTTTAAATACGAAATGGCAAATGGTGATGTTACTTATTTCCGAATAATGATAATTTAGAACTAAAAATCCCCATTTTGCTTTAACATCAAATTAATATATATAAAATAATAAAATAAAAGAAGATTTTCCACGTATGAATTGTTTAAAAGCAGAGACAAGTAAAGAATATAGACTGACAAAGTCGAACAAAAAAATGTGACTCGATAATTCGTTAACATAAATGACGAAAGATGTCGCTACGCGTATCGAATCGAAAAATAATTAGGGCAGATAACATGTGACGTCAGTCGTGCCCCCGCTAAATGGTACATAACATCACTGGATGGCGTTATATTCAATTTATTGCATACTTGTCTTAAATTTATTAACGTGGACGAAAAACGACAACGTAGGTAGCCCTTGTGCAAGGTCATTCGAGAGTTGAGGCCCTCAAGGGTGCTCAACCTACCTACTACGGTACTATTAATTGCTACCGTTCAACTCTTTCAATTTTAATTTTCGAATTATGTGTGTGGTTTAAGTACTTTAAGGTCTAAATTTGCAATGAAATGATGCACTATATTTTGCTGGTTTGATAACAAAGCTGGCAGATGGTCTCGTAACTGCCCACCGAGCTTGGGGTCGATTGATTTGTTTTGAGGAGCACTTTATACGCCTACATGATATTCGGGGTCTGATGATGAAGCTGGAAAGTGGTCACGGCATCTCTGTAATAAAACGTCCTAACTCCACCGAGTTTGGGCTCGATTGATTTGTCTTGAGGAGCACTTCACACCTAGATGATATCCAGGGTCTGATGATGTAGCTGGAAGGTGGCCATGGTATCTCTGTGATAAAACGACATAACCCGACCGAGTTTGGGCTCGATTGATTTATCTTGAGGAGCACTTTACACCTAGATGATATCCACGGTCTGATGATGAAGCTGGGAGGTGGCCACGGCATCTCTGTTATAAAACGACATAACCCGACCGAGTTTGGGCTCGATTGATTTGTCTTGAGGAGCACTTCACACTTAGATGATATCCAGGGTCTGATGATGAAGCTGGGAGGTGGCCACGGCATCTCTGTTATAAAACGACATAACCCGACCGAGTTTGGGCTCGATTGATTTGTCTTGAGGAGCATTTCACACCTAGATTATTTCCAGGGTCTGATGATGTAGCTGGAAGGTGGCCACGGTATCTCTGTGATAAAATGACATAACCCGACCGAGTTTGGGCTCGATTGGTTTGTCTTAAGGAGCACTTCACACCTAGATGATATCTAGGGTCTGATGATGAAGCTGGAAGGTGGCCATGGTATCTCTGTGATAAAACGACATAACCCGACCGAGTTTGGGCTCGATTGATTTGTCTAGAGGAGCACTTCACACCTAGATGATATCCAGGGTCTGATGATGAAGCTGGAAGGTGGCCACGGTATCTCCGTGATAAAACAACATAACCCCACCGAGTTTGGGGTGGATTAATTTGTCTTGGGGAGCTCTTTAGGTACACCTAGATGATATTCGGGGTCTGATGATGAAGCTGGAGGTGGCTGCGGCATCTTTGTAATAAAACGATGTAACCCTACCGAGTTTACCCTAGACGGCCGGTTGGCGTAGCGGGAGCGACTGCTACTTCAAAGGTCGCGGGTTCGACTTCCGCTCAAGTCAAACATTTGTGTGCATGAATATGGATATTTGTCTTGATCTGGGTGTTTCTATGTATAACATATATGTATTTACAAAAAAGTATAACTATATGTATGTTTATCCATTATCTAGTACCCATAGTAGGGTCATTTCGCCTGTTCGCATCCATTTAGTACAGTTGCCAAGTTTGAAGGAGAAAATAAAACTGTAAAATATTTGTTCCAGCAAATTGATTCGATGAAAAATTAATGAAATGTGTTCATTATATAGTCTATTTTAATATTAAGTTTAACTTTTCTTCGAAACTTTGTTTTTTTTAAGTAGACAAACTTCAAAATTTGGCATTTTACCCAGTTTGCGTCCAAAAAATCTAAATTGTGTCCACCTGTGGACCATTTCGCGTCCACCAGCTTAGACAAGAAATATAAGGGTGATATTGTTAATACAATCTAAAGAAACATTGGCTTTTTACAATTTCTACATTTAAGATTAAATTTATAAAAAAATCAACATTATTATTATTATTAAATCACTCTAAAGAAACTATAAATAACTATTTATTGTTTTCAACATAGATGGAACTTAAAATCAAAGATAAAAAAAAATAACGATAAATGTTGTCCAATATTGTGGTCTTCGGAATAGCATATTTTTTTCATAATTATGTATCTTCTTCTTACGAATATCACTAAACGCTTTCTTAATTTAATCATCTTCTGATTTTTTTTCTTATACTGCTACTTTCTTGTCTCCTAAGAACTCATTCTGAATAGAAAAAAATATGGAATAAAAAAAATTACGCATTTCATTGCACTAAATTCGTAAAAATCAGATTTTAAACTCAGTCTTAATCAAAAATGCGTTTTAAATTATTAAAAAAAAATATATATATCATATATTTATGTTATCATTTCTATTTCATTAAAAAATGGACGCAATTTGCTATAATATTATCCCTTGTAGGTATAGTTTGCGTCCACGTGTGATCGATTATTATATCGATTGTATCTTTTATTACAATCATAATAATCATCATTGTCTTGCCCTGGTCCCAATTTATTTGGGGTCGGCGCAGTATGTCCTTCGCTTCCATACTTCTCTGTCACCAGTCATCCAATCGCTTACCCCTTTCTCTTTCATATCCATCCTCACACAGTCCATCCATCTCTTCCTTGGCCGTCCTCTCCCTTTTCGTCCTTCTACATGCATATCCATCACTTTTTTACCTACATACATCTCATCTCTCCGCATAACATGCCCATACCAGGCCAATCGACTCCCTTTCACCTTTTCAGCTATACAATCATAATAATGTGGACGCAAATTGGTCATTTATTGCATTAAATGTTAAAATAAACAAAATCCCAATATCTCTCTCATATTTTAATCACATAAAAATAAACAACTAAAGAAAACATAAATAGACGAGTTGGCGTCCATTGCGGACGCAAAGTGGAAGTTTTATAAATTCGGTGTTGTAATTCTCGTCCACCTTATGTTATTTGTTAACTATATAAAATACAAGCTAATTCATAATTCATACTTTCGTCTTTTCATTATTAATGTCTAGAAACAGCTATTTATGCTAAAATTCACATAAAACAATAAAAAACTTACCGTTAACCACGCCGCTGCACACTATTTTTTTATTTATATCCCGCGCATCTGCACTCTTTTGTTGAACAACCAAGATTAAGTAATTTTTTTAAACAGCATTAGCTGGGCGCACGGAACTTTTGTCTATTTGTGCGTATACATATATATACGTTGAGGTATTGGCGGTACTGACTTTTCATTTTATTAGTGTGTTAGTATACTTATTTTCGAGCATTTTTAAAGGGAGGTCCGTAAAATGGACGCGAATTGGGCGATGGACGCGAACAGGCGAAATGACCCTACAAGCTCTGCTTAGTTTGGGACTAGATGGTGTTGTGAGAATGTGGTAGAATATTAATAAATAATTATAGTTTGGGCTCGATTGATTTTGACGTGACAACGTCTTATAAATTGGTTTGCCGGGTGACACTTCAAGAAACTGCGTTACGCTCCGCTCACGTTATGCGCTCACAATGAGAGCGAGTGAGAGGCACGCGTCCCTAAGAGCGAGAGAGACAGACATAAAAAGTGAAAGGCACGCGTCTTTCATCCTTCTTCCTACTATACGAATGAATATTCACATTAAAATTATTTTACCACTCAAAGTCGTTGTCACGTAAAACTTTCGCCCGTATACCGACTTTACAGGCAACCAATTTTTTTCTTGAGGAACACTTTACACTTAGGTGATAATAATTATGATACTACGATACTAGCTATAGCGGTACCGGGTTTGATTCTCGGTTTAGTGGCTTTTTGCATTTTCTCATACAAAGTAGTTAATAAATATTTAGCCGACAGGTCTCACTCATGGTATGAGTTCGTGCGTGCGACCTTGAGGCATACATAGAACTAGTTCGTAGATGGTTGTTTACGAATGGTTACTAAATAAGTGTATCTACCTATAAAAGCTATATACCCATCCCATCTAAATTGGTAATTTTATTTTGGTTTTAGCGTCATCTAGTGAAAATTCAATGTAAACCGTTGTACATTACCTTTCGTGTTTTTACTACGCCATCTATTAGTACACATTCAAAAGTGATAAAATATGCACGTAAAATGAAATAGATAATTTAGCTTATTATGAGCAATATTACCAATTCTAAAAAAATACTTAAACGACTTCAATGGCTTAACAGCCATTGAAGTCGTTTAAGTGAAGTTTAAGTGAAGAAATAATTATATTTTTATGACTTGTCTGGCTGTAATTAACGTCGCGTGCTATTTGGATATAGCTCGCGATTTGAGCTTTTTCCGAGGCACATTTTTTTGTTCGACTTTGTCAGTCTATATTCTTTACTTGTCTCTGTTTAAAAGCAAACGTGCCACAAAATAGCCCAGTTTTGGTCATTCTCCGACTAATACAATTATCTGTAAGATAAAGCCTATCTACTCGTAGAAATGATAAAACTGGATATTCGATTCGCAACATTTATGGTTTAGTTGGAGATCTCAAATCCTTCCTAAGCAAAGCAATTTCATCATTTCAAATATAGCAGTGATTCAAAAACTTCGCTGTATTTGAAGATCCTTCCGATGTCCCTTGAGACTGCATACATACCCACATCTACACCCCAAGTATTTGTGTAGCGCTTCAGACGACGCAAATATAAATCGATTTCAAAACTCCGCCATAGAATAAACAATTACTTTATACTTACTTTTTATGATTGTGTACATTTGTTGTGCAAATACAGAACAAATGATGGAGGACATTATGCATAGCTCTGTGCAGAAGAAACTGCAGTAAATTAGAGTTATGATTAGAGTTTTTTTTTGTGTTTTTTTTTCGTTTTAAAAAGTTCGTTATGGCAATTATCATGGCTAGAAAGGAATTAAATACTGAGATGATGAGTGAACGAGATATATGGAAGAATACATTGACCTGAAGTATATAGCGATAAATAAGTATAGGAGGATGATGATGATTTGGACATCGGGTTTTTAATGTACATATTTAATGTTGTAGATAGATTTGTTAACATATTTTCTTGTGTAACCTGTATTATAATAGTATATTTATAATTACTAAGTAAGTATGTTTTATTTTCTCGTTTAACCCTTAGCCACCTGACGTGTTTTTCAGTTACACTACCACCTGACGTCGGTCCTAGAGACCGCTTGCTTATTTACTATGGTTAATTATTTTTATTTATATACTAGAGGACGCCAGCAGCTACGCCTGCATTTTTTTTAATTTACCCGTTTTGGCCGATCCTGTGGGAATTTCGGCAAATCCCTTCTTAGTGCACCCCTACGGTCCCCAAGGAACATACATGCCAAATTTCAGCTTCCTGCGCCCAATAGTTTCGGCTGTAGCGTGTCTGTCAGTCAGTCAGTAACGCAAGGATTTTATATATTAAGATTATCTTAAATGAAAGTCAAATATATATTTTTATTATATTTTTTATTAGTTTTAAGTTTTTAAACAATGAGAAGTCTTTATTTACTTATATTAAATCAACACATAAAATAAACATATGAAATTTTAGAAAAAAGAAGGAACTTTGGATATATGAGTTCTGAATAGAAATTTTAATTACTACATATTATAATAAACCTATTTACTATCAGTCGAACATATTATCTTAAGTTTAAAATTATTTTTGGCTTAATCAAGGCACAATTATTATAAAATCACAAAATATAAAGTTTTACAAGTTGCGGCGATAATCAAGGCACATTTTTTGGCTACATTCAATGCAAATTGGATGTTTACATACGAAACACATATAAGCTGTTTTACGCTTCTTCTTAGGGTCGCATGTTCAACAAGTCTTCCTTTTTTCAAATTTTTCAGGATTGTCAGATGATGATGTGCTGGGCGTTTGTTCTATGTATATATGTAGTAAAAATAACATAACAACCTGACGTCGGTCACTCAGACCGCACACAAAATATAATTACCTATAATTCACAACTGCGCGCACGTCTGGAGCTGCCGAGCGCGTGGCGCGTACTGACGGGGGAGAGGAAAAAGTACAAGGACGCACGGTTGCACCGCGCGCATAGCAACAGATTTATTTTGAAAATAAAATCGCACGAGTCTCTGAGACCGACGTCAGGTGGTTAAGGGTTAAGGTCGGCCAGAAATCCTTACGATTCCGACACGGAGGTCATTTCGCAACCAGCCCGCGAAATCAAAAGCAAGAAGGAGAAGAAAAGAAAAATAAAGAGCACAACTAAATCTAGACCAGAAAAGTCTAAGAAAAAGGTCCCGGTCGCAGTCCAACGCGACTTGTCGGATGATTCAGAGTCCGAAATAGCAGCAGTTCCCGATCAAAAATCCCGTTCGATATTTTCTGATTCTGAGGTAAGTCATAAGCATAGCATTAAGTTTCGAACTAAAATGTTTTATCTCTACAACAATTGTCGTTGATATTCGTAAAAACAATCAGTCAGTTAGTAGTATCTCAAAATATCAATGACAAAATAGTAACGAGCTAGCAATAATAAATATTTTCAAACTATGTTTCAGGACGAACAAGAACAACCTGTCAGAGCTGCCGCCTTGAGGAGCTACCTCTCGCGGCGTGTGGGCTCCGGGTTCACCCTGCAGCGTGATCCGACACGACGAGGGGAGTTTTACATTGAGTTGCGTGTATACAATAACCGGGAAGCAGAGACACTTGCCGCGGACCGTTGGAAGCGAGCGCTTTTCACACTTCGTTCAGCACATGATGATAACGATGAGGTGTGGAAAGCTCTCACTAAGTTTATAACTGCTGCCAAGGCAGAGTATGCAAATATAAAGCCGATACTTTATCCATCCAATATTTAAATTATACTATATATATATATATTATAATTATATAACCATAATCATTTTAATTATCTGCGTATGCCATTGTTTAACAAAATCTTAATTTTTCAGTGAGTACTATTATAGCGTGAGTACATTTTATTAAGTGTAATTAAAGTAATTTAAAAATTTAAGTCTACTATTTTAATGATTTTTGTGTGCATATTTAATCTTTATTTACATTACATTGCCTTTACAGCTCCATTCCAAATAATCTTTGGAATAAAATCTGTAAACTCTGAAATATAAAAACTGAAAACTCTGAAATATGAAAATTCTGAAATATAAAAACTGAAAACTCTGATATCTAAAAACTGAAAACTCTGAAATATAAAACTGAAATCCCAGAAATTTCAAAACTGTAAGCTCTGAAATTTTTAATCTTTTTTACATTACATTACCTTTACAGCTCCATTCCAAAACAACTTTTGGAATAAAAACTGTAAACTCTGAAATATAAAAACTGAAAACTCTGATATCTCAAAACTGAAAACTCTGAAATATAAAAACTGAAAACTCTGATATCTCAAAACTGAAAACTCTGAAATATAAAACTGAAAACTCTGAAATCTAAAAACTGAAATCTCTGAAATATAAAAACTGAAAACTCTGGAATATAAAAACTAAAAACGCTGGAATATAAAAACTGAAAACTCTGAAATCTAAAAACTGAAATCTCTGAAATATAAAAACTGAAAACTCTAGAATATAAAAACTGATAACTCTGAAATATAAAAAACTGAAATCCCAGTAATTTAAAAACTGAAAGCTCCGAAATTTAAAAATTACAATTCGATATTTTTTAAATCATAGCAATCATTTAAAATAATTAAAGTATTTGAAAGTTATCATAACTTGTTGTCAAGATTCAATAAATTAGATAAGCATGAAATTTTGTGATGATTGTCAGCTGTATGTCTCAAAATATTCTTCACATAAAAAAAGTAATTTACATAAAACCAATTGTTTACTTCATACCGAATTCGAAAATGTTCAATTAATAGCTAGTGCTTTTAGAGGAAGAATAGCTAGTTACAAAATTAATCCTCAAAGTACTAAAATGATAACACCCGAATTATTTTTATCTAATGTGTTCAAGACTATTTACGATTTATTACAACCATTACTTAATAAACATAAATCAATAAAAATTAATTTTGAGCTATTTATATTATATAGGCTACCGAAAAATGAAGAAATATCATTAAAATCTTTCAATACTAAATACTCTATACTGAATCAAAGTATGGACTTTATGAATTTATATAAAGAATGTGTAGAGAAGTTGATATGTAAATGCTCGGAGTTTGAATTATCAGAATCTGGTTGGACTATAGAGGAAGTTAGTCATTTAGAGATAAATGTTGCTAAATATAATCCTTTGAGAGCTGGAAATTTCATTTCATTACCGCCAAGAATTAAAAAAACAAAGGCATGTCTTAATATTTTGAATATGGACAATCACTGTTTTCTTTGGTGCATCATAGCACATATGTATCCAGTTAAGAATAATCCTAACAGAGTTTCATCTTATCCACATTATTCTAAGATTTTAAACACTGTTGGTATGTCTTTTCCGCCAACATTTGATGATATAAAATGGTTTGAAAAACATAATACCAATATCAGTGTCAATGTTTATGGTTTGGAAAAAAATGACACAGTTACTGGTCCCTTATACAAAACTATGCAGCGAAAACTTAATCATGTAAACTTATTATTTATTAGCAGAAAAGGTAGGAGTCATTTCTGCTTAATTAAAAACCTAGAAAAAATCGTACGTAGTCAACTCACAAAGCACAAATCTAAAATTCATTTATGCGAAGAATGTTTTTTGTATTTTGAATCACCGGAAAAATTAAATAATCATAATTGTGGTAGAATGCAGACAATTCTTCCGGAAGATAACAGTAAAATTACTTTTTCAAATTATCAAAGAACCCAAAGAGTACCAATTGTTATTTACGGAGATTTTGAAAGTTTATTACGGGAGTATTCAGATAAAAGTAAAAGTAAATTTACCGAAAATATTCAAATTCATGAAGCTACTTGTTTTGCTTATTACATATGCTGTGAGTCTAACCCTGAATTAAATAACTTAGTATCTTATCGCGGTCCAAATTGTTCAAAAAGATTTGTAGAGTCAATTATTAAGGATTCACAGAGATTGTATGAAATATTAATGATGCACAGAAAAATGTTACCATTGACGGAAGAAGAACTCAGGTCTTTCAAATCAGCCGAGGCATGTCATATTTGTAGAAAAAGATTTACAGACAATAATTGCATTGTTCGTGATCACGATCATTTCACTGGTAAATATCGAGGGCCTGCTCATAATAAATGTAATTTAAATAATGAAATATGTAAGTTTATTCCAGTTATATTTCATAATCTCTCTGGGTACGATTGTCACTTATTTATAAATGAACTGTCTGCCGTTAGTGGCCATATAAAGTTAATTCCAAAAAATAAAGAACGATATATTTCTTTTAGTAAATATGTTTCACTAGATTCAAAAACAGCATTTCAATTAAAATTTATTGATTCTTTTAATTTTTTGAGTTCCAGTTTAGATAACCTAGCAAAGACTCTAAAAGTTAGCGATTTTAATCATATGCGATCATTTTTTATTGATGAAGATTTACTGAGCTTATGTCTAAAAAAAGGTGTATATTGTTATGACTATATAGATTCTTGGGACAAATATGAAGAAACAAAGTTACCAGACCGTTTTTATTTTTACAGTAAACTTACTTCAGAAATTGTTTCAGAAGATGATTATAACCATGCTTTAAATGTGTGGAAGAAATTTGGTATCAATAATTTAGGTGAATACACTGATTTATATTTGAAATGTGATGTCCTGTTATTATGCGATGTTTTTGAAAAATTTAGATCAATGAGTTTAAATCACTATGGACTTGATCCTTGTCATTATGTTTCATCACCATCTTTGAGTTGGGATGCTATGTTATTAGTAACTGAAGTTGAATTAGATTTACTATCAGATATAGAAATGTATCAAATGCTAGAAAATGGTATCAGAGGAGGTTTAGCTCAGTGCTCCCTAAGATATGCGAAGGCCAATAATAAATACCTGCCCAATTATAATGAACAAGCTCCTAGTACATATTTGGCTTATTTAGATTGTGTCAATTTATATGGTTATACTATGATGCAGCGATTGCCAATCGGAAATTTTAGATTTTTAACAGATAATGAAATAATTAAGTTAAATGTAAATTCTGTTTCACCTGACAGTGATGAAGGTTACATACTTGAAGTAGATCTTCACTATCCTTCTGATATACACGATGATCATTCTGATTTGCCATTTGCAGCAGAGAAAATAATTCCTCCGGTCCCAAGCACTAGTAAAAGTACTAAATTAGTAGCCAATCTTAACGACAAATATAAGTATGTTATACATTATGTTCACTTGCAAGAATGTTTAAAAAATGGTATTGTACTGTTGAAAATCCATAGAATCTTGGCATTTAGTCAAAAAAATATTTTGGCACCATATATATCTTTAAATACTTCACTCAGACAAATAGCTACATCAGACTTTGAAAGGGATTTTTTTTTAAAACAGAATAATTCAATATTTGGGAAAACTATTGAAAATAAAAGAAAGCAAGTTGATGTTAAGTTAGTTAATGTATGGAGGGATAAATTTAATAAAACCAATAAGATCTGCGGTGCTGAAAAATACATCGGTGCCCCCAATTTCAAAAATCTAGCTATTATTTCTGAAAATCTTATAACTATTCAATTACAGCCTGCGAAAGTTGTTTTGGATCGACCAATATATATGGGCTTTACTATATTAGAACTAGCAAAGAGTCATTTATATAATTTTCATTATTCAGTTATGAAAAAAATATATTTTGATAACATTACACTATGTTACACTGATACCGATAGTCTGTTATATTTAATACACACTCAAGATTTTTATGAAGATATAAAAAATAATATTGAGTATTTCGATACAAGTAATTTTAAGATTAATAATATTTACGGCATTCCGCATTCAAATAAACAAATACCAGGATTTTTTAAAGACGAGATGGGTGGAGATGTTATTTCAGAGTTTATTGGTTTAAGAGCTAAATTGTATTGTATTGATACTTTAAGTTCCATAGTTATGAAAGCTAAAGGTGTAAAGAAATCTGTCTCTAAAGAACTGACCAAAGAGAAATATAAAAAGGTTCTAAATTGTAACATTAATTTTAGATATCCCATGTTTGTCATAAGATCCAAAAATCATAAAATCTATACCCAAAGAATCAACAAAATAGTACTCGATGGAAATGATGATAAGCGTCAAATAAAAAAAAATAATGTTGCTACTTTGCCTTGGGGGCATTACAGTACTATATTTTAATCTTTTATGTAACATTTTAAAGTGTAAGAATTTAAGTATTTACCTAAATTGTATATGTTTTCATAGTAGTTTTATTGTACCTATATTTTATAAAACTATGAATATGTTTTTGATTTTATAAAACTATGTATTTTGTAATGAAATAAAACCTTGTATTTCAAATTAAATGTGTTTTAGTGTGTTTTTATACAATGATACCTACCCGTAAGATGAAAATCATAACATATTTTATAATAATTCATCATCATCATCCTCCTAGCGTTATCCCGGTTGCATCCTGGAGCCCGGGGTCCGCTTTCTAGTCTAACCAGATTTGACTGAATATTAGCTTTTCCACAGAGCGACTGCCGTCTGACCGCCGCAACCCGAAGGGATAGCCATATTCTATGGTTTAGACTAGATACATGAGGGCACTGATGCCTCTAACAACTGTCAAAGATCTTCTGATGACAGCCGGGACCGACAGCTTAACGTGCTCTCCGAGGCACGGAGGGGTGTGACTTTTTGTGGCTGGTCACCCATCTATAAACCAGACGGTGACGAACGCGCTTAACCTCGCGAATCGCTTGATTCGAGCGGTCGCCACTGTGCCACGGGCCCCTCATATTTTATAATAATTATTACATGGAAAATTGATAGTTAAAATTTAATATCCAGCAGTGGATTGAATACGTGCTGATGATGATGATAATGATAGTTAAAATAAAAAATCTGTATGTATAGATTTATAACTTTATTTATTTTTGTATAATAAATGTTCACAAAATAGGTACTTGCTCCTGCTATATATTTTATACTCTTTACAATACAAGTTATAGATGTCTTACTAAGTACTTGAACTATATTTTATTAAAATAAGATTACACTAATAAATTTAAATATAAATATGATGCATATTATACAAAGTATTAAAGTCTAATTAATACATTTTAATTTAATTAATATGATAAAATACAATACCTAATACATTAAAATAATAAAAAATTATCTTAAATTTTAATAATAATTAGTATAATTAAACATTAGATCTGCTTAACTTTTGCACTATTTTACTAACTAAATGATCAGTTTCTTTCATGATATCATCGTAATCACTTGTCACTATATACTGTACATTCACGCTCGCGTTATCAGTTTCAATGTTTTCTTCCATGTCACGACCATCCAAATCACAGATCTGAATTTTTATCAAGTGACGGGCGTGCCCTTGCTCCTTACGCACGATAAAAGAAGCCTTTTTAAAAGATTTTTTATTTTCTTTCTTAATTTTCGCTCTGCTGGTTTTTGCTGTCGATCAGCATATGCTTTAGCTGCTACTTCAATATCCCAGCTCTCTCTATCTTGACCATAATAAAAAGGATTGGTAATTGGGTCTGGGTCATCTACCACATTCTGAAAGAAAACAAAGAATATTATTACTGAATGACAAGAACTATGTATAATATAACAGTTATGTTTTGAAAATAATCCTACAGGTACAAACCTCTAAATTCTGAGGGTTGACGATGTCTTAAACGGGGCTGTAGGATATTGAGTGTGACATGATTCTGAAACAAGTATATTATTATTAGTTTAATTTAATTTTATTAATATATAACTTTTATAAAAATTAAATACTTACCTTGAAAATACCTATAAAATCGTAAATAAAAGGTCCTGCTTATGCAAAGGACAGCTACGAACTAACCGCTTATTTAATGATATGATCCAAGTTGCAAACACCATCTCCTATAACTTAGAAACAATAAACAATGCACAGGTTTCGACTTGTTCTTGTACTCCAGATATTGAGTACAAGAACAAGTCGAAACCTGTTCATTAGTGTGTAAGCGTTCAATATATAAAAATAATATAACTCTTTCTTATTACATAATTTGTCGACCGTATGGCTGAGTGGTTAGTGTATCTGACTCCCACACCGAAGGTCATGGCTTCGATTCCCGCACAAGTCAAATATTTGTGTGCATAAACATGGCTGTTTGTTTGACGAAAAAATATGCATATAAGTATGTTTATCAGTTGTCTAGTATCCATAGTACAAGCTCTGCTTAGTTTGGGAATATTAGGTATTATATTACCTAACCTACTGTATATAAATATTTCGGTTGTCTTTTAGTTGTAGTAATCGACAAGATGAAGTTGATCAAGCAGCCCATTACTCTTAAGGTTAATAATATCGAATTTAATGAATCTTCTCACACGATCAGACATAGCATTTTATTGCCAAATACGATTCGATGTATAATATGTGGTCCTTCAAATTGTGGCAAGACGAATGCTATGATTAGTTTACTGTTACATGAAAATGGATTAAAATTTACAAATATTTATCTTTACTCCAAAACTTCTTTTCAACCAAAATATCGTTTCTTAAGCTAAGTATTAAAAAGAGTGCCGCAGATTAATTTCTATGAGTTTAGCAATGACAAAGAGGTTATATCTCCAAATGAAGCTTTAGCAAATTCTGTGTTTATTTTTGATGATGTTGCATGTGAAAATCAAATAAATATCCGCAATTATTTTTGCATGGGTAGACATAAACAAATTGATTGTTTCTATTTATCGCAAACCTATTCAAAAATTCCGAAGCAATTGTTACGCGACAATGCTAATTTTCTTATGATATTTAAACAAGATGATGTGAATCTAAAACATATTTATGAAGAGCATGTTAGTTCTGATCTACAATGGAAACAGTTCAAAAACATTTGTCAAACTATTTGGAGTAAACCTTACAATTTTTTACTTATTAACAAAGAATCATTATTCAATAATGGACGGTATAGACAGAACTTTGATATATTTTATAAATTTGACTGATGGTTTATTAATTAATATATTTAAGTGATAATATTTAATTTTTCCTTGGTCAAACGCCGAGTGAAGTTACATATCTATAATTATTTCTATATGGCTAGACATATTTTTTTCTATTATGAAATCAATTGAAACTTATTTGTTAAACAGTTTGATACAATTTTTATACTTTTTAATGATTTACGCAGAATTTCCAATAAATAACGGAAGATACAGGCAGCATTTTGATACCTTTTGTTTTTTATTGTGACTGTAGTTACATATTTATAAACAAATTTAATAGAAAATACAGTTTAGTGCAATTCTGTCCTTACTTGAATTCGCTTGTCATTTAAGAAAAATGGAGAACAATATTAAGAAAGAATTAATAAAGTCTGTTGATTCTATAAAAAATAAAATAAAACAAATGAAAGATCAAGAACATGAAATCAACTTATCAATAGATAAAATGCTCAAACCTGTTTCGGAGCCCCTCAATAGCCTTGTGAAATCTAAAAAAAATGTTGAAGTCGATAAACATTTGAAAAATGAAACGTCCGAAAATTTTATGGTAATTGAGTCAGACGAAAATAGTTCAAGCTCATCAACTAAGTGTGTTAGTTTTCATGACGCTGTATTAAACTCAGCAAGTACTCCTAAAAATGAAAAAAAACATAACATAGAAACTTCTTTGGAAAATGAAGACATCTTTGGTATTTACGATGGAGTGAATGTGCCTTTTGGAATAAGAACTGAAAACAAAACTTTAGTGATGGGCAACGAAGTAGTTTCATTTTCTAAAATTGACAGCTTAGACAATGATGATACAGTTTTAGTTAAAATTGGTAGTAATACTTATACTTTAACCCCGGGGCTTCAAGAACTTTTACTTCGAAAGAAACCCAATTTAAAGTTAATAACAAACATAGATAAACTTGTCTATAAAGATATACTAAATCATACTAATGCTCATAAGAGAGATTTTAATCCTAGGGGTCAGATAAGAGGTGATAAAGGAACTAAGTATCGTCAAATTATAAAGCCATTATTTTGTGAGGCTTCGATGGAAAAAAAACAAACTAAGCTTGGAGGTAGCTTGCCAAAACTTAAAAAATATAAGAAACACACTGATTTGGTGTATTGGGATGATCCCAATGAATTAGTTGATAGATTAAAATTATTAGTAGCTTCAAGAGATGCTGGTAACACAAATCATGATAATGAAATTTTATCAATAATTGAAGAATTAAAAGAAGCTAACATAATTAAAGAATAAATACTGATGACAAACAAGTTTTGACTTAGTATTACTAAACCGTTCAGAATGATATATGTTTGATTATTTTAACTCCATGATAGTATGTTCAGATACTGTATTGAAAAGGAGTTGACTGAAATTTCTAAGCATGAGTAAGGCTGATATTGTAAATGAAATTCATAAAAGTGCAAGGGTAAACTTTCCGCGAAGAACTGTTATTATGAAAGATATAGATGATCTTTGGCAGGCTGACCTAATTGATATGCAATCAATATCCAAAGAAAATAAAAGCTATAGATTTATTCTTACAGTTATTGACACATTTTCGAAATATGCTTGGGCATTTCCTCTGAAATCTAAGAATAAAGATGTTGTATGTGACACTTTCAAGAGTTTGTTGAATGATGGTCGCAGTCCTAAAAATCTACAAACTGATAACGGAACAGAATTTTATAATAATAAATTCCAAAAACTTATGAAATCTTATAATATTAACCATTATTCAACCTTCTCCACAAAAAAAGCTTCGATAGTTGAGAGGTTTATCAGAACTTTGAAATCAAAATTGTATAAAGAATTTAGTTTAAAAGGTAACTACACTTGGATAGATAACACCCTCAAAAATGTTATTTATAAATACAACCACACCTATCATCGAACGATTAACGAAATTCCTGTAAAGGTCAGTAGTGTAAATAAAAAACGCATATTACAAAGATATGAAAAAAATATGAAGAAAATCAGTAGGAAACGCAAATATAAAGTAGGTGACTATGTACGTATCAGTAAGTACAAAGGAACATTTGAAAAAGGCTATACACCTAATTGGTCAACAGAAATATTTAAAATTCGCAAAATACAAAACACATCTCCTATCACTTACCTGATTGAAGATACGATTCGAGGTCAACCTATTTTAGGAGCATTTTATGCTCAAGAACTTCAACAAACGAAACATCCTGACATATATTTAGTTGAAAAAGTTATTAAGCGTAAAGGTAACAGGGCTTTTGTAAAGTGGCTAGGTTTACCATCTACTGAAAATAGTTGGATTGATAAGTCGAATATTTTATGAGAACCAATAAACTTAATCTATCAAGTGACAAACTCATTGGTTTGTATGCCTTATTATGTGTATTGGAGAGAGTAGTCTTCTCAACTGGATCATAAATCATTTGCCATTTGAATTACATTTACCAGGATACAATTACTGTGGACCTGGTACAAAATTATTTAAACGACTAAAACGTGGAGATAAAGGTGTAAATAAATTAGACGAATATTGTAAAGAACATGATATTGCATATCACAAGTCATCAAATTTGAAGGATCGACACAAGGCAGACTTAATTTTGTTAAAAATGGCAAGGAAGCGCGCCTTTGCCCCTGATTCAAATACAGGAGAAAAAATTGCTGCGCATTTAGTAAGTAATGCCATGTTAACGAAAATTAAAACAGGATCTGGGCTAAAAACACGTCATCAAAAGTCTTCGAGTAAGACAGCATCTGGAAAAGGTCTTAAAAAAAAATTTAAAAATCTAATTACTGTTGCGGCAAAACGTATGAAAAAATTGAAACCAAAATGCAAGAAAGTGGCAATAGAATTAGCAATGGCTGCTGCCAGAGAATTAGCTGATGATTCATCCATTAAGGTTCCTCGAGTTATTCCTATACCAAAAACTGGTGGAGTATTACCTCTGATTCCCATTTTCGCGGGATTATCAGCTGCAGGAGCTTTAGCAGGTGGTGCAGCTGGTATTGCAAAGACTATAAATGAGTACAAGATGGTAAAAAAACTGTATGAGGAATCAAAGAGACACAATAAAAAAATGGAGGCTCTTTGCATTGGAAAAGGACTGCACCTTAAACCGCATAAAAATGGACTTGGAATCTTCGTATCAAAAGCAAAAAACTAAAATACCGGCTACCCAACCGCGCCTTAACTAACTTAGATATTTTGAAGTATGGACGAAGCATCCCATATTTTAGAGGTGTTTTTATGAGAGATGAGCTCCCTAAGTGTCCCTACAAAAGAGAATGTGGAGTTGTTAATTTAGATATATCTAAGAATCCAGGTTCTCATTAGGTAGCCTATGCAAAACATAATCAATATATTGAGTATTTTGACAGCTATGGAAATCTTAAGCCTCCCAAGGAAATTATAAATTACTTAGGCTGTAAAGTCCAATACAATTACGAAAATATACAAGGCAATCATCCTTTCAATTGTGGACATCTATGTTTAAAATTTTTAAGGACCTTTTGGCGTAGATATCAAAACTGTTCAGTATGCAAGTATGTCTATAACGGTAACTATCTCTGGCAGCAAATCAGAATTAGAATCATATTTTCAACCACCTCTGAATTTATCTGGAAATTATGAGTGCGGTTTGCTGTATTGTTCAATTTTAAACTCAGCATCAAATGTGTATTCTAGTAATACTAAAATTCCACCTATTATCAGGATTGAATGCGATATAGTATACGGCTCTTACACCAACGGATTACCAACTCATATTATTCATGAATTTGTACCTAATACTACTGCAGGAGACCATTACATAGGAACGCCTCAAAGTGTTATTTACATACCCGTGAACAAAAATATAATTTCATCTATATCCATTAAGATTGTTGATCAGTTTAATCATCTCATTAACTTTATAGATCATATTCAATTACGTCTTCATTTAAGAAAATCAAAATGATATTATATAATATAAACCCTCCACTCAAAATAAAACACCTTATTTCTCCTAGAACCACTAAGGTGCATAGACGTAAGAAAAAAGTGAACAAATTAACTAAGGCAAATATAGACTTTCTTAAAGCTCTGGGTTTTCAAGTATGAATATGCTGCAGATTAATGATTTACCACACTTTGATACTTCTATCGAAAGTTATGAAATCCATTCTTATAATCCGTACAACAACTGCTTTAGAGAAAACGATGAAATTCGAATTCCCATACACCAACAAGACATATACGTGCTACCATCAGCCAGCGCAATTTATGTCGAAGGGCGAGTCAAGTTCTTTGGCAAAGATGGAAAACCGATTGAGAAAACTGGTACATTTAATAATAATTTTATTATGTACCTATTTCAAGACATCAGATACGAAATTAATGGTATTGAAATAGATCGTATAAAAAATTCGGGAATAACAACTACAATAAAGTCGTATATCTCATTTAATGAAGCGGAAAGTAAAGTTGCTAACTTGTGGAGTTGGAACTTAGAGGGATTTCAAAATAAGGATCATTTCAGTGCTTTAATACCATTGAATATGATTTTAGGATTTGCGGAAGATTATAATAAAATTGTAATAAACTGTAAACATGAACTTATATTGAATAGAAGTAACTCTAACTTAAACAGCATTATGCTCACTGATGATATTGCAAACTTCCAAATAGATATAGAAAGAATACAATGGAGAGTACCACACATAAAAGTCTCAGATCGTGAACGGCTAACTTTGTTAAAACATTTAGAAAAAGATAAACCTATTCAAATGGCTTTTAGAAATTGGGATTTGTATGAGTACCCCTTACTGCCTAAAACTACAAAACATTCATGGTCAGTTAAAACTGCATCACAGCTAGAAAAACCTAGATATGTAATCTTTGGCTTACAAACTAATAGAAAAAATAATAAACTGAAAGATAGTTCACTGTTCGATCATTGCGAGGTAACAAACGTGACCTTGTTTTTAAATTTACAATATTATCCATATGAACCTTTAAGTTTAAAGTTTTCTGAGAACAAATACAGTATATTATACGACATGTACGGAAAAATTTCGCCAGTCGTATCACAACTGTCCAGTCGATCCATTGCTCAATCTAAAGGAATTTAAAGAAAAGGCTCCCTTGTTTATCATAGACTGTTCAAGGCAAAACGATAGTCTAAAGACAGGTCCAGTAGATGTTCGATTAGAAATTGAATGTTCAAAATCGATACCAGATAATACGGCTGCGTATTGCTTGATTATAAACGATCGAATTGTGGAATACAAACCACTGAGCAACATTGTGCGTAGGCTATCATGATTGCCATTGTTGACGTCCAAGGCTTTAAAACAGAAGCAAATGAATTTATACTAAAATAAATAGCTATATGGTATAATAATAACCTTCAAGTGTTTTTAATTAAACCGCCATTTCCTTTTTACAATTTGACTAAATCAGAAAGACGACAGGTTTGCTGGATTGAACGAAACAGAAAAATATACTGGGGCGAAGGATTTATACCTTACTCAAATTATCAATATTTAATTTCAGATGTTTTAAAAGATAAATGTGTTTACGCTAAAGGTCTTGAAAAAGTGTTATGGTTGAAGGATATGTTAAATACTAATAATGTAATTAATTTAGAAGATAAATGTTGTCCTAACTTGTTAAGTTTATATGATCGCTATAAATGTTCTGAAGATTTGTACAATTGTATCTATCATGACTCAATATGTGCTTTAAAAAATGTTCTGTGTTTAAAAAAATGGTGCATTGATAATAAACTTTTTAAAGATTGATAATATACATTGTTTTATTTTACTTAATAGTTTCCTTGACTCACTAACATATCCATTTATTTTTAAATAGTTGACATGATTACATTGATATTACATGAAGTGAGGTTCATTAGGTACACACATTCATAATAAAACTCACTAAAAGCTACTATTGATCACTAAGAAAAGGAATTAAATTGCTAAACATAATGTTAATTATAACAGTATGGTATTACTGGGCACTCTCGGTGATGCAGAACACATTATATTAATCGATCGGATATTGAAGTAGCAGCTAAAGCATATAATGATCGACAGCAAAAACCAGAAGAGCGAAAATTGAAAAAAATAAAATTGATCGAGTCGAACTTGATATTATTGTTAGTGAATGTTAAGTATATACGATACGGTGAAAACGATTGGGGATTCTGTATCATGCAGTTCGAGCGAAGCGAGAACAAATGATACAGAATCCCCAATATTACACTACTTATGGCTTAAGGGTAAAAAAAGAGAAGTGTAGTTTCTTTGCCAAGAAAATAACATATCTGGGTTACGTAATAAGTAAAGATGGCATACAAACATGTCCCAATAAGGTAAAAGATATAATTGATACACCGGCTCCCTCAAACATATCAGAGTTGAGGGCATTTATTGGTATGACCATGTACTACGCCAAGTTCATAAAGAACGTAAGTACCCTTTTGGCACCTCTATATAGGCTGCTTAGGGCGGATGTACATTTTGACTGGTGTAGTGAGTGCGACGCGGCGTTTAGGCGCGTAAAACATCTGCTAGTTTCAAGTGAAGTATTGATACATTATTCACCTGATTTACCGTTAGTGCTGACGGCCGATGCGAGCAGCGTTGGCATCGGTGCGGTGATATCTCATGTGACCCCCGCAGGCGAGCGCCCGATAGCGTACGCGTCGCGTTCTCTCAACACGGCAGAGCGCGCTTACTCGCAGATTGATAGAGAAGCATTAGCTATATATAGTTTTTGGTAATAGAAAATACCACCAATATCTGTATGGAAGGAAGTTTTTACTTAGGACAGATCATCGGCCGTTGACCCATATTTTCGGTAATAAGGTAGGGATACCCATTATGGCAGCCTCTAGGTTGCAAAGGTGGGCAATATTATTGTCAGGTTACAATTACGAAATAGAATATGTACCATCAAAGAAAAATTGTGCGGATGCTTTATCAAGGCTACCACAAGGCATACAAAAAAACGTGAATAACGAAATCACGTATTTAAATTTTGTGGAAAATTTTCTACCTGTAACTAATAGTGAGGTTAGGAAACAAACAGAGAAAGATAACGTGTTGAGCAGAATTCTCTTATATATACAATCGGGTTGGCCGTTAACGTGTCCGGATCAACAAATTAAATCATATTTTGTAAGGCGTAACGAGCTGTACGTAGATGGTGGGTGTGTAATGTGGGGTTATCGGATAGTGATACCGCAGACATTGCGAAGACAAATACTAAAACAATTACATATTAGCCATATGGGCATAGTCAAAACTAAAGCGTTGGCTCGTAGTTATGTGTGGTGGCCGAACATAGATAGTGACGTAGAAATGTTATGTCAAAGCTGTGAAACGTGTGCGGTGGAGGGCGCGGCACCACCACGAGCACCTCCACAGCCGTGGCCTTTCTCAACCCAACCGTGGAGCAGAGTACACATAGATTTCTTAGGACCCTTTCATGGCAATACGTACATGGTGTTGATTGATGCAAGTTCAAAATGGTTAGAAATTTGGGAAATGCCGAGAACTAATGCAAGGCAGGTCATAAAGGTTCTCCGTGACACCTTTGCTCGTTTTGGTCTACCGTTAGAATTAGTATCAGATCAGGGACCCCCGTTTACGAGCGGAGAATTTAGTGATTTTTTGAAAAATAATGGTATACGCCAATGTTTTTCACCGACGTACCACCCATCGTCAAATGGGGCCGCAGAAAATGCCGTGAAATTATGCAAATCCATTATAAAAAAAGCATATAGAGAAAACAAAGATATAGATATAGCCTTACAAACGTTTTTGCAAAATTATAGAAACTCACCTCAAAGTACAACGGGCGAGTCTCCGGCAATGTTGTTACAGCGGCGTTCATTGCGCAGTCGCTTAGATCTATTACGTGCGGACCGCACATTAGTTGACAGGGTGCGGACAGCACAAGAACGACAGGTGCGAAATTCGGGCGGTGTCTTACGCGAGTTAGCTCCCCAAGACTCGGTGTGGATTAGGAACGGTACAAAAGGGGATAAATGGCTAAAAGGCGTAATCGAAGCGCGGGCAGGCGCGCGCGAGTATTTAATAGATAACGGAGACGGTCGGCTAACTAGGAAGCATATAGATCACATAAAAAGGAGATCCTGATTGTCCGATTTCATGGGTTCTGATAGTACTATCTCAGATACTTTGCCACATAATCCAACACATGTTTCGACGGCTGAGGAGACCGTTCCAGTATCGGACGGGACGGGGGAAGTAGATAGTTCGGAGCGGTTGAGCAAGGATATGACGGGGAGAGTAGATGGGGAAAGTGATAAACAGGTAATAAAGCTCAAAACTCCGTCACCACCACCGGCGAGTCGTTCCAGACGTACTCGTAAACCAGTTGTAAGGTTTCAACCAGAATAACTATCTAAAATATCTAAATGTATGTGTTTAAGAATTATTACACTTATTATGTCATTTATATTGTTGCTTATTTTAGTTTATTGCTATGTTATAATTAAATGTATTTTGTATATTATGTTGTTATACTTATCCCCAAAAGGGTATAGAATATTAGATACTAGAGACGGCACAATGTAATAAGTAGATTAAGTGGTGAGGTGTAATGTATGTGTATTGCGTCGGTACTTCAATAATAAATAATGTGAATAATTATGTGGGTATACTACAATTCCCCAAGGCTAACGTTCTTATTGTATATCAGATCAGTCCGAATATACGTGTAACAGTGCGAAGGTGTTTTACTGCTCACTCCCGATATCCTGGCTATCCCTGCGTTCCTGATATCTCAATTAAAGATATTTTGACGAAAATTAGCTAAAAAATCTAGGAAAATGCTAAAAAGCAATACTTGATAATTTTTTGAATTTATGTCTGTCTGTCCGAAGTTTCCCTATGTTGCTAAAGATCTCTGAAATGGCGAAATTGATTTCAATAAAACTTACACTCATGTACAAAGGATACTCAAACCTATAAAATAGTATATGTTACATCACAATCGGTTGAGCGGTAGTCCCAGACAAAACAGGGATCATCATAAACTGGTTATATATTTGGTGCCATCTATGATTATTATAAGTTTGTTAGTAAAAGTATAGTTAGTCTAAATAGGTAGTTTCAAAGTGTTTTATGGCTATTTACCGACTGATAGATATATTCAAATATATATATTCACATAATTTCCTAGCAAAATAAATGTCCCTTGCAAATAAAGGCAATAATTATGTGTCGGGTATATTTCTGTTATTAAAAAAATAATAGAGTATAATATTCGGCACTTTCATAAACAAAAAGTATCTGTGTCAAAATTTATTACAATGTCCACTTACTTACTTACTTCAAATTATTATGTTTATATAATAGTTATATAAAACAATTACTATAGATCCTTTTTTTCAATAAATTGTCGATTAGTCCATATTATTTTCTATCTCGGTCGGTTTGTATGTGTAAACATAGATGGCGTTTTCTGAATGGTGGTGTTAAGATTCTCCGTGGATTGATGAGGATCTCGGTTAATTTTCTTTCGTTTTCGTCGAATTGGTGTCTTAGTCGTTTCCTTTGAATCATGAATGTGGGTGTGTTTCTTTCATTTCTTTCGTTCGTTCGTGTTCTGTACTTATACAGGTGTCTCATAATTCCCAAATTCCAACACCTCACGTACGTGGGAATCCGTGGGTGGGAGACTGAGGCCTGAATTCAGATACTTCTTGAGTTACTCAACGGGGCTATTTTACTTTCGGCAGGGCTGGATATTCGTAGCCCTGTGTGTATTTTCTAAATGAATTGCAGGGACAGACTTGAAACAGCTGGAATCGACCCCCGAACATGTTGTTTTTTCACATGGTCAGTTATATGTGTCATGTTCACAAGTAAGCGGTAAAAATAATTTACATGTTCTATATGAAGGTGGTAAAACAGTTAGATAATGTTGTGTACAAAGAAAGTCTCTAATGATATCCCTACTGTCCCTACTAATCTAATAAAAGAAAGTCGTGTTAGTTACACTATTAATAACTCAAGAACGGCTGAACCGATTTGGCTGAAAATTAGTGGGTAGGTAGCTCAAAACCAGGAAAACCACATAGGATACAATAAAATGCAAAACATAATCTGGTAGGTATTTTGGAGAGGGTCGAAGTTTGTAGGGACAAACCTCCTACCTATTGACAGTAAGAACGCATGCGCTGTAACAATTGACTACTGCGCATGTGCTATCTGTCAGTACTGTCACATTATACATTGTCATATGGTGCACTGTCATTACTTCGTTCGCTTACTTATAGAAACTAATAGTTATTGAAAAAGCCTTGGCTAATACCTACTAATATAAGGTATAAATGCGAAAATGTACCAATTTCATGCTAAACCGGCTGAACCAATATTCTCTACTCGTAAATGCGAAAGTGTATATAGAGATATATCGCATCATGGCTTTGACATTTGACTGTATTTCCTTCGTTCCCCATAGAGTGTCTGAACACCTTACAATTATCAGGAGTATGGAGTACCTTCACGCAATTTGAGACTGATCGTTGTTGTTCCAGTCCTGTTAATGCGGAATCTTAATGCACCAAAGCTTTGTAATGGCAAACGGCTACGAGTAACACCTAGGAGGAAACATTATAAAAGCTATTCGCTATAAAGGCTTCCGTAGTGGAAGTACCCACTTACCATAGCCATTATCTTCGACTAAATATTAATAGTATTTGTATAAATGATAAAGCTATATTTGCGGTTTTTAAGATGTGCTTTATTTCAAAAACTGCTTATTTATTATAAATAAAAAAATTTCGTTGTAGGTTTTTATAACGACAGCATGTATTTTTTTTAGATTTGTCCCTCTCTTACTTTAAAAGTTAGAGGGTTTAGTCACACACACACACCCATTTTACGACTTTGGAACCGTATTATCTTTCAAACGATTGACTTCGAGAAACAATGGTTTTAGGAACCTCAAAATAATTTTTAACAACCCATTTTCTACATCAGTTCTATGTATGTAAAGCCTTAATATTCAATATTTTTTATTTTCTATAACGTCGTAAAGCGGTTCACAGATTACATCTAGCTACCAATTTTCAAATGTGTAAACTGAATAGTTTCGGCATAAAGTGGCTATGATATTATACGGATAGACTGACACACATAGCGCGTCAATAAGGATTAATTCCATTTGGATTCCATGTTTAGCCTTTTTTGACTACAGAACTCTAAAAATACTGTTTACAAAAATGTTTTAAATACTTCTTGCGGTTCCATTTCTTATTAGTTCCTATGAAGAGAATTAAAACGAAAATTACTATCGAACCATGAAGAAGTTTTGTGTTACCCCGAATTTAACGTGAGCGAAGCCGCGGGCAAAAGCTAGTTATTAATTATTTTGTAAAAATATTAATAATTTTCAATTAATCAGATTGACCGTAACATATACACCCCTTTAGTTAGCGGTTAGTGTAAGTTACAGGCCACCGCGGTTAGCTAAACTGGAAAAAGAAATGCTTTCTATGCAGTTAATTCGTGTCTAAAGTGCTCTTGGAAATGTTAATATCAAATTGCAAGACAAAGAGAATTTTGTACTTAGGAAGTCGTGGCTGTTTTAAAGGTTTTGAATTGTTGAGAATAACATACCAGCCACAATATAATAGAGGGTAAAATAGGACATTGCTGGTTGTACTATTATATATCATTAAACGATATATATAGTGAAATAATAAAGTATAAACTGAATTTAAGCCCCGGCGACATTTATTATATGATGTCATAGCTTTATGCCTCGATATGAAGGGTTAAATTAATAGGTAAATATTCCAAAATTATTTGTTGAACCAGCCCGTCCTTAAAAAAAGCTTAGCGTTTATTGGTCTGATTCAAGCTAACAGATTGTTACAATGATATTAGAAAAAGGTAGATACGTTACCTACGTATTAATCAATCCGTAGAAACGCTACACTAACGCGCACATCGATAACTCCATATTTTATTTTATTTTCGGTTGACAAGTTGTATCAGTTTCTCTTTGACGCCGGCTCGCGACTTCACACACATATATGACAGACTTGCCATCTGGCTTATGTTTAGTGTCCTGATTTTAGTACGCTTATAAGCTTATTACGTATCTACTTCTTTTTACTTTGGTAACATCATTGGATTTTTATGAAATAATCAACGCGAATCGATGTTTTCCAGTTAAAGAAAGTAGTAACTAGCTAATACAGTTTTAGCAGAATTACACTGCTGTGCCCCACAGCGGTATTATAATGCTTGTGCCTTGCTAATTACATAAGTAAGTACCACATTTTTTCGCTGTTGTAATTTTTAGTCTCAGTCAACACACACTTAACTTTCCCTATTACCGTTGTAACCATCGCGTATTTACCCGCCTGTAACGATTTACTTTCATTTCTACATCAACTATATAGCGCGCACACTACGTCATTATGGCAATATAAGAAAACGTAAAAGAGTTTATCGCCCGTTACTTCCTTCTTGCTTAAGTTGAAGCTGGCCTGCAGTCCCATGGGACTGCCAGTGAATAAATCCGTCCCACCTTGGGATAAATTTACCTACAGTTGTTCACAACTTTGAGTACACTTACAGGGTTTATGTCTCCAATTGAAGTTGGGAGCTAGTTTATAGTGTTTTTATAGAAAGGTGCTGTTGGTAGCCAATAATTGGCTATCAATTTTGTTTCTGTTTTGATTTTTGTGTGGCCATTCGTGGCTATGTGACAGTAGTTTTGGTTTAATATACAACAAATTCATATTCATTTATTGATTTTGTTCCATTGATAACTTTTTAAACTTGTTGATAAGCAGAATTAGTTAAGTTAAAGGTTGAATTTCTGCTACATTGTGAGTTGAAGTATAAAATCTCGCATACTTTATAAATTAAAATATAGACTACATAACAAAATTATACTGTGTAGCAACTCGTGTCTGTAATATTTAACTTATCGAGATCCATGGCTACGGTTAGAAACTATTAGCTTGCATGAATTTCTGCTCCGATCACACTCCTATACAATACCTATGCCAGGCTTATATACAGACCTTCTCCCCTCCATGCGCTAAAAACTATTATTCAAGAACTTATACAAAGGAGAGCATTCTCCAAGGATTTATTATAGTCATTTACCGACGATGCATAAATTGAACAAGTTGCATAATTACTTCTATCAAAAGATTTATCATATTTTTTTCATTCGCATTTCTTTCTATATAAAGAATGTTGAAGTTTGATTGTAAATGTAGTAGTTTTCATGTATTACTTAAATCAACACTAAATGTTTTTCTCGAAAGTCACATTTACTGATTAAACTTTTCAGATTTTCATAGATAAGTTAAATAAAAATCTTTACCTAATAGGACAATGACTTTTGTAAGACTATATATGTTGAAGTTATTTCTTCACAAAGACGATAACTAGTTAATATTTAACTTCTATTGTTGGCAAGAATTTAATAATACCTATACATATCATGCAATTGCAATTTCGAGCAGCGATTCGCTAGTGAAGGTATTAAGCTATACCTTTGGGTTCCAAAGAACCTATGGCAGACGCTTCGTAGAAAAGTTGTAGAAACTTTTTACATACATACATCCATAGACTCACGCCTGTTTCCCGGAGGGGTGGGCTGAGAATACGGAACGCCATTTGCAACAATCCTCATATCTCTCTTGCTTAATTCACTCCCATCAGATTCCTCATGCATGCTCTTCTGTTCAGGGTACTTCTAACGTGTCCTGTTTTTAGGATGTCTCCAATCTGGTCAGAGAACGCCCGCCTAGGTCTTCCCCTTTTAAATTAAACTTTTTAAATTCGATTAAATTAAAAGGCTGACCCTGGATTCTAAAGCAACCAAGAAAAGACGGTGCGGTGTACTGTATATGTCCGCGATCACTACTAATTACACTACACATATAAGCCGGTCGCAGTGAGAAATAATAATGTTTTCATCTCTTAATAATTACAAAGTAGCTCATTTTCAATACGCTATGCTTATCTTTGGGAGTAAAAGACATCGAACAAGCTATTAGTTCTTTGACACAGTTTTTCATTGTTGAGCTGCTGGCTCTGTAAGATGGAGCGATCACAATGCCGCTTTGTGGCCGCTCTCAGACTCTTAAACGTTCTGGTGTCGCTCAGCGCTCCAGTACGCTTTTACGGAGCGCGCGGGCGATGTTGAAAGGAGTTACTGTTTACAATGAGTTGACGAAATGTGAGTATAGTGATAGGAAAAGCGGGCGAGGTGGTGAAATTAGATTTAAGGGGAAAAGTTACTTTTTGTTAAGTTTAATAGAGTTCCGTAGTTCAAAAGGTAAAGAAGAATGGTAGCGCCATCTACCTTCCTATCTGTAACTAATCGCACCAAGATCAATCGTTCCACGTCTAGTGCGAGCGATATCATATTTCCGTCCCGCTCTATCCCTCTCCCTGGAAGAGGCACTGCCTTAGGCCCGATTCGTCGCCGCGATCGTGAACGCGACGGACAGTCGAGAACATTCCTCCCGCTGAGAACGCCGTCTCGATACCGCTCCGCGCCGCACCGCTGTATGTGATTTACCGCTTCCACCAAGGAAAACCCGCTCGTGAGTGAAGTGAAAACAAGCAGCTACATCACGAAAACACCAGGAGGAAAAGAAACGAAGAAGGCTATATAAGGTAAGTGCCTTCCATCCTGGAAATATCCTATACCCACTCAATCACCTCCTCCCGTATCCATCTCCTCTTCCCTTATTCCTTTCTAGGCGACCCAGAACTCGCCCTAATACAGTCCATTTCCTTTTCCAAGTCGCCTAGAACCCTTCCCTACGGTTCGGTGTACAGCCGAGCCAAAGAACACTTTATTGTGGTCCCATCTGTGTGTTTATGTCTATCGGACCCTATTTCTCGAGATCACCTAAACATATTAATAACAAATTAGAAGCCAAGAAGTATTAAATAATACATATAATGCTTCAAAAATCTAGATCAATGCCAATAAAAATATGGTAAACATCGCTATGTCCTGCCAATAAAACATATCCCATAAAGCAGATCAGATCAGCCACACAGATTCAATCAGCTTGTAAACACGCGGCTCTTGTGTGTACCAAACTGTAGCATTGCGAAACTGCTGACAAAACGTTCGTTACGATACTGACCAATCAGGAGATACTGGTTTATTTGGTATAGTAACTGTTGTTTGGACTCCTTGTCGAAGGATGTCAATAGCTAGTAGCGTAGTCTGAATGCAATGCAATTACCGTGCCAACCTGTTCTATGGATGTCCTATGCACCCATGGATAAGTAGATATTTCGAAAATTGTACGCGCACAATTTTAATTGCGGCATAAATAATGTGATTATTTGAAAAAAAAAATCCCAAGTTTTATTTTTGCTTAGTTTGACTTGGCATGATATCCAAAACGAGTAGAATTCGGCTTGGTGATGGGTCTTGTGACACCCTGTAGGGTGAGCGTATTGTCTTTTTCGAGCACTTGCTACATTCCGTGCTGCTACTGAGAATGCGGCAAACCCAGTACCACTTTTACCCGAGCCGGGAAACGAACCCAGGACCTCCTGATCAGCAGACTCATACGTTATCCACTGGGCTACGGAGGCAAATGTCTAATGCCAAGTTTTTGAGAAGCATCAGCCTTTCAAATGTGTTGAGTCAATTTGTGAGTAATAACTACTAAAATATATTCTTAACCCGATTAAAAGCAACTTAACCGTATAACAAATAAAGGACTCGACACATATTTTGCTTGGTCTGCCACGAACTTCTACGCACTGGACATGTCTAGAAATGAACTTGGTGAGAGTTTATTTCTTAAAAGCAGCTCTTCTGCTTAGCATAAGTCCAGTGTAGAAGAGGACTTCAAAAACATTAAAACAACGGACACATAATAGAAACTTCTCGCAGTTTTTTCAACAGGGCTTTGTTGTTGCCGTAATACTATTAACAAAAGTACCATTTCACGAACTATAACGCTGATTACACCATTCAACTGAAATTCACGAAAGAATAATACAATCCGCATTCCTATAACGACTGTGAAGTCATACAACGTACCGTGAAACGGGACAACAGGACTATAACGTTGAACATCGCCATTAGGGTTCGTCCACGACTAGCAGCGGAGTGCAGCAGTGGCAACGCTTTCAATGTCCATTGCGTGTTCTACATAGACGCGACGTCAACCACGGCGGAGTACAGCGCGGCATGTACATTGAAATCGCTACCGCTGCAGCCTGTCGCTGCTTGTTGTGAATGGGCCGTAAAGTTTCATTGTGCATTGTTGCACCGTATAGTACGGTATACTATAACAATTTACGTTAATTAAACATTCGTAATGTGTAGTTTTTCATTTAGATTGCGCGGCGGTTTAAAGTAAGTTAATGGTAACAAAGCACGTATTTCAGAAGCATTTACGAAATGTTGTGAGGTGAGCGGTGTCAGTTGTGATGCGAAATACCAGTTCAGGTGAATCCAGACCTGTCCTAAATATGGGAGTGAGAAGCGGACCGTGCTTCGATGATACAAGCAATTTTATTTTGAGAGATGTAAGCAGAAAAGTGGATGAATATGTTAAATAGCCAGAAAACTATTTTCAAAAGGCTTGTACAAATGTGCACGAATAATTTCTAAGAAAATAATCATAGTATAATAATTTTCCAGAACATCCATTTACTTACGTAGCAAAGAAACCATAGATTCGCGGTTTAAACTTAACATATATAGCTCTTCGTAATCTGCTTACAGTATAGAATGCGAGAGATGTTCGCAGACTAGACAGAATATTTGTGGTTGCGACTAAGATTAGTATTCACCTGACAAATTGAAATCTTACGTCATCTCAGTCAAGATATTGTTTAATTAATGCTCGTAGCTTTAATCTTACCAACAGTACTGTAGATTACAAAATAATATGAGTATTTCAGCCTTGCTGGATGAAACATGAATATAGAGGTGCTCTAGTTAATTTTTCAGCGTCCTTCTCTTTCTTCATCGGATAAAGATTTCAACGTGCTGGCTTATCGTTGTAGATGAAACTTTTAGGCCCAGTTTCACTGGTATCTGATAAGTGGCCGTTAAGTTTAATACAAATAATTTTCATTTATCTTCAAGATAAGGCCTACTGGAGATACCAACAGCCTGCCGTGCAGAGGGTATCGGGTTCGAAGACACGGCGCGCACCATTGACTTTTCGGAGTTACGAGTATGTGCGTATTGAATTGTTAATTATCGTTTGTCCCGTGCCTCGGAGAATACGATCAGCTGTCCTAGCGGTTGTCATGATGATCTATGACACTCGTTCTAGGGTGTGAGTACAACTTAATAAATCTAACACCAGTTTAAACTATGGAATACTGCTATCCCTTCGAGTTGCGGGCGGTCAGACAGGCAGTCGCTCTGTGGCAAAGCTAATATTCAGCCAAATCCGGTTAAACTAGTAAGTGGACCCCAGGTTGAAACTAAGATAATGCTCGGAGGATGATGAGACCTACCCAGAAGCGATAAAACTGGGCCTAATTATTATATTTAATTCGCAACTGAACAGATAGTAGTCTAGTACTAGAACAACCTTGCAAAATATACAATGACTCCGGTTCTGATGCCTTGTTACAAACGAATCGAAGTGGGTTTGGGTAGCTTAATAGATAGTTACACTGACCGTCTATTACAAAACTTTTGTTGTCCAGGAGAAAGAATGTCTTCATTAGTTCATAAGTTAAAACATGCGGAATTAAATAAACAATCTACAGTTATTATTTAGAATTATCACAGTTATATTAAGATGACTGAATGAAGAATGACTGACAGAAGTTCTGAAGTAGGCTGCAATTTTATTGTCTGTGCATTTCCTTATTCAAAAACCTTATCTGATAAAGAAAACAACCAAATAAGTAAATTAAATCAATTATTATATAATACTACAAAACGACAGACCTTCGCTCTTTTAAACGACAACTTGCTAAATTATTAGCATTAAATTTATACAGTGACTCAAGTACTGTTAGAGTACATTTTATTGAACCTGACATTATATATAACAATTCCATTATTGACATTCACAATAATAATACAGGTCTCCCAAAGTGATAATGCGCATAGAAATCTTCGTCACTGTTCGGCAACGGTCGTATTCCCCGAGCGTCGGAAGACGATATGTATATAGAGTTGTTAAGTGCATAATTTAGTAAAAGTATTTTTTTGTGCTAAAAAATAAATATTGATTTATCAGTAAAGAAATTTGATTCGATAGTTCCATATAAGTAATTAGTGAAGAAAACCACACGATAGCGAATATGCTACAATTTTTGTTGAATTGATTTACTTCGATTATAATACTTTTTAAGTGTCTTGCTGTAGCTGGTGTAATGATGGAAGAAAAGAAGGCTTAAGTAATACAAGGTTTATATTAGAAGAAGAAAAATGGTTTTCAAACACAGGTTACATTAAAATCTTAGAAATCTAATCATAACATCTCAGTTCAAAAGTATTTACAGCAGTGATCATTCCAGAATAATATTACAATTACAAAAAAAATAATCAGAACCAGGGAGGATCTCTATTACTAAAATCGTAGATTCATCAGAACTTTCATTATGCTCTTGTTCATAGACACTTTCCTCACTGCTATCACCTGTGTAAATAATCATTTCATCAGAAAAACTATCGATTCTTGGGTCAAATTTTCTATATTCATCTTCGCATTTAACAGCATGATCACAAACTTTTTTCCATTCTTCTGGTCCTATATTATTGATTTTTTCTAATATAGCATCTTTAACTGACGTGACAGTCATTGCAATATTTTTTTTGGCTACGTGTTGCTTTATTTGGGACCAAATATTTTCAATGGGGTTAAAATCGGGATGATATGGTGGCAATCGTATAATTTGATGCCCACGTTCCTCCATTATACGGTCAATGACAAATTCTGTGTATTTCTCTTTATGTCTTTTTATAATTTCATACAAATCGGGTTTCAGTTTCTTTAGGTCATGCGGAATGTTGTGTTGTTGTAACCAAGCTATCATTTGTGGTTTAGGTGTGTTTGAGTTTGGTGGTTTCACAGACAGCTTATTATGATATGGGGCGTTGTCAATTACCAACACACTATTAGGAGGCAAGTTAGGAATCAATTGATTGCGTAGCCAAGCTTGATAACGTTCCGCGTTTATTTCTTTATGATAATCACCTTCTGAGTCGACACATTTATGTAACATTAGAGCCCCTGGGACGAAGCCTTTTTCATTGCCTGTGTGTACAATAATTATTCTCTCTCCTTTGGAAATGGTACGGTTTGATACCTTTTTTTGCTGTTATCTTGCCAAGTTTTACCCTTAGTATGTGATGTATGCACGTATGACTCGTCCATAAACACTATATTTCTACCAGAATTCCTCAGCTGTTGTATTTCTCTGAGATATTTGATCCTTTTTAAACGTATATCATGCTTTTCCATAAGTAACCGTCTGTTAATATCAGTTTTCAGAAACCTAAACCCCATTTCTTTCAAGATCAGCCTTAAAGTCTCTGCACAGCCTTTGAAATTAATAGCTTCGATCAACTTTTTTCTCAAATTATTTACAGTTGGGAGTTCTTTGAGCGTGAAGTGAAAATTGTATATCATACTAGCTGTGCCCGCGACTTCGTTCGCGTAAATGTTGGAATTTAATTAGCATGACATTTATCCCAAGAGTATATAATATTTATAACTTTTATATGTATATTATATAACTAATATTTATCTTTAGATAATTTCTTTATTTACACAACATTAATAGTTTTACCACCTTCACATAGAACGTGTAAATTATTTTTACCGCTCACTCGTGAACATGCCACATATAACTGATCATGTGAAAAACAATACGTTCGGATGTCAATTCCAGCTGTTTCAAGTGTCAGTCCCTGCGATTTATTTAGAAAATACACACAGGACTACGAATATCCAACCCTGCCGAAAGTAAGATAGCCCTGTTGAGTAATTCAAGAGGTATCTGAATTCAGGCCTCAGTCTCCCGCCGAAAGATTCCCACATACGTAACGTGAGGAGTGGGACATTGGGAATAATGAGACAATGGCTGTATAAGAACAGAACACAAAGAAACACGATAACATACAATAATTATAAATTCATAAGTAACGTCAAATATACAATCTAAATAATCCAACGACGGCGAAAGCAAATTATCCGAGAACCTCATCAATCTTCGGAGAATCTTAACACCGCCATTCAGAAAATGACGTCATTTGCTCAACGGAGGTTGTATCTATTTTTAAGTATTGGTACAATAACCAAAACATCAGTGTACGATGGGCAGGCTCTTTTTCGGATGCGTACAGGTTGCAGTGCGGAGTGAGGCAAGGTGGTCTGACATCGCCTAAGCTCTTTAACCTATAGGTACATAAATAAACTTATCGGTGAACTCAGCAGTGCCAATGTAGGGTGCTACATAGACGGAGTCTGTGTCAATAACATAAGCTACGCAGATGACATGGTACTGCTGAGTCCATCGATAGGAGCTTTACGGAAGCTGTTGAAAATGTGTGAGTGTTACGCGGCAGCTTATGGGCTCAGATACAATGCGAAGAAAAGCGAATTATTAGTATTTAAAGCGAGGGGCAAAACTTACACCACAGTACCTTCACTTAGTTTAGCTGGTAGCACTATTAATAAAGTCGCTCATTTCAAGTATCTGGGCCACTGGGTCTCTGAGGACCTTAAAGATAGTAAGGACATGAGAGGGCACGTAGGGCGCTAGCTGTCCGGTGTAATATGTTGGCCCGCAGGTTCGCACACTGCAGTAATGCAGTAAAAGTAACACTTTTTAAATCCTATCGCCAAGCATTGTACACATGCAGCCTGTGGGTTAACTATACATTGGGAGCGTACAGCGCCTTACGTGTCCAATATAACAACGCGTTTAGAGTGCTATTGGGGATGCCGCGATTTTGTAGCGCGTCAAGCATGTTTGCGGAAGCTCACACAGATGGTTTTCACGCCGTTGTAAGAAAGCAATGCGCATCACTGTTAAATCGTGTCAGGTCCAGCCACAATGGCGTGCTAAGCGTGTTCGTGGATAGGTGGGACTCTCCACTACTGCGCCACTGGATACGTCTGCACACTGACGTTTGATAAGTGGGCAGCTTTTTCTCTTTGTCCTACAAATTTTAAATGTTATTTTTTCTGTGTTTGTTCTTTTTAATTTTCTAAATGTTGGCTTGTGTAAATTGTATAAGTATGGTTGCTTGTAATTTTAAATTGTGTTAATAATGTCTGAAATAAATAACTATTATTATTATTATATTATTATTCAACGCCATCTATGTTTACACATACAAACCGACCGAGATAGAAAATAATATGGACTAATCGACAATTTATTGAAAAAAGGATCTGTAGTAATTGTATTTATCATTTAAAATAAATAATAATGAAATGATTAAGTACGTATATAACTATTATATAAACATAATAATTTGAAATACATGAGATTGACCGTTTAAATTAAGTGGACATTGTAATAAATTTTGACACAGAGACTTTTTGTTTATGAAAGTGCCGAATATTATACTCTATTATTTTTTTAATAACAGAAAGATACCCGACACACAATTATTGTCTTTTTTGCAAGAAACATTTATTTTGCTAGAAAATTATTTGAAAATAGTGACATCTATCGGTCGGTAAATAGCCATAAAACACTTTGAATGTACCTATTTAGACTAACTATACTTTTACTAACAAACTTATAATGATCATAGATGGCACCACATAAAAAACCAGTTTTGGATGATCCCTGTTTTGTTTGGGACTACGTACAAAGGAGAGGTCAAGCTGTACACCGAAAACTACTCAACTGATTGTGATGTAACATATACTATTTTATAGGTTTGAGTATCCTTTGTACATGAGTGTAAGTTTTATTGAAATCAATTTCGCCATTTTAGAGATCTTTAGCAACATAGGGAAAGACGTCGGACAGACAGACAGACATAAATTCTAAAAATTATCAAGTATTGCTTTTTAGCATTTTTCTAGATTTTTTAGCTAATTTTCGTCAAAATATATTTAATGTACAGACTTTTTCACCTCTACAGTTTTAATATAGTATAGATTACGAATAACACAGTAGTCGAAATCATCAAGTCCCAGCCGAAATCTACTTTTAGGTTTTCCTTTTTTCGGTGTGGAAAATTTCATTTATTGATTCTGTTTTTTTTCGTTTAAAATATTAGTCAAAGTTCGTCGTGAAATTCCTGTAGCTTTTGTAACACGGTCCTGATTTTTTTTAAAATAACCATCATGGTCTTTTTTGAAAACATTAGCTTCATTTAAGAAATAAAGGTATACATTAAATACCATTTGCCATTGTGACTTAAGTGGCTTTCCACGTTTAAATTTATCCATTCTGGAAGAATACGTCTGAAAGAAAATGGTATGGGCAGAGTTAGACATATTTTTATTTATTTGTTGTATTATTGCATTATGTACTAATATACTTTATAATATTATTTATTCCTATATCTATTTGTTTATTGTGTGTATCTTTTTAAAATGTTTTTTCTAGTACTTAATATGTATTTGAAGTAGGTATTTTTAATTATTAACAAGCCGTGAAAAAAGTTAGTATATTTACCTATTTTACAAAATAAACTATTTAAATTTGAATAACATAATTAAATTCACCTTTGAAAACAAAACCAAGAAGGGTGTGTAATAGCAGCTCTATATAATTCCACACAGAGAGAACACGTGCAGTCACCACCATTATATAAAGACGACTGACGGACCTTTGACGGACCGGCGACCGCCGCCGACCGCCTGAATTGTTTTCGATTGTGTACACATAATATTCACTCCTATTTCTTTCGAACAAGGTGCAAAATGCAAGTGCATTGTTTGGGGCTCTTACAATTCAATGATTCGGGTGTTTCCGGGAATACGACAATTAACGAAGATCTGCATGCGCATTATTAATTTGGGAGTACTGCAATTTAAATTAAATTCTGAGACAATAGAGAACACCTCTAGCTATAATAAGATTACTTGTAACTTATTGACTTCAATACAGTAACAAAAATTTTATTAAATTGGTACATCAGAATTTTAGTAGTATGATTAATAAAGATTTAGAAATGGAATTGTTTATGAACTGTAATGCTGTTGATTTAACTTGCATCACTGAACATTGGCTAAAAAGCAACCAGTTCATGTTCAATTTCAATAATCATATAGTAGGAAGCTCGTTTAGCCGGCAGCAAGCAGTACATGGTGGCTCGATGATTTTAATCAATAAGCAACTTAAAGTTCAAGAGCGTCATGATATTGTAAGTCTGTCTGTTGAGCGAACTATTGAGGTAGCCTGTGTGGAACTGAGGAGATTTATTGTAATAAGTGTATACATGCTTCCTTCAGAATTGTATGATAGCTTCGAGCATATTAACATATGAGATATTAAATTAAGTTGCAAAATTAAATAAAAATGTTGTGTGCGGTGACTTAATGTAAATTTATTGGAGAATAGTAGTGTTAGTACAAAATTGAAAGCGCTATTTCTATCATATAATCTGAAGAACTTATTCTTAGAGCCCACAAGAGTAGCTTCCTCTACAGCTACTTGCCTGGATAATATATTTACAGATATCATAGAAAGAGACAAGCAAATTAATTGACAGTTACACTCAGACCATTGCGGGCAACAGATTTCCTTTAATAATAACAATAAGTATGTTTCTAGGCAAAGTGTAGTTGTAATACCTAAAACTGAAACTCGTTTTGCTAGGTTTCAAAGTAAACTAATGACCAGCTGGTCACAGTTAGATGTTAAAGGCGACCCTAATTTGTTATATAATCGTTTTTTTAAAGCGTTTTGTACTGAATTTAATTCGGTTTTCACACCTAGAACGACTACAGTTGGAGGTAATGCAACCTTCTGTGAATGGGCAACAACTGGGCTTCACAAAAGTAGGAAGAGATTGTATGAGATATAAGACGACAGAAACTTTAATTTAAGTGAACAATTTCAGAATTATGTTAGAAACTATGCTAGGATATTTCGAAAACTTTGCAAGAAAGCTAAGTCTCTTTACCTGAGTTTAAGGATTAGGAGTAGCGACGATAAAATGAAAATGAGATTGAATATTATAAACAGCGAGACTGGGAAAGTTAAAAGTAAAAGTTCTAAATTTAGTTTGAACATTGATAACGACTATATTACATCAGACTCAAAAGTTGCGTCGCCGTTTGAAAGTTTTTTTACTGATATCCCCGTTATTACTACTAGATCTTTGGACTCATCAACAATCTCTTTTGAAAGAAAACATGAGTACAATTTATAGTAACTTCTCATTTCAGTATATAAATTCAAATGATATTATAAAAGCTTTTAATACTATAAATATAAAGAAGACTACAGACTTGTGGGGGAATTCCGTTACTATTACCAAGTCCATTATTGCTTTAGCTGCTAACAGATTAGCTTTAATATTTAATAAGTGTATTGACTGTGTTGTATTTCCTGATCTTATGAAAGACAGCAAGATAATACCTTTGTACAAAGCAGGAAGCACATCAGACCCCACCAACTATAGGCCAACTTCTGTGCTGCCCACATTCAGCAAAATTTTTGAGAAATTAATTCTAGGCCAACTGTAGAGTTATTTTAATAACAACGAGATTCTACACTCTAAACAATTTGGTTTTACAAAGGGGCGCTCAACGACCGATTCCGGTGTTGAGCTTATTAAACATATCTTTGACGCCTGGGAGGATTCACATGATGCTTTAGGTGTCTTCTGTGATTTGTTCAAGGCCTTTGATTGTGTAGAACATGATACATCGATCAGGAAATTACATGACTATGGTTTAAGTAGTTCTACTGTGCATCTTCTTACTTCATATTTATGTAATAGGATTCAGAGAGTTGATGTCAACGGGACGCGTTCACATGGGTCTGTAGTCAAAATGGGCGTCCCACAAGGTTCAATCCTCGGTCCTTTTTTATTTTAAGTGTATATTAATGACTTACCAGATCTTGTTAATGACAAGCACGGGATAGTACTGTTTGCTGATGATACCTCACTTTTATTTAAACTGAAACGCAAACAATTTGATATGGACGATGTAAACATTGCTGTCTCAAAGGTAGTTTGAGGTTAACAACTTGCTTTTAAATAGACTTAATACAAAATGTTTACGATTTTTGATGCCTAACGTCAAACAAGGGAACACCTCAGTAAAGGTTAAAGATGATGTGTTAGATCTTCCGGATAAAACCCAGTTTTTAGGCGTTATGTTGGATGCTAAGCTGCAATGAGGACCACATATTAGTAAATTGTTGAATAGCCTCAGCTCTGCAGCATACGCAGTCAGAAAAAGTCGCCAGTTAACTGACATTGATACAGCCAGGCACAAGCCTGGCTGTGTTAATGTCAGTTAGCATCATTGCTATTTTCATAGTGTTATGTCATACGGTATTCTCTTGTGGGCTAATGCTGCCGACATTCAGACCATCTTTGTTCTGCAGAAAAGAGCTATTCGAGCAATTTATAATTTGGCATAAGGGGCTTCGTGAAGGAATAAATTCAAGGAAATAAACATTTTAACAGTTGCAAGCCAGTACATTAGTTTTAACCTAATATATGTATTCCAAAACAAGGCCTCATACTCACAGAAAAGTGATATCCAAAATTTGAATACTAGAAAAAGAGCAAATGGGTGCATAGGGTTCCCACCAAGAACTTAGGGTCCCAAGCCAACCTCACCTGCAAGTGGTGCACCTGCCGATCAACGGACGAGGCTCTGGCAAACAAAACGTCCCAATAAGCGGCAATAGGCTCGCCACCTATTACGTGGGATCGAAACACTGGCGAAAAGTGGGCGTTTAATATGCCTCTGCCTACCCCTTCGGGGAAACAGGCGTGAGTCTATGTATGTATGTATGTAAAAAGAGCAAACTAGTAGTAATCGATTTTAAACTTTCACTATTTGTATACATCATACAAAATAATTTAGCGTGTCTTAATCGCGTTAACTTCACTTATTTAAGGTATAAATACCTATTCGTTTCCGACGTTTCGCTCGGCTTGTACCGAGCGTGGTCACGGAGAGACTGATGAGAGCTCAGCGCCGTCTTGTGGAAGTGCGGGTTTCGGCACCTACCCTCACTTGGTCTTTATTTAAGTACGCAATGTTGGTACTCCGACACACTACACTAATGACGTCTACACACTGTTGAGATTTATCACTGCGGCGGTGTTTACACTTGCTGATGACTGGATTCCAAGTAGCCGATAATCTATATCCATCCTCCCCGTTGAAATTGTTATATTTCATGATTTCTACTTCACGTACTATCCTGGAGTAATAGTGACGATCGGTGGATAAGACTTGTGGTTGATGCAGTTCTATCCAGTGGTTTGGTCCAGACTCCAACAAATGCTCAGCTATCGCCAACTTATTAATATGTCGGTTTTTTACAGCTGCGATATGTTCCTTTACTCTTTCAGCGATTGTACAGATATTGTAAAAACAAAAATTCTGATATTGTGACAAACTAATAGTGCCGGCCACCCGGCTTGAGAAAGTAAAAAAATCTTTTCAAGGCCAATGTGTGCGCTTTTACAATAAAGTGCCAAGCAATATACAAAATTTAAGTTTTAATAAATTCAAAAAGGTTATAAAACGCGAACTTTGTCAAAAAGGGTACTATTCGGTGCTAGATTATAGTGAAGACTAGCTGTGCCCGCGACTTCGTTCGCGCGTAATTGTTTTTTCATTAGACTACAGAATTTTTTACCAAAACGTTTTAATTTGCATATATTACCTATGTAGTAGTAGTATAGTGAATAGTGTTGATGTAGATATCATAAAAAGTAACTCAAATAACAGTGAGTTAGTATACACGGGTGTCACGGGACCCATCACCAAGCCGAAGTTTACTCGTTTTGCACATCATACCAAGTCATACTAAGCAAAAAAACTGGGAAACGTTTTTTGTTTAGTGGACACATTTTTTAAGCCGCAATTAAAAGTGTGCGCATGCAATGCTCGCAATACCTACTTATCCGTGGGGGCATAGGACCTCTATAGAACACATTCGCGGGGTAAATGCATCGATATTGTAAAAATTGTATGGTGACTTTGAGCCTCAATATCTCGTAAAAAGCCAGTTATTTCCCAGAAAAGTAAGAAATAGAATCACTAATTTAGTATCTAATAGTCTACATCAAAGCTTTTTTTGCACACTATATTAGACGTATACCCCTCGGGGATGAAAAACATAAAGGTGCCTAGTAACACTTAAACGTGGCAGACACACATAAAGCTGACCAACCGCAAAAGAGCTGTTACTTAGATCCACACCCGCAACTTTCATCTTTGGCTTACTGGAAACTGGACTCGTTTGAAACTAAACGAAAAATTGATTTAATTTAGAGGAGGAAATCCGGGGTATATAAACATTATCACCTGCCCACCGCAACTTATTAAAATCTTTGCTTCGATCACGTTTTGTTGTGAATTGGTCACTTTTCTGGTGTAATCACAAAGCTCGAGTGGGCTTACATTTCTAAGAAGTATTATAGGTACGCCGACTTTTAAATTAATCTTTTGAGATGGCCATCCAGGAGCATTGATGGGTTCCAAAAATTCCACTTGTATTTCAATAGTTTTAGATACACATAATTGTTATATATTTTTTTTATTCTCACGCGGGGATACCCCGAAGGGGTTGGCAGAGTTGTAACATTACACCCACATTTCGCCATGATCTTTTAGGTCCCACGTAATATGGGCGAGCCTATTGCCGTTACCGGGCACATCACCAGACTCCGTGCTACTACTGGGAATTCGGAAAAACCCAATAACACTTTTGCTTGACCCGGGAATCGAACCCGAGAACTCCGATCATCAGTCTATGCGACTGATTGCTATCCACTGGACCACGGAGGCAGTCGGACAGTAGGCAGTACAATTGCTATAAACAGTAAATAGCTCGATACTCGGCGCACTTATTAAACGTACACGCGTGATATTATGCAACCTAAGCTGAACCCTATATAATATCATAAATTATACAGAATAGAGCTAATTTTAAATTGGATAATATTAATTTTAGAAAATGAAAATGTATAGTCTTTCAACCGTCGTAATTTTACATTTTACAGATCATACTCCATTAAGTTTTTAAACCAATTCAACTAAAGAGTTACTTAGTTTTGATTGCTATAGGACAAAATTCAACCGAAAAAATACATCGTAATGTTTAAATTGACATAACTTTTTTATTTATGAACCGATTCGAATAAAACAAACACTAAATGTTAAGTGAGGCTTTCTGCAATATTTCAGTGAAAACCGCATTCAAATTTGAAAAGCCGTTTCTGAAATTAGCGTGCACAAACGCACAGACAAACAGATAAACAGACAAACAGACCAAAATTCTAATAATGATTTTTTGGGTTCTCTTCTTTAATAAAGACCTCATAAAATAGTTTTCTCCTAAATATCTTCCATGCACAGACATCAAATACTTACAGATTTATTATATTATCTATAGATAAAAATGCTTGGGATTAATTTGCTCAGTTCCACAGGCTACTTATGTTTGATTATTGTTAAGTTTCATGTGAGTGTGAGTTATTGTGTCTATATCATGCTAGTTAAGTATTTTTTATACTATTATTAATCTTATTAATTGACAACAACATTATAGACACACCAGCTCACATACCTATGAAAAATTCAATGTAGTTACTAAGTTTTTAAATTGTATAGAATCAAGACGAAGAAAAGAGTGGCCCGGAGTTTCTTGCTTGATTCTTCTCACGAGGCTCTACTTTCTGATCGGGAATTTATTAATGCTCAATTATGTAAATATGCATTAAAAGTTACTTTTTTATTTTAATTTTTATGACTTTCTGACGTGTCTAAAAAATTTAAACATTTTTATGGAAATAAACATATTTGAGTTTGAGTTTGCAACATTAGTTCATGTGAAGATCTCAAATCCCTCCTACGCAAAACAGTTTCACTTCCGATGTCCCTTGAGACTGCATACATCACCACATCTGCACCACAAGTATTTGTGTAGCACTTCAGACGATGCAAATATAAATCGTTTTTTAAACCTGGCGATGGAATAAACAATTACTTTATACTTACTTTCTATGATTGTGTACATTTGTTGTGCAAATACAGGACGAATGATGGGAAACATTATGCAAAGCTAAAGATAAATTTCTGTGCATCACAGTCAATCATAGCCACATGCATTTGTGGTACAATATGGTTGTAATCTACCAGTAACTACAACTTAATATTCCAAATGTTGTATTTCATGGCTGCACTTATGTATATCGTTTGGCACTTCATAATTATCCGGCTTTATAAATGCCGTGAAATAATATTATTGGGTAAGAGTCAACTGTTATTATCTCACTATCATTGACAGTATAATAATTTTACTAATAACTTTCAGCATCATCGTCATTTATAAATATATTTAAATTAATCTATTCACTGATCTTATTCTTCTTATCCGCTACCAGTGCCGCTACGCTGTTGACAGAGCGGTCGTGGTTGTCATGTTAGGACAGATATGGGCGGACGTGATTTGTGATTGTATTCACTAATTAAATAGTGGGGAGAAATTAAGAAACCATGTAAATTAATAATGTGGTGAGTTTCCTAATAAATAAATAAATATCGTCGATACGATAGTCAGAGTATAAAAATAAATGCCGCCGTTGACGAGAACTGCGACAAACGCGAACGTCCGACAACTCAAGCCGTACTGCTTCAGTCGCACACCGAAATGCAGGGAAACGCACCTTTAAATAGGCTAGTTGACGAAAAAAATGTTATAAGTCCGTCCTTTAGATTATTCAAAAATAAGCGATATTTGTAAATTAAACCAAAAATGACAAATATATAGCTCATTAAAGTTACGTATAACGTCACACCGTGCTGCATTTTTTCGCACTAGATGACGTCACACGTAACTTTAATGGGCTATATCTTAGTTATTTTTTATTTAATCGAAAAGATAAAAAAATACGTGTCCAATATTTTTTTATAATCTAGAATACGGACTAAATAAAATGTAATTATTTTGACCCTGGAAACTACCCTATTGTATTATAACTGTTGTAACGGGTTCTGGTAGTAGTAAAACGCAGAAAAGGTTCTATGCGTTTATTTGCTGAGTATTGCCTCGCTTCCTATGCCGAGTATGACCGACCAACAACACGACACTGGCCTGAACACTAAGGGCTGCAGTCTCCCACGCTGTTCCCTCCGGTAGTGTGCAGGGCAGGTTGCTCGAAGGGCTGCGCGTAGCGGCAGATCTTCGCAGGCCGTTGGCTCAGCTGGCAGGTGCCGGCGGTGTGTGTGCGATGAGCGGGGCAGGCCAGACTCTTCGGCAGAGGTGACGCCGATGGCGATGCAGGAAAGTGTAGCGGTCTAGGAGCGTAGCCCGGAGTTTAAGGTAAACCTGGAACCTGAAGGAAAGCAGCATTAGGAGAGCCACAACCAATAGAGTCAGGCAGGTGGCGTCAGCCGGCCTCAGCTAGCAGGTAGAGAGATGGGCAGTACGCTAACGCAGTAAATGTAGTGCTTACCCGTAGCCGGGACCAGGATACACGTAGATACGACGTAGGGTCAGTAGGTACGCTTAGTTATAGTAGGTAGGTAGTAGAAGCGACGTTAGAGTAGCGGTGCCGGTCTCTCTGTCGGCACCTTTATATACCGGGCCCTCCATCAGAGTTCGTGTCGGCGCATAACCAAATATGGGCAAAACTCACGAGCGCCGACGATGGCCTTCTCTGATTGGCCGAGCGTATGGACGGTATTATGACGTACACTCGGTAGGTACCGGTCATACGTTACAATACCGCCCGCCTTAGGAGAGGATTTTACGTGGCTAACAAGGAAAATCCGACTAGCTGCGTTAGGTCTATGAGTCCGCTACTGTCCAAGCTAAGACGGCATATAGAAAGAAGGAAGGGAAAGTCTTATACGGTTTGTAACAAATAGTTAGGCGCCATAATGTATAAGTTTTAGGTCCTTTATGTGCCAAAACCCAATAGAATTTCCAGACGCGTCCGACAACTCGTAAACGAGAGGCGACTTTTTATTAATCACTGTGCACTTCACGAATTTAGGGGCTAGTTTCTTACAGAAGGACTTATCCTTGTCGCTCTGATAAAAAGTCCTTTTCCACACAGTGTCTCCCACATTAAACTCAGCTGGTTTACGGCGTAAATTATACGTTTGGGAATTCCTAGCATGAGCTTGAATGAGGAGTGCCTGAACTTTGTCAAATATGCCTGATAAGTGACCTATGTTTTCTGCGTAATCGTCCCTAGGTATGTATACTATATCATCAGCGTCCGTGTCGACATAGTGTGAGCTGCATGGAACTAATTCACGTCCATAGACTAAAAAACTAGGTGTATAGCCCGTGCCTTCATTAACTGCAGTATTTAATGCAAACTGCACCTTAAGTAGGAGAGTGTCCCATAATCTCTGGTCATTTCCTACAAACGCCGCTAAGGTAGAACCAATGGTTTTATTATAGCGTTCGACCGTATTGACATGTGGGGAATATTTAGGAGTATAATGAAGCTTAGGGATTTTGTACTTGCGCAACATAGCTTTTAAAGTAGCACTTACAAACTGTTTACCATTGTCCAATATAATTGTAGATGGATGGTATACCATGACCTAAAAATATTTTTCTTCCAAAATATTAGTTATTATTTCAGCAGTTGCGCGCCTGATAGGAAAAAGTAGACAGTATTTACTAAAACAACAAGTTACAACAAAGATGTAGGCGTTTTGTTTTCTTGTGACGGGTAATGGCCCCACCAAATCTACACTAATGGTTTGGAAGGGTCGTGAACACACTTTGGGTCGTCCCATGGTTCCCAATGGTGCATGGTTCTGATGTTTGTGCGCGATACAACTGCCACAAGGATTTCTGAACTTAACCACGTCACGGCGCATTTTGGGCCAATAGTAACGCAGTGCTAAGCGCTTGTAAGTTTTAAATATACCGAAATGTCCCGAAGTGGGTCCGGCATGGTTCTCCAATATGGCATTATTTCGATCAGAAGAAGGTAGTACTTCTTTCCATTCGAACTCCTTACGTAGCATACACCTAGATTTTATCAAACGATACAATTTATTATTTTTAATAGAATAGTCTGGATAGTCATTAGGCGAAGATAAACAACCATTGTAGGTGGCTGAATACCATTGATCAGTGTCAACATTAGGGTCATTCACGTTATTATTATTCGCGTTAATTATATTTACAGGTAAGGATCGTGATAACGCATCGGCTATAATATTATCTGCGACGCGCCGATGCTTTATTTCGAAGTTAAAGGCTGACAGACGAACCGACCACCGAGCTAATCTACCAGTCGGGTTGCTCAAGTTTAGGAACCATTTCAGTGCAGAATGGTCAGTATACACCACGAACTTTAACCCTTTATCTAAATTACAGCGCCAATATTCGAGGGCTGTTAGAACTGCTAATGTCTCCCGTTCTGTTATACTGTAGTTTTGTTCCTGTGCATTTAGTGACCTAGTCATGTAAGCGATTGGTAGTTCCACGCCATCTATTTCTTGTGTAAGCAACCCACCGATGCCGCTCGCACTCGCATCTGTGTGAACTTGAAAAGGTTTCTCGTAATCGGGACACGATAATATTGGTGCGGAGCTTAACAATTGTTTTAGTTTATAAAACGAGTAATCAGCTTCCTCCGACCACTGGAATGGTGCAGCTTTCTTACCGGTAGAAGGAAGTTTGTTCAAAGGACCGGCAATAGTACTAAAATTAGGTATAAATCGCCGATACCATGATGCAATGCCTAAGAACCTTTTGACTTCTTTTTTATTCTTAGGCGTAGCATATTGAAGAATGGCTTCCACCTTACATGGGTCTACTTGTAATCCTTTAGAGTTTACTACGTAGCCCAAGTACTTCAATTCATCACGAAAGAATTTAGATTTTTCTAAGTTAATGGTAAGGTTGGCCGATTTTAATTTTTCGTATACTTTATTTAATAGTGACACATGAGCATTAAAAGATGGTGATCTAAGCACGATATCATCTAAAAAAACGAATACAGAGTTTTCGAACTCAGGACTGTTCGTAAACAAGTGATCCACCAAACGCTGTTGTGTCGCAGGCGCATTCGTTAAACCAAACGGCATAGTCACAAATCTAAATGTTCCTCTAGTAGGCACATAGAACGCAGTCTTATCACGATCACATTCGCGAAGAGGCGTCTGCCAAAAGGACTTAGATAAGTCTATACTACTTAGATATCTAGCGTTCCTAAGGTTGTCTAAAATTTCGGATACGTAAGGTAGTTTGTACGCGTCTTTTTTAGTAATAGAATTAAGTTTCCGACTATCTAAACAAAACCTTAGTTTACCGTCTTTCTTAGGCGTTAGTAAAATCGGTGACGACCACGGACGTTCGCATTTTTCAACCACTCCCAATGCAAGCATTTCGTCTAATTCGTCAATAATTATTTTTAATTTCGCCGGCGGTAACCTATAATATCTTTGGCGTATCGGCGCAGAATCGCCAGTGTCTATTGCATGTTCTATTAAGTGAGTTCGTCCTAAACCGGTTTTTTCAGTAGAAATCGACTCGTATTGCTTTATAATTAACTTAGCCGTTCTTTGTTGTGACTCACTCAACTCACTAAAAGATTGCAATACGTTCGTGTTAATCGGCTTATTTTCACTTAACACACTACACGGCAATGTTTTAGACATGCATACGGATGCGATATGGTTAGGCAGTAATTTAAATAGTTTCCAGAAATCGATGCCTAAAATTAAATTACTTGTAACTTCTGGAATAATATAAGCTTTCAATAAGTGGGTTTGATAATTAAAAGTAGTGGGTAAGTTGATAAAACCGCGCGGCAACAATATATTTCCACCCGCGGACCGAATAGAATTAGTGTTGTGACACTGCTGTATTTCTAACCCGGTTTTAGTAATTACCTCCAGATGGGAGTTGTTACCTAAAATTGTAATGGCTATAGGTCATTTTAGGTTTATTATCCAGGATCGAGGCGACGGAATAACTAGAGAAATACACTTTTAGAGTGTTTAGCCAATTTCTCCAATCAACTTTGTCAAAATTGGTTGAATAGGTTGTAGAACCTAATTAAGATTTTGACACGCCCCGACCCTGACCAACTAGTTTTTTGGTTTCGTCGATTTACAGTTCGGGCAGTTAGGGAATGTCACATCCCTACGGCCGCACTTGAAGTAAATTGCGAACCGATCGCGTTTGCATTCATTCAAACTGTGATCATTGATACGGCAGCGCGGGCAGTACTTGGACGTAACTAGAGCGACAGAGCTAGGTTTAGACTTAGGTTTGCTAGGTTCGTTGTTCTCAGTGTATTCGGGTTTACCTGGCGTACCATCTATAGTGCCAACGGGATAATTATTGAAGGAATTATTACGCGCTCGGTTATTAGGTTTGTGACTGTAAGCTAGGTCTGGTGCCAACGTGTCGTTATTATAATACGGTTCGCGGAATTGAGAGTTCAAACATTTCATCCGTTCGTAGTTTAAACATAACGTCTGCAGTGTTGCTATACTGTCTATTGAAGATATTGACGGAGCTAGCACTAGCGAGTAGCATGGACGTATGTTATGCAATAGAATGTCTAACTTTTTGCGTTCGGACAATCGTTTTGTCGATTCATTATCGAGAGATAAATAATTATAGTTTCGGTAGCACCTTGAATACGTCGGCGGATTTCATTTAATAACCGGTAGTCATAATCGTTCGGTGTGAAATCGTCTATTAATTTAGTGGTGAGTTCTTCCCATGTAGTGAAATATTCTTTTAGGCCGCGATACCAGTGAAGTGCGTTACCGGTGAATATTTCGGAGGCATATGATAAAATTTTAGTGGAAGGTAGATTACGCGCGGTTTGGAATTCGGTTACGCGTTGTAGGAACGCTCGGACGCATCCCGTACCGTCGTATTTTAGCTTAGACAGTTCGCTAACTCTCAATTGCTTGCAATGCAATACTGGGGCTAACCCTGCCTGCGTCGAGGTAGACGGCGCAGGTTGGACCTCTGCCACAGCATCAGCTGAGCGAACAGCTGATTGCTCAATGGCGGACAGCTCCGCCGAGAGCTGGTCGAACCGGCTGCACAATTCGGTAATTCGTTTTGAATACGCCGTAGGACGTTCCATCCTACGGAGTCTGTAGAATATGTAGTTGTGCAGTGCGGTAGACCTCCTAGCTAGGTTCGCGTCGTAAGAAACAGATAACGAATTTAGTCGCTTGGCCAGCTCAGAGACGGCCTCGCTAGCGCCCTCGAAGTCCACCGCTATGGCTAGACCCGACTCCAAGATGTCATCATTTGGAATGGCTTCCAGTAATTTAGGGAGCTGCTTCCGCAGACCTAGGACAGAGGTAGCCGGCTCCTCACCTCTAATCGCGACCTCGTATGCTAGTTCATTTTTGTTTAAAAGGAAGTATTTTATGGGGTGTGAGCCCATTGTGTATCAATAAATAAACTGCGTAAGTATATACTATACACTACACTTAGTGCGCAAGCGTTCCGCCCTTACAAATGGCCTACTTTACGATTAGGCGTAAAAGTTCGACCGTTAGGACTAATTAGAACAAACGTTAGAGTTCAAAATTGCGAACTAGTACGTAGTAGGTAGTTACACTAAAAGGTTGACAATTAGTACAACAATACGTACCGGTTCGCTGTAGCCGCACCTGCTCGCTTACAATGATGGAGACCTGCTAGATGAGAACTCGAGCACGGAAAGCGAGACAATAACCCACGTAGGCGCCACTGTAGCGGGTTCTGGTAGTAGTAAAACGCAGAAAAGCTTCTATGCGTTTATTTGCTGAGTATTGCCTCGCTTCCTATGCCGAGTATGACCGACCAACAACACGACACTGGCCTGAACACTAAGGGCTGCAGTCTCCCACGCTGTTCCCTCCGGTAGTGTGCAGGGCAGGTTGCTCGAAGGGCTGCGCGTAGCGGCAGATCCTCGCAGGCCGTTGGCTCAGCTGGCAGGTGCCAGCGGTGTGTGTGCGATGAGCGGGGCAGGCCAGACTCTTCGGCAGAGGTGACGCCGATGGCGATGCAGGAAAGTGTAGGAGTGCGGTCTAGGAGCGTAGCCCGGAGCTTAAGGTAAACCTGGAACCTGAAGGAAAGCAGCATTAGGAGAGCCACAACCAATAGAGTCAGGCAGGCGGCGTCAGCCGGCCTCAGCTAGCAGGTAGAGAGATGGGCAGTACGCTAACGCAGTAAATGTAGTGCTTACCCGTAGCTGGGACCAGGATACACGTAGATACGACGTAGGGTCAATAGGTACGCTTAGTTATAGTAGGTAGGTAGTAGAAGCGAAGTTAGAGTAGCGGTGCCGGTCTCTCTGTCGGCCCCTTTATATACCGGGCCCTCCATCAGAGTTCGTGTCGGCGCATAACCAAATATGGGCAAAACTCACGAGCGCCGACGATGGCCTTCTCTGATTGGCCGAGTGTATGGACGGTATTATGACGTACACTCGGTAGGTACCGGTCATACGTTACACTGTAATTGTAATGGTAACTACGAAATTAAATAAAACTTATGAGTAGAAAAATTATTAATTATGTGAAATAAGAGGTAAAACACCTTTGTTTGCCTCGACATTTAACATTATTAATATATTCTGTAAATCATAATCATATCACAATATTTATGTGAGTTAAAATATTAATACAATACTTATTAAGTCCGTGTGGTGACGGATTAAGAATACGGGTTGTCACCACCCCATATCATCCCATGGATGTCGTAAGAACCACAGAGGGAGCATATTATGCAGAGAACAGCACTGTAAGAGAAGGAAAACTTGATAAAAACCCTATACCAACCCGTTTAGCCAGCGTGGTATAGTAGGCCAATTACTCCTTTCAACGGAGAGGCCTAGTCTAGCAGTGGACTGTTAAAGGCTGATCATGATGATATCTGGTTCAATACGGCATATTAAGTAGAATTAAGCACAAAATCAACAGACCTATAAAATTAATTAGGCCATAGTGTATTTGGTTGTCGGTTTGATTATTAGGCATTATTAGTTTATTTTAGAAATTTTATTTATCATAATAGTCTAACTGGATTTGGCTGAATGTTAGCTTTTCCACAGAACGACTGCCTGTCTGACTTCCGCAACGCAAAAGGATAGCTATATTCCATGGTTTAGACTGACTCCTTATAACGACTATCAAAGATCTTCATGACAGCCGATACTGACGGCTTAACGTACTCTCCGAGGTACGGAGCAAGCGCTAATTTACAATTCAATACGCACATAACTCCGAAAAGTAATTGGGGTGCGCCGTGGATTCGAACCCGATAGTCTCTGCATAGCAGTCTGTTGGTATATCGACTAGGCTATCGATGCCTTCCTTTATTATTTTGAAAACAGTCAAAGTTATTATACTTATATGATCAGCTATCTACTTAAGAAATGTAGTCAAATCAGTCCAATTTTTTTGAGATAAACTGTAACAAACAAACCGTCACCACCGTCAAATACATAAAATGTTATAAATATATCAAACATATTAAGTGAAAAGCTGTTATTTTGACACTACAAATAGAAATCTCAACAATGTATATTCAAATACGTATATTTTCTTTGATCTAGCTAAGGAACGAATTTTCTTCCCATTACATATTTCGATATACCATTTCCACGTTCACCTTTTCTCAACCACCGAACATTTCAAGCAGCAAAAATCAAATTTTAAATTTTCCTCCAAGTTTTCCTTTTCTTAACAATTTGTTACCTTCCCACCTTATGCGAGAATTGTTCTCGCTGGTTGAGCATACGAATATATTGGAAAAGTTAACAAGTATACGTATAGTTGCATTCGTTCCTACTGTACAGAGAAGTGGAAAATCGTCCAAGTTAAATTAAAGATCACTATCGTACAACTTGGATTTGCATGCGGGATTTTATACTTAGCTGGGTGTTTTGTTTATGATTGTGTTTGAGGATGTGTTTAGACATTTGTGGTTTGATTGGTATTGTTCTGATTGGAATTTGAGATCGTGATATCTTAGGGTGGTAAGGGCCATCTGCCACTAGACATGGGCTATGCGGCCATGTTGCAAGGATGCGAAGCTAAGCTACAAACTTATGTAACCGTTTCCACCGAATGCTAGGCTATCTAGCGAAGTGAGTAAGATAATCTATGCGACCGCGCTTGTTTGTTTTGTTTTTCGTGTGAGTGTGTGGCTAACTCTAGTGTCAGAGTTTTTTAGACCGCCCGAAGGCCGCCGACGTGGCCTAACGACTATTATCCTAAGACAAGAACCGGGACCGACAGCTTTACGTACCCTCCGAAGCACGGTAGCGCTCAGATGTAAATGTCACACTTGGTCACCCATCCAAGTAGTGACCTGAAGAACTTCGGGCGAAGTAGCTATGCAGCAAAGATGCGCAACTCAAGCTACGCGATGAAGAAACAGTGAACACAGTGAAGAAAGTTCATCGCGCGCATCTATAACACACAATTCATAGTACACATCCATGTCGCATATCCATTATTATCCATAGCACCTTTGTAGAGCCGCATAAAAATCATACATAGCATGCTTGACCCGTTTTCACCACAGCTAAGTCGTACGAACCAAATACATAATATGATTGACATCAAACGCATCTACAGTTACGTCACTGGTGAAATTTCGCACATCTCTGGTGAAAATGCATCCTTTCTGTAAAGATATGTACTTGTTCTTTCTGCTTAATTAACTACATACGGGTTTGTCTGTTATCTTTGTGTAAGGTATCAGTTTTAGTTTTTAGGAAAGTGGATCATATTTGTCTGGCGTATTGTTCTAGGGTTTAGTGTCACTAACTGTATAAGGACGCTATCAGTAATTTCCACCGAGTACAAAGTCTATATGTGTGTGTGTATGTGATGGCGTCATAAGCACAGTTATTTCTTGTCTGTTTTGTTGTACTTCAATCTATATAATTTTATCTTATTTGTTAAGAATGTTTAATATGTATATATGACTATCAGTTGTCAGGTACAATCTCTTTCTAGAATGGGAGCGATTAATGTGTATGTTGTCGTTGATACTATATTCCGTACGAAGAAAAGTAAATGAACCTAATTAAATTTATTTTGTATAATTCTTCATACAGTTATAATAAGCTGACTGCATTTAGTTTATGTAATAACCAAACTTAGAAAACTAATCGAAATATGCAAAATGGTCGGACAAACTGAGGCAATCAACAAAGTTTCTTACATAATAAATGTTTAAGTACTAACAAGAAAAATCTACCATAAGTTAGGAAACGTCTTTTTAATACCAGCAAAAAGACAAGCACTTCAAAAGAAAATGGCTATCATTTCAAGGACCCTACAAAACAAACAAAAATGGCATCTTCATCAAAACGTCATCATTCGCAAAGGGGAGGAGAGAAGATAATTAACAATTAGGTAATGGAACGGTAGGAATGTTTGCGAAGTACTCGCCACCACAAGGAGTAGGATGGGGAGAAATGGAATACCTCACGTTGATGTTCCCTTAAAATGGATTAGTTGTTGAGTAGAGTGCATTTTTCTATTACCGAGAAAACAATTCAAATACTTAAAGGAATTGAAATTTTATAAAGCAGCACTTAATATCTTGAATGGTTATGAAATGTTTTTATTTGCTTTTGTCGTTCGTTTTGTTTTATTAATGCGTTAATAGATTAACGACTAGTACTTTTATTTTCACATTATTATGTATATTATACATGCTTTGGTTTATATAGCCCTGGGTTGTGCATGTTGAAAGTGTGTGCATTTTGAAAGCTTGCAGGACATAATATTTAAGTACAATGGTTGCAAATCTGATCCTTTTATTCTAACCTCAAGGTGTCACAACTGGCAAAGAACGCCAAAGAAGATTTTATTTTATATTTTTTAACAGTTCGCGAAATATCTAAGACAAAATAACCAAAGCCACACACTGTTGGATTAATATCTTAGGTATAAAATAGAACATAATTATAATATCTGATAAAGTGTGATAGTTTCATCAAAATTTGTTTCGTCATTTTTGTTTCAAAGAGTAATCAACATCCATACATTCAAACACCCTCACAAACTTTCGCATTTATAAAAGTAGTAAAATATTCAAGCATAACACTAGTATTTGATACATATAGAAAATATCTCAATGTTCTTTGATGTTGATCAGATAGTCAAATAAAAACATGACGTGTATCAGCTGTTTATTCGAATGGTGCACGTCGTAAAAGTAAATTGAAGGAAGGATGATACCTTAGCAGTAGATTGGGGAGAAAGGGTTATAGCGCACCTCGTACAATTACGGTGCAGTTGTGGCAATTTTAAGGCTCGATGTAAGTGTTGGCATTAAGGGGAATTATCTTCTATCTATCCTATATTTATCTTAAAACGCCAAAACTACACGGTTGGCGTAGTGGTTTAAGCGGTCGCCTCGCCGTAACACTGCCCGCAGTGTTGTGGGTTCAGTCCCCACACGAGACAACACTTTGTATGATTAATAAACTGATGTTTCAAGTCTGGGTGTACATTCTGTCCGTTAGTTGTAGGTTTGTAAAGTCCCCGGCGACACAGGATTTAGTCGTAATGAGGGAGTTATCCCATTAGAAAAAAACCTTGTAATCATTTATATTATTAGGCTATATCAGATCACGGTGTGAGCCACGGGTGCGCAACTGTAGCCCTAAATAACGTGGATGTGACCACGGGTGCAGTATGTCTATTATATATATTGTATCTTCTTGGATTTACCCGAATGTTACACATTGAAATCAAATTACGGTGTATAGATTATATCGTGATACATTGGTTTTAGTTATATTACGTTTAAACCGAATGATCTAGAACTAAAACCAATATATCGCGTTGAATCCGTAAACCGTAGTTGTAGTCGTAAGACATGCCATCATCATGTATCATGAATTTAATATATGTACAATTTATAATGGATGCAAAGAAAAAATAAAGTGAAACATTATATTTTAAAAATATTATGTTCAAATATACAAATATTGTTATTCATATGAAAACGTATTAAAAAGTCGAGGAACCCATCTCAAAAGAAAATTAAAATAAAAACCTAATGCAAAGATTATTACAGAGCTCTCTATGTTACAGCAAGATATCCATGAAATACCGCTTTTTTATTTTTTTCATTCGATTTTAAAATTCTCTTTCAAAGGAAATAGTGGATTTTAATTAAATGGAACTAATGATAGCACATCAAGCTACATAATATAGTATAACATGCTTCGAGTTTATTTTGATCTAATGACACATTTATTTGCTCCATGTCATATTAAACTAATGTAGGGCAAAAAGGATAATACACACTAAAAATATTTTGACATCGTATTAGTCTTACTGCTATTAGGACTATGTTTAGACAAATATCATCGATTATCAATTTAATTTATTACAAACACAACAAGTAGGTAAAATAAAAAGATAAGAAAATTGATAAATATGAGAGACAAACAAGTGAAACGACTTCTTGCTAGTAACGAAGTGATATTTATTTTGAATCGAACATAGAACATAGTGCGCATGTCTGACATTGTGTCATACTTGACATTCCTCCCCTTAGCTTAGGCATACAAATAAACAACTAAGCTACAAAGACTTCTTACTAAACAATAACACCAAATAAGTATATAAATTTGTAGTCGACTTTTGGCCGATTGCGTTTAGATCGTAGTGGCATAGGCTCGTGTGATAGGAAGGAAGGACCATAGGAAGTTCTTGCAGCAACTGATGTATATTCCTCTCTGTCGTGCGTGGCTGGATTCGACACCTCTTCTGCTGACTGTGACTCTGAAGCTTGACTGTCACTTAACTCCTCTAGGTCTATATCCACGTCATTGTAATCATCGCCTTTACACAAAATAATCTGGTTTTTATGCTTCTTTAATATAGCTGAAGTCGCCAAGTCTTTAATTAAATATACCACCTTGCCAATTTTTTTAAATACCGTTCCTTTACACCAAGTATATATTTACTGTGTCCAGATTGCTTTTTATAATAAACTGTTGTACCAATAGTGAAAGGTTGATTATTAAGTTTGACTGTCTTATTTTGCAAACACTGATTACGTTTAACCGCGTTAGCGAGATCCGTGGATGAAAGCGTTGGCAACTCTGGTTTTATTAGATCAAGACGCGTTCTAAGGTTTCGACCGTAAACCAGATCGGCCGGCGAGTGCCCGGTTATTGTGTGAACGGAATTTCTGTAATCAAACAAATATTTTAAAAGATTGTTATTTACATCTCGCGCCCCATTACCGCTAATCAAGCTTGATTTAATGCCTTTTTTCACTATCTTTACAAAACTTTCGGCCTGTCCGTTGCTGGCCGCGTGGTATGTCGGTGACGTCACGTGACAAATTCCGTTCTGCCTACAAAAACCCTTAAACTCGTGCGATGTAAACGATGTACCATTGTCACTGACTAGCGTATGTAGAATACCAAATCTTGACATAAACTCGTACAACCTATCAATGGTTGCTGTGGCAGAAGTACTGGTCTTCATGTCAAAAACTTCAACCCACTTAGTATAAGCATCTACTATTACTAAAAAGGTGTGTCCGTTTATAGGTCCCAGAAAATCGATATGACCCTATAAAATGGCGTGGGTGGGTATTCCCAGTGAGCAATTCCGCGCTGTTGTTAGCGCTACGTACATATTCTATTTTATAATTATATCCGCTTAAAAATAATGCATACCTCTGTAATCTGTTTGCTGAGACCTCTAGGACCCCTCGATGGGGTCCGAAAATTGACAACAATGACTTATGATCGGTACGGAGAATAAACGGAACCGTCCTGCCGTATAAATATTGATGATAACGCCTCACACCAAAAATAATTGAAGTCGCTTCTTTCTGTATCTGCGAATAACGTTTCTCAGCAGCGTTAAGAGTCCGCGAGGCAAAAGAAATCGGTCTCTCCGACCCATCGGGTTCTATCTGTGATAATATTGCAGAAAGTCCGAACGGTGACGCATCCACCGTCAGAATTATGGTTGCGTCTGTCTTAAAATGAGCCAACACTTGATCCGACGCTAAGCACTTTTTAATGGTGGTAAACGCTTTATTGTGATCATGTGTCCAGCACCACCTGCTACCCTTTTTAATAACTCATACAAAGGGTTTAGAATCGAAGACGCATTAGGCACAAAGTTTCTATAATAATTCACTAACCCTAAAAATGACTGTAATTGACTTACATTAGTCGGCACCGGTGCTTCTACCATAGCTTTTATTTTCTGTGGTGATTTATGTAACCCATCTTTATTTATAACGTAACCAAGGTAGTTTACCTCATCTTTAAAAAATGCACACTTTTCTTTTTGCAATGTGAGTCCCGCGTCTTGTAACCTATCTAACACTTGATGTAATCTATCCAGATGTTCCGATCTAGATTTCCCCGTAACTAAAATATCATCAAGCATACAGAGTGTGCCGGGCACGCCAGCGAGCACGCCTTCCATCGCGCGCTGAAACACGGCCGGCGCGCTTGCGATACCAAAACAAAGACGTGTGCTTGAAAAGTCCCCTGTGCGTATTTATGCAAGTTATTTCTTGTGACTCATCATCTAACATCAATTGATTGTAAGCATTTGACAGGTCTAATTTAGTAAACTGTTGCCCTCCATATAACTTCGCAAACAGTTCAGTGACTGTAGGCAAGGGATACTGGTCGATAATTAACTGTTTGTTTACACTGGTAGAATAGTCGGCGCACAAACGTATAGATCCATTTTGCTTTAACACTGGCAAGATTGGTGACGCAAATCGCGCGTGATCCACCGGTTTCAAAACACCTAATTCAACTAAGCGATCTATCTCTTTATCTATTTTATCTTTCAGAGCGAAAGCTATTGGTCGAACCCTAACAAAAACGGTCTTCGCATCTTCCTTTAATTGTAATTTAACTTTAAACTTCTTAAATAACCCTAATTTATCTGAAAACACCGAAGGATAACGTTTTTGTAACGTAGTAAACATATCATCCCCATCTAATTACGTACAATATCTTATGGGTAACAATTCTAATTTGAACTTAGAAATAAAATCGCGGCCCAGAATCGGCGGTCCGCCATCTTGCACAACATACACACAGAGTAAATGTGTTGAGTTTGCATAACTAACTAATAGCTGTGCTACTCCCACACACACAATTTTATCCCCTGTATAAGAAAACAGCTGTTTCTTAGTCGGTGACAATGGTACATAGCTAAAATATTTGTTGTACGTTTTTTTTTATATAGCTGTGACGGCCGAACCACTATCTACTTCGAATTTAAGTTCAACCCCCGCGACTGATACCGTTTCCGTCATCGGTTGCCCATTTACCGAACGAATATTAAAAAACTCACCATCGTCATCGCTCTCATCCGCAGATCGCGAGTTAACATAATTTAGTTTTTTACACATCCTGCTCAAATGCCCTGTAGCATTACACTTCCTACATTTCGATTTGGTGAACCGACACTGTGATGTTTTATGATTATAATAACCGCACACTAGACACTGCGCTTTCGCTTCCGAAGGCCTCTTGAGTCGGCGGCATCCCCGTCGCTGTGGCCCGCGTAATCTTGAACACCTGATCACGCGGCGCGGCGTGCACGCCGGCGCTCGCAGCTTCCCGTGCGATCCGCGCGTTTTCTGCTAACTCCATCGCCTTGCTTAGGGTAAGACATACGAAATCTTTGGTGAAGAGCTTCTCCCTGTCGGGTCCAGGCAACATGCCCATGACAAATCTGTCCCGCAGAGCTTCCTCCACGTTGGAGAAATCGCAGTGTGCCGTCAGACCGCGCAATCTCGCGGCCCATTGAGCATATGTCTCCCCTTCGTGTTGCATAGCCGCGTAAAACCTGTACCGTTCCCCGAACCCACACCGCTTTGGTGCGAAATGTTCGTCCAAAAGGCGAAGAACGTCATCGTACGGTACGTCTTGCAGCTGCTTTGGCAATGCGAGATCCGCCGCCAGCTCATGCGTGCCATCCGCGAGTACGCTCAGCAAGATTGCTCGTCGCTTTGTGCCCGTAGGATCGCTCGTCCCGGTGATATCATTAGCCAGGAACCATTGTTTAATCCTGCACTTATATGTCTCCCACGACTGTATATTGTGGTCAAATACCGATAAAAGGCCAAAAACTGAACCGGTAGCCATATTGTTTTTTCCTTAGTTACCGATTTCCTCGTCGCCAATGATAAATATGAGAGACAACCAAGTGAAACGACTGCTTGCTAGTAACGAACTGATATTTATTTTGAATCGAACATAGAACATAGTGCGCATGTCTGACACTGTGTCATACTTGACAAAAATAAATTGTCAATAGCTGTCAGATATAAACATAGGGTAGAAACTAAGAAAATGGCTAAGTTATATCTAAGGATTGAAGTAATACTGGAGACCTAATTTCTTTTGAGCGTTTACAAAGGAAGTCCGGGTAAGTATTATATAAGATCTTTTTTCAGCAAAACCCTTAGGGTCGGCACATATCTGACGGAAGATGCGTCGAACGTATCTTCGGTCGCGTCTATTCCGTCAAATGAGTCGGTACACATCTGACGGAAAATGCGTCGAGCGTATCTACATCGGTCGCGTCTATTCCGTCAAATTAGACCTTCTACAATACGCGTCTAGTCAGTTTCTGCGTTCAGCAACTACAGTGCGGTTGCTTTGTATGACATTTTATTGTACAACGTCGCCCAACGCTTCAGTCAAAATTCACATGGTGCGTGGTGCGCGCGACGTCGACCGATAATGCGTTGACGGAAACGGAACAGACGCTGTACGCTCGACGTACTAACGGATCATCGGTCAGGTGTGAAAGGTTGAATGTTTTTCTATATATTTGTATGATTTGGCGTTACGCGACCGATAATACGCGACGCATCTTCCGTCAGATATGTTCCGACCCTTACCTGAATAATTTTAGAAATAAACTTATGACTTTTTATTTACGAGGACAGTTCTAATATTTTCCACTTTTGCGCATTTATGTTCATAATTATTACAGAACGAATGTAAATTAATAAACGGTTTCGACTTCTAGAATGGCAATGGATAAAACGCCATTTTTTCGCAGAATATTAAAATATATTAATTTGTATTAACGTAACAGCATTGAATACAACCCGGGGCCATATTCAGTTCATTGACGAAAGCAATTAATGGAATTATCCATGAAAACGTTTTTAACAATATCAGAACAACAATTAATATTTTAGCAATGCGGTGCATCCAAGTTTATTCAATTTAATACGTTGTAATAAAGTTTTATATTACACTAGAGGATGCCCGCGGTTACACCCGCGTTAGTTAAGGCTTACTGCTCCGCTCCCGTCGCTCATAGCGTGATGTACATAAATTTATAAATTTAAAAATATATAAATTTTTCAAATCGGACCAGTATCCTGAGATTAGCGCGTTCAACCAAACAAAAATAACAAACATACAAACAAACAACCAAACTCATCAGCTTTATATATTAGTATAAGATTTATTATATTATTATTCAGATGAATGTTTGAATATTTTTTCATTCAGCCTCCGTTGAACTATAGGCCCTGCAGGATATGTCGCAATAACCGTTTTATGTGTTTTATTTTGTATTATATTTTTGCTGTTATAGCACCGAGCATTTTGATATTTCACATACTTGTTTTATGAACTCACATTGAAGTTGGTTTAATGTATAAACCTAAATAGAAAGAACAATGTGACATTTTTTTATTTCCACAATGGAAATTCAATAAAGGCAAGTACTTAAATATGTCAGAGTACCACTACCATACCATGCATACATTCGCACGAAATATAGGTCTGCTAGACTTCTCCAACGGTTCCGCCTGCGTGGGAATAGTCATAGCAACTGCCCCTGCTGCTGCTGGCATTTTACACCGGCACCTGCAAAAGAAGAATATTCTGTACAAAATGCCTTACTTTAAAAGATGAAATACCTTACTTTACGATATTAATAAACTACCACGCAAAGAGTTGCAGACTGCCTCCGTGGTCCAGTGGATAGCGTATGCGACTGCTGATCGGAGATCCCGGGTTAAAAAAATAAAATGTTATAAATATATGAAACATATTAAGTGAAAAGCTGTTATTTTGACACTACAAATAGAAATCTCAACGATGTATATGTATTCAAATACGTATATTTTCTTTGATTTAGCTAAGGAACGAATTTTCTGCCAATTACATATTTCGATATACCATTTCCACGTTTACCGTTTCTCAACCACCGAACATTTCGCGTAGCAAAAATCAAATTTTAAACTTTCCTCCAACTTTTTCCGTTTCTTTATTTTCCTCACTTAACAATTTGTTACCTTCCCACCTTATGCGAGAATTGTTCTCACTGGTTGAGCATACGAATATATTGAAAAAGTTGACAAGTATAGAGCTGCATTCGCTCCTACTGTACAGAAAAGTGGAAAATCGTCCAAGTTAAATTGAAGATCACTATCGTACAACTTGGATTTGCATGCGGGATTTTATACTTGGTCGGGTGTTTTGTTTATGATTGTGTTTGAGTATGGGTTTAGACAGTTGTGGTTTGATTGGTATTGTTCTGATTAGAATTTGAGATCGTTATATCTTAGGGTAGAAGTTTAAGGGTATATTTCTACGAGAGCTGTGCTATGCGGCTATGCTGCGTGGATGCAAAGCTAAGCTACGAATCTATGTGACTGTGTCCATTGATGCTCGGCTATCTAGCGGAGCAAGTTAGATGTGCTATACGACTACGATGTAACTAGCTTTGCAGCAAAGATGCGCAATTCGAGCTGTGCGATGGATCCATAGTGAGAAAAATCCTAATTAAAAATCCTAAGAAAAAATTAAAATCCATAACGCATATCCATAGGACAAATCGGTGACAATACGGTGGCGTAGCAGGAGTGTAAACGACTGTCACGCTGTAGGACGTGGGTTCGATTGCCGCCCAAATCAAACATTTGTGTGCGTGGGAATGGATGTTTATCTTGGTCTGGGTATTCCTAACTATAATATATATTTACAGGAAAATATTATATTTGTATGTTTGTCCATTTTACCAGTACCCATAGTGGTGTTAAATGTATGTGTTACACCTTCATCCCCATAAAAAATAATAATACGAACCAAATAATTATGGTTGACAACGAACGCATCCACAGCAACGTCACTGGCGAAAATTCGCACATCTCTGGTGAAAAAGCATCCTTACTGTAAAGACATGTACTTGTCCTTTCTGCGAAATGAATCCCATTCAAGTTTGTCTGTTGCCTGCGGTAAAGGTATCAGTTTTAGTTTCTAGGAAATTGGATCATATCTATTTGACTGGCGTATTTTTCTAGTGGTTAGTGGCACTAACTGTATAAAGACGAAGTCTGCGATTGCCACCGTAGGCAAAGTCTATATGTGTGTGTTTTTTTGTAATAAGCACAGTGATTTGTTGTGTTTGTTGATGTAATTCAATCTACAAAATTTAATCTTATTTAATTAACGCCGTCAGTAAAAGATCTGACTAGTTTAGAATCAATGAATGTGTTTAAATTGCCCTTGATCATATATTAATTATATTCTGTACGTAGAAAAGTAAATGTTATTATATTTTTTGGTAAATTTTACATATTTGCAGTTATAAACTGACTGCATTTTGTAATAATCAGACTAAGACATCTAATCGATATTTTCAAAATATTCACACAAAGTGAGGCATTCAACAAAATGCTTTTCATAATAAATGTTGAAATACTAACAAGAAACAGCAGCCATAAGTTGGGAAACGTCTTTTAATACCAGCAAAAAAGACAAACACTTCAAAAGAAAATGGCTATCATTTCAAAGACCCTACAAAAACAAAAAAAATGGCATCTCCATCAAAACGTCATCATACGCAAAGGGGAGGAGAGGAGATAATTAACAATTAGTTAATGGAACGGTAGGAATATTTGCGAAGTACTCGCCGCCACAAGGAGTAGGATGGGGAGAAATGGAATACCTCACGTTGATGTTCCCTTAAAATGGATTAGTTGTTGAGTAGAGTGCATTTTTCTATTACCGAGAAAACAATTCAAATACTTAAAAGAATTGCAGCACTTAATATCTTGAATGGTAATGAAATGTTTTTTATTCGCTTCAGTCATGTATATTAGGTATACACATGTAAATAAAAGTACTAATAACACAAGACGTACGCGTCTTGTGTTATTAGTACTTTTATTTACATGTGTATACCTAATATACATGCTCAGGCTTATATACCGATGAGTTAAGTAAATATGTGTTTTGGAAGCTTGCGGTAAGTATATTTAAGTACTGATGGTTGCAAAGATGAGTATTTTTTCTGCAATGAAAAAACCTGCAATGCAAACAGATTAGTAGTCACAATTGGCAAAAAACGGTCTATACAAGGTTTAAATATACAAAATTATTATTATATTATCAAAATTCTGTCACACTAAAAATAAATAAATAATAAAAAGTGTCTTTATTTATCTCACATACGAAGTTCATACATAAATTGAAAAATCCCCAGTAAGTTACTGAAGTACTTGTGTACGGGATACTTCGTTTCTTCCCTTATAATTATTATTAACAATAATGAGACCGATTAAAAACAATTTTACCATACAGGAAAAAAAATAACAAAGTAAAACAAAAATCAAAAGGAAAAAATAATAATAAACTAAACAAGACATATAAAGTAGTTACAGCTAGGTCATTACATTATTACAGCAGCTCTATATGTGATTTGTGATGATATAATTAAGTGTGTGTGTGTGTGTGTGTGTGTGTGTGTGTGTGTGTGTGTGCGTGTGTTTAGTGTTTGTTCTTGTGAAAGAAGTGGATGTAATAAAAGAGTAATTGTGTCCACGACTCATTGCTAAACAATTCTGATTAAAATATTTTCAGTTTCTTCGTATGATAGTGTTCTCAGCCATTCCAATAATATTCTTTTGCATTTGAAAAATAGGAGTGGATATATATTTCATTTTCGGTTAATTTTATCATAAATATAAGCTGAGTTTACTGCGTATAGAGAACTCTAACTGAGTCAGCCACGATATCTATTCGTCGTTTGGTCAACTTAGCCGGGTCATGTATGTTTAGCGTCAAATTTAGGAGATATAGTTGCCTGATTGTCAACAAATTACTTATTCTGTAAAGGTCAGGCGTTGGGTACCTGAATGGCTTAAAGTACATAACTATAATAAGTGACCGCTGGGCCCTTTCAAGGTCTATAAATTTAGGTTTTGTTGCTCCACCCCAAACCGGTATGCAATAAGTTACCACTGATTATACTAGAGCAATGTAAATTTTGTTGAGAAGTTGGGAAGACATTAGATGGCGTAACGTTTTGAACATCCAGATGAATTTTCTAACACGTTTCATCATGATCTCAATATGAAAATGCCAAGATAGTCTCTGATCAACAATAACGCCCAAGTATTTTGTAAAGAAGACTTGTTGTATGGATCGGCAGTCACAATTTTTGGGTGAGTCAGATCTACATACATGCATTCTGATGGTAAAATTGTCACTAGGCTGAGATCTTTGATTTGGTGTGAAACAAATGAAATTAGTTTTGGTTACGTAGGGTTAGTAGATTATTAGTAAGCCACTTGGATATCTCGGCCAAGCCCTTCTCAGCTTAGTTTTTACAGCCTTAGTTTTTACACTCGACCAGGACGTATCAGTATAAACAACTGCGGTATCATCTGCATAGGAAAAAAGCTTACTCCCGCTGCTTCCCAAATTACACAGTTCATTTATGTAAATCAGGAAGAACGTTGGGCCTAACACGCGTCCCTGCGGGACTCCATAGGTGACATTTTCTTCGACACTGATCAAGTTATTGACCTTTACAGCTTGTCGTCTATCGCTAAGGTAACTTTGAAAAAGGGATAGCGGTATACCTCTGATTCCTTTGTTTTCTAGCCTGCGCGAAAGGATGGAGATTGAGACCGTATCGAAAGCTTTTTTTATATCTATAAACACTGCTAGACATTTATCTCACGTGTCAACCTTCTCCACAATCTCAGATGTTAGAGCTGTAATATCATCTTGTGTCGACATCCCTTTTCTAAACCCAAACTGCGAGTCTGATAAAATATTATTGTATTAATAAGTTTCTCCAAAATTTTGGAAATTGCTGGCAACACCGAAATAGGGCGATAGTTGTTAACATCATTCACATCCCTCCCTTTATGCACAGGTGTCACCACAGACCGTTTAAAATCTTTGGGGAAGATACCACTATTAAAGCACAAGTTGGCCAATTGGCTAATCAAAGGAACCACAAAGTCTCTGGCTGTTTTCAGAAACTTAACAGGTATACTATTTGAGTCAAGATTCATCAGAATACTGTCCACTTCCTGTGGATCTGAGTCTAACAATACAAACGATTTTGAATACAAACGGTTGAGTGCCCCGGTATAAACCAGCATCCTGACTGAGTGTTGATAGTTTCAGCTAAACCAATACCAATCGTAGTAAAGAAATGGTTGACCCGGCTTAGTGATTCTAGGGGATGTGGTGTAATATGAAGTAAATGTGTATTTGAAGTTTTGGGCGTTTTAAATTGTGTTATATCATTTATTGCTGTCCAAAGACGTTTAGGATTTTTTGCTGTGTCTGTTATTAATTTTCTGATACTTTCTTTTTAGATTTTAATTAGGTTCGAACAAAAGTTACGAAAGCGTTTAAATGTTATTATAAGAATTATATTAAACTGATCAATCCTTGTTTGACGCTGCATTTTATTTCTAAGTCTAATACACCCCATCGCGCCGGTAGTCATCCAGGGCTTTATGATTTTCTTCGAACAGGGCACCTTAATGCTTTTACAATTTGAGAGAAGAAATGCCCTAATTACTTCCACTAGTTTGTTTGCGAAATTGTCAGGTAATGTGTAAGTACTGAATAGCGATATGTCTACATTGGTAAGAGATTTATAAGCACTTTAAAAATCTGGAGTTATTTTAGACGTAGCACGATATTGATTCATTGTAATCGAAGTGTTAATATTAAAAATAACTATAGCATGATCCGTAATAGTTGTATTAAGGACCGCCACAGATGCAGCATTACTGTGTTTATCTAGCTTAAAAAGACATGATCAAGGCAGTTCTGCTCCCTAGTGGGGAGACAGTGTCCCGGCAGTTATCCATGAACTGATAACATATTTAGGTAGTTGAGTCTATTCAATCACTGTAGAAAAACGTAACGTAACGTAAACGTAAACTCTGTTGATTTGCAAGCAAATTTATATTAATATCACCTGTAATAACGGAACCAAACGTTCGGGGAGATGGGCCTCGTTAGCCTTGGTTGGCAACCTGTCTAGGAAAAGGAAAACTCCGAAATTAAACCAACTTTCAGGGAGCATACCCGACACAAAACCCCGATCTAAGGTGTAAACCGACCCGTGCCGAGAGATTCGTGGCCAGAGGGTAAGCTGGTTGCAAACGGAGGGTGCCTGTGTTGGTGGTCACAGGGCACACGTGATTTTCCGCCTTACCCCCGTAAAGGGCTCTATGGGGATGGACATTTAAAAACCCTAAATCTCGTGGGAACGCAATGGTAACAATTAATAATATTTCCTCACACGGCGGCGACGCTGTTCGCAACCCATCACGTCTCGTTTCCCGCGAGGGCGAAAAGCGGCCTACGGAGAGCAGGTTTGCAACATTGAATGTTGGAGGAGGAATGAACGGCAAATTGGATGAAGTATGTCAGATGATGGATGATAGAAAGATTGATGTTCTTTGTGTGAATGAAACAAAAAGAAAAGGGTGTGGAACCACCAAGCATGGCGCATATACGGTGTATTGGTCTGGGGTAGATAGTACCACCAGAGCCTGTAAGGGAGTTGGTGTAATACTGTCTGCGCGAATGAATGAGTGTGTAAAAGAGTTTGAATGTGTAAATGCTAGGCTACTGTGGATGAGAATGAAAGTAGGACTTACTCGTCACTTTATTGTGGGGGTGTACGCCCCGGTCAATATAGATACGGGTATGTCACAACATGAGCAAGACGAAAGGCAGAAGTTTTGGGCGAGTTTAAGAAAGATTTTGAGGAACTGCAAGGATAATGAAAGATTGATCTTGTTAGGGGATTTCAATGGATGGGTGGGAGTAAAGCGAGATGGATTTGAAAGGTAGTTAGGTGCATTTGGTGATGAGAGTGTGAACGAAAATCGAAAAGAACTGCTTGAGATTTGTTTGGAGTGGAGCCTTTGTGTGACAAACACCATGTTTGATCATAAAAGGATACATATGTATTGTTGTTGTATATATATGTTGAGCCGAATAAGTGGGCTCTTTAAAGGATGGCGACACCGAGAACGTAATGAAAATAGGGTCTTGGAAAGAATTAAGGTAGAAAATCTACAAGAGAAAGATGTGAAAGATGAGTATAAACGAATATTGATAGCAAAATTTGAGAGGTTCGATTGCATAAATGATATGGAAAAATTATGGCAGGCCTTTAAAGAAGAGGTAGTATGTGTAGCGTCTGAAGTATGTGGTGTGATCAAGAGAAGGATAATACGAAAGGTTAAGAATACATGGTGGGACAAGAATGAACAATCAGCAGTGTCAGAGAAGAAGAAAGCTTGGTCAGATTGGTTGGCTGCCAGAGCAAATGAAAGAATGGGAAAAGCAACGAGTGTAGACATAGATGAAGCAAGAAAGGAGTTTGTTAGGTCAAAAAGAATATTGAAAGAAATGGTTTAAAGGAAAAAAGAGGAAAAGAAAGTTGAGTTTGATAGCAGATTATCTGACGATTTCCAGAGGAACATTAAGTTTTTCTGAAAATCCGTTCGTGCAGTTCGAGGAAGAACTCAATTCTCAGAACACACATCCATCAGAGACGAGAACGGAAAGATAGTAAATGATGAATCTTGCGTGCTGAAGTGCTGAGTATTTTGAAAGTTTATTTGAAAGGTCGGCGATAGAGACACCGATAGCTGAAATGAATGGTAACGATAGCAATGATGAAAGTGTTATTGGCGTGGATGAGATCGTGAAGGCACTGGGAAGTATGAAAGTAGGTAAGGCTGCAGGATATGATAGGATTACAGTCGAAATGCTGAAGGCTGGATAGGGCATCATAGTTGGTCAGTTGCAGCGGTTATATAACTTGTGCTGGACCACCGGCCGAGTACCTAATGACTGGGCCACAGCTGTAGTTGTGCCTCTTTATAAAGGAAAAAGCTCGCAACAAGATTGCAAAAACTATAGAGGCATTAGCCTTCTCAGCATTGTTGGCAAATTGTATGCAAAGGTACTTATTGAAAGAGTTATGGAAGTAACCGACAAGAAAATATGGGATGTACAAGCGGGATTTCGAAAGGGTATGGGATGTACGGATCAGGTTTTTTCCTTGCGAAGCATAGCTGAAAAGTTTTTGGCCAAAGGTCAAAAGGTCTATTGCGCATTCGTGGATTTGGAAAAGGCTTACGATAAAGTGGTGAGGAATGAAATGTGGTCGGTGCTGTCAATGAATGGGGTGGACAGCAGCCTCATTCGAGCTCTGAAATCCCTTTATGAGGATTCTAGAGCTTGTGTGAGGATAAACGGGGCATACACTGACTGGTTTACCATTGAAAAAGGTGTTAGACAGGGATGTGTAGCGTCGCCGTGGCTGTTTAACCTCTTCATGGACAGTTGTTTGCAAGATTTAAAACATAGTGACTGCGGATTAAGGATGAATGGGTTACTCGTCAAATGCCTCCTTTATGCTGATGATCAGGTTGTACTTGCGTCTTCCGCGGAGGAGTTGCAGGAGATGGTAACAATCATACATAGTGCGTTAGAGAGGAAAAGAATGAAAGTGAATGTAAGTAAAACGAAAGTTATGGTTCTTGAAAAGGAGGAATGCGTAACCACTTGTAATGTTTTGATCGATGGACAACGAGTAGAGCAAGTGAATGAGTTTTTATACTTAGGTACGTTGCTTACAAGATATGTTAAGAATGAAGAAGATATTGGAAGAAGAGTTACTGCAGGTAATAGTGTGAATGGAGCTCTGAAAGCGTTTATGAATAGTCAAAACGTGTCAAAAAAGGCACGTTTGGCTGTACATAGAGGCGTGTTAGTGCCTACCCTTATGTATGGTAGTGAAAGTTGGGTATGGCAGAAGAGATTTGAAAGTAAAATAAATGCTGTAGAAATGAGAGCACTGAGACTTCTCAGTGCTCTCATTTCTACAGCATTTATTTTACTTTCAAATCTTGAAATTATTTATATATTTATTTATTAATTAAAATTGTCGGTCAAAGACACACCACACATACTTATGTGTGGTGTGTCTTTGACCGACAGAGTAAAGAATTGTGTGATACGAGAGTGGTGTGGGGTAAAAGAAGATGTAGTGACAAGCATTGAGAAAGGCATGTTAAGATGGTTTGGGCACATGGAGAGGATGGATGACGATAGACTGACAAAGAAGATATATAAGGCAAGTGTGAATGGAACAGGACAAAGGGCAAGACCTAGGCGGACGTTCTCTGACCAGATTGGAGACATCCTGAAAAAAGGACAAGTCAGAAGTACCCTTAACAGAAGAGCATGCATGAGAAACATGTTGGGAGTGAGTGAAGCAAGTGAGGTATGTCAGGATCGTTGCAAATGGCGTTCCGTAGTCTCTGCCTACCCCTCCGGGAAACAGGCGTGAGTCTATGTATGTATGTATGTATGTAATAACGATATTTTTATGTCTACTTATGGTTTCCAGGTGGTAGTAACGTAAGTTAATAAAAGCATCAGCGCAGGAATTCGATGGGGAACGGTATATACCTATGATAAAAAATTGTGAAATGTTGATTTGTAGAGCAGACGCATGTTTAACTTTTATTTCAGATACCTGGTGTACATATTCATTCCCAATATAGACCACCACGCCATCATTTTGATTTACTTGGTTTAAAGTAAAGTATGATGTGTAGTTACTAAGCATAGGTATCTGTTTATCCTGCGTTAATCGACACTCTGTGAGAATCATAACGTCTACAGTGACCTTTATTTGTGACAGATTCATTTCCAAGTCGTCAAAGTTGCCATATATTTTACGTATATTTTGTGTCAACACTGTTAAATTGGGGATTTGTGGTTGTAAGAAGCTGTAGGTATATGTGCTCAACCTTGATTATAGCCGAATGTGAGATTTCAGTGTTATCTAATTCATGTAGTGTGTTTAAGTTACTATCCATAATTATTTATACAGTTTACTGGGCGTATCTTATAGTATTCGATTAAACATTACCGGATGTGGATGTATAAAAGAGTCAACGCTTGAGCAAGAGAGCGGTATTAACTTGAGTATGTGAGTAAGCCGCGATTACAGTATGTTATTGGATGAATGCGAGTTAAGAAGTATGTGAATGCCAATGAGTAGTGTGGTGTGTAATGTTTATGTAAAGTGTAATTTGATTCTAACATAATTGCAAATGTTATATGAGCATGCTTCATAGATTTGTTAATTAGTAATAATTGTGTGTGGTGGGTAACAATAAATCATTGAAAAAATGATACATAAGACAACTTAATACGTACTAGTCATGCAGATTGTAACAAATGATGCACTTGAGCTTCGCTGCGGACAAGGATCACCTTCGAATTTTCATCTTTCCTCACAAAGACGCGCCCAAATGAAGTCCAACATAATTTATACTGCTTTGATTTAGCTAAGTCGCCGGCTAGGAAAAATAGTCGGGCATTCTAAGAGGTTAATTGCTATATACTAAACACTACATCTAAAGTTAAGTTTTTGTTTTATATTTTCAACAGTACGAGAAATACATAAATATCAAAAACAAAGTTACTAAATCCACACATCGTTGTGTTAATATCTCGTCAGTTATAAAATGGAACTTATAATATCTTAAATCCGTAAAATATCACAAAATCCGTTTAGAAGTGTTTTTTTTAACATACAACATATTTTGTCATCCTCAAAAAAGTTTCGCACTTATAATAGTAGTAAAATATTCAAGCATAATACTAGTATTTGAAACAGATAGGAAATATCTCCATTTTCTTTGATGTTGATCAGACAGTAAAATAAAAACATGACGTGTATCAGCTGTTTATTCATCTGGTGCACGTCGTAAAAGTAAATTGAAGGAAGGGTGATATCTTAGCAGTAGATTGGGGAGAAATGGGTATAACGCACCTCGTGCAATTATGGTACAGCTGTGCCAATTTTAAAACTCGATTTGAGTGCTAGAGTTAAGGGGAATGAACTATTTTTATCTTAAGACGCCACGCACTTGTATTAATTTCTATTATAATAATAGGCTATATGAAATCACACTATGAACCACGAGGGCGCAACTGTAGCCCTAACTGACGTGGATGTAACCGCGGATACAGCATATATTTATATAAGTTAAGACCATAACCATTATCATGCGAATTGACTACCATCATCATGTATCATAAATTTAAAATTTAAACAATTACCTAATTGATGTAAACAAAAAATAAAGTGAAACAATATCGACGGTTAAAAGATAATAAAGCGACAATTTTACCGAAAATGACTTTTAAATGCCATCCTATTAAAAAAAAAAACGTTTTTTCGAATGCGCTAACTCCCATGGCTCTACAATGACATTTTTGTCACTTATGCCCTAGTAAAAAACTGCGTTTTAGAAGTATCATTTCGGTATAACGAACCGAGTTTAAGGCCTTTTATTACCATACAGGCGCTTATACCCCTGTAAAGATGGCATCCTTTTTGGTTTATTGTCGGTAATATATGTACTTTCACTTCTTATTGGCGTAGCGATTTCAGGCGGTAACGCCTCTTTACCATAAGCATCTGTTTTGTACGGTTGGTTGAATTTATATCTCTTTACCTTTGTCATCAAAAATTTTAAACGTCGGTTATACCTTACTACTGTTTATAAGTTTACATTGCAGTTGTTGCTTATACGCAATTACTAAAATCTAATTTGCTACTGAAATGTCGGTTATAGCCTACTACCAGTTAGGTACTATTATAATACAACTCTGTCACTTACGCTGTATTATATGTATGCAATTCCTTAAGTCTTACTTTATAGGAGAACGACGTCACGTTTGTTGTTATTATTATTATTTTAAAGTCGTGACATTTAATGCACGTTACCATTTGTCCGGATAATACTGTGTCAACTGTGTGTTGGATGTTTTCGTTTTCTTCTTGATAGATAAAACTTGATCTGTGGAAGTGCCACGTTAACTTTTTTTTAACCCACATACATTGTCGCTAATCTCTAATATCCTTACGATGTTTTGCTAAGCAGTGTATCTAATGCTCCATTATCTTTCGGCATAATGAGGCGAATCGTCACTTATCGAGATCAAATGTAGCTAAGTCTTATATTCTCTTTGTTTTTTTCTGTGTATATGTAATTTATACCGAATTACCGTATATTGCTAATAAGATCCATTGATCTAAGCGACATAAAATCAAATAAATCAATGTATAGTCAAAGTAAATAAAAGTGCCAATAAATGCTTTATTTTTTTTAGATTCCAGAGGTGTTTCCATTTTCTCGATATGAAAATAATTAAAAAGGTTATGTCCATTTTTCTACCATTTCTAACTTTAAATTGCTCTCCTGGACAGTTTAGTTTTTGTTCCTTATACCCAATTACCGTTCCACTGTCGATATGTTTTAAATTGTATATGTTCAAATATTGTTCATCATCATCCTAGCATTATCCCGCTTACTAGTGTTACCGGATTTGGCTGAATCTTAGCTTTTCTACAGAGCGACTGCCGGGTTGCGGAGGTCAGACAAACTCCGCAACCCGAAGGGATAGCAATAATTATGCCATGGTTTAGACTACTATCAGTTTATAAAGAGTACTGGTACTGTATTACGCCCTATTACGACTGTCAAAGATCTTCATGACAGCCGGAACCAACGGCTTAGCGTGCTCACCGAGGCACGGGGCAAGCGAAAATTAACAACTTAAATACGCACATAAATCCGAAAAGTCAGTGGTACCCTCTGCATGGCAGTCTTTTGGTATCTCTACTAGGCTATCGCTGCCTATTCAAATATTATTTATAAATATTCAAATATTGTTATTCCTATGAAAACATCTTGAAAAGTCGAGGAACGCATCTCAAAGAAAATATAAATAAAATTCTATTGCAAAGATGATTACTGAGCTCTATGAAGAAGAAATATATAATTATCCAGGGAATGCCGCTTTGATGATTACCAGTAAAAACATAGTTCCTCTTTTAATATTTTGCATTCGATTTTAATATTCTCTGTCAAAGGAAATAGTGGATTTAATTAAATGGAAATAATGATAGCACATCAAGGTACATAAAGTAACATGATTCGAGTTTATGTTGATTTAAAGACACATTTATTCGCTCCATGTTATATTAGACCGAAGAAAGGCAAAAAGGATAATACATACTGAACATATTTGGACAACATCGTATTACTGCTAGTTCGACCAAATGTTCTTTTTTTTTGTAAATACATACATATTATACATTGAAACACCCAGACCAAGACAAAAATCCATGTTCATGCACAAAAATGTTTGACTTGTGTGGGAATCAAACCCGCGACCTTCGGCCTAGCAGTCGTTTACACTCCCGCTGCGCCAACCGGTAGTTCCGGAATTGAATACCTTACCAGACATCTGAGACCGCGTTCTCGTATAATTTTTAATCAATTTGGTATTTCCACGAATTTATGAGCTAACTCGAGAAGTTCCATCAATATCCGTAACGAATAGTAACAAATTTCTATATAATATAATTTACAGCCCAATAAAAAAATAAAAATATAGCTAACCTTACAAGGAAGTTTAAATCCATCCATAAGGTGTGCGATAAGTATTTTTTATACTTAATATTATTATGTATAACAAAAGTGTCGAATATGTGGGAATGGCTTCACTCGCCAAATAAACACGAAGCTCAGAGTTATATATCTTTTATTATATTATTTGACACTCTACTTTACTGTCCTTTGAACAAAATTAATTTTGTATACAAATTTCTTATTTTCTCTTCTTTATCATTCGAGAATGATTCCAAATAAGTACCTATTGCGGGGAGTTTTCCTAAAACACTTTTGTTCAAAGTGTTTAGAGCATACTCTTGCATATTTATTCGGATCCCAGTTTTCTCCTCCTGTTGCAAGTAACCACAATTATTTTTGGATCGTGCAGTCCTTTGGGAATCTATAAACAAATAATTTCATTACTATAAAGAATCGGAAAACAAATTAAATAATTAATCTTAGGTTCATATGAAACTAAGTAACGGCAAATTACCCAAAATTTGGGTAATTTCCCAAACGCTTTAGTGGTATCCCTAAAAAACATTTAACGCTGCAAAATTAAAAAGTATCGATGACTTTTGGCTAGCTCAACATTCAACGACCTATTGAATTCGATTGTGTAATACTAAAATCGCGGTGATAATAAAATAGCATTTTTTGGTTTATTGATGTAATTTAGAAATTATTTCCTTATGTAATGATACGCTATTTGTATCATTCTATCAATATTTTCATGTATAAATAGATATTATAACTAAAATATCGTACTTACGAATAAATGGTTATGTTCTCACATTTCCGCTCACTATGGCTTTTACAGCCTAAAATGCAACATATCACCATAATAAATCTGCACCAATGATATTTTCACTAAGCATTCACAATTAATAACAATAATAACACAAATTTTCGCGGAAATTATCGAGAGCTCAAACGTTTGTTGGTCACAATATTCAGTTGTGACCAACAAAAAAAAAACGAAAACTCTGACAAAGACAAAAAATGCTATCTTTGTCTCTTTTACTCTTATGTATTTCTGTATGTCATTATCTCGGTCTGTCACGGTATTATTATTTGCTTGTCAAATCCATAGAGATACATCATCCTAGTGGAGAACTAATTTCTCTTGACCGATTACAAAGCATGTTTGGGCGAGTATTATACAAAACCTATTTTCCTTACCTGACCTTTAAACTTATGACTTTGTATTTACAAAGACAGTTTTCATAATTTATGATAGAACGAATGTAAATTAATAAACGGTTTCGGCTTATAGAATGGTAATGGATAAAACTCCGTTTTTATTTTCCAAGAATATAAAATATATTAATTTGTATTAAATTAGCTGCATTGAATACACCCCGGGGCCACATTCAGTTCATTAACGAAAGCAATTAATGCGATTATCCATGAAAACGTTTTTAACAATATCAGAACAACAATTAATATTTTAGCAGTGCGGTACGGTTTATTCAATGTAATAAGTTGTAATATAGTTTTATATTTATTTTATTTTATTATTGGGGTGCATAGGGTTCCCACCAAGAACTTAGGGTCCCAAGCCAACCTCACCTGCAAGTGGTGCACCTGCCGATCAACGGACGTGGCTCTGGCAAACAAAATATCCCGATACGCGGCGATAGGCTCGCCACCTATTACGTGGGATCAAAACACTGGCGAAAAGTAGGCGTTTAATATGCCTCTGCCTACCCCTTCGGGGAAACAGGCGTGAGTCTATGTATGTATGTATGTTTATTATTATTCTGATGCATGTTTGAATATTTTTTTATTCAGCCTCCGTTGAACTATAGGCAGGATAATTATGTCGCAATAACGGTTTCATGTGTTTTATTTTGTACTATATTTTTGCTGTTATGGCACCGAGCATTTTGATATTTCACAAACTTGTTTTATGAACTCACATTGAAGTTGGTTTAATGTATAAACCTAAATAGAAAGAACAATGTGACATTTTTTTATTTTCACAATGGAAATTAAAAAAGGCAAGTACTTAAATATGTCGGAGTACCACTACCATACTATGCATACGTTCGCATGAAATATAGGTCTACTAGACTTCTCCAACGGTTCCACCTGCGTGGGAATAGTCATGACAACTGCCTCACTTAAGGCGTTTTGTACCAGCACCTGCAAAAGAAGAATATTTTGTACAAAATGCCTTACTTTAAAAGATAAATAAACTACCATGCAAAGAGTTCTTTGCGTGGTAGTTTATTAATATCATAAAGTAAGGTATTTTATATCTTTTATTTTCACATAATTACGCTATATAGACCCATTGCTTAAGTGTTGTTACCTATGTGTGCTAGTCACATAAGTTTAACAGTACAACCTCTATTACGTTGACTTATATTACTGGCCTAAATGCAAGTGCATATCTCTGCCTTCTCTACACTGTTGGTACAGGGACAAACGCATTTCCCGAAACAAAAAAACTAAATCATAATTTTCAATCCTGTATGTGTCTGGAAGAGCACTCCTGACACAGTGAGGAGTTAGAGTGGCGAAGTATTATGCAGGTCTCATATAGTTGAAACTACTGACACGAAGAAGAATAAGAAGTCCTGTATATAACCTGAACTACAGCTAGGCACTTTTCACTATGTTCTCGTAGTGCATACAGACCACCCCGCTGTGCAGGTTAGCCGACTTCACATGTCTTTTGAGAACGTAATGGAGAACTCTGAGACGTGCAGTTCTTCAGTTTTCTTCACCATTTAGCAAGCGATAACAATCTTCGACAAAATTAAATTGTTAATTATCGCTTGCTCTGTGCCGCGGTGAGCACGTTAAATCATCGGTCCCGCCTGCCATGAAGGTCTTTGACAGCCGTTACAAGGAGTCAGTACTCTCAAATAAACTGTTACTGGTCTAAACCATAGAATATTGCTTTCTGTTGTGTTGCAGAGATCAGACAGCAGTTACTCTGTAGAAAAGTTGATATTCTGTCATATCTGGCGGGACCAGTAAGCGGACCCCGGACTACAAGGCGTGTAAATCTTGGATGCAACCGGGATAACGCTAGGGCGATGATGGAACAATCTTCGACAAAATCATTGCTCCGTGCCATGGGTCTAAACTAGAGGCCTTCTGCATAGTAGTCTGTTAGTCCCTCCCCTAGGTTATCAATGCCTTTTTAAAAGGAATACAATAATACTAACTGTCTATTTCATGCAGCAATTCTTACCAGCAAAGAAATTCTAACCGGATTGCTGATCATACTTTCACTTTTAATTAGAAGAAAATTGCATTCGTCCTTATTTAATTTCTAGGACACCGCAACCAAGAGTAGCGAGATGTTTTTTAAAAGAAATCCTTTTCACAGTCACTATGTTTATTTTCTTGCGGCGTTATTTATTCGCTGGGACGCGTCGGAGCGTCTTCAAGAATGCAACGTGGTTTCCTTCAATTTATTATGTTTACTGACGATGGTCTATACCATCCTCAGTAAACATATTAAATTGAGCTGTAATAAAATAGTTGCTACGTCTATACGTAGCAACTATTTTATTACAGCTTGCAATTTTATAGGAAGAGGTATGGAAGCTTTACAATAATGTGTGGGGATGGGTTTTGATGAATCGCGTAGATAAATAGATTAATAGATACAAGCAATAGTTCTGTTTTGGGTATTTTGCTGACAAAGTGCTAACAAAAATGAATTATCAGAAAAAGGAACTCACAGAAAAGCAATATACGCAATCTTTTCTGCTCGAACGACACATTTATTGCAGCTATTTTTATTTGAAACTAAACTGCTTAACCATCTTTGATAAAAATTTATTGAAGCCAATCGTTTAGTGAATACCTTTAATGACATAAATACCTATAATTTTGACATGTCATAAGTAAATACAAATATAGTGGTCGGGCACCTCCTCCTTTATAAGAGTCGGTTAAAACGTAGCATTTGCCAGATTAAACAGATATTTATGTGATGTTTAAAATTATTTTATTCATATTCTTTTCAGCTTACGTGAGATAAGATGCACGTGCCACGCATGAGGCAGGTTTACGCATACAAATTAAAAATTACGCACTGCTCGGGGTTTCACACATGAATAAGGAATGTTCACACAAATGATAAAAGGGACTCTTGTGTTGTAATTGTATCTTCTGGACATTAACGAACACTTTGCAGCGATAGCTTAGTCGAGCCACCTGAACAGCTGAACAGAGAGTAACAGGTTCGAACCCACGGCGCGCATCACTGTGCGCAAGTTATTAAATATTGCGTAATCATCACTTAAGTAGTAGTCAGTATACTTCAGCAGCTAAGAAGTCTCAAAGACTACGTTTTTACTTATTAATACATAAATATGCATGCTTCTTTCACATATCCTGCTTGCGGTTAGTCATTTCTACAAGTTCTGATATACAAATGTGGTAGCTTACTTTCGCGTGACGCTGAAAAATACTTAAAAATGTTGTGACATAAAGTATGGTTGGTAGTTGTGCTGTTAGAAAATATTATTGGTGTGTCAAACTGGTTCGTGGTGTAGGATCGTTTATCCATTATTTGTGTTTAGGTTTTTGGCTTAGTGATACGATGACGATGGAGCAGGCGAGTCTTAGAGTGGAGACCGCGTTTCGGCAAACAAAGAGTAGGACGACCCCAACTAGGTGGTCCGACGACCTAAAAAAGGTGGCTGGGGCGGGCTGGATGCGGAAGGCAGAGGATCGGTCATTGTGGCGCATGTTGGGAGAGGCCTATGTCCAGCAGTGGACTGCGATAGGCTGATTGATGATACGTGACTCTTACATTATATTGATGTCCAGTTTTCGGTGGGAAGATACAAAAATAATGATTGTGCAAAACGACTGCTTCGCAAGTGTATGTCGTATGTGATGCGATGTCCTCTTATAGAATATTTGATTAATTTTTATTTATGACTTAAGTATAGTATTGACTAATCACTATCGTACCATGAAGAATGTATTTACTTTTTAGGTGAGATAAGTACAAGTATAATATTACTAATTGATTAGACAGTAAGGGCTATACCGGCTTGTGACGTCAAACGTTTCAGTGCAACTAATTACTTATCAATAGTCATAAACATTTAAAACCTCAGATATTTGATATTAGACTTTCGTTTCTCAACGTTTCAAAGAGAAACTCAACTTCGATCTAACTTAAATATCTCAAGAACGGAATGGTCATTCGAGTACTATAAACGTCATAACACAAATCCAGACGGCCATTCTCGGACAAATGTTACTAAATTGAAACATGAGATTTAGGTTATACCAATATCCTGCTAGATAGTTCAGTAAACTGATCTTAGTTCGCTCAGCTAAATTCAGGGAATTTAGAGGTAGGGAGAATTCGAAAACGAAGTCTTCTTCGAATGATTCATTTTGAAATATCTTGCACTACTTCCTTTTGCCTGTGGATCGGACTAAGATATTGAATGAGATATTTCCATTTCTCTGTTTAAGTTTTGGATAAAGCAGTTTGAAGGTGATTTGTAAAGTATTAACAGGTTCTGACAACAGTTTCATGTGTACTCACTTGGTGAATATCAAAGAAAAATGTCATTTGCAGATCAGCAAGAAATAAGATAGCCTAACTAACGCCAAACAAATATTTGATAGTACGATCTCACCGTATGATGGCGCTGATTCATTAGATCAGAGACAGCTGGTGCCGATATTGCAAGCGGTTACCCATCTATTAACTAGACCGTATTCAAAGCGCTTGAATCGCGGATCAACAGAGTTGGGCGGTAGCCAGTTTGCCAAATTTAAAAAATTCGGGCAAGTGGGAGTCTGACCCGCGCACCGAGGGTTCCATACACATTTTACCTTATTTGAGGTTGGTGCTAATTACGCTAGTCCTTTAAATCTGTATGAGCGCCCATACAACTTAGAGGACTATCTTAAATGGAGTCTACTATGTATGTATGAGGACACCCTTAAATTTTCCACTTTTTTAATGTTTTGTAATTTTCCCTTTACTTGTGCTGTAAGACCCTGCTTTTGGCCAAATTTCGTGATTCTAGTTCAACGGGAACTACCAAATAGGTTTTCGACCGAAAACCTATAGGGTACTTCCGGTTGACCTAGAATTGTCAATTTTGGTTAACACAGTACAGCACAAGTAAAGGAAAAAATCCGAAAATTAAAAAAGTTGAAAATTAAGGTTAATTTTGGTACTTACAAGTTTTCGCAAAAATCTAATTTTGACCATATCTTTTTATCGGGTTGACCCAGAACCCTGATTTTTATACACCTAATAGGAACCATAGACTTCAGTATCTGGTATAAATTTCAATTTGCTAGGTCTAGCCGTTTCAAAGACAGACAGACGGACAAGAAAGTGATCTTATAAGGGTTCCTTTTTTACCTTGTGAGGTACGGAACCCTAAAAAACGATGATTCTTTCTATATTACAGATATCATATTACAGAGTCATAGTTGTAGCTCTTATATCTCCACAATGAAAAGCAACCTTTGTCCACCGATAAATATAAATTAGCACTTGAACAAGATAAATTACTAAATATATGTGATTATTCATATTAACTGGATATTTGATGTTTTTTTTTAACGGTCATCAACAAATAACTGTGTCAACTGCTATGAATGTGGCATACCTTACATTTTAAGGTCTTCACTACGTAAAACCTAAAAATGTAGTAAGCTATAATTCGGGAATAGGCATGTATGCTGTGGATGCAAGCCTGTTGACGACTACAGGGCACATTGCTAGACGTATGTTGGCACTGAGATTTACCGAGCACAATACATCAAATCCACCACCTCAGAAGGTTTACAGTATTCTAACTTCAATTTCATTGTACTAGTTTAATTTATTAATATTTTATATACGTCTTGTGCCCATTTATTGGTAACCTTTGTAAATAAACGAGCATTACAACATATACATAATGTATTAAAGTATAGTCTCAAAAATATTATAAACATTCTAAATTATTTAAATATTCTTAATTAAAAAGAAACAGCGAAGCTAAAAATTGTAATTTAACCCCAGAACAGTAGGTATCTTTGTAAGTTAAGTTAACCTATCTTCAAAGATAACTTATAAAGATACTTATAATCTTATAGTCGCATTATCTGCCGTTAGAAGTCTTGAAACCGAATCGTTGCAGGTTCAATTCCCGTCTGGGAAAATCATTGCGTGGTCTACAAATAAAATAGTTAGTTCGAGTTTAAGTGTAGGTACTTTGTTTTCCGTTTCGATTTTGTTAAGTCACCAAGACAAAAAAAGAAACGTGGTGGTGTGTGCATATTAACATATAAGTCACTTGATTTAAAAAAAATAAATTGCTTTAACCAATTTTGTATAGAAAAAAATTATGAATGCTGTGGAATCGAGATTCCTTCATACAATTGTACCATTATATGTATGTATAGAATACCAAATGTTAATACTTTCAACAATTTGATCTAATGTTACATAAATTACTAAAGCGGAAGAGACGTATCATTCTGACAGAAGATTTTAACATTGATGTTCTGAAAGAAAGTAGCGATTCTAGAAAATTAAAAGACATACTTTCTAACTATGGTTTGTGTTTACACATAAGTAGTCCAACCCGCCAAAGTGCTTGTATAGATCATATAATAAGTAACATTCAAAATGCACAAGGATCTTCAGATTCATGAACTCTTTTTGTCTGATCATAACACATGTCAAGTGTTATCATTCCCAGTGAACGAACGAAAACCTACATTTACCTATTTATACAAAATGATTAGAGATTTGTCTAATGAAAACATCAACAAATTCTTAGAATGTATAGGAAATCTTTCATGGTATGACATACTTAAGGATACAGATGCAAATAGAAGCTTCAACAATTTCCATGATGATTTCAGTCTCTTCTACCAGTTACATTTTCCTCTAAAAAAAACCAAAGTTTTCATTAATAATACATCACCCGAATGGATAACAAAAGGCATAAGAACTTCTAGTATCTATAAACGACGGTTAAAAAGGTTATCTATATATTAAAAGAATTTGTGTTTTATAATACGAGTCGGCCAGCCCGTTCTACCGAACCGATTTGCATGATTTTTTTTTAAATGAAAGCTCTCGCTGCATAGATTTGTCATCGAGAATTAGAAATTACCTAACTTAAACATTCATCAAGTTATATGCAAAAACAGTTTTCTCCCATACATTTTTTACGTTTTCGTAGTCGTAGTCAATGACTTTTCGCTTCTATATCTAGTTCTCAATGAGGTAGGCGTTTCGTTATAGGCCTAAAACACGCGCTGAAAAGAGCTCTTTCATTTGATGGTATGCTCATTTAAATTGGGTAAGTTTGAAGGAAGATAGGTGTGGACATTGAACTTATTTTTCAATATTTTCCTATAAATTTCTTAAGATTCCATTGCTTTCTCTCTACATGGACGGTTCTTAATTCAAAAATATTTTTATGGCATCTAATAAGTTCCTGGCGGTAACTGGTAACTGCCAGGAAAAAACGTTATGCCTCCTTAAGGTGACCTTGCCTTACTTTCATACGGGTGTCAGTGTGGTGGTGTGTAAAATTATACCCGATGTTGATCAAATTATCACTATAGTGAATTATCGCTGATGGCAGGTAATATTCCCCGAATGTTACCAGTTAACCCTTAATGTTGGGTGAACTGATCACTGATGTTGAGGAATTTTCCTTACATTTTATTTTAGGAAATTTTTTGTGTTTTTAAATTACGGACTTTCTTCTGGCATCTTAATTTTTTTTTTATGTGGAACATATTACAGCGGTTCATAGTACTATTGTCATATAATTATATTATTACAAGTGGTAGTTATGGTAGAAATTGTAGCTTTGGTAAGAATAGTAGTTTTGTGAGAAAAGGTAGGTACTTTTGACAGCACCGGCGGTTTTAGTAGAAATGGTAGTTTTAAAAAAATGGGAGATATGATAGTGTTAGTACGAATAGTAGTTTTGGTACAAATAGTAGTTTTGATAGGAGTAGTATTTTCGGTAGGAATAGTAGTTTTGGTAGAAATGGTATTTTGGCATATATTGTAGTTTTTGGTAGCAATGTTACTTACGATTACTACCAAAGCTACCATTCCTACCAAAAGTACAATTTCGACCAAAACTATAAACGTCATTATTACATTTCTAAATTATGATGGATTAATCACACACATACACAAAACAAAATAAATCGTGCTTCTCACAGAAATATTTAGCTGGATAACAGAAATAAAACCTATTTTCTTACTTATAATTTTTTTTTATTTATCTATATTTTTAATTTTGATAATAAAATATTGACAGATAGAGAAAAAAAGTGAAGTTAGCGTAAGTTAGTTACTTAAGTTTCTGATTTAATAACGTATTTTTGTGAGTAGTTGTGTTTTCAATTATAATGAAATTGAAAAATGCTAAGAGAAAGCTTGAACAAAGAATCTTGGTCAATGACAGCCCTGTTGGAGATTTGGCACCGGATGGTCCTCCTACCGCTAAAAAAATACGGGTGGAAACGGGTTCAGATTTGATTAATTCTACCATCAACAATTTTCAATTCATTTCCATTCTTGGTGACGGTAATTGCTTATTCCGTGCAATTTCTTATTGTTTATATGGAAGTGAGAATAAACATTATGAAATTCGTTTGGCCACTGTTGATAACATTGTCAATAAGTGGGATGTATATATAGTAACTTCCCCGAAGCATATGGCCAGACCATTACAAATGCAACAGATTACAAACGTGTGATGGGTGCCAATGGACAGTATGCAGGGCATGCTGAACTTCAGAGTGTAAGTGAGCTATATCCCGAGTGTCAATTCAGAGTTCACCTGGAAAACAGTAATACGATTACTGACTATGGTATTGGCGTAATTGTTCATAACTTGCTATTTTTTGGGCACCTGAACGAAGGACATTACAGTGTCCTAATAGAAAGAATGGTAGGGCACCACAGTCATATTGAAGAACTTTCTATCGTCAATGTTCAGTTATACATATTATATATATCCCTATTGCGCGGCAAACCATTCAGTAATGCCAAGGTGGAAATTTCACGATACCTAAGGTGCAACGAAAAGCCAATGTTGTGAGAAAATAAATTTTGTGATATATTATATTTTTGGTAAGAATATCATCGTTTTACTTATTAGATAAGGCTACAATGTAGGTACTCATCATACCTATATGTACGAGCTTTTTTATAATATTAAAATATGCTGTGGAGCAGCACGGGTCCTCTAGTGCTATTTGAAAAATAATGACAGTACAAGAGCCCAGTACCAAAAATATACAAAAATTTTGAAAGCATGTGTCCGTAGATCTAAAAGGTACACAAATCACAGATATGTAGTTAAATCAAAGAACAAAAGTAAGGCTACATGGGATATCATAAAAAATAGAGTAGATTCACATCAAACAATTATTCAAATAGATGCTATAAACCAAAATAATACCACTTTAAAAAATCCTGCTGATATTGCTGATGCTTTCAATAACTTTTTTATTAAAATTTCACGTATGAATACAAATGTACCACAAAAGAATAGTTATGCTCTACCTGATAGACTCAACTCTAGTATATTTTTGAAACCATGTTCAGATACTGAAGTTTCTCGTATTATAAAATCGTTGAATAACACTAGATCAGTTGGGCATGATGAAATTTCAACACATATACTTAAAGCATGTGCTGATGTTATATCACCAATATTAGCTCATACTATAAACTTATCTCTGTTAAATGGAGTCTTCCCTGATAAATTAAAGCTTTCATTAGTTAAATCTCTTTATAAAAGCAAAAATAAATTAGAATTATCCAACTACAGACCAATTACTCTAATATCAATTTTTTCTAAGATTTATGAGAAAATAATGTACAACCGCTTAATTAAATTTATAAATAAACATAATATAATAAATAAAGAACAAAATGGATTTCAAAAAGGTAAGTGTGATAAGTGGTGTACCAAATTTCACACATAAATGAAAAACTGGTCGTCGTAAAACATAGATCCCCATTTCAAACTAATACCTCAGGGGTGCCACAAGGAAGTATTCTAGGGCCTCTCCTGTTTCTCTTATATGTGAACGACTTACCAAAAATTACAAACCATAAATGCGTACTATTTGCAGATGATATATCGGTCTTAATACCCGAAACTGACAATAATATGCACAATGAAGAGGTTAATGCAACTATAAATAATATTATTAACTGGTTAGAAGCTAACTCCCTTAAAATTAACATTTCCAAAACCAAATGCATACAATTTTCAAATTATAAACAGAACCCAAAAAACATAAATATAAAATACCAAAACGAAGTAATTACTAGAGTTAATAATATAAAGTTCCTAGGAATAGAATAAGATAATTATTGTTACTGGGGGACACATATTGATAATATATGCAATTAGCTAAATAGATTTGTCTTTGCCATGAAACAACTAAGAAACACAGCTAACCAAGATGCTGCTCTCAGCGCTTACCATGGTTATGTAGGATCAGTTTTAAGGTATGGCATACTTCTATGGGGTAACTCTACACATATAAGTAGAGCCTTTATAGTTCAAAAAAAATGTTTAAGAGCAATTACTGGTGTATCTGCACTAACAAGCTGCAAACCTATATTTAAGAAGTTAAAGGTTTTGACATTGGTATCCTTGTATATTATGGAAATTGCTATGTTCGTTAAGAATGATATAAGTTACGTTTTTTCCCCAAAGTAAGTGAGGATAGTAGATTTGTAAAAAGGGATGCTACTAAACTTAAACATGAATTCTGTAAAAGCACTCTTCGATATAAAAATAGCTATAATATGTCAATAAAACTTTACAACCATATCCCTCGTGATTTAAGAGAACTACCCTTACGGCAATTCAAATACAGACTAAAACGTTGATTGATCGAAAAGTGTTTTTATAATGTAACAGAATTTTTAACCTGTAAGGAATAATATTTGTTGTGTAATTTTATGATAATATATTTTAGTTTTTAAGTATCAACATTCGCATGCCCGTTAAGGGTGAATATGTCAGACTACATAATTATAATGATATAACACCTCAATTGACCATGTTCTGCCGAATAAATATCTTTATCTTTTATCTTTATCTTATACCGCGATACAAGTATTAGTCCCTTGAGAGGTAGCTGTCCTATAAGGAAAGGATAACCAACAGTCCAAAAACGCTCATAACGTGACTTGACTTGCCGCTCGTAATAGATTGGCAAAGTTAAGCGCCCATTACAGAGGTTATCACTTGTATGGGTGACCGAACCGCGAAAACTCTGGCTCCAGAGTTGATCACACACTCATACGAAAAATAAAACAAATAAATAGTCCACAATTCCAAATAGTAGCTTTCAATTACTCCTTACGTCAACATGCCTAAACGCACGTAAATAAATCTAAGGATAAAATAAATAAGCACGCATTAAACGGTGCATTTTTCTGTTTTCAACACAAAATGGCTGCTCTCGTTCAAAATGGCGCGCGTCACGATGACGTATGAACAGCTTAGCATAGATTTATAAGTCAGGCACGAGAGATTTAAAGCTCAGCGCGGCGCATTTTCAGTTTTCACCGCGTGTTTACTGTATGTTTTGTACATAATAGTAAATATTTGTTGAAAATTTTGCTGAGTTTAAAGAAATAAAATTGTTAGTTTCGTATGCTCTATACATGATAGCATAGTGTATATAGTTGCTTAAAATTTATAAGGATTTAGAGGCTGCTGCAGCTACGCACGCACATTTTATTTTAATTCAATAGTTTCTGCCTAATCCCGTGATGATTTGGGTAAGTCCCTGCTTAGTGCACCCTTAGGATTCCCAAGGAACATACTCGCACATGCCAAATCTAAGTTTCTTGCGATTAATAGTTTTGGCTATGTGTTCTCTGTCATTCAGTCAGTAACGCAAGAAGACTTTGTGTAAGGTGCAGTTTCGTGGCTGTCACCGACTTCCAAAACTTCATCATCAGCCTTTAACAGTCCACTGCTGGATTAGACCTCTCCTTTGAAAGGAGGAGTTGGCCTACTATACCACGCTGGCCAAACGGATTGGTATAGGGTTTGTATCAAGTTTTCCTTATCTTACAGTGCTGTTCTCTGCATAATATGCTCCCTCTGTCGGCTCTTACGACACTCATGGGATGATATGGGGTGGTGACATTCCGTATTCTTAATCCGTCACCACACGGACACGGAAAACTTTAGTTGTTGAAATTTTTTTTTTCTCTGCAGCAGTTAGATTTGAAGTCGTTTTCTTTTTAAATTACTTTACTAACTGTTCTATTTATTCTATCATCATCACCATAATTTCACCGGTAAGGCTTTTATTAGACACAGGTCCCTCATAAGCCTCTCCACACAGACCAATCTAGAGCCGCCCAAATCCAACTACAATTTAGTTCGATACATATTTTTTGTTCACAATCAAAACCTCGTCAGTATCAGCTGTCCCACAAAACAAAACCCAGCACTAGTTCCATTAGAAAACAAAAGGCGGAACGCCGAATGTCTTCGAGTAACCTTAATGACCTTTTCATGTCTCATCTCTATTCCGTACGTCGGATTTCATTCGCCTAAAAGCTGAGGGAATGTAAAATTACATAGTATATTTAAGTTTATGTGCTTGAGGCGAGGACCTTACACACAGATCTGTTTTTAGACAATAATGAGAGCTTTTGGCTTTGTAAGGATATTTTATAAAGTATTGTTGGAGATGTAATAGTGTTTAGATTGTTACGGCAAATGAGTTTAGTAGGTCTATTATTGTAGATATTACTTTTGTTAGTAGAAGAAAGGATTATGTGTTTTTAGAGCTTGTATGAAAAGTTTAATGAGAGTGTATGACGCTATAGAGATAATTATGTCAGGATTGTTGCAAATGGTGGTCTAGTATAGCCCACCATTTGCAATTTTGCCTAGCCCTTCAGGAAACAGGTGCGGATTTATTTATGTATGTACCTATGTATGTTGGTAGAGACTTGAAGGTTATCGATAGAAATGGACGTAAATTTGATTTGACTGTGATTAAATGAAATACATTTTAGTCTGCACTGAATTTAAACGCTCAGCAAATGGAGGAGATGTTCACACAGGTGCACAGTTAATCTGTAAATGTCTGATTACTGCAACTGATGGGTTGTCGTCGTATTTTAGAGTTAGAGTTTGTTTAAATTTATAAATAAACACATAAAGTTGCGATATCATCATACGCTCCTTTGTAGTCCAGTGCTAACTATTGTGCGCCAATAGGAGGATTTGGCCTACTATACGCTACAAGACGGGTTGGCATAGGGTTTGATATTTAGATTTGAAATGAGGCAGTGACACTTTGTGTAGTTATTTTGTCACTAGACAGACTTGCGATAAACTATCATAAATACTTTGGAATAGCCATAATACTATTTGCCCAGGTAACAGGATTACATCTAGATGCCTAAGATTTTTCTTTTCAAAAAAGTACAACCTATCTAAACTCACTGCTTAACTACCAAAGTAAACACTTATATTTTATAGTCTACACAAACATAAGCTATAATAAAAATATAAAATTTAATTCCCTCATGTATTCCTTCTAACGCACTCGTTAGCACTTAATCATAAAATATAACGGTCATATTTTACCGCAATTATCTTTTACAACTGCCAGGATCGTTGCAAAATTAAAAAAAAGAACGCATGAACGTTATAAAGAGGTCACATCTGGTATTGTGTGAGCGCTAAAGGATTGCAGCCATACTTTGTCCTGGCAACTGGGAAACGAATTATGATTCAATGAGTTTTTTAAACATTCTATTTTGTTTTGAATAGCCTTTGAGCGCTTTATTTGATGATACTTAGGTATTCATAGGTAGTCTTGTGTTAATAATAAGCGTTGCCTATTACTTTTTAAAGGGGCAAACAAAATTTGGACCCCTTCTATAATTATTGCCTCCTTTGAGTGGCATATAAAGTATCCTACCTTAGTAGGTGTCTACGCCATAAAAGAAAGCCACTGCCCAAATGTCATGTTTCTTTCTACAGTAGTGGCTCTGGTATAGTATGTCAGTCAAATCAAGTGATTCAATTTTAAAGAGAAAATATTTTTTTATCCCACAGTATTCTAAAGTAAATAAACTTTAATACTACTTATTTTCAATTTTGCTTTCGTCAATCCTCTTACAATTATTGAAGAAAGTAATGTGAACTTTACCCCTAAGATCGCAGTCTAGACTACTACTTACGAATTTGAAATGTTATCCAAATTATCATAATAAACATACAGTTATTCAAAATCGTTGACAACGCTGTAAAAAAGAGATGTAAAACCAAAAAGCTTACACGACATAACACGCCTTTCAACAAAGGCCACTTAATTAAAGTCATTTCTCAAAGAAATTTTTATTATACCAAAACTGGGAGAATATTTGTATGCGCAACGAGATACCGGACAGGACGCGGGTGTTCAAGATTTACGAGCTTTGCAGGACAGTCCCGGACAGCCCGGACAGCGTACAGCGTTCGGACAGGTCCGGGAAGATTAATTGCACACCCACTATTCAGCCACTGTTGATTTTTAATCCGCATTCGCAAAATTCCGATCCCAAATTTGAGTTTAAATGTTTGAATTTCGGATTATTGCTCGTCGATGCCACAGACAATCGTAGTTATGTTTTTAATTTTGATGCTCTGAGTAAATGGGTTTTTGAAACGGTTATATTGTATAATGATGCACATTGAAACTTGGCTATCTATAAGAAGACAGCCAGAGGATTACTTGATCATTTCAGATTAAAGCCAAAGTACCGATAACAAAGTAGAAAAAAACAATAATTTCAATTAGGTAATATTGATGCAATTCTATACACTGCAACTAACCTCTAAGGTCAACTTATGCTCCTACTACCTACAGTTCAATGTGTTTGAACTCCCGATAAATTCTCAGTAGCCTTCCCTGCAAGTTAAACTCTTACTTCCATATTCCTCGCTCACTGAAATAGTTTAACCAATACTAAGTTTATAGTCTTCGTTTCGTGCAGTTGATTATTAGATTTGATATGTTGTTTGACTTAGACCAACAAGAGTTATGACCAGCAGGGGTTATAAAGGGAGATACAAAGTTGACGTTGCCTGAGATCTTTTGCCTGATATCATTTTCTACTGTGATTCGCAGAAATAGGTGCCAAGTTAATCAATGACGGTGTAGCTACTACTAACTTTAGGGCATTATTATGATAGTAAAAATATATAAAGGTCATGCTGTTTAACTGTTTCGTTATGGGAGTCAAAATATGAAGTCTGCTTTTGTACTTTATTTTGTAAACGAGGTAAATTATGACTAACTTATTTTAATTTTAATGAACATCTAGTATGTGTCTTTGGTTAATATATCTTCTTGTGAGACTTAAAGATAATATTTTGTGTAGTGAATTTTTTTCAAAATTACATTAGTTAGTTTAGAAAACATTAGTCCTGTATCGAATTCACCATCTACATCTAGAACATCCACCGGCTTAAATTACCACATACCATCACAATAATTACTGATGGCACTCGGAATATCACGCTTCGATGGAATTCAACGGGACAAATCTGCCACATGTGAAACGGCAAATGAGCTAAAATTATACCTGAGAGGATGTTTCTAAATGGCATACGACATTGCGGTAGGTCCAGGCGGAGACGGGAGATGGATAAGCTAGACGCCTTTAACAAGCACTGGTCTCAAGGGGCTAATAATAGAGACAGATAGTAGTCCTAAGGGGACAGATAGTAGTCTTTAACCGGCGCTTGGATTCTACCTATAAATAAACAATAAAAAGACTTTATTTTTATAAACGAGTATAATATAGTAAAAAATAAATAAGTACAAAATACCTGTAACCAATTTGATAAAATTGAAAATGCCAAAGCTGGAGGCAATTATAATTTGTGGATCACACAAACTTTTGTGTTGGAATTGAACCCACAACATTCCGTACAATGACAAACGGCTCGTCAGTCACCATAACCATTATTATCAATCCATGCAGTACTTTATAATTAGATTTTAGTTTATTCAGATAATGATTTATTTCAATAATGGAGTAAGTTTACAATGTTGCCATAATACGAGGAAATAAGTAACTCTAAAATAGCGTAAAGATCTGTGAGAGTATGTGAGATTTGTTGGCGACAAACCCAGGCATGGCCAAGATTAATTCCCCCATTTAGCATAAACACTGTCCGTACCAGCTGATTCTTAAATCCAACTGTTTTGCATAATGTCGTCCAAGTCTTTTTAAAACGGGATTAAAAAATATATTCCATTGTCTATTTCAATTGGGGTCGTTGACTGTTGTGGGCGGCTATTAATGTTTGTATATTTGTTTGAAGTACAGGTAGACATAATATTTTTTCAGAATATTTTTGTGTATTAATAAGTGTATCTTGTTTTTATTCAAAATTATAGAAAGGATTTTGGTTTGCGACCATGCCAGAACGATAATCATAATGTAGATACAGGCAGTATTATCGCGACTAAGACCCGCTAAATATTATTGCATAATGTATACAAATCGCGAAAGTTTAAAATCGATTACTGGCAGTGTTATTCAAAACTATGATTCAAAACTACATACATATGTATAATTCTAGTGAACTAGAATTATACATATGTAGTTTTGAATGAATGTAAACCATATGAACCTTTATAGACTACAGGCCCATGTCCAAAATGGTTGGGTCATATGAACCACCTGGTGACTTATATAGGACGATATATATATAGTGCTGAATCTTATTATCTTATGCTCTCTCCTATATACGTCACCTGGTGGTTCATATAACCCACCCATTTTGGACATGGGCCTGTAGTCTATTAATGTGATAAATTAATTTATTTATTTATATATAGTCTCACGAAGGGGTAGGCAGAGGTGTAAATATTACACCCACATTTCGTCATGAATTTGTAGGTCCCACGTAATAGGGGGCGAGCCTATTGCCGTACCCGGGCACATCACCAGACTCCGGGCTGCTACTGAGTATTCGGCAAAACCCAGTAACACTTTGACCCGTTAATCGAACCCGGGACCTCCGATCAGCAGTCGCATTCGCTATCCACTGGAACACGGAGGCAGTCATGTGATAAAATAATAATATATTATAATGCCACAATACTAACCAATTACATTTTTGAATATATTTAGTCAATATGAAAGAGAGGTTTCTGAATGAAGGCGAAGATTTTAATGTAAAAAAAAATGTACGATCTACAACCATTACGAAAACCGAATACCTCAACTTTATCGAAACAAATTTAAACCACAAGAAAACCTTTCGTTACACGTTCCTTTTACAAACTTTTATATTTCGAACTCCGTGACTCGTAGCTTTGTTCAAACCATAGTGCCTTACATCACGACAAATATCAGTAGTTAAATATTTATGGTAACTTGCTTTGCTGTCTGTGTAAATGCCGTAGATAAACATCGAATATTCCGTGACTGGCAACACAATAAGGTTTTAGAACTTTATGGTACGCGCGCTTTATGATCTGATATTTTTTTTCAGAATGGCCGCTCAATTTGTTCAGCTGTAAACTTTGGCAATTAAAGGGTTATTTTATTGATGTCCCTGTTTCAATAGCAACAGTATGGTGCGTGTGTTTTAGAACTTTTTAAGTGCCTTTTTCAACAACTGTCATAGCTTTTGTAGCTTTACTGCGAATAAAAAAGAGTTTTTTTTTGTGTGGCTCCATCGGTTGGATCGATGATTTTGCCAATGTCAAGGTGGAAAAAGAGATCAAATAAATTAATAAAAATAAATAATAGATAACTGTTGACCGGTACTAATAGCAATGGTTTCTCTTTGAATGGCCGGATTAATGAAAAATGGAAACACCAATATTTAGCAGAACATTGAGATTAAAGAAATTACAAAGGGTTTTAGAAAGATGAAACGGATGAAAGCAGAGGAGATATATAATTATAATAAGTCTATAATTTAATTTTGTTAATAGAGATAAATTTGTATAAAATTTTTACAAAGGGAGTGTGAACTAAAGTTAGGAGAAATGCGAGGTTAACAGGTCTAAGAATTTGGTGAGGAAGAAGGTCATAGAGAGGAGTAACCAACTTTGGGCAATAGAAAAAAATGTGTTCCAAAGTACCCTCTCCAAGGCCACACTCACAAATAGAATGATCTCTTACACGAATTTTAGCTAAGAATACTGGGGAGCACACAAAACCTAAGCGTAACCGGATAATCACAGATGTTGCAGGATTGTTCACAAATTTATATTTGCAAAACCAGGATTTGGGAGGAATGGTAGATTGAATGGTACAGTCAACAGCAAAAGTAGATGATCAAAATCAGAAATTAAATACTAATGAACGGAGTTCGCGTCAGAACTATGTGGCGTCGAAGTGATTCAAAAGTATGTGATTGTAAATTATACCAATCATTTACTACTAGTACAGCTGCCATATATTCATGATCAGTAAAATTCATCAATATTGTATTCTAAATTCAAATTCATAATATATTGTACGTGACATCCGAATTACAGATTGACATTAAAGAGTTCTGATACTTGGATTTTTGCACTATTCCAACAGAACTCTTGCTAACAGAGTGTGACAAAAGCGCGAAGTCAATATAAATAATGCCCTAAAGATAAAATTATCAATTTACCTTTCGGTTTTTATACAAACCTATAAAAAACTATTTATTTGTCACATACACAGAAAAAGTACAACATAAAAAAAGAAACAAAACGCAAGGCATAGCATTAGTCTGTGACAGATACCTGGGTACACTGTGTACTGTGACAGATACATATATTGTAGCCGACTAGGCAAAAGCAATCATTGAGTTATAATTTTATTTTGTATCGCATCAGCTACTTTTGAACATTGACATAAATGCAAAAACATGCAAAGATAATAATATTTATCGAATTATCGTTTTGTATTACATCAGGTACTTTTGAACATTTGACAGAAGTTACAAAAAACAAAATACATGAGAGATGAAATTTGGCATAATTATTTTAAATATACAAAGACTGCCTCTGTGGTCCAGTGGATAGCGTATGCGTCTGCTGATCGGAAGTCTCGGGTTCGATTCCCGGGTCGGGCAAAAGTGTTACTGGGTTTTTCCGAATTCTCAGTAGCAGCACGGAGTCTGGTGATGTGCCCGGTAGCGGTAATAGGCTCGCCCCGTATTACGTGGGACCTTAAAAATTCATGTCGAAATGTGATTGTAATATTACACCTCTGCCTACCCCTTCGGGGATAAAGGCGTGAGTCTAAAAAAATATAAATAATAAAGTCTAAAAATTATACTAATTATGCAATTTTTTATCCAATTCAGCTGTTTTTCCGTAAAACATAACAAATTAAATTATTGGGCTAATGAAAAAATAATTATGGATAAATTATTTGCCTCATGATTACGTGGCCTCAGTTTCATCATTTATATTTGATTTTAACTGTTGACTAGTTTTGAACTTTTTTTTCACTTCTTAGTTCTGATGTGAATTGAGTTTATAACTTTTGGAGTCAAAACTGATCACGAATATATGGCAACTGTACTAGTAGTAAATGATTGGTATAATTTAGAAACACATAATTTTGAATCATTTCGACGCCACATAGTTCTGACGCGAACTCCGTTCATTAGTATCGAATTTCTGATTTTGATCATCTACTTTTGCTGTTGACTGTACCATAGCTACCTTAGCATATTTACCTTTAACCAGTTTGGAAGTCTGCCATAGATCATTCCAAGAACTAACCATTGAAGACTGAGCCTGGGAGCGTAGATCACGAGCAAAACAGTAGTTATATGTAGAACAACCAGATTGGACTGCTGTTTTGGCGTGATAATCAGCAATTTCATTACCTGTTATCCCCGATTGGCCAGGGATCCAGGCTAGAACTACCTCAATGCCAGTCAAGTGACACCTATACAGCGCAGCTTTCGTTTGCAAGGTAATATGAAAGTTATCTCGGGATTGAATGGGTTTTTCTGTAAATCGGATAGAGAGCTGAGGGAATCTGAGAGAATGTGAGCCTTGTTTAGCCTATGTGATTCTATAAAAGTTACTGCTTCTAACAAGGCAATATACTCTCCAGTGAAAATAGAATTTTGGTGAGGTATCTTAAAATTAAGGACAATTTTATATTTGGGGAGCCAAACTGCCGATCCAACTCCGACAACGACCGGGCTGTCGTCGGTCAATTTAGAAGCGTCGGTGTATAGGGTCACCCAATCGGACCAGCCATTGGTCAAGATATCACGTAGTTTGAAATTGGCTTGTCTGCAGCCCTTGCCAATACCGAAGTAAAGGTAAATTCTAGGCTGGAATATTAGGGATTGGAAATCTGTGAGAAAGAGGGGATGAAGAGAAAACTGAAAGACAGGGACAGAAGTGCATTTGAACTTCCTGTAGGAGATAATGAGGAGAGGGGGGTGTTTGTGGGTCCAATAAGAAGATGTGGAAATGAGGGTGGTTAGAGACTGTAGAATGGAAATCAGAGGGTGGGAGCTAAGTTGAAGGGCGTTGTAGAGATATCTATCAGCGAGGAATTGACGACGGAGATGAAGGGGAGGATCCAAGCATTCCACTTGAAGTGCATTGATCGGGGAGCATTTCATAGCACCCGCTATAATTCGCAGACACTTTGACTGAATTTTTTCTAGCCTAGCAAGAGCAATTTTGTTGCATGGTTCTAGCAGGAACCTAGCGTAGTCAAAGTGACTACGTACCACAGCGTTGTACAAAAGCTTTTGACAGAAAGGGTGTGACCCCAACGAACCCCTGAAAGGGCCCGCATGACGTTCACACCCCTTTCGCCCTTTCGCTCAATGTAATTCAAGTGGTATATGCCGGAAAGTTTAGAGTCAAGGATGACGCCCAAGAATTTGACGTGATCAATGATGCCGATAGTTTCATCACCCACAGAAAGATGAATGTCTGGGATGTTGCATTTTCGAGAAAACACAACGGCGCTGCATTTGGAGATAGAGAGGGAAAGGTTGTGGTCAGAGAGCCAGATATCCAAATAGTGTAGGGCGGAATTTAAACGGGCAGATGACTGTTGAAAGGAAGAGGAGCTAGAGTACAGGGCAATGTCATCAGCGTACTGAAGGATTTTACAGAACGAGGAAACAGAGCGGTCAAGGTCATAGGTATAAAGGTTATAAAGGATTGGACTCAGGTCTGATCCTTGCGGGAGCTCTTTCCAAACAAGTCGGGGAGCTAGGAGATTACCCTGATGACGGACAGCGATGGAACGGCACATTAAAAGGTTAAATATTGTGTTGATCAGCCTCACGGGAAGACTCAGCTGGAGCATTTTCTGCCTAAGTAGCGGAAGCTGGACATTGTCATAGGCAGACGAAATGTCGAGAAAAACCCCGATAACGTGCTCGTTCCGGGAAAAGGCAAGGCGGACCTCAGAGGTAAGGATACTCAGGCTATCCAACGTACCCTTACCCTTCCTGAAGCCGAACTGGGTATTGGAGAGTATACCTTTGCTTTCCAGAATCCATTCCAGCCGGTTTTTTATAAGGTTTTCCATAATTTTGGCTAGGACTGATGAGAGGGCAATAGGACGATAGGAGGAAGGAATTTCGGGGTCTTTACCAGGTTTGAGAATTGGGATAATTATTTGGTTTTTCCAGGATGCCGGTATTAGACCTGTGAGAAAGATTGCATTGAGGATGTCAAGAAAAAAGTGCTTGCAGGTATTCGAAGACTTACAGATAAAAGAATAGGGGATACCATCTATGCCAGGTGAAGAATCACGGAGATGGCCAATGTCAGCGATTAGTTCGGAGAAGGAGAACGGGTCATTGATAGGGTCTGGAGGGAGTGCAGCAATAGTGGGGTTGGGAGGCGGAAGACATTCAAATTCTGGAACATAGGGAGGGGCTAAGTTGCATTCAAAACCGTGGATGAGGGATAAAGGATTATTTGACGTGATGTTAGGATCTTCCACGTATTTACGGTAAGATTTAATAATTCGCCAAATAAGAGATAAATGGGTCCGGGGGCTCAGGGAATCACAAAATTTTCGCCAACCTTCAGCTTTTGGAAGAGAGGAGTCTGGATGTGGTAGCAGCAATCTTTTTGTAAGTGAGGAAGTCGGACATGTTTAATGATGACGCAAACTTGTTCTCCGCCTCCCTGCGAGATCGAACACTTGCAGAACGTTCAGCATCCCACCAGGGAGGGGAGGAAAGAAGTCTACGTGAAGGTTATTTAAGAGGGATAGAGGAATTAGCGGCGGATAAGAGGGCAGAGGTAAAGCGGTCATATAAGAGTAAAAGGTTTGAAGGGTCGATGGAGGGGTATGAACCAATTTCAGAATCTACCAATACTGAGAATTGGTCCCAGTTGGCCCGGGGGAGACAGTATTTAAATAAGGGTTGGAAAGAGGATGTACGCGGAGGAGGTAAGGAATAATTAAAGGTAATTAAGATGGGGAAGTGATCACTGCCAAAAGAATTAGGTAAAACGGACCAGGACAGATGTGATACTAAGGATGGAGAGGCAAATGTAAGATCCGGGACACTGATATTCTGAGAGGGGGAGCTTCTACGGGTTGGAGAGCCATCATTCAGAACACATAGAACTATAGTATCAAGGAGATCTAATAAGGAGGAAGAGGAGGGGTCATTACAATGAGATTCCCATAGTGTATTACGGCAATTAAAGTCACCAAGTACTACAATAGGGGCCGGAAGAGAAGAAATAATGGAAGTTAGGTTAGAAATAATTCTAGGATTAGGGTATGGAATGTAAATGGAAACAAAGGAGACATTAGCCACTCTAGCGGCAACAACATTTAAGCCTGGCTCATGAGATGGTAAGGGAATTTGGGAAAAAGTGATAGATCTATTGATCAACAGGGCGCAACCCGCCCAACCATCCTCTCTGTCATCTCAGAGGCACGAGAATCCTGCAACCCTAAAATGGGAACCAGTCCTTAACCATGTCTCAGAGACCGCAAAGACAGAAGGCTTGTAACGGTTGATCAGATAGATGATATCATGCTTACTGCGCCTAATGCTCCTACAGTTCCATTGAAGGACTTGTAGATCCATTAAGCGCATTGTTACGGGAAATGACTTGGAACAGTTGTTCTACAAGAACAGAGACATTGTACGGTAGGGTGTTAGAAAACTTTGATAACATGTTGATTAGCGAGCACAAGAGTAATTCAATTAAGTTATCATTTGGAGTGGCTAGGGGAGTGGGGTCAGTTTGGGGAAAAAGGGCTCAGCCATTAGATTGGGATGAAGATGGAGAAGAAATGATGGCGTTGTGAGCAGTACTGTCATACGATTTGCCAAGCACAGGATTGGGTCGGGGAGGTTGGAAAACAGTTTTTTTATAAGAAGTAGTAGAACTAGACGGAGATACTGGTGTAATGAAGGTAGAATTCTGAGTAGTTTGGGTAAGAAGTTGAGTAGATTGAGGTGTTGCAGCCGCCTCGGAATACAGACGTCTAGCCTGGGGGAATCTAACTGATGCCTCTAGAAAACTGACGTTCTCCTGGGACATCACCATTTTGATGGATTTTTGGCGGGAGTGTTCTGGACAGTTACTATCAATTGCTGTATGTCTGCCCCCATTACATAGGAAGCAGGACACCTCGGAGTCAACAAGAGTACAACTATCACCGGGATTGGGTTGGGCACATTTAAAACAGCGGGGTTGAGAGCGACATTGGTTGGCAATATGGCCGAAACGGCAGCACTTTCGACATTGGATAGTGGGTAATTTGTAGGTGGAGACAGGAAGGGAAGCATTATAGCAATATACCTTTTCAGGGAGGGATTGCCCCGGAAAAGTGAGGACAACAGAGTTTGATAGGATCCAAGTGGTCTGACCATCCTTTTTAGATTTAACATTGAGGCGTCTCGCTTTAATCACATCACCACAATTTACCGGCGTGTTGATGCCATTCACAAGTTCTTCGAGGGACCAGTCAGTAGGAATGTCTCTAACCACACCCATTCTAAAAATTTGAAAACGGGGAATGTACGCTGAGTATTGGTTGCTACCCAGTATGCTCAGGTCTAAAAAAATATTTGCAAATTCTGCCGAGTTAAACTCGACAGAGATTTTGTTACGACCTAGATTTTTTATGCCGCCCTCCTTTATACCAGAGATATTATTTTTATGTAAAAACTGCGCAAATTTCATGATCTTGAAAGATTGGCCTGACAAGGGGTTAGGTTCCATTCTGGAGACATAGACCGAGAATGGGGCCTTATCCGAGACAGAGTACTTCGGCATGGCGTCGTTATCGAACCCGGGTTTTACATATAAAGATTGAATCGACTCAGCTGGCGATCGTGTTTTCTTGGAGTCAGTGTTGATCGTATCGACGGCTGACCGTTTCAGTGTCTTCCCTTTATCGGGAGGAAAACCACCGCCCCCATCAGGGGGCACCTCCATGACCTCCATCGGAAACAATGAACAACTACAATAGAAGGGTGGCTTTATTTACAACTAAAGTAGTAAAACCATTAACCATCACAAAAACAGCACCTACAAACACAATTTGGAGACACAAACAGAAACCGACCGCGATATTTTTAAATGGTAACCTAAAAACGTGTTTTCAAGTCACTCTTTAACCACCAAGTCGACAAGCTGGTTAGAGTTAAAGATAATTTAATTTGTATAAAAAAGTGAAAATGTCAAGATCAAATTAATATTTATCAAAATCCCTATCCTATTTTACCTTCATACATCTATTATGTACATGATTTTGTTTGTCTGGTCTAGGTATTACTGTCTATCCAAACAAGGAGATAATGAAGGTTATAGTGATAAGCCAGCCTATTGTAGGTACATTTCTCATAGTAACTTCGTAATATAAACTTTTATCGGGTATACAACAATAATATAACTTTTTTTGGCGGTAGGTGTAAATAAGTTAGAACATCTTAAAAATTTTGCAAAAGTTATTTAATTAGTTTTACAAAATTTTACTGAAATTGTAAAGTATTTTTGAGTGCTGCTGATTACAAATAGCAAGTACTCACGTTTGCTACATGTAACAATTAGTCTAGAGTTACATTACCACCTGCCAGCTGATCACAACACACTTGAAACATCACTACTTAATACAAGTTTTTACTTCTTCTGAAACACAATATGTCACAACTGTTGGAAATGCAAGCTGCACAAAAAAGCCTGGAAGATTGCTTTGCCAAAAGAATGGGTGAGTTGGAAGCCCAGATACAGGGCAGTGCACTTCCAAGGACACCGTTTCAAAGTTGGCTGAAGAGTTCCGTACCTTTCGCGAACTTGCTTTCAAAATGCTTGGAATTCTCAGAAAGCAGATTAACGAATGTGTCAAAATGTTTGATACTATGGAGACTAGACATCGTAGGAAGGCACTGATATTCACTGGATTCACCGAATCTGCAAAGGAGGATTGCGTTGCACTCATTGTGAGCACCCTACAGAACACTTTGGGTCTGAAAATTCTATCTGCCGCATCCATCAAAACTACTATCGTGTGTATGTTTATTTTCTGTTTATTTTCTTTTTCTGTTTGGCATTTATGTGTGATTTTAGCTGGAGGGTGGTGCAGTGATGAGAATTTTGTCTGGTAAATTATTCACTTCATATATTTTATTTTATTTTTTTGATATATTTATGTAATATTGTTATATATATTTATCTACTTATATGATTACTAATGATGATATATTTCTTTCTGCTAACAATTCTTTAGTTTCGTCAGCTGATGATAGTTTTTCTTCGATTCCCTACGTATCACTTGGTGATTTTGTTCGTGATACATTCAACAGCAGATCAAGTCGATTATTGAATGTGTGTCACTTAAATGCTCAAAGTGTGGCAAGTCACTACAGTGATCTCTTTGAAGCATTTTCTGATGCAAATGTTCATGCCATCCTGATTTCGGAGAGCTGGCTCAAACCTCAACTTCTCTCAACTACTTATCCTTTACCGGGATATGTACTCATTCGCAACGACCGTTTAGAGAAAAGAGGTGGTGGCGTCGCAATTTATTTGCGAAGTGATTTGTCTTATAAAATTCTTGCCTCGTACCCTTGTAGTACGTCTGCTGAATTTATTTTTCTTGAGGTTTGGGTCAGGAGGACTAAAATTGTCCTTGGAATAGTATATTGTCCCCCTGCAATTGATTATTTCACCGACTTAGAACTAGTATTAGAATCTTTAGGGTCTGAGTACGAACATCACGTCATCATGGGAGATTTAAAAACCAACCTCCTTTCTATCCAGTCTCCTCAAGCACAAAAACTCCTACATATCCTCAAGTCAGCCAATCTTAGTGTGTTACCACTGCAAGCCACTCATGACAACAATAATGGCGATGACACCTGGCTTGACCTGATGTTAATTTCTAGTCCTTCCTTAGTATCTTCCCATTGTCAGTACCTATCCTGCTCCTGGCTTTTCCCACCATGACCTCATTTTTCTTGTTTACGCCCTCAACACTCCCAAACCTTAACCTAAGGTATTGCACAAGCGTTGCTTTGCCAGGATGAATGTGGAGATGCTCTCTTCGGATGCCTCCTCGATTGATTGGGAACCTATGATGGGAGCAGCCACTATAGATCAGAAGCTCGACTTTTTTAATGCGGCTGTTAAGCAGCTTTACGACGATCATGCCCCTATTAGGAAAGTTAGGTTAAAACGTTCACCAGCACCATGGATGTCTAGGTTGGTTCTAATAGCGATGAGGAGACGAGATCGTGCATTCAGAGCATTCAAAAGAAATTGTTTCGATGATAGCTGGGCCCATTATAAGGCTGCAAGAAATCGCTGCAACCAGATGATACGCAATGCCAAACGCCGACACATCATAAGCAACATCGACTGTGGATCTCCAGGTGATATCTGGCGATTCCTAGGGACTTTGGGGATTGGCAAATCGAGGCAATGTAGTCTACCGAGGACCATTGGATTAGACGATATCAATACCCATTTCATCACCTCGAATACTTTGGATCGGCTAACCATGCGTCAAACGATTGACTCCATTGCTGGGCTGCCTCGACTTAATATAGATCTTTTTAATTTTTCTCCCGTCACCTCAGATGAAATTAAAAAGTCAATCCTTTCCATCAAGTCAAGTCAGTGGGATACGATTATATCAGTCGTCGCATGATCACCACTGTCCTTGACCAACTCCTTCCTGCTATCTCTCATATAATCAACTTTTCCCTGTCCTCTGGTCAATATCCCGCCGTCTGGCGAAAAGCCTACGTTCGGCCTCTTCCTAAAATCTTCAATCCTACAATGCCTAACCACTTTAGACCCATTTCCATTCTCCCGTTCCTTTCCAAAGTCCTAGAGGCTTGCGTACACAAGCAATTATCCCGATTCATCCTATCCAATAATATACTTAGTCCATTCCAATCTACTGTTTCCGCTCTACTTAAGGTGACTGGCGATATTAGGGCGGGCGTGGAGAAAGCCGAGGTAACTGTGTTAGTTTTGGTGGACTTCTCAAACGCCTTTAATACCGTCAGTCACGATGTACTTTTGGCCATCCTTGCCCACCTTAATATTTCATCTGAGGCTCGGGATTGGTTCTCCTCATATCTTCGTGGTCACCAGCAGTCACTTCGCATTGATGAGACATCGTCGAATTGGTGTGATCTGGACGCTGGGGTTCCACAAGGCGGAATTCTCTCTCCTCTTCTATTCTCACTATTCATTAACCTCATTACTCATGAACTTCAGTGTGCGTATCGTCTGTATGCTGATGATTTGCAGCTTTAAGCTCCGGTAAGGGTGGACAAGTTGTCAGATGCAATTGCAAAAGTTAACAGTGATTTGCATGCGATACGGATGTGGTCTGACAGATTTGGCCTCTGCGTTAATCCAACAAAATACCAAGCCATCGTGGTGGGTAGCCCGCGTATGATCACTAGAGCGGATTTCACAAGTTTGTCGCCTGTGATTTTTGACGGGTGCGTTATACCATTTTCGACATCGGTTCGTCATCGACATCCTCGACTGGCGAACTCTGATCTCAGTTGTCAGCCAGAAAGTATTCGGGACTCTTCGCTCACTGTATCGGCTCAAAAATTTTCTTCCATCAAAAACTAAAGCAATGCTTGTGCAAACTTTAATCTTCCCTATAATTGTCTATGGTGACGTATGTTATCTCGACCTGAATGCAGACCTACTCAACAAACTTGACCGACTTCTCAATTATTGCATTCGGTTCGTTTTTAATCTGCGCAAGTTTGATCATATTTCCCAATTTCGCACGGAATTAAAATGGTTGCCGATTCGTCAGCGACCAAATTTGCGTACATTGACGACTTTATATTCGTTTCTCAACTCTCCTAATTGTCCGTCGCATCTGGTACCTTACTTTCAATATCTCTGTTCCAACCATGACAAAAACTTGCGATCTTCTAATAACCTTCTTCTTCTGTGTCCATCTCACACTTCTAGTCGAGTACATTCTTCTTTCAACATCCAATCCATCCTTCTGTGGAATGCACTCCCTCCCAAAATTAGGATGTCAACTAATCGTACCACATTCAAATTTAGAGTCCGCCAGCTGTTTTATAATGAATTGTCGGAAGCTTCTCAGTAGCACTTTATCAACCGTTAGTAGTCTATCTATTAAAATATTTATGTTTATTGGTATACATTTATATATATTTATGTGTATATGTATAAAAAACTAAATAAGTAAAAAAACTTTTTCACGACATGAAACTGATTGTTGTGGTCTGTATGCTCTATTTTATACTACTAAGGCTTTATATGCGGCCGCTTTGTATTTAAGTGTAAAGTATTCTGTGCGACGCAGTCTTTTGGCGTCTACTAGGCTTCCGCTCTAATTAAATTATTCTACTACGTTTTTTTCTAAACTTTGCATCAGGTTTGGTTTTAAGTTAGAATTTAGGGGGAACTAAGTGCCGGTCCCAATTAGGCTTGTAGAGGTAAGTACATAAGTATTTGACGTAAGCTACATATATACAAAATAATATGTCAAATATGTATCTTTAGAAGTGAAATCCATAGATTAATCAAGTATTAGGACTAGCTTTAAGTCTTTTATAATAGGTACCTGTAACTCAAATTATCTACTTAGTCAATATTCGTAAGTTAGCATAGTATAGTCTCAAAGAAAGGTATCGCAATTTCTTCCATTCAGACCCGATACCTTAATTTAAAGTAACATGTGCATGTTAGACGGTGCATTTACAGGCAAGGGTGAGGGTACCTAGAGGGCGCAGGGTGTGGGAATGACTGCGCGATTTGCGGTGCGCACCAAATTGAGTTTGATACGAATTCTCCGGGCGTCTGCAGTCGGGTTTTTGTTGAGTTACTAGCGGTTTAAGAAGCTTCTTCAAACTCTATTCAAGGTTTACAAAATATGTCAGCACCAAGTTTAGTTTCGTCCAGCATATGTGTACTCTGTCTCTGTCGATAGGTCTCCGTAGGTAATTTTGGTTTTTCATCATATTATCAGCCTCACGACGTCCACTGCTTCACCAAGGCTCTTCATTATTCCCATATTCTGATTGAGCGCGTCCATCCGCTGTCCGCCTTGCGGGAGGCCTGCCTCTGCTGCGACGTCCGGTGCATGGCCTCCACTCCAGAAACATTCTGCCCGACGGCCATGGCTTCATTTGGCTATGTGCCTGCCTAATGCCACTTCATCTTTTCTGTTTCGTTTGTTAGTAGACAAAGTGTTTGTCGTGAGATAAGATGCAGAATAGATTCTGTAGCATATTATTATTATATCTCCCAAAAAATAAATAAATAAAATGAGGTTGTTTTCTTTTTTAATAAAAATACTGTATGGTGACAGTCTCCAACTAGTCTGTGTTTTAATTGTAAGGAGTTTTAACGTCACGGAAAGCAAATAAGGAAATGAAATCTATCAGAAAACTTTTTGAAGTACCTGAGGTACTTCAAAAATTTCCTAACTATTTGTGCTAGCGTAAATGATTTAATTTGGTATTTTACAGCTTTGCTTCATTTAAAATATTTAAATGAGTTTACGTTCTAGATTCAATGCAAATATTCGAGAATACGACAAGTAGTAGGGTCAGCATGAAAGTGAAACCAAAGGGCTGTTGCTCGATGACGGTCGTTAAGTTGGAATCCAGCCGATGCCTATATCCACAGGAATTCTAAACGCAAGCCGTTGAGATTGCGCCAATTTTTGAAATACCTACGGAGAATAGCTTTTCCTGTGAGGGAAAAAAGGGTGGGTGTTTTTATTTGAGAGCACTAGTATATATCGCACTCATTATAAAAACGGCATCCTTTGTTCATGATCTATAGTCAATTTCTGTCGAGGCAAAAGGAGGTGAAAGGGAAGGTGCTTCTTCTGAAAACTCTTGCCCGCCTGGTGGCCTAGGTTAGGTTTCAATATTCATTTTTATAATCAATGTCATAATTTGTCTCTTCAGAATATTACAATACTGAGTGTATTTTTAAACGAATGACCATGCAGTTTCTGAGAACCCGATTCGCATAAAATGCCTGAGGAGATGAGATACCTATTTGAATACCTAAGCTTAAACGTCCATTATCACCATAATCATCATAATCATTAGTCCTTTATGTGTATTATTTGTGCCTCTGCTGGGCACGAGCGTCTTTTCGCTATGAAAAAGGTAACGACATAATAATATGATAGTACACCACGCTGGCCAAGTGAAGGTTGCCAGACTTAACAAGTTTTTCGAAAACTTTATGGAGAACTCTCAGACGTGAAAAAAAACGCGTACAATGAAACATGAGACCCTCTGCGTGGATGTCTGTCGGTCTCCACTAAGCTATTAATGGATGAACACTGTGAAAATATGATTAAACATTATATCTTGTCCAGAAAGAAGTAATGTATGTAGACAGTATTAGCTCGCAATACAGAACACAATTTTAATATAGTAATAGTACCTATACTATTCGTAACAGTTGTTTAAATATATGCGTTTATTCACATATCTATGTGCAGGACATAACATATAGTGTACCCGTGGATTAGAGCAGTCAACGAGCGTAGGTGCGAATTGATGTGACTGACGCCACACGTCCGCCTAAATTTCCGCGCAAGTGCGCTATTTTCACGGGCCTAGCCTATATTGAGTATCAAATGAAAAAGTACTACTATGTATTATAACTGTTACACCTACAATTACCACTATTTTCCGACCAATAATATTTCCATCCAAAGGTTGCCTGGTAGAGGTCGCTATAAGCGATAAGGCCGCCCATTGTACTTCGCTTATATTGTATGATATCTTATGTTATATTTCTGGTGTACAAGAAAGCATAAATAAATAAAATAGAAAGAAAGAAAGAAAAAGTATTTATTCTCAGGGTGCACCATTAAGAAAATAACAATAAAAGTAAAAAAGCAAGGAAAAAAAAAGAAAAAACACCACCACTTAAAAAATAATAAAAAAATAAACAAAAGAAAATTATATAAAATAAAAGTAAACAAAAGAAACTTAGCAAAATAAAATATAACTGGTGGGTACGCCGCACTATGAGCACCACTGAGAAAGGTAGCCAACTCAGCCTATGCTGGGCGATGGTCACCCAGCGCTGATGTTCAGTTGGCAGCCTAAGTGACTCACGGACAGGGGTGTGCTTGTAGCAACAATAAATAAATTATAAATTAATATTAGAAATATAATAGGTATGTAATATAAATTTAATTTATAACATATTTAATACAATATACACAACGTAAATACAGCCACACCGCGTAGATATTACATATATTATATAATATTAAATGAAAGACAAGTTACAATTAACTTGCTGGTACTTTAATTGTGATTCAAGCAGGAAATCCTTTAATTTACTTTTAAAAGCAAAGACTGATTTTAATTCTCTTACAGGTAGTGGGATGTTGTTCCAGCATTTATAAGCAGAATAACGAAAGCTACCTCGAAATGCTGTAGTTCTGTGTGGCTGTATGACTAATTGCTGGGCACAGGTTCTGCTCCTATACTGCCTATGTGTATTTACCCAAGTAATTTTATTGAACAGGTATTGTGGACATTTATGTTTTAACACTCCAAACATGAGGCATGCAAGGTGAAGCTTCTGTCTGGATTTTATTTTCAACATTTTATGCATATTGAGAATTGGTGTAACATGATCCCATTGTGGTATGTCAAAACAAAAACGCGCGCAGGCATTTTGTATCCTCTGCAGTAGCTTCTCTGTACGAGCTAAGAGTCTAGGAGCAAACACAATGTCAGCATAGTTTAATTTAGAGAGAACAATAGAAAAGAGAAAATAAATAAATACTACTATATATGAATTTAAACTTTCGTGGTCACTATAGTTGCAAGCGCCATGTTCACGGATGTACATCCATGAACATGGCGCTTGCAACTTGCAACAGTGCTGAAATATCGTTTACTCAAAACAAAGGTGCTCGGTACAGTCAAAAGTAATTAAAGTACTATTAGCCTAGAATACCGATATTCAAGAAACGCGTTTGTTTTTTCATGGTATGTCCGGTACTGGCGATGGAATCCGGGAGGCTGAAGATCGGTCAGTGTGGAGAACCTTGGGCGAGGCCTATATCCAGCAGTGGACGTCACTAGGCTGACATGATGATGTCCCGTATTTTGATTTACCTAAATGTGAAAGTACTAGGAAAATACTACTAATTATTATCTTTACTCGTCTTGGTTTATACCAATGGCGGTCACGAGATAATTTCTGAGGTCACTTCCGGTGTAACTCGTACAAGAACGATTGGGCAAATAGAAATTAGTACATTCTACTATTTTACTTCATATTGCTATTTAAATAATGCCACGATTCAGAACAGCTATCAATCCCAAAAGTTTGGATGTAACTAAATAGCAAAATATCAAGGCACAATAACATAACCAGTATTTCGTAAATCTATGCACAGCAACAATAATCGGGATAAGCAGAGGTGTAATATTACATCCACCTTTCGGCATGTTATAAATTTTAGGTCCCACGTCATACAAGTTGCAGCGAGCGAGCCTATGTGTACCAAGTCGAGCAAAAAAGCGGCACGGCCGTACCATCCTTTTATCGAAGCAATTCAGGTCATTTTCGACCCCCTATAACTTCGTTGTGGATAAAACTAGAAGCCTGATTTTTTGTGACTATGCAATCATGGTATATACATAGTGTATTTCAAATTTTATTCAATTTGAACTAGTAGTTGCAGAATTATAACGAGTCAAATTTCTTAATTTTGTCACTCACTGACCGATCATCAAAAGTCTAAGGCACTTCTAGCAGACATAGAAGCTTTAAATTTAGAATACAATTAGTTTTTAGTATAATTATGTGAAATTTTATTTTTTTCAGTTTCTGTCTAGTTTTCGAGATATATCAACTGCATACATAACTTTGTAATCTCATATAAATATAAAGGATTAAAAATTACATGTGCAGTTCGGGCTTTAAGTAAGAAAATTCGTTGTTGGTGTACAAGAAGTAGAAGGTACCGGCAAGGACAAAAGTAAGACTATCTAGAAAAAGAAATGAGATCCCATAAAAACAATACTTGTCAAAAATACCAAGTCTCGCGACCGTAAAAAGTTGTGAGATCCATGTAATACCAAGTCGGTTACTTAAAAATCTTTAATGTTTTAAATAAACAGATTGACTGGGCCATCGCATAAAAACACAGTATTTTTTTTATAGTTTCACGCCTTTATCCCCGAAGGGGTAGGCAGAGGTGTAATATTACACCCAAATTTCGCCATGAATTTTTAGGTCCCACGTAATAGGGGGTGAGCCTATTGCCGTACCGGGCATATTACCAGAGTCCGTGCTGCTACTGAGAATTTCCTAACGGAAAAACCCAATAACACCTTGCCCGACCCGGGAATCGAACCCGAGATCTCCCAATCCCACGCGCACATTTATGCCGCGAGACCAACGAGGCAGTCAACAGCAACACAATATATCTCATAAGTAATACATAATTATCTAAATTAGGTTGTGTAATGCGATTGCCAAGTCAATATTTTTATTTAAAACATTAAAAATTTTTAATTAACCGACTTTGTATTACATGGATCTCACAACTTTTTACGGTCGAGAGACTTGGTATTTTTGACAAGTATTGTTTTTATGGGATCTCATTTCTTTTTGTAGAGAGTCTTACTTTTGTCCTTTCCGGTACCTTCTACTTCTTGTACACCAACAACGAATTTTCTTAATTAAAGCCCTAACTGCAAATGTAATTTTGTAATCCTTTATATTTATATGGGATTACAAAGTTATTTATGCAGTTGATATATCTCGAAAACTAGACAGAAATTTAAAAATATTTAAATTTTTCCTTGATTCATATACTAAACACTAATCGTATTCTAAATTAGAAGCTTCTATGTTTGCTAGAAGTGCCTTAGACTTTTGATGATCGGTCAGTGAGTGACAAAATTAAGAATTTTGACTCGTTATAATTCTTAAGCTACTTGTTCAAATTAAATGAAATTTGAAAAACACCATGTTTATACAAGGCCTGCATGGTTACTAAAAATCTGGCTTTTAGTTTCATCCATAACGATGTTATAGGGGATCGAAAATGGCCTGAATTGCTTCAAGAAAAGGATGGTACGGCCGAGCCGCTTCTCTGCTCGACTTGGTGGGGGGGGGGGCACTGCCGGGCCCCCAGATAACATACGCAACATACTACAGGTATGAAGTGAACAAACTTTTAAAATTTAATTTGATATCCTGTATTAAATTATAATAATCCATCTCTTAATATCAAATTTACGTTAACATCAACTACAGCAAAGTATTATTAGTTGCCCAAACTAAGTTATTTCAGTAATCTAATACGTATACACTCTATTAAATATAGGGTAGATAGTGATTTAGTTTTTACATGATACGATCTTGAGAAATTTATTTTCGTAGATAAATATTAGATAACGATGATAATAGCATTACGTCGTTAACTAAGCTAACCTAGTGAAAATAAATATTTTCAAGCTTATGCGATTTCGAAAATTAATTTTTACATATTTAAATAATCACGTGATTATAAACAATAATGTCTATTGTCCTGATGTTTTGGTATGGATTACAGCGGTATGATGGTGATGTAGTATTTTAAAATAAGGACAAACGCCTGATTGCCCACTTGAGCATTGAAAATCACGGAGAAACGGTCGTACTTACCGAATAAAGTCCATCATTAGTATGTTGGGTACTACCTATAAGGAGCACCAGCGCCGTAATATCGGTTACTCAAAGCACAAGTACGTGGCAGATACCCCGTAAGACAACGTTAAACTTACGTCTTGGTTATTATATGTTAGTAGGCAATCAGATGATTAAAATTAGGTATACGCGACATATGAATCACCTAGTTCTACTAGAACAACTGTTAGAATAAAATGTATGCAGTTTTTGGGTACTTGGTGCCATGTCATTGTCATTATGTCATGTCAAATATGTAAAACTACATCGTAAGCTCTTGTAAATATATCATCACGTATCCATTCAATCCTACTGTATTTAAAAATTACTAATCTATTCTTTGTATACATTATTTACACTCTATTTTAGTATTCTCGGGGCTTAAAATATAATGAAGCAATAGTAATGTAAGTATTTAAATCTCACTTGAACAATGTTCTTTATTTGATGTAAGCCCTTTAAAGTAATACGCCAATGTAAAAAAAAACATTTCCTGATGTTATTAAACATTTTAATAAGTTTAATTCAAATAAATATTGCCAAAGTGGTACCGAACTTATAAACATAAATTACTGGCACATAAAATTATTGTTGACACAATCATTTCTCATCTCTCTATACGTTTTCATTTTAAATTGTAATTTACAAAAAAGGTATACAATTAAGTAATTATGTATGTTTATCCATTGTCAAGTACACTTAATATACAAGCTCTGCTTAGTTTGGGACTATATGGTGTTGTGTGCATGTGGTAGAATATTATATTATTAAAATTGATATCGTACGAGATTCAAATTCAAATTCAAATTCAAATAATTTATTGCGAATATAGGTGATACATAGATGTTTACATAGGTTTTTGTCAGTCACAGAACAAACATTAGTGCAGCTATATTCTGCCATTTGGCATGCAATGTTCATCATATATTATTTTATTATGGTTATATAAAAACTATTGAGATAATAATATTATATTCTAGTTATATATAAAGTACACATGTCAAAAAAAATAAAATTAAAATTAATACAATCAAATAAGTCAATCAAGGTTATATTATTATAAATGGAAAGTCAATTTGGTTACATGTCACAACAAATCATTAAATATCATATTTGTCTTCGAGAAATTCTTTAATACTGTAGTATGCCTTATTAATAAGAAATTGTTTCAATAATGCTTTAAATTTATTTATGTTGGAGCATCTTAATATGTTTAAGGGTAAATGGTTATAAATTCGAGGGGCCATACAGAATACACTATTGCTAAATTGCGCTGTTTTGTTTGATGGAAAACATACTTTGTGATTATTACGCTTACTATTTAAGCGTTCAAATAAATAATTATGAGTTATAACAAAGACAGCGATCTCATAGATATAGAGGCATGGAAGTGTTAATAGTTTCAAACTCATAAAAAAGGGTTTACAGCTATCTGTCTGTTTCAACTTCACAATGGCCCTTATACATCTCTTCTGGGCTCTAAATAACATCACATTGTCCACCGAGTTACCCCAAAAGATAACACCATACCTTAGTACTGATTCTACGTAACCATGATACGCAGCGATGACAGCAGACTGATTCACAACTGATCCTAGTCTATACAGGGCATAAGAAAATTGGTGGAGTTTGGTACAAATATCTTCTACTTGAGATTTCCAATTTAATTTTGAGTCAAGATTGAGACCTAAAAATTTTACATTTTCAACTAAATCAATTTGTTGTCCATTGTAGCTTATATTAAGATTTATTAAATTATTATTCCTATTTCTAAATGTCATTAAATTGGTTTTATTCAGATTAATTAATAAATTATTATTTGATAACCATTGAATTATTATGTGTAGTGTTTGATTTATGTCAGATATCATTTGATTTGTACTTGAACTTCTAAACATCACTGTGCTATCGTCTGCAAATAATACCATGTCTTGATTTATATAGTTTGGTAAGTCATTAATATAGACAATAAACAACAAGGGCCCGAGAATACTTCCCTGAGGAACTCCTTGAGTTACTTCACTATATGGAGAAGAATGTACTATTTGTCTATGAGTTTTTTGGCAAATGCGAGTAATTTGTGTACATTGTTGGCGATTTATTAAATACGATTTTAGGAGATTGAGAACATTTCCCCGAACTCCATATGCTTCTAATTTATTTAAGAGGATGCCGTGATTAACATAGTCAAAAGCTTTAGTTAAATCCATGTAAAGAGCAGATACTAAGTGCTTATTGTTAAGACCTGACATTATACTTTGTAGAAAATTAAAGACAGCTAGGTTAATGCTTTTATTCTTGCGAAAGCCGACTTGTTTCTCTGTAAATATTTTATTTTTTTCAAAGAAATCATTAAGACTATGACTTATGACTTTCTCAAAAATTTTTGAAAATGTCGGTATGAGCGCTATCGGCCTATAATTTGCAACATCGCTCTTGTCATTTTTCTTAAATACTGGTTTAACTACAGTCTTTTTTAATTGTGTGAGAAACATGTCGTTAATAAAATCGTATCATTATTGAAATCGTAGAGTGTGAACGACTTACCGAGTTAAGACTAAGTCGGATGTCTTTATTACCGAACTCGTTACGTGTCGGTTCACAAAACGAAAAATATTAAGTCTCGGCGATACTTCCATTGTCTGTGACTCGGCGTAATACCAGTGCTTCGACTTTTGTTATTCTCATCAAAGTTTTGGAGCTGTACGTCAGTTTTATCTGTCTGCAGGACATTTCACTGTCTGTAGTCTGTAATGTTTAAAGGAAAATAGAGCTACACATAGTATTCATATTTGTATATATTATATTTCTTCTGTATGTGTAATTGTGTATATAATAATTGAACCACAGAATAAACAGTACTTACGTAATTGAACTTCTAAACGGCTGAATCGCCACTATGCTGACCATCTCCTCATTAAACGATATATTTCAAGTTAACTAGCTTATATTGGAACGAAACATAAAAAGTATGTTCAGGCAAAGAATGGCATCAGTATTCCGAAAAAACCTATTTCATGTTATACCGTACGTACTTTCTATCTGGTGAATGTTGGCACGTCACCGACGCTATGAGATTGTCTCCATTTGCGTCCCATTACAGCAGAAAATGACATCACTTCGATAGTAGAACTAGATGTATGACATACATACATACATAGTCTCACGCCTATAACCCCGAAGAGGTAGGCAGAGGTGTATTTCTACACCCACTTTTCGCCAGATATACTTTAGATGTATGAGTAGTCCAATAATTAAGATAGACCTCGAAATTGCGTCTTGAACGTAATTTCGTGGTCTCATTTTTCCTCCGACTCTTTTGGTAATATTATGTTAGTCTTCCCACTTAGCTATCGCTAGATTACATCTTATAATATATTTGTGTATAATGATTTTTGGCTATGACATTCGGTGTAAGAGTCGTTCGATATAATCATACTGCAGTCAACATGGTTTGTCTACTTACATTGTTTCGTTCTAAACAATTTATTTATGCTTAGCCTAGGCTCAAGTTATTTTAGGTCAGCTCTTTTCATCGTAACCCAAAATATCCATGCGAAAAAGCGTTTTACATTCGTTTTCATTTCATTCATCTAATTTACTGATCACAGCAAACATAACCAAAGCTGTCTATTCGGTAGTAAACTTGTACCGGGCCACACTCTAGTAAGCAAGTTTAACCACTTACACTATACGGTACTACCACTAAGGCGCTATAGTAGGATGCTTAGCCGGCCACCATATAACGCATACAGGAGCAATTCTGCCTCCATGTTACCTACTACCACCTGCGGTGTACCCTGGGCCTTAATCTGAAAAGAAAAGAAAAAGAAAAGAAATATTTTATTTGTATCTCATGAAACTAACCCTTAAAACTAAACAGGTAAAGTACAAATTGAGTAGAGTACAAAATTGGAACCTGCGTAAGCTATTGTTGCAGATGAACTGCAACGCTGGTATTCTCGCAGGACCAGATGATATATAATAATTATATGTAGATATATACTTAAATAATAATAATTATAAATAAAATGCTATTTAAATGCTAATTAAAATATATATGACAATATTATATATACACATACATTTTTATATTATTTATGTAAACAAATAAATATAAATACTAAAAACTTTTAGTTGACATGTTGTTGTTTAACAGACAGGCAATCTTAATACATTTCGCCGTCCCCGGGGAATAAAATGATAGCTACAAAAATGCAACTTTACAGGAAAAATAAAAAACATGTTTTCGTTGGTTGCTCCTTAAACACTGGACGTAGACAGATTATTGTAAGCTTTTAAAGAAGGTTATTTTTTGTTTATTCTAAATGTTTTAGTGAAATACGCCTTATTATCAAAAGAGATATATTATTTCAAAAATAAAAGGTTAGTCAAAATTAGCCATCATCTAAGTTGTTTAACGGCGATTATCATTTTATTATCCGTACAGCCTGACCAGAATCAAATATTGTACTCTTCACTTATCATTTTTCACATCCATAACAGTCATATTACTAACACGTCTTATACAGAGCGACTGGATGGTTTTGAACGAGAATAAAATGCTAAACTGCATTTATCATTATCTAGTCGCATATTTTTTTCATGAGAACATAATTCTATGAATGTTTGTCATACTAACAAGTGGGAATAAATTTTGATAATACTATATTAACACTTTCTTCTCGTAATTTAAATCTTTGAATACTATTGTAATATTTTGTAACTTCGTAAATAACTGTATAAAATTAGGAAAAAAATTGAGCAGATGTATAAGCACCCACAGATCCCAAAAAATACATAACACTAAAACTAAGACAATGGCAGTTATCATTTTATTCTCCGGGGACGGCGATTTATAGCGCGTTTCCAAACGCTTTCGGCCTTGTCACTACTTGAGTGTTCTGTCAAAAATGTCACTGTCAGCTGTCAAGCAAGATACCATTGTGTTACCCCGCTGAAGCCGGTACCTAGTAATAAAAACATCAATAAAATAAAACAAGGCAACGCTGCTCTCACGCTGTTGAGTGTACGTAATAACAATATAGTAATAAAGAAGACAAGAAAATAAGTAACATTGACAGCCTGGCGATGATAAGCGTATCCATGGTTATGGGATTGTCATATATTTGCATACGGATACGGCCTTCAGTTTCCTTACCCGCCTGTAATAGTTTTGAACGGAAATCCCATGCAGTTGACTCACATAATAAAAGAAATGTAATGAAATATTAAGGCGGAAATATGTCTATGTTACTTACTGATAAATGGTTTATTATTATGCCCATTTCCAGTAGTGGATTATATGATGTAATCGAAAATATATTTTTCAAAATATTCACTTGTACAAGATAACTATGTAGTTAAGTCGATGGTTTCCAGCGGAATTTTGTATCTCCACAACAGCGACACCGATCCTTAGCCCTAATGCAATATTCATTGTTAGCTGACACTCCCTGTCGAATAGTAGACTACACAACTATAACATTTCAGCTTTATAGATCAAGTACTTTTCGAGATTTGGTTTTTAGTTGTTTTATCTGTGAGTGCATGAGTAAGTAGAACTTTGTTTTTAAAAATATCTATAGTCCGGCTTCCTACCAAGTCGGAATATTTTATACATATAAACAGGCCTGTTTTTGTTTCCATGTTAGAACAGACATGCATTTTGACGACATTTTGGTAATATTCTTAACTCGACTTATTATAAAATAACATGTTATTAAAACAGCGGTACACATAATAGCTACATCTCGGCAAAAGAAGTTGCCAAATTTAAATGATGTCAACAAAGAGAAAGAATCATGTCTAAGTAGCGTCGAACTCTACGTTTTACCAGAAAACCCCGAAAACAGAAAGCATAAAATATAAATCTTCCAAAGCATAGCGTGTGTTTTTATATCTAACATAAAATTGACGTGCCTGCAATGCGTCTGATTACTTAGCCAGATGAACTGCAACAATATTCTAGTCCTGTATGTAATCTTGCTTGTATTATAAGATATTCATACTAGTGTATTCAAGGCACTCCAAGTAACATTGCATGTTCTCATTGGCACTGCACGCCTGTCGCCGCCGCTTGACAATGTTCGAGTTATCAGATTACTGTCTTGGAGTTACGGCTGCCGTATGGTCTAATTTTGCTAGACAGGTTTCTGACGGTATCATGTTTCAAATACGTATTTTGCTTGTTTTTTAAATCGCAGATGTCAAGTCAGGCACAAATAATATTCTATATCTAAGAAAATATTTTAATACAACTGCTATATACAGAACAGTCTACCTTTGTGTGAACCGACCCGTGCCGAGAGATTCGTGGCCAGAGGGCAAACTGGTCGTAAACGGTTCTCCGGCATCCTTGCCTGTGTTGGTGGTCACAGGGCACATGTGACATTCCACCTTACCACCGTAAAGGGTTCTACGGGGATGGACATTTAAAAACTGTTAATTTTGTGGGACGCAATGAGAACAATAAATAATATTTCATGACACGGCGGCGATGCGGTTCCCAAGCCACCACGTCTCGTTTCTCGCTAGGGCGAAAAGCGGCCTGCGGAAAACCAGTTTGCAACATTGAATGTTGGAGGAGGAATGAACGGCAAATTGGATGAAGTATGTCAGATGATGGATGATAGAAAGATTGATGTTCTTTGTGTAAATGAAACAAAAAGGAAAGGGTGTGACACCACCAAGCATGGCGCATATACGGCGTGTACCGTGGACTGTATTTACAACAGTGTATCGAGGGATCGGCATCCACACAGACCTCTTCTTGGTGTTGAGCCGGATAAGCGGGCTCTTTATAGAATGGTGACACCAAGAACATACTGAAAATAGGGTCTTGAAAAGAATAAAAGCAGAAAATCTACGAGAGAGATGTGAAAGATAAGTATGAACGAAGATTGATAGCAAGATTTGAGGGGTTCTATGGCATAAATGATATGGATGAATTATGGCAGTAATTTAAAGAAGAGGTAGTATGTGTAGCGTCTGAAGTATGTGGTGTAATCAAAATAAGTTAAATATGAAAAGTTAAAAATACATGGTGGGACAAGGATGTACAATCAGCAGTGTCAGAGAAGAAGAAAGCTTGGTAAGATTGGTTGGCTGCCAGAGCAAATGAAATAATGGTAAAAGCAACGAGTGAGGACATAGGTGAAACAAGAAAAAATTTTGTTAGGTCTAAAGGAATAGTGAAAGGAATGGTTAAACAGAAAAAAAGGGAAAAGAAAGATGAGTTTGATAGCAGATTATCTGACGATTTTCGGAGACACATTAAGTTTTTCTGGAAATCCGTTCATGCAATTCGAGGAAGAACTCAATCCTCAGAAAACACATCGATCAGAGATACGAATGAAAAGATATTGAATGGTGTATTGTGCGTGCTGTAGAGATGGAAAGAGTAATTTTGAAGGTTTATTTGAAAGAACGGCGATAGAGACACTGATCGCTGAAATGAATTGTAATGATAGCAATGATGAAAGCGTTATTGGCGTGTATGAGATCGTGAAAGCACTGGGAAGTATGAAAGTTGGTAAGGCTGCAGGATATGATAGGATTACAGTCGAAATGCTGAAGGTTGTACAGGGCATCATAGTTGGTTAGTTGCAGCGGTTATATAACTTGTGCTCGGGCACCGGCCGAGTACCTAATGACTGGGCCACAGCTGTAGTTGTGCCTCTGTATAAGGGAAAAGGCTTGCAACAAGACTGCAAAAACTATAGAGGCATTAGCCTTCTCAGCATTGTTGGCAAATTGTATGCAAAGGTACTGATTGAAAGAGTTATGAAAGGAACCGACAAGAAAATATGGGATGCACAAGCGGGATTCTGAAAGGGTATGGGATGTACGGATCAGGTTAATTCCTTGCGAAGTTTTAAGCCAAAGGTCAAAAAATCTATTGCGCATTCGTGGATTTGGAAAAGGCTTACGATAAAGTGGTGAGAAATTAAACGTGGTCGGTGTTGCGAATGGGGTGGACTGCTGTCCACCCCATTCGCCTCATTAGAGCTCTAAAATCCCTTTATGGGGATTGTAGAGCTCGTGTGAGTATAAACGGAGCATACACTGACTGGTTTACCATCGAGACAGGTGTTAGACAGGGATGTGTAGCGTCACCGTGGCTGTTTAACCTCTTCATGGACAGTTTTTTGCAAGATCTAAAACATAGTTTCTGCGAATTAAGTATGAATGGGTTACTTGTCAAATGCCTCCTTTATGCTGATGATCAGGTTATACTTGCGTCTTCCGCGGAGGGTTGCAGGAGATGGTAACAATCATTCATAGTGCGTTAGAGAGGAAAAGAATGAAAGTGAATGTAAGTAAAACGAAAGTTATGGTTCTTGAAAAGGAGGAATGCGTAACCACTTGTAATGTTTTGATCGATGGACAACGAGTAGAGCAAGTGAATGAGTTTTTATACTTAGGTACGTTGCTTACAAGAGATGTTAAGAATGAAGAAGATATTGGAAGAAGAGTTACTGCAGGTAATAGAGTGAATGGAGCTCTGAAGGCATTTATGAAAAGCCAAAACGTGTCTAAAAAGGCACATTTGGCTCTGCACAGAGGGGTATTAGTGCCTACCCTTATGTATTGGTAGTGAAATTTGGGTATAGCAGAAGAGCCTTGAAAGTAGAATAAATGCTGTAGAAATGAGAGCATTGAGAAATATGTGTGGTGTATCTTTGAACGACAGAGTAAAGAATTGAGTGATAAGAGAGTGTTGTGGGTAAAAGAAGATGTAGTGACAAGCATCGAGAAAGGCATGTTAAGATGGTTTGGGCACATGGAGAGGATAAATAACGAAATACTGACAAAGAAGATATATAAGGCAAGTGTGAATGGGACAGGACAAAGGGGAAGACCTTGGCGGACGTTCTCTGACCAGATTGGAGACATGCTAAAAAAAGGACAGGTCAGAAGTACCCTAAACAGAAGAGCATGCATGAGAAACTTGATGGGAGTGAATGAAACAAGAGAGGTATGTCAAGATCGTTGGAAATGGCGTTCCGTAGTCTCTGCCTACCCCTCTCCGGGCAACGGGCGTGAGTCTATGTATGCATGTATGTATAAATGCAAATGTAAGCGCATGTAAATTTGAAATGGCTAAAATAAATTTGGTAATTATTAACACATGAATAAATTATACCCTGAAGACAGACATTCATATTTGAAGGGATTGAAATAGGGAGCAAATTTTACGAGAGCAGTTTTTTAAAATTTGGAATACAAATATGGCCTTTTTGTATCTGCTCTCTAGAGGCTAGTAGAAACAAAAAATATTAACAGTATGTTATCCAACCAAAGAGGCGATCTTCAGAGAATATTGTGTTTCTTTGTCTAATTATTTTTCCTTTTGATCATCAACCCCCATTCGTCATTCAGTATTCAAATTAGCGGTCTATATTCTCAATTAGAACATAATAAATGCACAAAGTCTGTGCGGAGACAAAAGACACATATTTTCATGTACCGATTGTTCTCTGCACAATGCCTGCTTACATCCAGCCGACGTGGTTTGAATAACGGTGTTGGTCTAAACTTACATATTAAATGTTACGTTCTGTAGAATTTACTGTAAGATATGGTCATAATTATAACTGAATAAGTATAGAATATAGGCAGACATGTCTGTATAGCACTGGGCTGAGTGTCGCAAGTTTCTTTTGGTCTTGGATTAAATATGCGGCATATCTAAACAAAGAAGCAGCGATAGCTGAGTGGTGAGACCGACAGACTGCTAAGAAGAGGGTCTAGGGTTCGAATCCGCAGTACGCACCAATAACATTTCGAAGTTAAGTGCGTATTAAATTGTTAATTATCGCTTGCTTATCGGTGAAGGAAAACATCGTGAGGAAACCTGCATGTCAGGTTCAGTTCTCGAAAGATATGTGAAGTCTACCAACCCGCACTAGGCCAGCGTGGTGGGCTATGGCCTTACCCGTCTCATAGTGAGAAGAGTCCCGTGCCCAGCAGTGGGACAGTTTATATACAGGGCTGATGATGATGATGATGATATTTTAACATCATGAGGCAAATATATACCTTATGATCTTAGATATGGATGCGAAAAAATGCTCATATTGTTACTGGAAAGGCATAAAATATGCAAGTATAGACTGTACTCCACTATAAATGGCCTTGCACAATTGTCTATCTATCGATAGATTTGGCTACAACAGTTACACATTTGACTCTAGTAGTCAAGAGCTACGATTTATTTTTGACATTGGTAACTTGCATAGTCCACAAAATAAAATAAAATAAAATTTTGCTACACCCAGCTAGCCATCCAGCATTATAACTTAGCTCGCATAGCCTTATAGTCATAAACATACATGACATATTCACAAAATTGTTTTTTTTTTGGAAATATTTCCATTAAGAGTAATTTGCTAGGTATACTGTCTTTTGTGTAGCGTCAGTTCCAGAATTTTGAAAACTTCTATCATAGGACATTTAATGTAACAAATTTTATAGATTAAAGCGTAAACGTAGTAAGTCAAAACAAAAAAATAATATTGTTGGCAACTAAGGACAGGAGTCCTGTCACAGGACTCTACTTTAAACTTTATTTAGTCCATGTTTTACATGGGTTATATATAATCGTTAGCGTAATGATGCTGCTATTTTTGACATACACATTTTTATTGTGCCTTTTTATCGATGTGTTTCTTCTTGAAAAACAATTTTTTTTGCGATACACATATTTCTTTGTTTTGTTATAAATATTATTTTCAGACGATTAGCAGAATTCGATATAGTCTGAGGTATTTAAGAACATAGGTTCTTAAATACCTCTGCCACGAAGAATAAGTGCATATAACCACACATTCTTGTCCGCTCTAATACCGCGCTTACAACAGCTACATCCAAATATTTGTTACTAACATATTGTAGCCACAAATCCGGTGCTACATAACTTAACATTCCGCTTCGCCCAAAGGCTTAAGCAGAGATGTATGGTCACATTTGGTTGGTTAAGTTAAGAAGATATGGTGATAGCTACATACTTGTGCACATGTAAGTAAACCTTGCGACATTTACCTATTCCGACAAATAATCTACGATGATACTGGACATGTTACAAACCTTGCTTGTATTCTTACTGGCTTTCAATCGTAAATATTTTTTTCAATACAATACTAAGTTATTGTATTTTCGCGTAAACTTAATAATGTATTTAGTCATTATAATATGCCATGTTTTGTGTGTTTTGTTTTCACATTGAAACTCGCCAAAAAAGTCTCGCGTCCAAAACTTTCCAGCAGACTCTTAAAACAATTTATCATAATATTAATATTCAGCACAATACTATAAACAAAAGTTTCCGGAATAAGTAGTTAAAAATCAATACCATTACAAAATTATAACCATTTAAATATTGTAGCTTCTTTATGTATCACTGTCTTGAATAAAAATAACTACGTTAAAAACAACCGACTTCAAAAACGGAAAAGTGAAAAATAATAAAGATTTAACATTAATAAAATACTACCTATTATTTATATGTGCTACTTACTAATAGTTTTGAAGTCAGTGCCAAGCCTTAAACAAATAATAATATTTTAATCACTTAAATGAATACGAGCAAATTAATACAATGAAATGACTACTATAAAGATAAAGATGCATAAATAAACCTAATAAAGAGCCATTTGATCTTAATATTATAAGCAGCTTCAGTTAATACGAAGAATAATGAAAAAAAATAATACGAAAATGTATTGAACAGAATGTGAATTATGAAATGCCTTCTTTAATTTAAAGGCTTTTGAAATTTGATTTGGCACCGACTTCAAACCAATTAGTAAATAGCACATATAAATAAAAGGTAGTATTTTATAAATGTTAAATCTTTATTATTTTTCACTTTTCCGTTTTTGAAGTCGGTTGTTTTTAACGTAGTTATTTTTATTTAATACTTTTCAGTGAACCTATTGTTGTAGTGTCAACTAGTTATAGGTAGACCTACAAAAGGTGCTGCGCGCCTTAAAATATAGATCTCAAGAAACGGGAACGAATAAAAGTAGTCGTCTCTGTAAAAATGCTCTTCGGGACACAGTTTTACGTTCTTGTGAGACTAAAGAGCCTGAAAAACGTTTGTTGGCCAGGAAAGCATATATGAAATCACGTTAACGTCAAGAAACTCTTAAACAGTATAATTCTAGACTCGGTAAAATCCGAATGAGTCTTTTGAGCAGAGAGCTAATAGACTTGGTCTCATTAATAATCGAAAAATCATGGCATTACCGCATGGTTTAAGTCTTTGAAGTCACCATTATCATCATTGTGCAATTCAAATAGATTTTTGTAATTACTGAATTCGTATGGCCACCTTCTGACTCCTTCATCGGACGAGAACGAGCCCAAACTCTATAAAATTTTGTCAATTAATTACCGAGTTCCTACATTATTACTATGGCCACCTTTCGATTCCATCATCAGAGCAGCTCTATGTCATAATAATTTTTCATTGTCATCCAATTTAAATACGTAGGTATACAAAACCAGACACCCGATGTCTGACATATTTTTTTATATAGACTCACGCCTGTATCCCCAAAGGGTTAGGCAGAGGTGTAATATTACACCCACATTTCCCATGAATTTTTAGGTCCTACGTAATAGGGGGCGAGCCTATTGCCGTACCGGGCAGATTACCAGACTCCGTGCTGCTACTGAAAATTTCCTAACGGAAAAACCCAATAACACTTTGCCCGACCCGGGAATAAACCCGACACCAACGAGGCAGTCTGTCCATTCCTTTTTGAAGTTTCTAGAATTTTCAAATTTTTATTCGAAATATTTAAATAATATTTTGATGATGCTGGCGCTGCTGCTGCATCGGCGGAAACCCTCAAACGGCGCAAATACGGAAACCTAGCTGGTAATTACGTTTTTGAGCCGTGTGGGGTCGAAACGCTGAGGCCATGGGGCCCTAGTGCACGCGCATTATACAAAGAAATCGCCAGAAGGCTGATCGACGCCTCCCGTGAGCAGAGGGCTGGTTTATATCTCGCTGAGAGAATAAGCATTGCCATTCAACGTGGCAATGCTGCCAGCCTTCTGGGCACGCTACCGCTCGACAGCGTTGCGGAGGAATTTAATTTTTTATTATATTTTATTTACTTTTCTTTTCATACTTTTGCTTTTTTATAGTTTAGGATAGTTTAGATATATAATTAGTTTTATTTTATTGTATACATTAATTTTCCAAATTAAATAAAAACCAAAATCCACTAACTGTTATGAATGGGATTTGAACCCACGCCTTTAGACGTAAAGCGGGCTTGTTATCAATTAGTGGCGAATTTAGCGAGCACTTGACAGAGTGCTTACGTCATCTAACTTAAAACTGTAATTTCCAAATAATGAATGAAATAGTCTTTAAACCTTTTTGCTAATTATTATGTTTGACGACCGGCCAGTTTGTCGTGTAGACGTCAGTAGTTCTTGGTGACCGTAGTGATGACAACTTGATATTACACCAGCCGTCACAATTATTATTCATAGGAATTTCAGCCTTAAGGATAGGTGAAAATAAATAAAAAAATGCTCATAAAATAAAAACTACTGGGTTTACATGAATAAAATTTTTATGGGACCAATTGGAAACTATTGCGCATCAAACAAAAAAAGAATTACGTAAATCGGATCAGAAACCTCGGCGAAATCGGTGTACATACATCGAAAAAAAATATATACCGGCCGAATTGAGAACCTCCTCATATTTTTTTTTGTTTGAACTCGGTTAAAAATGACAATTTATATGGGGCTGCTGACTCAGATTCAGATTAATATGAAGGTTTTTTTATGTAAAAGGTTGTAAACGAGCATATGGATCGCCTGATGGTAAGCAATTATCGCCGCCCATGGACATAAGCAACACCCGAGGAGTCACAAGTGTATTGCCGCCATTAAGGTCGGGAAAAAGAATAGAAGGAGGACTGGGATGAGGTAGCAAGAATAGAGGATAGGGCCACCAGCACTCTCACTCACCGAATGAAACGCAACAGTATAGGTACTCTTACTTTAGTTTTCCGGTAAAACCGGCCCTTGCATGCTGAAATTAGCAAGGCTCTGCTACCTTTATAATAGGAATCGATGGGTTGTTACCCTATGAATAATAAAATACTAAACCAACTCTACGATTTGATAACATGAGATCCGCATTATTAGGACCATATCGTATGTTACGAAAGTAAAATAAAGGAAAAAAAAAATTATGACATCAGACATCATTATTCACCCAAGATATAAAGACTGCTACATAATACAAAGCCTTTTATTTCGACTCAGTAATACGAAATAAAAGTACTGAATGAAATGAAATAAAAAATATTAAAAATATTGATACATTACGAACGCTAGCATGTATGGTAACAAAGTAAGCACATATATTATTCTTCTTTAGTTAAGATCGCCTAATGTTACCATTAGGTGTTTAGCCGAGTTTTTGTAGTTCCAAAACAATCTTTATATTAATCAGTATAGTAATTCCAAAGAAAATGTGTTCCTACGCCTTAAATAATTATGTATATACTTTTGATGAAACCCTATGAGGACAACGTGGAATGGTCGATGGTGGAATCTGTTAAAAACGTGCAAGTCAATCTGTTATATGGGTGTTAGATGTTTAAATTCTAAATAAATATTGTCAACAAATTAAAATCATTGATCATTTGAATCTAACCAGTGCAACAGTATGAAGGGCTCTTTATACTATTCTGTATTTTGTTAGGGACAGTAAGTATCTATAGATTTAATAAGGTGATAGCGTAGTGGAGAGACCGACGGACTGCTACGCAGAGGGTCTTGGGTTAAAATTCACGGCGCACCAATGACTTGTCAAAGTTATGTGCGTATTAAATTGTTTAATTATCGCATGCTAAACAGTGAAGGAAAACATCGCGAGGAAACCTGTACGTGATTTACTCTTCTCATAGTGCGAGGCCCGGGTCCAGTAGAGAGACAGTTTTTATACAAGGCCGTTGATGACATTATCTTATTTGTCGCATCATGTCGCCTTCATAATTTGTCATAAGTATCGCTTAAACACTACAGCAAACACAGTAAGCGACATTATGCAGCCCAAGCCTTTCAAATTAAAATAGAATTCTTTGAAGAAATACGAACAAATAATCCGTTAAATCGATACTACGTAATAAGGCTAAGATTCAAATAACACGTTCCTTCCAAAAACGCACCTTCCTTTCTACTAAAATACAGTAAGAGACACGGTGCGATGCGACACTAATAAACTGTCACCTTTGATGCTAAACCAGATTGCCGCGCTTTTCGTTGTCATAGAACATTAGATAAATAAAAAAAAACTTTACTGGCACAAAAATACAGATAGTAGCTTTAAAGAACTCTTGATCTACAAACTAAGTAGAATACTTATAATATGGAGGTCAAGGAGTTAACTCTGTTCACACGTTTAATTTCTGTATGAACATAGGAAATGATAATATATGTAATAATATAATAGTGGTTTATTGTTTGTGTATTGAGAGCACTCCTATCAAAATACACAACTGACAATGAGCTCAGCTTCTTCATATGTCATTTTAAGCAACCATTATGTGACGATTTTTTTGCAGTTGTATTTATTACATCGATACATGTTTTTTTATAGATGACTCAGTGAAGTGCAATTGACAAGGCCTGTATTCAGCAGTGGACTATGGATGATAGAAATTAATCCTGCGTCGCGATCAATTAAACTACAAAAAAACTTTCTGTCCACCGACACAAAGAACAGCCGATACAACAATTTGTGGACTACACAAAGTGTTGTCTCGTGTGAGGATCGAATCTACAACACTCTTACTGCCATTAAGAACCTTACCATACTCGAGCCCTAATATTGTTCACTTGTCTCAGTTTGTTCGCAGAGTAAGATAACGGGGAAGTACATACTAGTTAATTCAATTAGCGTTGCTTAGCAATCAAGAGCACGCTGCCCTTTCTCCACTATTAATTTACATTAGTATTATATATTTGTAATTATAAATAATTACGTAAACTTGCTTCGATATATTGGAAGAAACGTCATTGTGATATTTACTCTGTATTTACAAGAAAGGTTGATGAACTTTCAAACTTATATATTGTTTTAAGGTTCAGTTTCCTATTTGAGATCAGATCTAGAATTTGGGATAGTTAGCGGTAAAATAGTTACGTAGTGTCCACAGATTACAAGGTAAATATATACAGATGGAGTAATCTGTCATATTCCTGCGAGGCGGATTATGTCCTGGTAAATGTCATCCAAACTGCCTCAGCCGTTACTATACAAGTACATACATAATAATCATACACTTTCGTCCGTATTATTATTATTTAATTGTAAAGATACTAGTGGCAGTCTGTTAATGCGGTACCCTCACTGATGACAGTATTATATTAGTATTGTAGTGTGAGTATTTATGCATTTGATTACGACTCATTACAGTCCAGAAATGTAATAATTAATAAGCTAATTAATTACAAATTTTCCGGAGAACACAAAATGGCGCTTTTGCAAGAAATGAAATGCTTCCAATTGGGTACACTCTGTTATGCTCTTTGGTGAATAGTTTTCATTAGTCATGTATTAAGATTTGTGTCTTTGGTTTGAAATTAAATGTATAAAGTAGTGCTTTCTAATGAAAATATTGATTAAGTAAATAATACAAGGTACAACCCACGATTCAAAGCTAGTCTATAAGGTACGCTGATTATTAATAATAATATTCTACCACATACACACATCACCATCTAGTCCCAAACTAAACAGAGCTTGTACTATGGGTACTAGATAATGGATAAACATACATATATACTTTATTTTTGTAAATACATACATATTATACATAGAAACACCCAGACCAAGACAAACATCCATGTTCATGCACACAAATGTTTGTTTTGAGCGGGAATCCAACCCGCGACCTTCGGCGTAACAGGCGTTTATACTCGCGCTGCGCCAACCCGTCGTCGTTATTGTGCTAATATGAGTTTACATTACATAAAAGTTTAATTGATACCCGTTCTGTAGTTTTTGCGAGAAAGCATAACAGGCATCCGTTCATCTTCGCAAATTTGTATCATAGTACTATACATTATAAACTCACGCCTTTATCCCCGAAGGGGTAGACAGAGGTGTAATTTTACACCCCCATTTTGCTATAAATTTTTAGCTCCTACGTAAAAAGGAGCGAGACTATTGCCGTTACCGGGCACATCACCAGACTCCGGGCTACTACTGAGAATTCGGAAAAACCCAGTAACACTTTTGCCCGACCTGGGAATCGAACCCGGGACCTCCGTTCAGCAATCGCATACGCTATCCACTGGAACACGGAGGCAGAATAGTACTAATATAGTTGTAAATAGTATTTCAAACAGAGAAACTAAATCTTTGTTCGATCCTGTAGTTTAATAGCCTATTTAACATTATGTTTAAACTTAAGCTATGGTAAAGAGAAGCCGCATTCATCTTCTGCAAAATATTAGTCTTATTTTGAGATTTGATACTATATTTATTTTTCAAGCGTTCACACTCTCGGTTTTTTGCTAAAGCAATTTCGTTAAATCTAAGAAATTTATGTATTATTACAACTACACAGGGTAGTTGGAAAATCTATTTCCATAATGAGTTCAAAAACGTTCTGGAACAGGTGTGCTTATTCAAAAGTCAATCAATTAAAAACTACTAACTAATAAACTGCGCGCTAACGATAATTTGGTCTAACTCTAGTACTGGCTGGGCGAAATATTTTAAGACTTCTTTTTTAAGTAGTACTTCATTATTAAAAAATGAATGATCTTAAATGTTTGATAAATTCAAAATTGTAATAACATTAGTACCTACTATTATTCAAATGTAGAATTCATTGATAACGAATTTTCGAAATATTCAAGAAGTTCTTCTACTTCAATTTCTTGTATATTCATACAATCGTCGCATTTACAAAATTTTGAACAACTTCCAGTACAATTTCTTGTATATTCATGCCAGTGGAATGGCAAAGTGTTGCCATATTTTTATATGAATATTTTAATTTGCTATGCTTTCTTAGTGCATTGCCAGACTTTGCTGCTATAGAAAATATCGATACTGACAGATTTCAAATATTAGTAATAGTTTTGAGATATTTACACAATAGCACTGGTGGCATAATAAAAATCTCAGCAACTTAACAAGGCAGTACTCCACAGGCAGTACACCAGGTATCCAGTAATTTATGCACACATATACATATTACAAACGAGAGAGAACGAGAACCTATGATCTACATCGGAAGTCCATAATAAAAATGCGTTATCATAGTAATTCTAACATTTGTAGAGCGTTTGGCGACGAGTGTACCTATTCACCGAGAGATTTCCCCAAGGAGTCTGGTCCACTGCGCGCTAGTACAAACTACTACAACTTGTCGACGTCCAACGACGTTAGGTTCCAGAATACAGAACATTTTAACGGGGAACGTTCGAATATTCCAAATATTATATTTTGTTGGTTGCGAATCATAAATTTGTTGAAATTTGAATTAGAATTTAGGCTTTCGACGCAAGTAATAATGGTAAAGGTCGCTGGGCGATATACATATTAAATAACATAACTTCACGCCTTTATCCCCGAGGGAGTAGGCAAGGGTGTATTATAAACCCACACTTTGCCAGTAATGTTTCGGTCCCAATGTAGTAGGGAGCGAGCCTTTAACCATCTACCGGGCACATTATTAAGCGAGCGATAAGTAACATTTTTAATATACACATAACTTCGAAAAGTCAGAGGTGTGTGCCCAGAGTACTTGGGGATCGAACCCGAGACAATCATCTCGGCCGTCCGACACGTACACCACTAAGTTATCGCCGCTATTATTATTGTTTTCAGAAAAATGACTGTTAATTGAAAGTTTGCCATTTGCCTTTATGCAGAAGATATTTCTTTTACATTAATTGTTCTAAAAATCAAAAGAACTCTATTGACTTTCTCCTAACGAGAGCAGAGATCATTTCAAAACCTTTGGTTTTGATACGTACTCTTTGCCACAGTCTGAGTGCACTGTTCTTTTTACAACGTTTTTGGACGAATGGCCGTTTTAGAGGCCTTTCAGTTTTGATTTGCTACCATTCGCCTTATTGTTTTCTGTGCAGACATGAGGAAAAGTTGTAGACGAATGTTGTGTATTGAAAATGTTGAAACGTGGAACTTAGTTTTCATTGTAATTTCATTATAAGTTTTTCATTATTAGTTCATTTCATGTATTAGTTTTGCTTCTAGATTTTTTACGATGAACTACGTTACTACAGCGGTGAGTAGTTAAATGTGAATAAGCTTGCGGGTTTGCGTGGTAATCATGACGGGTGTAGGCATAACGACATTCAAATTTTATTGCTAAATTGCACCTGTCTTTTTAGGTACTTATATTCCATAGACATATTTTCAGGTTTAAGAAGTGCAATCTTAACTCTTCGTAACTTTTTAAGCAAGTTTTCAATTTGAAAATTCTTTTATGGTCAGTTCAGTTCTTGACACTAACAGTCGGCTCCAATATGTGGCCTATCTTTAGATTTGCCGATTAGAAATACATATTTCACATGTTTTATTTGGGGTTTATGTCAAATATGTACCTCTAGTCTTTTTTCAAATACATCGATAGATCGATTAGACGACCGGTTGGCGCAGCGGGAGTGTAAACGCCGAAGGTCGCGGGTTCAATTCCCGCTCAAGTCAAACATTTGTGTGCATGAACAGGGATGTTTGTCTTAGTCTGGGTGTTTCTTTGTATGATATGTATGTATTTACAAAAATAAGTATCTATGTATGTTTATCCATTGTCTAGTACCTACCCACAGTACAAGCTCTGCTTAGTTTGGGACTAGATGGAGTTGTGGGAATGTGGTAGAATATTAGATCCTATTACGTGGGACCTAAAAATTCATGGCGAAATGTGGGTGTAATATTACACCTCTGCCTACCCCTTCGGGGACACAGGCGTGAGTCTATAAATAATAAATAAAAAAAATTAGATCAAACATTGGGATCGGCTGTAAACTATCGAACACATACCAACTCCATATATTGTACCAACAAAAACCTTAACCGACCTCAATTTTTAAAGCGAAGCTTACAAAACCAAATTAATCCAACTCTTTTCACCTTCCAGTCACAATGCATGAATTTACAATAAAAACGCTTGTCATACTGTCACAATAAGTTAAAAGCATTAATTTAACGCATAGAGTAGTCAAAATCCTTTGTCCTTACAAAAATGCAGTCCATTGCGTATTCATGGCGAGAAATCTCCAGCATATCTTGATCTATCTTTGTATGGTAAGTCTATACGGTGATAGGTCAAGTTATAATGGAATTATGGCATGGTACGACAATGGACTGATCGCATTATGTTTTACCTGCACTGGTTATGTCTACAGTGTGTTCGGTCATTGTGTACTAAATTGATTTATTGAATGAAGTCATTAGCGTGGCCTTTTGTGAGAATCGAGACTTTAATAAAACCTTTCAGCTGGTGTTCGAGTTGAAAAGCAGAAGTTTCAGTCCTGTGACGGTGTGTGTAAAGTTTACGGTCAAGTAAATTTTGATTTCAAACAGTTTCTTCCAACATCATCCAAGAAGACTTTATACATGGATTTCACCAGATGGCAACTATCGGAACCAAATTGACTACATCATGATTGGTTCCAGATGGAAAACTTTCATTAGAAATGTTCACACTCTTCCAGGAGCTGATTGTGGATCAGATCACCAACTTCTGGTAGCTAAAGTTCAACTCAAACTCGGAGCTGCTAGGAAGATTGAGAAGTAAAAAAGAATCCAGCCTACCGACAATACTAAGCTTATGGCTGCGATCAAGCAAAGATGGCATTAATGGACTGACTCAGATACCCAGTCTGCAAACCCAGATCAGCTATGGGATAAGGCTAAAGAGTTGCTCGAATCTGCCGTGGTGGCGTCAAAACCGTCTGCATCGGTTCACAAGCGTCATCAGCACTGGATGACTGATAGAACTCTTGCCCTTGTAGAGGAAAGAAGGAACATGAAAGCTCGGGGAGCAGACGTGAGAAACTTGAACACAATATCTGCCCGAATACAGGAAGCATGCAGGCGGGAAGTTGATGCTGATAGGAACGAGACCGGCGACCTGCACCAAAAAATAAACTCTATCACCAAAACCCTTACCTCTAAAACATGGGCCATATAAAACTCAGCGGGCGAGCTGCTGACTGAAATAGGTGCAATATCTGAGACCTGGAAGGACTACTGTCAGTCATTGTTTGATGATCCTCAAGCTCACAATTATCTTTCGATAGAGCCCAGGGACGAAGAAGAAGAGCCATGTAGTTTGAAAGAAGAAGTGCGAGCCGCTATCAGACAACTAAAAAGCGGAAAAGCCACAGGAAGGGATGCCATACCAATTGAATCTATCAAAGCATCAAAATTTGGGAAACAAAGACTTGGCCCCGAGAATGGACTCACACTGTCTTTGTTCCTCTACATAAAAAGGGCTCAACTAAGATATGTAGTAACTACCGCTTAATTGCTTTTATCTCACATGCAAGTAAAATTCTCCTACATATTCTAAACGAAAGACTGAAATATCATTTATCAAAGAAAATTGCCCCTGAACAAGCTGGGTTTGTGAAAGGCAAGGGTACTCGTGAACAGATCCTGATCGTGCGCCAGATTATTGAAAAGGCCAGGGAGTTCAACAAGCCCACTTTTATCTGCTTTGTTGATTTCTCAAAGGCGTTCGACTCAGTAAGGTGGCCAGTACTTTGGGAGACTCTCCTTACTATGGGAACACCTAAGCATCTTGTTCACCTTCTTAGGAGACTTTATGAGGACGGAACGGCTTCAGTGAGAACGGACGACGTATTGTCGAATCACTTCCATACAAGTGCCGGGGTCCGTCAGGGCTGCATTTTATCACCGTTGCTGTTCAACATCTATACAGAGCTTATTATGAGAATAGCACTTGAGAATTGATCTGACGGAATCACTATTGGTGGCTATAAAATCTCCAACTTGCGTTATGCAGATGATACCACCGTATTCGCAACGAGCATCGAAAACATGGAATCCTTGTTGAGAAAAATGGAGCAAGTTAGCCTTGATTTCGGGCTGAAGATAAACCGCAGCAAGACGAAGATCGAGCTAACAATAACTCGCCCGAAGTGACTAAAATTGCGACGTCGTTCAATCGTATATTTACCTTGGGGCACTCATATCTAACAGTGGTGGATGCGCGCATGAGATCAGGCGGCGCATGGCTGTTACCAGATCCGCCATGGACCGGCTCAGAAAAATATGGAGAAACATAAATATCACAAAGGCCACTAAAATGCGACTTGTCAGGGCATTGGTGTTTCCCATATTCCTCTACGGTGCTGAGACGTGGACATTAAGAGAGTGCGAGAAGAAGAAGATTGACGCTTTAGAAATGTGGTGCTAGTGAAAAATGCTTGGCATAACCTGGACGCAATTCCGAACCAACGTCTCAATCCTTGAAGAACTCGGCATCAAGCAGCGTCTTTCTTCTATCGTCCAATGTCGTATTCTGACTTTCTTTGGTCATATCACACGTCGTGGAGACACATCTGTGGAACGACTTGTGGTTCAGGGGAAGGTTGAAGGCACAAGAACGCGCGGCAGGTCACCCATGCGTTGGACCGACCAAGTTAAAACTGCACTCAATGGTCCACTCCATGAATGTACGAGAAGGGCTGCAGTACGGGAGGAATGGCGACGGATTGTGAGGCTTGCCACCACCCCTAACGTGACGACCACGACCACTCTGCCAAGAGTGTGACGACGAAGAAGAAGAAATTTTTATTAAAATATTGGTTGCATTGATATTGTACCCCTCGGAAGCAATCTGCAGTGGCCCATATGGAGATCGCTGAATCGTTTACGAAGCCAGGTTGGCCGCTGCAGACACAACCTAGCGCAATGGGGTATTATTGACTCGGCTTACACACAGTGCGACTGCGGCGCTCCCGAACAGACCATGAGTCATCTGCTAGAGAGTCCTAAGTGTCCGCACAGATGTTCGGGGTATGATCTATGTCAAGCCACCGACAATGCCGTTGCTGTTGCTACATACTGGGCTGGTGCTATTTGAATTCTGTACCAACGACTCGAGAAGAAGAAGAAAGAGAAGAATATATTGTAGGTAGTTGTGACGTAATATCATTTACAATATTTATGCCTGAGGAAAATGTTCATGTTGGCCAAGAACATTACGACGATCTGGTTAAGATCGCGGGAAGCGGTTGGATGCGGGTGGCTCAAGAATGGTCTGAATGGAGGCCTATGTCCAGCAGTGGACGTCTCTAGGCTGACATGACAAGAACATTGCCCAGACACTGCGAAAAATCTAGGACGCCTAGAAAATTGTACGGTGCCTAGTGGCTAAGTAAAATCTTTAGACTCCTGAAAAAGATCATGATCTGAGTAGAAGTCTCCTCAATGAAAAACATGTACACCTATAGTTAAATTCTGTTTACTGTCATCACCGTGCCACAGTTAGTAAAATACATAAAATACATCTAAAGAAGAGTTGAATGCGTTTTTATTACTGTCATAAAATATTTCATAGTCGAAGAACACTCTTAGACCTTAGAAAAGTTAGAAATGCCCATTAGATCACCGACTTGTTCTATATTGATAGTATTCAAATAGATGCGTACACTTAACATTCTGCTTTATTTGTTTTTTTGGCTAGCCATCGGATGTCGTACAAGACACGATTTTGATTTATCTATTGATTAGAATGATGGAGTGCCTTGTACTGCGGGCTTTTGACTCTGGGTAGTGACGCGTAACTCATTTATCGCAATATATATTTATTTTGGCATAGAAGATCAACAATTATGTGTAAGCATAAAATGAGAAGCATAATAATTTAATGAAAGAATATGATGTGTCTATATGCTGATACCATCATCCCAACGCGAACCGGATCATAGATAAATCCTAGATAGCTACTGGTAGCTATGTAGGAGTATAATCTCAAAATCTAAGTCTGCTTGCTTCTTTGAAAGATAGTAAAGATATAGATTTGAAAGATTTCATACCCGCCCACTAACTAGTTAATAGTTAGTAGTAGTCGCTAAGTAGTGCTTTCCTCAATGCGAGAGCAATCTTCTTCGTTGCAGCTCATAGGTTTCCCCACTTATGAAAACGAACAGTGAATGAAAACGAGCTCGACCAGAAATACTCTGAAAATAGGCAACAGTGCTTTGCAATCTTGTACCTACATCATAGTAGGCGCTAAGGCATGTTGTGTTCCTAAGGCACCCCGCTGCTGCAGAGGGCCCCAACAAGTTTTCTCCAAGCCGGCCGGTCCCGCGCGATTCTTCGAGCGTCTTCCCATTTTAGTTCTTCCTTCTTGAGCTCCTTGTCCACCGATCTCCTCCGCGTGTGTACTGGCCGTCCGCGTCTTCACCTACCCTCCGGTTGCCACTCAAAGGCGACCTTAATAGTACGACCTTGCCTTAATCCTATGCTAAGGCATAGGATTAAGTAAAAGAAGTACACCGTTACTAGCAGAAATGTGACGGCGCAACTGGACTTTCACAAAAGTCAAAGTCAAAAGTCAAAAATCATTTATTCATCTAGGTCACAAAGTGACGCTTATGAACGTCAAATTTTAATGTACATTACTTAATGCTTCTACATTTACATTTACTGCCCATTCGCAAAGCAATAGGTAGAACCACGAGAAAGAACGGGCAATAAAACTCGTGGCCACTCTTTTTAATCGCCAGTGTTATGTTACATATTATGTTTTTGTAAGGAGCTGCAACTGTTTCACATTGTAATTAATTACTTGTAAATAGTAATTAGGAACATACATAATACTTAAATAATTAATGCAGTTACCAATTTAACTGCTGTAGTAGCCTTCCAGTGTGAATATTGTGTAACAGGAGCATCCACTTACGTCTTATAATGTAGGCAACTCGCGACCATGTTCATAACTATATGGTGGAAATATATGTTACAGAAGTGACTGTATATGAATACACAAAATTACTAAAACATTAGTTTACAGCCCATAATCACGAGTTATCTTCAGCTTACAGTGCAGTAAAACTTTAATAAAATTAGTGGAACAACAATGCAAATGTAAATGTAGTACCTAAGTTGAATGACCTAATAATACATGAACAGTAATTTAAAAGAACTAGAAATATTATATAAAGATTAACTGAAAAATGCAAAGTATCTTTATAATTCTAATTAGGTATAAAGATCATGAGTTGTCTAGCGTAAGTGACCAGCTATCCTTATAACTGAAATAATCATTAATAGTATAATAACCTTTCTTAATAAGGCAGTCTTTTATTTTAGTTTTAAATGTAGTAAATGGTAATTCTAAAAGACTAATTGGTATTTTATTGTATATACGAATACCTAGCCCTACAAAAGAATTATTAACTTTATGTAAACGATGATAAGGGGCATATAACCTATGCCTGTCTCGAGTATTTATGTTATGTATATCGCTTTTTGTGGTAAATAAACCTATATTTTGCCTAATGTACAAAATATTAGCAAATAAAAATTGCGAGGCAACTGTAAGAATTCCTATAGACTTAAAGCGTTCCCTAAGAGTATCTTTTGCACCTAACATGTATATTGCTCTTACCGCTCGTTTTTGTAGAACGAAGATATTCTGAATATCCGCAGCTTTGCCCCATAACAAAATGCCGTAGGACATAACACTGTGAAAATAGCTAAAATAAACTAAACGAGCCGTGTCGATGTCAGTAAGTTGCCTAACTTTTCTGACGGCATACGCAGCAGAGCTTAGCTTTCCTGCAAGACATGCTATATGTGCACCCCATTGTAACTTATTATCTAGTGTAATACCTAGGAACACTGTAGAGTCTACTGTGTCAAGTTCCTCCCTATCTAGCATAATATTAGGTCCCAGTTGTCTTACATTAGGTAAAGCAAATTTAACGCATTTAGTTTTCCTAGAATTAAGTACCAGGTTATTTGCTGTAAACCATTGTGTAACTTGTAATAGTGCATTATTTACATCATCAAATTGATTTCTATTCCTATCTACTTTAAAAATAAGTGACGTATCATCTGCAAAAAGTACAACATCACAGATGTTTTTTAAATAAAAAGGTAAGTCATTAATATATACAAGAAATACACACAGAACACTGAAGTTAAGTTACAGTGTCTAACTGTCTATCCAGCAAAAAATCCAGTTTACCATAGTCGCAACGAATTATATTTGCACCACTGGCAGTAAGCAAACAAACAGCTTTTAAATTTTGAGCGCTACGATGATGGATGCAAACCAAACTATCATTGGCAGCCGTGTGCTATTAAAAATATACACAGTTATCAGAAACTGTTTGTTTTACTGATTGCGTTAGTATTATTATTAGCATACATATATGCGATCTAGTAAAGAGAATATCCCAATTTGACTCTGCCTAATCTTCGCTTATGCTCAATAGTTTTGTGCCAAAACTGGAGCTAGTTGGGGACGGTGATAGACACAGATCATTTTAGTCTCTATTTTCTGTGGTGATAGAGTCGTTCTTGCGTTTTTAGAACTAAGTTTTTGTTTCTGACACAAAGACAGAATTAGATAGGTACATGAAACTATTAGCAAATGCAGTACCTCTGTTAATTGTTTTGTAGATATACTGGCAGGCGCACTTCACAAAATTACTACTTACTGTGGCGTCCAAATAGAAAATATCCGACAAATTATACCGTACCTTTGACCCCACAAACGTGATCCATATTCATTCGCTCGACAGTAAACATAATACGTTCACAAACATATTCAACGTTGCAAGCTCACCCCTGCTTATACAGCACGGACTAAGCGAGATGATACAGCGTATAAAAAGGGATAAATTGCCCAAGTGTTATAAACATTGTAATTACTTCAGGGGCAGGCAAAAGAGCATAAATTAACATCGAAAATATCAAATAACACGCGGACCATTCCATTTTTGTTCTGGCTATATTATTTTGACGCGAGAGCAATAAAAACGCGGTATGGTTTCATGTAATATGTATGAATTTGTGCGCCGGTTAGCCCTCTGAAATTTTGTATTGTGTGAGCATTAAATGTATGTATTTGGTGCTAAATAGGATTTAGTTTATTAGGGTTATGCTAATTTTGTATTATGACATTTTCATACGACGGATATTGACGGAAAATTATGGGCTTTGTTCTTCCGGATTTGTAATGGTTTTTTTTGGTAATACAGAGATTATCAAATATGTAGTTTAACCTTTTTAAGTATCCATATATTGACCATTACTGGCGTGTGAGATTTAAACTTATACAGTTCGATACATTATAATTTAGATTCTAAGTTAGCATTTTAAAATACATTTATATAAAAATAAAAGCAATAGAGAAACATAACAAGTTGGCATCACAGAACACTTTACATATTTTATGAGGGATTAACTGCCAAGTCGTAACATGCAGACTTAGCAGTCAAAGTACTCCTGGACGCCATAGAAGCACCTATCCGCCAGCCAGGCATATAACTGCGGACGAAAGATAGTTCGAGGCATATCCTTCAACTCCCTTGGCAATTTATTATATATTTTTATCGACATTGGACAGCAATTCCTTCTGTACAGTTCTGTCCTTATACTAGGTAATAACAATTATTCTGGATTGCGAGTATTAAATTTACAATAGTCACCAAAGGTGTTATATAAATGCATGTTACTATATTCTAAAATATACATGCTAGGTGCAGTGAGTAGCTTCAATTCCTTAAAGAGAGGCTTACATGAGGTTAATGGATCTACGTTACATATTGCCCGTTTTTGTGATAAAAATATTTAATTAAAATCTACTGAGGCACCGCACAGTAAAATACCATATCTAAGAATTGACGCCACATGACCATGATATGCCTGAATAGCAATTTTCTTATTTGATATACTTGTTAATCTCCAGAGTGCATAGACATACCTGTTCATCTTTGAACATATTATATTTATATGCAACTTCCAGGTTAGTTAATTATCAAGGTATATACCCAGAAAGGTCAAATTCTGTGTTTCTAGTAATGTTTCGTTCTTATACTGTATACTAAAATAATTATGGTTTCTTTTTCTATAATAATATAATATAATAATAATAATATCCCCTCCGGGGCAGCCGTTATCTCATCATGAGACTAACGCAATCTCGGAGGGCAGAGTAACAGCTTTCAAACATCACCTTCATCTTTGATATAAACAAAAAAATTATTGCAAGATGAATAGAAAGCTTACAAACCGCAGGGCAGCTTTGTGGCGAGCTGAATGTGTGTGGCGACACTGCGGTCCCGAATGCTTCAGAGAGTCGGTCAGGGTCTCGTCTCCGGCTTGCCTTTATTGGCTGGTTGGACTTGATGCCTAAGAGCGCCCGCAGGACTCTCAACTCTGGCTTGCCTTGGTTGGCCGGCCAGAGGGAAGTCGCAAGAGCCATTTGCTCGGGGGTGGAAGTGTCATTTTCAAGGGCGTAATTACGGGGAAACCCGCTCCGGGTCACGACCCGCGATGGCGAAACCGGTGCCGCACCGCTCGACACCCCTAGCCACTCGCACCGGTATTGCCCTCTGGCTGCCTTTATGGCAGAGTTTATTTGCTTTGGGCGGCTGTTTAGAGAGGGCCCATCTAGTGAGTTGGCGAGTCACCACCTGCCATGCGGACGGATGCTATAGGAGTATCACTGGCAGGTGCCGTTTTTTATCCATAGTATCATTATTACCAGTCCATTTAACACCCATACTCATAAACCAGTAAATTAGACTCCACATCGTTGCAATAGTCCTACATTTGCTGCGGCTAGTCCACAGCTGTACTCAGTAGTGCAGTTGTGGAGGCTCCACGGCATGTGTCCCATCCCATTTTAGATTAAAGTTCTCCACGGGCCTCTGCACGTTGGATCCAAATCCCCGTGTAAGCCTCCCAAAGGACCGGTTATTCTTCTAACACCATGTTAGAAGAATAGCCGTGAAAAGAGACATAATAATATACATATACATATCGTCACGCCTTTTATCCCCGAAGGGGTAGGCAGAGGTGTATTTCTACACCCACTTTTCGCCAGATATACTTTAGTCCCACGTAATAAGGGGCGAGCCTATTGCCGTACCGGGCACATTTCCAGACTCCGTGCTGCTACTGAGAATTTCGTGACAGAAAAACCCAATAACACTGCCCGACCCAGGAATCGAACCCGGGACCTCCCGATCCCACGCGCACATTTATGCCGTGAGACCAACGAGGCAGTCGTATAGGTTTTGATGTCGAGTTTTCCGTCTCTACGCAAAGATGGTATTTGCATCGTGTTATCCCTTAGTCGCCTCTTACGACACCCACGGGAAAATAGGGGGTGGTGACACTTGTATTCTATGCCGTCAACCACACGGCAAATATACACATAATAATAATAATATAATAATATTCTACCACATTCACACAACACCATCTAGTCCCAAACTAAGCAGAGCTTGTACTATGGGTACTAGATAATGGATAAACATACATATATACAATTTTTTTTGTAAATACATACATATTATACATAGAAACACCCAGACCAAGACAAACATCCATGTTCATGCACACAAATGTTTGACTTGAGCGGGAGTCGAACCCGCGACTTTCGGCGTAGCAGTCGCTTACACTCCCGCTACACCAACCGGTCGTCAAATTCTATTTCATCAACTACTATTAAAGAAATATATATTATATTTTGATTTTTCTAGGTTTATTTTTAAAAATTATTGCATTCCAGCCAAATTATTATACATTCTACTACTTCATTAACATCATCTTTGAAACTGTCGTCAGTTTTAGTATGATTTCGACTAACAACTAAAGATATATCGTCTGCAAAGAGTGTACAATAGTGGTCAGTAACATTAAGGAGGTCATTTATATAGAGCACAAATAACAATGGGCCTAATATGCTGCCTTGTGACACCCCGGCTGTATTGGACGTTAAATTTGACATGTATGTTCCGTGGGAGCCGTTTAACCCTGACAGGATTTTCCAAAATTTACACGTGATCACAAACGGTAAAATTTAAGTTGAATGTACGGGCTAGTTGCGTGCTTCCTCTAGTCGGCTATATAACTGAGGAAGTGCAGATAATGGTACAAACACGTACAAGAGAAAATTGTGTTGAAATATTGTATTTAGTGCTATTTAGGAGCTTTTAGAGGATGCCCATAGCTACGCCCGTACACACATTACATTATAAAATTTAAGTATACATTTAGTACATTTTAATTTAAGTAAACAGTTTGTTCCCGATCCCGCGGGAAGTTCAGAAAATCCTTCTTAGTGCCCCCCGTACGATACCCAAAGAACATGCATACCAAGTTTCAGCTTCTTGCATCCAATAATTTTGACTGTGCGTTCTCTGTCAGTCAGTCAGTGTGTCCTTTTTCGTCCGTGATTGCTTAGAGAGTAGACGTGCTACGCATTTTATTCTAAAATTCAAATTACCTAGTAAACAATAATAGTGCTTATTAATAGTCTTCAGTAGTTATAAATTCCCATTAACTCAATAATTTACTTTATTTGATTTAAACAAGCTAGTGAAGGTCGCGGCAGTAACCAGCTAGCGCGGGGATGCACACCTCACCGCTGCAATAAGAGATAAGTGCGATTTTCTGTCTCTGTTTACCGCGCCACGAAGCACACCCACAGGCGGCCGGCGCGGTTGTTTGTAGCGTTAAGCTGCTACGACGACGTTTGGTGTGGTACGACGATAGTGCTACGGTGGCCTACGCATTCAACGTGGGCTACGATTACGATCGCGTACGACGACGTCATTGCGTTGGAGTTCTCACCTAGTGTGAATGAGAAGGTATTGCTCGCGCTTTGCTGTCTCTCTCTCACGCCGCTTGGGCTTGCCGCGAACTGTCAACCGCTATCCTACTTGAAACTTTGGAACAATACGGTGAGACATAACCCGTATTTTATTTACAAACAAAAACAATGAATTGTAATGCATGTCAAAAGAAATTAGACAGTGAATAATATATGAAATGTCGATTATGTGTGGGCAAATTTCATCTGGAATGTCTGAATATCAACGGAGAACAATATTCCGCTTTTACAAAAGAATATACCTTATCATGGATATGCCCTTTGTATGTTAATGTTACTCATCGTCCAAGATCAAGGGATAATACTCCAGTTCGTCATAATAAACTATTCTCGCGTAATAATACTGACATGGATATGTCCTACGAGAATTCTGATAACAGTACTATTGCAACAGCCTTGCCTCTTTCCCCTATTACGGCGAGCCCATGTTTTTTGTCTGCGAATGTGGCGAGTGATGTAACTATGGATAAGATTAGTGAATTACTAGACAAAAAACTTAACGCAACATTGTCGGTTTTCATGGCAAACTTTCGTGTGGCGTTTAAAAAGGATATCCAAGTTATGGTCAAAGAGGAGGTAAATTCAGTGGTGAAATCCCTCAAGGACGATTTTTCTACTAGTACAGACTTTATATGCGCAGAACAATCGGCGATCCGTTCGGAGTTGGAACGAAGCAACAAAATTATCAAGGAGCTAGAGAGTGAAAAACACACACTTAAAAATGAACTCGCTCGTTTGAATGGAAAGCTTTCTAGTATGGAAAAAATATCTCGCAGCTGCAACATTGAACTGCAAGCCGTACCAGAGCGCAAGAACGAGAATGTGCTGAAATTATTTCAAAAACTTTGCGATTTCTTGAAGGTTTCGGTAGATGAGGGTCAAATAAGTGCCTGTCGCAGAGTGGCAAAGCTTAACCAATCCTCTACAAGGCCACGTAACATCATTGTGACGTTATCCTCACCACGCATAAGGGATTTAATACTATCTGCATCACATCGCTACAATAAGGCACATCCAGGCCGCGGTCTGTCTTCGGCTGACCTTGAAGTCTCTGGCGAGCATTGTAGGATCTTCGTTACTGAGCATCTTTCTCCCGAGCAAAAGCATCTGCATGCGGCTACAAGAGCACGAGCGAAGGAGCTAAAATATAAATTTGTATGGATTAAGTATGGTCAAGTGTACGTTCGCAAGGACGAGTCGGCTAGTGCTGTCCTCATAAAAAACTTGGAGTCTCTTACCAAACTAAAATAGTTCGTTTCTGGCTTTATTTTATTGTAAACATATGAAACTTTGTTGTATGGCCATTCATTAACACTTTATGTATAGTATTTTCTATCAAAATCTGGGTAGGGCTAGATCTAAAGTCAAAGATATTTATTTAAATTTGCTAGTTAATGACTACGACATTGTATGCTTTACGGAAACCAATTTTGATAGTAGTGTATATGATGGTGAATCTGTTGATGAGCGATACAACATCTTTAGAAGGGATCGTGAAAGCTCATGCTCTGTTAAGACGGATGGTGGAGGTATACTTATTGCGGCTAAGAAGCATTTTGATGTTATCCGTCAGACATCTTGGGATTCTAGGGTTGAGGATATATGGATTACTATACTGCCGCGCAACACTGACGAACAATTGTTACATATTGGCCTCTGTTACTTGCCTCCGGATTTGCCTATTGACGATATCACTGTATTCTATGACAACTGCCATAGTTTGATCCTCGACGCTACAAACAGGGATACATTTCTATTGCTGGGAGATTTTAACACCCCTAACCTGACTTGGACATTACAGAGACCCATTGCCTTTAATACCCTCGAACGCTCAAGACCGGAAGGCTATATTATTATCTGACCTGATTAATACCTGCAATTTAAAACAGTTTAATATTATTCCCAATAATAATAATCGTTATTTGGATCTTATCCTCTCGAGTATATCCGTTGTTGAAGTGTCGGAAACTGTCTGTCTTTGCAGAGTGGATAGCCATCATAGAGCCTATTGTGTTGTCGTTCCAAATGTTCGATTGGATAAACCTCTTAAGCCTACGTATAACAAATGTTTTAATTTTAAAAAGTGTGATTACGAAAGTGTTAAATCCGAATTACGACTTGTGAAATGGGATGAGTTGCTATCTTTCTCTAATGTTAATGACAGCGTTGAAAAGTTTTATGATGTTATAAACGAAATTATTGTTAAGCATACACCACTGGCAAAAAACAACTGTTTCAATTACCCGTTATGGTATAACTACTCCTTGATTCGTTGCCTTAAGGAAAAAGCTAAATTCCACAAGCGTTTTAAAAAATTTGCCAACCCCCGAGACTATGATACTTTTGCTTTGCTCCGTTCCAGATGCAAGTCTCTGATCAATGATTGTTATAAGACTTTTCTGTCTTCTGTGGAGAATTCACTATCCCATGATACTAAAATCTTTTGGCGTTATGTAAATGATAGAAAGGGAGTCAATACCATACCTTAGTCTATGACCTATGGTAATAAATCCTCTTCGGACGGCAAAGGAGTCTGTGAACTTTTCTCGGAGTATTTTGGCTCAGTTTTCGATACACCTTCCTCTCAGCCAACTGGGTGGGAAAATTTGCCCAATATTTCTAACACTACGCTTCATCCATTTTAAATAAGCCAACGTGATATCCTCCTTAAAATTAAGAGCTTGGATGAACGCAAAGGTGCTGGCCCAGACGATATTCCTCCAATTTTTGTCAAAAATTGCTCTGAGGAGCTATCTGTCCCATTGGCCATATTATTTAGAAACTCAATCAATTCAGGTGTTTTTCCCGCCCGTTGGAAAATCGCGCATGTTATCCCGATTCATAAATCTGGTGATAAGACCTCCTGCTCTAACTATCGTCCCATTAGCATCCTCGGGTGTATTGCAAAGCTCTTTGAATCTTTGGTGTATGCTCCTCTTTATAATCATTTATGTAATTATATCTCTGACAAACAACACGGCTTTGTCAAAAAAAGGTCCACACTTAGCAATCTACTTGAATATAAAAACTATCTTTGCGGAGCCTTTGCTACTGGGGGGCAGGTGGACGCCATATATCTAGACTTTAGTAAAGCCTTCGACAAAGTTGACCACTCGCTGCTGTGTCTTAAGCTCGCACACCACGGAATACACGGATGCTTGTTAAGATGGATCATTTCGTATCTGAGTAACAGGAGCCAACTTGTAACTGTTAAGGGTTATTCTTCTGCTTCTGTACCCGTCTCTTCTGGGGTTCCGCAGGGATCACATCTCGGTCCGCTCTTTTTTATAGTATTTTTAACGATCTTATTTATCGATTATCCTGTCCTGCATTGCTATACGCTGATGATCTAAAGATTTATAATAAGATAAACGAGACCACAGATAGTCAGGCCCTTCAGCGGGATCTCAACATCGTTACGGACTGGTGCCTATCAAATAATATGGGCCTTAATGTGGACAAATGTTGTGTTATCTCTTTTACCAGGAAAAAGCACAAAACGTTACACCACTACTTTATTCAGAACGACGTGTTAAATAGAAAAGAGGTAGTAAAAGATTTGGGAGTTTTATTTGACAGGGAGTTAACATTCCGTTCACATTACGAACATGTTGTAAAGATAAGTAGCAAACTTCTGGGATTTATTATAAGGTCCACTAAAGAGTTTAAAAATACTCAAAACACCATGTGCCTTTATTTCAGTCTGGTTAGAAGTATCTTAGAATACTGTTGCCCAGTTTGGTCTCCTTACTATAAAACGCATATATATAACATAGAGAGAGTACAGAGAAGGTGCTTAAAATTCCTATCTCGTAAATTCAATCATGGTCGCTTAAATTATGCTGAAAGGTTAAGTAAATTTAATGTTGTCTCCTTGCAAGTCCGGCGTCAGAGAAAAGATTTGCTATATTTGCATAAACTGGTTCAGTCATCTATCGATACACCGGCTTTACTCTCTTCTCTCAGCTTTAATACTTCACACAGATGCCGAAACCCTAACATATTTGCAATTCATGCTTATAAAAATAACACGTCATTCTATAATCCAATTGTTAGAATGTGTAGAACATATAATGAAATTGCACGTGTTAATAAAGAGGTGGACATATTTAATGCAAAATTTAATAAATATAAAAAGTTAGTATCAGTTGTCCTTAGTACTGAAAAGTTCCAAGTCTAGTCTATTTATGGTGTAAAGTTTATTTTTGGTGTGAAATTACAATTCACAGTTTAATAACTGTGATTGTAATTTCACCCTATTATCATTATTATTATTATCATAATCTTTGTCGTAAAAAGGTTTATTACCTAATGGTAATAAACCTTCTTACGATAACCAAGTGTATTGTTAACGAATCTAAATTCGTTTTGTAACATTTTCTTGTCTTGTTTTGCACGAGTAATCTGCTTTGATTTATGCATGCTGTGTACACTACCTTAGGATTACCGTCCAGATTATATATTATGTTCACTTAACTACCTACTATGTTAAGATTGTAATCTGTTTGTGTACCTATTATAAATAAATAAATAAATAAGTCAGTAAAGCAAGATTTTTTTAAGCAAAGGCAAAGCAAAGGTCAAACATTTTTTTTGCAGATAAGAGAGAGAAATTATATTATATAAGAAATTATAGAGTCATGCTGGAACAGAAAGACAGAAAGACAGCACGAAAGGACCAGCTCAACCGATGTATACAGCCCACTAACTGTAGTCTCTTCTTTGTCTAAACGGGTATAGGTGAGAGAATCAATAAGGGAAGATGCATTCGCCAAAAGGTCGAGATAAGCAAAAAAAGGTAAATATTCAAGGCAATATTTCAAGTACATAGGCATAAAAAAAAATATTGCCTTTAATATTTATCATCATCAGCCCTTTATATTGTCCCACTGCCGAGCACGGGCCTCTTCCCACTATGAGAAGGGTAAGGCCATAGTCCACCACGCTGGCCAAATGCGGATTAGCAGACCTCACATGTCTTTCTAGAACATTATGGAGAACTCTCAGACATGCAGGTTTACTCACGATGTTTTCCTTCACCATTTAGCAAGTAATAATTAACGATTTAATATGTTAGTCCGCCTCCAGGACCAGAGTTCAAAACCTATTCAACTCCAGCGAGGGGTGAGACAGGGGGATGTCATATCCCCGAAACTGTTTACCACTGCGCTGGAGGATGTTTTCAAGCTTTTGGACTGGAATGGACTCGGCATCAACATCAACGGCGAGTACATCACTCACCTTCGATTCGCAGACGATATCGTAGTCATAGCTGAGACCATGGAAGACCTAGGCACAATGCTCGATGGCCTCTGTAGAGTCTCCCAACAAGTAGGTCTTAAGATGAACATGGACAAGACGAAAATCATGTCGAACGTCCATTTTGTACCTGCTCCTATTCAGGTTGGGAACTCTAAGCTCGAAGTTGTCGACAAGTATATCTACCTGGGACAACTAGTCCAATTAGGTAGGTCCAACTTCGAGAAGTAGGTCAATCGTCGAATCCAACTCGGTTGGGCAGCGTTCGGGAAGCTACGGCATATCTTCTCGTCCGATATCCCGCAGTGTCTCAAGACGAAAGTCTTTGACCAGTGTACACACACTGCCAGTGATGACTTACGGATCAGAGACGTGGTCGCTCACTATGGGCCTTATCAGAAGGCTCAAGGTCACTCAAAGGGCGATGGAGAAAGCTATGCTTGGAGTTTCCCTGCGAGATCGAATCAGAAATGAGGAGATCCGCAGTAGAACCAAAGTCGCCGACATAGCTCTCCGGATAGCCAAGCTGAAGTGGCAGAGGGCAGGGCACATAGCTCGAAGATCCGATGGCCGCTGGGGCAGAAAGGTTCTGGAGTGGCGGCTACGTACCGGACGAAGCAGCAGAGGTAGGCCCCCCGCAAGGTGGACCGACGATCTCGTCAAGATCGCGGAAGGCGGTTGGATGCGGGCGGCTCAAGACCGGTCTGTGTGGAGAACCTTGGGGGAGGCCTATGTCCAGCAGTGGACGTTGTTTGGCTGATATGATAAAAGCAAGCTTGCAGCTACGCCCACAGATTTTATTTTAATTTAAACGTTTCTGCTCGATCCAGTGGAAAACTTAGAAAATCCCTTCTTAGTGCACTCCTACGGACCTCTAGTTATATAATAATACATGCCAAATTTAAGCATCTTGCGTTCAATACTTTCGGCTGTGCGTTGTCTGTCAGTCAGTCAGTAACAAAAGAATTTCATATTATAACATTAAACCGAAGCCTTCACATTTATGCCCAGTTTTTCCAAAGTAATTGTCGCCGTGCAAATTAGAACGAGAGGATCGAGAGAGGAACATTTCTGGTCACATTGGAGAGGTGATAAATTTTCTACAATTGCCTCTGGAATGGCTCCCCGTGACTCGGTGACATAAGTGTCCAACGTGATTTATGCATTAATTATTTCATTTTGAAAGAATTTCTACCTCGTTTCGATTCTTCGAGAGCGTGTTTTATGCTTCGTTTATGGGTTAATATCGTTTTCATTCGATGGGCTAATGAAAACAGTCTGGAATGAGCTTTGTATATGAGAATCGTTGACTGAAATATAGAAATGGTAATGGAACTAAGTAACTTTGGACATGATAATAGACATAGAAGATTTTATTGGATTTTTTGTTAAACCTTCGCTTCTCGTACGCTTTATAATAAATGAAAGCTATCCTTGTTAATTTATTGTTAGTTAAATATGTATGTACCTATCATTCGTTGCGCTCTCTGTACCTCCTAAAGCAGAAGTGTAAAAATGATTTGACATTTTACATTCAAAATACAAGTTTCAAAAAAAGATTTTCTAAAGAATGCTTTATTTTCAAACTGCAGTGTGCTAAATAAATAATTGAACGAAAACCAAGACCCTGCATTTATAATTTCAAGAACAAATTCCATAAGCCGTAATGGTTTCAGTGGTCGTATTAAACAATGTGTTATTATACAATCGTAATACACAATATATTATTTAAGGTTGTGAATTTTATTCCCGTATGAGACAACACATTGTGGCATGCAAATGCAAGTGTTACCTCGATTCTGGATGGATTCGACTCCTTGTTTGAGTGTTTGCAAAGTCTCCAATTTCAAAGTTAAATAATAGTGACAAATGGAATATTTTATTTTTGAAGAAAACTTGACGAGGACGTTATGTTAAACCTATGTTTCCTATATATAAAGTTCTTGTGACTGACAACGCACAGCTAAAACTGTTAAGCGCAGGAAGCTGAAATATGGCATGCATGTTCCTTGGAGACCATAGAGGTGCACTAAGAACGGACTCTCTGAAAGTCCCATGGGATTGGGAAGAAACAGAAAAAAATCCGGGCGTAGCTGCGAGCATCCGCTGGTCTTGTATAAAAAAGTACGGGTCGACACCGTACTTACCAATAACGATCGGAGCCACCGTGCACATAAGATATTCAAGGAGATGTAAGGATTATACTATCAAAGATCATGGGATATTTATGCAGTTCGATGGTGTTTAACGAACGGTTGTCGTCCAACCCTCGGATGTTACTGTTCCCATCAATATTTATCAAGTAGCCGATTCAAAAAAGGAAATAGTTTTGAGAAAAAAAGTTTGGAGAAGGATTGGGAGAAGTATTTTTTATTTTTTCGCGTTTGATAGCTAATAACACTGACTTATTCATTTCATATCACGATCACAACTAATGAAAGCTACGCCAAAACGTCGGATACGCGTTGAAGATTTTTCACCAATTTTTCAAATAACTACAAGATTGCGGACCCGCTACATAAATATTGATATGAGCAGATTTTACGAAAGCTATTTGAAATATCAGATATACCTGACACTTTTTGTAAGTACCGTCCTGTATTCCCTTTGAATCCTGTGATACAAGTACTAAACCAAACAAAATCTTTGTCGTAAGCACGACTACTGAACACTACAGGAAGACGGTTTGCCATCAAAACGCGGCCGGTTTGACGACATAGCAAAGGGTTTTTTACAGGGTCTGGCATAGACAATTTCTATTGAAGTTCCTATGAAGTTCCCGAGGGACACAATTACAAATTGCCTGCTGTGGAAGGGATTGCCAGCTACAGAGGCGATACCAGCTACAGAAGGGTTTCCAGTTGCCAGCTTCTCGGCCGATCAGAGTAACACAGTCGTCGTAGACGGCACAGCTGCTTCAAAATGAAATTTATAAATACTGGCGTTGAAGAAAGCTTAGTGCTCGCCCTGTGTGCTCTCCCCAACGCTGTTCTTATTGTTTGCTCCTGCATATGAACTTGTCAATTGAGAACATGCATTGCTTTGAGGATGACAGTACGGCTGATGCGCGGTACGTCAGCCACTAGAATATCCCTCAGAGAAAATCCCAAAAAAAAAAACGGTTGAAGTTGTGTCTGAAGTGGAGAATTATCTAGGTGAAGCTTCGAGTACGGGTGAAGAGAACGTTATTTTTATTATTGCACGTCAAGCCAACAACTTACGCTTTATAAGGCACAAGTGGAGTACTGCTTGCATCTCTCAACTGAGGCGCCAAAACATCAGCGAATTCCTACAGAGGCGTGCGATTCGATGATCTCTAGATCGGCTTGATAAGAGTCATTGGAGCAGTGGAGAGACTTTGGGGTGGCCGTTGGGAATAAACCTTTATCCCCATTGGCCACCCCCGAATCCACGACCCCGGTGGCGGTTGGCACAGATTGATTTTTACAGTAGCGTCTGCCACCCCGGTGGCCGATGGCACAGATTTACGTGTTATAGTTTCATCGGTTTATTCCCATCTGCCCCCTTGAGTGTGCCACCGGGTTGGTGTTTGGCACAGATTGATTTAAAATAACTATTTGTTATGGGTTTTTCAACCATGCAGTTAATAACTTTATTAAGTAATGTCTTGTTTTTTTATACTACTGCTGGTAAAACATGACATAATATGTATAATGTTTTGTTTTACCAACTGTAAAAATAAGCAAGTATATAAAAGATAATTTTAATTGCTAATTATTCAATCTCGCCCTCCCCTTTAAGACGTCATCACGATAATCAAAGTGAGCCCGTAAGGATGTGTATAAGAATCGACCACCTCACTACAATTATTATGAAGGGAGCAGATGAAACTAAATACATGCCATCGACTACCGGGGTGGTAAACGCCAATGTACAAATTAATCTGTGCCAACCACCACCCCGGTGGCAGATGGGAGTAAACCTAGGCGCCACTTTAAAAACCAATCTGTGCCAACCGCCACCGGGGTGGCGGATTCGGGCGTGGCCGATGGGAATAAACCGGAATAAACCGTTGTCTCTGCGTTTTCTACCCTCTCCTTCATGAGGAATTCGCCAAGGAACTGATTGACTTGTGGATTCTATACTTAGTATTAAATAAAGTCCCCTTTTCTTTCGGTCTGTAAGAACGCGATAAAGTCAAAAACTGCCTAACAGATTTTTCTATGGTTTTCACCAATAGATAGGGTCGATATCTAATTGCAAATAAAATAGGTTTGTTATTTATTTAAGTATTGAGTATTATTTTACAGACTTTTTATCCCGAAAGACAATCTATACGTATAATAAATCTGTAAGTGATCTATGTCTGTACATGGAAGATATTTAGGAGAAAACTATTTTAAGGGGTCTTTATTATAGAAGAGAACCCAAAAATATCATTATTACAATTTTTGTCTGTTTGTCTGTTTGTCTGTACGTTTGTGCATGCTAATTTCAGAAACGGCTTATCAGATTTGAATGCGGTTTTCAATGATATATTGTGGGAAGTCTCACTTAACATTTAGTGTTTGTTTTGTTAGAATCGGTTCATAAATAAAAAAGTTATGTCAATTTAAACATAACGATTTATTTTTCGGTTGAAATTTGTCCTATAGCAATGTAAATAAGTAACTCTTTAGTTGAATTGGTTGAAACTTAATATAGTATGATCGGTAAAATGTAAAATTACGACGGTTGAAAGATTATAAATGGTCAATTTCGAAAATGTATATTATCCAATTTAAAATAAGCTCTATTCTGTATAATTTATGATATTATATAGGGTATAGCTTAGGCTGGGTATTATCACGCGTGTATTAAGTGCGCTGAGTAGCGAGTCATTTACTGGAGGGTATCAACACTGGGATAACGCTTTGTCTGAAGCAAGTATAAGTGAAAGTCCTCATCTATTGCGCCATTTTGTTTGCAGTAATGGTGGAGTTCTGCAAACTTTCAGATACTGCACGGGTATTAAATAGATTTCAAAACGAATTGGCCGAGGACTTTTTCTAGCACGCACAGCCAACAAATGAATCTTTGTTTGCTTGCTATTCAAGACATAGCTATATCTATCCTATAACTCAATATGGCCTGCCCAAAGCATCATTTGATATTGTAAGTATTAATAAAAATTAGGCGATGTATATGAATAGGTAAAAAGTAAAAAGTTCACGCCTTTAATACCGAAGTAGTAGACAGGATGTGTATTACACATCCTCACTTCGCCAGTTATGTTTCGGTCCCAATGTAATACTGGGCTCATTATTAAGTGAGCGATGATTAACATTTTAAATACTCACATAACTTCAAAAAGACAGGGGTTTGTGCCCGGGGTATCTGGGGATCGAACCCGAGACCATCGTCGCAGCAGTCAGTACGTACACTGGGTCATTGCCGCTTGTAAATTTCACAATTTCTGCCCGATCCCGTAGATTCGAGAAATCCCTTTATACGCACTTCTACGGCCCCGAGCAACATACATGCAAAATTACAGCTTCATGCTACCAATCGTTTTGTCTATGCGATGTCTGGCAGTCACTCACTAACGCAAGAATTTTATTTGTATAGACCGATAGCAGCCATATCGTTATCAGGAGGGAAAAGTGGCTACAATGTTTAAAACTCTTATCGACTTAGACCAAACTGAGAGCAATGTAACCTTATGGAAGGAAAGAGGAACCCACCACGCACCCTCGAATTGACCACCCCAACTATTGCTATAGAAAAAGGTTGACAATATCGAACTCCTCTAAAAGGATAAGGGATATAGGAATGGTATGGGTTCCAGGAAGATACCTGACTTGCAGTATCCCGCTGTATGCGCCGACTATTCTTCGACACGTGTTTCGCCTCTGCACGAGGCATCCTCAGGAACGATGGGCAACGACTGAGCGCTTTCCAACCGTGGGCATGTCTTATAAACGATTGTACTTTCTAATCCCCTCCCTCCGTTGCTCGACTGATGTGAGTCATTATGACGGTGTGCGAATATATTCAGCAATGGGGACCCGTTAAAGTTGGTTTGATCGTTCAGTAATGTATGCTTGTCCCGCTTTAAAATCTCTAATTGTTCCAATACGCAAATTCTAATACCCTTTTGACAAGTGTGTATGACGTCAAATGAATGTCCGCTATTTAAGGTATGACCCGATTCAAGTAAATGTTCGGCAAAATGAGACTTTTCCGGCTGGTTGTTTCTAAACGCCGCTAAATGTTCTTTATATCTCAGCTCAAAACTTCGACCCGTCTGTCCTATGTACTTATTTTGGCATTGGTCGCATGTTAAGCAGTAAATACCGGACTTTTTGTTCTTGCATACTTTATCTTTACCATTGCAAAGAAATGTTAACGTTTTGTATGGTTTATAGGCTGATCTGATACCACTATATATATATATATATATATATATATATATATATATATATATATATATAGCACCATCTATAAATATATAAGAAAATAACATTAACATTATTGTAACTTAAAAATATAAGTCAACTTTATTTACACTTCTGTTTTTGAAAATTATATCACTTCTGTGTCTAACAGAAATGAAATTTTTCGGTCCTGTGTGGTTCAGTCATCAGGTACTCGGCCGGTGCTCCAGCACAAGTTAAATAAACGCTGCAGCTGACTAACTATGATGCCCTGTCCAGCCTTCAGCATTTCGACTGTAATCCTATCATACCCTGCAGCCTTTCCTAATTTCATACTGGCCATTGCCTTCAAAATCTCATCCACGCCAATGTTGCTTTCATCATTGCTATCATTGCCATTAATTTCACCTGTTGATGTCTCTGTCGTCGTTCTTTCAAATAATCCTTCAAAATACTCTTTCCGTCTCTTCAGCACACACGATTCACCCTTCAGTATCTTTCCATTCTTGTCTCTGATTGCTGTGTATTATGAGGATTGATTTTTTCTTCGAACTGCACGATGTATTAGTATACTCCACTATGTATTTCATTTTCAATCTTTCGTTTTTTCCTTCTCTTGATCACACCACATACTTCAAACGCTACACATACTACCTTTTCCTTAAGGGACTGCCACAATTCTTCGATATCATTTATGCTATCGAACCTCTCAAATCTTGCTATCAATCTTCGTTTATACTCATCTTTCACATCTTTCTCTTGTAGGTTTTCAACTTTTATTCTTTTTAAGTCCCTCTCTTTATTATTTTCTCGGTGTCGCCATCCTCTAAAGAGCCCACTTATCCGGCTTAACACCAAAGAGTGGTCTGTATGGATGCCGATTCCTCGAAACACTCTCGTATCCAACACATTCTTTCTCAGTCGTTCATCTACTATTACAAGATCAATCATACTTCTTCTAACATTTTTCGCCTCACGTGTATACAAATGTATTCTTTTTTGATCAAACATGGTGTTTGTCACACAAAGGCTCCACTTCAAACAAACCTCAAGCAGTTCTTTTCCATTTTCGTTCACACTCTTATCACCTAATCCGCCTAAAACCATTTCAAATCCATCTCGCTTTACTCCCACCCATCCATTGAAATCACCTAACAAAATCAATCTTTCGTTATCCTTACAGGTCCTCAAGATCTCTTTTAAACTCTCCCAAAACTCCTGCCTTTCGTCTTTTTCTTGTTGTGAGATACCCGTTATTATATTGACCGGGGCGTAAACCCCTACAATAAGAAGACGAGTAAGTCCTTCTTTCATTCTCATCCATAGTAGCCTTGCATTTACACATTCAAACTCTTTTACGCACTCGTTCATTCGCGCAGACAGTATTAAACCAACTCCCTTACAGGCTTTGGTGGTACTATATACTCCGGACCAATATGCCGTGTAGCTGCCATGCTTGGTAGTGTCACATCCTTTTTTCGTTTCATTTACACACAGAACATCAATCTTTCTATCATCCATCATCTAGCATTTTTATCCAGTTTTCCGTCCATTCCACCACCAACATTCAATGTTGCAAATCGGCTTTCCGTAGGGCGCTTTTCGCCCTCGCGGGACGTGACGGGTTGCGAACCGCGTCGCCGCCATTTAAAAAATTATTAATGTCTGTTCTCATAGCGTTCCCACGAGTAATAGGGATTTAAAATGTCCATCCCCGTAGAGCCCTGTACGGGGGTAAAATGGAATCCTAGCTGTGCCCTGTGACCACCAACACAGGCACCCTCCGTTTGGGACCACCTTGCCCTCTGGCCACGAATCTCTCGGCACGGGTCGGTTCATACCTTATATCGGGGTTTTATGTCGGGTATGCTCCCTGAAAAGTTGGTTTAATTTCGGAGTTTTCCTTCTCCTATACAGGTGGCCAACACGAGGCCCATCCCCCCGAACGTTTGGTTTAATTTCGGAGTTTTCCTTCTCCTAGACGTAGACGGGTTGCCAACCAACGCTAACGAGGCCCATCTCCCTGAAATAGATAGTTTGTAGACTTAGAATATTATATTATGACTAGCTGAGCTGGAAAACTTTAACCGGATACTCGTATTTGTGGTACAACCACTGTGGTTTTACTTGATGGTTTTTTTAGATATCTAAATAAATATAATAGCGAAAATCTATAAATATAAAAAAAAAGAAAAAGAGTTTAGTAAAGTTTGTGTATTAGATATTAAAATTCGATGCAGGCGATTATAAATAATATAAAACTTATGTGAAAATCGAAGTTAATCAGCAATAATAGGCTTGTGTCCTAAAATGTAATTAGCGATTGATTCGATCCTTTATTAGATGTTTAACTGAAATACCTAATTTTTTCTTCAAAAATCGCACAGCAAAAATTACTAATTACGGTTTTTTTAAAACCTTTTTGAATTTGACGTGAAAACGCTGTAAACCATTATGGCGGTTCAGTGATATCAGAAAGTGCAAAACAAAACAAACCGTGAATAAAGTCTGGTCTGATGTACCACTTTTATTTTGTTATATTCGATTTGACTGGTAGAAAGTTTGACGTCGTATTTACTACTAAAACGTCAACAACATGGATGGCGGACGGACTGCTAGACGTAATGCTCTCTGATTGGTGTTCACTGTCACAAGAATAAATGCATTATATTTAGTTTTAGAATCCTAAAAATAACATTAATCTTACCTTTTTATACTAAATAATAAACTTTACTGACATCTTAAACTCATAATGAATCTATAGATACTACAATTAAAACGATTTATTCTTAGTGGAGACAAGCCTATTGATAAACTTGGTGAAGAAAGGTTTTATGCTTAGAAAACACTAAGCTATTTTTCATCGGCAGAAAACAGAATATGCTTTTATTCTTCAGCCTTTTAGCCACGTCACCCGGGTCCGCTCCTAATAGTACGTCACTGAGGACCTAGTACAAACTACGTATTTTTAAAGGGGGACAGCTCTAACAATCTATTTGTTTACATAAATTAATTTTGATTAATTTAATACATGTACCTGCAGTAATTATAAACGCCTGTTTATATATTTTGTTGCTATTTTCATTCTTACCTTAAATGGTTCGATTTTATCCTTCTTTAATATCAAGAGACCTTCGCTCCAATACCCGGCTCGAGCAAAAATTTATGAATATTATTGCCGAAGTTCTTGTTATTTTAATAGCACAAGGAAATGTCTAAAAATATTTTTACTGGCTTGTTATGCTTGTGTATGTATAGGTATGCTATAGTACTGTAAAGTTTCAGTAAAATGCGTTCAGTAGTTTTGGCGGGAAAATTTTCCATCCATCCATCCATAGAAGGAGCTCCACTTGCTGGTAAAACCAGTTTTTTTTATTTTTATAGTAATAGGCGGCAAACGAGCAGACGGATCGCCTGATGGTAAGCAATAACCGTCGGCCATGGGCACAAGTTACACTACAAGAGTCACAAGTGGGTTGCTGCCCTTTGTGGTTGGGAAAAGGATAGGAGGAGGAGTGGGATAAAGGCGAAGGAATAGGGGATGGGGCCTCCGGCACTCTCACTCACCGAACGAAACGCAACAGTTTAGGTTTCCTACCTTTACTTTACGTCGATTTTCTGTGAGAGGGTAGTACTTCCCTGGTCGAGCCGGCCCATTCATGCTAAAATCAGCAAGGCTCTACTACCTGTAAATATAATATATGAGCTTTGACAGAATATATTAGCTTTGCCACAATGAGACTGCCGTCTGACCACGCAGCCGAAAGGGGCAGAAAATAACATGGCTTGGACCAGTCTCTGAATATTCAAGGGTACCGACTGACTATAACGACTTTCAAAATTCTTCTGTATTTAAGCATTTTTATACCAGGGCCAACGGCTCAACGCACTTTCCGAGGCTCTGTAACAATTTAATACGCACGTAATTTTTAAAAATCAGTATTGCGGATGGGTTTAAAGACGTTACTCTCTGCATGGCAGTCCGTCCGTATTTCCACTAAGCTATCGCTGCCTCCTCGTTCCAAATCATTACCATATAAATTGCAGCCGTTGATTAATACCCTAAAACCACAATCGTCCTAATTACATGACAAGCTTATGACAATCATGTCCGTATAGATTGAGGAGCCACTTCAGATTTTACAACGAAGCTTGGTCCGTTATTTTGTAGGAAAAGAAATAATTTTGTAGGCCAAATGTTGAAATTTGTACTAAAGTATTTAAAAAGTTATATCGATCTAAAGGTGACTCCTCAGTACATACGTCTGAACTGAGGAGCCACCCTAGAACTCGAAAGGTATTGAATGAATATTTGTGAACATTTTGTATCATTTTGTAGTAACTGTGAACAGCATCTACAAAAAATCTGAGGATTGTACCGTTGATATTCAGGAAGATATTATACTTTAAGTGTGGCTCCTCAATCCATACGCCATGCGAGTTTGAATTCCGTAAAAGTGTTCAGTCGAATTATGTTTTCAGTTTATGGTCATTTTGTAGTAGTTGTAATCAGAAGGGAATTTGGAAAAAATATAAATGTATGTGGCTCCTCAATCCTGATGCTGCGTAAATAAATAATTGATTGTACCTATCTGAGATCACAATGGAATCAAACACTCGAGACGGCTACATTTTGTACAAATGCCTACAAAATAAATATGTTCAGCTCAACACTGTAATATATTCGATAGCTGGAAAACAAATCACTTTTAGATATAACCTAAGAATTTACGATAAGAGTGACCATGACTTATAATTACAATGGAATGGCCTACCTTTTTAATTTTATTTCTGATATATTATTTTGAAAACGGTCTTTCCTGGACAGTCTATTAATTAATAAAGTTATTTGATGAACACCTAATATTTTCATTATCATTAATTCAGCCAAAAGAGTAGATTATGATAAAAATATTTTTAAAAATAATCTATTTAAGCATTTTTATGCCAAGACCAACGGCTCAACGTACTTTCCGAGGCTCGGTAACAATTTAATACGCACGTAATTTTTAAAAATCAGTAGTGCGGATGGGTTTAAAGACGTTACCCTCTGCGTGGCAGTCCGTCCGTATTTCCACTAAGCTATCGCTGCCTCCTCGTTCCAAATCATCACCGTATAAATTGCAGCCGTTGATTAATACCCTAAAACCACAATCATCCTAATTACATGACAAGCTTATGACAATCGGTTCTTAATTGTCCGTATTTATGCAAAAAGGAACCACACGACAAATTTAAATTTTTGCTTTTTTTGAAGAATACTAATTTAAAAGTGGTTTATTTTCTTATTCAAAAAATATCCACATGATTTTTCCCTTGGAAACAAGTTATTCAAAAAGCAGAAAGGAACCAAAAGCAAAAACACACATTATACATATTGCAAAACTGAACCATAAAACCATGGGACTCGTTTCATCAAACAAATAAACCATATAAATTCCATGTCATTTTATACAAAACAGATCCACAGATACTTGGTACCATTATACATTAAAAATATTTATATTATTAAAAATTATTATTATACACCAAATGGAACCAAGTTTCTGTGGTACCATTATGCGTAAAATAAATTCATATTTTAATGACTAATTTTTTTTTGCAAAATTGAACCACAAGCATTCGGTTCTACCGTGTATAATACAAATAAATAAATGTTGTAAACAGCAGAACCGAAAGTACGTGATTTTATTGTACTGCGGAAGGTGTAAATTTAAAGTTCGAAATTCTACCTGAAATTGAGAGTTTCTACAAAGACCTGTACGCATCATGGAAGTCTAAGCTCTTGAAACCAGGTAATGATGACTATAGAGCCCAACTCCTGCGCCAATATACGGAGAACATCCCTGATGTCAACCAAGGCGAGATACGAGAAGGTCTCGAGCAACTTAAGAACAACAAGTCTCCATAAGATGACGAAATCCCCACAGAGCTCTTAAAAGCAGGAGGGACTGTGGACCTGAAAGAGCTGGCAAGCCTTTTAAGTCCCTTATCCATCCGGGCTTTACAGCTCAGGTGTGGAGCGGGAGTGCTAACAAACAGCCTCGCCAAAAAACTTGACGATTTCCAGCCACAGGAACTAGACCACATCCATACTGTTTGGCAGAATATTCAGAAGACCAATGAGTAAAATAAGCCACTGAGTTTGGCTTTCGTGAATAACGAGAAAGCATTCGACTCCATCGAAACCTGGGTGGTTCTGGTTGCTCTGCAGCGGTCTCGTACCGCAATCGGTACGAGACCGCTGCAGAGCAACCAGAACCAAATAGCGCCAATGCGCTACATCGAGGCGTTGATATGTTTGTATGATATCGCCACTAATACCATCCAACTCCAGCCCCGTCGACGCGATTGCGACAAGGTGTGAGGCAGGGAGACTTAATATTTTAATCAGCTCTTCACCAGCGCGCTCAAAGACATTTTTAAGATGATGGACTGACTTGAACTAGCATAAAAATTAACTGCGAATAAATATCACACCTTCAGATTGCTGGCGATATCGTCTTCGTTTCGGAGTCCCTGGAAGAGTTGAGCGGTATGCTCCACAGCCTAAACGGAGCCTGTCGACGTGAACTTGTCTCGGCATGAACTGAACAAAACCAAGGTTATTTTAGACGAACTCATCATGTCGGGATCGGTTTATGTTCACGAATGGATGCTTGAATGTGTTCTAAAGTATGTCTACCATGAGCAACAGCTTGTTGTGCAGCTTGGTAGCAATAACTTCGGGAAAGAAATCAACCGTAGTGTCCAGTTGGGTTGGGCAACGTTTAGCAAACTACGTCAAGTTTTCTCTTCGCCCCTACCACAATGCCTGAGAACCAAAGTCTACAACCAATGCATCCTACCTGTTATGACGTACGGTGCCGAGACGTGGACACTCACAGTGTGCCATACTTAAAGTCACGCAGCGAGTATAAAATCCACAACGAAGTTATCCTACAAAGAACCAGAATTACCGACATAGCTCACAGAATAAGTAAGATTATGAGGCAGTGGACTGGTCATATCTGCAGAAGTACTGATAGCCGATAGACCAAGTTTGTCCTAGAGTGGAAACCACGACTCGGTAAGCGTAAGTCACCCGGTTAGGTGGACTGACGACCTGAAATCAAGGCTGGGACGAAATGGATGCGAAAGGCTAAGAACCATGTACTGTGGCGCGTGTTTGGAGAGGCCTATGTCCAGCAGTGGATTGCTATAGGCTACATATCAAAGGTTTATTACCATAATACTTAGTTTCATGTATGTATATTGGTAAATACATGGCTTTACCGATGTACATGTAACCCATGGGTTGTGGTTCTTTTTTGCATATAAAGAAAGGTATTAGTTAGTAAATATTAAAAGGAACCACATGCACATTTTCTTAACTTTCTAGAAAAATTAAGAGTATCCAGAGCAAATTTATATACACATACTTAAATGAGTAATTTATCAATACAATTATATAAAATAAATGTAATATTTTACTTAATCTAACAGAGCTGCACATGTTTTTGTAAATCCATTGATATCTCAGAATTACGTTTTTGCTGGGTGGTTCCTTTTTGCATAAATACGGACAATTGCAAAAATTAATTGAGTAGCCTCTATTTAAACAATAGGATTGCAAACAGGGAAAAATTGCCAATTAACCATCTCTTTGTGACATAGTTTTTTCTAGCTCGCAGGTTGCCTATTAATTTGTACCCCTAATTTAAAATACAGGATTATTTATTCACCATATCCAAAAATATGTTGTGTTGCTATAATTGCGTTTTGGGGATTAATTATTTTAATATGTGATGGTATTTGTTTCTGCATTAAGATGATTTCATGGGTTATACTAATGAGGGACCCATAAGTATAACCCACATTGCAGCAAAGGTTCGACGCAATCAAGTATTATTCTTTACTACTTTCTAGACAAGGGTGCATAGGATTCCCACCAAGAACTTAGGGTCCCAAGCCAACCTCACCTACAAGTGGTGCACCTGCCGATCAACGGACGAGGCTCTGGCAAACAAAATATCCCGACAAGCGGCGATGGGCTCGCCACCTATTACGTGGGATCAAAACACTGGCGAAAAGTGGGCGTTTAATATGCCTCTGCCTACCCCTTCGGGGAAACAGGCGTGAGTCTATGTATGTATGTATGTATGTACTTTCTAGACCTACTTATCTCTTATAAACTTTATCAAAGGTATTGAAATGGTGTACCCTGTCATTCAATAGCTTTGCACATAATACTATGTATAACCACTCAACTGTATATCCCAAATACTAACGTACGTATTGCTATGAATACGAGTCATGTTAAAGGCTGTTGCAGGGTCTTGCGAGTCCTGTACTTGTGGAACAATGTCGTCGCTCGTCAAACTTGAGTGAAACAAAGAGCTGCCAGTAGCTGACATGCTTTGATGAAATGTGATCTATTTTCTTAATTTAATGCAATGTACGTATGTGTTTTCTCTACGCTTTTAAGAATTGCAAGACTATGAGCATCGCTGGTGCAAAGCAAAAATAAATTGTATGGAATTTAGTCAAATGTTCTATAGGTCTTCTATGATATCTTATAGAGAGCAAACTAAAAGAATAGTTGTAAACAAAGATATATAAAAACTATAGATGCGTTGCCCGCACACTGAAATGCCAAACTGAAATGGAGGCAATTGCCGCCATTTCGTTTAGTTACGCGCGAATCTGTGTTGTGATAGTACGCTCCGTGGCAATAATTTGTGTGTAAGAATAAAAAAAAAACTAAAATTATCTCTCTCTAACAACAGGTGTCCCCTATACTACTATAGTATATATATATATATTTATTTACTTTCTCTTTCTTTATTCATACAAGATATTATTTGGTATTTGTAGCCGTTGAGCCGCTTTGTCGGAGTATGGCGCGTCTAAACGTCATTGGTTGTAAACGATTTGTTTTATAAAATTCTTGCATTACTGACTAACTGACAGACAATTCACAGCCAAGACTATAGAGCACACTTCGAAAAGAAAGGAATTTCAGGAAATCTTTCTTAGCACACTAAGAAAGATTTCCTGAAATTCCCACAGGATTGGGAAAATAAAATGTGCGGGCATCTTCTAGTCTAATATAAGGAACTAAAAAACTTCGCAGTAATTGGGTTGTCCCTTTCCTACGCCCTTAACGGTCACTTTCACACAGTCAGTGCAGCTAAACTTAAACACAAGAGTTCAAAAGTTAAAGCTTATACCAAGTCCAAAAATCTGATTAAAATATATTTTTCACATGCACAAATACTACGATGTTCCGGACTGGAAAATATTTACATACATACATACATACATAGACTCACTCCTGTTTCCCCGAAGGGGTAGGCAGAGGCATATTAAACGCCCACTTTTCGCCAGTGTTTTGATCCCACGTAATAGGTGGCGAGCCTATTGCCGTTTATCGGGATATTTTGTTGGCCAGAGCCTCGTCCGTTGATCGGCAGGTGCACCACTTGCAGGTGAGGTTGGCTTGGGACCCTAAGTTCTTGGTGGGAACCCTATGCACCCTGGAAAATATTTATGTATTCTTATAAGTTGTTCTGTAAACAGTGTGAATAACCGAGCTTGTATCGGTCACAGGTGCGTGCGTGCGGTTGAGCCTGCTCTAAATCTTGAGCCTTTAGCCGTCTCTCGCGTCTTGATTGATTGATAGTGGACTTCATATATCGCAGTTTTGTGTGAGGTTAGGCTTCAGCTGTTTTAGATATTTATTTGAATCTAAAGTGAAAAAAGAACTTTTGTAATCTTTAGCAGAACCTGCGACTTTACTCTTGTTGAATTTGGTGAATCGCGTTACAAGCCACTTCAAAAATAATATCGCATTCTTTTTTGGGCTTAAAGCTCACGTTACCAAACAATAAAAAAACTGTCTTTATTTGGGTTTAAAGCTCACCAGTCTCAGTAGCCAAGAAGCCAATGTCAAACAGATAGAACAAAATTGTTTAACTGTTTATGCGTGAAACACAAATAGGTAAAATGAAAAGATTATACGAGAATGCCGACTCGTTCGCTATTGGTGATAGATATAAAAAAATGTATACTACTCGAATAAACAATGCTCTTTATTGCACCTCTTTATTTATCACGCAATTCATACAGAACACCTATCATAAAGTGTCTCTGTATTAGTGATAGGTTCTGAGCAAAGAAAGATTGATTATCTTATCTTATTATATAAAATCCTTGCGTTACTGACTGACTGACAGACACGCTACAGCCGAAACTACTGGTCGTAAGAAGATAAAATTTAGCATGTATGTTCCTTGGGCACCGTAGGGGTGCACTAAGACGGGATTTCCCGAAATTCCCTCGGGATCGGGCAAAACGGGAAATTCGAAAATATGTGCGTGCGAAGCCGCTGGCGTCGACTAGTATTCTATATTCTCCAAGACAACTTAGCAAACACTGAGTAGGTACATAAAACAAACAAACGCAAACAAATCTTATTCCCATTGGCCTAAATATATATTCGATTAACACAATCGGGCCCAACATTGTTTCAGCATTATTGCTTCTTCTTCTTCTTCAGTCGTTCACTCTTGACAGAGTGGTCGTGGTCTCTTGATTTTGTTTACAGGCAGACTTCGCTAAATGTCTCCATCGGCTTCTATTCTGTGCATCCCGGGAGCACTCTACCACCGATTTATGCATCACTGTTTTTATTAGGTCAGTCCAACGAGTGGGTGACCTTCCTCGGGACCGTTTCCCCTCGGCGCGGCCCTGGACGACAAGACGCTCGATGGAGTTTTCGTTGCGGATGATGTGCCCGAAATATTTGAGGATTCGTAGTTGCACAGTGGACGACAATCTCTCTTTTATTTCTAGTTCTTTAAGAATGGAAACGTTTGTGCGGCGTGCGGTCCAGGGTATTTTAAGCAGCCGTCTCCAGCACCACATTTCGAGGGCGTCAATTTTTCGGCGCTCCTGAAATCGGATTGTCCAAGTTTCGGAAGCATAAAGGAGGACTGGAAACACTAGGCTTTTCATGAGACGGACTTTTGTTCTTTTCGTGATTTTATGGTTGCTCCAGACTTTATCAAGTTTGCTTACGGCAGATCTTGTTATAGCACATCTCCTCCGAATCTCGCTTTCACATCCACCATCGTTGGATATAGTTGAGCCGAGGTATACCTAGCTCTGAACCACTTCACAGTTAGCTACTGACGTGATATCAGGATGATTCAGTTCAGCTCGATCAACTATCATCATTTTGGTTTTCTCCCTGTTAATTGCTAATCCGAAGGAGAGGCTCGCTGTTTCGAGTGACGTCAATAAAGCATTATTGCACATCCTGCCAAAAGCTACAAAGTTACTCTTTCACTTCAGTAAGACGGCTTATCAAGCGAAAAAGTACCTTATTTTGATGGTCAAAGAACGTTCGATTGGTGGAATATGGAGGTTCTGACTGCAAATGTAATGGTGTATAGCTACAAGTGAATGGAATCTCAATACAAGGCAAGTTTTCTTTCAGTTGAATCCTAGGATACTTGGAAGAGAGCCTCTCTCAATAGGAAAAGTTTGAGGCGCATAATTCTCAAGTTCTTATTATCTTAATATATAAAATCCTTGCGTTACTGACTGACTGACAGACACGCTACAGCCGAAACTATTGGACGCAGGAAGCTGAAATTTGGCATGTATGTTCCTTGGAGACCGTAGGGGTGCACTAAGAAGGGATTTCCCGAAATTCTTACGGGATCGGCCAAAACGGGTAAATTAAAAAAAAATTGCAGGCGTAGCTGCGCGCATCATTTAGTTGGAGTATAAATGGAACGCGCCCTCACTTTGCCTGGATAAAGCTTGGATTTGGAATAAGAAATGCTCTACTTTCTTTATTATGTCGTATTTTTCTATCATAGAGCTGATTTGAAAACTTAGATTCACTTGCCTTTCTATCCATTTTTATCTGGTTTGATTGTCGGTGTTCTGAATTCCAAAGTCTTATTGTTCAGCATTGTGCTGAAGCGTACGATTCTTCTAAAGTCTATTTTACTCTCCCAATTCGGATATACGATTATGAAACTTACTATCGTTACTTGCAATTTTAATTACACTCATTGGACAATACGATATGTGGTAAATATTTGGAAAACGCCTGGAATATATTTTTATATAAGACCCATGAACTGGCTCAGGTTTTTGTTGTTCTGAAACAGGGAAGTATTTAGTTAGTTCCCCCCTAAGATAATCTTTATCAGCCTAGGATTTTCCTCTGATATTCAAGTCGTTTGTCTCGGCGTCTTCAAGTTAAACGTATATGTATTAACTAGCTGGTATCCGCGGCTTCGCACGCGGATAAAAGTAACATTTCATTTCAGTTAACATTCTTTATACGGCCGCCGATTTACCAGATTTTTTTATTGATTTTTTTATCAGATCATGACTGACTCTTTGCTTTTATATATTATTACACATAGATATGTATCATAACAACAGCGCCACCTATCGGATCAAATTGTAGCCTATAAGTAGCGCTATAAAGTTATCTGCCTTCCAGTCATCATCATCTCACCTCATTTGAATGGGTTCAGCTATTCTAGAGATTACCCTGGATAAACAGAAAGACAGACCGACTATATGCACCTGAAAAACCATAGTTTTTTTGAAATCACAGACAGACACTTCAATTTTATTTATATGTATAGGTAGGTTAATATTTTTTAAGTTTGCTTAATCTGAATATATTTAGACTTATGAGATTTTCTTCAGAGACTGATGTCTGACCTCGCAATCCATTGGATGGTCATAATACCCTTATTATACCCTTATTCGAATCAGTAAAATTATACCCTTATTCAAATCTGGCAGTAAAAATGAAATTAATAATTTAAGGCCCATATCTATCTTGCCGGCATTTAGTAAAATATTTGAAAAGATTATTTTAAAGCAGCTACTAAACCATTTTAATTTAAATAGTTTGCTTCACAAGGATCAATACGGATTTACTAAAGGTAGATCCACTACTGATGCGGGTGTTGCTCTCATAAAACACGTTTATAGTGCTTGGGAGTCATCAAAGAATGCTATTGGAGTGTTCTGTGACCTATCTAAAGCATTTGACTGCGTTCAGCACGACACGCTGCTGCGTAAGCTCCGCCACTATGGCGTAGAGAAAACCGCACTTAGTGTTGTCGATTCGTACCTGCGGCAGAGATTTCAGTGTGTCGATGTAAATGGGACTACATCCTCTAAATTACCTATACAGCTAGGCGTTCCACAAGGCTCAATTTTAGGTCCTTTTCTATTTTTTGTATATATTAATGACTTACCTTATTATTTAAAAAACATCTGTGATGTTGTACTTTTTGCAGATGATACGTCACTTATTTTTAAAGTAGATAGGAATAGAAATCAATTTGATGATGTAAATAATGCACTATTACAAGTTACACAATGGTTTACAGCAAATAACCTAGTACTTAATTCTAGGAAAACTAAATGCGTTAAATTTGCTTTACCTAATGTAAGACAACTGGGACCTAATATTATGCTAGATAGGGAGGAACTTGACACAGTAGACTCTACAGTGTTCCTAGGTATTACACTAGATAATAAGTTACAATGGGGTGCACATATAGCATGTCTTGCAGGAAAGCTAAGCTCTGCTGCGTATGCCGTCAGAAAAGTTAGGCAACTTACTGACATCGACACGGCTCGTTTAGTTTATTTTAGCTATTTTCACAGTGTTATGTCCTACGGCATTTTGTTATGGGGCAAAGCTGCGGATATTCAGAATATCTTCGTTCTACAAAAACGAGCGGTAAGAGCAATATACATGTTAGGTGCAAAAGATACTCTCAGGGAACGCTTTAAGTCTATAGGAATTCTTACAGTAGCCTCGCAATTTTTATTTGCTAATATTTTGTACATTAGGCAAAATATAGGTTTATTTACCACAAAAAGCGATATACATAACATAAATACTCGAGACAGGCATAGGTTATATGCCCCTTATCATCGTTTACATAAAGTTAATAATTCTTTTGTAGGGCTAGGTATTCGTATATACAATAAAATACCAATTAGTCTTTAGAATTACCATTTAGTACATTTAAAACTAAAATAAAAGACTGCCTTATTAAGAAAGGTTATTATACTATTAATGATTATTTCAGTGATAAGGATAGCTGGTCACTTACGCTAGACAACTCATGATCTTTATACCTAATTAGAATTATATAGATACTTTGCATTTTTCAGTTAATCTTTATATAATATTTCTAGTTCTTTTAAATTACTGTTCATGTATTATTAGGTCATTCAACTTAGGTACTACATTTACATTTGCATTGTTGTTCCACTAATTTTATTATAGTTTTACTGCACTGTAAGATGAAGATAACTCGTGATTATGGGCTGTAAACTAATGTTTTAGTAATTTTGTGTATTCATATACAGTCACTTCTGTAACATATATTTCCACCATATAGTTATGAACATGGTCGCGAGTTGCCTACATTATAAGACGTAAGTGGATGCTCCTGTTACACAATATTCACACTGGAAGGCTACTACAGCAGTTAAATTGGTAACTGCATTAATTATTTAAGTATTATGTATGTTCCTAATTACTATTTACAAGTAATTAATTACAATGTGAAACAGTTGCAGCTCCTTACAAAAACAAAATATGTAACATAACACTGGCGATTAAAAAGAGTGGCCACGAGTTTTATTGCCCGTTCTTTCTCGTGGTTCTACCTATTGCTTTGCGAATGGGCAGTAAATGTAAATGTAGAAGCATTAAGTAATGTACATTAAAATTTGACGTTCATAAGCGTCACTTTGTGACCAAGATGAATAAATGATTTTTGACTTTGACTTTGATACACTGTGGAATAGATCATTGTCATATTTGAGAATGCCTGACTGTTCGTGATGACCGTTCGTTATGAAAGCTTGCTCCTTTGCTTCACTGTATAGCAAGCATAACTTTGAAAATACGGTGTTGCGCGCACATTTGTTACAAAGTCAGATAACGTTTTAAGGTCTAGCACCCGCTAGGCTGATAGATTGAAGGTTTATTATATAAGTCCCTAACGATGAAGGAAATAAATATTTCAACTTTATGTGCCAATATACATATCAATCTTGATCCCTAGATAGATCAAGATTGCAGACTACTGATCAAAGATCTCATAACAAGATACTGATGGTAGACAACTAGTGATTCAACGAAATAACATTTAATTAGAGATAATAAATAAGTTCAAAATATAATATTGCGGGGTAGATACAAGTAGAAATGATCGCTACAGATTTACTCGATTCCTTGCCAGTAATCGAGCCAGTTAATCTTCGATTATTCGCTCTTTGTATCGATAACCTGATATGGTTCGTGATGAGGCTTAATGATCGAATATGCGAATTTACGTTATTGCGACTTCGTATCATGTTGCTGATATTTTTTATCTGGGTTTTGATTTATGCATGGAATAAGGTATTTATTGAATGGCCTGAAGGTGTTGTGCTTAATAACCCATACCTAATGCTAGGCTAGGTTCAAAAATACCCAAGAGGCACTTCAAGAATTTCTTGAATATCTTGCTCATACATTTTTTCGCTCAGGATTTTACAGGAGAACTGTATGTATGAGTAACAACTGGACTATAAAATTATTTAATCTTCAGTGATCTAGGAATATTAAACATTAAGACTCTAATAGCACATTCAAAATAGACGATTAATGTCAGACTCTACTTGTCTGCGCCACAATCAAATTAGCCTGTAATTAAATTTAATATATTTATTGGATAGAACGTCATTTACTCAAACACGCACAAATATTGTTAATCTAGCAACATTCATAAAACACGCGAGAACCAATCAAATCCTTTCTCTCCTACTCATTCCTGTCCGCATACCCTCCTCACTTCAAATTAGTGTCTTCCAACAACCGCTTTGCAACTCGTGTGTGCGCGACGCTTCGCTCCGCTATAAACTAAAATACATAAAAGTGCTGTGCATGTGTGGGAAGACGACACTGCTCCTGCTATCGAAGAAATCACCCTAAGCAAACTCCATCATCCCAGCTCCATTTGTAAGTACCTAAAACTCCTAGTCTCTGCGCCCACAATTCCCTGGTCCCTCTTGCCGAATAAAAAACAAAATACACTCGCTCTCTTATCACTCATCTTATCACACACACAATAATTACCTACGCAAACTCGCTTTCTCACGCAATTAAATTAATTGAATCACGGCAGCCATTGTCATGTTTCTCGCTACTCGCATCGCAAATCCAATTTCGCTATATCTCAATAAACGCTCACTCTTTTCGCTATTTATACATCTGTGTATTCATATTTTATTATCGGCATATAAATTTAAAGTATATTTCACGCATTTAAAAACATTTACGCATCCACAAAAATTAATACTAGATTTTAACACTCAAAATGGCGTCCAAAAGGCAGACAAAGAAGAATCCTGCCAGTGACGATGGACACTCTGAACCTAACCCCAAATTAGCTATTTTAGAAGCTAAAAAGAAAAATCTCTTCCAAATTATACAGAATCTGTACAACCTCAGCCTAAAGGTTTCCGATCCGTCATTTCAATCGCAATTTTTAGCACGTGTTCACTCGGTTTATCTTATTCGATTTAATGTTATGGAATCTTTAGACTCGTGTGCTATTGCTCAGTTAGAGGATAATCCTTCTGCAAAGCCGAACTACTCCGCTTTACAAACCTTCGACAAATTGTACTGTTACGTAAAACAAACAGCGTCCACTTTAACGCAAGATAATGCTAAAAATAACATTCAAGATAATTCTCATAAATATGATTTATTAAATCGAAAATTATCGCCTCTCAAATTAATTACTTTTGATGGTTTACCATGCAAATGGTCACCATTCTACGAAAATTTCAAAAGTCTTATCCACGATAATCCGCATCTCTCAGACGCCGAAAGGGTTCAATATCTAATAGGTTCATTGTCAGGCAAAGCATTAATCGTCTGTTTAGGTATTACACCTACCGCTAATAATTATTTAATCACTTGGAATTCTTTGTTAGAAAAATATCAAGATACTCGAGTTCAAGCTTCCAGTTATGTACAACAATTAATTAACTATAAACCTAATCAATCTATTGATACATTTCTCGAACAATTTTACTCCGCCGAGGCTGCTTTACGCCGTTTAGATATTGACGATCTCGCAGATTTTATTATTACCCACATTGCACTTACCAAATTAGACAAGCAATCCAATAGGAATGTTCCGATACCTACACTTTAGCATCTTACTAAATTTCTTAAAGAACAAAGAAAAATTCAAACATTACGCACTCCCTATTCCAATATCAAACCTTCTGTTACTCAACGATAATCTAATAATTATAATAACGCACTAAAATCTAAGCCGACTCAAGCATTTTTCGCAAACACTCATTCGCCCGTAATAAGCCAACAACGCTCGTGTAAAATATGTAATGACCCTAATGCGCATCCTTTATATAAATGTTCGTATTTTATTAAACAAGATCCGACTGCCAGATTTGAACTAGTAAATAAACATAATTTCTGTCGCAATTGTTTGGGATTCCACGATACTAAACTCTGTAAATCTACGCATACTTGTTCATTATACCAACGCAAACATCATTCGCTCTTACACTTAGAGAACTTTCATAAAAATCACAAAACCAAGCAGGTGACCCCGCGATCGGAAGTCGAACCTAATGCATCGCTCAGTACAGTAATAACACTCAACGCGCGAAGCCGACGCCGCTGAGCGCGCCCGCGCCGCCCGCGCCGCCGTCTAGCGCTGTGACGCGTACGCCCTCTAGCGCCACGATTGTATCGAACGGATCGGTCGCTGCGCTCGCCGCCGCTATTGATAACTCTGCGCGCGTAAATTCAAATGATCTCGCGTTATCGATGACCGCTTCTACATATAATATTGATTGCAATAATACTACTGTTTTATTACCTACAGCCTCTGTATTCGTTTATAATAATAACTATCCTAATAAAGTTCGCGTGTTTCTAGATACAGGTTCTATGAGTAATTTTATCACAAAATCCTGTTGTGAACGCCTTAATTTAGTTGTTACTCCTGATAACTCCACTATTCTTGGTATAGGCCAATCTAAAATTCCTTCCCTTGGATTAACAACATTTAAAATATTTTCCCGCTTTGATTCACGTTGCTCGTAAACTATCCACGCTCGCGTAATAGAAAATATTATTACCGACGGCTTACCTAGTCTACCAATAGATACATCTAAATTAATTCATTTACGCAACTTACCTATGGCCGATGATGCATTCCATTTGCCGGCTGGTATCGACTGTTTAATTGGCAACGAGCTGTTCCCGTTCTTGTTAGGTAGTGGGAAAGTTACATTGCCTGGCTCGTCGGTAGTCGCTGTTCAGACTACCCTTGGTTATATTGCCATGGGAAGGGCAGATTTTGATAATCGCTTAAATATTAGTACTCCTCTTCTTAAAAATAGGAATACGTGTAATAATAAAAGCTTTTTCTGCGCTACCACGTCTAACTCACTTGAAACTCTCACTCAACGCTTTTGGGAAATAGAAAACGTCCCTGATAAAATTCACATGAGCCCTGATGATCAGGCCTGTGAACTTATATTTACCGCAACTCAGTCACGCGATGATACTGGCAGATATACTGTACAGTTACCATTTAAAACTCCATATTCTGAATTAGGGAACTCTTACGCAATTGCTCAGCACCGTTTCATTAATTTAGAAAAGAAATTAGATTCGCATCCCGATATTCGTACAAATTATAACGCTACTATTCAAGATTACATAAACCAAGGATATCTGTCAAAAGTTGGTAATCCTTCTCTTGAAGTCCCGCATTATTATATTCCGCACCGCGCTGTTTATCGCCCTGATAAACATTCTTCTAAAATACGCATTGTTCTTGATGCTAGTTGCAAAACTTCATCAGGCAAATCACTTAACGACATTTTATATATTGGTCCTAATTTACAAAGTAATATTTTTGATTTACTTATAAACTTACGCATGTTCTCCATCGCCGTGGCATCTGATATTGAAAAAATGTACTTTCAATTAAAGCTCGTTTCTAAGCATCACGCCTTTTAGCGCATCTTATATAGGTTCGATAAAAATAGTAAAATACATACTTATGAGTTTAATCGAGTTTCCTTTGGTGTTCCTATGTATATGTACGATTATATATGTTCAATAGATGGCATTGATAAGGCTAAAAAAACTCACCGCAAAATGGTCGCTATGTTTAAGTCAGGAGGTTTCAATCTTACAAAATGGGTCTCAAATAGTTCTGAACTAATGGATAAAATCCCCGCTTCGCATAAAAATCCGAAAAATATAAATTTTGACGCTGACGCTAATAAAAATATAAAAATTGTAGGTATGCAGTGGAACCCTGTAGAGGACACTTTTCAATTTAAAATCAACGCAAATTCTCGTAAGTGTACAAAACGCACGATTTTATCCGCGACAGCTCACTTGTTCGACCCTTTAGGTCTTATTGCTCCTGTGACAGCATTCAAGAATGTTGGAAACATGAACTCGACTGGGATAGTCCAGTACCTTCACAAATAGAAAATAAGTGGAATCAATTCCACAACGAACTCTCTTGTCTTGAACAGATTAAAGTCCCGCGTCATGTAGGTATAAGTTCGGATACTCACGTGACTTTGCTCGGTTTCGCAGATGCTAGTAAGCGCTGTTATGGTGCGGCCATATATTTGAGGGTTGGTGCCAGCGATAAATCTCCTGGATCTGTTTCTTTATTCACCTCTAAATCACGCGTCACTTCACTCAGTAAAAAGCCGTTGGCTCGCCTCGAGCTTTGCGGTGCACTCTTATTAATCTTCTCAACGCTGTAAAAAATACACTATGCAAACGCTGTCAAATTGACAATATTTACGCATTCTCTGACTCAACTGTAACACTCACGTGGATACACTCACCCGCTTATAAATTTCACACATTCGTCGCGAATAGGATCACTGAAATAAACTCTAAATTGCCCGCTAAACATTGGTTTCATATCAACGGTCAAGAAAACCCTGCTGATATTGTTTCTCGCCCTATAATGCCTAAATTCTCCTATGGGCGACCTGCCCGCCTTTAGAGTGTCAGAAGTGAAACCATTTGTTCACACAGCTGTTGACTATGCTGGTCCTTTCTTCATAACGCATATTCGCAGACGCGGAATCAAAAGCCAAAAGGCTTATATTTGTCTTTTTGTATGTTTAACAACAAAGGCATTAAACTTAGAACTTGTTTCCGACCTTAGTTCCGACTTATTTTTCGCAGCTTTTAAACGTTTTATATCTCGCAGAGGTCCTGTTTCGCTAATATACAGTGACGGAGGTACCAATTTCATAGGCGCAAAACGTAAATTAAACTAAATCTATTCTCTTATACAGTCCAAATCACATGTTAATTATATTAGTCAACAGTTACTGTCTGAACATCGCGTACAATTTAAACATAGTCCGCCTTATGGCCCGCACTTTAACGGACTTAGCGAAATAAGTGTTCGTTCTCATCTTTTTAAAGCTATAGGTTCTCAAATACTCACTTACGAGGAATTTTATACTGAGCTTGTTCAAATCGAAAATTTATTAAATAGTCGACCTCTATGTGTTTTAAGCTCGGACCCTTCCGATATCACCGCATTTACGCCTAATCACATTTTAAATATAACTCCGCTCAAATTCTTACCCGCTGAAGATGTCACTGACATCGCTGATAATCGTTTATCACGCTATCAATTAATTAATAAAATCACGCACTCATTTTGGCAACGTTGGACCAAAGAATATCTCACCTCTTTACAAGTTAGAGAAAAATAGAATTCGCCCTCAAAACCTATTGAATTAGGTACTATTGTTGTAATTAAAGATAATAACTCTCATCCTCTCTGTTGGCCTCTGGGTATAATAGATGCAGTTTATCCTGGAAAGGACAAAATAATTCGAACAGTTAAAGTAAAGACCGCGACTGGTTCTTATGTAAGGCCAGTAGTTCGGGTTTGTACATTACCTTCGCAATAAATTCTCTAACTCTCATTCATAATTATATTACTCATTTAATGTCTTAATTTTAGGTTAAAATTATTAGTTAAGAGGAAACCTCTAGGCCGGGGAAGATTTCTGCGCCACAATCAAATTAGCCTGTAATTAAATTTAATATATTTATTAGATAGAAAGCCATTTACTCAAATACGCACAAATATTGTAAATCTAGCAACATTCATAAAACACGCGAGAACCAATCAAATCCATTCTCTCCTACTCATTCCTGTCCGCATACCCTCCTCGCTTCAAATTAGTGTCTTCCAACAACCGCTTTGCAACTCGTGTGTGCGCGACGCTTTGCTCCGCTATAAACTAAAAAACATAAAAGTGCTGTGCATGTGTGAACTGAATTTGTGGGTGGATAACTAGTTCCAAGACCTAGGAAGACGACACTGCTCCTGCTATCGAAGAAATCACCCTAAGCAAACTCCGTCATCCCAGCTCCATTTGTAAGTACCTAAAACTCCTAGTCTCTGCGCCCACACTACTGTAAGACCACCGGCCTCGTATTCCGGGTCTGTTTCTCCATAAAAAGGGATATTGTTAGAGAGAGAAGACTAGTGAGAGTGAGTCGTCAAAATAGCTATCATGCGAAAACATCATAGTTACATAATATTTTCTTGGGTTTACGCGAATGTTACACATTGAAATTAAACTACAGTTTACGGATATATTGGTTTTCGCGTTATATTGGTTTCACTAGTTATTACATTTAAACCGAATGATCTAGAAACTACATTTTTATTACTAGCCGACGTTTCGAATTCTTTACAGGATTTATTTTAACGGCAGACTGAGGTGATATTTGTCTTTGTCTTGAATTTGAAAGTTATCTCAAAGTACCCGAACATTTTTCAACTATTGGTGTTACTATCTACGCAGAATGTACTCACTGTGTCTTGATGTCTTCTGGTGACTTTGTCCTTCTTAGGTTTCATTAGCCTGATAACAAGGTTCCAATCTGGGGGAACATTCCAAACATCTTCAGTCTAACTTTTCCTGTACTATAACACTTTTATAATACTTGCATACCTACTTAACATATTATTTTATGCTTAATTTAGACATCTTTTCATTGAGTTTGGTAATTTTCCGGAGTATATCCCTACACTTTAGTTCATATAAGTATGTGCAGAAAAGCAACGCTGGCCCATTTAACTGTAAAATATTTCTAAAGTTTGCAACATATTCTATAAACACATAAATCTTAACAAACTTTTATCAAAGCTGCTTCTGCAAGCACTATGTTAGGAATAAAGTTATTGACATATTCTGTAACATGTGTATAAAATATGATGTATCTTTAAGTGAGAAGATTCTTGTAAAGCATTTTATATATTCCACTCGTACTTTATATATCTGTGTCCTGGGTGACTATATATTTTTTATTGCAATTTGTTGAATATTTTCGGGAATGTTCTTTGCGTAATAGAGACTACAGAAAGAAACTCTATGAAATCAGGAGACCTCCTAGAGTTTATTTGAACACTACTTATATATATAATATATATAATAAACACTGCGTACAAAATATGGAAATGTGTTGTAATATATCGACTGGGTAAGAATTTGATATAATTATACTCGTATCTATGTTATTGTGGGTGTCACAAGAGGCAACTAATAAATGACATAATGCAAGTAGAATCTTGCGCAAGAGATGGAAAAGGCAACATCAAACTTTATGTCAACCAAAGAACAAGCATCAAAGACTCACAATTTCTAAAATTCTTGAAAAAAGCATTTTCTTTAAAAGCACAAAACGCCAGAAACGACACATCAAAGTTACAAAATTCAAACGATTTTTAAACAATGCAATTCATTTTTATGGATATTTTAAGCGCATTTGAAACTAGATGGACTGTATGCAAAAGTCTTTTGTAAAGGATTTATTTGACTCCACATTTCGTCCGATAGTACGGAATCCAGTTCATTCGAAGTTGGGTAGAGAGTACACTATTGTTTTGTAGAACTTAGTTTATGTAACTTAAGGGATATGAACTTTACGATTTCTATTCTGTTATAGACAATGTTTGTAGACTTAGAATATTATATTATGACTAGCTGAGCTGGCAAACTTTAACCGAGGTATACTCGTACATGTGGTTACAGGTGTGTTCTGGGGCAAAATTTATAAAAATGTCTACAGAAATATAATAACCTACGACCTATTCTCAGACCTACCAAATATATCCATAAAAATAACAAAACTCAATCAAGCCGTTTCGAAAGAGTTCCATAAAAATGTGATACAGGCCGATAAAGACGATTATTATTTATATAAAACTTACCTACGTGAAAATCTAAGTATAATCAGCAATTGATAAACTAATACTCAAAAGTCATGTGTCCTTGGCAGAAAACCGAATCTGATTTTTTTGCGCTGCAATCATCGTAACGTTAAACGTTGTTTTTAATTTCCAATGTTCTCCACACAGACCGATCTATTTGTTAACACAAATAAAATTTAATTAATTCCATCCACGTGGCTTCAATAATTATAAAATCCTGTTTATACACTTTGTTGCTATTTCCATTCTTACCTGAAATGGTTCGATTTTATCCTTCTTTAATATCAAGAGGCCTTCGCTCCAATATCCGGCTCGAGCAAAAATTAATGAACACCGGATACTACTGCCGAAGTTCTTGTTATTTTAATAGGGTAAGGAAATGTCTAAAAATATTTTTACTGGCTTGTTATGCTGGTGTATGTATATGCTATAGTACTGTAAAGTTTCAGTAAAATGCGTTCAGTAGTTTTGGCGGGAAATTTTCCATCCATCCATCCATAGAAGGGGCTCCGCTTGCTGGTCTAATCAGTTTTAAGAAAAAATTTGGTGATTAATTATTTTAATATGTGATGGTATTTGTTCTGTGCGTTTTAAGATGATTATGTATTATATGAATGGGGGGCGGTAACAAAGTTTCGGTGCGATCAAGCAATGCTTTGAATTTCTAAGCATAAATCCATCTGTCAAAAAAAAAATACGATTTTTAATGCCACAGTACAAGCGCAATCACTATTGTTGTAAGTTGATCGAAACGTCGCGTTGGTGAAGAATACCATTGTTCTACGTTACATTGGCGAGTTAACACGATCGACGTGTTGAATGAAGTATGATAATTATATAAAAAGTGCGTTGGTTTAAAATCTCTCAATGTTTTTTACTTTGATCGCCGAATTAAATGAAATACAATCAAGAAAATAAATTAAGTAGGTACTTCATTTTCAATGCGTCTGAAACTGCGTATTGAAAAGTAATCGCGAATCACACCGCACCTCCCAGTACGGGACGTCGACCGACACCGCGTTGGTTACACTGGGTAGACCTCGCCTTTAAAGAAAAGTCACAAACACTCCTACCCGTACCTGCATTACACTATATATTACAATTTTAAAGAATCAGTCTGCTCATCCTCTGCTGTTGTACAGCAGAGGATGAGCAGACTGATTCTTAAATTTTTTTGCTGTTTTCTGAAATTTGCTGTGGGGATATTTGAGATACTTACGACACACGAACATGATACCATCCAAGAATCCACATATCAGAACCTTACTGGGAAAATCTGGGTTATCAATAATATGTTATCTTTATCTTCACAAAACTAAGAAACAATAACAATATCTTACATGAAATGTTTCGGCAAAATTCTAATAAAGTAATGATTTTACGCAAATCGACGATACAAACTGTGAGTTAGCACGCAACTTTGTTTCTGAAGGTATTTGGCGTATTTTGGTTAGTCACGGGATACAGGTGTAAGGTAGGGTTGAGAATGTGAATAATTATTTACGAGATATATACAGAATAGCCTGGAAACGAAGGGTTGTAACGCAAAATATGTAATGGCTTTGTAAAACGAAAGTTTAAAGAGCTGTCTGCCAACTTTTGTAGCAGGATTGTAAACGACTGTCGCGGTGAAGGTCGCGGATGCGATGCCCGCTCAAGTCAAATATTTCTGTGCGTGAACATGGCGTGAGGCTCTGAGGTCTATGTATAAATTACGTGTGTATTAACAAAAAATAGAATGCCTCCGTGGTCCAGTGGATAGCGTATGCGACTGCTGATTGGAGGTCCCGGGTTCGATTCCCGGGTCGGGCAAAAGTGTTACTGGGGTTTTCCGAATACTCAGTAGCAGCCCGGAGTCTGGTAATGTGCCCGGTAACGGCAATAGGCTCGCCCCCTATAACGTGGGAGCTAAAAATTCATGGCGAAATGTGGGTGTTATATTTACACCTCTGCCTACCCCTTCGGGGTACAGGCGTGAGACTATAAATAAAGAAAAATTAACAATAAATAGTATGTTTATGAATGTATATCCATTATCCAATACCCATAGTACAAGCTTTGCTTAGTTTGGGACAGGATGGTATGGTGTGTATTACTATGTAGTTAAAAAGAAAATAGATAAATAAACTATTTATTGAAGGTGCGCTAAAATACAGAGATATAAAGACGAAGTAAAATATCCAAAGAAATATAAAATAGATACTGCATATTGCAATAAATTAAATTATTTAAATAGTTCTCTAGTTTAAAATTATTTTTTTGAGATTTTCTTTTTCTTTTGGAATCATTTTACTATGTATTATATTTTAAGACTTCAGTTCTAATATTAGCACCAAAAATATCATACTCTAAGCACTCTCCTTGGTCAACCCCAAGTGTTACTGTGAAAGAAAGATGGCGGCTAGCTAATCCATCAGAGTGTTCGTCATGTGGATTAACCGGTAATGGACGTTAAACATTTACACAAGCGAGACGTGCCCATCCAGCCACTTGGAGGATCAAAATCTTTTTCTCTTGAAGTACTACGTCTACGCTGCGTCTTGATTTTTGGTGTGGCGTGTCTGTGTAATAAATTGTGCCTGAAGTCTGGACTACAAGTGATTTTTTTGATTAAAATCGATTATTTAGTAATGTGTTATTTTGCCCAGTAAAATGCGACTAGTAATGTCTTATTTTATCTCGTTACATACTACATGGAGAGCGCTGTGTTCTGTATGGTCTTATTAATATTCCGTTACCTTCACGTTTTCTAATATAATTGACTGTGTGTAAAAGTCTTAACATTGCTGCTGATACTGTAAATGTGAATTTGTGTGTGGAATACCAATACCATCAATTTATCTCTATATTGGTTTTAAGTAGCTTTTCTACATCTTACAAATACATATAAATGTTAATTCTAGCAACTATTATTTTAGATATATAATTTGTGTTGTATGAATTTTTTTTGCCGACATTTTCAACTTTAAGGAAAACATAATATGTGTACCTTAAACTAGATTTTTTCAAGTTTTCAACATACATATACATCGCTATGTAATCCAAAATACTTAACCCTTTGAAACAAGCACTCTACATAACCAACGACTAAAACTTCAGCTTAAATCAAACATCGAGGATTAATCGATCCGTTAATCAATTCTGTCCAAAAGCAAGTCTTTGTGAAGTGAAGGCATCGGGAGATTACTGGAGTGTTCTCGGCCACATAACACGATAGTTAGGGGACTGGTGACAAAGTTCGACCTATAAGTTGTATCGTTAACCTCCAAACATGGAGTAGGCAAGGGGTGGCATGTGTTTTGGTTGGGTGTTGAGCTATATGGTGCCTTATGTAGTGTATTCGTTCGTAGATTATGTTTTGATTTTTATGTGGAAAGGTCTTGCATTTTATATATAAAAATGGGAGGCATTTCTTATGGTGAATTATATTAATTTTTTGTTATCAAAATAGCATACAAAATTAAATATTTTAGTATCCCTTTTTGATGTGAAATGGCATTTTCCACCTATAACTTTTAAAACACACACAGCATGAACAAAAAGGATTGATTTTTTATCTTTTTGTTCATTTCGTTTACCGAAAGTGCAGCGTTTAACTAATACTTCTAATTATTGCTGGGCTACCATATATTTTTTTATTTATTATTTATTAAAACTTTATATACTTACACAAAGTATACAGGCGGACTAAATGCCATGGGCATTATCTCTCAGTCTACCTTAGAGTGGTGCAGAGAGAAAAGAAGTAGGTGGAATAAAACACAAAATATGAAATAAATCTAATGCCTATATTAAAATTTTTACACATACATTTTTGGCGCTGGAGGCCTTTAACATGATCGGCAACGTGCCAGTATCGCTCTTGTAATGTAATCAACCATAAATTACATTAAGCTTACTATAAGTCCAGTTGAATACTTGTTCGTCAACTATCTGCCAGAAAAACAACGATCATCCGCCAAATCGGATGTCTCTTTACCAATTCTTTAATCAACTTCCTTATTCATCTTGTTCGTCATTTACATCATTGCGCTGTGATTTATATTTGTCTCTCGTCTAAGATTCCTAATCATGTAGAAGCAGTTCGCAAAAACTTTCTGCTTCGTAAATTTGATGTCGCCGGCAAGATGTCGGACATAGGTCATACCATATTTTGGATATACGCCAAACGGCAAATACGGAAAAAACAGCGCAGTTTTGGACTACAATATATTGTCAGGCTAGTGATCGGGCATGCAGAGTTAGGTAAACAGGAACGACAGATTGCACGGGAAACACAAATGAAAAGCCAGGGATGAAACTAAACGAATATTTGGCTAGCATATGGATGACCACGAAACAAGAGTACATTCTGGCTACCTAGTGATAGTTTTGAGGTTTTTATGTTACGCCAAATTATGGTCAGCAATATCTTTTCAGCGAATTTTAAATTTTTCAATGACAAGAAAGTATGGAGTAACCTATATTTACTTTCTGTAACTAAACCAAAAAACTAAGAACGAACATTCGTAGCATTCCATACATTAGTATTATAATATTCATAGTTCCATGAGCAAGTAATAACGGTTATCCTCATCAAACGCCTCATCTATGTCCAGAGGATTTATACTTGCATGTAATTTGTTAGTTGTTTGAGTACGGCCGACGTTACTATCTTCGAGTGGCATACATACCAAGGCTCTTACTTTGAGTGTTTTAACTAGAACTATGGTCCGCGTAGTATAGTGTACATCATCATTTTCATAGTCGTCCTGATACTATCCCAAATCAATCCAATGCTTTAAGTTATGGAAAACGGGCTTTGCTTACTGGTCTTCTTCTTTTAATGAATATTAACGTTTCCACAGATCGACTACCAACGCCGCCCCCCTCCCCCGTGGGATCTCCACCTTGTTGTGGTGGGGGGGGCTCAGTAGCAGTGGTTGGGTCACGGGTTGGATCCCGGGAGTGGACGCTCCGCGTGGGCCTGACGGAGGCCTGCGCAGGATGCGTCCAAAGGGACGGGTGCGAGGGACAGTTCTTCTGTCCCTCGCAGTTCTATCTCCCGCAACCAAATGGGGGCGCACCGTTTGTTGCGTTGCGGTGGGTCGCAGAGAAAGAGGAGATGCGGTGTTGTCAGGTTGCCGTCCTCCCTATCGTCTGCGGCCACTGAGTGTTTTGGCGGCGGAGCCCAACACCTTCATCCGCCGTCAAGGGGGTTTGTTCGGGGCCCGCTTGACCATCTGGCGGGCCAATACCCGTCGAGGGGTAGCGAGGAATGCTTCGTTGATACCCGACCATTCGACACACGGGTACATGAGGAACACAGTAAAAAAAAAATATCGATATTTTTCGAAACCTGATTGAGTAAATTGTAGTGTTATTTCATTAAAACTTAGAAAAATATTTTACGACCCACAAAGCATGACAAAGTAATCTGCACCAATACTGCTATTATGGCGTAGTGGACTTCTCACCGTTAAGTACTGCGCCGGCTGTTGTGGGTTCGATTACCCACAGGCCACACGAGACGTAACTTTTTGAGATCCACAAAAGGTCGCTTGGACGCCGGGTGCTCTTTGTATAATATGTTGATTGAGTGTTTGTAAAGTTCATTGCAGTACAGGATTTAGTCCCAGTGCAGGAGTTGTCTGAAAAAACAAAATGCTTCTGAATAACTGCATCCATTGTAGTTATAAAACTATAGTAACTTATAGTTATCATACTGAATTCGTAATCTAACCTTATTTGACGTATACATACTAATATATAGCTATATTGGTTCAGTAATATTTGTAGAGGTAATAGTTTAATTCGAGGGTTACTAGACGTTGGTTTTAAGTTTTCTGTTTAGCTAGGTAATTGGGCCTGAATGAATTCAAACTGAGTTCACTTGTGGTAGCTGTTAGTTAGACTAATGATACAAAATGTATCTGAATTTAGATTATAGGTCTGTGGTTTGTCTTTAGGATAACGGTTGGATTTGCGATCTAGAAAATATTACAGGGATTTCTAGGAATAATAAGATTGAATGTAATAAATATTGGTGGATACCTAGTTGAATTATGCTGGATAGTGGAAGCTTTTGTCTTACCAGTTTAATTTTATAATATTTATGATTTGGACTCGTTTTTGATGGAATGAGTCGAAGTTGATACTCAAGTCGCTGCTCAGTACTATCACAGTGTGGTACTTTGCTGAGAGAAATCCGTTACTGCCATATGTTATTTTTAAATAATTATTAGTAAATGTACTTTATGGATTATAAAGTACATTCAGTTGGTGATTTTAAAGAATCTTTTACATCCAAAATGTAACTACTTTAAAAATAAACATCCTTTCTTATCTGCTAGATTTCTTTATTAAAACATTATGATAGATCGTATTGTCTTTCATTGCTGCATCTGCTACGTTCATAGAAGTTTATTAATATCACAATACAATCTAGACTATCCTCAGTCATGACATCGTTCTCATCAAAATAGACTTAGAAAAACGCACAAATATATTCCTGATAATCCTGATTCTTATGAAATTACACGAACCGGATTTAAAATTAAACCGTGCATTAATATTCTATTTGAACAACCAAAAGTTGTAAATGTACTTGAAATAAATGAACGAATCTCAGTTAAAAACAGCCATATTTTGGTCGTTTAACGGATTTTCACGTTAATTTAAGAGAATTTTTAGGGTTCCTTTATAATCGCTTATTTATTCACACTTCCTGTTATGATTAAAAAATGTTGCGCGTAATGTTACATAACAGGTTACGCAGTATTAAGCGCGGCCAGTGCGGGTAAGTGTGTGTATGTATATTAAGTCAATATTGACCATGTTTGGGTTCGATCTCGTGGAGTGATGATTCTTGCAATGTGGCTGGCAGCAGTTGGAAACGAAGAGCCGGCAGTCAGGCTCAGTAGCGTGCCATTGAAGAGGCCTATATCCACCTGTAGACTATTGAAGTTAATGACAAAGATGACGATAGGTTTAGACAAACTAAACATCAGACTGGCAAGGTTCAAGACAAGATTCGTATCGAAACTGCATCGGTACGATGTTGATCATACCGGTGAGGTCACGGTAAAGTATGCTCATTGCGAGTCATTGACATTACGGTAGTATTAGTGTGTAGGTCCCGAAAACTTGTGGGGCACATTTCCTTCACTTACCTTTTTAAAATCGTGGGACAGCCCGTAAAAGAGTTTTCAATGCTAGATCCAGAGCATGTTGAATAAATTAACACTAAAAATACCAAACCTTTTATACAGAAGCAATTTATTTTGATATAAAACTAATTATTCAATAATGAGCCATGTGGTATTGCTAGATAGGATTGGACGTTGACAGTGAAAACAGTGTTCTCGTCTCTTCCCAAAGATTCTATTTGCTTCATGTATTTTCCTTAGTCGCTTCTTACGAGATCCGTGGCATAAAAGAGGGTGGTGACACTTCATACTCTTAATCCGCCCCACACGGATTTTATGGAGCGATATGATAATAATATTATTCTTAATAACAATATCATTTTATAGACGTAACTCAAATATGAAACAATGAAGTTTATTCAAACAGAACCCTTTTATCCGTCGTACTGTGAAGGTTTTTGTGACCTAAATCCATGTAATACGAGAGAAAATATCTCGGGAACATTTTAATCATTTGTTAGGTCGTTTCTGCCATGTTTACGGCCGGTTTCTGAATTGAGAATTTCAGCTTTCATCAGTTGAACATTTCTGAACTAGTTGAAGTCAACTTAAGTTTTTTCTGTTTCACATGTCAGAGTGATATTTTTTAAAGCACTTTCAACTGAGTTTTCTTCAAATCATGAATAACTTAAACCGATCAACACTAGTACGTTCCGATACAAGTAAAAAAACCGGTACTAACCATAAATTCGTATTAATTAACATTTTACAAAGAAGCACACTTGTCAGTTAATTATTTTTATACGGAAACAAATAAAAAGTCGAAATAAAGTTGTATTTAAAATTATTTTATTTTAATGAACAGTTTGTTGAATTTTTTCAATTCGGTATCTTACTGAAAACGGAACGTGTATGTTATATCAAAGTCAGTTTGTTTTATTTTTAATACAAAATATTTGTAGCCAGGTATATTTGAGGTATAATTCTATATACCTGCATGGTGGCCACCATGGAGGTATATAGAATTATACCTCCATGAAGGCCACAGCGTAATTATTTGGATTGATTTAACACGGAAATCTCTTATTTATATTTTATATCCCTTCGATTTCTTCCTAATAATGTTGTAATCTATTTGTTCCAAATATTGAATAGTCTTTGAACCTTTTTTCTATAAATTCTGTTTAACGACCTTCTTGTTGTGAAGACGTCAGTATGACGTAACCACTGCTTGGCAACCGTAGTGTGGACAGTTTGACATACTGGCTGTCATATTACTTGTGATCACGGGTTAAAAGACCAAAGTTGTATAATTATTTTTTTCTCAATTTATCAGTGCTAAGTGAGGTTTGACAAATGTCAAATGTTTTCAGAAACGCGAATATAGAGTTGATTTGGAGTTGATCACGAGTTGATCATATGTTGTGTCAAATTTTAGATTTTACAAGCCCAAGTACTCAAAATGTGACCACATTTTGAGAGTAAACTATTTTTTGTGAAACAAGAAATTGATAAAGTAGTATATAATTAGTTTTTAAATTGTTCTCAACGCGATATTCTCAATTCAGAAACCGGCCGTTAGTGTCCTGAGATGTGTTTGATATACTGAAATGTTTCACTACTGACAATGAATTAAAGTCGGCATTTTGTTTACGTATTCATTCGTAAGATTGTTGATGTGTTTTATGCGATAATTTATTCTAGGGATGTCTATTATATTCATGAATCTTGAAACATCAGTATTTAATAAAAGTGGTTGTCGGTGCCTCGAAGTTTTCTTTCTGCAAATGTGAATCCTTCCTGAACATAATTTCTACTACTAGAAAGACAAATTTTGCTTTCTCGTTAAATTTGCGTCGGGTATCTACTATTAAGGCGCTACCTCGAAAATGTATGCCGTTTTTGCTTACCGGTTTTAAAGCAGAAGGACACACTAGCAAAATCAAAATTTTGTTTATTTTTATCATCTCTTTATCTAGGAAATCCATAAAAAAATACATGATTTGAAGATTTTCGTTTGATAGATTTTAATTTGAAAAACATGCTTTCACAAAATATTTTTATGGATATTTTAAACAATACTTAACTTTTCGCCTTGACATTGCTACTCACCAAAAGAAGAGCTAGTTTAATAGGGAATGCCTAGATGAATTGTCTCTTAAACGATTATTACCTTAATTCTGAACGAAATAAGATTTCAGACAGTTTCGTGGTGGCTTTCAATGTCAAAAACCGTGCGAAATTCACCTTTATAGCTAACACTTGGTGATGACCTCTGCACGACTGTTTGAACTTTGAGGAAGCCTCTTAAATTATCCATCTAGAAAGAATATCACAGTTCCTTTACATATTTTTTATTTTATTTTATAGTCTCACGGCTGTATCCCCGAAGGAGTAGGCAGAGGTGTAAATATGACACCCACATTTCGCCATGAATTTTTAGGTCCCACGTAATATGGGCGAGCCTGTTGCCATTACCGGGCACATCACTAGACTCCGGGCTGCTACTGAGTATTCGGCAAAACCCAGTAACACTTTTGGCCGACCCGAGAATCGAACTCGGGACCTCCGATCAGCAATCGCATACGCTATCCACTAGACCACGGAGATTCCTATTCGTATTTCTTCATTATGGCATCGAAAACGCTCCAAGTAATTAATACTTTCCCATAGGTTCTTCTTAGCGTTTCTTTGGCAAATACCGTTATTATATTGTACTAGCTGTGCTCGCGACTTCGTTCGCGTAAATTATGGAATTTAATTAGCATGACATTTATGCCAAAAGTATATAATATTTATAACTTTTATATGTATATTATATACATACATATATATATATATATATATATATATATATATATATACACCGCTATTTTTTAATTAGTACAAAAAATTTAACAGGGCACTAAGTATCTTTAACTGATCATAATTATGTAGTTGAAAAATAAAAACACTTAGTCCCAAAACTGTCTCAAAACTGTCCACAAAAATACGTGATAATTGGTAAATGCAATACTAATACTATAACCGACCCGTGTACTATCATACCATTGATAAATAACCCCCCACCCCGCCCCTCTGCGCCTGCGCCACGCCCCGACGATGCGAAAAACAGTACTAAATTACTAGCGAAAGTCAGCGTATCTAATTTCGTTGCAAAACTTAATTGTTTGTCTACGTTTGCCCGACGCGATGGCCTATCATATCAGTTCATATCACGGGAGTATGTAGCTATGCTTCGTGCGTACTTTTTGAGTGGAAAAATCGCGAGTGCAGCTGTGTACCCATGGACATTGTATTGTGAGTGTACAAAAGTGACCGGGTCAGTGTCAAACAATTAAAACAGTGCATATTGGATGCTTTTGACAACGGTGGTGGACATTTCGAAGGACAATGGAAATACTTGTAAGTTTAGTAAATAATACGTACTTAAGTAAATAATAATTTGATGCAGGCGCCTCAAAATCGGTCTGTGTTCTCCACACACCTTGAGGAAGGCCTATGTCCAACAGTGGACGTCTCTAGGCTGACATGATGACGATAAAATAATTTGTAAATAGCAGATGATTCTAACTTCATAAATACGCCAAAATTACTCTTTTCTTTTAGTCCAGAACACCATCTTTTATTTTGATATTTGTTTGCTTTCTAATTACATACCTCCGTATTTAATTACTTGTTAAACGATAAATTTTACCGGTCCTACGCCCGAATGAAGTATGAAGGAGAGGGTAGAACTAACAAAATTAAAAAATAACTACCTACATTTACTATTTTTCTTCATTTTATTTTCTATTGCTACCTACATCATAAGTGCGACAGAGAGAATGCGAATGAGCAGGATGGAATATTATCAATGAATTAGTGAATGGATTGTAAAATATGCCTATGATTTAAGTGAGATTTTCTACAATAAACAAATGATAATAACTTTGCTCTTTATTGATATTATGAAATTCTTACGTCACATATATGATAATAATATCTTCGCTAATCTGTCCTTAAAGTTTTTGTACTAATTAAAAAATAACGGTGTATATATATATATATATATATATATATATATATATACAGGATGGCGCTACCATAGGGGTACTTTTTGAACAGAGGCATAGCGTACAACATTCTGAAGCCTTGTACCAAAAATCAATTAAATCGGTGCAGTAGTTTAGCCACAATATCGATTTTAACCCTACATTGCACGCCCCGACTCGCTCCGACGCGACGCCTCGACGTCATCCGAAGTTAGGCTCAGCGCAGATAACTTGAAAATAAACTATATTTTTTTAACAATAAAGTGCATATATGCTTGAACCTGACAAAAAAACATTCGCGCGTCCTCGAAGATATGCGGGAATCCTCGCGCGGCGTCGAGTCGGCGCCCGCATCGTAGTGAGTCACGGCGCGCAATGTAGGGTCGTTGACCGTTTTGTATCAGCTGTGTGGAATTCAAAGCATGTGCAAAAATTGCGGAACTTAAAATCGATATTGTGGCTAAATTACTGCACCGATTTAATTGATTTTTGGTACAAGGCTTCAGAATGTTGTACGCTATGCCTCTATTCAAAAAGTGCCCCTATGGTAGCGCCACCCTGTATATATATATATATATACCTAATATATATCTTTAGAGAATTTCTTTATACACGACATTAACTGTTTTACCACCTTCACATAGAACATGTGTACCGCTCACTCGTGAACATACCACATATAACTGACCAACCAACATGTTCGGAGGTCGATTTTACTGTTCCAAGTGTCTGTCATTGCGATTCATTTAGAAAATACACACAGGACTACGAATATCCAGCCCTGCCGAAAGTAAGATAGCCCCGTTGAGTAACTCAAGAGGTATCTGAATTCAAGCCTCAGTCTCCCGCTCAAAGAGACACCTGTAGGTATATGAACAAAACACGAACGAACGAAAGAAATCAAAGACACACAATCACATGCAATTACTATCAAATATTCAAAAGAAACGACAAAGACACCATTCGCTCATCTCAACGCCATCTATATTATAAACATAATAATTTTAAATAAATGAGATTGACCGTTTAAATTAAGTGAACATTGTAATAAATTTTGGCACAGAGACTTTTTGTTTATGAAAGTGCCGAATATTATACTCTATATTTTTTTTAATAACAGAAAGATATATTACTGATATACCCGACACACAATTATTGTCTTTTTTGCAAGAAACATTTATTTTGCTAGAAAATTGTTTGAAAATAGTGACATCTATCGGTCGCAAGGATTACTATAAATATGCTCGGTTCCAGTAATTTATTTATCGAAAATACATAAAAATATACTGACGAAATTAAGAATCGCCTGCTTTTTTAAAGTCGGGTAAATAGCCATAAAACACTTTGAAGGTACCTATTTAGACTAACTATACTTTTACTAACAAACTTATAATGATCATAGATGGCACCACATAAATAACCAGTTTTGGATGATCCCTATTTTGTTTGGGACTACGTACAAAGGAGAGGTCAAGCTGTACACCGAAAACCACTCAACCGATTGTGATGTTACATATACTATTTTAGAGGTGAGTATCCTTTGTACATGAGTGTAAGTTTTATTGAAATAAATTCCTTTATTTAAGAGATCTTTAGCAACATAGGGAAAGACAGACAGACATAAATTCTAAAAAATATCAAGTACCTATTGCTTTTTAACATTTTTCTAGTTTTTTTAGCTAATTTTCGTCAAAATATCTTTAATGTACAGACTTTTTCACCTCTACAGTTTTATTATAGTAATAGATTGTCGGAGGCAGTCCTGAGTTCGCATCTTGTATATTTGTCATCTAGACAAGAGAATGAAGGCGATGGGAAAGGGTATTTTATTACGCATATCACCACCATTCTCACGCACCACATGAATGACGATATTTTTGATTAAGTATAGCGATATACTGTGAGAAAACTTACATACAGAATACCACCTCAACATATCGTTGACTCAATCCATTCAAGCAAACCCCCACACAGGTACTCCGATCCCATTAATATCAATTATAGAGATCACAAATACATAATTATTATCATTTCAAACCAAATATTTACCAATAATCCATATCCAAATCGAATAAATAATTTATTGACATTAGTATTTGCACTAGTTTCAGCGATGAATTAGTCTAATCTATTATGTCTATATACATGTTCGAAATAAACACACTAAATGCCCTATTGAATTGGATGAAAGTACTTAAATATTAATTGAGTCCATTTTTGAAGCGGCTGACGAACGATAAAATGTATTGTTCAATCTTTCATTTGCGGTTAACTCAATTTAGAGTAACCTTATTTGGGTATTAAATAAATTAGTTCTGATGACCCCGTTGGGTAAATGAATTCGCCAATATATTGGTTGAATATTTCATCTTTTAAATGCACTAGATTTAAGTGCTTTTGGGAGTGAACAGGCTTCAAAATATTATTTGAAATTTAAGTGAGGTTTTTTATGTGTTGGAGATTTTGCTGTGCGGTTAGTGCAATTATCATCAAATATCTTGGTAGCAATGACTAGAAATAAGATAATCTAGATATTTTTCATGACTTTAATGAAATCTACGTTCAACACTGCGCTGGATCAGATCCCAACATTGGATAAAGTTTTGTACGATCTGCAATGATTTGTTTCGGCTGTAGGTATTCTTTCTATCCGTCAAAAAATAATGTTTATAAATTGCCTCGCGTTTCAGAATTGTCTACTACTTTATGTGCAGCACTACACTTACCTCAGAATAAAATAAGTTCCAAGAAAGTCATTAAATGCATTGTCTGTCAGAACGAAGAGACAGGTCAACTAATGAATAGGGAAATATATAAGTAGGAAGGTAGGATTCCTATGGGTAGGCAGGTCACTGACCCAATATAATGCTTGCGGCACATTACGTCAATGAAAACATAAACGATTCAAATTCCATTTAGAAAATACAGAAGTATTGAGTAAGTTTTTTTGCTCATAATATGATCTTGAAAGTAATTGGAACTTTTCAACTCTCCAGACACCATATCTTGCCAAAACAGACCAAACTGTTTTATTTTTAGTAGCGCAAAAGTATTTCATTTAATCCTCCCTTTATTTTCGTGTTCTTCCAAAAACTTTAAAAGGAAAGGTCATTCACATCGAATTTAATTACGAGTCTTGGACAAACTTGGAAGTAAATTTTAAACTCCTTCCAGAATATTCGATTTACAGCACCGGACCACGTTAACTTAGCACTTAACTCCAACTAAGCCTCACTTAACCGTATCTAAATCTTAAGTTATCTTGAATTACGGTCTACCCCACAGAAATAAATAGTAATAGACATGACATGGTGACATGGGCGTGGTGCGCGTGTCAAACTATTGCACTATAGCGCATGTGTTTACACATGTTGTACAACATTATTCTGCCTGACAATCAGCAATGGTCAGTTTTTATATAAACAATAACATCATTTCATTTTCCACAGCTACATCACACACACACATCGATAATAATTCCTTAGTGTCCCCTCACTATCTATACGTCACTGTGGGCGGGGGTTGCTGAAATGTGGCACGCGCGAAATGTACGCGATGACGTGACATTCACCATTCTATTACTATTTATTTATGTGGTCTACCCTATGCAGCGTTAAGTTTCGACTCAACTTTCCAAGTTTACTTGCATAAAATTGTGAAAATGATATATTGGATATTAAGGGGCTTCCCAAAGTTTGTTCACGACAGAATTTAAAGTTGACTTAATTATTTCATAGTTTAACCTGTTTTATGAATTTTCTAGGATGGCGCTTTTCATTAAAATTTTGCCGAATTTAAATTAGTTTTTCTAAAGAATTTTAATTAAGCTAGGGGTCTTAAATTAATGGTTAAAAGTTAGCACGAGAACTGATATTTTCTTTATTTAATGAATATTTTCTATGGGTTTGCTTATGTACCTAATACTTAAAGAACAAAGCAATGTGTTTATAAGCTAAGTTGAAACAAACAAAAAGATTTTGTCTTCGGATACGGTGTCAACATTGTATTCAACTAATTATATACTCAAAATATTTTATGAGAAAGCTATGTCCGCCAACTTCCCTCGCAGTGCTTTGTTTTGCGTACGAAAGGCTCTCAAAACCGCAGACACTCACGCAAGTCCCTAACATAATTTTAGGATCTGACCATCAGAGTCCCTTCTCATATCGAATGCCTCGGACGTTTAAAGGGCACGGGATGTTTGTGACAGGGTTCGCCTTGAATGATTGTTCAATAAATAATGATTCTTTCATTATACAAATAGTTATACTTCCCAGGGAGTCCTTGGAATGGCGAACCTACGATTCGCACTTAAGTTAAACATTTGTGTGCGTAAACATGGATGTTTGTCTTAGTCTGGGTGTTTCTATGTATAATATGTACATACATATATTTATTAATACATATTAATAGATAAAAAAGTATATACTACTTATGTTTATCCATTATCTAGTACCTACCCATAGTACAAGCCCTGCTTAGTTTGGGTCTAGATGATATTGTAAATATGCGGTAGAGTATTAATATTATTGTGCAGACAAAGATGACCTTAGACGGTATGTCGTCGGTTCTTCAATTCATATATTATTATTCTATCTATCACATCACAAAGGACGCACGACGTACGACTTAAGCTTTACTTTAAATCCTTACATGTTTAATCATAACTACATGTCGTATTATAAACGCGAAAGTTTGTCAGGATGTTTGATACTCTTTCACGCAAAAACTATCAAACTGTTTTTTGTTGAAATATTGCAGTAACATAAATTATACGCCAGAATAGCACATAGGTTAGCTCTTGTCGCAATGACTAATTTTCACGAGAGCAAAGTCGCATTACACATGGGCTAGCTTTTGTTGCGATAATCAAAATGCAGGCCAAGCTACGAGCAAAAGTAAGTCATGTATATTTTTGACTAGTTATTCCAGATAATAAAGTCTTAGTAATAAACCAGGAAATGCCCTAACATCATTCCTTCTTTTTACCAGCAATCTACTCTATTTCGTATTACCACTAAGAATTCTTCAACATAATTACCCATGAGATTGCGTCCCTTCAAATACAACCAACGATACCATCTGTCCACAATTATCACACAACTTTTACAAGGAACTTGACCGTTACTGTTGTAGTACATCGGTACATGAACGGTAACGTTGCTAATAGCGCGATAATCACAGCTGTTAAGAACACGTGACGGTGTGTACTTAACACGCTACATGTATTACAACCTATTTACCTTGTATATACTGATGTAGTACTTTAGAGGAAGCGATAGACTATTGGAGATAGGTATCAACAAAATGCAATGCTAAGGGTATCGGGTACGAATCCACAGCGAGCACTAATGACTTTTCGGAGTTATGTGCGTATTGAATTGTAAATTATCGCTTGTCCTGTGCCTTGGAGAGCCCGTTAAGACGTGCAACAGATCTTTCGTTATAGGCAGTAAGTACCTATGAATAAACTGACACTAGTGGAGGTCAGATAGGCACTCGCTCTGTAGAAAAGCTATATTCCGTCAAATCCCCTAAGACTAGTAAACAGTCTCCGTGGTGCAGCTGGTATAATGCTATAAGAAGAATGATGATACTAGTGTATTACTTTCTATTTTGATGGTTATACCTTATATTGTAGCGCTCATAGCGTAATTTTGCTTGCAGTTCCTTAAAGTTCAGCAAAGTTAAGCAATGCTTGTTCATTTCGGCAATTGGATGGGTGACAGCGTGTGGCATTTACATCAGATCGCTATTGTGCTACGTACTACGGGTACTAACGAGGCAATGGATAAAGATACGTATGAAAATACTTTTTTTTAAATTCCTACATAATTATTATACGGACTAAGACAGAAATATCCATGTTTATGGACGCAAATGTTTGACTTGAGCGGGAATTGAACGCGCGACCTTCAGCGTGGCAGTCGGTTACACTCCTGCTACGCCACCGGGTCGCCAGTTGGATAGCAAGGATTTAAATGATGCAGAAATATAATACGAACAGTAATGTTGGTTTAATCTCAGTTGTAATCACTAATGTTAAACGCATGTGACGGCTGTTCAGAACCTTAATTGTTTTTTAAACCTTTATCGTCAGTACTATTTGTGATATATAGGCGTATGAATTGTTTTAAGGACTTCGAAGTTGCTTAAGGACGCGTTTACGCTTGTATCAAAAAACCACATATTTCCGGTACATTTTACGACAATTTTAGATAATAACTAATAAAACTAATGATTACGATAAATTGATTACTTTTTTATCTATAAATCAATTTGAAAATAAATAAAAAATATTTAATTAATATTAATGTAAAATCGATTCGAAACGGCGTCTTAAATCAAAAATAGGCATATACTGCTATTTTTGGGTACAAGTTTCTCTCTATTTTTACATTTATTTAGATTTTCAAAGATAGAATAGGGTAGTAAATATAGTCAACTCAAAAACAATTAGATTTTTTTTTTCAAAATATTGTAAATTGACTCAAAAAAAGCAAAAAATCATCTTACATTTTTCTTCTATTTTGCTCGCATACGTGTGTCTTAATGTGTGGCAATAAGGTGCGTTTTATTTAGCCACTTTCTTGATTTATATATCCAAATTCTGCAATGAGATCTCAGTCTGCGCTTGAGCGCCGTCGGGAGTGGACTCTATGTCGCTTGTCGCTGCAGCCCGAAGACGAAAAAAGCAATATACGAATACAAAATATTCGCTAAAATCAATTTGATACTTCTCGTATTCTGTGCGAATTACGTACAAGTAAATTTATTTTGTATAAATGGACATTATTACTTTATTTTGTCCGTTATTTTGAGTCAGAATATTTTTCGGTATTTAGATATTATTTTGTTTCTTGCGTTGAAATCTGGTAAGATTATCTGGACTGATGGTATACCATCCCGTTCAAGTGTTGCGACTGGAACTCATAAAAGAGTAGACGTAGTTATGCCAGGTTGGGGCTCATTTTATTTGTTTTGGTGAGACCCTACCACTGATACAAGTGAAGTAACCTTCCAAGGTTATTCGATGAGTCTTGCTGGTACTCATATGTGAGTAGAGCTAGGCATGCCGAGTTTGGGCTTATTTTGTTTGAACATAAGAGACCCTACCACTAGAACTTATGAAGTAACCTTCCAGGGTTATTCAATGACTATTGCTGGTACTCATGTGTGAGTAGAGCTAGGCATGCCGAGTTTGGGCTCATTTTCTTTGTACATAAGAGACCCTACCACTGCATTTTATGAAGTAACCTTACAGGGTTATTCAATGACTCTTACTGGTACTCATATGTCAGTACAGCTAGGCATGCCGAGTTTGGGTTCATTTTGTTTGTACATAAGTGACCCTACCACTGGAACTTATGAAGTAACCTTCCAGCTTCCAGGGTTATTCAATGACTCTTGCTGGTACTCATGTGTGAGTAAAGCTACGCATGCCGAGTTTGGGCTCATTTTGTTTGTACATAAGAGACCCTACCACTGCATTTTATGAAGTAACCTTCCAGGGTTATTCAATGACTCTTACTGGTACTCATATGTCAGTAGAGCTAGGCATGCCGAGTTTGGGTTCATTTTGTTTGTACGTAAGTGACCCTACCACTGGAACTTATGAAGTAACCTTCCAGGGTTATTCGATGACTCTTGCTGGTACTCATATGTGAGTAGAGCTAGGCATGCCGAGTTTGGGCTCATTTTGTTTGTACTTAAGAGACCCTACCACTGGAACTTATGAAGTAACCTTCCAGGGTTATTCGATGACTATTGCTGGTTCTTATATGTGAGTAGAGCTAGGCATGCCGAGTTTGGGCTCATTTTGTTTGTACATAAGAGACCCTACCACTGGAACTTATGAGGTAACCTTCCAGGGTTATTCAATGACTCTTGCTGGTCCTCATGTGTGAGTAGAGCTAGGTATGCCGAGTTTGGGCTCATTTTGTTTGTACATAAGAGACCCTACCACTGGAACTTATGAAGTAACCTTGCATGGTTATTCAATGACTCTTGCTGGTACTCATGTGTGAGTAGAGCTAGGCATACCGAGTTTGGGCTCATTTTGTTTGTACATAAGAGACCCTACCACTGCATTTTATGAAGTAACCTTCCAGGGTTATTCAATGACTCTTACTGGTACTCATATGTCAGTAGAGCTAGGCATGCCGAGTTTGGGTTCATTTTGTTTGTACATAAGTGACCTTACCACTGGAACTTATGAAGTAACCTTCCGGGGTTATTCGATGACTCTTGCTGGTACTCATATGTGAGTAGAGCTAGGCATGCCGAGTTTGGGCTCATTTTGTTTGTACATAAGAGACCCAACCACTGCAACTTATGAAGTAACCTTCCAGGGTTATTCGATGACTATTGCTGGTTCTTATATGTGAGTAGAGCTAGGCATGCCGAGTTTGGGCTCATTTTGTTTGTACATAAGAAACCCAACCACTGCAACTTATGAAATAACCTTTCAGGGTTATTCAATGACTCTTGCTGGTTCTCATATGTGAGTAGAGCTAGGCATGCCGAGTTTGGGCTCATTTTGTTCGTACATAAGTGACCCTACCACTAGAACTTATGAAATAACCTTCCAGGGTTATTCGATGACTCTTGGTGGTACTCATATGGAAGTAAAGCTAGGCATGCCAAGTTTGGGCTCATTTTGTTTGTACATAAGAGACCCTACCACTGGAACTTATTAAGTAACCTTTCAGGTTTTTCAGGTTTATTCGAAGACTCTTAGTGGTACTCATATGTGAGTAGAGCTAGGTATGTTCCAGTGATGTTCATACAAAATGAGCCCAAACTCGGTATGCCTAGCTCTACTCGCATATGAGTACCAGCAAGAGTGATCGAATAACCCTGGAAGGTTACTTCATAAGTTCCAGTGGTAGGGTCTCTTGTGTACAAACAAAATGAGCCCAAACTCGGCATGCCTAGCTTAACTTCCATATGAGTACCAGCAAGAGTCATCGAATAACCCTGGAAGGTTACTTCATAAGTTCCAGTGGTAGGGCCACTTATGTACAAACAAAATGAGCCCAAACTCGGCATGCCTAGCTCTACTCACATATGAGAAACAGCAAGAGTCATTGAATAACCCTGAAAGGTTACTTCATAAGTTGCAGTGGTTGGGTCTCTTATGTACAAATAAAATGAGCCCAAACTCGGCATGCCTAGCTCTACTCACATATAAGAACCAGCAATAGTCATCGAATAACCCTGGAAGGTTACTTCATAAGTTTCAGTGGTAGGGTCTCTTATGTACAAACAAAATGAGCCCAAACTCGGCATGCCTAGCTCTACTTACATATGAGTACCAGCAAGTGTCATCGAATAACCCTGGAAGTTTACTTCATAAGTTTCAGTGGTAGGATCTCTTATGTATAAACAAAATGAGCACAAACTCGGCATGCCTAGCTCTACTCACATATGAGTACCAGCAAGAGTCATTGAATAACCCTGGAAGGTTACTTCATAAGTTGCAGTGGTTGGGTCTCTTATGTACAAACAAAATGAGCCCAAACTCGGCATGCCTAGCTCTACTCACATATAAGAACCAGCAAGAGTCATCGAATAACCCTGGAAGGTTACTTCATAAGTTCCAGTGGTAGGGTATTTTATGTACAAACAAAATGAGCCCAAACTCGGCATGCCTAGCTCTACTCACATAAGAGTACCAGTAACGCTCATCGAATAACCTTGGAAGGTTACTTCACTAGTACCAGTGGTAGGGTCTCACTAAACCAAATAAAATGAGCCCCAACCTGGCATAACTAGGTCTACTCTTTTATGAGTTCCAGTCGCAACACTTGAATGGGATGGTATACCATCAGTCCACATAATCTTACCAGATTTCAACGCAAGAAACAAAATAATATCTAAATACCGAAATATATCCTGAATCAACATAATGGAAAAAATAAAGTAAAAATGTCCATTTAGGTATATAAAAATAAGAAACTTATTTGTACGTAATTTGCACAGCCAGGCCTATAACACATAGAGACATATCACAAAAAATTCTCAGTTTCAAAATTATTTAGTTGAACTACATTTCCGCAAGTTACCGTACGTAGTACGTACTGTTGCCGCCGTGTCGCTGTAGTGACGCGATTTTGTACCTACTAATTTTGTAAACGCGTCCTTAAGGCGCTGTGTACAGTACACTGAGTTCAGCTGTTGCTGTCACTGTCGGATTGTGTACATAAGAAAGAGAAGCGCGATGACGACGGGACGTTCAGAACGAGTTATTTATCATTAAATACATTAATCCTTACAAATATCTTATTCCAATCGATAAATAAAAACAACAGTTCCCTTTATTATTATATATTACACCACTGTTATTAATATTATCAAGATTTGTTTATAAATAATACAGTTACAATTGCTACAATTTCAATTTTAATGGTTATTTTATGTTTTTTTTTTATCGAGAAAATTTACCGAAAACGTGTTTTGAACACAATGGTCCCCCCATAAATATGATCAAGATTAACATATATTTTTTTAGCTGCTCTAAAATGTATACATTTGGCTAAAAAACTGTTTTGTGAAGCCTATTTTGACTAGGTACAGCGCCTTAAAAGGTTTTTAATGTCCTTGAGAATTGTTCCTTTAGATGCTGTTATGCCTTTTTAAAAAAAATATAATTACAAACGCGCTTAAATATGAGTTTCGTATGATACTGTTCTATTTTTAAATTCTGAAGCAAGTCCCTGACATTTGTTACAAGTTTAAACATGTAATTCACAGCTAAAAGATTTGGGTAGTCGTCAAACCCACGTCTGCCGGTTGAGCAGTTAGGGTCACCAATCAGAGTTCAAAAACAGACCAGTATTAATATTACCTCAGATTCGATGATAAGTTATCGCCACTATTCCCAAAAGTTCATATCTGTCATACGATATAAAATCTTCATGGAAATAATTTCAATAATCGATTTTAAGCTTTCGAGATTTGTAAACATTATAGCTTGGTATTTTCAGACGTTTTGACTTGCACTGCCCCCTTTGACCACGACCGCTGACGTCAGAAAATACTGAGGTATTAATGCCTTAAACATCTTAGTTATCGCGAGGAAAACCCGCTGAATAAACTTGTATAAAATAATGTCAATGTCGCTAGTGTAGAAGATTAGATCACGCCTTTCTATGGTAATGGCGTATTACCTTATTGAGAATGAGTACCCTTCCCACCGCTAGAACACAACTCAAGATTATCTGGCCTGATCTTTTGAAGGGTGGTCATATTCCCCGGTGGGTCTGGTTCAAGAGCGAATGTTCATAATTCTCTTGTGCCGTTTCATCATCATCATCATCATCATATCAGCCAAACGACGTCCACTACTGGACATAGGCCTCCCCCAAGGTTCTCCACACAGACCGGTCTTGAGCCGCCCGCATCCAACCTCCTCCCGCGATCTTGACAAGATCGTCGGTCCACCTTGCGGGGGGCCTACCTCTGCTGCGTCGTCCGGTACGTGGCCGCCACTCCAGAACCTTTCTGCCCCAACGGCCATCGGTTCTTCGAGCTATGTGCCCTGCCCACTGCCACTTCAGCTTGGCTATCCGGAGAGCTATGTCGGCGACTTTGGTTCTACTGCGGATCTCCTCATTTCTGATTCGATCTCGCAGGGAAACTCCAAGCATAGCTCTCTCTATCGCCCTCTGAGTGACCTTAAGCCTTCTGATAAGGCCCATAGTGAGCGACCACGTCTCTGATCCGTAAGTTATCACTGGCAACACACACTGGTCAAAGACTTTCGTCTTGAGACACTGCGGGATATCGGACGAGAAGATATGTCGTAGCTTCCCGAACGTTGCCCAACCGAATTGGATTCGACGATTGACCTCCTTCTCGAAGTTGGACCTACCTAATTGGACTACTTGTCCCAGGTAGATATACTTGTCGACAACTTCGAGCGTAGAGTTCCCAACCTGAATAGGAGCAGGTACAACATGGACGTTCGACATGATTTTCGTCTTGTCCATGTTCATCTTAAGACCTACTTGTTGGGAGACTCTACAGAGGCCATCGAGCATTGTGCCTAGGTCTTCCATGGTCTCAGCCATGACTACGATATCGTCTGCGAATCGAAGGTGAGTGATGTACTCGCCGTTGATGTTGATGCCGAGTCCATTCCAGTCCAGAAGCTTGAAAACATCCTCCAGCGCAGTGGTAAACAGTTTCGGGGATATGACATCCCCCTGTCTCACCCCTCGCTGGAGTTGAATAGGTTTCGAACTCTGGTCCTGGAGGCGGACTGACATAGTGGCGTTTTCATACAAATACTTCAGCACTTCGATATATCGGTAGTCAATCCGGCACCGTTGGAGAGACTGTAGCACCGCCCAGGTTTCGATCGAATCGAAGGCTTTCTCATAGTCCACAAACGCCAAGCATAGGGGCTGGTTATACTCCTCGGACTTCTGTATAACCTGCCGCAGCGTATGTATGTGGTCTATGGTACTTATAGCCTTTACGGAAACCGGCTTGTTCGGGAGGCTGGAAGTCGTCTAGCTTGCTCTCGAGACGATTCGTGATGACCCTCGAAAACAGCTTGTAGACGTGGCTCAGAAGTGTGATGGGTCTGTAGATCTTCAAGAGGGTTTTATCCCCTTTCTTAAAGAAAAGCACCACCACACCTCTGTGCCACGCCTGTGGCGTTTTACCCTCGAGAATGACGGAATTAAATAGCTTCCGGAGGGCTTCTCTAGCGGGTGCACCGCCGGCCTTCAGAAGCTCACTCGTAATTCCGTCATCACCCGGCGCCTTGTTGTTTTTAAGCTGTTTGAGAGCCACACTAATCTCGTGCATGCTGACGTCCGGGATATCTTCGGTATAGTGTCGGGTCAATCCAGCTCTAGGGTCTGACGCTGGAGTGCTTGCGGGTTGTTGCGTTGTCGTGTATAGCTGTCCATAGAACCTTTCGATCTCCTCCAAGAGCTCAGGCTTGGACGATACGATTCTGCCATCCTCCGTCTTCTGCTTTGTCAGCTGACTCTGCCCAACAGACAGATCCCTTTGGAACACTTTGGATCCCTTATTCCGCTCGATCGCCTCACGAACACATTTTGTGTTGTATTGGCGGAGATCGCGAGTCAGAGACTTAGAGATCTGTCTGTTGAGGTGCCGATATTTCGGCATGTCGTCGGAGGATAGCAGAACCATCTTGCGCCTTTCCTCTAACAGCTCGAGGGTCGGATCCGAGATCTTTTTGGTTCTCTGGCTTTTCTGGGGCTTAAAAAATTTTGCCCCTGTTGTATGGACAGCATCCACGAACCCGTTACTGTACACGTCCACATCTACGCATTCACCCAGGCATTCGAAACGGTTCTTGAGTTCGAGCTGAAAGCTCTCGGGGTTTTGGATATGAACCGGTGCCGGTCGGAGCGTGGACTTTATCAACCTCGACCGTTCGAGGCTTGTACGGATATTCAATGTGCCTCTTACCATTCGGTGATCGCTCCCCACTTTAAGTGAATTGATCACGGAGACATCATTGAATATATGCCTCTTCGTCGACATGATAAAGTCGATCTCATTTTTGGTTGCACCGTCTGGACTCACCCAGGTCCACTTGCGGCATTCTCGCTTCTTGAAGAAGGAATTCATCATATAGAGTCCTTCCTTCTCCATAAAGCTAGCCAGCAAGTGACCCCGGGAATTCCGATGCCCATAACCAAATGGCCCCACTCTCAGCTCATCACCGTCGCGTTTGCCCAGTTTCGCGTTAAAATCTCCCATGACCACGGTGTAATGGGTTTTGTAGCCATGTATAGCCCGAGATATGTCCTCGTACATGGCTTCCACCTCCTCATCGGGGTGCGACGAGGTCGGAGCGTATACCTGTATGACCTTCAGCGAATACCGCTTGGATATTCTGAGTATAAGGTACGCTACCCTGCTCGACACACTCCCAATATTTACCACGTTGGTCACGAGAGATTTGTGGACGATGAACCCGACACCACCTTAGGACTGTTGGTCGCCCTCCCGGTAGAAGAGCAAGTTACCGGAATTGAGAACTATCGAGTCCTCCCCCTGTCTTCGGACTTATATAGATAGGCCTATGATATCCCATCGCAACTTGCTCAATTCTTCTTCCAGCTCGACAATATTCTCGTCGGTCCGCAGTGTGCGCGTGTTCAGTGTTGCCAGGGCCAATTGTCGTTGGTGGTGGTAGCCCGATCTCTTCCGGAGATTCTTCGCACCCCTTGCCCCGCCGTTAACATGGCCGCTACCATAACCAGGACTAGCGGGGCTGCCAGGGACTAGGGGCCGGTTTTTAATGGTGTGATTCATAATTGGGAGGGATATGCCATAATCGCCACGCTTGGCAGGCGTATTGGCGATCGCAGTGGCGGAAGTTCTTAGTGCTGGACGCTGCTGCCCATCTAGCATCTCGGGATTTCCTTCCGCCAGGTTCGGATGGTTTGACCGCCATCTTTCGGTTGACTGCTTGCGCTGGGGGAGATATTATGACGAGTATCTACTCGTCAGAGTAACTCCCCCAGTGGGCGGTGGGGTCGTCACGTCCCGACGCCTAAAATTGCGCGAAATGGGAGCCTAGTAGTGTCATTCAATATATTTAATAGACTTGAATTCAAGCAACTCACTAAATTGTTTGTATCGAGATAATGACAAACGCATAGTTTGCGTCTTTGGTTAACTTTAGTCTTTAGTTTATCAGAATCCGTTTATTCTATCAAGAGTTATCGCAATTTAAAAATACATATATCCGCATTGGTTATAACGTGCTTCGGACTTAATTTGGGCATAACCAAACTTAACTAATTTTCTAATATTTATACTGTCAGCGCTGAATCTTAACCCTTTCAGGACCATAAGGATATGGGACTATATATTATGATAAAAACTGTACGAAACAGTTAATTAGGCATCAAATAAACATTATTTTAACTTAAAATACAATAAAATGTTTTGGATTTTTTGGAATTCTTTGGGACACATATAGCATCCCTATGGTCATTGGTGGTAATTTTTTGTTCTAGAAAATTATATTATACGTTTTAGAGATTTTATCAGTTTTTGAGGTATCGTATATACAAGTGCAAATTTATTACAGAAAAAATGTTTATTCATCGATAGGTATACAATTTAAAGTAATAAGCTAGTAGTAATTAGGTGGAATCCAGTGAAACGTAATGTCACATTCATTAGTCTAGAAAAGGTGTACTTTGCAACACAATTACTATTTTTCGGATTTCTATTATACATTGAATAAACTGACACATCTCTTCCAGAAGTTTGGTTATCAATGGGGTGCGTTGGAAACTGTCTTCGTCTGACAGATCTGGGAACTGAACTTGATTTTGAAGTAGGAACGTCATGCTGCCTGACAGAGAAATAGTTTTTCCAACTTGAACTTGTCTGAACTGCAGGCTAGTTTTGATTTCATCGTGAAGTTTTGGGTAGACAGTATGCGCATTATTCACTAAGATATCTAAGAGATCAAAAAATTATCGAAGATAGTATTTTATTTTCAATCAGCAATATATTTCATAACACTATGAGATCAACACGTAGGTATATAATCTACTCCTCCCATATTTTTGTTATATGTGATACAATTTTAGAGCACTTCACTTTTTTTCGCTGATCCAGGTTTGCGTCGTCTTCCAGTATCTATGTCTAAAATTTCAGAAAGTTGATCAATAAGTATATTCCTTTACTTTCCATCAACTTATGAACGATATGCCCCAAAACTTGTAGTGTACATGTCCCTCTCCTTATGTCAATGCTGTTTTCGGAAGATGTTTTCGATTTGTTCGAACGATTCTATATGCCAAAGAGAGTCAATACATCATCATCAACTATTTGAGAAATCGGTACTTCACAGCCATTATATTTCAGATCACAAAAGTCACGAAAATTATTTGGCACGTATGTTCCTTAGTTTCACTTGAAAACTAGTTTTTGATTACTTTGTGCTCTAGTTATGGGTAAAAAAGTTGTAGACGTTGATGGTACAGGTGCCAGACTTATTGATTCCTGAAATTGAACAGCACATCTTCAATTTCATCATCAGAAACACCAGAAACCCCACGATCCTGTATCAAACTCCTTTGACCTTTTTCGTCAAGGTGTAAATCATCTTCTTCATCACTATTATCATCCATCAAAATTTATAAAAGTACCTACATCATCCTTGAATTCAAATAGCTAAGTTAAACTGCCACAATACCAATAAAAATGAATATAATTCACAATATCATCAGTTAAATAAGTTAACAATTTATTACAAATAGCGTCCCTTCCGGACCACTGGGACACTGCTGTCCCTTTATGTTTATGATGTTTTATAACTATAAAAACATAAGTAATGGTTGTGTTAATGAATATAATATAAAGTTACTTACCAAGAAATGATTATAGCACAACAAAAACAATATAAAACATTTTGAAGTTCCTAAAAACTTTTGAGAAATAGGGCAAGTGCGCGCTTAGCGAACAGTCATATTACAATTTTTATAGAAAATATATCGTACTACCTAGGTTGTACCGTCAATGAAAAAAATATAAATAATATGTTTAATAACAAACAAAAAATGTATAATTGGTATTAGGCTTCTTAATTATTATTATATTTTCAAATTATGGGCTAGGGCCACAAATGTCCCTTGGTCGTCAAAGGGTTAACACCAACTTTTAATTTTGCTAGTGGCGCCATCTGGTATTACTTAAAACTTATAATTTTAGCGGTACTTTTGCACCTAGATGGCACCACTGGCAAAATTAAAAGTCGGTGTTAAGATCCAGCGCTGACAATATAAATATTAGAAAAGAAGCTACAATCATTATTGCCCAACTTGAATCTGAAGCATTTGATAACCAATGTGGATATATTTATGTATTTTAAATTGCGATAACTTTTGATAGAATAAACGGATTCTGATAAACTAAAGACTAAATTTAATATTAACCAAAGACACATGTGTTGCTTGAATTCAAGTCTATTAAATTTATTGAATTATAGTGGCGAATCTATAGAATATAATTATAATTATCTATTAACAGAGTAGTTGACCAAGACGAAGCCACCAATTACCCAATAGAATTTTTAAACTCTTTCAATGCACCCGGGCTACCTGCTCATAAAATAGTTCTCAAAGTCGGCGTGCCAATAATTTTATTGGGAAATTTATGCCCACCCAAATTGTGTAATGGCACCCGACTGAGAGTGATCACTGATCAATTTACAGCGCAACATAATAGAAGCGGAAGCACAGAATATATACAAGTACTAAAGCGGAAGTACTCACTGGATGTGGTGTGGGTGAACGGGTTTTTATTCCCCGAAATACCTAAGTAGGTACCTCTAATACCCAATAACTTTCCCTTTCGTTTTAAACGGATACAATTTCCGGTTAGTGCCTGTTTTGCAATGACAATAAATAAAGCTCAAGGGCAGACACTAAAAATTGCTGGCGTGGATCTTACCAGCCCCCGTTTCTCGCATGGTCAACTTTACGTGGCCCTTTCCCGGGTAAACGACTCAAGCAAACTGTTTGTCCACGCTCCGGACAACGGCACACAAAATGTTGTGTACACACAGGCGTTGTAGATAAAATTATCGCGAGTACACTTAACTAACGAAAGACAGTGCGCTGCAAATAGTTATTAGAGTCGTTTACGGTTTCCATATAAAATGGAAGCGGTTTGCCTTAATGGCGGGCGCGACGCGTCGGATTACAACTGGTCCGTAGAGTAGAATATTCTTTATTGCACACCATTACAGCTTATATTACATAGTACTTAGAGCATCGTAGACTTACTATTCAAGTGTTACTTTTTGAGTGCAAAGATTCAAATTAACTAATAATTATGTAATCCGGCTAGATAGTATTTAATAAAAGAAAGAGCTAAGAATTTAGATGGCGGGTACCTACAGGTTACTTCTTTTCTAATACAGTAAGTAAGAAACTTAAATATGAGTGTGAGTTTCATCAACCGATCATTATGTTATTTTACGTTATCAAGGCCACAGAAAGGGATACTTAAGGATACCGACTTCCACGCGGGCGAAGCCGCGGGCACAGCTAGTGTTTAAAACACACGCTCGAATAGTCAGAGGTGTGTGCCCGGGGTAACTGGGGATCGAACCCGAGACACGACTCACTGACACTTTGAATTACGAGAAAGTTCATCTCAGGATAGACTAAGAATACAATGGTTTTAATTTACGTGGTGCCTTCTTTGTTCTGTATCTAATGAAGCATAAACCATAATATTCGAACTAAACGTACGAATCAACTAGACCAAAACATCAAAATTAATTTTGACTTAGTTAATAAAACAGCCTAGCCTTGCAGCCCATCTATTTCCTTCTGCAACAAATGGTTGTTATAAGTTTTGGCCGCAAACAAGTGTAATTTCTCAACAACAATAACATCTCAGCTTCAATATTTCACATTTGAACATTTCTCAAAAACTGTAAGAAAACTTGTGAAGCATTATAACAGTCGTGTTTTACATTTTCAACAAGTGTGTAGGATCTAGATCCATCTGTTTGTAAGTTCGAACTCATAAATCTAACGGGCACTCCTTAGGGACTGGTTTGACCTTACACAATAGCCTGAAGTATTACTTACAAGGAAACCGTTGGAAATTTATCGGCCTCTCCTATATATGGTTATTTATTGTTACTTGTTTATTGTACACCATAGGGTATTAAGCGATTGGGTTCGCCTGTTTTTTGGGACAAGGTTATCTCAAAGTTTTGTAGGGGATTTTTATTTTCTTTCGGTTGTTGGTAGGGTGAAAGCGTTAAATGTATTTCTTTGGGTTATAGGTAGTGTTTGTATCTTTTAGAGTGCTATGATTAAAGTATAGCACTGATTTTTATGGAGTAACTAGTAGTGGTATAGGGTAAATGAGCGAATGTGCATAAACAATCATACAAGTACATGTGTATAATAACTTATGTACCTACTTGTATAAGGCACAAGAAATTTGACTCGCATGAGGCTGAGTCTTTCATAAACTAAGTACTTCTAATCAATAATAATCATCACACCGTTATCTAAATTGAATATCAATATCTTATCATGGGGTTGTCGGTGTCCAATGTAAGTCTAATCAAAGCGAGAATATTAGCTTTTTACACCAAACCTGCTACCAGAAAGGACGGAAATATTCAATGGTTTTAACCAAAATAATGACATGGTTAAGTGTATCTTTAGGTAAATACTGTCAAATACCTTGCTTACAGCCGGGTGTACTGGATTGACGTGTTCTCGAAGACGCGGTACAAGTGACAATCTTCTGTATGTATAAAATCCTTGCGTTACGGACTGACTGACAGACAAGCTACAGCCAAAATTATTAGGCGCAGGAAGCTGAAATTTGGCATACCTATATGTTTCTTAGGGACCGTAGAGGTGCACTAAGAAGGGATTTTCCGAAATTCTGACGGGATCGGGTAGCAGGGAGTAAATTAAAATAAAATATGTGGGCATAGCTGCAGGCATCCTCTAGTAATCAATAATTAAATAAGCACATAACTTCAAAATCTCTAAAGTGTCTGTCAACTTAAACTCGGCTTTCCAAGGAGCAATTATTATATATATAAAGAGTAGAAATCGTATATGCATCTCTATTCTCCCTGATAACAGAACTGCATAATAATATGTTCGAGTGTGATAACCATAGAGCTTTTATACGTGTTTTATACAGCCTTGAATGACATATGCCAAAAAAATATTATGTCATCTCGATGTTCATCCAGCTGGAAAGAAGTTGTGTTGAAGATAAACTGCAATTTTAATTGCTACAAAATATTATTATTGTGAATATCATTACTTTTAGACATAAAAAATTACAATAGTTTGTAGTGCCGTCGACTGTAAAAGCCGAATAGGACTATTGACCGAAAATAGTAAAAAAATATCTTTCCACCGGTAAGTCATAATTAGTAAAATTGTAGATATCTGCCGTGATAATTCCCCAATCATTTTTGTAAAGCCCATACTTAAAGATAAAGATAATGATCACCGTTGACACATATTTTATTCCACTAGTCACAAGGAAATAAATATAATAGAAATATTTCGATAAAAAATATGACGATAGTGTTGTAATACAATTGTCAGTTAGAAAACCAGTTTCTGAAAGATTATAATTTGAATAATTTGTTATTCATTATGATTATTTGTAGATTTCCAAAGAATGAAGATTTGAAACGAATTGGTTCCGAAATATGAGAAAGGCAGAATGGCAACCGTCCAATTCTTCTAAACTTTGTTCGCATCATTTTGTGTCTGCTTGTTATCAAGAAGGATTTCAAAGAAAAGTTTTGCATTCTTATGCTGTGCCTACTATTTTTACTAACCAGATATCTAATACTGTGGTTTATACTTCTACTTTATTATTATTAACTTATATTTTTGTCAATCAATATATACCAAAATTGTAACTGTTAAAATATGCTATAGTTATCATATATACATATATGTATATCATAAACAGATTTGTGTTTTAATTTTCAGAAATGTCCGAAATAACGAAAACTTATTTTTAGAAGTAAAATATAGCTTACAGGATGAACATATTGTTCGTAAATGTTAACTGTTTCCGCCCATGTACATCCCATTTTGGTAATACATATAGTATCTCATCTGCCGGGCAGTTATAGTGTGCGTCACTTTGTGGAATAAATAAATAATTTTGACTATTTTGCCTTTTTTTTTCAATTATTTGCCAATACCAATGTCAGAAAGAATGCGAACATAAAATAATTCGCTGATTGCCAATGCACTGATCATTGCAAGACATAATAGATTTTTAATTATGTCTAACTGTCTTGTCGGTATAGCAACATTCAACTGGTTAAATATAATAGCGCAGCTTTTCACTCCTTCAAAAATTGTATTTATGTTTTAGTATTGTCAATTAAACAGGAATTAAAGGTAATAATTTTTGTCGGATTATAAGAATATTGTCAAATTGTGATACCGAGCAATGTTAAACTGCTCTGTATACTGTTCCTATCTAGGTACTACATACCTGGAGGATTCCTTTACAAATAACAAGTTACCAACTTATAGTACCAAATGTACGGTTAAGACAAAACTTCATTTTATTGTAATGCAAGTACTTTATGTTATTTCGAAATTTCTGAAATGCGAATCATCATAGATGTGGATAAAGTATACTTTGACCACCAGTTCAAAGCGCATACTTGAATTCCTCCTGTGAATAAGCGGTAGGAAAGGAGCACTCCGAAGGACATTGTCAATTCGATTGCCGACTTCGTAATTTTATGAGAAAAATTGAATTTACCATTAATATTGCATTATTATTTCAGCTTAAATACATCCTTTGCTGGACATAAGTCAAGTCGCCTTAAGATAGTAATCATATCTTATTATTACCTCTCTTTTTTTCCATTTATTTAGGACAACAAACAGTAACATTGATACATTACTTAACAATATTTAAGTACACTAAAACATACTTCCAGCGAAACCAGCACCATTGTCCACAAATTAACATATTATAAAGTACCTACATATGTACAGGTTTTACTTGTAAAAAAAAAGACATAATTAAACCCAATTACACTGAACTGACATTGCAATATAACTTACAACTATACAAAATCAAGTGAAAACGAGTATATAATCTTACTTATTTCATTTTTAAAATATGACGTTGAACATGCAAAAAAATCTACATCAGTAATATAGGTGTTGTAAATTTTCATTATTCTACTTAAGGGGCAGCGTTCACCAGCCTTAGTTCTACAATTCTTTGGCGCAAACAGACAAAATTTGCGAATACTTCTTAATGAAGTTGAACGTGTGGGTACAGAAATGTATATTTGATTCATGAGCCAATTATAATTGAAATTATTGCGAGATATGTTAAATAAAAGCATAATATCTAAGAAAGTTCTTCTCGACTCCAGTTTAGGCAAAGAGAATTTCTTTAATAGATTTTCATAAGAGGACTTAGAGCGGAAACATCTGTAGTTCATGGATCGTAGGAACTTACGTTGTACTGACTCTATTTGGCCTTTGTATTTGGAGTAATAAGGATTCCACACATATGTTGCATACTCTAATTGTGAGCGAATAAGAGATTTGTACAAGAGAAGATAAGAGGAATGGCGTTTGAAGACCTTACAGGACCGCATCACGAAACCGTATAATTGGAATGCTTTGCCAACTATGTGATTGATATGAATATCGAAATGTAGCTTACTATCTAGGTATATACCCAGGTCTTTTATGACACAAACTTTTTCTAGTTGATCGTCTTGTAAAACGTAGGAATATTCGAAGTTATTAATTTTTTTCGTGAAGGTTATACTTTTACATTTTTGGATACTTAGATGTAATTTGTTAAGCAAACAATAGGCAGACAGCCGATTTAAATCATCTTGAAGTTTATGACAATCATCTAAGCAAGTTTTATCACGGTAGATTTTGAGATCATCAGCATATAATAAAAAGTGGGTATGTTTGTAACATTCTTTTATATCATTAATAAATATTACAAATAGCAACGGCCCAAGAATTAATCCTTGAGCTACACCAGAAGTTACCTTTATAATATTTCCAGAAGTAATACTATTAATAACTATCCGTTGTGTTCTGTTTTTAATATACGAAGTAAACCACCGCAATAAATTGCCACGAATGCCGTTAAAGGCGAGCTTCTGAAGAAGTAAGTCGTGATCCACCTTTTCAAAAGCCTTGCAAAAATCGGTATAAACAGAGTCTACTTGTACCCTACGGTCCATGCTTTCAAATAAAAAGTTTACGTATAGCACTAAATTGCTAATGGTGGAACGCTTTTTCACAAATCCGTGTTGTTCTTCAATTATTATGTTATGTAAGTACGGGTAAATGTAGTTATGCACTAACCTCTCAATGACTTTTGACAAGGTGGAAAGCAGTGATATGGGACGATAGTTTGTGATGTCATTCTTATTACCATTTTTAGAAATTGGCGTTATATTAGCTAATTTCCATATGTCGGGCACAAAACCGTCTTTTAAACTATTATTATACAATATATATAGTGGTATTGCAATGGTATCTGCAGTACATTTCAAAAAGAAAGGTGTAATGCCATCCGGCCCTGGTCCTTTGGTGATGTCAAGAGCTTTAAGTTCTTTAATAATTGCATTTTTACTAATTTGTAAGTCTGATATAATATAATTACAATTGTGATTAATAGGAGACGAATCTGGATCCTGCCCACGCCCTCCCTGTTCATACACAGACCCGAAAAAGTTGGAAAAGAATTCAATAATCTTTTCAGGTTGATCAGATTCATGATCGCTATATCGCATAGTGGACGGAATACCAGACTTCTTATTAAAGTTTTTAATAAATGACCAAAATTTTCTGACATCTTCTTTAATATCCTCTTCTTCAGAATTTATATACTCATCAAAACATTGTTTACTAAAAGTCTTAAACCTAGCACGAAACATAGAAAATTCCTCATAGTACACTTTCGATTGAAATCTTTTCCATCTCTTCCAAGCTTTTTCTTTATCTTTAAACATATGTTTAAGAGGAGAACTAAACCAATTAGGGAAGTCACTGGTTTTAGATTGTCGTAATGGAATATGCATCTTAATAATCTCATAAATTTTTTCATAAAATATATCAACCGCACACTGCACAGACAAGCCTTTAAAGAGCTTGCACCAGTCTATATTATAAATACAATCATTGATAAGTTTATAATTTCCTTCTAAAAAGCAATACTTGGCGGGATAACTAAACCTTAATAGCTGTATATGGACATTAAGTGATATTAAAACAATAAAAGGCGGGTGGAGTGGATCTATTGGCACAAGTGTGTTGTGAGGCGATAAACAAGTACATTTATCATCATTACTAATAAACAAGTCTCAAATTCGATTCATACAGTTCTTTAAATTGTTAATTTGTACGCTCCCAGTCGATTGTAAGAAAATATCTAGTCTATTTCCTATAATACTGTTACTATTCTGAATAGACGTACCTTGCCACTGCAGAAATGGTAAATTGAAATCACCGGCAATGTAAAAATTATCTAAGTGGTCGTTACAACTCAGTTCAAATTCTAATGCGTTTAAAAAAGTGAAATATGTATCTTGATTCTGGTTGCAGGGTATGTACACGCCACAAACTAGGAAATTTACACCTTGTAAATTGAATTCTTATACAACGTAGTCAATACACGGATTTAATGGACTATCAGATAAGTAAATACCTTGGCTAGAGTGCAGATAACGTCGTTTGGCCAAAATCCCTCGGCGTACAGCCACCAAAACACCACCACCATCACACTTACCTGTTGCCGTCCTATCCCGGTCACATCGTTATAAAAAGTAACGGGCATCTATGACTTCACTATCCGAAATATCCGGGATTAACCACGTTTCTGATAAAATAATTATGTCATAAGAATCACATAATATATTCATAAGTAACGTATTTAGTTTCGTTCTAAGTCCCCTACAGTTTTGATAATACACTGCAATTTTATCAAACACTATAACAAGATTCTATAAACAGTATTACTACGAGTGAAGGCAAATTAATAATTAAGTGTAAATTAGATCGCCATAAATTGTCGACATTCGATTTAGTTTCGCCAAAATAATAATTATATTTAACTTTAACACTAATAATTAACAGATAGAAATCAACTCGTAAAATATACATCATAACTATTAATAAATTAAGTAAGGAGGTAGACTGAACGCTGCCAATTAACAAAAGGAATGTACGCATAGAGTAGTCAACGTGACAGAGACTGCACTCGTAACAAGCGACGAGTGAGACATTTTTTATATAACAGGTTACAATATATGAAATTAAAAATAAACACTTAATGAATATGAAAGCGTTATGCATCTGAATTCGTTTTGATTTTAGATAGGTCTTGCTCAGATCGTATCGCAGTAACTGGAGATGTTTTGTTAGCCCTGACGAGGATAGTTCCATGTTTGATCCATACAAATCTATAATTGTTCTTCTTTGCTCTCTCGCGAGTTTCACGAAATAATTGCTTTTTTTCAGTGTAAGATGCTCGTTGAAATACACTTTTTGTGATGGTCCGGAAATGCCTATTTCTTCAGTGGTAACTCCTTTTTTCAGACGAACAGCTGCAAGAAAGTCGTCGCGCAACAGACGGCTTGAGAATTTGACAATTATATTTTTACGTCGTGAATTATTCGTAGCTGTTGGTACTCGGTGTATAGAGGTTATATCTTGCTTATTCAGCGGATGTTTAATAATGTTTGCGATATTCTCTATGATACCAGTCAGATTCTCTCCACGTTTTTCTGGTAGGTTATGAATTTCTGCATTACACATGCGTGCTTGTTGTTCCACATTATCAATTTTAGTCTCTAAAGCAGAAATTTTCGATGAGTCGATCAAACAAGCATGTGAACGATTCTCAAGAGCGGTAACACGTGCAGATACTTCTTCAGTTTTCGCTTTCAATTCTTCAAAATGAGTATTCATAAAGTTTATCGACGTTTTCAGGTCACTAAGCTCATTGGTAAATGCTGAGATCATACGTTCTTGCTTTGCAAACCAGTTTTCAAGACTGGCTAAAATGGAAGATTGGAAACGTTGAAACTCACTTCTAAGGGATTGAATTTCTGAATTGCACGTACTTTGACGGTAGGTTATTTGAGGCGGTGGCGACTCCTGTTCCATTAGAGAATTGTCGATGCTCATTTCACCGATCCTAGCCACATGTTTGGTACTGTCACCACGATTAAATGTACTATTTAAATTTTCCATCATTAGCGTTTGCGGTCTCTGATGTTAACACTACTCTGTGTAACTGGGCGCAGGTAACAAGAAGGTACTCAGTTAACTCGTACAGCGAAATACGGCGCATAGGTGTCTATGCTCGACGTTGACACTACTGTCAACGTCGAGCATAGACGTTGACAGTAGACATAGACTCTTTGTACAGTATTTGTTTCTTTGTAGGCACCTAAATTCTATACTCTAAATAAAAGCTCGTAAAATTATATACTACTGGTATATTATTTAATCAAATGCTTATCTTATCTCTAAATACCGAATTATATACCAATACCAATCAAAGATTAATACATGAGTACATCACTATTGACAGTTATTTCTTCTTTAGAAAAATTGCGACATGAGTATTTCAAGAGGTAATAAATACAATACATCTGTCTCGGTTACACCTATGACATTTTATACAAGTAAAATGAAATACCGATAGGTTTTTTGTTTATGCTTAAAGCTATATCTCCATATAATAATTACTCCTTGGTATTTTATATTAATAACGCTTTACTACAGAATACTTTAGAAATTAACAAGCGGCGGTAGCCCAGTGGTGTACGTAACGGACTGCCGAGACGATGGTCTCGGGTTCGATCCCCAGGTACTTCGGGCACACACCTCTGACTTTTCGAAGTTATGTGTGTATTAAAAATGTTAATTATCGCTCGCTTAATAATGTGCCCGGTAGATGGCAATAGGCTCGCCCCCTATTACATTGGGACCGAAACATATCTGGCGAAGTGTGGGTGTGTAATACACCTCTACCTACCCCTTCGGGGATAAAAGGCGTGAAGATATACTTTAGAAATACAAACAATTCGTTAGACTCCACTAAAAGCTTGCTCTCAAAAGTCAAAACCCGTTAATTATTTAAACACACACACACACATATATATATATATATATATATATATATATTCAACAAAATATTCGAAATTCGTCAGTCAAGTAGTGGCTGTGTCTAAATGAAGGGCAAACATGTAGCCTTGAAACCGAGCGCAAACAGAACTGAAACACAAATGTTTGCGTGACGATCAACGAATAAAAGCCGTGTTTAGATGCGGTGGGTAAGGGCGATTCAGACTGATGGTGTTCGCGGCAGATAAAATTCTGCCTCGTTTTAATTTTAAGTAATTAATTTGTTACTTTAAACAATTGATGGCCAGAGAACTATTTTAAGCGACTTAAAAAATAAGTGCAATTGTTGAAGCTTACTGTCATTTAAGGAGTTAAGCTTTTTACATGGAATAGAGCTTTTCAAGTCAGTTTGCTAGCGGTAGAACTATGTACCTACATACCGATGTTAAGTGTTTTGTAACTAAGAAGGACAATAAATTCGAGCGTTATTTTTTACACAATAGACAGTAAGGCTATGAAAACCCTTCGATACAAGATTTATTGTGACTGGTTTTACAAAACTTTATAACATATATCTTTTCTCTTTTATGGTGAACAGCTAGATGTATCTATGCAATGCACCGATTGTTTGAGAATTGGACATTTAGGGAGTTGGAATTTTTAGTTGTAGGACATTTTGGGAATTGGACATTTTGAGAACGTTTGACGTTTCGGGATAGAATTGGACATTGCGAACTTGAACGTTTATATTACGACTAGATGATGCCCGCGGTTACACCCGCGTTATTTAAGGCTACTGCTCCGCTCCCGTGGCTCAAAGCGTGAAGTTATATAGCCTATAGCATTCCTCGATAAATGACCAATCTAACACTGGAAGAATTTTTCAAATCGGACCGGTAGTTCTTGAGATTAGCGCGTTCAACCAAACAAACAAACAAACAAACTCTTCAGCTTTATATATTAGTAGTAGATGCCGACAGCGTCTTACTATCCATACGAGTAGAGCCATCCATCTTATCGCTGGTCAAATAGGAGCTGGCTGGTCAGTTACCAAAATGAAACAGATGGTCACATTTTATTCATTTTCTTTGCTATTGAACAAAAGCTACTATTAAATATTAGTATGATCTTTTGACATACAATTAAACACGTAGAGACTATTTTGTGTTGGTTTATAAAGATGAGGGGTAATCAAATCCTTCTCACGTTACGGTACATGTAAGGGGTAATTTTTTCGTAGTCTAGTGCACAGAATCAGTCAGCTGCGATTTATCTGGCCTACACAATAGACCTGAGATTATAAAAGAGTAGACTACCCATGATAATAGCGACGAGACACATTAAAGGGCTAAGCTGTGAAGATTCTGGAAAGTCAACCACGCACCAGACGCAAGGTCCGAAACGTGTACCGATGATTTCATTGGAATTGTGGGCAGCAGATGGATGCGGCGAGCAAAATTAAGTAATATACTTGCCCACTACTTCTTAGAATAAGAAAAATATCAATGGAACTAAATACTTGATGTCTGTGATCGTCACTTCAGGTCACGTAAGAACAATAGTCTGAGTGGTGACCTTGTTTTTGTAAAACTATATCCTTGGCCTATTTTTTCTGTGTCACTAATTGTGCAAAAAGTATTAAGTACTTGGTATGTTAGAAATATAAACACTGTTATTCTTCTTGTTATGTATCTATAGGACGAGCTCTGAGGCCTATGTGTAGCAGAGAACGTCTAACGCCTGATATGACGAAGCCAGTGTCCAGAGTTACCGTAGGCAGGTAGGAAATTGTTCAGAGTGCGCAGTGGAAGTTGTAATACATCTACCTGACCACGATAGACAATTTATCTAAACAGTATTGCTGCGATTGCATAGTGAATTACAACTAATAATATTAATAAAATGTCTTACCAAAGATCTCGGTGGTGGTGACGTTGTTGAGTGGACCTATAAGATTAAACTCATAATTTTGGCCAAAATAACAAGAAAATCGTTATAAATACCACAGGGTCCAGTTCGGCGAAGTCCTGCTCCTCGGGCACCAAACAGGAATGCACACACGTGTTACAAGTTTCAATGTTACTTTTGTCAATCGCTCACAACCTCGTCGGACAACTTCATATAGCGACGGTTGCGAGGTTATTAATTACTATAATTAACTCAAAAACTCAAAATTACAAAAAACTGTGTGATTACAAGATACAGCGCATGAGCGAGCCCAAACTTTTTATACCGGGAAACGGACAATGAACCAAAGAGAGTGAATGACAGTTCAGTGTGACCATAGTCAAAATTTACAATAGACTAAACTAAACGTTACTAAATCGATATAATCGACTTGACCCATCACAAACAATATTTCTATTTAAAACATCGACCCGCCCCGGACCGGCCTACCGGTCCGCTAATCGGTTGGTAGAAGTGACAATGTTGCAACCGCTCTTCTCAGAATCGAACCGTCCACCAAGACCTCAGCAAATCGGGGAACTCCACCAGCACCAGTTACCAAACGAAGAAGGCGCCCCCTGCGCCATCTGAGTGGCGGAAGGTTAGCCTCCTTGATCAAAACGAGATCAACAATCTTGGGTGGATCGGTCTTGTCGGTCCACTACCGCGTTACTGGAGTATGTGCAAATATTCCAAATTCCAGCGTTTCCAAAAGCTCTGAGTAATCTGGCGTACCAATTCAAAACGCGAGAGACGACCAGGTCTCGTATCAATGTAGGGGTACTTAGGCAAGGCGACAAGTGGGCGACCAATCAAAAAATGGCCCGGCGTAAGGGCCTCCAAATCATTTGGATCTGAGGAGATCGGGCACAACGGCCTCAATCTTACAAAACACAGTTGCAAGTTCCTGAAATGTAAGGACAGATTCACCGATTGTCCTGCGCAAGTGTGTTTTGGCCGATTTTACAGCGGCCTCAAAAATACCACCCCAGTGTGGACAATTTGGTGGAAAAAACAACCTATTTATCCCACGTCGGGCAAGTCTATCACCTATATCAGCCTTGTTGGTTTCAAGGAAATTAACAACATCATTCAAATAATTATAGGTGCCCTTGAGGTTAGTGCCGCAATCAGAACGGATCAAGGAAGGCAGCCCTCTGCGGGATACAAATCTGTCAAATGTGGCTACAAACGCCTCGGTAGTAAGCGAGGAGACCAGGTCTAAGTGTACGGCCTTTGTGGAGAGACAAACAAAAACACACAAGTAGGCCTTGACAGTCTTGCTGTTTCGAAGTGTCGACGTTTTCACCAAAAAGGGACCAGCGAAGTCCGTGCCAACACCGTCAAACGTCCTGCTTTCAGTTACGCGATCTGCCGGTAAGTCCCCCATCAAGGGCTGCATGGTAGAAGCCTTGAGCTTATAGCAAGGGATGCAGCGAAAGACTACACTTCGAATAATTCTTCGGGCAGACAAAATCCAAAACTCGCGTTGCAAAATAGCCAACAGGGCATTACAACCAGCATGCGAATTTTTGAGGTGACGGTCAGTTACCAACAAGCGTACCAAATGACCGTCCTTAGGTAACAACAGGGGGTGACGTGCCCCAATAGGGAGGTTGGCGTTCTTGAGACGCCCTCCAACGCGCAAGAGACCCGTATCGTCCAAAAAGGGGTTCAATTTAGATACAGCTCCCGATAATTTCGATCTCCCTGACTTAAGGATAGCAATCTCCTTCTCAAAATACGCCAATTGCACAGAACGAATCCAAAGGGTGAGGGACTCCTGTCGCTCCTGTGGTGAGAGAAACGGTGTCAGTCATTTCTGTTGTGGGTGCCTAAAGTTAAAAACAAAACGCTTTATCCAAGCAGTAACACCTAACAACTTGTCGAGGGAGCTGTAACGATTCAACAGGAAATGCGGGTTCGAAGGCGCATTTTATTTATTTATTTATTTATTTATAATAGGTGCACAAACAGATTACAATCTTAACATAGTAGGTAGTTAAGTGAACATAATATATAATCTGGACAGTAATCCTAAGGTAGTGTACACATCATGCATAAATCAAAGCAGATTACTCGTGCAAAACAAGACAAGAAAATGTTACAAAACAAATTTTGATTCGTTAACAATACACTCGGTTATCGTAAGAAGGTTTATTACCATTAGGTAATAAACCATTTACGGCAAACATAATAATATTAATAAAAATGATAATAAGGTGAAACTACAATCACAGTTATTAAACTGTGAATTGTAATTTCACACCAAAAATAAACTTTACACCATAAATAGACTAGACTTGGAACTTTTCAGAACTAAGGACACCTGATACTAACTTTTTGTATTTATTAAATTTTGCATTAAATATGTCCACCTCTTTATTAACACGTGCAATTTCATTATATGTTCTACACATTCTAACAATTGGATTATAGAATGACGAATGCGTTTTATAGTAAGGAGACCAAACTGGGCAACAGTATTCTAAGATACTTCTAACCAGACTGAAATAAAGGCACATGGTGCTTTGAGTATTTTTAAACTCTTTAGTGGACCTTATAATAAATCCCAGAAGTTTGCTACTTCTCTTTACAACATGTTCGTAATGTGAACGGAATGTTTACTCCCTGTCAAATAAAACTCCGAAATCTTTTACTACCTCTTTTCTATTTAATACGTCGTTCTGAATAAAATTCCACCTTCTCAAGAGCGAGTGTTCGTAGACCCGGCAAATTGGAAGTATTCAAAACTGGCGTTCGAAGCCAATCAATTTGTGGTAGACTCAACGATTCCGGACCCCACCACAGCGAATGACCTATCAAACTAGGCGTCAAGCATCCGCGCGAGGCACAATCAGCGGGGTTGAGCTCACCTGGCACGTGTCTCTAAACAAGCTTGACTTCAGATTTTTGGATTTGGGAGACGCGATTAGCGACAAATACCTCCAAGGTGTGGACAGAAGCCTTCAACCAACAGAGAACAATTTGGCTGTCTGTCCAGGCGTAGGTCCCATTAATACAAATGCTTTTACCCAAAGTACTAGACACGTGGTTCAATAAGCGTACAAGTAGTGCTGCTCCCGAGAGCTCCAATTTCGGAATGGTCAGAGATGTCCGAAGGGGTGCAACCTTGCTCTTCGCCATGATCAGGGAAACTCTCACCTGACCTGAGGCACTGACTGTGCGCAAGTACACCACGGCCGCGTGACCACGTTCCGAGGCATCACAAAACCCGTGAAGGGTGGCCTTGTACTACCCGGGAGGAAGGATGGGACGAGGCAAGGAGATCTCGTTGACGGCAGGAAGCGAGGATTCAAAAGAGGTCCATTCCTCAACAAGAGTGCCGTGTAGAGGTTCGTTCCAGGTCAATCCTGCTGTCCAAAGCTTCTGCTAGAAGCATTTTGCCCAAAATATAACTGGACAGATCCAACCGTTCGGATCAAAGGCTCTGGCGACAGTAGACAACACGAGACGTTAAGTCCAAGAACAAAGCAATTTTAAGTCTACGTCGTACGTAAAGATGTCTTGGGCTGGTCTGTACTGAATGCCGAGAACAACCATCATGGCGGGGTTGTCAACAATCTCAAAAAGATGTGGATCCTGCTGATGATCCTCTGGCAAGCCCTCCAAAAGCGCTGGTGAGTTGGAAATCCATTTACGCAACTCATAACCAGCGGAGGCCAAAATACCTATCAATTCGTCCCGCAGGAGGATCGCATCGTCCGCTGTGGAGGCGCCTGAACAAATGTCATCCACGTAAATATATTTTTTCAAGATGGCGGAGGCTCGTGGGAAACGTAAGCCTTTGCGGTCTGCGAGCTCCCAAAGTGAACGTATTGCCAAGTAGGGGCTTGACCTTAACCCGTACGTATTAGTATTGAGCTCGTAGACGATGAGGCTCTCCAAAGGATCAGCTGGAAACGACAACTTTCAAACTTCCCCTAAAATTTCTTTTTATTTATAGACTCACGCCTGTATCCCCGAAGGGGTAGGCAGAGGTGTAATTTTACACCCAAATTTCGCCCTGAATTTATAGGTCCCACGTAGTAGGGGGCGAGCCTATTGCCGTACCGGGCACATTACTAGACTCCGTGCTGCTACTGAGAATTGCCTCACGGAAAACCCCAATAACACTTTTCCCGACCCGGGAATCGAACCCGAGACTTCCCAATCCCACGCGCACATTTATGCCGCGAGACCAACGAGGCAGTCTTAATAAATTCATTTCTAATTTTATCTATCCTTGTCACCCCACACATCCATCCCCACATCCTCATCTCTGCTACATGTAATCTTCTTTCATCCATTGTCTTCACAGCCCAGCATTCTGATACAGTGCGACAGGTCTTATAGTGGATTTGTAGATGTTTCCTATTAGTTTAAGGGGCATCCGTGGGCCGCAAGTTGTTCCTGTGACCTGTCGCCATTTCATCCAACCTGAGTTGACAAAGTTGACACCAGGGAGCATCTGCCTGTATGTCCGCCGTAAGGGCGTCCATTATTAGCAGTCCGGATCAACTGTACAGTTGTACAGTTACAGGAAGTATGTGCATACTTACCAGGCACTTTTTTCTTCTTAAGGGCCCACCACAAAACTCTCTATTCGACCATATGCCTTTTCGAGATCCACAAAAACCATGTGCAAGATTTTGTGTGTACTTCTGTACTTTTCGCATAGTTGGCGGATCGCGAAAATGGCATCTGTTGTACCTAGACCAGGCAAAAACCGGATTGGTTTTGTAAAATAACACTCTATTCTCTCAATCGTCGTTCAATCGCTTTCTCACAAGCTTTCATACTGTGTGAAATTAGCTTTATTCCTCTATAGTTATTACACTCCAGCACATCACCTTTGCTATTATAGACGGGCACCAGCGAACTGCTACACCTATCATCAGGTATGGCTTCTTCCACCATATATAAAGCTAACCATTTCCATCCGTCTACTTGCAGTATCTTCCACACTTCACACACTTCAACTGGCATTCCAACGGGCCCTGCAGTGTTTTCATTCTTCATTCCATTTACTGCTACTCTCACTTCATCCTCACTTACCTTTCTTATTAGCCCCTCATTCACAGGTATATTCTCAAGCACACCACTCCAATCATTTTCTTCATTCATCAGTCTTGCAAAGTAATTCCTCCATCTATCCTTAATTTTGTCATCCGCGCATAGTACCTTCCATTTTCATCTTTTATTCACTTTATGCTACATATTTTATGTACATCCCTTGTTTTTCTCGCTCTAGCTTTAGCTAGCCGGTATAGTTGTTTTTGGCCCGCCGGGCTGTCCAAGTTATTATATAAGCTCTCTTGGGCTGCGGCTTTTGCCAAAGCAACGGCTTTAACATAAACTTTTATCAAGTATAGGTAAATGAAAAAAAAACTGTAAACTTAAATATAAACCCTAGTAATAGGGACTATAATAACTTATCGTTGTATAGTTTTTAAAAAAGAAATGGCTTCAAACCTTACTTTTAGAAGATTTTTTCATTCTTTTTCATCTTACCTTTGCAAAAGGTATGTCAACAAAACGGAATTTGTTTTCTTTTCGAGGGTGGTACTCGAGTGCTAAATATCTGTAGGTATTGAGTCCTGAATTCTACCGCATCCCGAATCGAGTTTCGATACTTTGTGGCGCGAGGTTGAATTCTGATGCCGACTCATGAATAGTGGCAGTCACCCTTCGAAATCTGTATTGATGTGGAATCCATTGTTTGGAATAAACCTTTTTGCTTAAGGTTTAATTATAAGGGGTGATTTGTGTTGTCACCCCTTCAATTGGAAAGTTTAATTAGGTATATTCGTGCAATTATTGCGATTGCAAAGATTTGTTTGGTAAGTAAGAGCGAATTTTGAAATTATATATTTTCCTGGCTACCCATGGGGTAGTAAGCCTTCATCCTAGGAAAGCATTTTGTTTTCGTTTAATAATATGTTTTGTAACAGAAAGAAGATTTTACTACATAATTTATAATTCAATGCGCATTTAACTTTGAAAAGTTAGTTGTACGCGCCCTGGCTGTCAACTCCAGACCCATTGCCATGCAGTCTTTTGGGCTCTACTAGGCTACCGCTGTCATAATTCGAATATAGATTTTTTTAATGCTTCTACCTTTTTCCCTCGCAAGCGGCGGTAGCCCAGTCGTGTACGCAACGGACGTCTCGGGTTCGATCTCCAGTTACCACAGGCACACACCTCTGACTTTTCGAAGTTATGTGTGTATTAAAAATGTTAATTATCGCTCTCTTAACAATATGCCCGGTAGATGGCAATAGCGTCGCCCACTATTACATTGGGACCGAAACATAACTGCGAAGTGTGGCTATGTAATATTGCTCTGCCTATGTCATATTTTTCTAAACTTTTTATCAGGTTTGGCATTAACTTCCACTTTAGATAGAGGTCCCAGTTTGATTTCTAGAGATACATATTTGACGTAAGCTTTATACAAAATATTATCTTAATATATAAAATCCTTGCGTTACTGACTGACTGACAGACACGCTACAGCCGAAACTATTGGGTGCAGGAAGCTGAAATTTGGCATGTATGTTCCTTGGGGACCGTAGGGGTGCACTAAGAAGGGATTTCCCGAAATTCCCACGAGATCGGCCAAAACGGGTAAATTTAAAAAAAAAATGCAGTCGTAGCTGCTCGCGTCCTCTAGTGTCAAATATGTATCTTTAGAAGTGAAATCCATGGATAAATCAAATATTATAGGCTCACTCCCTAATTTACGTGGGACCTAAAAATTCATGGCGAAATGTAGGTGTAATATTTACACCGTACATGTGAGACAATAAAAAATATATATTCGTAAGTTAGTTTAGTATAATCTCAAAGAAAGGTATCGCAATTTCTTCCATTCAGACCCGATACCTTAATTTAAAGTAACATGTGCATGTTAGATAATGCATTTACGGGCGGGGGTGAGGGTAGAGGGCGCAGGGTGTGGGAATGACTGCGCGATTTGCGGCGCGCACCAAATTGAGTTTGATACGAATTCTCCGGACGTCTGCAGTAGGGTGATTGTTGAGTTACTGGTGGTTTTAGAAGCTTCTTTAATGTTAAATTTGCTTATTTTTATTTGAGGTATACAAATTATTTTAGTGAAGTAGTACTTAATTTTTAAGAACCTGCTTGCTTCTGCATCTAGTTAAATCTCGTCCAGCTACTTTCGCCTCTTTAATTTATTGCATACTGTGTATACTATGTCTCTGTAAGTAACTTTGTTTATTATATGAGATTCAAGACGTCCACAGCTGGACGAATTCCTCCACCAGGGCTCTCCATATATTCAGAGATTGAGCGCATCCATCTGATGTCCGCAATCTCTGATTTACTCGCATTGCCACCACTCAAAAACCTTTCTGCTTCAATGGACATCGGCTCTTTTGGCTATGTGCGTCACTTCATCTTTAATATTCGGAGAGCTATGAGCTGTTTTGCTTGCCTCTTAAAATGAGGTTGTTTTATTGAAAGCACGTTTAAAAATGCAGTATAGCGACAGTCTCCGACAAGCCTGCATCTTAATTGTAAAGTCCATAAATTTTGATTAAAATCTGAGTTACCCACACCAACAAATAAGAATTATATTTTTATAGGAAAAAATGTGTCATATAGGTACGGTAAGTATAAGGTAAGGTAAGTATAAACAAATCTATAAGAGAATCCTCAGCATAGTCACGAAAAGCTTTTTTACTAACCTAATTGATAAACAATTGGTATTTTTTCAGCTTTGCACAGTAAACTTTATCTGCAATATTGAATGAGTTGACCTAAATAAATTACATTCACACAATCGAGAATACGACACGTGGTAGGGTCAGCATGAAAGTGAAACCGAAGGGCTGTTGCTTGATGACGGGCTTTAAGTTGGAATCCAGCCGAAGCCTATATGCACAGGAATTCTAAACGCAAGCCGTTGAGATTGCGCTGATTTTTTAAATACCTACGGTGAATCGGTTTGCCTGTGAAAGAAGAGGGTGGGTGTTTTTTATTGAAAGGACATTGTAGGCATGTAGTTTTAATACGGCATTATAAAAACGATGTCTTCTGTTTACAAACTGTTTTCAGTTTAATACCTATTAAAATACAAAAAAACAGTCTAATAGCAAATTGTAAGAACGTCATACAGTACTCTTATGAAAACTTTAGCCTACCTGGTATTTCGTATTTAGTTATTAGCTTAAAGATAGAAGTCCAGCAAAGCTGGATTCCTTCAACTATGATTCTAAGACTAATTACGCATCAATATTCCTTCATACCATTAGTGTCGTATGTTTTTAAAGGCAGCGATAGCCTAGTGGAGATATCAACGCACTACACTGCAGAAGGTGTCCAGGACTTTTCGAAGTTATGCGCGTATTAAATTGTTAATTTTATTATCGCTTGCCCCATGCCTCGGAGAGCACATTAAACCGTAGGTCCCGGCTGTCATAAAGATGTTTGACAGTCGTTCAGCTTGCTGAATTTTCAGTACCCTCAAATAAACTGATACTGGTCTAAACCATAGAATATCGCTATTTGTTTGGGTTGCGGAGGTCAGACGGCAAAAGCTCTGTGGAAAAGTTGATATACTGTCATATCTGGTTAGGCCAGTAAGCTGACCTCGGACTCCAAGGCGTGAAAGTCTTAGATGCAACCGGGATAACGCTAAGGCGATGATGATGATGATGATTATGATGACCATTAGTGTCGTAATTTGAAGTTCATTTATAAAGGTGTTTTAATCAGTCCTACAAATTTTCAGCTGGGTGCGAATTATTGTAACCTCGGATGTCAAAATTGACCAGACTAAAATCTAAGCAACGCAGCAATGATCGAGAGTTTATTTTTTATATACTCACGCCTCTATCTCCGAAGGGGTAGGTAAGGTGTAATTCTACACACATGGACCACGTAGGCAGTCAACACAGCAATAATCGAGACATTTCTGACGAACTTAGCCCAAACTAACCTTTGAAATGCGTACTATTATTGGAAAATTATAAAGTAAACTTTATAATGTACCCCACATACTATAGGTATGAGGTAAACAAACTTTTAAAATTTAATTGGGTATCCTGTATTAAATTATTATAATGTGTCTATGAATATCAAATTTTCGTTAACATCAACTACTTCAAATTATTACCGGTTGCTCAAACAAAGTTATTTCAGTAATCTAATACGTATACACTCTATTAAATATAGGGTAGATAGTGAGATAGCTTTTACATGATACGATCTTGAGAAATTTATTTTAAGGTAAAAGCTGACGATGACAATAGCATTACATTCAATTTCAATGAGCTCAATGTAATGGAAATAAATACTTTCAAGCTTTTGCAATTTCAGGTAATAATATCTGTATAATATATAAAATCCTTGGGTTACTGCCTGACTGACAGACACGCTATAGCCGAAACTACTGAGCGCAAGTAGGTGAAATTTGGCATGTATATTTCTTGAGGTGCGTAGGGGCGCACTAAGATAGCATTTTTGGGAATTCCTCCCCTAAGGGGGTAAAACAGGTTGTCCGAGTTTGTACGAAACTTTTGATTCCTTCAATGGATTAACTTCAAACTTTGTATATTGGTTCCTCAAGTAAAGTTAGTGAACACTAAGAAAGTCTTTTTGGAAATCCTTAGCCTTAGTGGATAAAAAGTTAAGTCTCAGATTTCGTATTTAACCCTTTTGCCACATCAAGGGATTAACTTCATACTTTGTTTATTGGATCCGCAAATGACGTTAGCGAACACAAAAGACATTTATTTTGGAAATTCTCCCCTAAGAGGGTAGAAATGTGAGTCAGACTTTGTGTTAAACCTTTTAGTTTTCAGTTGAATCACTCTCATCTTCTGTCTGTATTTATAAAATCCTTGCGTTACTGACTGATTGACAGACACGCTACAGCCGAAACTACTGAGCGCAAGTAGGTGAAATTTGGCAGTTATATTCCTTGAGGTGCGTAGGGGCGCACTAAGAGAGGATTTTTGGAAATTCCTCCCCTAAGGGGGTAAAACAGGTTGTAAGTGTTTGTATGAAACTTTTGATTCCTTCAATGGATTAACTTCAAACTTTGTATATTGGTTCCTCAAATTAGATTAGTGGACACTAAGAAAGTCTTTTGGAAATTCTTAGCCTAAGTGGATAAAAAAGGGAGTCAACATTTTTATGAAGCGCTTTTATACTTCAAGGGATTAATTTCATACTTTGTTTATTGGATCCGCAAATGAGGTTAGCGAAGTTGAAATTCTGCCCCTAAGAGTTTAGAAAAGGGATTCAGAGTATGTGTAAAATCTTAAATTTTTCACTGGAATCACTTCAATCTGTGTATATAAAATCCTTGCGTTACTGACTGACTGACACATAACAGCTGAAATTACTGGGCGCAACATCTTATCTAAGTGAAATTTCCACTTAGTACTCACGTCTTTTTTATATCATTAGAAAATCAGATACTTAAAGTGAGGTATATACGCCCTATATATCACCTAGTACAGCTACTCTTTGTATTTATCGTTGACATACTATTTTGAGAGTCCCGTGGCTTAAAAATATAACTATGCGACATGTTTATAACAGATTAAAAATGTATTATACTAAATCTCACTTGCATAACGTTCTTAATTAATTTTAAGCCCTTTAAATTTAATGCAATGAGCGAATGTAAAATACACTGCCTGACGCATTTATCATTTAAATTAAAAGTTGTTGTCAAAGTGTACCTAACATACATACGTAAATGGCTGGCCAAAAAAATATTACTGACAAAATCACACTTTATCTCTGTATCTCCCTTTTTTAAATTGATATCGTGCGATAGAGATGTAATACCGTATTACTTTCTTCTCCATCATAATTAATATCGTATCATTATTCTAATCGTAGAGTGAGAACGACTTACCGAGTTAAGATGAAGTCGGATGTCTTTATTACCGAACTCGTTACGTGTCGGTTCACAAAACGAACAAAATTAAGTCTCGGCGATACTTCAATTGTCTGTGACCCAATGCCAATGCTTCGACTTTTGTTATTCTCATCAAAGTTTTTGAGCTGTACGTCAGTTTTATCGGTTTGCAGGACATTTCATTGTCTGTAGTCTGTAATATTTCAAGGAAAATAGATATATATATATATATATATATATAATATTATATTTCTACTGTATGTGTATATAATAATAATTGAACTCCTAAACGGCTGAAGCGCTTTTATATGCTTTTGAAATGAGCCAGGAATTTCGCATTGGTGCCTGAGGTCAGCTATTCTAGTCTAAATATATACCATCATCATCAGTTTTGGATGCAACAGGATAAACCTATTGCATTAAAAACTTTTCGCCTTAGAGTCCGGGTTCCGCCCACTAGTCTAACCTAATACGACAGAATATAAGCTTTTGTACAGAGAATGACGGCCACCTGATCTCCGTACATCAGAATAAGTATATCCAAAGGTACTGACTCCCCATAACCACTGTCAAAGATCTTCGTGTCAACTGGCGGCTTAACGAGCTCTCCAAGACAAGCTAGGTATAATTAACTTATATATATTATTGATTGATATACATCGTGGATTTCAACCCGATATTCTCTGCATGGCAGTCTGTTTGCATCGCCACTATGCTGGCTGTCTCCTCATTAAATGATATATTTCAAGTTAACTAGCTTATATCGGAACGAAACATAAAACGTATGTTCAGGCAAAGAATGGCATCAGTGTTCCGAAAAAAGCTATTCCATGTTATAACCTACGTACTTTCTATCTGGTGAATGTTGGCACGTCACCGACGCTATGAGATTGTCTCCATTTGCGTCTTATTACAGCAGAAAATGACATCACTTCGATCGTAGAACTAGATGTATGAGTAGTCCAATAATTAAGATAGATTCGACGTTTTAGTAGAAAAAGAAGACCACGAAATTGCGTTTTGAACGTAATTTCGTGGTCTCATTTTTCTTCTGACTCTTTTTGTAATATTATGTCAGTCTCCCCACAAGGCTATCGCTAGATTACATCTTATCAGAATAAGTTGTTAAATATATCTATGTATAATGATTTTTGGCTATGACATTCGGTGTAAGAGTTGTTCGATATTATCATACTGCAGTTAACAGGGTTTATCTACTTACATTGTTTCGTTCTAAACAATTTATTTTTGATTAGCCTAGGTAAGTTATTTTAAGGTCAGCCCTTTCATCATAACCCGAAATATTCATCCGAAAAAGCGTTTTACATTCATTTTCATTTCATTCTTCTAATTTACTGATCACAGCAAACATAACCAAAGCTGTCTATTCGGTAGTAAACTCGTAACGGGCCACACTCTAGAAAGCAAGTTCAAACACATACACTATACGGTAAACCACTAAGGCGCTATAGTAAGATGCTTAGCCGGCCACCATATAACGCAAACAAGAACAATCCTGCCTCCATACCTAGTACCTCCTGCGGTGTACCCTGGGCTTTAATCTGGCGATCGTAACCGTGTCCATGGATATCGATACCTTTGGGTAGAAAGGTCGTATAAACCAAAACCCGACTTTTCAGGACAGCAGAAAATCATTTTTTTTTTACATAAAAGTTCATAACTTTTTTGTTTTTGAAGTTATAAACAAATGATCTATGAGAAAGGTTCTTACAATTGCGAATAAAAAAGGTTAAATCATCAAAACCTATCTATCTTCTTTAGTTTTAAAGTTAGCTTGGATTTACGTCCAAGAAAAAATCAATTCCTGGTTAATACACCCCATGAAAATGTAGTTTAAAAAAACTGTATAGGTCGTATATCCATTTTTGGTAAGCTTATGGTCACATTTACTGTCGTAAAAACCCATATATGCAGTTTTTTTTGTATTAAAAACCATTTACAGTCATTGATTAATTGAATTCTACTAATATACTAGTATGCTATTATGACTAATAATCAATCCTGTTACTCTTAGAATTAGTAGGAACTCAATTATTATCATTCTAATAGCCAATAATGGTCGATTCAAATAAAATAAAATTACCTGAAATACGAATCAGTGCATGATACTGAGGACCTTGGCGGTCGAATTTTTCCAGTTAAGGGTAGACATTTATGATTTTAACAGGCTTCCGTCACTAATCAGTCGTATGTGGTTACCACGATTAATACCTACATATCGCAATAGCTACGTGCTACAATTTATTAAGGCTAGAACACTCTTGTGAGTATATGCGAGTAGGTGCTGAGTTCGGCAAGTTGTAATTCAGAAGGATTATTTTTATACTCGTATATCCATTTACTTAAATTACAATACAATTGTTTGATCTGCTAGGGATGGGTTAAATTATCACGTAATTTCAAGTTGATTCTGAAATGTAATTACATCACATAGAAATTGAAAATTTCGTGGTATCACTAATTTTAAATTGTGATTGGGGCTATATACTGCGTACCTTCTACTCCACCTACCTTTGTTTCGAGAAACCGATATTTCTACAATATTTCAAGAAATAATTCATAATTCGTTTTAAAATAATTTATTACAATAGTTAAAATAATTGATAGTAACAATTCATAAATACTTTTAAACTAATTATAAATACAATTTTATATTATAAATAAGTTACTTTTTAGAACATAAGTTAGTTACGTTTATTGCTTGATTGTTGCATACTTGTTTTTTTATTTAGTTGCAATAATATAAATAACATAGCATTTAAGCCCATAGTACAAAGGTTTAATTCAATAATTTATTGAATTGAGTACATTTAAATATGTACAAAAATTAAAAATACTATCAAACATTTTATAAATGATTGAAATGCCTGATTACTTTAATTTAGATGAAGTTTGATATTTTTTGTTTTTTTTTTGTGACTAAGTAAATTTTTTATTTCCCTTTTCAGTTTAAGTTGTTATAATCATTTTTTCAATTTAAAATGTTAAACCTGTTAGATATGTTGTACCATTATTGAAATAATAGTAAATATTGATTAGAAGGTATTATAATACCTAATAAATGTTGATTTCGTATTTTACGTAGCTTTATTTTATTTGAATCGACCATTAATGGGTATAAGAATAATAATAATTGAGTTCCTACTAATTCTGAGAGTAACAGGATTGTTTATTAGTCAGAATTCAATTGATCTATGGTTATAAATGGTTTTTAAAACAAGAGAACTACATATATGGGTTTTAACGACGGTAAATTTGACCATAAGCTTACCAAAAACGGATATACGACCTTTACAGTTTTTTTAAGTACATTTTCCTCGGGTGTATTAACCAAGAATTGAGTTTTTCTTAGACGTAAATCCAAGTTAACTTTAAAACTAAAGAAGATAGATAGGTTTTGATGATATTACCTTTTTCATTCGCAAATTGTAAAAACCTATCTCATAGATCATTTTTTTATAACTTCGAAACAAAAAGGTTATGAATTTTTATGTAAAAACATCGTTTTTCTGCTCTCCTGAAAAGTCGGGTTTTGGTGTATACGACCTTTTTACCCAAAGGTATCGATATAATATGGGTTTTTACGACAGTTAATCTGACCATAAGCTTACCATATGTGGATAAACGACCTATACAGTATTTTTAAAGTACATTTTCATGAGTGTATTAACCAAGAATTGATCTTTTCTTAGGCGTAAATCCAAGCTAACTTTAAAACTAAAGAAGATAGATAGGTTTTGATTATTTATCCTTTTTCATTTGCAAATTGTAAGAACCCTTCTCATAAATCATTTGTTATAACTTCAAAAACAAAACGTTATGAATTTTTATGTTAAAAAAAATTGTTCTTCTGCTCTCCTGACAAGTCGGGTTTTGGTTTATACGACCTTTGTACCCAAAGGTATCGTCGATATATGGGTTTTTACAACAGTAAATGTGACCATAAGCTTACCAAATACAGTATTTTTAAGAACATTTTCATGGGGTGTATTAACCAAGATTAGATTTTTTCTTAGACGTAAATCCATGCTTACTTTAAAACTAAAGAAGATAGGTAGGTTTTGATGATTTAACCTTTTTTATTCACAAATTGTAAGAACCTTTCTCATAGATAATTTTTTTCATAACTTCAAAAACAAAAAAGTTGTGAATTTTAAATCGTTTTTCTGCTGTCCCGAAAAGTCGGGTTTTGGTTTATACGACCTTTCTACCCAAAGGTATCGATATGCAATAAGGAGTTACGACGTCGAATTTAAACTATGCTTAGGTAATGCATTTAACACGTTAGGGCGCATAAACCATTTACAATAAACAACTATTTTTACGCCCCGAGTTAATAAAAATTATGGTCATTACATCATAACAAAACTTGAATTGTTAATTATCGCTTGTCCCGTGCCTCGGAGAGCACGTTAAGCCGTCGGTCCCGGTTGTCATGAAGATCTTTGACAGTCGTTACAGGGCGACAGTACCTTCTAAAATAACCTGACACTAGTCTAAACCATGGAATATCGCTATCCCTTCGGGTTGCGGAGGTCAGACAGGCAGTCACTCTGTGGTAAAGCTAATATTCAGCCAAATCCGGTTAGACTAGTAAGCGGACCCCAGATTGAAACTGGGATAACGCTAAGAGAAAGGAGACATCATAAGAAAATTATAAAAAGAAAACATTTCGGCTTTTACACTGAAAATTTACCTTTTTAAGAGGTCATGACTGAACATTTCTGGGTCGTATTAACCATTTTTGTGCGAATTTCTGCATTTCATATATACAGATCGATAGAGAAAAAAATCTGAGAAAATGGTATATATAACTCAATTTGGCCAAAATGGTTTATACGACCTTTCTACCCATAGGTATCGATATGGTTTTGTCATATATAAGCATACAGATACGGCCTTCAGTTTCGTTACCCGCCTGTAATAGTTTTGAACGGAAATCCTATGCAGTTGACTCACGTAATGACAGAAATGAAATATTAAGACGAAAATAAGTCTATGTTACTTACTGAGAAATGGTAAATGACTATTTCCAGCAGTGAATCCGCTGATATGATGAAATTGAAAATATTTTTTACAAAATATTCTTATGTACCTACAAGATAACTATGTAGATAAGTTGACTGTTTGCAGTGGCATTTTTTATCTCTACAACAGCGTCATCGATCCTTAGCCCTGATGCAATATTCTTTGTTAGCTGACAGTCCCTATCTAATGGTAGACTACACAACTATAACATTTCAGCTTTATAGCTCAAGTAGTTTTTGAGATTTGGTTTTTAGTTGTTTCATCTGTAAGTGAATAAGTAGAAATTTGTTTTTAAAAACTATAACCCGACTACGTAAAAAGGGGTCTAAAAAGGACGAAACAACAAATAGCTCATTCAGATATAAATCCAGAAAAGTATAAGTACAGAAATGCTCAAGCTAAGGCCGTGGTCGCACCTACTTTATGCAGTGTTTGTTTAATGCAGGCAAGTATTCCTGGCTACACATAATATGGCCGTAATCGCCACGCTTGACAGGCGTATTGGCGATTGCAGTGGCAGAAGTCTTTGGTGCTGGACGCTGCTGCCCATCTAGCATCTTGGGATTTGAGGTTGATTTTATGGATTTTGGTCACGAAAATGACATCTATTTGGGAATCCAAGATGGCGGACGGGACACTTTTAATAAAATTAATATGGGTATCATTTTCGGGGTTTTTATGGATTCTGGTCACGAAAATGACATCTAATTTCTCTTCCATTAAGAGTAATTTGGTAGGTATACTGTCTTTTTTGTACCGTCAGTGCCAGAATTTTTAAAACGTCTATTTTTGGACATATTATAATGTAACGAATTTTAGAGATTAAAGCGTAAACGTAGTAAGTCAAAAGAACTTACAAAATTGGGCAAGAGCGAATTGGACTCGCGCACGAAGGGTTCCATACCATCATCTATAAAATAAAATCACGTTTGTTGTATGTATACTTAAATATTTATTAAGTTTCTACCGGTTTATTAAGACCAAGTAACAAATTGCTTAAAAATTACGTTTGTTGTATGGGAGTCCCCCTTTATTATTTACATTTTTTTAATTGATGATTTATTTTGAAAGGTAATATAGAGCTATATATTCTGTGAAAATTTTAAGCGTCTACCCGTTACCTTTAGTAATTTTGAGCAAAAATATTCCCCTCCTTAATATTTTCATTTTCTTTATTTTTAGTATTTGTTGTTATAACGGCAACCGAAATACATAATTTGTGAACATTTCTGCTTTCTAGCTATCACGGTTTATGAGATACAGCCTGGTGACAGACAGACAGACAGACCGCGGATGCTAAGTAATAGAGTCCCGTTTTTTACCTTTAAGGTACGGAACCCTAAAAAATAATATACTTGTTAACTAAGGACAGGACTCTACTTTAAACTTTATTCATTTAGTCCATGTTTTACAAAAGTTATATATTATTATCGTTAGCGTAATGCTGTACTGGTTGTATTTTTGACATACATATTTTTATGGTGCCTTTTGTCGATGTGTTTCTTGCTGTAGAAAAACAGCAAGAAACACATCGACAACTTCTGCTAATCCTCTGAATATTCTTTTCAGAGGATTAGCAGAAGTCGATATAGTCTCTATGTTCTTAAATACCTCTGCCACGAAGAATAAGAGCATATAACCACACATTTTTGTCCGCTCTAATACCAAGCTTACAACAGCTACATCCAAATATTTGTTACTCAAAATGAAATATTTTGTAGTAGGGTTTTTATAAACTTGCCAAAAAAGGAAAGCAGACTCCTTAAAATAATTTAATATAATAAAATATCCCTAAAAATGCTTAAAAAGAGTTGCCGTAATATGTACTAAGTAAAAAATCAACATCATTACAAAACTATAACCATTTAAATATTGTAGCTTCTTCATGTATCACTGTCTTGCAAAACGACAATTTATATTGGGCAGCCAACACAGGTTCAGATTAATATGAAGGCTTTTTTGTGTAAAACGTTGTAAACGAGCAGATGGATCGCCTGATGGTTAGCAATTATCGCCGCCCATGGACACAAGCAACACCCTAGGAGTCACAAGTGTGTTGCCGCCCTTTAGGTTGGGAAAAAGAATAGAAGGAGGAGTGGGATGAGGTAGCATGAATAGAGGATAGGGCCTCCAGCACTCTCACTCACTGAACGAAACGTAACAATATAGGTACTGTAACTTTACTTCTCCGGTAAAGTCGGCCCTTGCATGCTGATATAAGCAAGGTTCTACTACTTTTATAATAGGAATCGATGAGTAATTAGCCTATGAATAATAAAATACTAAAACCACTCTACGATTTGATAACATGAGACCCGCATTAGTAGGACCATATTGTATGTTACGAAAATAAAATAAAGGATGAAAATTATTTTTATGACATCAATCATTATTTACCCAAGATATAAAGACTGCTACATAAAACAAAGCCTTGTATTTCGACGCAGTAATACGAAATTAAAATACTGAAAGAAATAAAACAAAAAATATTGATACATTACGACCGCTAGTATGTATGGTAACAAAGTAAGCACATAATATATTATTCTTCTTTAGTTAAGATCGCCTAATGACATCATTAGGTGTCTAGCCGAGTTTTTGTAGTTACAAAACAATCTTTATATTAAGCGGTATAGTAATGCCAAAGAAAATATGGTCCAACGCCTTAAGGCCCCCCTCACATTGGGCGTCAGCGTCTACGCAGCGGCACCCCGGCGTATACGCGGCATCTACGCGGCGTCGACGCCGCGACACCCGAGCGTTCTTTGAGCGACCGGCTGCTTACCACTAGAGATGTTCGCTTTATCATAGATAACTTGATAAGTAACATATTATTTTATAATAACCATATAATCTGATATTTATAAAGCCCAATAAGATGCTATGCTATTTTGTTTGAATATAAGTAAAGCCATTATGTCCTAGGTATAACATAGATTGTCACTTAGCAGAGCTTTTAGGCCGCCCGCACTTAGGGTATGCGTGTTCCTTGAGCAGCCGCTCGGCGTACGCTAGGCGGGCATTCTTCGTGCGCTACCACTTTGCAGTTGTATGCACCTATTGTATCATAAAACAAAATTAACAGATCTGTCACTGGCCTAAAATTGTTTTTATTTAATGAAAGTCGCCACGTATGTCGCTAAATTGGCAATACTACGAGTATCTCACAGCAACAATATGATAGAAGTCATTAACAGTCAATTCCTTTGACACAGGACTTCATTGCCACTATGACTATAGATAGCATAAAGAGCGACTATTTACAGTTAAAAAAATAACGTTTAATCGACACCCTCGTGAGATAGATGGCAATCTAAACAAATTTGTTTGCAGCAGTCTTTAAGATGGTGCTAGAGTGCTAGCTGGGGATAGCATTCATAATATAGTTCGTACCTATTAACTTCATAGTAAATAAACAAGAAAATGATGAAGAAATTTTGTATTTTAAATGTGGTTAATTCTATTAAACCATTTTATTATTTATAGCTGTTTCCCACGGTTTCACCCGTGTCCTGAGGGAACTACTTCGCGTACCCGGTTAATTTATAGCCTAAGTTACTCCTTGGTACATCAGCTATCCGCCAGTGAACGTTCCGTCAAAATCAGTGCAGCCGTTCTAGAGATCAGCGAGAACAAACAGACAGACAGACAAAAATGGTAAAAAATAATTTACATACATACATACATATCGTCACGCCTTTTATCCCCGAAGGGGTAGGCAGAGGTGTATATCTACACCCACTTTTCGCCAGATATACTTTAGTCCCACGTAATAAGGGGCGAGCCTATTGCCGTACCGGGGACATTTCCAGACTCCGTGCTGCTACTGAGAATTTCATGACAGAAAAACCCAATAACACTGCTCGACCCAGGAATCGAACCCGGGACCTCCCGATCCCACGCGCACATTTATGCCACGAGACCAACGAGGCAGTCGTATAGGGTTTGATGTCGAGTTTTCCGTCTCTACGCAAAGATGGTATTTGCATCGTGTTATCCCTTAGTCGCCTCTTACGACACCCACCTTATCAACCACACGGCATAAAAAATAATTTAAGTACATATATGTACCGTATATACATTCATATGCATTTACTAAAAAGCGGTTATTTTAATATTACAAAGAGACACTTCAATTTGATTTATGTGTATAGATGTGTGTTATAGTTAAGATGGGCACTTGCAGTTCCACATCTGATGTTCCAGGTCTTCGATTTTTGTAAGTTTGCAGCAAATGCTCATTTGACTGAACAACTTTTGCTAAGCCAACGAGTCAGTATATAGTCTAGTGTAGATAGGCTCTACCTTATCAGATGTTACAGATCTTCAATTTTTATAAGACTAAGTTTTTTATAACAGAAATATAAAATATTCTATTGATAATAAAACGCACATACACCTTCTAACACTAAAACTTATGATAACAATGTGACTTATATAGATTAAACCAGACAATTATTTCAGAAATTGAACAATACTTTAGTAATACCGGCTTTCAATTTTCATACCCACTCTACAAGATCCAGACCCAACGTAACGGTATACATGTTATGTAACCGTACTTTCTTACGTAAATAACCGCACCTACCTAATATTCTTGAATACAATGGTACATATTTTTATCTAAATATTATCCGTATTAACACTACTGATTTCTATTTTATTGAAAGTATATGGATATGCATAAACATTTACCTATTATATTAGCGCTGCAAACATAACCTGCTATAAAAATATTATTACGTTATGCTATAATATTTAGATGTAGCAGTTTAGCACACCCCTACTCACAAACCCGTCATACTCTACAGTGTTGCCAGCTTAGAAGATTTTGCGCTAAAACTTGTGTATTTAAGTGGCAGAAATAAATAAGCAGACGCACACAATGAAAATAAATCTTTAAACTGCTACGTTAAGAACAATAAATTCGTCTGATAATTACAAACAAATTCAAAATAGCCTTTGTTTTGAAATAACTTGTACGTTGAATTATTTAAAAATGATTTATTGTTACTTAAAAGGGAACTTATAACTTGTGTGCGGCTGATCGTAAATGTAATGTAAGAAAATCTTAGTGGAAATAACTGTGTTTATTTATGTGTCTAGTTAAGAACAATATTTCTTAGTGGTTTATGGAAGTTTTAGTAATCAGATCAGATGGAAATCTGATTTAGTTGTTGGCAACACTAGTGAGGTCATCCGCTGTACCACAATGTAAAAAACCAACAGAAGTTAAACTTATACGTAGACGGTCGCGCGAGTGTTATCATATCTGGTATATACGGAATAACTATTACGGAAATGATACTCGTATCTAGTTTTTTAATTGATTATTGAGAATAAAGCTGCTAAAAAAACCGATGCAAAGAATAATATTTTCAATGCCAGTCCATTACTCTATTGAAATGTTACATACATTTTTTTGGGCTTAGCGTACATTTGTCAGAGGACGCAATTTTATTTCATAGATGCCAAGGAGAGAGCCCTCGTCCTGCGGCCGCCATCTTGTAAAGAGTGGTACAAATGGGTTTTCTGGTATATCTGGCAAACTATTTGCTGCACAGAAAAATTTCAACACATGATGAGTTGCAAATTAAATTCGCTACAACTTTGGCCCCGTAGTATTTAGTCGTAAAATAATAAATAAAAAAGTTACAAACGAAAATCGAGTGCAATTTGTAACAAATTTTCTTTTCAATGTGTTGTAGGATTTTCGTCCTCAGGAACAAAAAAATCTATTTAATTTATCTTTACTATCACCAAAACAAGAACCTCTTACTTGAGACCCTGCAGCCTCCAAGACTACCATTAGGTCCAATTTTAACTCATCGCAACGATCATGAAAACAGAGGGTTGGCAAAATATGGACAAAACTCTAAAACAACGGCACTCTGTGGGCTATTGAAGTTGTTGTTCCGCCCAAGTAAAGGAAACTGCAAAGTTCTGCAGCACCTCAATATTCTGGGGAAAGACACTGCAAAATAGTCAGAAATATCAGTGCCAATTATAATTTACCGACAAATTGCCTTTTTTTTGCTATAGTTCTTCTAAAGCTCTATTCGATCATAGGCCGCAGCCTGGCTCATAAAAAGACTAAAGACACAGTAATCATGAAATCATGAAAAAAATATCATAGAAAAACTTTTTATTCATGGTTTTACGACAAATAGTGTCAGAACCAAAGTTGTAGAGAATTTAATTTGTAGTAAAAATGCTTGAACCATATCTTAGCGTGATCAATAGTTTACCAGATGAATAAGAAAAACCATCCATGCCCGCACTCTTTCCAAGATGGTGGCCGAGGGAAAAGAGGTACGACCTCACAAATTTAGATCAAGCTTTAAAGTAGCCGGCCCTACACATCTGTAAAAAAAATAGGTGGTAATTATCTTCAAAAGCGATGATTAACTTAATAATAATTTGTTTTTCTTTGTTGCTTATGTTTGCACAAAAATCATTACAAGACCCGTGCCTGAAGCGGATGGCACCTATATTTCGCGCTATACCTGACCTTTCTGAGATAGCCTATTGGTAAGCGACGTATATGTTGGGTGACTCGAGTGCACTTTGTATGTAGTTTAACTTCTGTTAGTTTTTTGTGGCTGCGAGATGCCGTCGCAGAAAACGCGGCGTCTACGCGGCGTCGACGCCGCGTAGACGCCGCGTCGACGCCGAGGTGTCGCTGCATTGACGCTGACGCCTAATATGAGGGAGGCCTAAATAATTTTGTAAAATTATATACTTTTGATGAAACTCTATGAGGACAACATGCAAAGGTTTAATGTTGGAATCTGTTTAAAACGTGCAGGTAAATCTGTTGTATGGGGGATCTGTTGTATGGGTGTAAGATTCTAAATAAATATTGTCAACAATTTAAAATCATTGATCATTTGAATCTAACCAGTGCAATAGATGAAGGGCTCTTTATTGCAGGATACAGGAGGAAAAAAGGAGTGTAATGTTTTTCAGGATTGATGTATGTACACACATCAACAAAGTCTAGGGATATTTTATATTTCATCAAATATCTAAAAATCTATGAAGAATTTTCTGATACAGTAAATAGAAGAATCATAGATTATTTTAAGGTCTTTAATAAAAATAAAAAACATTTCGTGTTTTTTTTTGTTTTAAATAAAAAAAATATTTTTTTTAATCATCATGGAAAATTAGTATGATAACAACAAACATTTCTTCTTAAAAATCTATTAATTTTAATAAAAATGGAAAAAATCTTGTAAAATCTAATCATTAATAATCAGTGTTGCCACCTCTTACATTGATTACACATCGACATCGATTGTTAATACTTAAAATTAAATTGTCAATGTCTTGCTGCGGTATGAGGTCCCATGTCCTTTGCAAGTGTTCGTAAAGTTGTTGTTCAGTCGTCAAATTTGGTGGAAAATCTCTCAAAGCTTTTCGTTGTAACATATCCCAGGCATGCTCGATAGGATTTAAGTCGGGCGACTGTGCAGGCCAATCCAAAACTTGAATATCGTGCTCTCGGAGAGCGGTCGATACCAGCCGCGCCGTATGGCAAGGAGCATTATCGTGCATGAGTAGAAATTCATGGCCTATTTGAGTTCTGTGTGGGACAATAACGGGCTCTACTACCTCCTCGTGGTATTTTTGTGCAGTCATGCTGCCTTGGATCCAAACGAGTTGGGTTCGTCCGCCAAGACGAATTCCTGCCCACACCATGATTGTCCCGCCTTGGTATGGGTGGACCTCCTGAGGGTGCCGTAGACGGCTAACTCTCCCTGGAGCTCTCCAAACGCGTGTTCTTCGTGAATCCGGGTGAAACCCAAACCGGGACTCATCGGTGAACAGCACCAAAGACCATTGTTCGTCACTCCATGGTAAATGCTCCTAAACCCACGAAAGCCGCCGACCGCGATTGCCACGTCGCAATGCTGGAACACGCAATGGTCTTCGAGCATGAAGATCAACTTCATGTAACCTTCTTCGCACGGTTTGGTCGCTTACCAGCAGCTGGTGGTCCTCCTGGAGCCTTTGCACTAGTTGCAGCGCTGTGATATTGGGTTGTCTTCTGGCGGTCATTTGGAGAAATCGATCCTGTCTCTGCGTAGTAACACGATATCTACCTGTGTGCTGTTCGGCCACATCTCCAGTACTGCGATAACGTGACCACAACCTTGATATCACATTTTGACTGGTATGTAGGGCCTCAGCAACGACGCGTTGAATTGCACCATTTTCTAACATGCCCACGGCTCGTAACATTTCATCTCGACTCAAATGACGACGTGACATGACTTTTAAAGTTCGTACGTCACGTTAAATTAAAAAAGAAAAACAATTAAAAACCCTTTTCATTAATAATTATAATAAAACAGTTTTAACTTTCTTTAATGTAACGAATTACTAGCAAATTTGCCGCCATATTTTGTTTATTATTTTGTTTTTTTTCTTTCCATGTTCAAATTTTGAAAATAGAATAAAAGAGGTTTTAATCTGTATATAAACTTTTTGTGGAAACTAACAAGGTTCTAAACTATAAACTCGTAAATAATTTAGGATTAAGATATCCCTAGACTTTGTTGATGTGTGTATGTATGTGAGTTTCTTTATTCCACTATAACTTCTTAATGCCTGGACTGATAAGGATGTATGGGGTATCATTAGAATCCTTACATCACCCCGAATAACACTGGATATATATTTTTGAAAAAGTCAGGATGGTCGGGGTGTGAAGCCATTTTCAAATATGAAACATCATAGTGCCATCTAACGTTCAACGACTGGACTCACGCCTGTTTCTCGGAGGGGTAGGCAAAGACTGCGGAACGGCATTTGCAACGCGATCCTGACATATCTCTCGTGCTTAATGTAATAACGTCTATTATTTATTAGTGGTACACAAATAAGAGTTGTTATTAATTTATTTAATGTTTTCTTATTTCAAAATAAGTGTTACCTAGAATTAAAAATAAGAAAGTGAGTACGTAAATAATAATTACATTTCATATAACATAAGTAACATAATTTATAAGTATCATATTAGTGAAGCTTAATCTAATCTAATACAAAAACTATAAAAACAAATTTAGAAAGTGAAAATATTTACATGGTTTAGGCGTCGTAAAATGCCTCCGCATCAATGTCATCGGGTAACGTGCCCAGAAGGCTGGCAGCATTGTCACGCTGGATGGCAGTGCTGATTCTCTGAGCAAAGAATAAACCAGCCTTCTGTTCACGTGAGACGTCGATTAACCGTTTAGAAATTTCCCGGAATAGAGAACGAGCGCTCGGACCCCATGAGCCTAGCGTTTCCACCCCAAACGGCTCAAACACGTAATTACTTACTAAATTACTGTATTTGCGCTGTTTGAGGGTTTCCGCAGTTGCAGCAGCAGCGCCAGCATGGCCTCCCGTGCTTGGAACGTGTGATGGCGCGAGGGTGTCTACGCAGGTTGCGTCCCACACCAAAGGCCTACCCATTTTCCAAGGCAACAATGACATACCATCAGGTCTCTTACCGTCGTCGCGTACCAAACCATTTGGTTCAAGTACAGCTGGTACGCTAGACGCGACAAGAGCTCGCCGGTTTATATCATTCAGATGGGCATGACGAGGAATTCTACCAGCGGTTCTGCTGCAAGCCCATGGTGGCCGAGGCTATCGACGTCTTCTTCACAATGACATCGATGCGGAGAAACACACGGAGCACCTAAACGAAGAACTTCGGACTTCTTAAAATGGTGTTCCACAAAACGGCCCCCGACTGCATCGACAATTTTATTAAAATTTAAAACTTATTATTAACTTTTTTTGCAGAGCAGTCGTTTTTTTAATTATTAATTTTACTATTCTGTATTTTGTTTGGGACAGTAAGTATCTATAGATTTAATATGAGTACCATAAAATAAGGTAATAGCGTAGTGGAGAGTCCGACGGACTGCTACGCAGAGGGTCTCGGATTAAAATTCACGGCGCGCACCAATGACTTTTGAAAGTTATGTGCGTATTAAATTGTTTAATTATAGCATGCTAAACAGTGAAGGAAAACATCGTGACGAAACCTGCACGTGCTTTACCCTTCTCATAGTGAGAAGAGGCCCGGGTCCAGTAGAGAGACAGTTTATATACAGGGCCGGTGATGATCATCATCGTCATCATCTTAATATATAAAATTCTTGCGTTACTGACTGACTGACAGACACGCTACAGCCGAAACTATTAAGCGCAGGAAGCTGAAATTTGGCATGTATGTTCCTTGGAGACCGTACGGGTGCACTAAGAAGGGATTTCCCGAAATTCCTACGGGATCGGCCAAAACGGGTAAATTTAAAAAAATTGCAGGCGTAGCTGCTGGCGTCCTCTAGTTCGTCATAAGTATCGCTTAAACACTCTTCCCAGTAAGCGACATCATACAGCCCTAGCCTTTCAGATTAAAATTAGAATTCTTTGAAGAAATACAAAAATAGAATCCGTTTTATCGATATTACGTAATAAGGCTAACATTCAAATAACACGTTTCTTCCAAAAACACACCTTCCTTCCGACTTTCCACTAAAATACAGTAAGATTCACGGTCACCAAGGGCAACACTAATAAATTGTCACCTTCGATGCTAAACCAGATTGCCGCGCTTTTCGTTGTCGCAGAACATTAGATGACAGTCTGATTGGTTCAGACACACATAGTATTGCTCAGTTTCATGCCCTTGGAAAGACCTATATCCACCAGTGGACTATGGCATGCTGATTGTGATGATGATAGGAAATAATCCTGCATCGCGGTAAAATACACAACTTTCAATCAACGGGCATACGATACAACATTTTATGGATTGCGCAAAGTGTTGTCTCGTATGACGACCGAATCTACAACACTCAGACTATGTCATTAAGAACCTTACCATACTTGAGCCCAAATATTGTTCACTTGTCTCAGTTTGTGCGCAAAGATAACGGGGAAGTACATACTAGTTAATTCAATTAGCGTTGCTTAGCAATCGAGAGTACGCTTCCCTTTCTCCACTGTTAATTTACATTAGGTTTATATATTATATGTAATTATAAATTATTACGTAAACTTGCCCCGATATGTTGGAGGGAACGGCATTGTGATATTTACTCTGTATTTACAAGAAAGGTTGATGAATTTTCAAACTTATTTATATGTTTTAAGGTTCAGTTTCCTATTTGAGATCAGATCTAGAATTTGGTATAGTTAGTAAAATAGTTACGTTGTGTCCACAGATTACAAGATAAATATATACAGATGGAGTAATCTGTCATATGTCATATATATATTTAACTCTCCCTCAATATATTCTCTGATTTCTACAAAAAAAATACCTTTGTTCCACCAAATATACTTATTGCACCACTAAATGTACTCACTAAAATATATCATAACGAACACCTGTTTATTGACCGCTGCAAATTTCTAATATTTAAATTAATCCTTTTGGTTAAAGAAGTATTTCTAATTTTACTTTTACTCAACAATCAAATAATTTAATAAACTAAGTTCACGGAGCCCTGCTTCGCAGGGCTCCTATTTTTGGGTGCAGTGTCACAAGAAAACCTAACATTACCTATTAAGTTTTTTGAGTAGATAAGTTTCCCAAGCGGACAATTGTGACTTTTCATTTTAAATGATATTTTATGGAAAGATTGGTGTGCAATATTATTATTTTAGTGTGCAATCAGTATTTTAGTGAAAGAATAAAGTTTTTTAGCGTAACGCACTTAGTGTGCTGCTTAAGATTTTTTATGCACTGTTAAAAATATCCCCTGTCATATTTCTGCGAGGTGGATTATGTCCTCGTAAATGTCATCCGAACTGCCTCAGCCGTTACTATACAAGTACATACATAATAATTATACACTTTCGTTCGTATTATTATTATTTAATTGCAAAGAGACTATTAGCAGTCTGTAGATGCGGTACCCTCACTAATGACAGTTATAATTGTATAGTGTGAGTATTTTTTTATAGACTCACGCCTGTATCCCCGAAGGGGTTGGCAGAGGTGTAATATTACACCCACATTTCGCCATGAATTTTTAGGTCCCACGTAATAGGGGGCGAGCTTATTGCCGTTACCGGGCACATCACCAGACTCCGTGCTGCTACTGAGAATTTGGGAAAACCCAGTAACACTTTGCCCGACCCGGGAATCGAACCCGGGACCTCCGATCAGCAGTCGTATACCCTATCCACAGGACCGCGAAGGCAGTGTGAGTATTTATACATTTGATTGCGACTCATTACAGTCCAGAAATGTAATAATTAATAAGCTAATTAATTAGACATTGTCCGGTTATCACAAAATGGCGCTTTTGCAAGAAATGGAATTGCTTCCAATTGGGTAGGTACACTCTGTTATGCTCTTTGGTGAATAGTTTTCATTAGTCATGTATTAAGTTTTGTGTCTTTGGTTTGAAATTAAATGTATAAAATAGTGTTTTCTAATGAAAATATTGAATAGGTAAATAATACAAGTTGCAACCAGCGCTTCAAACGTAGCCTATGAGGTACGCTGATTAAAATTGTGCTAATATGAGTTTACATTACATAAATGTTTAATTTATACCCGTTCTGTAGTTTTTGCGAGAAAGCATAACAGGCATCCGTTCATCTTCGCAAATTTGTATAATAGTACTATATATTATAGATTCACGCCTTTATCCCCGAAGGGGTAGACAGAGGTGTAATATTACACCCCCATTTCACCATGAATTTTTAGCTCCCACGTAATAGGGAGCGAGCCTAATCCGCTCTCTCTCCGAGTCGCAGCCGCTATCCACTGGACCATGGAGGCAGAATAGTACACTAAATCTTTGTTTGATCCTGTAGTTTAATAGCCTATTTAACATTATGTTAAAACTTAAGATATGGTAAAGAGAAACTGCATTCATGTTCTGCAAAAGATTAGTCTTATTTTGAGATTAGATACCTACTATATTTATTTTTCAAGCGTTCACCCTTTCGGTTTTTTGCTAAAGTCATTATCTTCCTAGCGTTATCCCAGTTTCAATCTGGGGTCCGCTTACTTGTCTAAACGGATTTGGCTGAATATTAGCTTTCCCACAGAGTGACTGCCTGACTGACCTCCGCAACCCGAAGGGATAGCGATATTCCATGGTTTAGACTAGTGTTAGTTCATTTAGAAGGTAAGTACTGACGCCATGTAACGACTGTCAAAAATTCTCATGACAATCGGTACCGACAGCCTAGTGAGCTCTCCGAGGCACGGGATAAGCGAAAATTAACAATTCAATAGGCACATAACTCCGAAAACTCATTGATGCGCGCCGTGGATTCGAACCCGATACCCTCTGCATGGCAGTCTGTTGGTATCTCCACTCGGCTATCACTGCCTTTTTGGTCTTTTGCTAAAGTGACCTCGTTATATCTGTGTATCTATCTATCTATCTATATCGTCACGCCTTTCTCCCACTGGGGTAGGCAGAGACTACGGAACGCCACATGCTTCGGTTCAAACATACCTCTTTCGCTTCATCGACATTCATTAACCTCATCATGCATGCGCGTCGGTTATGAGTACTAATTTGGCCCTTTTTCAGTACGTCACCTATTTGGTGGGCGTACGTCCGTCCGCCTAGGGCGTCCCCTACCGACATTTCCATTCATTCTCGCACGATACATTCCTTTCATATTTCTTCTTTCATCCATCTGTTCAAAATGTCCAAACCAACGCAACATTCCTTTTTCAATCTTTGTCACTACATCTTCTTTTAGATCACACTTTTCCCATATCACACTGTTACGCCTTTTATCTATCAAACTTACTCCGCACATACTCCTTAAAACTCTCATCTCCACAGCATTGATTCTACTTTCATACTTCTTCTGCCATACCCATGATTCACTACCATATATCAGTGTTGGCGCCAAAACTCCCTGCAGTACAGCAAGGCGAGCCTTACGTGGGATAATTTCGATTCACTCTATTTTCTGCTTTCACTCTCCTTTCAACATCTCCCTCACATTTTCCATCTCTCGTAAACAAAGAGCCTTAATACAAACAAATCTGTGTACTCTAAGCAATTTATGGATTCTTACAACTGCAGAAGGTAGTTCAAAAATTTATTTCCATAATGAGTTCGAAAAAGTTCTGGAACAGGTATGCCTATTCATAAATCAATCAAGTAAAAACTACCATCTAGTAAACTGTGCGCTAACGATAATTTGGTCTAACTCTAGTACTGGCTGGGTGAAAAATTTTAAGACTTCTTTTTTAAATAGTACTTCATTATTAAAAAATCAAAGGTCTTAATTTTTTGATAAATTCAAAATTTTAATTACAATAGTACCTACTATTATTCAAATGTAGAATTCATTGTTATCGAATTTTCGAAATATTCAAGAAGTTCTTCTACTTCAATTTCTTGTATGTTCATACAATCGTCGCATTTACAAATTAATATTGAACAACTTTCAGTGCAATTTCTTCATACCAGTGGAATGGCAAAGTGTTGCCATATTTTTATATGAATATTTTAGTTTGCTATGCTTTCTTAGTGCATTGCCAGACTTAGCTGCTAAAGAAAAATCGATACTGACAGATTTCAAATAACCTTAAATGCTTAGTTTTGAAATATTTACACAATAGCACTGGTGGCACAATAAAACTCTCAGCAGCTTAACAAGGCAGTACCGCCAGTACACCAGGTATCCAGTAATTTATGCACACATATACATATAACAAACGAGATCCTCCACCTATGATCTACATCAGAAGTCTATAATAAAAATGCGTTCTCATAGTAATTCTAACATTTGTAGAGCGTTTGGCGACGAGTGTACCTATTCACCGGAAGATTTCCCCAAGGAGTCTGGTCCACTGCGCTAGTACAAACTACTACAACTTGTCCTCATCCAACGACGATGTTACGTTCCAGAATACAGAACATTTAAACGGGGAACGTTGGAATATTTCGAATATAAGCAAATTTTGGCGGTTGCGAATTATAAAATTTGGAATTTGAATATTCTTATTTCGGCCTTCAACAAAAGTAATATACATATATTATTGTTTTTATTGGCGTTGTTAGCTAATGAGCTCATATACTACTTGTTGACCGGTAGCTTTGTTTTAGAGAAAATGTTGTGAATCAAAAGTTTGGCCGTCGGGGGTCTCCGTAAAATCAGTATATAAAAAATCTTGCGTTACTGACTGACTGACAGACAACGAAGCCTACTGCGCTAAGAAGCTCAAATTTGGAATATATCGATGCCTTACGGCCAAAAGAGGCTAACCGCCACTTTACAAACTTTACAGGAGAGTAGTTTAAAGTTCAAAATAAGTGAAAAAAAATCATAGAAAATTTTCTGTACGTTCCAAAAGTTTCAAAATTTAACCATATAGTTTTTGATTAGGTCTCTACGAAAGGACATTGTTAATTAAAACAAATCACACGCCTAACACTATTTACTGTCGCTTACCCTCAAATGGTCCTAATTATACTAACAGGAAAAAACGTCGTAAATGAAAAGAACTCAATTAATGAGTTCCAACCCAAATTATTTAACTGCACCATTTATTTTATTTCTGGTGAAGAAAAAGAGCATACCTGTGCTTTTTCTGTTCATCAAGTGGAGCCAATATGACATAACCGGCTATTGGTTAATGACAGAAGAACAAGGAAATTGTAATAAGTTAATTATCTATAAAAAATACAATAAGCTCTTTTATACAACGCGAAAGCACATTGTGATTATTTCTTAAAAAAATATACATACATATTTATATACATACATTAGACTTTAATAAGTTTTTAAACTGGCTAACCGACCAAGGTATGAATTAAAAAAAAGAGAAATTGTGATCAATCAGTCTTTATTTTAGAAAATTTAACAAAACAGTTGTTACTCATTGTAAGTTAATCTTGCATTAAACATTCATACTGTCATTCTAGGTATGACAAAAAAATAATATAAACTTTAAATTTCGTATCTAAGGACCACTTTAAGTTATGACGGCGTTTGGTCCTCGTCGTCACCATGTCCGCGTCTACAGTTGCCGTAAATCGCCTCGCGACTTCCGTTGCCCTGGGAGTCCTCCACCGCCAAGAAACGACCCAAAACAACCGTGTCCGGTGAATACATGCGTCAAGCGGAAGGTGAGGACACCATGGCGGTCTCCAGCCACTCCACAAAGAGGGTTCTTACTCGCTTTTGCCGTGTATCCATTCATTCCTACTCACCCATCCATTCACTCAATCGATAAAACAATGATGATAACACATGTTAAATCAGTCACAGTGGCAAATCTTGAGGCAGAATAATAGTTTGCAAAAGAGAGATCTACTAACGTGCGCTAATATATGTGCAAAACAAACGTGCAGTTTTTATTCTCTCACTCTCATAGCCCCATAGGCAATTCGACACAACAGAGTCATATCAGTCGCAGGATTAACTATTGACTGTCACTGAGAATTCATAAAAAATCCAATTATTCCTTGCTGGCCCAACCTGGGATTCGAACCCTTGATTATGATCCTAAGCCAGGCCAGCCAACAAACACTCTGTGGGTACTTATTTAACCCATGAGAAGGCGCGCCCTAAAAAGTTACACGAGCAGGCGCGCGTGAGCAAAACTCTCACGCTACTTCAATTGACGTTTTCTTTAATATTTATTAAATTGTTATAATAAATTCCTACGGTATAATAAATTAGAAGTCTTTATTTAATTAAATAAAGTGTTTTATTTATAGTGAATTAGAGGACGCCAGCAGCTACGCCTGCATTTTTTTTTAATTTTCCCGTTTTGGCCGATCCCGTAGGAATTTCGGGAAATCCCTTCTTAGTGCACCCCTACGGTCCCCAAGGAACATACATGCCAAATTTCAGCTTCCTGCGCCTAATAGTTTCAGCTGTAGCGTGTCTGTCAGTCAATCAGTAACGCAAGGATTTTATATATTAAGATAACAAAACATGCAGTCCTTTGTGCGAACTAAAAAATATTGCACTTAGGCCTCAATATTTGACTAACTTTACATAAAAAAACAAAAAAATACAAAATCGCAATAAAATGGAATGATTTAATTTTCTATGAAATATAGAGTTATGTTTCCTACATAACACATATGGCACATAAAATTAACATGCTCAGTAAACTCTGATATACTGCTCAAAATGCATGCTTTTTCCTTGCTTTTTATAAACGCATTTTGCTAATGTGGCATGCCACACTTCCAACAAAGTGTGGCATTTTGCGTCATTGTGTCATTTTACGAATGTAGGATTGTGTGCCTAATCCTACTGGTATCTACTAGTGATAAAACAAATGATTTGCATAGCTCCTATGCATATTTTGATTCTCTACATGTCATTTCTTAGGTGTTGGCTCAAATAAGACCGCGTAAGTTTTATTTTTTTAACTTCTATAACATTTTCAGTTACAGAATGATGCCCATAAAAATACACTCATTGGGATCTTTCATCTGTATATATAAAATCCTTTCGCTACTGACTGACTGACAGACAAGCTACAGCCAAAACTACTGGGCGCAAGAAGCTGAAATTTGGCGTATTGTTCCATGGAGAACGTGGCACTCCACTCCACACACTTAGAAGGGATTTCCCAACACTCCCTCGGGATCCAGCAGAAACAGTTAATACAAAATGGGCGTAGCTTCGGGCACCCTTTGGTTTGATATAAGTCTTAAGATTTTACAACACTTGGGACGAAACCACCCTTTCTCCTTTTTTTCAAACTCAAAATCATTTATTCATTTAGATCACAAAGTGACACTTATGAACGTCAAATTTAAACATTATTACTGTATGCTTCTACATTTACATTTACTGCCACGTTCGCAATGCAATAGGTAGAACCATGAGAAAGAACGGGCAATAAAACTCACGGTCACTCTTTTTCATCGCCAGGTTTTTAATAATACATAACAATTAAACTTTTGTAAGGTGCTGCAACTGTTATACCTTCTATGTTACTTGTATATATTTACTTTACATGATACTCAAGCATAATCAAGTTAAATTTTGATGTTCATTTAGTTAGCCTCCTGAACATAGACATGGTGAAACAGGAGCATCCACTTACATTATGCACCTAACAATGCAGGCAATCCGCGCAAATGTTCAGAACCATGATGGAAATGAGCCCCTTTGAGGGGCTTGCCGATCACCCATTGTAGAACTTGTTTACTTTAAGGAACAAATAAAATATTTAAATAATATATCCACTAAGTTAATAAATAAATATGCGCAATAAGTACGAAAAAACAATTAAATAAATTTTGTGACTAAGAAAAATATCTTACACGAACTGGCGCGTGATGAGCAAAATGCCGCACTTTACGAGGCACCGCTCTCAAACCCATCACCACCCAGTCACGGTGGCAACAACTAGCGCAAGTGTTGCGTCAGGGGAAAGGAGATGAAATTTTGGGAAGGTACTGTGAAGCTTGTAGTGCCACAGTATGGCTAAAGTTGAAATTTTCAGCAATAAATTTATGCGTGAGCAAAATGCTAATAGCGCGCCTTCTCACGGGTAAACCATTCAGTATTGTCTGAACAAGATAGCAAAAGAATGACTTCTTACCTTTAAAACTTAAAATAACTAATTAGAATACACAATTATAGATGAATATAAAAGTCTATTAAAATAATCTTACCGTTTTATTTCCTTCGAAAAACTTCGTGCCAAACTGACTCGCGAGCACGGAGGTGCTTACGCCGCGGTGAATGTTCGCTGTGCAACGCTAACGACATTTTGTTCGAACGAAAGAGTGGGATAACCGATGCTGTTTGTCTTTCTTATGTAAGCTAACCGCCAAACCTTTGATTTACCTTGTTATCTAACCACCATACCAGAATTTTTTTTTGGGAGGGACAAAAAGGGTAAACGACAATATAAGGTGACATTAGTTTGGATGATTTATCCTAAGCGCCTTCGATGATTGATTTGGTGACTAGGGAAAATAAAAATAAGCGCCAAATAAAGTTACGGAAATGAGACCTAAATGTAATAAATGACATACATTTTATCCAAAGAAACTGCCTTAATATCCTAACCGGAAGTTTGGTACACAAAGATTCAAGTAAAATTTGATTAATGTATTTTTTACAAAAAAATATTTACAGCCCAAACTACTAAACGTTCAAGTAAGGACAAAAAGAATCAAAGCCAAAATTGCTTATCTCACAGTTTTGAAATATTATTTTTATCCAACCACCATAATACAAAATACACAAAAAATAACCGTCGTTTATGACGAAAAACTTAGTGTTAGAACCTCAATTCCTTTACCGCCTAAGCGACAAAAAGTTTGTCCTAGAGCCATGAAACTTAGACCATTAGACGCAGAAAAAAAAGCCGATTCTAACCATATATATAAGTCGATTTCGCAAAAAATGTCGCTTACCCCCTTTTGGCCGGAAGGCATCGATATGTTCCTCGGCAATCGTAGGACTGCGGTAAGAATGGATTTCCTGGAATGTCCACAGGTCCAGGATAAAAAGTTTCAACTTAAAAAAATGTGGGAGCGTAGCTGCGAGCTTCCTTTAGTATAAAAAAAATATTTTACAGGAATTGTTCTAATGGTCAAAAGAGCTATACCGACTCTCTCTTAACGAGAGCAAAGTAGATTTTAAAACCTGTGGTTCTGATAGGTACTCTTTGCCACGTTCTGAGTGTGCTGTTCTTTCTGCAACATTTTTGGACGAATGGCTGTATTAAAACGCCTTTCAGTTTTGATGTGGTACCATTCGCTTTGTTGTTTTCTGTGCAGACATGGGGAAAAGTTGTACACGAATGTTGTGTATTGAAAATGTTGAAACGTGGAACTTAGTTTTTATTGTAATTTCATTAAATATATTAGTTTTGCTTCTAGATTTTTTATGATGAACTACCTTACTACAGCGGTGATAATTAAATGTGAATAAGCTTGCAGATTTACGTGGTAATCATGACGGGTGTAGGCATAACGACATTCATATTTTATTGCCTAATTTTACCTGTCATTTTAGGTACTTATATTCCATAGAAATACTTTCAGGTTTAAGAAGTGCAATCTAAACTCTTCGTAACTTTTTAAGCAAATTGACAATTTGAAAATTCTTTTATGGTCAGTTCAGTTCTTGACACTAACAGTCGGCCCCAATCTTTGGATTTGGTGACAAGAAATACATATTTGACATGTTTTATTCGGAGTTTATTTCAAATATGTAAACTATCGAACGCATACCCACTTCATATATTGTAGCAACAAAAACCTTAAGCGACCTCAATTTTAAGCCGAAGCTTACAAAACCAAATTAATCCAACTCTTTTCATCTTCCAGTCACAATGCATGAATTCACAATAAAAACGGTTGTCATACTGTCCCAATAAGTTAAAAGCATTCATTCAACGCATAGAGTAATCAAAATCCTTTGTCCTTACAAAAATGTAGAACATTGAGTATTCATGGCGAGGACCTCCAGCATATCTTGATCTATCTTTGTATGGTAAGTCTATACGGTGATAGGTCAAGTTATAATGGAATTATAGCATAGTACGGCAATGGTCTGATCGCATTATATTTTACATGCACTGGTTTTGTCCTACAGTATGCTCGGTCATTGTGTAATAAATTGATTTATTGAATGAAGTCATTAGCGGGGCCTTTTGTGAGAATCGAGACTTTAATAAAACCTTTCAGCTTGTGTTCGAGTTGTGTGTTTAATGTTTACGGTCAAGTCAATTTTGATTAAAATTTTGGTTGCATTGATATTGTAGGTAGTTGTGACGTAATATCATTTACGATATTTATGCCTGAGGAAAATGTTCATGTTGGTCAAGAACATTACAACAAACTTGCAGCAAGTTTAAATCAAACTTGCTAGTTTCATTGTGACAAACTTGCATCAAACTTGCATGAAGTTTGCTTTTCAAAGGTTGCACAAGTACAAGGCACAGGTTGGTGGTCCGACAACAGCTGGTCGTCGAGCACTTCCTGCTATATCTACGAGGTCGACCGACCACCAACCTGTACTCGTCGTCATCCAAATCCTTTGAAAAACCAAATTCATGCAAGTTTGTCACAGTGAAACTAGCAAGTTTGATTTTTAAACTTGCTGCAAGTTTGGCAAGTTTGCATTGTTATCTGGGAATTACGACGATCCGGTTAAGATCGCGGGCAGCGGTTGGATGCGGGCGGCTCAAGAACGGTCTGTGTGGAGGCTTATGTCCAGCAGTGGACGTCTCTAGGCTGACATGACAAGAACATTGCCCAGACACCGTAAAAATCTAGGACACCTAGAAAGTTGTAATCTTTAGACTCCTGAAAAAAATGCATCAAGATCTAGTCAGATCAAGTCTATCAGTCTCCTCAATGAAAAATAGGTACACCTATAGATAAAACATGTTCACTGTCATAACAGTGCCACATTAAATAAAATATATCTATTTCTAAAGAAGAGTTGAATGCGTTTTTATTACTGTCAAAAAATATTTCATACCCTAATAACACTCTTAGACCCTAGAAAAACCCATTAGATCACTGACTTGTTCTATATTCATCATCATCATCATCATCAGCCCGGGTGCGCCAAAGTTCACCTAAATTTTCAACTCCGATAATTGGAAATCCGAAAATGTTCTTCCTAACATTTTCATCCTAACAATCACAATTCCTAACTACTCTGTCTCTAATGTTCATAATGCCGAAGCATTCAACTTCATAATGTCAGTAGCAATAAACATCTATTATTCTTTTTCTTGTTTTTCTATATTTCTCAACATAACCATCTTGTACACTATTATCAAAGTCATAACTTTTTTGTTTAGATTTATTTATATTCATAATAATCAGTATTATATACACTACCGTTAAAAATTATTTGCCCACCTTGATTTGAGGATGTTTGAAGAACATTATTTTCTTCTAATTGTACTAATTTTATTAGGACAATTCATTGCCGTATGATATTAAATCTAATAAAGACAGTTTCCCTATCATGATTTAACTAAAAAAACTTAAATAACCAAAAAGCAGGCAACGATAGCCCAGTGGATATACCAACAGACTGCCGTGCGGGGAGTTCGAATCCACGGCGCGCATCACTGACTTTTCGAAGTTATGTAGTATTTAATTGTTAATTATCGCTTGCCTCGAGTCTCGGCAAGCATGTTAAACCATCACTCTTGGCTCTCGTGAACAGTTGTTGACAGTCGCTACGCGGAGTCAGTACCCTTAAATTTGCTGATACTGGTTTAGATAAGCGGACACCGCAAGGCGTGCAACGCCTTGGCGACCGGTCTCCGCTTACTAGTCTAACCAGATGTGACTAAATATCAGCTTTTCCACAGAGCGACTGCCGTTTGACCTCCGCAACCCAAAGGGATAGCGGTATTCCATGGTTTAGACCAGTATCAGTTTATTTAAGGGTACTGACTTCACGCAGCGACTGTCATCAACTGTTCACGAGAGCCAAGAGTGATGGTTTTACATGCTCGCCGAGGCACGAGGCGAGCGATTATTGACAATTAAATACCACATAACTTCGAAAATTCAGTGGTGCGCGCCGTGGATTCGAACTCCCCGCACGGCAGTCTGTTGGTATATCCACTAGGCTATAACCGCTGCGTGTTTTTTGGTTATTTCCGTTTTTTTAGTTTAATGAGAGGGAGACTGTCTTTATTAGATTTAATAACATACGGCAGTGAATTTTCATAATAAAACTAGAGGACGCCAGCAGCTACGCCTGCATTTTTTTAATTTTACCCGTTTTGGCCGATTCCGTGGCAATTTCGGGAAATCCCTTCTTAGTGCACCCTTACGGTCCCCAAGGAATACACATGCCAAATTTCAGCTTCCTGCGCCCAATAGTTTTGGCTGTAGCTTGTCTTTCAATCAGTTAGTAACGCAAGAATTTTATATATAAAGATTAGTACAATTAGAAGAAAATCAATTTCTTCAAACCTCCTGAAATCAAGGTGGGCAAATACTTTTGAGCAGTAGTGTACATTAATTTTGCGTAACTTTATTTTCACATAACATGTATAACATATAAGAATAATAGTACCATGGTGCAAGTAGTTAAATACATGTTTTCATATACACAATATTGGTTTAGGTTAGGTTAGAACTGTGACCACAAAGCACGAGCCAAGCGAGCGAAGCGAGCGTGCCGCGGCAGCGTCCGGCGAAGTGCCAGAACCGAATCGGTCTTAAAGTTATTGGTTTAGGTACGGTTAAAACTGCGGTATAAACTTCCAGGCCATATACATAACCGTAAATGAGTCGTGTTTTATGAATTTCGGTTGGAGTGTAGCCTTGGGGGCGCTACGACGCGAGGACTTAGATATTTTTTGCCAAAAAGTGTTATTTTTGCAAATCGTTTATTTTTTCGATTCTAAAGTATAAAACACCTATATATAAGGCTAAAAGAATCTTAGTGTTTTTTGTCTCCGATTAACCGTTTGTCGTTATTGTGACCAACTATGCGCGAGCGGTGCAGCGGCAGCGGCCGGCGAGCGCTGCATCATAATTGGTCGCGAAATTTTCTAAGTAATATTATGGTTATTATGTTTAGGGATAAAAGCGTTATGATAAAAAACAGTAGGAGTTTAAATATATTTACATTAATTATATTATTAATTACAATTTTTGGTAACATGAGTGTTATGAACATCGCCGGTTGCACTACAAATAGTATGAATGAAAACTTTAGGATAAAAAATTTTAGGAAGAGTGATCGTTCGGATTACTAATCATTAGGAAGAACAATTTCGAGTAAAAAACTTTAGGTGAGCCAATTTGTACCCCATCAGCCCTTTATACTGTCCCACTGCTGGGCACGGGCCTCTTCTCACTATGAGAAGGGAAAGGCCATAGTCCACCACGCTGGCCAAGTGCGGGTTGGCAGACTTCACATGTCTATCGAGAACATTATGGAGAACTCTCAGACATGCAGGTTTCCTCACGATGTTTTCCTTCACTGATAAGCAAGCGATAATTAACAATTTAATACGCACTTAACTTCGAAAAGTCATTGGTGCGTGCCGTGGATTCAAACCCGAGACCATCTGCGTAGCAGTCTGTCGGTCTCGCCACTCGGCTATCGCTGCTGTATTCAAATAGATGCATACACTTAACATTCTGCTTTATTTGTTATTTGGGTAGCCATTGGATGTCGTACATGACACAATTGTGATTTATCTATTGAGTAGAATGATGGAGTCCCTTGTACTGCGCGCTTTTGACTCTGGGTAGTGACGCGTAACTCATTCATCGGGATATATATTTATTTTGGCATAGAAGAACTACAATCATGTGTAAACATAAAATGAGAAGAATAATACTTTAATGAAAGAATATATTTTTTTTATTTATAGACTCACGCCTGTATCCCCGAAGGGGTAGGTAGAGGTGTAATATTACACCCACATTTTGCCATGAATTTTTAGGTCCTACGTAATAGGGGGCGAGCCTATTGCCGTTACCGGGCACATCACTAGACTCCGTGCTGCTACTGAGAATTCGGAAAAACCCAGTAACACTTTTGCCCGACTCGGGAATGGAACCCCGAGACCTCCGATCAGCAGTCGCATACACTATCCACTGGACCACGGAGGCAGCACCAGGATTGATGATTTGACATGATTGATAGTTAACAATTTCATACACGCCCACTAAATAGTTCATAATTAGTAGTAGTCGCTAAGTAGTGCTTTCCTCGATGCGAGAGCGATCTTCTTCGTTGCAGCTCATAGGTTTCCCTACTTATGGAAACGCACAGCGATTGAAAACGAGCTCGACCAGAAATACTCCGAAAAATAGCTAACAGTGCTTTGCAATCTTGTACGTACATCATAGTAGTCGCTAAGGCATGGGATTAAGTAAAAGAAGTACACCATTTCTAGCAGAAATAACGGCGCAACTGGACTTTTACAGAATCATCATCAGCCTTTAACAGTCCACTGCTGGACTAGGCCTCTCCTTTGAAAGGAGGAATTGGCCTACTATACCATGCTGACCAAACGGGTTGGAATAGGGTTTGTATCAAGTTTTCCTTCTCTTACAGTGCTGTTCTGTGCATAATATGCTCCCACTGTCGGCTCTTACGACACCCCTGGGATGATTTGGGGTGGTGACATTCCGTATTCTTAATCCGTCACCACACGGAACAGAATACTGAAGTTAAGTTACAGTGTCTATACAGCACAAAATCGAGATTACCATACTGGTAACGAATTATATTTGCACCACTGGCAGTAAAGAAACAAACAGCTTTTAAATTTCGAACACACTAGATTTTTTATGATGAACTACCTTACTACAGCGGTGATAATTAAATGTGAATAAGCTTGCAGATTTACGTGGTAATCATGACGGGTGTAGGCATAACGACATTCATATTTTATTGCCTAATTTTACCTGTCATTTTAGGTACTTATATTCCATAGAAATACTTTCAGGTTTAAGAAGTGCAATCTAAACTCTTCGTAACTTTTTAAGCAAATTGACAATTTGAAAATTCTTTTATGGTCAGTTCAGTTCTTGACACTAACAGTCGGCCCCAATCTTTGGATTTGGTGACAAGAAATACATATTTGACATGTTTTATTCGGAGTTTATTTCAAATATGTAAACTATCGAACGCATACCCACTTCATATATTGTAGCAACAAAAACCTTAAGCGACCTCAATTTTAAGCCGAAGCTTACAAAACCAAATTAATCCAACTCTTTTCATCTTCCAGTCACAATGCATGAATTCACAATAAAAACGGTTGTCATACTGTCCCAATAAGTTAAAAGCATTCATTCAACGCATAGAGTAATCAAAATCCTTTGTCCTTACAAAAATGTAGAACATTGAGTATTCATGGCGAGGACCTCCAGCATATCTTGATCTATCTTTGTATGGTAAGTCTATACGGTGATAGGTCAAGTTATAATGGAATTATAGCATAGTACGGCAATGGTCTGATCGCATTATATTTTACATGCACTGGTTTTGTCCTACAGTATGCTCGGTCATTGTGTAATAAATTGATTTATTGAATGAAGTCATTAGCGGGGCCTTTTGTGAGAATCGAGACTTTAATAAAACCTTTCAGCTTGTGTTCGAGTTGTGTGTTTAATGTTTACGGTCAAGTCAATTTTGATTAAAATTTTGGTTGCATTGATATTGTAGGTAGTTGTGACGTAATATCATTTACGATATTTATGCCTGAGGAAAATGTTCATGTTGGTCAAGAACATTACAACAAACTTGCAGCAAGTTTAAATCAAACTTGCTAGTTTCATTGTGACAAACTTGCATCAAACTTGCATGAAGTTTGCTTTTCAAAGGTTGCACAAGTACAAGGCACAGGTTGGTGGTCCGACAACAGCTGGTCGTCGAGCACTTCCTGCTATATCTACGAGGTCGACCGACCACCAACCTGTACTCGTCGTCATCCAAATCCTTAGAAAAACCAAATTCATGCAAGTTTGTCACAGTGAAACTAGCAAGTTTGATTTTTAAACTTGCTGCAAGTTTGGCAAGTTTGCATTGTTATCTGGGAATTACGACGATCCGGTTAAGATCGCGGGCAGCGGTTGGATGCGGGCGGCTCAAGAACGGTCTGTGTGGAGGCTTATGTCCAGCAGTGGACGTCTCTAGGCTGACATGACAAGAACATTGCCCAGACACCGTAAAAATCTAGGACACCTAGAAAGTTGTAATCTTTAGACTCCTGAAAAAAATGCATCAAGATCTAGTCAGATCAAGTCTATCAGTCTCCTCAATGAAAAATAGGTACACCTATAGATAAAACATGTTCACTGTCATAACAGTGCCACATTAAATAAAATATATCTATTTCTAAAGAAGAGTTGAATGCGTTTTTATTACTGTCAAAAAATATTTCATACCCTAATAACACTCTTAGACCCTAGAAAAACCCATTAGATCACTGACTTGTTCTATATTCATCATCATCATCATCATCAGCCCGGGTGCGCCAAAGTTCACCTAAATTTTCAACTCCGATAATTGGAAATCCGAAAATGTTCTTCCTAACATTTTCATCCTAACAATCACAATTCCTAACTACTCTGTCTCTAATGTTCATAATGCCGAAGCATTCAACTTCATAATGTCAGTAGCAATAAACATCTATTATTCTTTTTCTTGTTTTTCTATATTTCTCAACATAACCATCTTGTACACTATTATCAAAGTCATAACTTTTTTGTTTAGATTTATTTATATTCATAATAATCAGTATTATATACACTACCGTTAAAAATTATTTGCCCACCTTGATTTGAGGATGTTTGAAGAACATTATTTTCTTCTAATTGTACTAATTTTATTAGGACAATTCATTGCCGTATGATATTAAATCTAATAAAGACAGTTTCCCTATCATGATTTAACTAAAAAAACTTAAATAACCAAAAAGCAGGCAACGATAGCCCAGTGGATATACCAACAGACTGCCGTGCGGGGAGTTCGAATCCACGGCGCGCATCACTGACTTTTCGAAGTTATGTAGTATTTAATTGTTAATTATCGCTTGCCTCGAGTCTCGGCAAGCATGTTAAACCATCACTCTTGGCTCTCGTGAACAGTTGTTGACAGTCGCTACGCGGAGTCAGTACCCTTAAATTTGCTGATACTGGTTTAGATAAGCGGACACCGCAAGGCGTGCAACGCCTTGGCGACCGGTCTCCGCTTACTAGTCTAACCAGATGTGACTAAATATTAGCTTTTCCACAGAGCGACTGCCGTTTGACCTCCGCAACCCAAAGGGATAGCGGTATTCCATGGTTTAGACCAGTATCAGTTTATTTAAGGGTACTGACTTCACGCAGCGACTGTCATCAACTGTTCACGAGAGCCAAGAGTGATGGTTTTACATGCTCGCCGAGGCACGAGGCGAGCGATTATTGACAATTAAATACCACATAACTTCGAAAATTCAGTGGTGCGCGCCGTGGATTCGAACTCCCCGCACGGCAGTCTGTTGGTATATCCACTAGGCTATAACCGCTGCGTGTTTTTTGGTTATTTCCGTTTTTTTAGTTTAATGAGAGGGAGACTGTCTTTATTAGATTTAATAACATACGGCAGTGAATTTTCATAATAAAACTAGAGGACGCCAGCAGCTACGCCTGCATTTTTTTAATTTTACCCGTTTTGGCCGATTCCGTGGCAATTTCGGGAAATCCCTTCTTAGTGCACCCTTACGGTCCCCAAGGAATACACATGCCAAATTTCAGCTTCCTGCGCCAAATAGTTTTGGCTGTAGCTTGTCTTTCAATCAGTTAGTAACGCAAGAATTTTATATATAAAGATTAGTACAATTAGAAGAAAATCAATTTCTTCAAACCTCCTGAAATCAAGGTGGGCAAATACTTTTGAGCAGTAGTGTACATTAATTTTGCGTAACTTTATTTTCACATAACATGTATAACATATAAGAATAATAGTACCATGGTGCAAGTAGTTAAATACATGTTTTCATATACACAATATTGGTTTAGGTTAGGTTAGAACTGTGACCACAAAGCACGAGCCAAGCGAGCGAAGCGAGCGTGCCGCGGCAGCGTCCGGCGAAGTGCCAGAACCGAATCGGTCTTAAAGTTATTGGTTTAGGTACGGTTAAAACTGCGGTATAAACTTCCAGGCCATATACATAACCGTAAATGAGTCGTGTTTTATGAATTTCGGTTGGAGTGTAGCCTTGGGGGCGCTACGACGCGAGGACTTAGATATTTTTTGCCAAAAAGTGTTATTTTTGCAAATCGTTTATTTTTTCGATTCTAAAGTATAAAACACCTATATATAAGGCTAAAAGAATCTTAGTGTTTTTTGTCTCCGATTAACCGTTTGTCGTTATTGTGACCAACTATGCGCGAGCGGTGCAGCGGCAGCGGCCGGCGAGCGCTGCATCATAATTGGTCGCGAAATTTTCTAAGTAATATTATGGTTATTATGTTTAGGGATAAAAGCGTTATGATAAAAAACAGTAGGAGTTTAAATATATTTACATTAATGATATTATTAATTACAATTTTTGGTAACATGAGTGTTATGAACATCGCCGGTTGCACTACAAATAGTATGAATGAAAACTTTAGGATAAAAAATTTTAGGAAGAGTGATCGTTCGGATTACTAATCA